>BSBN01000420.1:7805000-9270000 GCA_027924645.1 Cunninghamia lanceolata | reverse complement strand
TTATTTAAATATCAACATGTCCCAATGAGAGGACAACACATTGACATATCTATCTCTAATAATTTTGTACGTAGTGTGGCAACCTCTCCATCTACATTAGCATCAACATACAACTCCACACTCTCTTTTAATTTCACTATTAATTTACTCTTGGGGCTTGACTAAGGTGCAAGTAAGTTCTAAAATTCAACCCTTGCATAACAAGTCCCACTATGTTGCTTAGCACCAACATCTTTTTTCTTACTTGAAATAGACATTAGGAAAAAATATTTTGCAAGTACTAGAGATTCAATTTTCCTTGGGACATCAAAAAATTAGGACAATATCGCTACTATGATTCTATCCCAAAATCTCAATTTCTCAAACATCAGTAATCTTTTCCCTTCGATTCATTTCCAAGTTTGAGAGTGCACTTTCCATCCTTTTTTCATAGGACCATATTAGTAAAAGTGCACATTGCAAGATACACAACACTAACCATCTCATTTATATTTCAACACATGTTTCACTTTTGTCTCTATTAGCTTTCTTTAGTTAATTATTAGACTCAACTCCTATATCTAGAGTGTTACATTTATTTCATTTTATTCAATAAATGCACTCTAGATATTTTAAAGTGTAGCTTTATTTCCCTTCAAACAAATACACTACCAAATAGTTCAAGCCTAATAATTGTAGAGAAATGTGTGTACCTTGAACTTTTCCCCTTTCATTTACACCACATTTCACATATGTTTATGTTCTTTAAGGGGTCTTTCAATAAACAAACAATTTAGAAGCATGTTTACGTTTTTAGTGGTCATCAGTTATGTGTCTAGGGTTGTGTATTTAAAATCATCATCCTAGTTCACTTTTATCATCACATGGTCAAGTAGAAATCAAATGTCATGGAGAGAATCTTATTGAAATATGAAAACACACTTGTATATTAGTTACTAGAACTTGCAAGTTCATCTATGGACTACTATGTCTATATCAACATCTAACACCTTTGTTTATTCATTATCTCTATCTATGTGGAATCAATCTTCGAGCTTGACTTCTTGAAACCCTGAAAATCATGCAAGATAAAAACATAAAGATAAACAATATAGCAATACCTATAGGCCTTGCACAAATTCAAACTTCTGATAGGACGAAATGGAGTGCACCCAAGCTCCATTGGATTTGTCCTTTTGATGCCACAATGTGGATTGCTCATGCAACCAACAAAACTTGTATATGAAATAGAGATAGAAAATAATACATATGCGTGCGTATAAAGATTTGTTGGGGGGAGCTTGATATTGAAATGAGAGGTTTAATTTATAGATTGGAGAAGGATAAAATGGATGACCAAGATTAGAAGTGTGAGGTGTGAGGTGGACAGATAGGATTGAAATTTGAAGTTAGTGGTTATGACGCTCATTTAATGAGGATGACAAGTGACTAAAATAAGGATAGGAGTACAGGAAATGGGATTATTTAATTGATTTGTGGAGAGGAAGTGCTTATGATGCTCATTTAAGGAGGTTAAAAATAGGGATGAGAGTGGGAATAAATAATTTAAATAATAAAATTATTTAAATTATGAGAGACATGTGGGATTTAAATAAATATTTAATTTATTTAAATTGGATGATGGAGGAAAATGGGGTTAAATAAATAAAATTTATTTAATTTGGTGTAAGAGGAGGATAAATGGATAAAAGGGATTAGTAAAATGAATGTAATTTATTTAACTAATGGGAATGATGTAAAGGGTCATGAAAGAGACCTATAAGAAAATATGTTGCAAGGTAATGTCATAAGATATGGTCAATTTAGGTGTCTACACTTGTCACAAGGAAGTTTATCAATCTTCCACAATATTATAGAAGGTCCTAATGGTGCTTTTTAGCATTGCCCAATTTTTCTTACACCTATATACATTAGGAAAACATCTTCTATAGGTATCAAAGGTCATTTATTTCATATAGGATGAAATCATTTAAGGAGAAAAAAACAAGCCATCTATGATAGAATCACATGTGATTGCATGCCCTCATAAAGCTATGATGGTGAACTAGTTTATATTCATCATTTCACTTCTAATGCATCTAATTTTAAGTGAATATGTGCAAAAATTAAAAATTATGATCAAAACAATGAACAACTCCATATTAACTATCAAAATTAGACAAGCTCTAATCCCTCTCAATTTCATTTCAATACATGTCAAATTTATGTCTTAATTAAATCATTCCAAAACATGATGATGATATCCCTCATGTATCTCATGGTAGTCCTTCTTGTTTATCCTTTAGCTCATGGTCTATCAATGATGTATTTAGTGGAGAGCTTAGTGATAGTTTCTTAAGGATGAACATTCTTCATGTATGTTTATGACTCCTTATTTCATGATGATACAATTTTATAATAAAAATAAACAAATTAAATGAAAGATATTTTTTTATTACTAATGAGCATTAATTCACCTAATAACTAATTTTTCACCAAGGATAACAATAATAACATTAATTTTTATATTTCAACTAGATAAATGAAATTGAGATTGCATAAGTAACATGAAAAGAAAGATAAAGGGGAAGAGAAAGTGTGTTTGAAATAGTTGAAGAGGTATGGAGAAGGTTGTAGAAAATTGGAATACTAGGTAAAGAAGGCCCTAGTTGTGCACAAAAGCTTTCTAAAAATTTAACACCATGTATTGTTTCTAGTGCTAATGACCTCTTGGGGGCACTGCTGACATCTTAAAAGCACCAATGAACTTCTAGAGCATTAGTAATTTTTGGGGTGCTAGTGAACTTTTGAGAGAGCTGACGGCCTCTATAAGGTGTGTTTGTCCTATTGTAGATGGTGGTATCCAATTCCTAACAGAATATGTGATATATGATTCAAGTAGAGGATATTCATGATCAAGCAAATGCATATTTAATAACTTAACATGATGAGACTAATCAAAGGAAAATGAATGATGGTGATTCTTCCAATGCTAGTGATAGTGAGTATATTTCTCTTGATGGAAATCCTAATGATATATTGAGCACATATTACATTAATACAAATGAAGATATCAAACATGATGCAAATGAAGAAAAGAAATAAGCAAATGCCCACTAGAGTATCTCTAGAACATGGACATGGAAACTAAGTCACTATATCTAAATTGGTTATTTCAAAGAATGTGAGGTTACTTGCACAAGAGAAGAATATAGAATATATGTTACAAATGCTTGATAATAATAGGCCACTTTGAGGGGGAAAACCTCCAAAATTATTTAATAAAAACATAATTTATAATATGATGATCAACTTCTAGTCACTACCTCCTATACAGGCATCATTGGCTAATATTACTACACTAATCCCAATGAGGCTGACTTAGCATAGTATAGTTATACTTATGGACTTCTAAATGACTCGATTATAGATTATGCTAGAAAAAATTTAGCCACACATATCCCACTACAATCAATAGGTTAAGGGCATAGCATGCCCCCCACTTCAAAGAGAGATGTCCTCAACATGGATCAATTGTGGATGTTTTTGCATGAAATCTTCATTTTTCCACGTAGAATATTTGATAGGAGATTTCTTCCACTTGATTAAATACTCTATAATCACCTTAGTTTGTAACCTCTCAATGCACGTTCAGAGGATTCCCTTAGGTTCCATAATCATTCTATCGTCCTCATTAAGCTATGGTAACTTTGTCTGGGTTAAAACCCTTTGTCCAAAAACCTTCTTCAATTTGGAAACATGGAAGACTAAATATATTTTTGTTGAGTTAGGCAACTTCAATTTTTATGCTACACTACTAATCTTCTACAAGATCTTCTAAGGACCATAATACTTAGGTGTAAGTTTACTATCCTTTTTCTATTATTTTAGTGGCATCTTCTTATATGGATGTAATCACACAAAGACCCAAACTCTTTCTCTATCTTCTTTTCTCTATGATAGTGAGCCTATTGTACTAAGCACTTCTTTGGACAGTGAGTCCTTGAGCAGTGAGTCTTAAGGCAGTGAACTTTTTGTAATCTAGTTTTGATATCATAATATATTATGAACTAACACGCACCGTGGTTTTTCCCTTTTTGGGTTTTCAACGTAAAAATCTTGGCGTCTATGTGTTATGACTTTGTGGTTGTTTTTATTATGTTTATTTTGCTTTCATGTTATTGAATTTGGTAAATGGATTAATGAACATGTGAAGGAATGGTTTTATAGAATACTGATTTAACCCCTCCTCTCAGTATTCCTTGTGTTCAACAATTGGTATCAGAGTAGGGTTCCTTGGGAGAAGCCTAACAGATTAAGGAAGATCTGGGAAAGTAAACACATGGCAACCAGAAGATATCCTGCTCTAGGCAATGTCACAATTGATGATTGCACATATGTCAATAATCAAGAATTGAAAACTGCTCTTGAAGATCTTGATAAGTATGAAGCAGATATCCGGGATTTGAAGGAGAATGTCAAAGAAGTTGATGAATGCATCCTGAAGCTAAGAGAGCAAGTCAAGAGATCAAAGGAAAGGACCAAAGAGCTAAGTGAACAATTGAAAGTAGCAAATGAAACCCTAAACAGTTTATCAATGTTGGTTGCGGAGAAAGAAGAGATTGAGGAGCATTTAAATCAAGCTTTAAAAGGCAAGTTTGAAGAATGTGAAAATTTAACAAAAGATGTTGTGCTTATGAAGTATGATCTAGAAGTAGCTAATAGCTATAAAGAAAAGTTCAAACCAAGTTCTGCAAAGCTTGATGAATTGATTGACAACTAGAAAAATCCAGATGACAGGCAAGGTTTGGGTTTTGAAAGAGGAGAAAGTTCTAAATTAGGACAAGTTAACACTGACATGAAGAGTCTCAAAGGCAACCAGGTCCAAAATCAAAGAAACAGACCTAGAAGACCTCCATTTAGGCAACCAAATGCTCAAAGCTACCCATTTTTCAATGGTTATTGTTTTAATTGTAATAAGTTTGGTCATAAGGCTACTCAGTGTAGGAGCAGAATGAATCAAAATGTTCCATCATTCTTTGGTCAGTGTTTCAATTGCAAGAGAATTGGTCATAGAGCAAATGAATGTAGAAGTCAAATTAGGAAATATTTCAACAATGGAAGAAATACTCAGTCTTTCAATGGAAAATGCTTTACATGTAATAGATTTGGGCATATGGCTAACCAATGCAGATCAAGAATTAATCCAATCAATGGAAGGAACCAAGGACAGAGTAATGTTGTTTGCTGCAATTACAATAAACTTGGACACTTTGCAAAATTCTATAGAAGTAAGAATGTAAAAAGAAATAATCCTCCAAAAAAGAGGAATACGGAGCAGAGGGAAGACAAAGGAAAGAACAAGGTTGATCTAGCAGAAACCAGGAAGGAGATGAGAAAAATCTGGATAACGAATGATGTAAATGAGATCAAGGATGGATCTACACCAGCCTCTAGTGTAGATACTTCCTTCGAGAAGTAAATGCGGAGCTCTAGCTTAGGGGGAGCTTTTATTGAATATTCTGATCCCCTAGCCAGATAGTGGGTGCTAAGATCTAGCACTAAGGTATGAGTTAAAGAAGTATTGGATGAATCATTTGAAGAAGAAACTGGCAAAAAAAGATCTAATGCGGCACATTGCGGAGCAATCTTGATCGACTATGCTTAACAGTGAAGTGTTTGACAACTTTTTGGAAAATAGCATTTATGGCGATTAAGTTTTGGCAAACAAAGGTTTAAAAGGGTTGCATTGGAAGGATTAATCACTTTACATTTGAGTTTTCAAGTATCTAAGGAGAGCATAAGCAAAATCCTAAGCGACATCAACAATTTCCAGCGATTCTAAGCAGAGAAAACCCTAGTTTAGCATAAAGAGGTATTTACAATTTGAAACCCTACTATGAACTTGTTTGAATTATTACAGAAATGGTGACACCACAAGTAATCGATATCACTGAGAGACCTCAACCAAAATTCAAGAAACATTCATTCAAAGCTACAAAAGTTGACCCTAATGGTGCGTTTTCAAGAGTGTTGTATGGCATAATGCATGAAGAAGACATTAGGGCATACATTCATGTTGCCCTAGAAGAACTTGGTGGTAGCCAACTTATAGATTTGCACCTGAAACATCTAATCAGTGATGATTTTGAGTTGAAGGAAGAGTACAAGGCATTGGCAGAAAAGAAATTCATATAATATGTAGACTTTACAACATTCGTAGAGGACGAATGGGTTCTGTATTTATTAAGTAGAATTCATGTGGCTTGACATACCCTTCATGATTACAAAGGAGGCTATTAGAGCCATGACATGATTGAACTCTACCAAAAATGTTCCTGTGCTAAAGTCTATAAAGAATAGCACTGTGACGGAGGCCACATGAGTTCAATTCAACAAAAGGGTGTTGACAGTTAACAACATTGAAGACCATATAGTAAGGTTCGCATTGATGGTGGTTGGTTATAATATATACTTCACAAATTGGGAGAACTTTGTCTCTGGTATAGCCATTTACATCACCTATGAGATGATCAAGAAGAAAGTTGATTATGATCTCTGTGAGTTGCTCCAGAAACAACTATTGGAAAATATGAAGAAGACCAAGGAGCATAAGTATTCATTCAAGTTTGGTACATTAATTCTCTACCTATTCTTCTATTTTATGAAAGAGTTGCCCAGAATGGGAAATTTAATTTGGTTTGGTGTTGAACCAGTTGCCAAACAAATTAGAAATCATTTCACTAGCCTAGGTAGTCGTGATGCACAGAATGAGGCCATATGGGGCTATTTCAAAAACTTTCAAAAGGCCATGCAATCAAGGGAAATAATTCCTAAGTCAATAGTTGAAAAGTATAAAAATGATATATGCTTTATTGTAAATAAGGATCAATGCATGATGGTGGTTGTGGATCCAAGGACAGTTTGGATCCTTCCAATGGGCTATGAAGTAGTTGAAAATGTGTTGAATGGTTATGTTGAACTCATGTTGAGTAAGCCCAGAGATCCTACAAAAGAGAGATTTGGCACCTATGAAGAAATCTTTGTCAAAGTTCATGTTGAATTAAGAAAGTCTGAAAGTGTAAAGGCTAGAAAAATAGTAGAAGAATATGCCCAAAGCAAGGACTTTACTAAAGAACAGATTGTTGAAATAAGAGCAAAAGCAAAAGCAGCAAGGGCAGCTAAAGAGAAGAAGCAAGGTGAACCTGAAAAGGCTCTAGAAGAGCTTGAGAAGAAAGTGAAGGAGCCTACAATAATAAGGAAGAGAACAAGAGGTTCAACCTCTACTCAAACTTCTACTTCATCCTCTGGTCCCACACCTTTTGTGAGTGTGGAAGCACTTGCAAAGGAAACCACTCCAAAAGAGCAAAAACATATGAAAACCAAGGGGAAAAGAATGTAAGTGTTGGAGCAGATGAAGAGGAGACTAAATAAGATGAAGAAGTTAAGAAAATGAAGACAAAGGCCAGTAAAGTCTTCGAGAGTAAAAAGGAGAATCCCTCCAGTAAGGACAAAAGAAAGAAAAATCCTATGCAAACAAAGCCTGAGAAAGAAAAGGCTACAATTAATTTGGAAGATGTCTTAAATGCTATGGCAACACATGGTAATCTAAAGCCAATAGCACAACTATATGATGAGTACAATGATGTAGACAAAGGCATCATTGAAACTACAGTGATCATATTTTTGGAGATGTTTAACAAAGACCTTGAGGTAACCACTGATCTACCTGATAGCTTGGGCATTATTATGTCTGCCAGAAAGGAAGTAGCTATGGCAAAAGACTTAGAATTAAGAGAGCATGCACTGATAGAATTGTGTCCGGAGATAACTGCTAAGGATAAATCAAAAGTCACCAAGATACTTGGAAGAAAGTTTGACATTAAAAAAAAGGACAAATATCTTGATGTCTGGAGACATAGAGAAAGTGGTAAAGGACACAAAACAAATAACTCTTGGTGCCCTAAAAGAACTCAACATCCTAACTATTCATGACAAGGAAGAACAAAATGTTGGTGATGATAGCTCTCTTTCAGAAATCAGCTCTAAGCAAGACCTGAACCAATCAAAGACTCCTCCAGTAAGCCCAAGGAAGGACGAAGAGACGAAGGGACAAGAAGAGGATAAAACTCGTGAGAATGTTGAAATCTCTCCAAAGCAAAATGTGACTGGTGATCAAGAAGAGAAAGAAAGAGATATGACTCCTGAGAATACTGAAGTCCTCCCTAAGAAAACTAAAAATGATGACCAAGGAAATCAAGAGGATGAGCAAGCCAAGAAGAGCCCTCCTCTAAAACATAAAATTGATGAGAAAGAAGCTATGGACCAAGATCCTCCAGAGCAGAACAAAGAAGAAGAATTGTCTCATGATATGACAAGAGACAGTTATAGTTACACAAGACCTTGTTGAATCAGTCAGAGAGTTCTTGGAGAAGCAACAAGAAGCTTAGTTTTTAGACTCATTTGAGTTTCTGCAAGGACCAATAAACCTAGCCTCAATGTCACCTCTGCAAAAATTCAAACTAGTATCAATTGTTCAAGCCAAAGCTCAAGAAGAAATCCTAGGTCTCATATTCAAGATAGTGAGCTTATCAGTGAGGCATCTAGTGTTTTAGAAAAATTGATGCCTGGGTTGTAGAAGGACACATCTCTTGCCCCAATTGAACAATTCAAAATGCTATTAAATTATGTAAGTTCACATTTTGAATCTCTTGAAAAAGCTACAGATATTAAGGTTAGGGTAGAAATAAGTGATAAGAGGCTAGTTGAGCTAAAAGATAAGTTAGCTAAGGATACAATTTTGTTAGACAATAGCATCAAGAACATAGATACTTCTATTAAGGTGATATATACAAATTTTGTCTAAAATGGCCTGAGACAACAAAGGAAATGAAGGAGAAAGTTGATGACTAGGAACTTCAATTGATAAAAATCTTAGAAACATTTGATCCCGCATCTGACTCCATCAGCAACAAAAAGGTAGAAATTGAGGACATTCATGCAAAGATAAGCAGTATGTAGAATAAGAAAGAGGCCACTAAAAGAAGAATGTGCCAAGTTAGAGAAATAATAGAATCCAAGATTGACTCTATGACTGGTCTTCTAGCAAAGGCAACAAAGGTAAAAGCAATAACTAATGTGCCTACCACAGTACACAAAGTAGAGGAGTCAGTGTTTCAAGTGAATGGAAACATTCAAATTTTGATCAGTGTCAAGGCCAAATGGGATGGAGAGATAGCTCAATTGAAAGTCATTTACTCATACATCCTCTCCACCTTTAGTAGGGAAGCTATATGATTGCACCTGTACATATGCAAACAAGTATAACAATTTTGCAACTTTGACGTACAATTTTGTTATTTGTACATACACCTTTGCCATTGATGTCAAAGAAGAACTAGTGAAAATGGCCGAACATCGTAAGAGAAGAAGAAAAATAGAGTGTACATAGTAAGGGGGAGCAGTGTGAGCATTTTTTACTAAGTGTTGCCATCAATGCCAAAGGGGGAGATTGTTGGTAACATGGTCAGGAGACACTACTGATATGTTGAAGATTTGATGTTGTCATTGATGGCAACAACCAGAAATGATTAGAGACAATTCTTGAGATAGGTTATGCATAGTATTTTTAGTCTGGTAAGAATAACTTAGTCAAATTAACTAAGTGTTGGCAACTCATTGTGTCATTGATAGAGAATTGATTGATACCCCTCCGTAGATGAAGACTTTGGTTTGTGGTTCTAGTATGTTGCATATAATTGTTTGATGATATTATATTCCAAGTTTCATATCCTAATAATCTTTGAAAGTCATAATGTGAATTGCCTAAGTCTGGGTAAGCAAAGCCCAGTTCTAAACAATGCAAGAACACCTGAGTATTTTGGTCCGCATTCCTCTGGTATTGATTGTTTTGATGTGTGGTTTGGAGGTGTTGTAAACACATATGAGAAGTATCTAATTCCATATTTGTAGATTCTGAAGTCTATTGAAAGATGAATTACAAGCTTTTAAGTATCAACATTCAACTTGACAGTGTTTCACAAAGACAGTCATCAGTTTAGTAATCCGCATCTTGCCACACAAGAATATTATGATATGTGGTTATGAAGGTATGATTGGTAATGCCTAATGAATGTTTGATATGAATTTTGGAGTCTAATGTGGTCCGCATTAGAAGTTGTGTTATGATAGACAACAAGGTTAAGAGTATACTTAAAAATGAAGCTGACACTTAGTTGGATCGTTGTGCGGTGAAGATATATTACTTGAACCATTATTCTAAGTGGTTCTAAAATAGGTCCACACCTATAGGAAGATTCTTGAAGGTTTACATTGGTCCGCATAACTTCATGTAAAGAATTCAAGTTGACAGAGCATAGCTTTTTGTGTACACGTTTCATCTCTGGCAAGCCGACTAAATTTTGAGTTAGATATTGTTGCGGATATAAATACCTAATTGATTTTGATGTGATGCACAAGTGTGATTGTGTGTATGCAATAAGACTCTGAATTTGTGATGTGAAAAGTATAGTAAGAGTGCAGAGGGTAGAAGAATAGAGTATATGTGAAGTAGAGCAAAAAAGTGGGGCAGACATAATGAAGACCTTTGAATCTATATTTTGAGCTATCAATGGAACTGTATTCCAACATTCTATAGATGTAATTGTAACAGTTCTTTCTTGGCAATGAGCCACTCTTTCTCTATCTTATTCTCTCTATGGCAGTGAGCCTATTGCAATGAGCACTTCTTTGGACAGTGAGTCCTTAGGTAGTGAGCCTTTTGTAATCTAGTTTTGATATCATAATATATTGTGAGCTAACACTCACCATGGTTTTCCCTTTTTGGGTTTTCCACGTAAAAATCTTGGTGCCTATGTGTTATGACTTTGTGGCTACTCTTCTTATGTTTATTTTTCTTTCATGTTATTGAATTTGGTAAATGGATTAATAAACATGTGAAGGAATGGTTTTATAGAATACTAATTCACCCCCCCTCTCAGTATTCTTTGTGCTCAACAAAGTTGTACCACTGCGGTCCTCCAGAGTCAATAGAACAAAGACATATTATGTTGTTGATTAGGGTTGTCTAGAGGAGAAAGCAAAAGCCACCGCATCTCACCGTAGTTCATATTTTAGCTTTGATGCTTGGAGGATGAGTTCAAATATTTTGTATGTTTATTTATTTTAGGTTTCAAGTGTTGAAGTGCACCACAAATTGTTTTTTCAATGCTCTATCTCAAGACTGTGTTCAATGTTTGTAAGTGATGCCAGGTATCTGTTTGCTTGCACCAGAAAGAAAACATATGTTTCAATGGAAGGAATGTTTGAGAAGGTTTGTGTAAATCTTATGTTTCTTGTAAAGTGATCCACATGATGCTAATTGGTGTAGATCCAGTATTGCTTTAGGTCTGGAGCAAAATGTAGTGAAGGGTAAGTGTTTGTTGTACTAACCTGATATATGCTGATGATTATGCCATATGTTTTGGAGTGTGTGCCAAGGTAAGATAGGACCTGATTATGTCTTGCTCTTGAAATACATTAGAATTTTGCTTACCACATATGTTTGGGAGCCGACTGTTATGGCCATAACACGTTTCATGCTGCACATTTCATCTTGACCGACCAAGGAGAGATTTTGAAGCTTGTGGAGGATATATATGAAAGATCAAAGTTGTTGAGGGATGAAATATTTGGATAGAGTGTGACAGTATTGATGTTGTGCAAATAAACTTACCGTAAAAGTAGATATCATGATGAAATGTGGAAAGGAGCAGTATGATATTGTTGTAGAGGCAATTATTGGTGATGTAATGATGGAGAAGAGTTTCTGAAGTTGTTTTGTTGTGGCAGATGTTGATATTGTAGTTGTGTAGATGTGATATAGTTGTGCATAGGCTGAAGTGATCAACAGTCAGTTTTGCGAGAAGAATATTTGAGTCAGATAAGTTTTGTGTTACAAAGATTGAAGAATTATTGTGCAAAGATTGTAAGTGTTGTAACTATTCAGGGAGTTGCATCTTCCTTTGGATTGTAGCCCATAAATAATATTATAATCTTGTTTTATTTGTGAGGCTGGATTTGGACAATAGATCCAAGTAGATTTCTCACCATGTTTTTCCCCTTCTTGGGTTTTCCACGTAAATATGGTGGTCATTGTGTGCTTTTGAGTTATGCTTTGAATTGCTTAATTTGTTTTATCATTTGTTTAAGGTAGTAAGAAGATTTGGTTGGTAAAGTTAATTTGGAATAAGTTTTGGTATATATTGATTCACCCCCACTCTTAGTATATCATTTTGTTCTAACAATTGGTATCAAAGTTAAGTTCCTTGGTATAGCCTAACAGCTGAAGGTAGATCTTGGAATAGAACACATGGCTCAAAAGGAGTCCTCTTATAAAGCTCTGATATTTGATGGAAGTAACTTTGATTTCTGGAGTGTAAGGATGGAAACCTATCTGACCTCGCTAGGGTATGATGTTTGGAGTGCTATCATGAATTATTATATTGAACCTAGACATCCTATTATAGATTCAGATGCAAAGAAGGCTCATGAAAACAATGATAAAGCCAAGAATGCCATCTTAAGTGGGTTGAGCAGTTTAGAGTTAGTCAAGGTTTTATAGTGTAAGATAGAAAAGGACATATGGAAGAAGCTCAAAGATCTTTATGAAGGAAATGACACCATAATGGAATCAAATTTACAATCTTACAAAATAGTGTTTGAGAATCTAAGGATGAAAGAAGAGGATAACATTGCCGACTATTTGCACCGAGTAGATGAAGTAGTCAATGGAATCAAGAGTATGGGTGAAGATATAGCCTACTCATTAGTTATGAATAAAGTCTTGAAAACTCTCCCTCATAGATTTGATTCAAAAGTGTCTGCAATTGAAGAAGCCAAAGATCTGAAGAAACTTACAATGGAAGAGTTGTTTGTGTCCCTCACTGCCTATGAGATGAGAAATGAAGTCATAGGACCATACCAAAGAGAAGTTGATTTCAATACTATGAAGAATGAAGGAACATCTAATGTATGCAATGAAGTTGAGGAAGAAGAAGCAAAATTTGTGAGGAAATTGAAAAGGGGATCATGAAGTATAAAGGTAAGCTACCTTTCAAATGTTTTAAATGTGGTAGAATTGGTAATTATGCCTCTAAATTTCCTTTTGGAGAAAGTGAAGATAGCAGCAAGGGTTTCAAGAGAAATAATTTCAAGAGGAATCTTCTTTCAAAAGAAGACTACAGTTCTATAGAAGAAGTGGATCACTACTCATCAGAAGAGGAAAGAGGAGAATCTCTATTCATGGCTAGGGTGATCTCAGATGGTTCAGATAATACTATAGATGAAGAAGATTATGAAGTTGATTTTAAAGGTGAACTTGTTTTCGCTCTTGAAGACTTTGATTGTGCAAGGAAAGTGAATCAAGAACAAAGTGCTTTGATTGAAGCTAAGACAAAAGAATGTAGAAGACTTGAGAAAGAAATTATGTCACTCAAAAGGGAGTTAGAGAAGGAAAATCTTGGAAGACCAGATGATATTGAATGTGCAGAACTCATCATGCCTCAAAGAAGATCTCTTCATGCAAGGTAATTCTCCACGAATAGGTCTAATCATGTTTTCTTTGGTTATTGTTTTATCTACAACAAATTTGGTCATAAGGCTATGGATTGCAAGTTTGAGATAAATAGAAGAAATATTGTAAGTAGAAATTCCCTTGCTTCACTAGTGGATGTCAATGTGGTTTGTAAAATTTGCAACAAGTTTGGACACATAGAAAGATATTACAGGAGTGATTTTGAAAATCCAAAATCTTAGATAACTAATGTCACTAAGCAAGACAAGAAGAATGAATCTTCCAAAAGACTGGAGACAAACAATGGAGTTGAAAATTCAACGATTGTCCAAACAGAATTTCATGCTCAAGATCAAACAAATCTCTGGGTGCTAGATAGTGGATGTGTGGATGTGCAAATCACATGACTGGTGATAAGAGCAAGTTCATCAGTCTTGGTAAGTGGAATGGTGGATTGGTCAAGTTTGGAGATAATTCATCTGCAAAGATCACTGGAAAAGGCACCATAAGTATTGATGGAAGGTCTCAAGCATAATCTTCTCAGTGTGAACCAAATGTGTAGCAAAGGATATAATCTCACATTTCATGATCAAGGGTGTGAAATCAAAAGAGTAAATTATGGAAAATTGGTGGTAGAAGGATTTAAGACAGAAGGCAACTTGTATAATCTAAAGGGGATTAATGAAAGCACTTGTCTTCTAGGACAAACAAATGAATGCTAGTTGTAGCACAAAACAATGGGGCACATCAACTTTGATAATCTTGTGAAGATAAACTCCATGCAAGAAGTAAGATACATGTCAAACATCATCAAGCCTGCAAGAACCATGTGCAAGGAGTGTCAGATTGGGAAGCAGACAAGGATAGCCTTCAAGTCCAAGGAGTATTCAACTACAAGGCCATTAGAGCTAGTTCAAACTGACTTATGCAAACCTACCAGGGTGAAAAGTATACAAGGTGAGAGATATTTTATGTTTCTCATTGATGATTTCTCTAGAATGACATGGGTTACATTTTTAAAAGAAAAATCAAAAGCTTTCAGTAGATTCAAAATTTTCAAGTCTATGGTTGAAAATGAAATGAATGCTAGAATCAAGTGCTTAAGGTCTGATCGAGGTGGTGAGTTCACATCAAATGAGTTTGAAGAGTTTTGTCAAGAACATGGAATTAAAATACACTATGTAGCTGCCAGAACCCCTTAGCAAAATGGTGTTGCTAAGAGAAAGAATAGGACTGTTCAAGAGATGGCTAGGACAATGTTGAGTGAAGCTAAGTTTCAAGATATATATTGGAAAGAAGTCATTCATATTGTTGTCTACATTCTTAATAGAGAACAACTAAGAAAACACAACACTAAGACACCTTATGATCTATGGAATGGTAGACCAACATCAGTCAAGTATTTCAGTGTTTGGAAGCAAATGTTACATCAGAAGAGATGAATAAGGTCTAGGAAAGTTTGACTCAAGAGTAAATTAAGGTTTTTCCTTGGATACTCAACTACCAGCAAATCCTACAAGTGCTACAACCAAAGACTAAGGAAGATAGTTGAGACTGCAAATGTTAGAGTGCATGAAGAGTCACATAAAATCACAGATGAGTAAGAAGACTATTGGTTAGATGAGCCTGCCTGCATAAAAGAAGTAGAAGGAAAGGAGAAATATCAAGAGAGGACTACCAAGACTCCTGCCAAGTATGTTCAGAAGAATCATTCAGAAGATCAAATCATTAAAGACAAGAATGAAGGAATGCAGACAAGAAGAAGATTTACAAGAGCAAATGAGCAAGTAGGTTTTTATTTACTATCAAGAGTAGAACCTAAGAATTTTGATGAGGCTAGAAAGGATGAAGGATGGATACAAGCTATGGAAGAAGAACTAAATCAGATAGAGAAGAATCAGACTTGGGAGTTAGTGCCAAGGCCTGCAGACAAGAATGTGATAGGTACAAAATGGGTATTTAGGAACAGATTGAATGAAGATGGAGAAGTGGTCAGGAACAAAGAAAGAATGGTTTGCAAAGGTTATTCACAAGTTTAAGGTGTTGACTATGAGGAGACATTTGCTTCAGTGACAAGAATGCAAGCAATCAAAATGGTTCTTGCATTTGCAGTGCATAAGGGATTCAAGGTATATCATACGGATGTCAAGTCTACCTTCTTGAATGGTGACTTAGAAGAAGTCTACATAGAGCAGCCTGATGGATTTCAATTATTAGAAGATCCAAACGTGATATTCAGACTTAAGAAGGCTCTGTATGGTCTCAAACAAGCCCCTAGGGCCTGGTATGCAAGGTTGGATAAGTACTTACTCCAGCAGGGTTTCAAGAAAGGTATCACATATAGTAAACTTTACATCAAAATTGAAGGTGAACAAATTCTATTGTTGTTGTGTATGTTGATGATATAATCTTTTGTCGTTATGATGAGATGTGTAAGAAGTTTGCAGGAGAGATGCAGAAAGAATTTGAAATGTCTATGTTAGGCGAGCTATCATTCTTTCTTAGACTCCAAATTACTCAATCAGATGATGGCATCTTTATATCTCAAGCAAAATATGTCAAGGAAATGTTGAAGAAGTTTGGGATGGAAGATTGCAAAATAGTGAGTACTCCTATGGTAACTGGTTGCCATTTGAGTAAAGATGATGAATCACCTAAAGTTGATTAGACTATATATAGGTCTATTATTGGGGCCTATTATACCTAACGGCATCAAGGCCTGACATAATGCAAGTTGTGTCTTTGGTTGCAAGGTTTCAAGAAGATCCTAAAGAAACACATGTGAAGGCAGTCAAGAGAATTTTTAGATATTTGAAGAGCACTCTGAAACATGGGTTGTGGTATCAAAAAGGCGATGACTTTCCTTGAGTGCTTATATTGATGTAGATTGGGATGGCAATGTAGATGATAAAAGAAGTATTGGTGGAGGAGCTTTCTTTTTTAGAGACAGGTTGGACTCATGGATTAGCAAGAAGTAGGACTTAGTGTCCTTATCAACAATAGGGGCAAAGTATATAGTTGCAATAGCCTATTGCACTCAAGTGTTTTGGATGAAGCAAACTTTGAAGGATATCAAAGTAATATATGATGAGCCTATTCCTATTCTTTGTGATAATACAAGTGCCATCAATATTTTAAAAAATCCAGTGATGCATTCTAGAACCAAGCACATATCTATCAGGTATCACTTTTTGAGAGAGAAGGTTACAAATCAAGAAGTCAAATTGGAGTATGTGCCTACAAAGGATCAAGTTACAGACATCTTCACAAAGGCACTTTCTAAGGATAACTTTGAGTATCTCAGACATAAGTTAGGGGTGATTGCCCCCTCTTCTTCTAACTAGATGCATAGATGGTGCATTTGTCCAGGGGGGGCAGTTAAAGACATATATTTATCCCTGGATTGATGAAGGCTACCTCTCAGGCGGAGAATTTAGGCGGCAAGAGGTTGTAAAGGATGACAAGGATTGATCAATCAAGGGGAGCTAACAAATAAGAAGTAGTGAAAGAAGATCAAGAAGGATGTAGACAAGGGGAGCTAAAGGAATATCAGTTTAGAGGAAGACCACTTGCCCTTTGACCTTGATGTCAAAGAGGGAGAAATTTGCATATCAGGTTAAGTGTTGCCATCAATACCAAAGGGGGAGATTGTTGCATATGTGTTGTCATTGATGCCAACAGTGTGATAAATAGGATTGATGTCACATGTGCCGAAGGTTGGAAGTGAATGTGATGATGTTAGTAGTGGTATGATGTGTTGTTACGGTATGTTGATCAATGATGTTTAGAGAAGCAAAGTGATGAGTATATGTTGTGATGATCAGAGAAGTAGACCAAGGAGTGATGATCAGAGATGGATCAGAGAAAGAGAAGTTGTGAAGTAAAGGGTAAGATGATGGATGTCATATACTATGTATACTGATTGGATCAGTATTATATGTACACAGTTGCAGCCTATCTTCTGAAGTTTATTGACAAAGGTTGTGCTAACATGAAGATTCTTGTTTTGATGAAAAAGTTGTGATTGTTGTTGTATGATGTTATGAATGAAGTCTTTGGTATGGTGAATGTTGTATTCATTGTTTCCTAATGAAAAGCATTGCTTAAATCTTGAAAGAAAGATTCAGAAAGTCTAAGGCACTGGAAGTTGCACTGAAGAAGCTCAGGAGAATGCTTCGCATTCCTTTGTATTCCTTCGTATTTGAAGATATAGCCTTATGGTTTGGAAGTCAGTCAAATACAAGTGTGAAGTTTGTATTTTCCTAATTTCAAAACCTAGAAGTGATCACAGAAGATTCTAGAGCTCGCAAAGTGAAGACAATGTTCCTGTGTTGGTGTAGTTAGAGAGAGGTCAGAGAAATGCTTTGCATTTCTCCGTAATTGAATTTTAGGTCTTGCAGTTTGAAGGATGTTTAGATACAAATGAGAAGAATGACATATTCAAGTTTTATATGATAAGTTGTACCCCTGAGGCCCTCCGAAGTCAGCAAAACAAAGACATATCATGTTGTTGATTAGGGTTGTCTGGAGGAGAAAGCAAAAGCCACCACATCTCACCACAGTTCACTTTTTAGCTTTGATGTTTGAAGAATGAGTTCAAATATTTTGTATGTTTGTTCATTTCAAGTTCTAGGTGTTGAAGTGCTCTGCAAGTTGTTTTTTCAATGCTCTATCTCAATACTATGTGTTTAATGTTTGTAAGTGATGCCAAGTTCAGTATCTATTTATTTGCGCTAGACAGAAAACATACAAATTTCAGTGGAAGGAATGTTTGAGAAGGTTTGGGTAAGTCTTATATTGCTTGTAAAGTGATCTGCATGATGCTAATTGGTGTCTTCGGTACCTCTTTAGGTCTGGAGCTAAATACAATGAAGGGTAAGTGTTTGTTGTGCCGACCTAATATATGCTGATGATTATGCTGTATGTTTTGGAGTGTGCACCAATGTGGAAGAGTGTGCTGAGGTAAAATAGGACCTAATTATGTCTTTCTCTTGAACTACATTGGAATTTTACTTACCGCATATGTTTGGGAGTTGACTGTTATGGCCATTACATGTTTCATGCTACACGTTTCATCTTGGCTGACCAAGGAGAAAGATTTTAAAGCTTGTAGAGGATATATATGAAAGATCAAAGTTGTTGAGGGATGGACGATTTGGATAGAGTGTGATAGTATTGATGTTGTGTGAATAAACTTACCACAAAATTAGATCTCATGATGAAATGTGGAAAGGACCAGTATGATATTGTCGTGGAGGGAATTATTGGTGGTGTATTGATGGAGAAGAGTTTCTAAAGTTGTTTTGTTGTGGCGGAAGTTGGTATTGTAGTTGTGCAGATGTGAGATAGTTGTGCAAAGGCTGAAGTGGTCAATAATCAGTTTTGTGAGAAGAATATTTGAGTCAGATAAGTTTTGTGCTACAAAGATTGAAGAATTATTGTGCAAAGATTGTAAGTGTTGTAACTGTTCAAGGAGTTGCAACTTCCTTTGGGTTGTATCCCATAAATAATATTGTAATCTTATTTTATTTGTGAGGCTATATTTGGATAGTAGATCCCAGTAGCTTTCTCACAATGGTTTTTACCTTCTTTGGTTTTCCATGTAAATCCTGTGTTGTGGTTATGTGCTTTTGTGTTATGCTTTGAATTGCTTATTTTGCTTTATCATCTATTTAAGGCGGTAAGAAGATTTGGTTGGTAAAGTTAATTTGGAATAAGTTTTGGTATATACTGATTCACTCCCACCCCCACCCCCCTCTCAGTATATCATTGTGTTCTAATATCTAGTTGGTACTCTCCCATGGAAAGATTAATGTTATGGAATTTCCCTAAATAACTAACAATATCCCCATATGCAGTCATGACTTGAATTTCTCAAGATGGATAGATAAAACGATTCAAACAATCAACTAAATTCTTATTGATAAACATGTGAGTTCTTCTTGAGTCTACCAACATCGTTACTCTTTTTTGTTTTAAAATAAAACCACTACCTTGAGAGTTTATGGGGTGCTAATTATATGAAGTGTATGACAAGAAATAGCTAGTTGGGCATCTCCTCATACCTCATTTGGCTCATTTATAAACTCTAATATTTCTTCATCTATTTCTTCTTCACTAGCCCCTTCTATTTAGAACAATTTCATTTTTCCACATTTATGTCCTTGACTATATTTTCTATCATAGTTAAAACATAATCTTTTTGTCATTTTTTCTTCAATTTGTTGAGGAGTCAATCTAGTAGGCCGATGGAATGGTTGTGTTGAACATCTCTTCTCTCTTATGCCTTTGAAACCCTACATTCAAGTAGTTAAAATCTCTTTTTCTACCCTGTGTGCCATGATAAAAGAATCATATACAACAAGAGGATTAAACATGCATACCTCATGTTGGATGTGATCCTTGAGCCTACCTAGAAAATAATCATTCAAGTTCTCCTATGTAATTGTTTCTGCTTACAAGGACATGTTCTAGAACTATTGTATATAATCTTTAACTAATCCTATTTGTCATTGTTTCTCTAACTAGCTAAAGTAATTATCAAATACACTTCTTATAGTGCAATTGCAAATTATGTATAAGAAATGAACAAGTGACATTGAGAGCCCTTTTCTTTCTTTAAGCATAATTTCATCAATACCAAATGAATTGCTTAAGTTATATATATAAGGAAGCCATTGTCACCTACCCACTTGGGATTTAATATACATAAAAATTATCCATTTGATTTATCCAAGTGGATTATTTCCATCAAACTTATTCATATCCATCTTTGGTAATGGATTCTAAGATCTAGAATGAGTGTTAGTATTTGGAATAGGATTAGCATGTCTATATGATTCGCCTTGATTGATCAAAACATCATCCTTTAGTTGTGTATCTTCCCTTGGAGATACAAGATTACACTTTCCCATTGTGCTTTCATTTTAGACTCAATGCTAGCCATTACTCATTTTATTTTAGACTACATATTCTACATGCCTTCTTCTAATCGGTGCACTTTGTCATCTAGTGGAAACATCAAATATAAATTCCCACCTAATCCTAACTCTAAATCCATAATGCCACCAAAGTAATACTCATAATAAATCACACAAAACTAATCAAAATGAGTTAAAAATTTTACTATAACTTACATGGGTCTAGACCTCACTTGACTAAAAAACTCCAAGAATTGTATTGTTTTGTAGCATGGGGAGTGAATTTGGTGAAAAATTAAATTTCATAATAATTCCTTCATAAGTTCTCCAAATGAACTTAAATTTGGATTGTAGAAGCTTCAATATGTCCTAGATCAATCCTCCAAATTATAGAAGAACCATTCTAGTAATCTAGGGCCCCCAAGAATATAGTTAGTAGTCCAGCACCATTTTAGTCAGCACCATTCCCCTATATGGGTATAGAGTGTTCCAACACAACAAAGTAGCTGAGAATCTTTGTTCCAACACAACAGAGAGCTCAGTTCCTATCTATCTTGTTTGTTCCAACACAACACCCTATCCAAGTAGACCATCAACACAACAACTTATCCAAGTAGACCGTCAGCCTATAAAAGGAGCAATTCTCATAGCATGTATCCACATGGACAACCCAATAACATATTATACATTGATCTCTTACACATAACATGGAATGGTGAATCAATAATAAGTGGTCTAATTGGAATAGAAGGCATAATAACACACATAGACTATCTACCAATATTGTCAAATCCTCTAATAGTAACATCTAATGTGCCCAATTTTGACATATCCACTTGTAAGTTTTTCAAACAATCCTCACTACATTTATTCAAGCTAGATCCATTATCAACCAAGGCATTTTTTACATTTAAATAATGATATATTTCATCACTATGTAGAGAATAATGATATTTACCAAGCATCTACTAACTTCTAGGTGTAAAGTGCCATTTTTTTAAATTTTCAATTCTTAGCTTAATTTGTTTTGCAAGGCATAAGAATATAACTTACAATTTATAGATTAAAATAGATTCAAATCTTGCTTTGACGGGTGACACTTTGTCATCATAGCACATATTAGATTAGCTAGAATAGATTTATTTGTGCAATTAAATAGACTAGACTAAATTTAGGTTAAACTCAGCTTCAATACTGTATTTAAAAAGTAGAAATCCCTTGGTAACAACATGAGACATTTGAACACTTTCAACATATCAAACTAAAACTATAAATCCAAATAAATTAGTCTGGAGTGCATTAAATCATATAGATTCGTTAAAATTACAAATAGCTAATTAGATCGCACTTGATTTTGGGAAAATAAAAAATATATAGAATAGTGTTTCTTCTCATGCATTTAGATTAAATCATTTAGATAACTCTTTTTCATTTAGTAGAGAACATGATAAAATGAAATCCCTTGATACCAACATGAGGCACTCAATAATGAAGCAGTCAAATTCAAACAAAGAAAGCATGGAAACAACATACAATAATAAAAAAAATTAACAAAGTAATCAATGAACACAACAAAGACAAACATAACTAAAATAGGCATGGAACATACCTCTATTACTCTCTTTGACACTTATAAGTCCATGTGTCCTAGGATTAGAGAAAAATGGGTGAAATCCATCACAAATGAAATTGTACAACTAAATCAATAAGTATTTGGCGTTGAACAAGTCTAGGAATAGGCTTCTATCTTGTGTCAAATCAAGATAGAAAATAATAGGAGTCATGAAAGGGAACTAGCCCATGCAAGAGATTTAGATCTAGACTAGCTCTATGTCATTCTAGACACCATTACACCCATCCTGCAATTAAACTATCAACCAAGGCATTTTTTACATTTGAATAATGATATATTTCATCACACTGTGTAGAGATAAATGTTCATTAATAACCATAGTGCTAATTAAATCATGAGACTCAAATGAAATCTTCAAAGCATCCTTTTAAATAGGATCTAGAATTGTATGCACCTCTATAGGACCAATTTTTGAATCTAGTATAAGTTTTATAATTCCTTCCTCTTAATATATCTATATACCTCAAATGCATGCATTAATTCCTAAAAAGAATTTTTTGCTAGGTATTCTTAAGTTGATTAATAATATCATACTCTTTAAATGCATTGGTTGTAAGTGTAGGTGTAGGATGAAGATTAGGATTATTATAAGGCAAAATCAGATGATTAGGTGTACTCTTTTGTCCTCTAGCAATTTGTTTATAAGTATGTATATTTTAATTTTGTGAGCTACTTGTATGAAATGGAACCTTAAGATGGTTAAGAACCCTAAGATTATAATTACATATGAAATACATGAGAAAATGGACTAGTTATCATCTTTGATTATATTGGGTTTACACTATAAAACTCCATGAATGATGGGTAAGGTATAACATGATATAATAGGACCTCCATGGATAAGATTCATTCATATAGTAAAATTGCATGTGTAAATTAGGTATGGATGTGTCATAAGATGTGAAGGATACAATTATGTCAAAACTTGGAACAAATGAATGTATCTTAGCCAAGGAACAAACCCTAATATGTGTAATGAATGTAGGGTAAAATAGGTCAGGAGGGTAGGCTAACATACAAAATTAAACTATAAATAAAAATATAATCAAATGAAGAATAAGCCCTAGACACATCTAAAATAAGTAATAAAGTCAAAATTATATTGGATTTGAAAACCCTATGTTTTATAAATATAAACTAAATTATGCAAACTAGGTTGTGTGGCGTACAATCAAGTTCACCAAAAATATGATGGAAAAAGAATACTACCTATAGTTAATCTATGTTAATCCAATGGAAAACAAATGCATAAAAATAACCTAGACTAAATCACATTTATATAAGAGCTAGAGTTAGAAAAACAAAGACAGATATTTTCTATTTTTTGAAAGAAATAAGAGGTGGAGAAGATTAGATCTATGACTGAAGAACACATGTAAGTCTAATGTGCCATTAAAAATGATGTTTCATGGGGTCTGGAATTGTGAATGTCAATCACATTTATGGATCAAAATTAATATGTTCCCTTTTCCTCTATATGAATTGACTTTGTGGGTCAAATCATGTTCATGACTGTGAACTTAATCTCTACTAGTGAACTTAACTTTTACTACTTTTTGACTTCTACTTTTTCATTCACTATGTTAATATCTATTTACACTCACAAATTTAAACTAGTTTTTTATTTTCTAGTTTGTACTTAACAATGAAAGTGAATCGCTTAGGTGAAACTAGGTAATTATGTTGATTAATGACTAGACAAATGGTCAAGGGAAACACTCTTTAGCCATGAAAATGCTCCTAGAATTCTCAAGTAGATGATTCATTCCTTTTAGTGCACCAATTGAAGTGTAAACATGCCAATGATATGTATATAAGATCTCAATTCTTGAATATTTCTTTATGCTTTAGATTTAATTAGAATGAATGTATTGGATGTCTTTAAATACAAGGACATAACAATAAATCACACACATTTCTACTTGATTGGCCTTGGGCAGGAATTCTAAAGGGTTCTATTCGATAAAAACTTAAACTTTTTATTTCAAATAAGGGTAGGTCAATTTCATGAATCTAGAGATGACATCACAAACACATATGTAAATAATTATAATTGACTATTTAAATTTTATGACTTCTATAGAACTAAGAAACTAAAATATCATCAAGAAGCTCAAAATGACTTACCAAAGGAAATTATTCTTGTCAATAGACCATATTTCCTTGTTTCAAATAGATTGATAGAGGTTGAGTTGTAAACACATTTTTTTCTTCTAATAGCCCAAATAGGGTGTTACATAATTGGTGTGGGTGCAAAAATTCCAAATTCATGAGCCTTAGATTGTGTATTTAGTTGCACCATCGTATGTTTAAAAATAAAATTATCACTTAAGACATTTCGTAGTATCACTGACATAAAATAAGTGCCATTAAAATATAGTAATTTTTAATATTTTAATATTTTTTTCTTATACATCTTTTTGGAGTTCTCTTTGATTTCCTCCCATTAAGTTAGAGAATATTTTAAATAATCATATTAGCGCACTTACTTGTTTACTTCCCTACACATAATTAGTAGGGCCCAACAAAACTAAGGAGATTAATCATGTTTTAGTTTTACCTCGACAAGCCTAGGTAAAATTACAAGACTTTTGAAGGATACATTATGCAAGCCACTATTCATAGCCCCCTCTTAGAAAATTTTATAGAATCTAATACAAAATTTAGAAGGTTTGACAAGGGTTTCTATGACTTATGGGTAATGAAAACAAGAGGAATAGGGTGTATAAATAGAGATGGTGAAGGGAAACTATAAGGAAACACTCTTGAGGACTTAAGAAGAATCTATAGCTTCAAATCTATAATGGTGGCTCTTTTTCCTTCTTATCTTAACAATGTACCTACAATTTGCCTTTGGATTGGAGAGAGAAACTATTTTTTTCAAAATGTCTAATTACCTTTAAATGACTAAAAAGTGGGAAAAATTAGGCTTATATACCAAACCTAAAATAAGTTTTTAGGGTTTATGCACAAGAAAATGTAGTTAGGGTTAGGGCATGAATGCGTGGTAAAAGTTTGGTAAAAGAATTCCACAAGTTCATCTACATTAGGGGGTGTAGTCGGTGTACTAGAGTGATGCAGGAGCACTAAGGAGATCTCCATTTATCTTGCATTGATGTTCATGATGTTGTAATAAGGTCTTGAAGACCATTTCCATGTTTGTAATAAGGATCATGCCCAAAATGTCATGTTTGTAGATGGGACAGTTATATGATGTCATGTTGTAATGGGGTAGTCATATATTGAAGCCTTTTATGGCATGTATGGGGAGGTGTCCAAAGGTTTAATGCCTTGTCAAAGGCTCCTTTCCCTTGTAATGGTGTTTGAAGACTTTGTTTGTTATGCCACACCACGTTACATATGACAAATCATTATCATTAGTTGCAGTCCATAACACAACAGGGCAGTTCGATGGTTGAAGAGCAGTTTCATACCTTCCCATCGATTCAAACTGCCCTCCAACTATTCCAAACCATCATAGCAAGCTTCTTAAAAGCCTTGCCAATGATCATTGTACTCAAAAGAAATAAACTAGTGAATAAATCCATAAATGAAAACAGTTTTCTACTTGCATACTCTGTAATTGTCCTTGTTTCTGCACGTGCTTTGCCTTGTACGGAATAGTCATAAAATATCATGAGGTTGTCTTGGAAGTAGGGTGAGTCTAGAGTCCTTTGAAGTTTATTTGGGTTCTTGAAACATTTGAATAGGTTAGATATGTGAATTCTCTTGAAATTGGTTTGATAAACCCTCATTTAGGGTTTCTGACATAAAACATGGTTTTTTCACCATTCCACTGAATCAAACCCTCCTTGATCAGTGGAATGGATTTAGTTATGTTTGTTTCAATGTTTTGGAAGGATTTCTTGGCAGGAAATAGGTGGCGGTCGAAGATTTCTTGAGTCAACCTAGCAAAACCACGTGCTAGGTGAAGGTGTGGAATGAATAGCGATGCCCAAACCCATCACAATCGACTGTGGAGTCACAAAACTGGTACAATCTCTTGTTTTAGTATGTGTTTAAGGTGTCTAAGGTGTGCAGAGAGATTTGTGAGTCTTTGGAAGGGTAGTTGCTTCACAAAATAGGCCTAATTGGCCATAGGCTACAAGGAGGACAATTATAGGTTAGACTATATCGTCCAAAACAAAGTACCCCAAGTTTGACATATGTTGAGGGAAACCAAAAAGGGTATCTCTAGATTGTCAGAGATTATTGATTGCAGTCCTGTGTCAAAAGTTATTCCTAACTGTTCATTTTCCAAGGGTTATAAAGAATCTAAGGGGTTGTGAAGGAAGTACTAAACCCAAACTTGTCTAACCTTTGCCAATGGTCTGGATGGGTCCTATGGAATGCCAAACAAGCCTTTACATGATGGTTCCAAGGAAACTAATTGTTGTTCCCACTTTTTCATGTTAATCCATGAGTTAGGTTCTTAAATGTTAGGAAGAAGGTCTTATCAAACTGTGGGATCCACAAATTATCCTAGGTCCTCTACATCATAGAGGGGTGCAAATTTCCTTATAGGACATGAATTTCTACTTTTGGAGGTGGTCTAGGGTGGTCTAGGAAGGTCTAGGGAGCCTATAAGGTAAAATTGTGATCACTAAGAGGCCAAAAATATGTGTAAAATGGACCTAAAAAACATGCTATGGAGAAGAAACTAAAATGAAGACAAAAATGTAATGAGGAAGTTGTAGGGTATTCAATTTTTTATATTAAATTTTTTCCCCCACTTTTGTGGGCTGGTGACACTAAGTGGAAGAAACATGCTAAAATAGAATTATATCAAATATATCATTATACTAATGCAAGGATACACAAAAAAGGATAAAGTCTTCATATTCTTCTTAATAATGTTCTTTAATGTCCATGTACATGTTCTTACAATGTATCACATCAAGGCGATGTAGTCGCCATGGGATAGAAGAGCTTATGCCTTAAATCATATATAGAGATGGAAACATTATGATAAGCAAATTTAACCATGAAGATAAGCATATATATAAGGACAAGCATTAAGAATATGAAAATCACGCATGTGAACATATTACACATTCATAAACATGACCAATAAAGGAAACCCATGCTAGACATGATATACTAAACAGGACAATGGATATAGGATGGAAACAAGATGATAAATACACAATTCTCATTTTGTATGGATAATAGTGTAGAACTCTACATAGTAAATGATACCTTTGTAAAGTTTGATAAGATAAGATAAGATAAGATAGGATATGATAAGATAATGCTTATGATGATAATGACTTTGAGGTTGCCACCCACATGATAATGACAAGCCAAGACATAAGCAAAATGGTTAATGATGATGATTATGGTTATGTGGTTATCGATTGGCTATATGTGGTTACTATCCAGCTAGCTAAAAGGCAAATGGTGATAACAACTTTGAGGTTGCCACTAAAATAAAGCTAGGCCAAGCCAAAGGTAAAAGCTAGTAAATCAAGGTAATTCTACCCCAAAAATGAAATCATCGTGATGTAATTAATGTAGAGGATAATGACCTCTTGAATTTATTGGTGAAAGAGTATTACTAGTTAATTTAAGGTAGATGATAAGGGGGAGAAAGATAATATGACAGGGTATATGTGATGATATGATAATAAATGAAAGAGATGAACATGTAGGTGATTCTCCTAATGATGGAAAAAATAAGATTCCCCCAAGTGGACATATATATATGATAGATGAGTGTTAGGGAGTACAAGGGATAACTAAGTTATGAGAACATATAGTAATATAAGGAGAAGGGAACATGTAATTGAGGTAATGTGGGATAATGATGAGATACCCCTAGTGAGAAGCTAATGATGTGAACATAAGAGAAGAGAAAAATTTGTAATCAACGAAGAGGTAAAGGCATGTAGATGTTGAATTTGCTCATAGAGGTAAAGGCATCCCAAGGGTTCGTTGTGATAACCAAGCGACAACGAAACATAT
Source organism: Cunninghamia lanceolata (assembly GCA_027924645.1). NCBI lineage: Eukaryota > Viridiplantae > Streptophyta > Pinopsida > Cupressales > Cupressaceae > Cunninghamia > Cunninghamia lanceolata. The sequence continues at coordinate 9,241,931 of BSBN01000420.1, read as the reverse complement.
AATACATAGTCCATTATATGGGTCACGGCCCGTGGCAGGCCTGGCCTTGCCACGGTAAAAGGATGGGACTCATGGCTCCCCATGGCTCCCATAGCCTTAAGGCCATGGTGGTCATGGATGCCACGACATCCTCACGACAACTTAACATATATTTATAAACAAAACAACAATTGTTTATATCATTTAACATAGTAAACAATGTAATATATATCAATAATTCTTGTATAATCTACGATTAAAATATAAACAAATACATGGATTTCTATCAAGAGTTATAACAACATTTTCATAACAAAAAATAATGGCTACAATAATATTGTGATAATGTTGTTTGAAAACCATCTTTTCTATTCACATAGGCTTAATGTAAATAGGGTATTTTCATAACAAAAATCAGAGCCCTATATACAAAGTTTCTCTATTCTTTTTAGCCAAACCAAATGGCAAATACAAGGCCACTTAACCAAATACAAATACTTACAATTGAATAAAAATTTATTCTTTCTACAAATTAATAAAATCATTGATACCAATTCACAAGAGAGAGAAATTTGCTCATCTAATAAAACATAGCCCAATATTCAACTGGTTGTAAACCTGCACACACAATGAGCAACCCAGTCCTGCTCTCCTCCCAATCATAGGGCTTGGATTCCAAGCCCACCCCGAGCGGGAGACAAACTTCAAATGCCCATAATGAAATTTCATAAAAGAAACACAAATAAAAACCATATTAACACAGGTTGACTCACACACAAAGAATCCTTTCTGGATTCTTGCAAAGGGAGAGAAAGGGGATTCCCTTTACTCTTGGGGATTTCACCACAACTAGAACAATTTCTTCATTTTTACAAATAATGTCATCACAACAACAACTCCACAACCCTTCAAACCCTTACTCCACAACAACCCAAAGCACAACTCCACCCACCAAATCACAACCATCTCCACCATAACATAACCCTTCCATCCAAGCCACAACACACCTCCACATCACAACCCTTCAAAACATCAAAACCCCCACATCCTCCATAATGCACAAATGCCACCACTTCCCCAAGAGAGGCTCCACACCTTCCTCAACCCCACACAAGGGAGGCTCTCAACCCTCAAGTGAGATTTTCTCCCTTTTTACACCCAAACCCCAATCACATGCATGCCAACAAATTTTGCAACAATTGCAACAATAATTCATTCAAAAAACTCATACAAATCTCCAGTATCATACAAAAATAAAATCATAGCCATATTCACAATTTGCATTCATTAAACAAGAAATTAAATAAAATGCCAAACCCTACCTTGGTCGTCCAAGTTAGGAGCAACCCAAGAACGAGTACCAAAACTGAAATAAAATCCCTCTTGATCAATAATTTTCAGCCATCTTCCAGCAATCCTTTTTCCTCATCCACCATTTCCAATAAAAAATCCACCAAAAACTTCTTTCTAGCACAAGCAGAGAGAAGCCAAAGCCAAGAGCATGCACACACAACACAACATCCCGGAATTGAATCAAATTCCACCATTAAAATAATTTCCATACAAAACCCCTTCAACATCCAAAATGAAAACCAAAAATACATTGTTATAATAAAAATACAAATTCACACAACCTTTATTAAATATCCATCCTCAGCAATGAATTAAAATAAAATAAATAAAATAATAATAACATTCACACCTTTATACCAAAACTCCACTAAAATAATTAATAAACATTTAACCAAGATAATTAACCCAAATATCCCCGACACAACCCAACTGGTGAAGTGAGACAAAATTTGAAAAATCAAATAAACTAGGGCATTTGAATTTATCTCCAAACTCAAAAGGATCTATTGCCCACCTACAAAACTCAATTTCGAACATCAGTATATCACGGAAAATATAGCCGAAGCAACAAATAATCAAATATTAAATATCTAAAATATCTAAAATCAAATAATTTATTAAATTCATAATTATAAACACCACATAATCAAAAATATTTTATTAATTTAAAACATCTAATACCATTTATAATCCAAAACAATGTCCATACACACGTAGGTACATATAAAAATATGCATATCCAAAACGCATAAATACATGAACTAGAAATAGCAGTATCAACCATGTCCAAACACAATCATCAAAATAGTCAACTATAAATAGTATCACATCATAGTCTCAATGGCAGTGCTAGCTAGGCCTCACACACTATATAGGGGGATTACAAAGAAAAACCATATATAAATCAATAATCCCTATTATAGTCAGCTAATAGATTGATATTGGAACACCTTAAGATTGTGATATATTTGTTATATCAATTCATTTCTAGCAACATTAAGGAAAGAGCATGAAATAATAAAAGTATGCACAACACATAAGGTATATGTAGAAAATACTTTTGAGAAAACCCACCAACAAAATCACATTCACAATTGTATCAACATGAAATAATGTTCAAGTATAATTAGTCTCTCTTGTAATCCTACTTAATTTGTAGACTATAAGGTACAACCTCCAAATAGGTCTATTACACCTTCAAGACACATCACATCAACCATCACTAGCCCATTCCATCCATACAAGCAAGTAGATATAGCCACCTAGACGTTCTCATGGAATTCCAACTATTTCAACCAAGTCTAATTACCACATGGAATACTAACAATCACACAACCACGACATGATTGTACCATGACATCAACATATTGCACATTATACTAAACATGACTTCTCTACATGGATAATCACTACATATGATTAGATGTCACCACTCACACTTGGTCAAAGGTTGTTAATCAACTTCCGATGAATGCATACATGTCTTCTTACACTATAGCCAAACACTAGATATGACTCGTGACAATATAGACAAACACCTAATTACTTCTAGTTGCTTGCAATATTCTTGAGCATCCCTTATAACATCTTCATGCTCTTAGCTATTATTGCATGTACTCCAACAATGCCACATGTGCACTTGCATTGTCATACATTCTTTGATAACTATTCAAAGATGCAATAGTGAGTTCTTGACCATAGCAACACTAGGCTAAGACAAGCCTCCATGCTAAACCACAACATCTGAAAACTCACTATAATTTACTACATAGCATTTTGTAGCTATTTACCAATATGCAATCAAATACTATCAACATGAACTAAACAAGTTCACACATCTTCTCTCACCCATAAAATATCTATAGGTGAATAGCACACCAAAGTTTCAACAAAAATGACACACACACACATACTTGATTATTTATGTAAACTAGATCAATTTTTTAATTAAATTGTGGCATATAAATTTTGATTAACTTTATATTTTTAATATTCATAGCAATGAAATTATGTAAAATAAGAAAGATATCAAGTACAAAATTTAGAGCCATATATTTTCCACTCTAATATATTGCATTTCTTTGTATATTTAATTTAATTTCCTTTTTCGTAGGATGGGATATGATTGTTGAGTTTTATTTTGTCTATTCCTTTTGTTTCCAATCCCTTTGGTTTAAAATGCAATTACAAATTTGGTTCAAATGCAAATTAGGGAGCACATGCGCATTTATAGAAATAAACTATGGGTTTGATCAAAACATATTTGATCTAAGGCAACTTCGATTAAACTTGCTTATGCAACACCCCTGTGGTAGTATTTTCTTCTCCTATCCGCATGTTACAATTTTAACAATCAAAACAATCAACTTTGCATCATACACATGGAGGTCAAATGAAATCACCTAGAAACAAAATTTTATGTGAATGTAGCCCTAGGAATTAGCCTTTTAAAAAGTATAATATATTAATATTTTAAATATTATACTTTTTATTTATTTTATAGGCAAGGTAGGTCCATTACAAACAATAAATACCTCTATTCAAGACATTTGGGAAAATACCAAATTACCTAAAAGTTCTAGAAAATTGTATTGCATTCCACATTGATGTCTTTATTTCAACAAAATAATAAATCAATTTTTATAAATAGGCAAAAAGAAACATGTTACGATAAAATGTAGGTCTAAATTTCTATCAGTACTAATTAAAAATTTACCAAAAAAAACTAGATATTGGAATTAAAGATTTAATTTCATTAAATCTTGAAAATATTTTATTTCTAGTAAAACTTATGTATTATAGTAAAATGTCACTCGCTATAAAATAATAGAAAAATAATAAAAAATCAATGAAAACTTTTAAAAATGATAGATTTTTTAAAAGGAAGATCACAAATTGAATCCATAGAGAAAACAACACAAATCACTAGTTTTCACCATCTTTAAATTCTTGACAGTTTGTTTAGTATAATTGATAGAATGTGCTGAATGATGAAAAATACTAATTTTTGTGACCCAATAATGCTAAAAAGTGGGACACACTATTGTGTTTTCATCCATCTAATCATGTGCAGAAGATAGAATAATGTCGTATCCCACTCTCCTTCCATATGCCTTCGTTGGTCCATTCAGATCCTTAAAATTCATTTACTAAATTTACACAAATTCCCCAACGTGTAAGATGCATATTCATTCTAGATAACTTGTATAGTATTCCATAGAGAATGTACTTTATACAATAATTTTGACATTGGATTTGTACCACTTTGGGAATTCTATTCTTAAGTGTTCCTACATGTACCTTTGGAAATGGCAATATAGAAAGTACAACTCAAATAGTGTAAAAAAATTAACACCTCATTTCAATTAGGTTGATTAAATCATGGGTGCTTAATGCTTTATGTGATTGCTATTGTTGGAAGTACTTCAACCAATAAGATACCCTTTATTTTTCTGAGTTGCTCCCTCCATTTGTTCATGGGGGCTTATATTTTCAAAGCAACTATACTACTAATGAGACACAAACTTTATTTTTTGAAGCCATTATACTTCTAATAAGACATTTAGACTTTATTATAAATACCTATATGTATCTTTCCTAGACTCTTAGTTTGTTATATTGCTAGTCATCTCTTACCATGTATCTTTGTCACAGAGGTCATATTCATAAACTTTAAAAGGGACAAAAAATTAATTGATTTGTAACTTGTTATTGCTTCTATAACGAGTTAGCAATGTATTATCAATATATAAATTAAAAAAAAAAATCATATTATTTTTCTTTCCTAGTTTATTAAAATTTAAGATTTAAAAATTAGTTGAATTATTAAACATTATAAAATTAAAAATTAACAAATCAATTATTATTAAAAAATCAATTCCACTAAAATATTAACTCCATTATAGAAAGAAAAACAACAAAAGTCAATGCTTTTATTTGCCTCAATGGTATTGATCCTTTTTATCATAGTCCTCACACTTTAATTATTACTAATAAATAATTCCTAACTATCATGTATAATTACTTTCATTATTACCAATAAATAAATTCTTTGTCTTTTCACTATGTAAAATTTGATCTAAATTACTTTTTCCCACATAAGCATACACCAAATACCTTAACATGCCATGAGAGCAATAGCCAAAGAGTTTCAGGGTGAGGTCAAACACATCACAATATATATTTTCTAACACAAAACAAAAACAACCTTCTACAATTACAAAATAAAATTTCTTGACACAAAACCAAATGAATTAGTTAGCATTTTATTTCCTTTAGTAAGATTTTTTTAATTCTTTATCATGATAAGATACTTACAACAATTAATATTTGCCACTCCTTTAAACTGTGAGTATCAACCATATTTCCAAAACATATTGCAATTTCTATTATAGTAAGATTACAACAACGAATATTTGCTTGTCTTTAACTAATTACTATCAACTATACTTTCAATCATATTGTAACAAGAGAGATTAATCATAAATTAGTATAATCATATTAATATTAATTTATACTAAAAAATTATTATATTGTATAAATTAATAATATATTATATATAAACAATTTATTTAATATTATATAATACATATAATTTTTAATATAATATAATAACAATGATTTATTTTATAAATATTTTAAAATCTAAATTTTCATTCTAATTTGTGTAAAAATAATTAATAATAATTGAAGTTATTTACTATTAATGACTTGCAACTATTATAATAGTGCCTTATTATCTAATCTTTCTTCATTGCTTCTATGTAAAAATGAGTAGCAATAATTCAAGCCAAGGCTTCACACAAGGCCTAAATTTGATGGTCAACCTTACTTGTCAAGCAATTTTTTTGTTTTACAATCATTCATTGGGAGGTGCCCTTAAAATACTAAGACACCTTAATATAAAACATAAACTATATATATATATATATATATATATATATATATATATATATATACACACACACACACACACACACACACACACACACACACACACATACTATTTCAAATCTCTTTTTTCATGGAATAGTCTTTTTAAAATTTTGTTTGTATTATACAACAAAAGTATCTAAATATAGTCATACCACCATCAAATTTAGGCCTCGGGTTCACACACCTATTACTGATTACAAGAATACTAATTTCAATAACAAAATCAACTACTATGAAAACTATTTGAATATATATATATGCACTATCTCAAATCTCTCTTTTCATGGGATACGGTCTTTTTAAAAATTGGATTGTATTTTATAGCAAAAGTATCTAAATATAGTCATATGATCATCAAATTTAGGTCTTGGATTCACACACCTATGATGAGGGCTTAAATTTGAGAGTCAACCTTGACTCTCGAGCAATTTTTTTATGATAGTTATCAATTCAATAGTGCCTTTAAAATATTATAACTATATATATATATACACACACACACACACACACACACACACACACACACATACTATTTCAAATCTCTTTTTTCATGGAATAGTCTTTTTAAAATTTTGTTTGTATTATACAACAAAAGTATCTAAATATAGTCATACCACCATCAAATTTAGGCCTCTGGTTCACACACCTATTACTGATTACAAGAATACTAATTTCAATAACAAAATCAACTACTATGAAAACTATTTGAATATATATATATGCACTATCTCAAATCTCTCTTTTCATGGGATACGGTCTTTTTAAAAATTGGATTGTATTTTATAGCAAAAGTATCTAAATATAGTCATATGATCATCAAATTTAGGTCTTGGATTCACACACCTATGATGAGGGCTTAAATTTGAGAGTCAACCTTGACTCTCGAGCAATTTTTTTATGATAGTTATCAATTCAATAGTGCCTTTAAAATATTATAACTTACTTTAGTATAAATAAATTATATAAAAACCAAATATATATATTATCATAATCCTATATAAATTTTGACAATTAGTTCAAAATCTCTCCTTTCATATGATATATCTTTTCAAAATTTCAATTGTATTTTACAGCTAAAATGTCTAAATATAGCTATACAACTGTCAAATTTAAGCCTCGCTTCTAATTACAACAATACTAGTTTCAACAACAAAATCAACTACTACCAAAACTATTTGTATATATGAAGTTTGAACTATCTCAAATCTCTCTTTTCATGGAATACAGTCTTTTTAAAATTTTGATTGTATTTTACAGTAAAAGTATCTAAATATAGCCATACGACTATCAGTTTAGGCCTTGGGTTCACACGCCTATGACTCATTACAACAATACTAATTTCAACAACAAAATCAACTACTACAAAAACTATTTGAATTTCACAATTTTTATCTTCACTAACATACAAACGAGCTAAAGACAATGCCCCTCCCCTATTATTGCATAAAGGAAAACCTGGTCAATGAAGTAAAAGAAAAAATGTACAAACTGCAAGGTCTGCAATTTTTTTCCTTCCTGACACAAGAAAATAGGGTTACAATCCTTCATCACCTATCTCTATCTACAGCAAGAGTTCCAACTCTGTAACTAGGTACTTACACATTAACAGACAATTTTTTAAAATTGTTAATGCCACCGTCTGTTGGTGGTCGAATTAGCTCAGGAGGGGAAATTATTATTGTGTGAGATCTGAGTCGAAGAAGTAAATAGAAACATTTACAGGTCGAACAAAACAAAGACCATACAAATGCGTCCAAAAGTTGCTGTGACCGTACATTTCTTATTAATAAAGCTTGCTTTTATGTCAGACTGTATGTACGCTTCTCAACACAGGAAAGGCAAGATAAGAAAAATTCAAACTCAGCATTGATGCCATCATAGCAATTAGTTCGTCATTTCTCATTAAATAAATGACCCAAAAAAAAAACAACACCTTAAGTGTCAGAAAAGCTTCCGCCGTCAATTCTATTCCGTCAGGGCCGCCGTGCCGCTAATTCCGCCAAAATGGTGTCTTTTCCTGGGAAATTATAATTCTTTTCATAAATAATTGAAATCCGACACGCAGCCGAGGAATTGATTTGGTCTGTCTGCCGGGAGCTGAGAAACATTTACGTTTTTCCCGCTCTAAACGGAGGCGGACGTCAAAATCAATTAAATTAAACAAAAGGGGCGGGGGAGAGGAGTGGCTGACAGGGACGAAAAATGACGGGTTGTTGTGGGGTGTAGGGTCCACGTTGGATAATCTGCTGCACACGTGGCCGCAAATTTCGAATTGGGAATGAGTTGTGCCCTTGGTGTGTTCCAATGTTTGTGGGGGAGTGAACTTTTTACTCTTTTTAAACATAATTTCTGTTTTTCTCTTAGTCTATGTTTTTATTTTCTTCTTGGTGTCGTTTTAAGGGCAGCTTAGTAGTAGAGTGAGCAGAGCAGATATATCTTCTGTTCAGTGTGCTTAAAAGGTCTGGCTGTCTTTAATGGCGTATCCAGGCAGGACTGGGTTTACTACTACGCCTAACTTGGACGATGGAGAACTGTGGTTGCCCTCTGGTTTTTTGGGAGACGTGGCGGAGAACAAGATGACGGGGCCGAAGAATTGTGGGCAATTATCTGTCGTTGCAGACGAAGAAGATGACTATATGGCAGGATTAGCGGAGAGTGTGGCTTATGCCATGCTGGATGATGACGATGATGACGAAAATTGTGACCGAAATGTGGGTTTCGGCGGCTGTGCGGAGAGTAGAGTGTTTGCTCACCAAGCTGCTTTGAAGGTCAGAGTTTGAGGCCCTTTTATGTGTGGTTTAAGGGATTTTGGGAGTAACCCATGTTGTTTATTTATGTGTTTTTGTGTTGTTTCTGGTTTAGGGTTCTGGAATGGCGAGGTCGCCTCAGTCGACCTTGCCTGGGCTGGAGAGGTTTGGAGGCAATGAGAGGGAAGAAGCTCTGGCGCTGTTTAATATGGCGGCTGAGCAAGTTGTGCGGCTTAATGCAGTGGGACTCGAACATGGGCGGGGGAACAATGGCGGGCATTTTGATGTGCCTGGGAAATACTTGCATGCAGCTCAATTTCCGTCTCAGCTTCAGCTCAGTCACAATATGTTGCCTTCAAGAAATGATTTCACGGACGAAACAGCTGAGCTTTGCTACGGCTCACAGCAGATGGCGCCGCAGCGAGCTTCGAACCAGCGACCTTATGTTGAAGTGGTTAGTATTTTTCCATTCACTTGGTTTCTTTGCTTTTCTTGGTTTTTTTGGGGTACTGATGAGGAATAGCTTGTTTTTGTTTTCCTTGCAGGTTAAAGGGTGCTCTCAGAGCAGAGCAAGGTGCCCAAGTAACACAAGGCCGCTGAACCGTCCTATTCCCCGGTTCGCCCCCGGTCACATGGGCGGGGGCTCGGGAATGCGTGCCGTGTTTCTTGGGTCAAATGGTCCTGGCCGAGAGTCCGGAGGAACTGGATTTTTTCTGCCGCGGAGGATGGATAATAAAGGCTCTACTGCCAAACCCCAGCCAAAGCCAGGTAGTTTCCTTGTTTTCCAAGCAACTCTATTTTATTCGAAGGCTTCTTCTACGTGTCAGGTGCTTTTATGTAACATGTAGTGGAAGATTGGTTTACAGTCAAGAACTGTATTAAAATACAGAGGCTTTAAGGCTTTTTAAACTTACAAAAGTATTTGTTAATGATGGCAGCGTGCTCCACAGTTCTGCTTCCAGCGAGAATAGTGCAGGCTTTGAATCTCAATGTGGAAGACTTACGCTCAAACCCATATGGTAATGTCTTAAAGAATATATCTTTTCTTAATATTGTCTTCATGTGGGTTATGGTTTTTTCAATTGAGGGGAATATATTTTATGTGATTTTGCAGTGTATGTGAGGAAAAATGAGAAACGCCGGTCGGTTGGTGGAGACAGCTGGCAGCAGCATCAGCAGCAGAGGGTGGGATTTAACTCTGGCTGCTATGAAACCCAACTGCCTGGGTCTGATATTAGTTTGCCTAAAGAATGGACTTACTAGGGCTCTCATACAATGGCTAACACTAACGTTTTCTGATAAAATAATAGCTTTAGATGTATACACCTTCAGAATTATTAGCAGGGTTTAGGGAAAGAAGGGTAATGACCCATGGCGTTGTTGGAGATATTGTTACCCATGGAATAAAACCGTCTCTTTGGTCACCATCTTTTGTCATACGGGGGTACTTAGTAGATTTAGGTCGGAAGATAGGGTTGGTGGAAAGAATTATTATGCTCTTTTTGGTTACAGTGATTGGATATGCAGGGCCGGTTTTAGGGTTTGCAGGCTCATTGGAGCGTTTTGGGTGGGAGTACTGTATAATGTAATGTAATGTAATGCCCGTCAATAAAGTCTAGTGTATTTGTGGCATGATTTATTTGCCAGAAACGGTGACTGTCCCAACATTTTGCAATAACTGAATAATGAAAATAATCTGTGTAAATATTTTCTACCATTATCTGGAATTTTTTTCTGGTCAAACTTTTTAATCTTGTGCAGTTCATGTACAGTTCTTTTTTAATAAATGGATGTGCACTGTTTATTATATCATTATTGTGATGTTGGGCCATTTATTTAAATGGCTTGCCTGTCGGAAGCCTGACAAAACTTCAGTTTCTGAACAGCGGTCAAGGGGCTGAGCCCTTGTATGAAGATGTGAAGATGTTTTCTTTGGATGTGCTAATGTGTTTTTAAGATAATCCTCGGAAATAATCATCTTTCTATTAATAGCAAAGAACGTTGAAGCACATTATACAGTGTGTAAAGAGCGACCTAAATCATAAATCAAATGAAATAATGTGGTCTTGAAGGTCTGAATGGTTTGATGTTACTTAGTCCTATGGCCGCCTATTGCAATATTTCAAAACTTAGGATGCTTCACATAAATTAAATTATTATAGTACTGATGGTCAGTAAGTGGGTGTGAGAATGGTTGCTAAAAAGTGTAAATAATCATCTTTCTATTAATAGCAAAGAATGTTGGAGCACATTATACAGTGTGTAAAGAGCGACCTAAATCATAAATCAAACAAAATAATGTGGTCTTGAAGGTCTGAATGGTTTGATGTTACTTAGTCCTATGGCCGCCTAATGCAATATTTCAAAACTTCTTAGGATGCTTCACATAAATTAAATTATTATAGTACTGACGGTCAGTAAGTGGGTGTGAGAATGGTTGCTAAAAAGTGTGAATAACTTATTAAGCCGGACAAGAGTATGGTTTTCTGCCATATTTTCCTGCTCAACTGATGTGCTGTTGGTACATGATTTGACCAGTTTCATGAATTAAGGAATCCATTGGAAAGGGGAGTCCACTGTGCTACACTGTCCCTGTAGTAAAATAAGAAGATTTTTGTGTCAAGCATTTTTCCCCATATATTTATATAGGGAACAGTGTATATGCTTTATCGGTAGGTGAAGAAGATTTTATGGTATCTGCAACTCAGATCTGACGGTGGGGCAGTCTCTTCCTAAAGAGAGTTGTCAACATCTAGAGGTGTGATTTTGGGAAAATTCCTTAATCCAGTTCTTTTGTGTTTGACAACCTATGCGTAGAAACGTCTATAATTTATCTCTGGTTTGTACTTTGTAGATGTAAAGGCTGGGAGAATCTCAGTCGAGCACAGGGCATTTCAGTAGACTATTATGAAAGAGGGATCTTTTTGCAAGCTCTACCACCTGGTTGGTAGGACATGTTAATAATGTTCGTCTTTGTAGTTATATACAGTAAGAGCCTTACAGACATGCATGCAACCATGTGCCTCACTGTCTTCTCTGTTTTGTAATGATGACCCATTTTGAATAAAATGTTGTGTGTCCTATGAATTTATATCTGATGGGACAACGTCTTCATTTACTTTCTCATAACAAGTTAAGCTCTGCTACATTAGAATGTAGGTCTCATGGATGGCCCTTGTCAAGAAACACAAATTGCAAGTTAACACAAATTGCGTTGTGGAGATGTAAAACCAGTTTATTGTTGGATAAAGTAATCGATTCTTCTCATTTGTGAAGAGGACCAACGTTAGTTAAGGAATTTCGCTTTTCATGCGCAGAGTTCTCGATTGTCGTGTGGTTAGATCGTGACAACTTGATTTTAATGAGAAGAATAAGAGCGGTCCCAAGGAGGGGGCATCCCAAATTATCTCACGGTGTTGTTTGAAAATTTTTAAGGAGCATTTTAAAATAAGCCGTCCCATGAATTTTTGTAGTGGTCTCATGAGGTTTTGAGTCTCAGATTTTTTTAGAACCTACAAATAAAAGATTAAAAATCATCAAATGAAAAATCTTCTTGGTATTAATATCTCTAAGGTGGAGGAAAGTTTTAACCCCACCATCAGTTCAAAATCACCACCTAAAACATAGCCGCTCTTATTTTGGAGGAAAATATTTTAATTTATGCCCTAACATTTGTTTTTGAGTTTCATGGGACCCTTTGCTCCAAAAAATAGATCCTTAAACAACTCTATGGGACCCCTTCCTAAAAGTAGGTACCCATACCGCTGCTTAGCTTATTTTGGTTAGGTTGTAGTCCCATGGAGGGGGGCATTATCTCAGTGGTGTTGTTGAGATTTATAAGAGTATTTTAAAGTCAGTGGTACCATGAATTAAACAAATATAAAAAATTGGTAGAAAAACTCTTTAAGTTTGTGGTGGAAAGTTTCAGCCCCACTCCATTGCCCTTGGACCATGAATTAAACAAATATAAAAAATTGGTAGAAAAACTCTTTAAGCTTGTGGGGGAAAGTTTCATCCCCACTCCATTGCCCCTGCTCAAAATCAACACCCTAAAAAGTAGCCCTCCTATTTTGGAGGAAAAGATTCTAATTTATGGAGTAACAATTTTTTTTTGTTGGTTTCATGGGACCTTTTGCCCCACAATTTTTTTTTTTTTTTTCATAGTTCATTTTCAATCCCTAAAATATAGCTGCTTCACTATAATAGGGAAAGATTCCAAATTACGTATGTTATTATTAATTTCTCTTAAGAGGATTGAAAGTGATGTCAATTTCACAAATAAATAAAGTAAAATAAGAACTTGGTAAGTATAAGTTTACTAAATAGATGAAAAAACCATTAAAAGGTGAAATATGTTGTTAGTGTATAAAAGGTGAGATATATTCTTGTAATGGTGAAATTTGCATGTCTGTCATTTTTTATTTAGTCTCTTGAAGTGTTTTTATATATGTATATTGATAAATGATTTAATTTAGTATGAAGTTAGGCTTTTTTTAGATTTTTATCCATCTTTATATATAATTATCTACATGTATGTATATAATCTTCATTGATAAGTGCATTAACCGAGCTAGAACCAATGCATTTGATGATAATGATAGCCTAGTAGATCAAGAAGAATATCCTAATGAACCTTATGATTTGTATAGAGTTGAACATGATAATGCCTATCTAGATGCAATCACCATGAACAAATTATCCCATAGCTCCAATCATAGATGCATGAATGCCTATATCCATCAAGATCCCTTTAACCAAGAGCATGCTAGTACTAGCTATCCTATAGGCTTGAATCAAACATCCCCCAACCATCCTTATGGTACCTCTGACCAAGGGAACACCAGCCTAGAACAAGTTCCTATCAAACGATTTATGGCCAAACTCTAAATCCTACATGTACAACTAATAGCTATAAATCCTCCATCTTCCAAACCTTCACCATCCAAATCATCTAACCTCTCCTATCAAAACCAATCATGTCGCCAATCCTATCAACCATCCAATCATCAACCTAATCCAACCCCATACAAGCAACCCATGGACGATCTTATCCAAGGACTACTAACAAAGGATCACAATAAAAAAGGGCATAACAAGTTGAGGAGTCTTGCAACATCGCTAATTCCATACCATCATACTTGCATGTTTTGGGCCATAAGGTTATAGATCCAAGACCTACTCGGGTTGCCCAAGAGCCCCCTAGCATTATGCCATCCAATGTCAAGTACCATCATCCAACAACATTGTCAATCCAAAACCTATCAAGTGTAATCAAGATCCCCCTAGAGCCACTATCTTTGCAAGCTAACCTATGTGGGAAAGCAAATGAAGCCAATTCATAAGGTCCAAAATCCACAAGATCCATAAAACACATAAGAATCAAAGGCCTCTCACCAGTCAATATGTAGGAATCAAGGAGTATAGCCATGATCTAATCACTAATGGGGATATCAAAGCCAAATAATGTACATCCCTCTTGTCTAAGAAGTAGTTAAGGATATGTCAAGAACTTGTCTAATATCATGGTCAACCTTTCCCATCACCAAATCAAGATCAAGCTATCCAAGCTACTCCTATCTATGATCAAGATCCTATCTATGATCCAGAGAACTATGACAATCTTCCCAGCCAACTTTACACCATCCATGGTCAAGAAATCCAAACTAATCTCATCCATGATCCACACGATCCCATCTAATATCCAACTAATCCTATCCACTATCTCACAACTCCACCTCTCCATGAGGAGATGTCCCCATCAAACACATAGATAAGAAAAACAATCATGATGAGCATACTGGCAATCAGGTTGTACAAGATCTTGATCACATTGATTATGAGGATAAGCAAGTCATGATTGATCACACTGAGCATACACTTGGGCAAAATACCACAATTGTGAATGAGGAGAAAGCCCAAAAATCCTATTAGCTTGGTCCAGCCACCTTCATTCGATTTGGCCTTCTCATAGGTGAGCAAGTTAAAAGTTCCAAGGGTTCTGGTTAACGAAAGACGGATCTACATCTTATTCCAAAAGCAACAAGTATCTTATTGCAAACAAAATTTGTCATATCATGAGCTACAAAGGAAAGGGATTGGGTATCCATGAGCAAGGCATTCTTGAACTTGTAATAGTGTATATAAATCATGGATATCAAGGCATTGGCCACAAACCTCCTAACAAGCCATCAAATGATGTTAGTGATCCTTCGGCGATTGTTGGGGCAACTTCATCCAATACGAACATTGAAATAGAGGCCATTCATAGCCCCTTGAATAATCCTATTGCCACTAATCCCTTCACTACCACCTCTAATGATACCATCAAACTTTATCCTCTACATCCTAAACCCATCAATTGGGACCAACAAAATTGTAGAGCATACAAAGAAAATGATCCAAATCAAACATCAAAGGCAAATGGATCCAAAAATCAAGGACACATAAAAGCAATATGGGTCTCAAACCAAAGTGGACCAATCAAATCAAACAAAGCAAAATCTCCAAATCATGCAATCACTCAAAATGTGGATCCACATAGAAAGATGCACCTTGCATATAATGAGTGTCTACACCACCTTCAAGCTTATCATTGCTCCCAACACAAAAGGCATATAAGAATGTTGCATATAATCGATGTCCACCGCTTCAAGCTTATAATCACTCCCAACACATAAGGTGTATAAGAATGTTGGTCTTAATCACTATCCTAATCCACAATCCATACTCCATAATCCACCATCCCATGTATGATGAGTCAATTTAATCTTCCAATCCAATCTAAATTGCCAATCTATCCACCTAAATCCTATGAACCTCAATCACCTAATTCCACATCCCCCATCCAAATCCAAAATCATGCCTCAAATCCAAAACCCCCAAATCCTAAATCCATCAAATTGTGTCAACAACTCTTTACCATAAGGGCTATGATGGCACCCTATCAAGATGTTCACATTTGGATAAAGCCAACCCAACTATCAAAGAGCATCACAACACATACAAATTATACATTAGTGGCATGGTTCTGGCCAAGCAATTATGCAAAGTAGGCTACTATTGGCACATATGTAACAAGAGTATCCAAGATGGCTACATCAGATTGACAGGAACTTGATACCTAAAGCAACAACAAAATTAAAAAAAATTAAAAATTAAAAAATCAAGAGTAAAGAGAAAAAATTCGTCCAATGGTGAAAACCATTCTCATGGCACCATGGATAAGTACCATGATGAAAACTCGTTCATGGCCGTCATGTGTAGATCAACTATCTATGTGAACCTTGCACTTAGGGGCAACCTCTTTCCCTCAACTCATCACATCCATCCTCGATTTTACCTATCCCTTCCATCATACCTTACCATCCCATCATACCCATCCATCATGTCCACATAACCATTTTCTCATACCCAACCTATCCTCCCTTCCCACTTTTGACCTTGATAAAGATAGGGGTAAAATATTGAAAACATGCTTTGGCCACTTCTTGATATATCCAATCTTACATAGCAAATGTACTACAACATATCAACACCTCCTTCAATCTGCATTGAAGCGCAACATCATGAATGATATATGTCAAGTGGGGGCATGTTATTCCTATGTGACGTAGTCCTTTGAGATCACTTTCTGCATCCCTCCCTCCATCCATCTTATCCTATATCCCACTCCTTTGATTCTTCCATTTCTCCCCTCAACCTTGTCCTAAGACTCGATTTTCCTTTGTCATTGGTTCTACCATTGAGACATCAATCACATATCGCAGCAAAACAACATACTACCCAAAAGAAATCCATCTAAACATAAGCAATCCAACCACATGCAAGTAATCCAAATCCATATCATAATCCAACATAACTATCCTAGCATTGCAATCCAACCATTTATAGGTTGTGCGATAGGTCCAGGGTACCACTAGTATCTTTGTATCCTAGTATAATGTATCTTTATTGCAAACTTTTGTAAGTATTTGTCCCAAAATTTGTTAAAAGAGTCACTAACTCCATTTGCTTGAGGGTGATATGGTGTGATTTTGTTGTCACTTATCATAATTGTACTTAGGATTTCTTTAATAGTAGGACATCCAAATCTCGTGATGATGTTTTAGTAAATGAGCTTAGTTATTGTCTTTGCAATGTAGTCTTTTACTTGTTCTACTTCAGCATATCTAGTTAGATATTTGATGTCGATTATGATGAAACATGCCTTAGTCTTCCTAGTAGGTACAAATTTATAGGTGCAATGAAATCAATTTCCCACTTCTCAAATAGTGTCATGGCTAGTACTAGTTGAAGTGGCATCTCATCTCTTGTGGTCGTTCTTCTAGTTCTTTGACAAATGTCATGTGTGTGGTAATAATTGTGCATCTTTGAATAGTGTTGGCCACCAAAGTCCTACTAATAAAACTTTTCTTGTAGTTTTTGTTCCTAAATTATGTCCTTAAAAAATCTTATATGTGCATCTTCTAAGACTTGGTTTCGTTCATGCTCCATGACTACTCTTTGTATGATTTCATCTTTTCCCAAAATGTATGATTCTCTATTGATAATGGTATAGTGGAGAGCTCTTACAGTTAGTCTCCTTTTATCTTCTTTGTTGTAATGCTCTAGGAAGGTACTAGTAGATAATAGTTGAGCAATGTCTTGTAAGTCATTAGGTAGCACACGTATCTTGAATAAGTGTGTGCTAGGGAGTTCATCCTTAATCTATTATCCTTCTTCACCATTATTAATTCTAGAAAGATAGTCTAGTCCTTGATTAATTTTCCCATGTTCTACCATAATTTTTAAATCAAATTCCTAAACAAGCATTAGCCACCGACATATCCATCCATGTATTACTGGTCTCTTCATAACATATCTTAGCAGTTCATGATCTATGTAGAAAGTGAATGGAGTCACTAAAAGATAATGTCTAAACTTATGTAGAGTGAGCACCATAGATAATGCCTCTCTTTTTGTTGTGTAATTCTTTTCCAATACCGCAAGTTTTCTGCCTACAAAAGCAACCAGACGATTCTTCCTACCTTTAAGTTGTGCTAGTATCATGCCTATTGTGGCACCTAATGAATTAACATGAACATGAAATGGTTGTGCTCAATCTAGGAATATTAAGATTGGGACTTCTGCTATTTTTTAAGTATATAAAATGATTTTTGGTATTGGTTTGTCCATGCAAACTTCCTTTTGTTCTTTTTCTTTAGCAATTCCTCAATGGGTCTAGAGATTGTGGCATAGTTTCTGATAAATTTCTAGTGGTAACTAGTATAACCTAAAAATGTTTTTGTCTGTTAAATTCTTTGGGGGTGGTAGATTTAATATTATTGCTATTTTAAGTCGGTCTACCATCATTCCTTCTTTGCAAATGATATGTCCTAGTAGAGTGCCAAATGGAGTTGTAAATATGCAAATTTTCAAATTTAATGCATTCTAAGGCTATGACACCTTTCAAAAATTAGTCTTAGTGTCTAGATGTGATCTTTTAGCATTCCATATAATGTCTAGTCATCAAGATATACCTCAAGAAAATCACATATGAAATCTCTGAAGGTTTTGACCATAATTTTGCTAAATATTATTGGTGCATTCTTTAGTCTGAATGGCATAACTATATCCATCTATGATCCCTATTCTATTGTAAATAAGGGTTTTGTCTGGTGATCTTATGATATTTTTACCTGATGGTAGCTAAAAGATCCATCTATGAATGAATAGACTTGTCTATCGACAATGCTTTCTAAGACTTCTTCTATAAATGGTGTTGGGAAAGGATCATGGTCACAAGCTTTGTTAAGTTCTCTAAAATCTACATATATCATTATGTCTCTTATTTTCTTATTCTAGACTATCATGAGACTTGTCCAATCAACATTTTCTACTAGTTTGATTATACTGTCGACCAACATTCTATCTATTTCATTTTTTACTTTCTCTTTTAAATTTGGATTGAGCTGCTATGGTCTTCATTTATGCAGTCTGGTATTTTATTTCAAATGAATTTTTATTACTACTGCTTCCTCTTTTATCCCCTTCAATTGTGTGAATGTCTTTGGAAATAGGTCTTCATATTCCTTTAGTATTTTTCACAAATTTTCTCCCCATTTTAGTTGGTTTTGGCTCACCATTTCCAACTATGTTTTCTTCTTTAAGTTTTAGTGGCTAATAGTAGTATTGATTCTTATCTTCAATTTTATGTATTATTTTGCTTTCATCTTCTCTGATCGAGGTTTTTAGGATCTTCATCTTCTCCTAAAGAATCCTTATTCCCTTGTCTTGTTGAATAGCAAAGTCTTTGTAGTAGTGGTGTTTATGGTATAGCTTCCATAGTTTCCTACTAGTGTTCTTGTTTTGGAGATGTTTATTGTGTATATTCTTTTCCAAACTTTTGTTTTACTTCTTCCGATAAAGTTATTACCTCTTTAATTCTTTTGAGTACATTGTCTATTTGTGGATTTAGATCCCAGAATCTAAAAGTTCTACGAAAGTCTGCTTGATTGCATTCCAATGTTTTGCTTTTCCTCTTAATTCTAGTGAATATACCAAGATCTTATATAGGAGTTAGAGTAGTAAAATAGTCACGTCCTTAGCCTCTCATTAGTTTCTCCTATCTCATCCCATGAGTATTCACAAATTTCTATATGGTCTAATGGATTTCTTGTTCCATCATATCTAATTATTTCATCAGTAATTCCTCCTATATACATATTCTTAATTAGAATTATCAATTCTTTCCTAGTAGGTATATTTTTTATGGGTCTTCCACCACCTTGCAACACAATATCAAAGTGTCATCTCAAACTTGCAATCTAAATTCTTCATTTGTAAATGTTCTTTCCATTGCCTTAAGATAGTTCACCAAATATCCCACTCTTGAATAGTGTGGTAATTTTGTATGTGAAGCCCCTCCTTGCACGTGGTTAAATCTCTTATTGTTCGGTATGTTCACTTGATATGCGGGATCCAGTTGTGTCATTCTAGGAATTTTCTAGCTATAAAGACTTTTTAAAGTCCTAATATCTTCTTCTTATGTTTCTTTGGTTGCTCCCATGCCCATGCTTCTACCACATCCTCTGTATCATTGAACAATCATCAATATCTATGAATATTTTACCCTCAAAATTAGGTTCATCATTCCATTCCTTTCTAGGTATTATACTTATAATGTATAATGTTTTACTCTATTCATCCTCACTTTTGTTAGGATTAAGGTGTCATCAACCTTGTAAATCCTATGTAGTTAATTACTCCTAATATTGTTTGTAAATTTTCATAAGGGAAGAAGTATTCACCAAGTAGCGATCTTGTTTCAACCGCGTGTTTGATCCCAGTACCTAATGGATGTAGGTTATCCGGGGGTGTAGGGGGTAGAGGTCACAGATCTGACAGTAGAGGTTATTCTGGAGTTTCTTACCCTAGAAGGCAACCCCTTTATGAGGATATTTTATTACGATTGTGTTATAGTAGAGAGTTGAGACTAGAAAAACAACCAATGTTGGATTGAAGATAGAAGAGGATATTGATAGTGTTATATTGCAAACTCTATTGAAGTTAATATAGACTGGTGCATCTTTTCTTTTGTGGAGTTTTTCCTGAAAGGATTTCTCCACATAAACATTATGTTATGTGTTTGATCTTCTGTTCCATTATTTCTTTGTGGTGATTTCGTACTATCTCTATTTTGGTTCTGCACAGTTATAGTTGTAATCAGTTTTTCATTGATAGTTAAGTTACCTTCATTTCTAACAATTTTCCTCTTCTTTCTTAGAGTGAATTTATTTTATATATACACCTTTCACCCCTTCATTGAATGCCATATGTACCACTTTTCTATTACCATGTAATATTAATCCTTCCTTGTCTATATCAAAAATTCCATTGCTATCTACAAATCATTCAATATCAAGTATGATGTTGAAAGTTTCTTGTGATCCTTCATACATATCTATAACTTCAAAGTTAACTTTTATTTTTATACCCATGAAGTCTACTTGTACATTTCACCATGTTCCTATTGGACATACTGGGCTTCCATATGCTAAAGAAATATCATATGGTGTTTCATGTAGTTGTGTTTTTCCAAATGCTTCCCAACTCTCTTAGGCATAATATTTATGTCTACTCTTAGGTCCAATAAAGCTTTTTTGACCTTTATTTATTTATTTTAACATCCAATAGTATTGGTTGCTTCTTCCATATATTTTGGGTTTTTACTAGAGATCTGATTTGAGGTTTCTATTGATTTATACCCTTTTTATTCCAATGTTTGAAGAATTGTGTAAATTTTTTAAACTTGTTTTCTTCTTCTATTAGGTTGGCCATCTCCTTTAGGTTTTGGGCCTCTGAAATATCCTCTCTTATTTTCTTCTTGTTTTTGTAGTTCTTCTATTAAGTTTTTGGATTTTTTGATCACTATATCATGGTGAATTTTGTTTGGGTATATGTTTTTCTTCTCACTTTCATCTACTTCTTCTAGTACATGCTTGTTTTTATTTATATCTAAACCTTCTCGGGTTATTACTGTAGCTTTGTTTTCTTTTTTCTTAAAATTTTCAGGTTGTTCTTTTTTT
Source organism: Cunninghamia lanceolata (assembly GCA_027924645.1). Lineage (NCBI taxonomy): Eukaryota > Viridiplantae > Streptophyta > Pinopsida > Cupressales > Cupressaceae > Cunninghamia > Cunninghamia lanceolata. The sequence goes on along the minus strand of BSBN01000420.1, from coordinate 9,220,351 downwards.
ATTTATATTCTTTTTCCAATAATTATTCTTCTATCATAAAAGGTTCTTTTACTTCATATTTATATTCTAGATTCATTTTTTGACATCTCCTAATGCTTTGAACTTCTTTCTTTGGTATTTTCATCAATACTTTAGCACCACATAGTGCTTTAGGACCTAACAGTTCTCCACTTCTCATGCCTTGTACTAGTCCATTCTTATAAAATTGTGTGGCTTTGGGATAATTGATATGTATTCATTCGCATAATGATATGTCTTACTACAATAATAGTAGGTCAATCTCTGACTTCTTCTACCTCATCCACCTCTAAAATTGTTGTAGTAGTCTCCTTTACTATATCCTTTTGAATAGTCATTATTATAGGTTGTATAAGGTTCTCCATTTTATATTGGGGGTAGTTCATGGCTCACACTGTTGATTTATCTTTGGTTTCTCCTCCATGTTGATTCCTAGTAACCATGAGTTGTGTAACTATTTAGTGCTACTATGGCCAATCCTTGTGCTCTGGTCATGCCTTTATCTATAGATGATTCTTTTGTATTCATTTCCCTGACCAATGGTTCATATCCTTCTTCTTCCAATAATACCACGTAGTCATCTGTTATATATTTATCCCATTTTTTACATATATTGCAGTAGAAGCTCATTGTTCTTTCAGGGCCTTTTTCAAATTCTACCCTCAATGCAGTAACTCATTTTGTACCTTCTTCCATTGGGAACTCATTTCTTAGGTGTCCTTCTCTACTATAATATATGCACTAGATATTGGTCCTTCTAGCTAAGGGAGAAGTCTCACCCTTCCCACCTTTTTGTAGAATTTACTATTTCAATTTTAACTTTTCTAGTTCTAATTTTCAATTTTCAATTTATACACTTTCACAAGAGTTATTTCTCCAAGTTTGGGCTTCCATTCTGGTTTCCAATTCTACCACTTCATTGTATGTAGTAAACACTCTTCCATCTACCACAATTCTAATTTGTTGTTTCAAATCATATACAAACCATTCAATCCTCTATTTTTTCTTATATATTATTCTAACTTGTGGACCACACTTTTGAAATGTTGATCATATTCTTTTACATAATCATTCTTTCCTTGTGTCATTTCTCTTGTTTTTCTCACACTTTTAGTTGGAGCATCATGTGAATAGAAATTTGCCAAAAATGGATTACTTATTTCTTTCCATTCCTTGTCATGTTTTGGCCACACCTTGATGTACCATTTTAGAGATTCATCTCATACTGTTTCTACAAATTCATCTAATCCAATTTGGTCATCATCTATGTTCTCCTTGATCCAATGGGATTCTAATATGAAGAGATGCTCACTTGCATAGATTTAGTATCCTTACCAAACACAAGGAATTTTGTCCTATTTGTGGCCATACTTGAAGGTGTTTTTGATTGATTCTTATGTGGTTTGGGCTTTTTCCTTCCTTCTAGTGTATCTTTGGTTCTTGGTCCTTTTCCTATCTTTCCCTTAGGTAGTTTTATCCTTTTGGTGATTGACTAATTTATTTTCTCTAACTTTGTCTCTAGCTAATTTGGTTTCAAAATAATCACCACCTAATATATCTTCAAATTCCTTCACACACTCTTTTCTTGCTCTCATTATCTCTAGCCTAAGAAAGGATTCAATACTCATGTCTTATTTAGAAACATTTCTTGTCTTATTTGGCATGGTGTCTGGGAGGTTAACCTCTTCATGGCATTGTTTCATCTTTATAGATGTAACTTTTGATAATTTGTCATTTGTTAATGGCATTTTGTTAAATAATATAGGGTTATCCCATCCTTCTTCGATTGTTCCAATTGTATCAATGGCTAGTTGATTTCACATTTCCCTTATATCCTCTTTAATGTATTTCTTTCCTAAAATTGTAAGTTTCTCAACATCTCTTCTTTTTGCAATTGTATGGTTTTACAAACTATGTTTTGTAAGTATTCTTCACTCAAATTTAGAGGTTTTAGTTTTGAAATTGGGATTAGTAGTTCCTCAAAAAAAAAATTAATTGCAACCCTAATGTTAGATTTTGTTTAGAATATGTATTTCTTGTTAAAAATTCAATTTGTGGAGAATCCTTTGCTTCTATGTTCCAGAGTTGTGAATTCATTTTGTAGAGCACCATTGCTTCTATGCTTTGGTTGAGCATTATTGCTTATAAGCCTTTCTCTAATGATTCCTTAAATTCATCATATTCTCTTATTTCATCTATTAATTTGATCAAATTTTCTTCTACTCTTTTTATATAGATAATTATTAGTTTAGATGTTTCATTGTTATTGAGTGGTATAGTTACTATATATCCCTCTCTTGGTAGATTCTCATCATTTTTAGCAGCAACCCTTCTAGCACACTCTATTGAGGCTTCTTTAGCCTTCTCCATCCTTATGTGATATCTTTGTTGTCTTTCTTGGGTTTGTTTCAACCTCCTTTCCTAATTCCTTTTCCATGTGCATTTCATAATCCATTTTAAGTTCTTCAAAAATTTCTCTCAAATTCGTGTTATCTCCTTTTTTCCATGGGTGTTTTTAATTTGAATTTCCATTAATCCTTTTATTCATTCCCAATGGTTTTGTTGGCTTTGCTTTAGTGGTTGCATCTTTTTATAATCCCCCCCATTCCATTTATCACCCCTAGGTGCCTAACCCCTCTCACAAGATAGGACTTAGAGTGTGTTACTGCACATCTCTTTTATTGCAATAACTATTATTAATGCTCCTTTTGGGGTAGTATTCCTTGCCACATAAAAATAATTCTTGTTTATGTAATTTCTCTTTTTACACACCAACAAACTAGGGTCCCAACAATAGAACCAAATGTTGACAATAAAATACAAGTCTAAGGTCTGAATTATTAATGTCAGAAAAATTAACCCTAGTGTGTTGTAGTAAGAAGGGGATCAAAATAGTGTGGTAGATAACATATGCACAATATCAAGATTTACTATATTGTACACATTCATAGACACCATAAGGTAGGTATGTTCATATATTCTTTATATAATTTACATTATTTACTGCAAGCATAGATATACACATCACATATGTTTGGGTAGCTTCTATTACATATCTTCACATATTCTTACTTCTACTACTACTTGTAGTCATGATGAGTGCTTATGTATCCTTGAACTCCTAATGTGGGGACATGTCCTATGTATCTTGTGTTTTTTCATTCTTCAAAAGGAAACACATGATAGTATTTGCTACCATAATGGTCTTCCGATGACTGTTAGTTCATTTTGTTTGTAGTTCCTAACCTTCCAACAATGTTCTCAAAAGTTTCCCCTTGTGGGGATTGAATGTCTCTTGTTTCTCAATTTTTATTATTGGCTCTTCTTTCTTCCTTGTGAGGTTAATTTGTGGGATAGTCATATGATTCATCACTTAATTAGTAGGTGATTCCCCATCTTATTTTAGCTTTATCTACCTTAACCACATCAAAAGATTTAAGATCCCCTCTTGCAATGTAAATATTTCTAAATGTAAAAACTAAACCTCTTTGAATAAGGTAGAGGGAACAACCTTCATCTTGTGGATCCAAGGCCCTCCCAACATATTATAGCTAGTATCTTTATTGATGATGTAAAATAGTGTTGGAATAATCTTAGGGAAAAGAGTGATCAACATGATGATCTTTCAAATTGTCACAACTTTTAAGGTGACATATCCTTATAATGTATCTTTACAAGAGGTAATATATGTTTTTCCATAACCCATTATTTGCAATAGGGAGATTGAGACTACATTTACAATAACCTCATCATCTATCATGGCCTTTTTTATGTAGTTGTCATAAACACACACTTGTAGATATAATGAGGGATCTCCTCTTCATGTAAACTCATCCTTTAAGGGTATTTTTTGTAGGTCAAAGAAGAAACTAGGGTCTTGATATTTTGAGTTTGGTGGGTTCAGGTCTAGGTCTACATGGTTAGTTTGAGTTTATAGGGGAGGAGTAATGTGACTAAAATTTTTGAGTTAATTGATGTATAGGTGAGTTCCTTCAAAGTTCTATGAGGAGAATCTATTAGTATGTGGTGACTAATCATGTTGTGGGGCTGCATGGTTCATGCAACAAGCTAAAATTTGGTAACTTTGTCAGCCACAATTTCCCCTCAAAATAATCAATGGGGGAGTACAGGGGGGGCAGAGCCCCTCCTGCCAACGGGGGTTGCTTGGGGTAGCGCCCCCAAAGCAAAAAATGCCTAATATTTAATAAAGGTGTCAGTTGTTATTTTGGTTATGAGTCGACATGGAAAAAATTGACTTTGTTAATCGCCAAAAGGCTTGATAAATAAGCGGCTGGAGAATGTGAAAGGTCATGAGTCATAGATGAGTCACAGATGATACACGAATGAGATTGTAGTGTATTTTCATGTAGCATAGCAACGGATAAGCTGCAAGTTGTAATTTGTGAGTAAATTGCTAGATAATAAAATACTGGATGCCTATTTTTGTGGACGTAGCCCACATTGGGTGAACCACATTAAATATCTGTGTTCATTTGTGTTATTCTTCATTATTATTTTTGTGTATTTAAATATGCATCATAATTGCTAATTTGTATTGCTATGGTCTGCCATTGAAATCCTAATAGAATCTATATGAAAATCTTTTAAAGATCTTTTATTAAGTTGTATAGGCCTAATAGGCTTGGGCGCCAATGGGCTAAAGCAACAATATCCACTTCATTATTGGGTCCAAAGGTAGGATAAACATTCTTATCCATGTCTAAATAAACTAAACCAAGCATTCTAGACTTTCCTTCATATCTCGAATGGGGTGGCATGTTCATTTCTTCTAGGTTTGATACAATCATAGAATGTGAGGAGGAGAGGCTTGATTGTATATTTTGTGCCTCCTCACCTGTGTTCCAAGAAAGGATTTTGATAAATCCTTAGGTTTGAATTTTAATGAGTAATAAGTCCCTAATTGTTTGGTATAGGATAATATTGTAGTTGTAGAATCATATCAATGAACAAGTGTTGTTTATCCTCAAGCAACCTTTGAATGAACTTGTTATAATCCTAACAAGTGTCAATAGCATGACCTCTAATCTTGTGAAAGGCACAATATTTCTCTAGTTTATAATTCCTTGGCCTAAAATAAGGGTCAAACTAGTTCTTATTAAAGGGACGGTTGCTTTAAGGATGGGCATCTAGTCTATAATAGTTGTTTTGCTATAGATAATCAATAACACTAGCCACTGTATGATTTTTTACCTCCTCGGTTTGCATTGTTACCATTATACTTGTGACCACCTCCATTGTTGTTATTATTGTTCTTAATCAATAAGGTGCCTGAAACCCCATTAATGGTTGCATTTCTATTACTTTTTAAAAAATTGGCATGAAAGGTTTATTTTTGTCAATGTTTACATTTTTGTCACTTTAGTCAAGTTTAATCAACCTTCCATTTGATCCATATATCCTTCTACTAATATCAATGGTGGCTTGATCAATCCTCAATGTACTCATAAGGGCTACCTCATATGATTTCTAAGGAAGTCTTTTTGACATCCTATCTTGTATCCATATTTAATGCATGTAAGAAGAAGTCACATAACTCCCAATGATCCATATGATGAGCCTTAGACAAGGAATAGGGCACCTACCTCCATCATGTCAAAAATTTCACAACAAAATCATTATTGTCTTGTTTAATGTGTAGAAACACCTTGATTTTAGTTTTAATTCATTTATTCATATCAAATATTGTGACAAACTCACTAATGAGTTGTCAAAACAAATGGATAGATTCCTTAAGAAAGTGATAGTAAAAATCAAGAGATATTCCCTCTAATCTCTTAGGTAATATTATGGTAGTGATTTCATCCCAAGGGAGGAGTTCTCTCATGGTTGTTATGTATGCCTTCATGTGTGCATTCAAATCTCCTCCTTTAAACTTTAAAAGTTTAGGTAGTGGTCTAGGTAAAATGACACCCTTGATCACATGATCTAAAGGATCTTTTATGTATTATAAATATGTGCCTAAGAGAGGATCATTATGGGAGGTGATGTTTCAAACATAGATGTTATCGATCATGTGGGGAAAGTTGGAAAGGCTTGATAGTTTGGGTAGAATATGTTTGCTTGGGAGAACCTAGAAAGTGCTTTATAACTAGACTTATGGGTTTGAGGGAACCCACTAGGAAGATACAAGGAAGAAATAGTATGTAGAGGTGGGTAAGAAGGAAATAATATCTCATTATTTGCATTGTGTGAGTACAAGTTGTGATATAGGGGTGGTTATTTTGCCCCCTAGTTGGATTAATTGGGAATGTTGATGTAAAACCTAGGAGATCCTAATTTTGCATTATTTTGGGTGGGATATTGATGTGGTTATTTAGTGCCACCAACTTCTAAAGTCCTAATTCTCTCAACTAGGTTGACAATGAGAGCCTTTAGGTGATGATATCTTGTCCTGGGTTTGGTTGACCATCATTGGTAGCATTACCACCTTAAGGATGATTTTACTTATTATTAAATCTAGTGAGGTTGCAAAAGGAATGATGTCCATGCTTATTTTTTGGGATTCACATTGGAATGATGTGCTTTAGGAGGCATGATGTTGTTAGGATTATGCCTCTACAGTAGACAAGGAAACTAATTCTTGTTTCTTGCTATGCCAGGATACTATCCTCTCCCCAAGGAAGAATGCACCTCCACTTGTGCTTTTTCTATCATCAACACATTTGACCCAATTTGCATCTATATAAGCACTTAAGGAGGAATCATTGTTCTTAGGATACCACGAGCCATGATCTGGAGTGCCCTTCAAATACCTAAATATCCTCTTCACTACCATAACATGTGATTCTCTGGGATCTGATTGAAATCTGGCCACAAGACAGACTGCATGCATGATATCTGGTCTAGTAGAGGGTAGAAAAAGCAGTCCTCCAATCATTGATCTGTACTTTCTCTGATCAGGCTTAGGAGATTCATCATTCTTGCTCAACTTGCAACTAGTAACCATAGGGGTATATACTAGTTCAGAGTTCTCCATTCCAAACTTCTTCAACAACTCTTTAACATACTTGGATTGAGAAATGAAAATACCTTTACTAGTTTGAATGATTTGTAGTCCAAGGAAGAAGTTCATTTCACCACACATAGACATTTCAAACTCTTTTTGTATCTCATCTACAAACTTCTTACACATACCTTCATTTCCACCGAATATGATGTCATCAACATAGATCTCAACAATCAGAATTTGGTCTCCACTTATCTTGATGTACAGGTTAATATCTGTGGACCCTTTACTGAATCCCTGCTGCAATAGGTACTTATCCAGTCTTGCATACCAAGCTCTGGGAGATTGCTTCAATCCATACAAAGCCTTCTTCAATTTGCATACCATATTTGCTTTGTCTAATAGCTGGAATCCATCTGGTTGATCTATGTAGACTTCTTCTAACTCACCATTCAGGAAAGTAGACTTCACATCCATTTGGTATACCTTAAAGTTTTTATGTGCTGCAAATGCCAAAAATAGTCTGAGAGCCTCCATTCTTGCCACTGGAGAAAAGGTCTCTTCATAGTCTATTCCTTCTACTTGTGAGTAGCCTTTACACACAAATCTTGCCTTGTTTCTCACAACTTCTCCAAGTTCATTTAGTTTGTTCTGAAATACCCACTTTGTTCCTATCACATTCTTGTTTGCAGGTCTAGGGACAAGTTCCCAAGTCTTGTTCTTCTCAATTTGCATTAATTCTTCTTCCATTGCTTTGACCCAATATTCATCATTGTATGCTTCTTTTATTGTTTTAGGTTCCACCTTTGAGAGTAAACAAAGATTTACTTGATCTTCTGCAGCTTTGCTTCTTGTCAACACACCTTTCCTTTTGTCACCAATAATCTAATCTTCAGAGTGATCTCTTTGCACATACCTAGAGGTTTTAGGAATTCTTTTCAGAGCTTCAGCTTGAACTTCTTCTTCTTCAAGAGCATCTTGCACTTCAGTCTGAACTTTCTTTTCTTTGTATTTTTCAACCTTTTCTATATCAGCAGATCCATTTGGTTGAATATCTTTATCCACCTTCACATTTTCACTTTCAATGTTTTTTCTCAGTCTTTTGTTATAGCACCAGTAAGCCTTGCTCTTAGTAAAGTGCCTAAGGAATATGCCTTCATCACATCTAGCATAAAACTTTCCTAATTCTCCATCTCTTCTGATGTGACATTTGCTTCCAAAAACTTTGAAATATTTGACAGTATGAGTTCTTCCATACCACAGCTCATAAGGTGTCTTTGCTTCTTTTGCTCTAACTAGCACTCTATTATGAATGTAGACAACAGTTTGTATTGCTTCTTTCCAATATACTTCTAGTAGGTATGATTCCTTGATCATTGTTCTAGCAGCTTCTTGAACAGTTCTATTCTTCCTTTCAACCACTCCATTTTGTTGGGGAGTCTGGGGGCAGACAAATGTCTCTTTATTCCATGTTCTTCATAGAAAGCATTAAACTCATTTGAAGTAAACTCACCAGCTTTGTCAAATCTCAAACACTTGATTCTCAAATCTGACTCATTTTCAACCATAGCTTTGAATGCCTTAAACTTGTCTAGGGCTTCTGATTTTTCTTTAAGAAAGGTAACCCAAGTCATTCTTGAATAATCATCAAAAAGAAGCATAAAAACATGTCACCTTGTAGACTTCTTTTTCTTGTAGGGCCACATAAGTCTGTATGTACCAACTCCAGTAAACGAGTAGAGAATTGTTCTTTGCTCTTGAAAGTAGTCTTTGTCATCTTTCCAAACTGACATTCTTTGCACATAACATTGGCAGGCTTCACAATCTTAGGCAGGTCTCTTACTGTTTGTACTGTGCTTATTCTCACCAAATTGTCAAAGTTAATGTGACACATTCTCCTATGCCATAACCAGCCTTCATTTGTCTAAGCTAACAAACAACAATTTTTAGTACCCTTAAAATGATAAACATTACCATGAGTCTTCTTACCAACAACAATTAAAGTTCTGGAGCTTTTCCTTATCTCACGCCCATTGTCCTTAAACAACAGATTATACCCTTTGTCACACATTTGTCCAACACTTAGAAGATTATGCTTTAAGCCTTTGACATAAAGAACATCATATGTATTATGCATGCCATCAAAAGTAATTGATCCTTTTCCACAAATCTTACCAGCTGCATCATCACCGAACCTAACTAGTCCTCCATCATATTTTTCAAACTTAACAAACTTACTCTTATCTCCTGTCATGTGATTTGAACATTTGCTGACTTCCTTCCTTCACACAGCTTGCAAGATTAGCAGAAACAGGTTCTTCTCTAAGTGTAATAAACAAGCATTCACTACTATTACCATCATCAGAATCAAATTCATCATCAGTTACACCATCATCATCTCTAACATAGTAACTCTTTCTTACCATTTTTCTTTTACTTTCATTGTTTTTAAACTTCAAAGCTATGTCAGGACATCTTGAAGCATAGTGACCAATTTTACCACAATTGAAACATTAGAAAGGTAACTTACCTTTGAACTTTCCTCTGCTACCTCTTTTCATTCTGCTTGCAAATTTTGCCTCAAGCTCTTCAAAATCTTCTTCATCTGATTCCATAGCATATTTATCTGACCTAGTAGTCTTTTCTTCCTTGGCCTTAAAGGCAGTCTCAGTTTTCATAGGGCCATTGAAGTAGTACCAAACTCTCTCATCTCAAAAGCAGTAAGTTTACCAAGAAATTGATCTTTTGTAAGTTTGCCCATATCAAACAATTCTTCAATGGCAGATGCCTTGTGACTATAAGATTTGGGAAGAGTTCTAAGTATCTTATCTATAACATCCCCATCCTTTATCTTTCCACAAAGACCCTTGATACTACTGACAACTTCATCAATCTTTTATATGTAACTTGTTATGTTCTCATCCTCAGACATTCACATGGTTTCATATGTGGTCTTCAAGTTCTGCAACTTAGCCTTCTTGACAGATTCATCACCTTCATAGATGTTTTTCAATTTATCCCAGATCTCATGAGTAGTTTCCAGATCCACAACTTCTGCCATTTCAGTGTTAGACAAAGCATTTAATAGAGCATTTTTAGCTTTGTGATTAGTCTCATAATCCTTGATCTCTTCATCAGTCTTCGGACCACCTTTAGGTAATATGTATTTATCTTTAACCATCTTCCAGACATTATAACTAATAGAAATGAGAAAACTTTGCATTTGTACCTTCCAATAGACATAGTCAAATCCATCAAACTGAGGAATGTCTTTCTTGTGTGCCATCCGGGATCTACCTTGAGCTGTTAGGCTTTCTTCCAAGGAACCTCACTCTGATACCAATTGTTGAAGGCATAATACAACTGAGAGGGGGTGAATCAGTTGTATCAAAAACTTTAACTTATTTAAACAAAACCACATTCACATTCACTTACTTTAACTCCTTAATCTGTTATGAAGATTAAACATGAATAGCAGAATCAAAACATAAAAACATCAACACCATACACACATGAACACTAGATTTTTATGTTGAAAACCCTAAAAGGGAAAAACCATGGTGAGTGTTAGCTCACAATATAATGTAGTAATAATACCGAATAACAAAGAGGCTCACTGCCTAAATGAATGCTCACTACAAAAAGGCTCATTGCCATGAATTGATATAGTAGCATCTATAACATGCATGAGTTCAGTTCCATTAAAGCGCAATATATCTCTCCTTCGCTACCTTTACAACACACACACTTTATCTTTGCATCTTCACACACTCTCACACCACTCACGGATTCATTTCGTATATTTATATCAACCATCAACCTTGGAACAATCATCAAGGTCAGCAATACAATTTACAACCATTGGAACTATCTCCAAGGTCGACATACATACATAATTCAAATTAGGTTTAGACCTAAACAAACTTGCAGAGCAAATGAATAAAGGAAGAGCACTTCACAGCTTAACTCAGACCCAAACATATCCTTACATGCTTCAACATGCTTCCACAATCCATAAATCACCTCTGCAACAAGTGTAAATAACCAAGTCGGCTAGAACTAATGCAATCATCAAGAATACTTAGACATACGCTTCCAAGAGCTTCATTATAGGTTGTGGATCAAGCACACACCTTCAACACATTCTGGAGACATCCACAAACAACATAGAATCACTTGGGAGCTGACAAATCCAACCGCAACAAATCTCACTTGAAAACAACAAATATCACTTGAAGATAGATCACATATTGCTCACAACAAACACTGTTGAACTCTATTAATTAATCAATAACCTGCTTTTCAGAGCACCAAATCACAAATCCTTTGGAATGAAAATACTTAAGGACCTTGTAAACTTAAGTCTAGAACAACAAGACCAAAATCCAAACTGCAGAGAAATGCGGAGCAAAATACTTTCTCCCTATCACACTACAAACACTGCCAGGCACAGTCTTCAAACTGGCGAATAGAACTTTTTTAGCACATCGATCCAGACTGCCAAATTTTGGATTTAGTATCTTCAAACACTTCTCTAAAACATATCCAAATCTCATACTCTGGTCTTCAATACAGAGGAAATGCGGAGCAAAAACTTAGATAGTGTCCTTAACATGACATCTCAATCAATCAACAAACAATAATATTAGAAGACACAATTGGCACCAATGACAACACAAACATGTTGACATCAATGACAACACCACTTAGCACATACTTGCAACAAATTCAACCTTGCAAGAGGAGTATGGGGCTACTTGCCTCCGTCAAATACAAGTTGAATGAAGGAGTTGATCTCCCTCAAACTAGATCTGCACTCACCACCCAGCTGCAACAAAAGATAGCTACCACATTCATGCACTAATCTACAACCACTGTCCATAGAGGAAAGACTAGCTCCACCACAAACACTACTACAAGGAAACCATAAATAATAGATGCAGGAACTACCCCACACAACTTCATGCACAAACTCAGTAGCAAGGGGTGATAAAATACAAGCCAGGTTAGAATCAAAAGATGTGGATGAAGACAAACACCCATTTATGTGTGCAATATCATTATCCCTGCTGACCTCCACATGTGAATCAAGGCAAAGAAATGCATGCCTGACCACAATGTTAATCTTCAAGAAGAGATGATTCTTCTTGCAAATCAAACTCGAAAAAATTCTAGCTCTGGCATAATTTTAAACTAAGCTGCAGCATGCTGATACTTGACTTGGCATTTAAGTTGCTGCTCAACAACTACTTCACATGTATGTTGGACCCATATAAAAGACTCCATCTCAGGCACATCATCATCATCCCCAACAATAGAAACTTGACATTGAAAAAGGAAAGCTTCATAGGCACACATGTCATCAAACTCTTGGATGATGGGCGGCTAGCATACAACACTTTCACTTGTGTTGCTACAACTCTCAACATCTGAATCACAAGCATGATTTAGGTTGTAATCAAAATCATCAATACAAAACTCAGCACCATGAGACACTTCATATGAAGAACCGTATTCTTCCAATTATCTCTTTGTTTGGAGATCATTCTAGAAACTTGCTATGTTACACTCATTGTTACAAACTAACTAATGCCACACATCCTCTTCCTCATTTATTTTCTATCATTACCTTGTGATCTACATGAAGCACAATCAACAAGGGGAAGATAACAAACCTTGCACCAAAGAAATAGGTTCTCATATGCGTCCACATGATTGCCACCTTCTCATTCATCAAGGACAAATTCTTCACACTAAAATTCCATGGTTGCACTAGCACTTGCCTTTGATCGATTATCATCAAGTGCAGCCACATCGACATCAACCTCATGCAAACAAACACTAGTTGCCTCATCAATATCATCAAGGACAAAGGAAGCAACATACAAGAAACAAGTTTCTTGCTCACTCTGAATATCACTTACCTGTGCACACCTAATAAGATCAGTTTCACACGCTGATTCACTTGATTTCTCACTCATGCACACTTCTTCCTCACTATCTCAAGCTAAAAGTCATCATGGATTTCATCATTTTCATCTTCACTTGATGACTCGTCCAACTGAAGGTAAGTGCACACATTGTTTTCATCACTTGCATCTCTATCATACAATGCACCACCTTCATCTTCTACCCTTCTGATTACATAATTTTCAAGAGTTGATGTTGCACTCATCTGATTAGTTGCATCCCCATTGTTGCTATTCATATTATCATATTTATCATTAGTAGCACTTGCATTTGTGGACAACAACCTAGCTATGTAATCATCCCTTACCTTTTCCATGTAGTCTAAGCACGAATAGGCCTACTGCATACTTGTTAGTTTCAAATCCTCACCCACTAAACTCAATCCATCTTCAAATGATTCAAAAACATATCAATGCAGGTAAAAGTGTTAGGTCTGAAATCATTTGGAATGTTGGAAAGGGCAACAACAAACCTATGACTGAGATCCATGCTAGACTCTCCCTCTTGTCTTTTGATTTTTTCTAATTCTTGGACAAGATCAATAGGGTCTAAATATATTACAAATTCTTTTTCAAATGCAGCCACGAGCTCATTCAACGAGGCAAAGGACCACCTTGGAAAACTCTAAATCCATTGTTTTGCCTTTCCACACAATGACCTAACAAAAATCTCATCCACGTGTCCTCATCCTCAAACTGAAACTCATCCATGAAATCAAATAAGTCACCAACATGTGTGTCCCCTTCCCAAATATTGTACCCATCAAAGACAGGCATCTGTTTATAGACCTTGGTTGGCATGTTATGCATTTTGTACTAAACCCAGGAAAGGTCTAGATGATTATAAATAGGATCTAAGGGAAAAATAGGGGAATGAGCAATCTAATTTTTAGGGGCGGTAGGGAAAGCATCAGATTGCACCCTAAACTCTAGTAACCTAATACAATTTTCTATTTCTCTTTCTTGCTGCAACATGGACTCTAGTAGTTATTTTTGGTTTTCTAGTCCATACTGCTACTTAGCTAGTTCATTCTAATTTTGCATGGGTGCATGTAGGTTTGGGCTTTTATAAAATGCAGAGCCATGACTAGAACAAGCATTAGTATAATGGTCATATGCATCTAATCCAATGTAGTTTCTAGGGTCTGAAACATAAGAAGATGCATATGAAGGAGCATCCCTAGAGTCTTCAAATTCATACCTATAATCCATGACTAAAACATTCTACAATATTGGGAAGAAAGTAGAGGCATTACAAATTATGTTTTGTTGCCATGAAAGAAAATCAATCTCAAAGGTAGGAAGAAAGCCATGTACCTTTGAACACCAGTTGTTGCATTTTTGATATGGGGTCTTCAAATCACCAACAACAACTAAGGGGCAGTAGTAACAAACATCCTTCGTTCTGACAGTAGAGTCGCCACCTCTTCCAAAGAGGAATTCTTTGAAACATGACTGATCTTCAAGGCCACAAGTAGGTTTGGGTTTAGCTCACCAACAAAGTCTCCATTTAATTTAACCCAGCAATGACTTCTTCCTCGACAACAGTACCATTATATTGGCATAAGTTGACGGGTTGCCAACTTACCCAAGCACAATGCACAACTTTAAATCTCTATTACTAGGGTTTGAAAATATCTCAAGTTGTCTATAACCTAGCAATGACTAAAGTAAATTTATCCCTGGCAACGATGTCATTCTATTGGCATAATTTGATAGGATGCCAACTTCAACACACAACAAAATGCAAACAGTAGACTGCTACAAACTTTCTTCAATGACTATGTTGCAAAGCTCTTCAAAATAATTTATAGATTAATGTATCCTTGACAGTGACACCATTATGTTGGTTCCCAAAACCATGGGTCCAAAATCCTAGAGTATTTCTCCTCCTTCCAGGCTAGCGGTATCGTCAGGAACATGAGAAAGAGGCTCGTCCATAAATTGAGGATGGTTAAGGCCAACTAACAAGAGTGAGTATGCTCTCCTGCACTTTGAGCTCAACCAGAACCGGGAGGGATATTCCTAGAGGCACAAAATGGAACACAAATAAACACTCACAACCAACCCAATGTACACTTGACCCCCATAGCTGTCACTAGGCCAAGACAAACTGGTTGCATAAAACCTTTAATAAAATTACCACACCTTGTAGATGCACCTTTAAATGATAACAACATGGTATCCCTTAAGATGAATCAACTTAACTTCCCTTACACAACTTACAGGGTGCAAACATGTAAGAACATGATTCACATATGATTTGAAAAATTATAAATTGCATAGGATTATTCCCTGGTTGTAACATTAAACCATGAATAGGATGTAAACTAATATAATTCTACTCATACTCCTCAAACTACCTAGAACAGAGGATTGATTTAAAATAATGGTGTCCCTTCACCAAACTGGACCGATGCCTACTCCATTAGGCAACAAAGTCATGAACAACAAAGAGGGATGAAACACTTTTGATAGAGGATCAACATAAGCACACATGTATATGCATACAAACCCTAGATTACGTCTATTATAATGGATATACTTATTTATCCATAACAAAACTGCAATAACCCACTTGTAACAAAGAGAAGACCAACACAAAATCTTTGTATTGCATTAAAATGTTGTCATACATTCATCTAATCTTTGTTACAATCACACCAACAAATGTGGTGAGAGAAAACATCCATTAGCTATTGTATATTCCCCTAAGTTGTTACAAACAACCGTGGAAACATACCACTACCCAAACGTGCTTTACAAATCATTCCCACTTTAAATTAGATGCATTCCAACTCCTTGCAAATCTAACTTGTTTTGTTTGATGCCCTAAAATCGCCTGAGGTACTTGCAAACCCAAATTGGCTCAGAGACCAACCCTTTTTTACATCTTTAGATCATGTATATAAAGCACTATTTTCATTACTGCATCTGGGTGGGAATTACCTATCCCACCTACCCTTGGTACCTGTTGCAATAAACCTTACCTGCCTTCAATCTTCTCATGTTGGGCATTAATGGTATTTTTGGGTGGTAGGCAAGTGCCTAAACAAAAGAAATCATGAAAAAACACATTTTCAACACTTTAAAAACGTTATCTTTACCTTGTCAAAAATTTTAGGCTCACCAGGAACTTTATCGGTGAGTTCCAGCCAACCAAGAACTCACCAAAATATTGTCATCCTTCACTTTCTCTTTTGTTTCCAGTCGTCAACAATTTCCAACCCACTAGGAACTTGCTACAGTTATATTTCTTCTGCCTTTTTCTTTCATCTTCTCCTTTTCTTCTTTGTCGGTGATCGACCAGGAACTAGGAACAGTTTTAGGGTTTTCCTTGGTTCCAAGAACCAAGAGAATCATTGAAATCTTCCTCTTCACTCTCCTTAAGTCCCTTTACTTCTTGTCGGTGAGTTCCTAACCATCAAGAACTCACCAAAATCCTTTCTTCCTTAGCCATTTTTTATCTTCCTTCATCCTGTCAGGGATGGACCAGGAACTCGTTGAAATCTTTATCTTCTTATCTTTCCTTGCCTTGGCTAATTTTTCCTATCATTGCTATCTCTTTCCACTCCATTTTATCTCTTTGCTTCCCCATTCAATTATATTGAAGCTTTAGGCTCCACCGGGAACATGTCGGAGGGAGACTGGGAACCAAGAACCAGGAACCAAATGAGGTTCTTGTTCCAGGTTGTCATTGATTCGTTGACAACCAAGAACACTTCCTGTTTGCTTGTCAAAGCCAAGCAAAAGTTTCAAGTCGAGGGTTTGGGGCAAGTGGGAACCAAGGAATCCATCAGTTGTTTTGGTGGTTCCAAGAACCACCAAAATCGTTGACAAGTTCTTGGCATGCCCCAAAGTGCTGACAAACGCCAAACTTTGGCATTTTAAAAGATTTTTTACTAAGAAAGAAACCAAGGAATTAGTGGATTTTTAGGATAATTTTTGAGGATAGAGGCCCATTGAAAATATCTCAGATCAAATATAAATGATGGGAAAAAGAGGCATAGACACGTGATTTTAATGGATTTTAGGCAGAAAAAAGGGTTGGAAAATCTGGGCACCAATAGTGTCTTTGTGAGTTTATACTAAAGGTGGTTCATGAGGTAACTCTACTACTATTGATGTTGTTCTATTTATTCATGACTTTGACAATGCATGTAAACGACTTGAAAACTATACCCTTTTCAAACACTTTGTGGGAATATTCCCTCTAAAAGCATGCCAAGGAGTTGGGTCAACTCCACCTGGGTTCCTCATTGGGTCTATATGGAGGCTATCCAAAACCTTACTAAGGGTGTTTTTTATTTTATTAAAGTTAAGTTTGCTAAGGTATTTTTTAACATGGCCCCTAGTACATCTACACCTCCTTACTAGTCTTCACCCCATGGACTGGAGACTTCATTATCTCCGAGGAATGTTCTCTTCGAGTCCTAGTTTAGGTTTAATTTCTTTGTCTCCCTTTGCCATTCTAGCCCTTTCTAGATTATATTAAGGCCTCATTTGGGCATGTTGTCCATGTTAAATAGGCACACTTTTTTTGCTTTACCTTAGATAAATGATTTCTATTGAGGTTAACCTCTCTAAGGACCTCAAGGAGTCTATTGACATCCAAAAAGGAGCTTAAAGCCTCAAGAAAAGGGTCATGTATATCAACTTTCCAACCACCTATTATTGTTGTCAATCCTCATATCATAAAATAGATATGAGATTATCCTCTAGCTACTTAGTGCCTTAATCCTCCACCCAAGAAACCTATTAGAGATTCTCCCCTAAAAAAGGTGGGGATGGTTGGACTATAGTGAGAAATAAAAGAAATGCTTGTATCTTGGATCTAAAGATATCGGTCCTCAATAATTGACTAATGGGCCCCATGTTTCAAAGCCTAACAAGGTGAAGGAAGTGGTTGATTCACAACCCATATGGGAATCATAACAAGTAGTGGATAAAACTTACTTTAGTAGAACTCTACTTCCTATTAGCATTCTCTCTTCATGACCAGTTACTTGGCCACCTTCTCCTTCTGCCTCTCGCTACACTCGTAGCCTAGCTCGTGTGAGTTTGTGCCAGATAAGAAAAAGACATTTGTTGGTTTTAGATCTCTAAAAATGGTGACACTCACAAAGGATGATTTCTTGAGGAATAGAAATTGAGCTCTTTACGAGCTCAAGGATAATGGCATACATCTCAATTCCCAATTTCCATTATTTTTTTGTCATGGAATGTTTTAGGTCTCACTAACCCTAGAAGTCCTCCTCATGTGGGATGTTTGACAAAGACTTCCCAAGGTTGGTGTTTTTTTTACATGCTTTCTATTATTTGTCATGTCATATGGCCAAAAAACCACTTTTTCATAGTGATAATGAGTCAAGTCAAGGAGGACTTGTCACTTTCATTTCAACTAGGTGCAAGTAGCACATAGTTGCTCACGGATGTGACCCCACTAACCATGCATTGTGGGTCTTTTTAATACTAATAGACACTCTCTTGGGGTTGTTAATATTTATGTTTCCAATGATGCTATTGAAAGATCTCTTCTCTTGAATTGGATTGTAGAGTCTCTTCTCGTCACCTCTTGGATTATATGTGGGGATTCAATATGGTTAAGCTAGCTTTTGATAAATTTAGCAACCTTCATATGAGACAAATAGTTGGTAAGAGAGGCTTGGTATTATATGCATAATAACTTAGGTCTTTTCGATCCAAATGTTGGTCATCATTATTCTAATTATCCATGGACTACATAAAAAAATGTGATCAAGAATGAAAAGAATTTTCAAATATCTTGATAGGGCCATGTTGTTTGGATAGCCTATCTTTTCCTTTGCCAGTTAGTTTCAATTATTGGTCGACCCCTTGCTTGATTTGTCCTTTTAGATCACTTTCTAATCTAGTTTTATATTAAATGGCAAGTTGTGATGCCCATGGTAACTAAAATGATATTCTACCTCAACACATCAGTGTTGAGTCATAAATCCATGTTGGCCCATATTTAATACATTTGGAATTTTCAACCATGTCCTCCTCATGGTATTGGTTGGATTCAATGGTGGAATGATGCCATCAAATAGACTACTTGAATTTTGCACATTAATAGTCACTAATTGGTGTTGTTCCAGAGCTACTTATATAAGGCCATCACCTCGAAGCTTTGTCATCTCACCTTTGAGCTAGAGGTACTTCCATTTTCTCCTAATCTACAATTGCACATTGCTCAACTTCACTAGTAAGAGTAATTCATAGATAATCATTGCACTCAAGGAAATCAAATCAAGGCATGCTTGAATTGGCTTAAAATTGAGAATAAAGCTTCCAAATAATTTTTTCAATCCCTTCAAGCTTGACACATTCCCTAGAAAATCAAGCATATTAGAGAAGGTCAGTGGGTCTTCTCTGAGCTCCCTAGTCTTCTCTATGCTCTCCAATATCTGTTAATCTTTTGTTTCTCATTATCAACAAGTTTTTCAAGTTCAAGTTCCTTTCTATGAGACTAAATAAGCCCTTTAAGAATGTAACCATAATCTCATTTTGGTAGATCTTCATGAACTGACTTTTTCTATGGCGAAAGACAAAGATCCTAGATGTGATGATTTTTCTTGTGAATTATATAAAGCCTTATGGGATACTATTGGTCCTAACCTCTTCAAGGTTTACTTGGAAGCTTTTGCTCTAGGTACCCTAGGTGTTATAATATATAAACGTAATATTAAATTCATACCTAAAGTGGGTGATCTTGAAGAGATTTTGAAATGGAATTTGATCACTCTATTGAATACTTCATACAAGATTGTTTCCAAAGCCTTTGTGCTTCTTCTTATTATGCAAGATGAGTAGACTAGTTTCATCAAGAGCGGGTATATCTTAGATAATATTAATGTTGTTTGGGAAGGCATAGAATGGGTCATCACGAATAGATATATCTCAGATAATGTTATTGTTGTTTGGGAAGGCATGGAATGGACCCGTTGTCCTATTTTGCTCCCTAGCCAAATAGCCCAAATCAAAAAAATCTCTGTGTTTTCCTTATTCCCCTTTAAGCCCTAGGTTTTGCAGTCGTCTTCCTTCACGTTATAATCCATCATTGACTGCCTAACCCAGGTCGCTGATCACTTAAGTTATGACTTTGATCCTTTTATGTCGTGAAGTGACCGACCCAAGTCCTAAGGTTAACCTTTTATCGCCCGTCAGCATTGTTCCTTAAGTGTTAAGAATCTTTGGGCCCAAGGGTGCCACATGGCGATATTTCACACGCCTGCAGACCGCCAAAGCTGATGTCACATTCCTTCTGCGCAATTGTGAAATGAAGACAATTGTAAAGTATATCAGGGGCCCATGGCCATAGGACCGTTGACTCTGGCAGTGAAGATCGTTCCAGGTGTCAAAGGATGAAGTGAAGAGGTGGGGTCTTCAATGATCGAACGGTAGCACAACATCATAGGAGAATCTTTTTTGTTGGGAAGATTCTGTGCGCGACTGCGAGATGCTGACACATGTCTAGGTCCGTAGTTTCAAAGATTGACGTATTCTCCGGTGGACCCTCGATAAAACAAAGGATATCGCACGCCTGCAGCCCATCTAGGCTGACGTCACTTTCCTTCTGCGCGACTGCGAAATGAAGACTTGTGTAAAGTGCATTGCGACCTATGGCCACAAGATCGACGACTCCGTTAGATGAACAACTTGCGCTAGATGTCAAAGGATGAAATAAATAATGGGGCTACAGCAATTGAAGATCAAATGGTAGCACATCGTCGCAGGAGAATCTTGTCTATCAGGAAGCTTCTCTATGTTGCTATGAGATGTTGACATGTGGCTAAAGAGAGAATAAGGCCTGCATAACACAAAATCTCGGAGCCTCAGCATAGATTCAAAAGGGAAAGCGATTGCTGTCAATTCTAAAAAGATAAATCTATCTACGACCATTATTCAAAAGAGGTTCTCGGGCATCTCGAAGGCGTGAAATCTTGTCGATCAAGGAAGCAAACGGACTCGGCTGACAGGGGCATTTCAGAGGCTACTTATTCAAAATTCAAAATCAATGAAAGACACAGAGATTTAAAAGTTAAAGATTTAAAGTGTTGTAAAAGCTTTGCTCAGGAAATTTGTCTCATATGCCATCAATGCATACCTTAATGTCTCTCAGCTCCCCCTTTTCAAATATTTTTTGCATTTATGGTCGCAGGTCGATGAATCAGATGCTCGCCTTGAAGAGGGACAAAATATCTCTCAACCACCTATGGACTCCAAATATTTTCTACATTAATTCTTGCAGATAGATATCTTTCAGGCAAAAATATTTTCTGACAGAGCCCATGGGGCAATTTATTGTAACCTAATTAGGTCATTTGGAATCAGACGCTATATATGCATGAATGTAAGATGTAAAAAAGGTTGGAAAATAGTTAGTCTTATGCTTTTGTATTCCAAACAGAACTTTCCTCTGCATTGTGCCTCTTGATCAATACATATGGTGTTTTACTTTTTCATGCTTTTAACTCTATGTAGTCTTAGAATTGGCTATTGTTTGTGAATGTTTATTTCCTGGCAATCCATTCTTTACCTCTATTAAAATCTCCATGATCTATGTAAGTTTATCAGTTGTATTTCTTTATTTGTACATCTTAGCTTTGTGAATGTTCTTTATTCAAACCTATTGTATCAACTCCCCTTTAATTTTAGTTTCATCCCTCTCACTCTTTTCATTAACAAGTGGATAGATTAGGTTTAGTCTTAGGATCACCGAATTCTTCTCGTTCAGCAAAGGAACTAGCCTCTCTCTGGAGATTCGACCTCCTTGTAGGGTCCCACACTTGGAGCTCGTCTCAATGTTTCACTAGATTGTTGGAGCCCTAAAAGCCTTCAACACTGGGTGCAAATCTATGTGACAACAGTCCCTTACTCACCTTAGCTAGTCTTTGATGACGAGCCCTCACTTCTTACTGGTAGCACACGAGGTTAGGTTAAGGGGGTCCAAACTCTAAGCCCACACTTGCCTAGTATAATCTTTGGTGATGAGCCCATGTATCTTACTTGTTGCATGAGGTTAGGATATGGGGGTGATGATAGAAATAAATATAATATAACATATCTGTACTCACAATGTGGAGACCCAAAACGTTGAAGCTCTGGGAAGTGGCTAAAAAAAGAGCACACATGCACAAACTAGGTAACTAAGAGTCTAGCTTGTCTTCTAAGGCCATTTATGTTGAGGACTAAATACTTTACCCTAGATTTGACATGTTGGTTGGATCTTCGGATCTAAGTCTAGCAAGCATCTATAAAGTTTGTTGATTTGTTTGCATCCAAAAGCTAGCCTAAGTGGTCGATATAGTCAAGGATTGGTATTAAGTCTTTTGTGGAAGCTTAATATGAAAATTTTCCATCTCTTTCCCCACTTCCACTTGATCCCTTAGTAAATACTATCTCAAATATGTTAAGTTAATATGCAATCCCCTAGGTTAAAAATCCTACTAAAGAGCAATCACAATGTTTGTTCTATATGCATATCATACGAAAAGAAAACAAGTAGAAATCATCATAACTCATGACATCCATAAATAAGCATTTTTGCATCCTCGTGTATATCTGTCATACTCATACATGCTATGATCATGTATCTCATAGACAAAGTAAATAAAAATATATCATGAGCATCTAATCATCATACATCCATAAGCATCAATAAAAACTCTAGCCAACCATGTGCACAAGAGGGAAAGAAAAGTATAAGATGTCGACTAAAACTGAGCATAGATCTCAACCATAATATGATCTCCTAAAATCTACAATAATAACATTTGTATATTTTTATGTTGTTATAACATGTGTTATACTTGTTTTTTGAATGTCTTGAGCAACCATTTTGTAAAGTATATTCGTGTTATACAAAAGATATTGTAATTTTGTATATGAATATGACATAAGAAATTAATATATTCATTGTCTTGAAATAACTATAATGCTACTATAGAGAAACATTCTTTAAAATAAAATTAACAAAATTAAAATTCTATCCATTTTTAGTGTCTTTGTAAATGGTTATCCATATTAACAAATTATGATACATTTAGTCAATTCTTTTTAATATATTCATCAAAATCTCTTAAATTATTGCAACCATGACATTGTTATAAATTACTAAAAACCCTTGAAGTTGCTATTGGATGGTCAAGAGACACATATATAAATAGTCACTTTAACCAAGTAGCATGGAATAACTCTCACAAAAGACATAAATGTGCAATGCTTGGCAAACACAACTGTTTATATATGTGCCTATCAACCATCACAACACCTTTAGGTATTTTACTAGTTCTCTAACATTCAAAAAACTCAATGTATGATAGAATGTCAAAATATTTTTAACCTCATACATTTTCTTTGGTGCATTGTCTATGAAGACCTACCATCAAAGGAATTTTGGACTAAGAACACAAGTTTAATTTGACATGACCTTTTTTAAGGGACAAATAAACTAACAAACAGTTACACGATTAGAAGGTTTCACGCACTATAAACCCATACCAAGTAATCCCAAGGATTAACAAATCCCCGTCAATCAACGCACAATGAAACCCCAACATTCCAAAACCCTAATTCCTCGTCTCTCGTTTTTTCCCGCGACGGAAATGATCTGCCGAGCAAAAATAAAAGTACATCAAAATATTCACTTGCTCACAGCGAGAGGAAGAGAGGGCTCCAAGGGTTTATGTAAAACTAGGGTTTTAAGGTCTTTTTGTAGCATTAGGGTTCGGAGGTTTTTTTAGTACTAGGGTTTCCCGGGACATTTAATACTACTAGGGGTTCAAGACCTTTTTTTCTCTTGAAACTAAGTTTTTTAGCTTCTACGTCTGCAAAATCATGGCGGAAAGAGGCGGATTCGGACGTGGATTTGGCCGCGGCGAAAGAGGCCGAGGCGACAGAGGGCGGGGCGACCGTCGTGGCGGCCGCAGACCCCGACGTGACGAGGAAGAAAAATGGGTACCTGTCACTAAGCTCGGACGCCTTGTAAAGGAGGGAAAAATCCGGTCCCTTGAACAGATCTATCTGTTTTCGCTCCCCGTGAAGGAACACCAGATCGTGGAAGCAATGCTCGGTCCCCAGCTGAAGGACGAGGTCATGAAAATCACGCCCGTTCAGAAGCAAACGAGGGCAGGGCAGAGGACGCGATTCAAGGCCTTCGTTGTCGTCGGTGACTGCAATGGCCATGTCGGGCTGGGCGTCAAGTGCAGCAAGGAGGTCGCTACAGCTATTCGCGGGGCTTTGATTTTGGCCAAGCTGTCTATTATTCCCGTCAGGAGGGGTTACTGGGGGAACAAGATCGGGAAGCCGCATACCGTGCCGGTTAAAGTGACGGGTAAATGTGGGTCTGTGACGGTGAGGATGGTGCCGGCTCCGCGAGGTGCTGGTATTGTGGCGGCACGCGTGCCCAAGAAGGTTCTGCAGTTTGCCGGTATTGAGGATGTTTTTACATCTTCTCGCGGTTCGACTAAAACGCTGGGAAACTTTGTCAAGGTAAGTTTTTGTTTTTTCGTTTGTTCACTTGAGCTAGAGATATTTTTGGATAAATTGTGGAGAAGTTTTGGGTAATCCACCAATGTGGGGTATCTTTTTCACAACTTTACCATTTACTTTTAGTTGGATTACCATAAAGATTAAATTGGGAAATCATCAATTGATTAAATGGGTTAGCCTTACTTTCCTGTGTAGCCAACAATTAATTATGGATTATTCTAAATAAGATTAAATTGAAAAATCATTAGTTGATTAAATGACTAATGCATTCAACTCAAGTCAAAGGGCTTATACTGCAGTGTTATATATGCACAGAAAACCAATTTATGGCTTTAGAGAGTTAAATGTATGGCATCCAAAAAAGGAGCCTGAGCTCTGGAACATGCCTAACCTTATCCAATTAGTATTGTTTATAGGTCACCTGTAATGCCCCTTGTGCTTTATGTCATTGTTCTCCGAATTCTCTTGCTGTGGTTCTGTAGGATGGGGGTGTGGTTTAGTTGACTGGCCACTTGAGTCTACTGGCTTTTGCCATTTCCTGGCATACTCTTAGAAGGAGAAAGAAACCAGAGGCAAAAATGGTCATTTTGGACAAACTAGATCATCCTTCACCTCTACCCAGGGCTGGCTTGTTGCTCCCGTGGCCTCTTTTTTTCTTTTCTTTTGACTGAAGTTACTTAATAGACCCGTGTGCACTTATGACACTGGGTTACACAAATTTGATACTTTCAAGGTTTTGCCGTTTCTCTTTATGATTGCTCTATCTCGAATAAATTTGAAAACTTTTGATTCCGGCATTTTTAAATTTAATATATCAAACTTTGATCAAGACTAAAGACTTATTCAAGGAATGTGCCCAATGTGTTGCTAATTTGTCTAGGACCATGGTTGATCTTACCGGTGCTAATGAGTCCATTTAGCTAGGTATGATCTGTATTTCACACAGGGTTGCCTTGTGAAAGGAAGGGTTTGTCTTACTTGTTTATTTGATGAGTTTATCACACAACAAGGAGGTTTAAATGATTTTGTTTTCATGCCAGCTATTTTGGGTGATATTACCAAATGAATAGCACTCGTAAAATTATTTTTATCATGCTATGGCATTTTGATAGTTTCAAACTTGAAAATGACAGTCATCTAACTTATTCCTTTGTTGATGATAGTTGAAAGTATATTAAACATTTTCATAGACTGAAACAGGCTTACTACATGGCACAAATTATTTTTAAAAATTTTCTGTAAGGAAAAATACAAGGCATTCTATCTAAAATTTAAACTGGAGATGTCATAAGTATTGTTCTTGTGTTATGTAAGAAGCCACACGATTATTGGGTTCCATTGGAACGATAAGATTATATAGGTCCAAGTCTAGCCGATAAACCTCAATCTCCCTTACAGGAATAAGGGTATCTTTGCTCTCTACCTGACATGTTGTTCAAATTATGCATATTTTTGGTTTCAACTTCATTATCAAACTCTGGATGAATTTGTAGGAAAATGAGGGGTTGTTCTTTCCTGTAGCTATTGGAGATTTTAATCTGCAAAACATGTCTTTAGTTACTTTTGCTTTCATACCAGGTGTTGTAGGCGATTTCACTTCAAAAGATTACAATCTTTTAATATTCATACTTAATTCAGTTCCAGGCGTTTTAGTGATTTCAATCTACAGAACATCAATCTTTAAATACCATTCCCTTTCTGTCATATTAATGGAGAAGACATTTAAAGATTTGAAAGTGCAGAACAGGGTTTTTGGTACAAGCTAAAATTCTTTTTCCAACATGAATATTTTGGCTTTTTGTTATCAAAAAATAGAATTTAAAAAATGTTGAGCTCTAGGTCTTGTTTATTAAATAGACAAGCTTGTACATTATAGGAGAGTGGGCTGCTCTCATACTGTGCTCTACAATCAACACATCATACTGTTAACCCTAAAGAAGACCTTAAGCAGGTAAGTCAATCCACACATCATACTATCAAGCCTAGCTGTAAATAAAACCGTAAGCAGATAAGTCGATACACTCATAATACTGTCACTGTCAAGCCCAACATTAAATAAAATCAACTCAAACCTAATCCGACCTTTGTCTGAAAGTTAATAAATTAACATGTTCAAATGGGGTAAAGGCAAGCAATATGCTGTAGGTAATGTAAGCAATATGCTGTAATAGTTTCAAACCAAAAACCCATATTTATGAAAGGTTATTAGCTATATTGCCAGTTCAGGTTGGGGTTTGGGGTTTGCCAATTTGTTTTTCGTGGGTTTGCTATGGTTGGATTTGGTCTTGCAAAAAAATTATTAAACCTTCTTAATGGGATAATTAAGGAAAAACTAAGCTATAGAAAGGTGCATTAGATACCTCCAAGGACTGAGAATGTTAAGATAAATTTCGATGGTGCAGCCAGAGGGAATCCGGGACTTGTACTTTCTAGGTTGTAAAGCAAACAATGAAGCCAAAACATTAGCAGATTTGAATGTGATCAGGTTGGCAGTTAGCAGTTAGCGGGTGCATCTGGTTACAAGCATCTTGAGTTTGAAGATGGTTCCTTATTGATAATGTAATGAATGACTTGAAGAAGGATTTATCGCAGGATTAGAAATTAAATAGCATTATTAAGGGAACTCTTCTTCTCAAAGACAATTTCAAATTCCTGGAGTTCAATCATGCCTAAGGGTAGGCGATGTGGATAGTTGGTGAATAAAGGAGTGGATTAGATCCCTGTCTTGTCGAAGATTAGTGACCTTCTGGAAGAGCAGGACTTGGTTCTGTGGTTAGAGAGAGATGAATCCTTAGGAAATAATTTTCTTATTCCAAATTTTAGGTTGCCACCCTGTGACTAAAGCATAATCATGTTTTATTTGGAGTGCAAGTGGTGACACTTGTGTGGGAATTATTTTCCACCCATTCTCATTAATGTCTGGGCTTGAAGTTGTTCTTGGCTTGTGCATCAAACCTTGTCATGTCAATCTGGCTTCTTTAGTGGCTTGCATTTTTGTTTGTAGTCAACAGTTTTTCAGGTGCAGATGCTGCTGGTTCAAAGGGGGTTTTTGGTCTGTGATGAAGGGAAGATTCAAGTGGGATGCTCCTTATGCAGGTTCAGTCTCTGACCGCCGCATTCTGTGTTCTGATATTTCAACCCTGCACTTTGATTAAATTAATTCTTGGCTCTGATGGGCTGTCCAATCTAGAGGTGCAGCGTGTCCATGCCTCAATCACAGAGGATTTTGTGAATAAGTTAATGAAAAGAGTCCCAAACAAGGTAGTCCTGGAGTGGATTTCAGTTATTTGATCCATAATGATGATCTGTTTGTGCTCAGGGATACCATGGAGGAAGATTGTGAAATAGGTGTTGCCTCTTTGGAGCATCTTAAGGTTTTCAGTTTTCACAGAGGCCTTGGCTATAAAAAAGCTGATCTGGCATCGTATTGCTAAGATTTAGCGCTTGTTATGGAAAATCTGAAAGTAGTCATTAGGGAGTGGTGCTTGGAGATATGCTGTGTATCACCTCCCTACAATTGCTAAGAATGGTGTTTCAAGGAGGAGGGAAGAGGAACCGAGTGTCTTGGTATCCATTAAGGAGGATATAGCCTTGGGGTCTTATTGATCTTTGCTTGTTTGCATGGTCTAGATGGTAGTTGTTTTTGGGTTTTGTTTTTAGTTATTGTTCTTCAAGCTTGTTTGCTTGAGTTTTATAATCATTAAAAGATAAAGAAGACGAAGAAAAAGGTTTAGACCTCAAAGAACGAGGAGCCTTGGTAGCCGATGAAAGTTTGTTAGAAGAAATAAGCTGGTGTTGGAAATCTGAAGCAGATTTGGCCTTCACTGAGGAAGGCACTGCAGAAGCCTAGGGAGCAGAAGGCTGAAAATATGGGGCAACTTCTTTCTCCTTCCACTGAGTAGCCTGTCTAGGAAAGCTATACTTTTTAGCATCAGAGGAAGATTTTAGAATTGGACAAGCATCCATCAAATGGCCATGGGCGAACACTGAAGTATGAATCTGCCACAAACCCTTAACCCAATCTCCTTTGGTAAACAATGTGAGAGATCCATTTCCACCAGGATTTGAGTGAAGGTTAGGGTTGAGTGGAGTTGAGTTTCTTCAGGGATTGAAATCAGCTTCCTAAGGAATTGTTCATAGTTGTGAGGCAAGATTCATGCCAAAAGCGAAGAGAAAAGTTAGGTAATCTAACCCAAACCGGAATGACTGAAAAAACATTGAACTCTGTATATCATGGTTTTAAACAAAGGAGTACTTTGCCCCAAGACCAAGGACCCCTAGAATTAACTTATCTCTATTCTTAACTGATTCGTGCATAACATTGATGAAGCATTTCGTGCAAGGGCCACTGAAGATCTCCTCATGCAGAAGGGGCTTCCAAGATTTTGAAATCCAAGCATTAAGGTCAGCCAGGCTTGGCCATAAATTGCAAAACCTGCAAATTAGGGCATGTTACCTTCAACATTTTTCTACTTCTAACAATTACTCTCCAAAATCCAAAATCTTTTCTAGCATCTCAGTTTCTCCCTTGCTATGAGAATCCTAATCATGTTGAGGAGTAATTATTCTCCCAGTCTGACATAAAACAATCTGGAACTTAACTGCAGTGGGTTCCAAAACTGCTGTGGTGATGGGGTGAACTGTGTTGGAATTATTAATAGCCTGCTGCTGAAATAAAGGGTTGAAGATTCCCGTGGAATAAACAGCCCACCTGTTGAGCAAATCAGACACTTTGAGATCTGATGCAGCTTCAGATGATTGCTGAAATAAAACCATCTTAACGGGATCTTCTGTAGAGAAAACATAACTCAAAGTTGGTATACTTGCCAGCAGAGGATGCAAATAGAATTGAGGATTCTGAACCACCAGTGATCTGCCTGACAGATTTAGCAGGCTGCATAGTGCCAAAGAAACCATCCCGCAACCCAAGAATATCTCCCCCAGTAATGGGGATCAAACTTTATCCTCGGGCGACAATAGCAATGTTTGGTGGCATAGAAAGCTGAAGCACTGTCATCATGGACAGTATGGTGGAGTCAAAAATTATTCTATTATTGTGAGTGAATTCTTCCCAGGGTTTATGGAAGGTGCACTGTAAAGGTACAGCAGTAGGCATCGGAGTTGTTTTTTTCATTAACAAGTACCTTAATATTATTATTATTTTTTATGTGAATTGTGGGGTGGGGTCCACATCCCTTTATAATATAATTAATAATAGAATAAATAAAAATCCGGAGGAGCGAGATAGCAAAACAAAACATATTAAACATGTACCAGGCTTCCTGGTCTTAGATGCCCCATGTGTAAACCAAACCCAACTCTCCATATTATTATTATCCTTCTCCCTGGTCGCCAACTTGCCATGAGAGCAACATGTCATAGTCTGCTGGGTCTTTTTCCAAGGGTAGAATTGCTTTTCAATTGTAATCCAATTATCATCATTCTTTTCCTCAATCTCTGATTTTTGACTTGAAAATTCACCGTAGAGCCCTTGAGCAGGTGAGCAACCACTTTCCTGGAGGGAGAAAATAGAAACCAAAGGAGCAGGTTTGACCTGGGATTGAGACAAGATGTCATCCATCTCCAGCGGGGGAGAAGAGCAGGTGGTCTCATGTAAAGTTCTATCATTGGGAAAGGAAAACATACAAATTCAATTGATTTTCTGACTCTGAATCTTAAATATAATATATTAGATCTTTGAAACAAGATGCCACCTTTTACAACAGATTATAAGCTCATATTAAGCTTACATGTCTGGTATCTAGCCTAGTGTTTTTACTCTTTGCTTGCTAGGTGCCTTTTTTTTGATATATAGATCAAAACTAGTTATATTCTGTAGTGCTGATACATGCACTTTACAACAATCCAGTTAGTTTTGTTTTTAAAATCTGCAGAAGTTGGTTAATCTCTTCACTCGTTTGTGTTCAGTGTTGAGATTTTTGCTTATTCTTTAATCCTTTTCTTTATTGGCCCTCTAATATGTCACACATGATTGAAAATATACAAATTTACAGTTTTCCAGACAAGGACACATTTTTTAGTAATGGCTGGGGTTGTAAGCAGGACAAATGTGAGAAAAACTTGATTAAGATTTCCATGTAATGTCTTATCAAAGACCCTCAGCCACTTATTTGTTCTGGAGTTCTTTTGCATTCTATGATTTGTGCCAAAATAATTTTTGTTGGTATGATTAATTACATACTTTGTTTTAATCACACAAATCTGCAAACAAGAGAATCAATGATTATTCACTTACCATACTTTAATTATGCAAATATGTAAAAAGAGAAAATCAACTGAGGACATAACTGTCTGTATTGCATTGTTTGTATTAAGAATAACAGGACAACTACTTTCAATTGAGTCAACGATGTATTATGCCAATTTGCAATGACAACCTGTTAGATGTAAAGATGGAGATGATTGACTGTTATTTTAGTTTTATCCTTCCTGGGTGATCATTCTGATTGCCCGTTTGCTTGTAAGATCATTGTTAAGATGAGTGTTAACTTCTTATTGTAATATTTAGATACTATATATGAAAGCTTGAGTTCTAATTTCACTTATCTTGATTGTGGTTTTGGTGTGCAGGCGACATTTGACTGTCTATTAAAGACATACGCATTTTTAACACCTGATTTGTGGAGGGAAACTCGCTTCTCAAAATCTCCCTTCCAGGAGTATACTGATTTGTTAGCTAAGCCTGCTAAGGCCCTCATTCTTGAAGATGTTGATAAAGACACGTTGATCTAGGATGTTTCTTGTCATTAAGAGGATAAATGCCGCTAATGTACAATGGTGTCATATTAAGTTTAGGACTGATGCCCCATTTTTACTTGTTCCCGGGAGATCCAATCAGGATTTGAGACATTAGATTCAGGTGTTTTGAAATCATAATTCCTATTTTGTTGATTGGAACTTTGCTTTCAGTTATCTATTTCAGGAGCCATTCATCTATCAAGCAGAGTGCATAATGCTGGAATTGATTAGTAATTGAAACTATTTACAAGATCCAAAAGCATCCTTATGTTACTCTATTCTTTCAGATTTTTCAACTGTTTTCTTTGATTTGATTACTTTTTGGCCATGGCGTATGATTTGGACAGCATTTGTAATAATTTGTTAAATATAGGTTTTGTTCGAGCGAACTCAATCTCACACTTATTATTGCCCCCCCTCCTCGTTTACAATTTCATCCAAATATCTTTTGGGTATTAAAATATTCTCCATTCTAAGCTTTTATGGGATACTGTTAATATTTCTTCTCAGCTACCACAGAATTGCATTGGACTTGATATAAATCTTTAAAGCTTTTAAATTTTACCATTGATGAGGAAGAGACTTACCTATATATTTAGAATTAGAAGAAAATCCATATTGTGTCTTACGATGTCCGAGCTTACACCCAATCTCACAATCTCATCCAAAAAGAGTCAGGGT
Organism: Cunninghamia lanceolata; assembly: GCA_027924645.1. Taxonomy (NCBI): domain Eukaryota; kingdom Viridiplantae; phylum Streptophyta; class Pinopsida; order Cupressales; family Cupressaceae; genus Cunninghamia; species Cunninghamia lanceolata. The sequence goes on along the minus strand of BSBN01000420.1, from coordinate 9,188,443 downwards.
ATACTGTTAATATATCTTCTCAGCTGCCATAGAACAGCACCGGATATATATATATATTCTTGAACTTTTAAGTTTTGCCTGTAAGAAGACGACTTTTCTATGAATATTGTCATTAGAAGAAAATTTATTTTCGGGTGTCGTTTACCGTAGGATATAAATAAAAAACAACTTTTTAGTTTATATGAGAATTATTATTCATTCATTAGGTTTCTTTATTTTAGAAAATTCGTTATGTTTTTCCTTTAGTAAAGTGATGCAACCCTATTAGCAATTTAGAGAAGAGTATGCATGGTTTGTGATTTTTTTTGTTAATGGTAAAAGCTACTAAGTAGAAGCTCGAAATTGTTTGGAGGCTTGTGAGGAGGATTTTATTACATTCGTGCCATAATCTAAACATTTCAAGTTGTTTTTCGAATCATTATTTATGTCAGAAGCTAAATTCTGCAATTGCCTCCCTTTCTTACCTCGTCTTAAGTTTATCCTTCTTTTGTCTCATCCCAACTCTTTGAAGCTTTGGTTGTCATCAGACATGCATTACTTTTATCGTGGCGGATTTCGAAGTTAGTTGCGGGGATAGCTATTGTTTGTTGTGAGCAGAATTCATTTTGCATATGTTTTTAAACATTTAGTTCTTTGAAGAGGTTGGAGTGATATTCCTCTGGTAAAATTTATAATAGTTGTACATGAGTTGGAGGGATATTTCTCTGATATTTTAGTTATATACCCATAAAATATAATTGTTGTATACAATGTTTCATTCTGCAGATTAAGTCAACTCATTAGGTTTCGTCTGTTGCAATCTCCAGTTAATTACGAGCTCTCAAAGATTTTTAGTCTGCAAGAAATAAGAAATTGAAATTGACTCTATTTTGTTCGCTGTTTCCTTTGACGCCCAAAGTACCTCCCTGGGGAAACGACTCGTGTACCAAAAAAGCATCAGCACAAGCACCAAAGTAGTGAAAACTTAGACGACAATGATTGTGCACGTGTCGTTGAACGGGACACGTCATTGGTTGTTTTTAAAGCTCCACGGTTTAGTAAAACAAGGTCTTGTTGCTTGTTACAGTCAGGGTGATAAGCAGTTTGAGATTTAACCATCGGAAGTGAAGAGAATGGCAATGTTTTAATCATGCTTTAGTGAGTCAATCAGATGATATCAATGGCCAAAATTAAAGGGCTTGAAGAGCATAGTGATTAGTAGCTGAAGAATGTTTTTGAGAGAGGTGTATTACAGTGTTTGGATTCGAGGAATCGTCCTTCGTAGAACACAGCCTTGATCGTATCGTTTGCAAGATGATTTCACTCTAGAATGCGATTGCTTTGAATAGTCGTGCTAAGGTCCCTTACTCTGGAGGCAACGGGAGGGGGTCCAATTAATTCCTTGAACAAACTATCAAAAAGAGAGGTTACAATCAAAATAAAAAATTTAATGACAATTAGAATTAGCTGATTTGAATTGTACGTAAAAGTCCCTCACCCGAGGCATGGAAGCAAGCCCACCCAACTCCCTAGGGACAAACTATCAAAAGGGTGGGGGTACAATTTGCCAATAAGAGAACTAAATCTTAATTATAATGTCTTGGCTCATCACTCATCATTCCATCAAATTTTTAACCACTGGAGCACATGTCTAGACAAAAGTTCTTGAGATCGTCGATTTCCCATTTTTAGTAATTCTTTTTGCACTGCATTCGTACCTCCCATTCAGAATGTAGGCCAATCGCCTTGCCAATAGTAGAGAGGGTTCAGTAGCCGTCCAACCCTAATTTTGTGCACCTTAAGCTCATAGCTAGGTATATCAGATTTTGATGATTTTTTTTGGGAATTCTTGTATAGGACTTAAGAGCTTAAAGCTTTTCTTTGAGCTCGTGGATACTTACGATCATTGGAGGACGTGTTATGTGCACAGAGGTCTAAAAATGGTCATTTCAAGGTGTCATCTCATACACGCACAAAGATGCCCCAATACCCGCTCGTTATGACCACCAAATAAATATCACTTCTAGTTAACATTTAAAATTAGTCATATATATACTTAGGGACCCTAAAAAATAAATCATTTATACCCTTGCTTAAATCATCACTATGCGGACCAAAGGGTAAATGTGTTGGCACGGATGCTAAACCAAATGTGTTTCAATTTATAATGTTTCATATCGTCCACTCTCCAAAAACTTATCATTATTCATCCATTTTCCATGGTGCATTTTCAACGTTCGAGGGTTTCATCGTTTTGTGGTTTGGTTCATCATGGCGGTCACCCTCCTTAATGCTACGTTCACATTCGCTCCTCACGAATCATGCAGGTAACGAATATATCATTGCTGCTTTGATTTGAGTATTGGTTTAATTCGAATCTTTTCATTCTTACATGATTGTCTTCGCAATCATTTTATAGTCGGAGTCTTGTGTGTTTTGTCTGAGACAACTTGAACTTGCGTGTTTTGTCTGAGACAACTCGTGAATTGGGATTATTTTGTTGTACACATGAATATATTGTTTTATAATCAGGGTTTCATTTTTTATATATAAATGGGTTCATATATTTTTTATGCATATATTGAGGGTTTCATTTTCTGTATATAAATGGGGTCATTTTTTCTAATGCATATATTGAGGGTTTCGGGTCCAACTACATAGCGCCAACTCTCCAAAACCTAATCATTATTCATACATTTTGATGGTGCATTGTCAATGTTTAAGGTTTCATCATTTTGTGCTCTGGTTCATCATGACGGCCACCCTCCATGCTACGTTGACACTTGCTCTCCACGAATCATGCATGTAATGCAGACATCATTTCTCCCTTGATTTGAGTATTGGTTTCATACAAATCTTTTCATTCCTACGACATTGTCTTCATAATCATTTTACGGTCATATTTTTGCCTGTTTTGTCGAAGACAACTCATATGAATATAATGTTTTATAATGAGGGTTACATTTTCTATATAGAAGTGGTTTCGTATATTTTTTATGCATATATTGAGGGTTTCATTTTCTATATATAAATGGGTTCATTTTTTTTAATGCATATATTGAGGGTTTCGGGTCCTCGACTCTCCAAAACCTAATCATTATTCATCTATTTTCGAAGGTGCATTCTCAATGTTTGAGGGTTTCATCATTTTGTGGTCTGGTTCATAATGACGACCGCCCTCTTCCATGCTACGTTCACACTCGCCCTCCATGAATTATGCAGGTAATGAATACATCATTTATCCTTCCATTTGAGTATTGGTTTCATTCAAATCTTTTCATTCCTACGACATTTTCTCCGCAATCATTTTACAATGGGATTCTTGTTTGTTTTGTTTGAGACAACCCATGAATTAGGATTGTTTCACTGTACACACATGAATATACTGTTTATAATCAGGGTTTCATTTTCTATATATAAATGGGTTCGTATTTTTTGCTGCAACTCCCACTGGTAGCAGCATACCCATCAATATATATATATATAGCCATGTAGTTTTGTAAACTTTTATTGCTCCTAAAAGTATCTACACAAACAATAAATGGTGTAAGGCTCCCCAACCAGACATAAAATTAAATAAAAATAAAAATTAAATCATGTTTGTTACATATTCTTAGCTTGTATGCATTTATTCAAATTTAAACTCAACAACTGAATTCATTGCATTCATTTTTCAAATTTGAATCAATTATAAGAGGGAGATTATGTAACCTAGACAATGTTGTATCAATTTCCTCTAAAAATTCCTTATTTTACCTGATTTGTGCAACAAGTTCCTGACTTTCACACAATCCTTCAAGTTGGTAGTTAACATTGTAGCATTTAACAATTGCATACATACGACCTTTTGGTGTGAATATAAAATATAAATGTCTCAACCTAATTTAAGTGGGTGTGGTAATTATTTTTTAGTCCCTATATATGTTACATACAATGTCATACATTTATCTTCAGAGTTTTAAAGGAATTTTGGTCCACCTATTTGTCAGCACCATGTCATTGCACATTGGATGTCATCATCTCTACAATATACTCCTGTCACTGATTATTCTTGCATTTGAGTTTAACAATAATACATCATTTCTTAACTTTGCTACAACTATTTGTATTTGTTTGCTTAATGAGCAGGTTCATTCAATTGATTTAAGTGTGTGTGTGTGTATATATATATATTTTAAATGTATATCTATATACATACATGTGTATATAATATATACATATACATGTACAATTATATATGTATATATACATACATATATAAAATATAAATGCCTCAATCTGATTTAAGGCAGGGGTATAAATAATTTATTTTTTTGAGTCTATGATAAACCATACCACAAAATCATGAAATCCTCAAATGTTGAAAATGTATCATCGAAAAATAGATGAATAATGATTTATTTTTTAGGGCCTCTAAGTATATATAAGTGGATATGTGTGTGTGTGTGTGTGTGTAATTGATGAATAATAATTAATTTTTGGAGAGTCGACGATATGTAGTCGAACTCGAAACATTATAAATTGAAACACGTTTGGTTTGCCGTCCGTGTCAGTGCATTTACCTTTTGGTGCCAATATGAAATATAAATGCATCAATCTAATTTAAAGCTGCATGGTGATGATTTAAGCACACGCATAAAAGATTTATATATACATATATATATGTATAGATGTATATATTATATATGTATATCTATATCTATATGTGTGCAATATGTAGTTGTATACACACTATTTAGGTCCACCTATTTCTCACCATCATGTCATTGCACATCAGATTAGATTACATTTGAGTTAATATTTTACATCAGATTGTGGATTGTACTATGAATTTGTGTTACTATGCAATTCTCTCTCTCTCTCTCTCTCTCTCTATATATATATATATATATATATATATATATTTCTGTTATGTAAATGTCTTTAGATAGATGCACATGTAGTGCTTGAATTTATTGGGATAAATTGATGTCTATTCGTTATTAGCCAGATTATGATTTCTATGTTTGCAGGCATGTGAGCATTGTAAGCAGTTTCTAGAGCACCTTGCATTGCAAGCATTCAATGCAGGTAAAGTCTTATAAAACTCTACTTACACCATTGATTGTGGAATTGTATTATGCATGTGTTTGTTAACACACTACAACTATTGGGATATTTTGCTCTAATAATCAGTACTCGGATTATTTATGGTGTTACTTTGCCATTGCACATGTGACTATTTAATTATGTAAATGTCTTTTGATATATAATAAATAGGTAATGGAACAACACATTTACCTTTTGGTGTGAATATAAAATATAAATGCCTCAATCTGATTTAAGTGGGCGTGGTAATGATTTAAGCAGGTGTGTTAATGTATTAAACATATATAAGCAGATGCGACCTGACTTTGTGGTGCAGTAACCTAAGGATCCTCACTTCTGTTGTAACAAATTCTCCTTCCTCTTGAACTACGAAGGCCTCATGTCCGTTTGAAGTGCAGACCGATTCAATGGCCAAATCCCTATCCTTCGGAAGCCACTAATGATGTTGCATGGTGTCAATTCTTGCTTGAACACCTTGCTAGCAAGTGTGGCCAACTCTTCTCTTTCAATTTCAATTTGGGGGTGGGTTGCCATCCATGCAAACCTTTGTTGCTTGAAATAAGATTTGATTGGAGAAAACACATTCACATCTAGGGGCTGCAACTTGTGGCTAGTATGAGTTGGAAGGGTGATTAGGTCGATACCTAAATGTCTTTCTTCCTCGATTGTCTTGAATGCAACATGACTGCCATGACCATCAAAAATAAGAAGTGCTCTGTTATTTGGTGAAACCCCTCCTGGGATAGATGTAGCAAAACGCTGCAGCCAATTGAGAAACAACTCTTTTGTCATCCATGCATGTTCCTGAGCTGCCATGCATGCACCTGACTCGCAACTCGTAATGTAGTTTTTAATATGCCTTTTTGTTTTAAAAAGATAAAAACCAGGGATGCTGCAAGCCGCTACACTTACACAAGCCAAAACTGTTATCCACTCACTGCTTTTTGAGATGAGGTGGGGTACACATCTGGAACTCAATTTTGCAATGACACGCATCCCACAATTTCTACCAGCCTATATTCCAGTCTTGTCACTGTTCCAAATTATGCTTGACCCATAATGATGCTTGTTGTAAAGATTCTATAGGTTATCATAGAAAGAAGACACTATACTTGGTCTTAACATTATTGCTCTATTAGTGTCTACCCCCTATGCAGTTCAAATTGTTAAATCTGGATGCCTTTTGTTAAATCCTTCCCACCATGACCTCCCTAGCATCCCATCTGTGAAGTGGTTTGGCCTAGATTGAATCATCTGTGCTACAATAGATTTTAATTGTGTAATTTCAAGTCCATGGCCAATGTCAGCCATGTCCTTGCATCACTGAACAATTTCTACCTCCTCCTCATTAGTTAGGATGGTTCTTGGCCCCTTTTGGTTTGTGCTGGTAATGCCTAACAACCACGCCCTCAAACTGCTAGAAGGCATTCCCTTCTTTGCAACAACTCTAATGGATGTATGCCTATCCTCCACATATGTCATTGCACTTTGGATGTTATTGTTTGTCCAAATACTTCTGTTGAACTTTGAAGAACCACTTTGCACAACATTTGTTTAGGCACAATCTGTGTTTGTTTTCATATCTTCTCTATGTGCAGAGGGAAATACACATTCGACAACAACTTCTTTTGGTTTGGTGGTATGTGTATATTCGTCTATATATTGCACAATGGGGAACTTGACTCTTCGTGGTACTCTAACTATCCTCCTTCCACATGTTCTCTTCCTCTTCTTACCTTCAACCATAACTTTGTATAAACTTGCTCATTAAGCAAACAATACGAATAGTTGTAGGAAAATTAAGATATGATGTATTGTTCTTAAACAGAAATACAAGAATAATTAGTGACATAAGTAATTTGTGGAGATGATGACTCCAATGTGCAATGACATGGTGCTAAAAAATAGGTGGACTACAATTCCCTAAAAACTTTGAAGATAGATGTATGACATTGTATGTAACATATATATATATATATATATATATATATATATATATATATATATATATGTAATAACACACTTGCTTAAATCATTACCACACCCACTTAAATCAGATTGAGGCATCTATATTTCATAGTGGCACCAAAAGGTAAATGGTTTGACACTAACCGCAAACCAAACATGTTTAAATTTATAATGTTTTGGATCCGACTACATATTGCTAACTTTCCAAAACCTAAACATTATTCATCCATTATTGTTTCATTTTCAACAGTGCATTTTCAACGTTTGAGGGTTTCATCATTTTGTGGTTTGGTTTATCACGGACCTTAAAAAATAAATCATTTATATGCTTGCTTAAATTAGATTGAAACATTTATATATATACATACACACACACATATATATACATATACATATATGTATATAGATATACATTTATAATATATACACATGTATATATACATACATACATATATATGCATATAAGAATAATTAGTGACAGATGTCGATTGTAGAGATGACTTCAAATGTGCAATGACATGGTGCTGACAAATAGGTGAACTGAAAAAATTTACAAAACTGCATGGCTCAATACACACACACACACACACATATTGATGGGTAAGCTGCCACCAGTGGGGGTTGCAACAAAAAAAAACCCATTTATTTATAGAAAATAAAACCGTCAATATATGCATAAAAATACGATCCCATATAGAAAATGAAACCATGATTATAAAACAATATATTCATGTGTACAATGAAATAATCCCAATTCAAGGGTTGTCTCAAACAAAACAAGCAAAAATGCGATTGTAAAATGATTGCGGGGACAATGCCATAATAATGAAAAGATTCGAATGAAATCAATACTCAAATCAAGGGAGAAATGATGTCTGCAACCCAATACAAAATTTTAAAATCAAACCCTTAATGTACGAGTTTGATATATATATATATATATATATAGCAACATATGCATAAAATTAAACTCTTTATGCATGAGTTTCTATATAGTATTAAAGCACTAGTAGTCAAAATTTTAAAAATGCATGGCTAAAGATTGACCGTGCAGAGCTTTGACTGTCTTTCAATGGATCAATACCACTTTGACTATGTCTTCCAATGGATCAATACTTGAAGGGCTTGGGCCACTTCATTTGCTCTCTCAATGTGTGCAGGAGAGAGCAAGTCAGCGTAATGCATCAGATAAAAATTAAACGTCTCCAAATTATTTATGAGGATTTGATGCAGAGTGCCCAGTGAAAATGCTTAAAAACAGGGGTGAATACCCATCAAACCCATAGTATAGAGGGATTATTGCTTAATCGACTTTAAATACCCTTCACTAGGTTGGAACACATTCACACTCTTCACTATCGGCGAGATTGAATGCTGTCAGCATACTTGAAAACTCTTCTACTGATCTCACGTCTCTCCCCAACAGCTCAACAGAATGCTTTGTCTTCGGCGAGACTACATACCATCGGCCAACTCAAAGACTTTTTCGCCAATACATTCCGATCAGTTCGATGGCGGTTACGTTCCCACTTACCTTAACCGTGGCAGTTAGTCATGCCCTTGTCGGCAAGACTTCGATCATCGACGACCGCTTAGGAACATTTGCAGATATGCCGATGCACCAACTTGTATATGCTTTGCTTGACTTACTATCACCGGTAGATTAAAGTATCTTTACCCATTACAACCGATCACCTTTTGTATCCGACGAAAGATACATTCACAATATACAATCTCAATATACATTTGCGATATGCATTCTCAAGATACATTCTCAACATGCTTTTGCGATATACATTCGCAATGTACATTCGGTGAACCGATACGAAACTTGCGCCGATGACAACCTCTGCAACTTTGCAACCGAACAACTCACACAAAAACAATAAGAATTCAACAGAACAGAAAACGATCTACTCCTAAGGAAGTCATTCCACTGATTTCGAAGAAATCTCAACCAGTGGAATGCTTCTGATCTACATCTCTGCAATTAACGCAAACAGAATTTTTATTTCTTCTTCTCAGAAAATATATATACAAATCGATTCTCCCCCTCTCTGAGTCCGTTCGTTTCACTCTGATTTCTTAACGAACACAAATCGACTATATAGAATCATGTTGGCAATTACATACAATGGAAGGTGAACTGCCTTACAACCACCTCTGCCATTCAGTTACACCCATTCAGTTCGGTTACAATCTTTCATGACATGTATACAAACTCAATTTATGCCGCTACTTGGCCAACTATTATTCAATATGGCGCTAAGGCCTTACAAACACGAAAAGACAACTTTGGACAAAACAAAAAATGCATGGAATCCTCCTGATTCTTATGTCTCGAGGTGCTCCAGCACTAGGATTCCTTCCTTGAATAGCTTCAGAGCTTCTGATGTTAACTTTTTTTTTTTTTTCACAACCTCAACTTCAAACACACCTCCAAGCATACCTTCCTCCAGATTCTTGTCGAAAATGGAGATTGCCCTGCTCACAATGTCTTTAAATTCCTTCTTGATGAAAGTGTTGGCCAACATCTTTTTGTAACTTTTCTTACCTAGGATTTGAATAGCCGTGGAGAATAATTCTTCATAGATGACATAGTCGCAAGTGTGGCCTCCCTGGAAATGTTGCATTCCCACTACTTGTTGGATTGCAGTCACCAGTTCGTCTGAGCCAGCATTGAACAACCTCTTGATTTGGGTCTTGGCATCTTCTTGCAAGCATCAACATCTGATGTCCACCTCCATTGCTTTCTCTGTATGGAGAATTTAGCCACTGCAAGGCATTTTATTGGTGGGATAGCCAGTTTGTTCACGGTCTCCTTGTGCATTTACAATAATGATGTCAAAAAATCTCTGAAGACAGTGTGGGGAGGACGATTTTTTGTAATTTGAATATTTGCAAAATCTTGCAATTGGTCCTATCTAATCTAATAAAATTGAGTAAGCTAGACCTTCCTTTTTGAAGAATCCTCTTCAATCTTCCATCCAATCTTGACATTGTACTCCCCTATCTAGGCCACGCACCATATAATACGGTCCTCCCCCTCTGAAATAAAAATCTGTCTTGGACAACTCTTCTTAGAGAATCTTAATACAATCAACAATAAAATCCAATCCATTTTTTAAAGGGTTTGAGAATATATATAATGGAACCTTGAATATATACAATTGCACTATATACATCTACACTAAAATTAAACCTATATATTTTGGGTTTCACTATATTAACGAACAATAATATTAATATATGGTTTATATTTATGTATGGGGTTAAATATATATGAAGGGTTTGAGAATATATATATAATGAATGGAACCTTGAATATATATAGTTGCACTATATACATCTACACAAAATTAAATCCATATATTTTGGGTTTCACTATATTAATGAAGAGTAATATTAATATATGGTTTATATTTCTCTATGGGGTTAAATATATATGAAGGGTTTGAGAATATATATATATATATATATATATATATATATATATATATATATATATATATATATATATATATATAATGAAACCTTGAATATATACGGTTGCACTATATACATTTACACTAAAATTATATAATATAATGGAACTTTGAATATATATGGTTGCACTATATACATCTACACTAAAATTAAACCTATATATTCGGTTTCACTATATTAATGAACTATTTTATTAATTTATGGCATATAAGAAGTTAATTGTCATGAATTGTGTCTATTTAAGCATGAACAACTTAAGAATGTTGAACATAATCTTACGCATTTGTAGGAAAAGATAAAAGAAATAAATTTTTATTGGTAAAAAAAGAGAATGTCAAGTGGTAAAAAAGGGAAAGTGAAGTACCAACCTGAAGACTTGTCTGAAAGTCTGGAACATGGCTTGCAAATCAAATGAACTGAGGAATTTGCAGACATCGTTTGCAACGCTCCTTTAAGAAATTTATAGAAATTTGTCTACGCTGCATAATCTCCCTCTTATAATTGATTCAAATTTGAAAAAGGAATGCATTGAATTTGGTTGTTGAGTTTGAATTTAAATAAATGCGTAGAAGCTATTGTATTCGATGATATGATTTTGATAACTGACGTATTCTATAAGAATTCTGTAATAAACATGATTTAATTTTAATTTTTATTTAATTTTATGTCTGGTTGGGTAGCCTTACACCATTTACTATTTGTGCATGTACTTATTGTAAATGGAGTTAATGTAATTGGATGTGATGGCGTATGGGAGAATGTGTGATTGACATCCAATGTATTTGGGAGTGTTTTGTATTTATGGTAGCTTAGGTACCCATAAGTGTGCACCAAGTTATGTAGATGTGAGCAGTTTGACTTTTGAAACTTGTTCAAATGTGATGCAGGAGCATCCCTGGTTCAAGAGCAATCTTGCATCAACTGAAAACATTTACATTTCAGTTTGTTTCTTTCATTTTTCGGTTCAGTTCAGTCAGTAGCAGTTTCAGTAATTTGGTTTGCATTCTACCGTAGTTGCATTTCAAACCTTGTGGAGTTGGACTTAGCATCTAGACACATTCATGCACATCATATCCAAAACTTAGATCATTTGGATCAGGTACCGGAAAGATATTGCTATCAGAAGATCGACTGTTTTCTTAGAACAGAGCATCCTGACAGTCTCAGACAATCAGCTAAAGGAGAAGACTTGCAGAGCTAAATGACACATCATTCAATGTTGTTTGGTTTGTGGCCAACCTTCCTTGAGATCCACACACCATTCCATTCATTTGCGGAGTTCTACATGATTAGGTCTGACCTATTTGTGTACACACGTTATAGCTCTTCATTGGAGTTTGTGATCTTCCTTGGCTGATGCGAAGGAATCTTATCTTCTGGAGATGATATATATTGATGTAATAGATGCCTAAGAGGGTAGTGATTGACAGTTCTAAGTTCGATAGTTTGAATTCTTTGTGAAGGAGCTTCAAAGCTATATCTCATGCAGTAATTATGGAATCAGGCCTATGAGCCCTAATTGTAAGCCTGCATGCTGCCGACCAATTTGTATTTGAATTCTATGATATACTAAATGACTAAATCTACATTTGCTTTCTATCTTTGAGTTGTTTCCGTTGTGTTTACTCTTGCTGCATGGCCTGGACAGTTCACTTTGTGGACCCTCCTAACCGTGACTGTACCAAGTGATATTAGAGCGAAAGTTCAAATCTTTGGGAGCAAATTGAGCGAAGTTAACGAAGGAATTTTGTAAGATCTTTCTATGAATAGATCGTTGAATCCGAGGCAAACTACTTGTCTTGTCAACCGATCGCCGATTGTGAGGCAGTAGTCACCTTGTAGCCTGATCACCAAATTTGAGGCAGTTACACTTGATCCTAGGAAGAGATGTCGCTGAGGAGAATACCTGCTGTTGGTACTATGGCTGGAAGAATGGATGAGATGATGAAAATAATGTGAGTTCTCCTAGATGTTTTCGAAGAAGATCAGAGAAGAGGACTTACACCTCGACCTAATGTTGAAAGTGATGATGATGAAAAATTTTAATTTGTTGATCAAAATGAAGTAACCCTAGGAGATGAAGAAGAAGAATCAGATCAAGTCAAGATGTTGTGAACTATTTCTAAGATTGGGAAAAGACCTAGAGTTGATGTACTAAACTATATTGGCAATTTGAATCTTGAGTAGTTGATTGACTGGATAAATGACCTAGAAAATACTTTGAGTATGAAGAAATTGAAGATTTGGAGAAGGTGAAATTTGCAAAGACAAAGTTGAAAGGACATGCTGCTATATGGTGGAAAGAAGTTCAGTTAGATAGAAACAGAAGAGGAAAATAAAAGATTACAAAGTGGGATAGAATGGTGACAAAATTGAAGAATCAATTTATACCTGCTGACTATGAGTTGGAACTGTTGAAGAGATTGCAAAACCTGAGACAAAAGGAGAAATTTGTGAAGGAGTACACTGAAGAATTTCAGAAGATGATCATAAGGGTAGGACATAGTGAAGCAAGCAAGGAAAAAGTGGCTAGATACATCAATGGACTGAGATTGAACATTTAAGAACTGAGGTGGGTGAGGATGACAACATTGGAAGAAGCATATCAGTTTGCCTTGAAAGTTGAAAAAAAGCTGAACAAGAGGTATGATCAGAGACAAAAAGGTAGAAGAGGTAAATTTCAGAGAGGAAGAACATTTTCCGGAGGAGAGAGATCATATGTGGAGCAGAACAGACAAGAGAACACATTCAAGGAGGACAAAGATAAAAATGCATATCGAAGAGATGATAGAACTTTCTACCACAGAGGAAACCATAGTCCATACCGGAGTGCAGGATACAGAAGAGAAGGAAGAGGACCTGATAGGAGGACATTCAGAGGAATCTATTTTAAATGTGGAGGTGAAGGACATAGAGTATTTGAATGTAATCAAGGGAGTACAAGTAAGAGGACAAAGAACAATGGAAGAGCAATCTATGTAGAAGAAGAACCTATTGGATCACCCAATGAAGTTGGTAAACCTGAGAAAGGAGAATCACTAGTCATGAGGAGAGCACTATTTCAAGCAGAGACAAATGAGGAACTACCGCAGAGGAAAAGTTTGTTCAGAACTAGATGCAAATTAGGAGGTAAATGTTGTAAAGTTGTAATTGATAGTGGTAGTTCAAATGATTTAGTTTCAGAGGAGATGGTGACTAAGCTGAAGTTGGGATGATTGAAACACCCTAAGCCCTATCAGATAGCATGGATTCAGGATGATCATAAGGTACTGGTGAGTGAACAATGTTTGGTGAAATTTCATATTGGATCTTATCATGATGAAGTATTGTGTGATATTATGCCTATGAATGTATATCATATATTGTTGGGTAGACCATGACAGTATGATAGAAAAGATATACATGATGGGAGAAAGAATACATACACTATAATATCAAATGGAAAGAGAATTACTTTGATTCCTTTGGAAGGTGATCCTAAGAGTGAAGTATGTGGAAATGCTAGAATCTGTTTGGTAGATGGAAGAAATTTTTTGGATGGTTTGAGACATGAGAATATGTGTTATGCTTTGATTCCTAAGAAATTGGAAACACTAAAGACAAAGATTAAAGAATCACAACCGAGGGAGATAAATGAGTTGTTGATAGAATATGAAGACATCATATTAGATAATGTACCTGAGGGATTGCCACCAATTAGGAGCCTCAGTCATCACATGGATCTTATACTTGGAGCTAGTTTGCCTAACAAAGCAGCACATAGAACGACACCAACAGAAAATGAAGAATTGAATAGACATATACATGAATTATTGAGGAAAGGTTTGATCAGAGAAATCTTGAGTCCTTGTGTAGTACTTGCAGTGTTAGCATCGAAGAAGGATGGAAAATGGAGAATGTGTACAAACTCTAGAGCAATAAACGAGATCACAATTAAGTATAGATTTCCTTTACCTAGGATGGATGATATTATGGATTGTTTGACTGGAGCGAAATATTTTACAAAGATAGACTTGAAGAGTGGATACCATCAGATCAGAATCAGAGGAGATGAATGGAAGACTGCTTTCAAGACAAATGAAGGATTGTATGAATGGTTAGTGATGCCTTTTGGATTGACAAATGCACAGAGTACTTTCATGAGATTGATGAATGAAGCCTTGAAGAAATTCTTGGGTAAGTTTGTTATTGTATATTTGGATGATATTCTAATTTTCAATAAGACAAAGGAAGAACATTTGTGGCACTTAAGACAAGTATTGCAGAGATTAAGAGAAGAGAAATTGCTGATAAACATTAAGAAGTGTAGTTTCATGAAAGAAGAATTGGTATACTTGGGATTTGTAATTTCTGCGGAAGGAGTGAAGATGGACCCTAAGAAAGTGAGAGCAATTGTTGAATGGTCTACACCTGAGAGCCTTGGAGAAGTCAGATCATTTCATGGATTGGCTAGTTTCTACGAGAAGTTCATCAGAAATTTCAGTTCAGTATGTAACTGTATGACAGAGGCAATGAGAGGTGATAGAAAAGACTTTAAGTGGACATCAGGAGCAGATAAAAGTTTTGAATTGTTGAAACAGAAAGTGATAGAGCAACTTGTATTGGCATTACTGGATTTCAATAAGGTATTTCAAGTAGATTGTGATGCAAGTGGGAATACAATAGGAGTAGTGTTAAGTCAAGAAGGTAGACCTGTAGCATATTTCAGTGAGAAGTTGAATGATGCAAGGAGAAGATATTTAGTTTATGATCAAGAGTTCTGCCATAATTCAAGTCTTGAAGAAGTGGAGACATTATTTGTTGCCTAAGGAGTTTGTGTTGTATACAGACCATCAAGCTTTGCAATATTTGAACAATCAGGGAAAGTTCAATCAGAGACATATGAGATGGGTAGAGTTCATGCAGAGTTATACTTTTGTGTTGAAGCATAGGAGTGGAAAATTAAACAAAGTTGTAGATGCATTGAGTAGAAGAAGGAACTTGCTGACAAAGATGAGAGTTGAAGTGCTAGGTTTTGAAGAGTTGAAGAACATGTATGAGGAAGATCTTGATTTTGCAAAACCTTGGAAAGCATGTAAGGAGCCTATTGTGACAGATAGGAGTAAATGGTTGGACTATTTCATTCAGGAAGATATGTTGTTCAAAGTAAACCAATTATGCATACCTAGGAGTTCAATAAGAGACAATTTGATCAAGGAGAAGCACAGTGGCGGATTGGCAGGACATTTTGGTATTGATTAGACAATGGCTTTGGTAGGTGAAAATTACTTTTGGCCTCAGATACATAAGGATGTTAGGAAATTTGTGCAGAGTTGTAGAGTTTGTCAAGTTGCAAAAGGGAGTAGGCAGAATACTGGTTTGTACAAATTTTTGATAGTACCAGAGAGACCTTGGGAATACATAAACATGGATTTCATAATGGGATTGCCGAAGACACAGAGAGGACATGATTCGATATTTGTAGTAATGGACAGATTTTCAAAGATGGCACATTTCATACCTTGTAGGAAGACAACTGATGCAGTACATGTAACTGATCTATTTTTCAAGGAGATTGTGAGATTGCATGGATTACCTAAGAGTATAATTTCAGATAGAGCTACAAGATTTCTTGGATACTTTTGGAGGACACTTTGGAAGAAGATGAAGATAGTTTTGAAGTTCAGTTCAACATTTCATCCACAGACTGATGGATAGATAGAGGTAGTAAATATGAGTTTGGGAAACTTGTTGAGATGTTTGGTAGGAGAGAAGGCAGGAAATTGGGATTTGATTCTATCACAAGTAGAGTTTGCATACAATAATTCAGTGAACAAGAGTACTGGAAGAACACCATTTGAGATTGTGACAACTAACCCTAGAGGAGTAGTAGAGTTGAGAGACATCAGTATGGAAGACAAAAGCAATGCAAAAGCAGAAGAATTTGTAGGACACATGGAGACAGTGCACAATCAGGTTAAGAAGCATTTGGAGGAGATGAACAGTAAGTATAAGGAGCAAGCAAATGAGAAGAGAAGACAAAGAATTTGTAGTTGGAGATGAAGTGATGGTATATTTGAAAAAAGAGAGATTTTTAGTTGGAACATATAGCAAGTTGAAGATGAAGAAGTTTGGACCATGCAGGATACTCAAAAAGTTTGATTCAGGTAATGCATATGAAGTGGAGTTATCGGAGACATTGGGTACACCTATTTTCAACATTGCAGACCTATATCAGTATCATGAAGCAGAGTTTAGTGACAACATTGAAGATCATTTGAAGAAGCAGTTACCACAAAAAGCATCGGAGCAGATTGAAGACATCTTGGATAGCAGAGTTGGACGCAGCACCAGAGGAAGACAATACAAAGAATATCTTGTGAAGTGGAAAGACAGACCGGAAGAAGATTCATTATGGATTTCTTAGGCTGAGGTGGACTGCCTTGGTTTTCCTCTAGCCCCAGCAAAGTGAGGGACTCACTTTTTCAACAACACCGGATGTCTAATGTAGGAGCATCCCTGGTTCAAGAGCAATCTTGCATCAACCAAAAATATTTGTATTTCAATTTGTTTCTTTCATTTTCTAGTTCAGTTCAGTCAGTAGCAGTTTCAGTATTTTGGTCTGCATTCTACCACAGTTGCATTTCAAACCTTGCGGAGCTGGACTTAGCATCTAGACACATTCATGCACATCATATCCAAAACTCAAATCATTTGAATGAGGTACCAGAAAGATATCACTATCAAAAGATCAACTATTTTCTCAGAACAAAGCATCCTGATAGTCTCAGACAATCAACTAAAGGAGAAGACTTGCGGAGCTAAATGACACATCATTCAATGTTGTTTGGTTCGTAGTCGACCTTCCCTGAGATCCACACACCATTCCATTCATTTGTGGAGGAGTTCTACATGATTAGGTCTAATCTATCCGTGTACACATGTTACAACTCTTCATTGGAGTTTGTGATCTTCTTTGGCTGACATAGAGGAGTCTTATGTTCTGAAGATGATATATATAGATGTAATAGATGCCTAGGAGGGTAGTGATTGATAGTTCTAAGTTCAATAGTTTGAATTCTTTGTGAAGGAGCTTCAAAGCTATATCTCGTGCATATTCTGTAATTGTGGAATTAGGCCTGTGAGCCCTAATTGTAAGCCCACATGCTGCCCACAATTATGGAAAATTCTTTGGGCAAGAGGGGCTACAAAATCACAAGATTAGATGTTTTGGAAGTGTCTTGGATGGTCGAAAGATGTAGCAATCACTAATGTTAGTCCAAGAAAAGATGTTAGATGAAAAATTAAGCTTGAAACAGACACAGGCATTGATAGAGGCGGCAAAGGCGCTGACAGAGACTGCAGGGGCGCCAACAAAGGCTATAGGTGTAGAACAGAAAGTCCTGGGCACTGATGCAGACAAGGGTGCTAATCCCTAGGACAAGGGCACTAATCCAAAGGTCATGGGCATTGAGAGACAATCAAGGGTGCTAAAGCAGTCTAGGGGATCTTGAAAATGATGAGATGTAGGCCTAAGTACTAAGATCTAGGACATGGGCGCTAAAGCATGACACATAGGTGCTAAATGGAACAGCGCATTTGTTAAAACACAAAGTAGATATACTTGAGTGCAGGGGTGTTGAACCTGATTGCATAGGTGTTGATCTAGGCTGCACAAGTGTTGATTCAGGGTGTAGGTGCTGATGCAACACGGAGAGGGTGGAGGACATGTAAATTGAAGAAAAACCTACAAAACATAGGGTTAGATCTACAAAACAGGTTGTTAGGAGTTGTTAGGGAAGCAACCAAATCAATTAGGGCTTGTTAGATGTAAAAATTCAAGCCATAAAATCATAAAAATCCTCAAACGAAAGTTCTGCATGATAAAACATGATGAACATAGACCAAATCTTTGAAATCATCAGAAGATATTAAGCTTTGACCCCTCAAATGGGCACGGAAAACAAGCAGGTTTGGAAGGATTTTAGAAAACACAAAAAAAACTCAAAATGAGCAAAACACCTGAACAATGGTTTAAATAGATGCTAGGGGGTGCCAACAATCCATAGCCTCTGATTTCACCTGAAAACTCCAAGATTTGATCCTCAAAATTGAGTGAGGGGAAAGGGGTTTCCGATAGACAACGGAACCAAGAGAAAGTTCTAACATCCCTGGAAAACCTAAAATCTCGAAATACCTTGAAAACTCAAAATTCCCAAAGTGTCAGAATTCTGGAACGGAAGAGACATTTTGATGCTAGGTGACATTTTGAGCCACCATCTCTGAGATCATCTGAAAATACCATGTTTTGACCCTCCAAATTGAGTGAGGAGAAATGGGGTTTTTGGAGGATGGCAGAACCAAGGGAAAGTTATGACATCCCTAAAAAACTTGAAATTCAGAAATGCCTTGAAAATGCAAAATTCCCAAATTGTCAAAATTCTGGAATGGAAGAGTTGGTTTAATGCTAGGTAACATACTGAGTGACCATCTCTGAGATCAAGTAAAAATACCATGTTTTGACCCTCCAAATTGGGTGAGGGGAAATGGGGTTTCTAGAGGATGATGGAACCAAGGGAAAGTTTTGACATCTCTGGAAAACCCAAAATCCTAAAATGCCTTGAAAATCTAAAATTTTCAAAGTGCCAGAATTCTGAAATAGAAGAGCTAGTTTAATGCTAGGTGACATACTGAGCCACCATCTCCAAGATTATCTAAAAATACCATCTTTTGACCCTCCAAATTGAGTGAGGGGAAATGGGGTTTTCGAAGGACAACAAAACCAAGAGAAAGTTCTAACATCCCTGAAAAAACCCAAAATCCTAAAATGCATTGAAAACTCAAAATTCTCAAAGTGTCAGGGTTTCGAAACAAAAGAGCCATTTTGATGCTAGGTGACATATTGAGCCACCATCTCTGAGATCATCTGAAAATATTATGTTTTGACCCTCCAAATTGAGTGAGGGGAAATGGGGTTTCGGAGGACGGTGAAACCAAGGGAAAGTTCTGACATCCCTGAAAAACCTAAAATCTTGAAATGCCTTGGAAACTCGAAATTCCCAAAGTGCCAAAATTTTGGAACGAAAGAGCCAATTTGATGCTAGGTGGGTGACATACTGAGCCACCATCTCCGAGATCATCTAAAAATACCATATTTTGACCCTCCAAATTGAATGAGGGGAAATGAGAAAATCGAAGGATGATAGAACTAAGGGAAAATCTCGACATCCCTGAAAAATCTGAAATCTTGAAATGCCTTGAAAACCCGAAATTTACAAAGTGTAAGAATTTTGAAATGGAAGGGTCAATTTGATGTTGGGTGACATACTAAGCCACCATCTCTGAGATCATTTGAAAATTCTATGTTTTGACCCTCCAAATTGAGCATGGAAAACGAGGGGGTCCAGAAGGATTTTCGAACCAAGAATGTCTGAGTTCCCAAAAAACTAGGAAAACTAGGAAAAGACACATAAAACACAAAACAAAGGAATTTTATGAGATCTTTTGGCGACGATGAGACATGGCAAAGGCATGGGGAAGGTATAATAGTCATCACAACAGAAAATAGACCAAAGCAAACCCATTGAAGATTTTTTAAATTAGTTATTAGTAATGGATGAAAAAAATTAGACAACACAAAGGCATAAACTAGGGACTTTCTAAAATTTTTTGAGGCACGTGCCAATAGGTTGCTCCCACATGCTCCTCTTTCCATGAATCTTCTACCAAAGGGCTACAACACTTATCTTCATTATTTCTCCACTCACTAACCTCTTCCAAGAGGATTTCTTTCTTTTTAATCCTTTTTGTTTCAAAATAGTCACTCAAATCTTCTCTTTCTTTCAGGTAACAATATTTTATCTTTTTTTCATCCCACTCAACATTTTCCTCATCATTCTCCATGCCATTTATATCACATTATTCAACATATTTTCTTTTATCTACTTCAGTTTCTTTATACTACTCATTCTCTAATGCATCCAATCTAGCTTGGACTCTCCTCAACTCTTCATAAACACTTTCTGCATATCTTCTTCTCATTTTTCCATAAATAAAATTCTTACTGGTCTCTTCATGACCTTTCTTGTCCTCCTTTTCAAAGACATATTCCTTCACTTCTGCAGTCTTCTGCAAATTCTCTAGAGACTCGCACATCCCCTTGTAGTCACAAGATTCCACTTGCAAGAATCTCTCCAACTTCTAGGGTATGAACCCTCTGCAGTTACAGAACTCTACCTACAACAAATCCCTCACAAATTTCAATCAAATTTTCTAAAAACAAACATACATTTTATGGCTTCTTGTGCCTCCTTCTCTACCATGTGCAATTACAGGCTCCTTCTCACACCTACAACAAATTATTTAGAACATTCAACTCTCTGCAGTCACATAACTTCCTCTTCTGCAACAAATTTCGTAGGGCTCTCTAAGACACCTTCCAACTTCCAAGGGTGTACTATCATCTCTGTAACAACCTCTTCATTTTCTTTTCAATTCCATCTCAACACATCTCTAAGCAAACTACTCGCTCTGATACCACTTGATGTAGATCGAAGATCGAGAAACCCCAATGGAGTTTTCAATCCTTGCAGCCTACCATAATCAAACAAAGACTTCTACACATCGACAACAAATAAATAACACATAAATTCTACATTTTTATTGGTTGTCTGAAACAACAAACAACATACATGACAAACATTTAAAAAAAATTTGTATCCTTATAACATCACCTATAGCTTTAAAACACCAATTCCTGCAAATCTCAATGCCTCTTCATGTGAGTTTTTTTTGTTTTTCTGAGCGACTAACTCCTCATTTTTCTTTGTAAAACTCAACGCCATCAAATCCCTATTTTTTTTATCACTCCTCTTCCCATACTTCTATGTTTTGGATGGCTATCACACCCATTTTCCAACTTGAAGACTTTCAATCCTCTTCCAACTCTACACCACCTTCTCCACGCCCCTTCTCCTTTCTTAGGTAACTAACTCTTTTTTAGGTGCTCTATTTCTTTTCTATCTGTTGGGTGCTCCCTCTTCTCTTAATTTCAATGCCTCTTTACATGTTTTGGCGTTGGCTACTCCCTCTTAATTTCAACGTCACTTTACATATTTTGGCAATTTCTTTGTTCTCCTATATTATTCCTGCATTTATCAATATCATGTTTGGCACTAAGAATTCTATATTTCAATGCCTCTTCTCTATTTTGGGAGGTTGAAAAATGATCTATTTTGCAATAAAAAGTCACCAATTTATGGCATCTTTCATCTAGGTAACTTTTCCCATTTTTGTATGCCTTCTATTTCACCTTGAGTTACTTCCCCAAAACTATCCCTTTGCCTTATGTATTAATTTAGACAAAAATCTTCCTAAACTCCTCTTGTTTCCATTGATTATGCCAAGTCTAATTTAAAAGAAGAGAAAATTAGATTTGTGAGACAAACGGATGTTGGAAAATGACTTTTTGCGTAACTTTCGATGGAATGCACATCTTCATCTGAAAACTAGTCATATTGTGTGAAACAACCCCCTAGAGCTCTCTATAAAATCATTTGACTAAATCTCCTAAATTGATTGTAATTTGCTGGATGAAAACAGAGCATTTTAATTCCACCCAACTGGTAAAGAATCTTGCCATGA
Organism: Cunninghamia lanceolata; assembly: GCA_027924645.1. Classification (NCBI taxonomy): domain Eukaryota; kingdom Viridiplantae; phylum Streptophyta; class Pinopsida; order Cupressales; family Cupressaceae; genus Cunninghamia; species Cunninghamia lanceolata. Next base: position 9,166,300 of record BSBN01000420.1, on the reverse strand, counting down.
AAACTTTTTGTACTGAACAAAATACAATCACGAACACCCCTATAAAATGATTTGACTCGAACCCTCACGGATCTTCAGAATTAATTGTTTCAATGAAACTGCCAACCGAACTTTAAAAATACGTCAAGGCACAATCTTCACTTCTAAAATTTGAGCTAAACTAGAAGCTTCCTACTGTAGCGAGATGACAAAAACAATAAACACACACCAAAACTGAAAATAAAACAAGCATATATTTTTTACATCACATTTTGATAAGCCTTTGCTCCATCTTTTATTGCCCTAAATAAATGGCCTTGTGCTTTGTGAAAAAGGAATTGTAAGGCTCTTACGATGTTGGTGAGGCAAGCCTACACATTCAAAACTTTCCATCATAGAAGATTTTGTCTGGAAGCAAGAGGTGGTTGCGAAGGTTCTAGGGGAAAGGGGTTAGTGGCCACCCATGCTTCAATAACCACCATGTTGTGCCACACCTATCTGTTTTGGGTCTTTTTTATTTTGGGGTTTAAAAAGAACTTGTTTGCTTTCCTTTGGGTCATTTCAAGGTGTATGCTCTCTCCATGTGCCATTTGGTGATCTTAGAGATCAAAAACCTTGATTTGATCAATCTTTGTTATCATTGTTCATCCCAAGGTCCTTGGTGTGTATGTTCTCTCCTCGCACCATTTGGCGATCTTGGAGATCAAAAACACCTTGGATTCTTTCTTCTAGGGGGCCTGCCTTGGATTTCATCTCCAAGGGGATGACCTCAACCCTTGTGTTCTGGCAGGGTATACAAATTTGGAAGAGAATCAAAAGACTTACATTGGGGAGCATTTGTCATTTGGGCAAAGCTTGCAAGAACTTTATACCTTGCAAAGTGAAAGAGGAGACTGGGTTACCCTATCACACAATGCCATTAGACATACCCCTCATCTCACGGACATAGGCCTCATGCACCTTATGTGTATCAAGGATATCCCCTAGAAGCTCGTACATCCTAGCTTAAGACCCTTCAACCATCATATCTTGTGGTGTACCGCTGCAGTAAGAGGGGAAGACACTCACACATAGCGTTATACTTGAGATAGAGTCTACTTTGGGCAAGACAAAAGTCTCCAAGGTAAGGGGTATATGGGGGTACATGACCATATATTCCCTATCTATCCAAGCTATAACATCATTGTATTAATGGGGTGAGAATGACTTCTCTATTTTGAGTTGGGATTGACCCATGACCATTTTGTGAGATCCACAAGATATGTCACACCTACTTGACTAATCTAGGATGTTGATGTGTTTGGCATGTCCTCATTGTTGAAACCCATGAATCCCCTTAATCCAAACCAAATCCAAATCTTTTGCATCTTGTGCATGTATGTGTGTGGATGTTATTTGCAAAGTTTCCTAAGGTCAAGCACCTAGCCATCCTTGATCACCTCTTAATTATCCATTTTCCTAAATAATCCAGTTTCCTCTTAATCCACATCATCCTAGTCCAATTTATAACTAACCCACCTTATCTCAATCAAATTCCTCCTAATCACTCATCCAATTATCCAATTTCATCCTAATCATTATCTTAGTCATCAAAATAAATTCTCCATCAAAACCAAATAAATAAATGTTGGGTTGGGTCTCCTCCAAACACCATTGAAAATCCCCCCTTTCATCTAATCCCATCATTTGAGCCTACTCATATATTTGAGCTTAATCCCATCTTATCATTCTAATCACTTTCTAATCCAATATCCATTATCTTCCTAATCCATATCCTAATCTACTTTCCATTATCCTAATCACCTCATCCATTTCCTAATCTAATTCTTCATCACCATCTTGATCCCATCTTAATCATAATCCATTTTCCTTAATCCCCAAATCACTTCATCCACTTATCATAATCCAATCATCCCATCCTATCATTATCTTAATCCAATTATATCCCATCCCTAATGATCTCTTTCAAATCTCCCCTAATCATAATCCCATTATTGAGCTTAATCTTTCATCCATTTTCCTCCTAACCCACATCATAATCCATTTCCCTAATCTAATTCTCCATCTCCATCCTAATTCAATCCTAATCACTTTCTCATCCTCTTAATCCAAATCCCTTATCCACATAATCCCAACTCTCTTCCACATCTAATCCAATCCATTATCCTGACCATCTTATACTAATCATCTATCCCTCTAATCCCACATCCATTATCCACCTCATCCATTTCCCAATCATCATCATCATCCTAATCAATTCCCATCAATTGAGCTTACCCCAATCCCACTATTTGAGCTTAATCAAGTCTCTCATAATCCACTTCATCCTTAATCATAATCCATCTTCAACATCCAATCCTAATTCATTACTTCCCTAAATCTTAATCCAACCAATCTCCCTAATCAAACCTATCATCCATCCTAATCCAATCCCATCAATTATCCTTAATCATCTCATCCATTAATCCCCCCTTTATCAAATCCCATTATTGAGCTTAATCCACTTTCATCCAAACCCCAACCTCATCTAATCATCCCTCATCCTAAATCAATCATCCATCAATCCTATAACCATCCCTAATCAAAATCCGATTCCAATCCTTAATCTAAAAACCATCATTTTCAAATCAAAAATTGGTTATGGATCTTAACCCCCTTCAACCCTCTCCAAATCCTAATAATATTCCATCCAATTTCATCCAATCCATAATCATTTTCGTCCAATCACCCTCCAAATCATTATTCAAAGGGCCCTTGCACCTAATCCAAAATCAAGCCCAATCAATCCAAATCTGGTCAATTGCCATATATCATTGACCTTGACTAATCAAATCAAATTAAGTCCATCCTAGAATCAAGTGTCATATATTGTTGACCTTGATCAATCCAAATCCCAAATCAATCCAAAATCATCCAATCCCAATTAGTCCAAATCAATTGAAATCCCCCTCTAATCCAAAATCAAAATCAAATTTCATCAAGTCATCCTACATCACAACACCCCAAATCTAAATCTAATCATGGCTTCATATCCTTTTAATGATGATGTTTTTGAACAAGCTAAACTCAAAATATTTAATGAAATCCTTACAAGTAAGCTTGCCATAAATCACTCTCACCCATCCATAAACATGCAAACACCCTTTGACCATGCATTGGCTAGCACGAGCTACGCCCCCACACCTAATTGCATATCCTATGGTCATCCTTATGTTACCCTTGACAAGGAAAATCCATTCTATCCTCCATCCACATCCCAACATCCACTCTTGTATGAAATCCCTGTCACCCCCACCTCTTATCCACACCCTTCTCATCCTTATTTGAATTATCCAAATCCATCTCCTCCTTATCCCACCTATCTAAATCCACCACCCCTTATCTAAATATGTCATATCCAAATCCACCATCTCCTTACCCATCAACCTCACCATCTACCCCGATATCCAATCCCCCATCTACTCCATCATCCAAATTGCCTACTAAATCTATATCATCCTTTCTCCAAGGACTCCTCACTAAGAGTGTTGAGAAAAATCATGAAAACAAAATCATAGAGTCACTCCATTCCACTCCTTCCCAAACACCTTGATGTGTCATTGATGACCTTGTCACCAACCTCACACCCATAAAAACCACATCATCATCATCCTCCATTTTATCCAATATCCTATCCAAATTATCGCCTTCTCCTCCATCCACCCCATCCAAGGATCCGATCCAAATGATAATGGAAACTGCGTGCTCCTCCCCCACCACACCATTTACACAAACCCAGCTATGTCAAGAGCCTCATCCAAACCATGTCAAAACATATACTCCCATCCTAATCATTATCAAAGCATCCCACCTATTCCTATTCTCGATCCCATACCATCTCCTATTGATCCCCCATCATCTCCCATCATTCCTTTACCATCTCCCATTGACCCTTCACCATCATCTATCGACCCCATCCCAAATCCACCATCCTATCATCTTGGTCCCACTACCTTCCTCTACGGTGGTTCTCTCGTAGAAGAGGAACAAATTTCTTCCACCACTCACCCCCTCCATCTAATAATAGAGTCACATCTTGTTTCCAAAACAACACCCATCCTATCACACAACGTATGCTCCAAAACATGAACTATCATGGTAAAGGCCTAGGCCTTCATGAAAATGACATTTTGGAGCCCATCCATGTCAAAATCCATCCACGTGCACATGGAATTGGATATAAATCCCAAGGAAAACAATCCAAACATGTTGGTACCACTCATGCACCTCCTAAATCCACTTCTTCTAAGCCCAAACCTAGTGTATCTTATCACACCTCCAAATCATATGTCACCATCCCTCCTCCATCTTATTTTATCCATCAATCCCAAAAGCATGTGACCATGTACCTTCCTAAATCCACACTTCCTCCATTTCTCCCAAGTCTTAATATCCCCATCCTCAAATCCCCTTATCCCCCATCCTCAACACCCCCTCCATAAATCCTAATCCCCTGAAATTCCCAATCAAGATCAACGAAAGCACACACCATCCAAGCATGAAGCTTCCACCAAATCCATGGGATTAAAAAATAATTATTTGGATGCCTCCCTCCATAAAGCAAAAAATCAAAAGCCTAAAGAGTATCATGTTGTAGGGCATCAATACACAACATCCAAGCAAAATCCACAATCCAAAAGGCTACATAAGCCCACACCTCCAAAAGAAAAAAATGGTGTGGGTCCTTAAACAAAAAGCACCAAATCCAAGTGGAGTATCCACATCCCACCCCATCCCCAAATCCCAAAAATCCTGTCTCCCATAAAAAAATCCTAAAAATCCTAAATTTGTTTGGGTTCCTAAATTCCCAAATTGGTAATCCTAAAATCCCCCATCCTGCTCCTACAAATCCATCATGAATCCCAAATCCCCATTGCTCCCCACTTGCCCCAAAATCAAAAGATTCAAAATCCATTACGATGTGTGCAACCATTGGTCTTGATACCCACAACATTCCCACATACCTCCATCCTTCCATCATATATTCCCTATCCCGCATATCTCCCCCATCACATCCCTATGGTCCATGCTTTTGCATAAACCCCCATTTCACTATCCTCCATCCATCATCCATTCATCCAGCACCCATGATGCACATCATATTCCACTATTCTCCATCTAACAACATCCATGCGCATAATTACATTTAACATGGTCCACATGCGACATCTATCCAACATGGGACACTATCAATTCCTATGGAAACAGACACTTGAGTCCCCATCCTTCTCCAAATCACTTCCTCTATCCAACTCCACCCATCCCATCCAAATGTTCCAAAAAATCTAGAAAACTAAAAAAAAAATCCAAAAAAGCAAAAAAAAAGTAAAGAGAAATAAATGTGTCCAATGGTGAAAACCACTCCTCGTGGCGCCTTGGGCAAGTACCATGATGAAAACCCCTTGTGGGTATCATGTGTAACCCATCCTCCATTTTCACCCTACACTTGGGGACAAATCTCACCTTGCTTATCATCTCCCATCCATCACATATCTGCATCCTCTCATCCTATCCATCTACTTATCCTATTGTTTCCTATCCGCCACATTTTCCTATCCATACTATCATCCTTTCATCCTCCTACCCCGCTTGTGATCCTTCAAGGACAGGGGAAAATATGTCAAACATGTCTTGGACACATCTTGACATACATTCCTTCCATGCATATCCTATCATGTCCATTCATCCCCACCATCATAACACCTTGTCATGAGCGACACATATCTAGAGTGGAGCGACACATATCTTCCTAAGCGACATAGTCCTTGGAGATCATCTTCATATTCCCCCCCATCCACTTATCCTCTCTCCTTGATCCACCATCCTACCACCCCCCTCTCTCCTATCCCTCATCCCCTAGTCCCTTTTATGGTTTTTTAACATCACGTCTTTGCACCGCCAAAAAGTTCCCCAGGTGGTTCCCCCATCCCTCCATCCCACATCCATCATCCTCCATATACTCATCCCCCCTCATCCCCTATCCTTTCCTCCTAATACATCATCCCCCTATCCCCACATCCCCATCCTATCCTCCCCTTCACCGTGACTTTGATACCATGAATATAGTCTGAGCACTCTATTCCCCCCCATCTATAACCCCATCACTTCATTACCCTATCCACACCATCCATTATGCTTTCATCCCTACATCCTTTCCTATCCACTATCCACTATCTCCTATCCATTATCCCCTCATCATTAACCACTCCTACCCACTATCCATTATCCCCTTATCATTTCATCCTCATCATCCCATCATGCCTCGTCGTTAAACATGGCTTTCCCTTGTCATTGGTATCTAGCTTAAGGCTACCTCCATGCACACCAAGGCATTCTGCTCCCAACAATCCAAATCACAAGATCATCCCCCTTAATGTGCATCGCAATCTAGCATCATAATCAAAATCATCCAATCGCATCCATGGTCTTGTTCTCGGCCTTGTTGCAAGTCTTTAATCCAAATCATCCATCATCATCTGAAGGATATATCATTCCCAATCCTCATGTTGTTCTTATCATCAACAACACAATCCAACATCATCAATCCACCAATCTTTGGATTTTCAGCTTGACCAGGGGCAACATCATGTTTGTCTTTGAATCATTTTTTGTGCATGCGTGCTTGCGTGTGTGTGTGCATTATCTTTTTATCTTGCATCATCATTGGTCCATGTAACCTACCTACCACAACAGTATCATGGTCTTTCACATCATGGTGCTATATGGAAGAGGGTTGCTTGTGTTGGGAATTAACATGTCTCAACCTTTGCAAGTTCCTAGCATTTATTATTTAATTGTATTTTTTTTTGCCTTTTATTGTAATTTGTATGCAAATCTTATTTTGTCACTTTGTGGGAGTTGGCACGGTGATGTGTCATCGTACATGGAAGGTGACTAAGTGTATTTTGATCCTCATATGAGGAGATAGGCATCCCATTTTGTAGTAGAAGACTTTTGCTATGTGTCGGCATCTTTTGGGTGTTGTAAGAGGTTTATGACGCGTAAGAGTTATGATAGAATTTATGACATGTAAGAGCTAGAAATAGAAGATCCTATGACAGGTGAAGACAAGTGTCAAAAAGCATCTTGCATGGAGGAAGTAGGCACCCAAGTATTGACTATGACAGGTTGTAAGAGAATCTGCTATTAATAGTCAGTTATGACAGATTCTCTTACAGCTGTAAGAGTTGTCATATATGATGGATTTTATGACATTGTAAGAGCATCTGTCATACCTTAATTGGGAAAATTTGGGGCGCCCAAGTTGGGGGGTTGTAAGGTGGTGCAGGAGCACCCATGTGTGCTCAAGGTGCTCAAATGGAAATTTTGGTTTTATTTTTGAGTTGTCTTCATGTAATAAGGTCTCTTAGGCCATTTTCATGTTGTAGGTGTCTTGGTAGGGTCCTAGGAGTTAGAGTTTTGAGAAATTGTAAAAGTTACAAATGTTGTCAATGCAACTTTCACATCTTTTTGAGGAATATGAAGAGTCAAAGTGGATTTTGTAAGGTTACAAGTGAAAATTTGGTTGTGAACCATTGTTAGATGAAGGGATATGTCTTAAAAAGCCAAAAGATATCGACCATAAGTTGTTGAAGTTTCTTTGAAGAAAAATCAGTAAAAAGCTCTGTTTTCTGCATTTTTGAACATTTTCTTGCTGAACTGGTGAACAATACGGACATGTACAACCTTCCCATGGCCTGAAACTTGTTTGAATCTGTAGAGCATTGAATCTTCTAAATTCTCCTTTTTGTAGCATCTAATTTCATTGTGTTTGAAGAAAGTTAGAGCCATTTTACTCTAAACTGCCTTAAAACCTAGCTAGGGTTGGCTCTGAGTGAATAAAATGATTTTCTCTCCATTCTGTCGGTGTTAAGGCCTCAAACTTAGTGGAATGGCTTGTATTATGGTATATTTTGTTTTCCCAAAGTTGTAGGAGTAGAGGAGATGTTTGGCACATGCTATGTTGAGTTGAAGGTCTATTATCTTCATGTAGCAGGCTTAGTAATCCTATTGAGCTGGTGAAACTTGTTATATGCCATTGGAGATGGACCCTGGGAGTTGGAATAATTGTTTGGGACCTTGTTTGATGTGTTTGAGGTGTTCAAATAGGAATTGAGAATCTTTGAAGCCCTGAATCCATTTGGTGTCATGTCTAGAGGCCCAATTATGCGTAATTAGTAGAGGAACAGTCAAAATTTGAGCCTTGTGTTCCAAAGTAACCCCACCTGCATGTTGGATATGTTTGATAAAGCCCAAAAGGGTATCTAAATTTGTGTTTAAATTTTGGGTATCAGGTCTGAGTTGGAAATTATGAAAGAAAATGTCATTTTGGAGTACTACTAGGCATAGGGACAATCTAGTAAGGGAAGCTTAGAAGTTTGAGGTTCCCAAGTTCTTGTGAAGTTTTATTGCATTTTATTTGTTATCTCTACCTCGTGTGGGACCCTCCTAGTGTAGGTTATGGTGTTTTGGGTAGTAATGACCCATAAGACCTTAGAGCCTAGTATGTACTTAAGGGTGACTATGAGAATGGAAACTACAAATTTTGCCTTTGAATATTGAAACCATTTTGTCCTACCCTATCTCTGCATCAAATTGGTATCAAAGCTTAGGTTGGATCAGAACAAGGGAAAGGTTGAAGTGAGAAGAAGCAAAAATGCCTCCAAAAGGGAATCCAGTTGCCAGAGAGTTGAATGAACTAAAGTAGAAACATGCAAGAGAGATAACAGAGATGAAAGAATTGACAGAAGTCCTTCAAGCCAGACTTGCTACAGTTGAAACCAGTCAGAAGAGAGGTGTGGTCACAAGTGATGTACGTGACCAAGAAGAAGAAGAAGAAGGGGAAGAGAAGAATTCCCAAGGGGGGGTCGGAGGAAGAGATGGATCCTAATGAATTGAGGATGGCAAAGCTGTTGAAGGTAGTCAAGGGAGAAGGTCACAAAGTCAAGATGGATTTACCAATGTATGGAGGAAAACTAGATGGTGAGGAGCTCCTGGACTGGATAGTAGCATTAGACAACTACTTTGAGTATGAAGATGTGCCAGAAGAGAAAAGGGTGAAGTTGGCCAAGACAAAGTTGAAGGGCCATGCCTTGCTTTGGTGGGACTACATACAAGATGAAAGGAGAAAGAAAGGAAAGTCTAAAATCACCTCTTGGGATAGGATGGTGGCTAAACTCAAAGTTAAGTTCCTACCTAATGACTATTCCATTCAGTTAGTCAAAAGGCTTCAAAACCTTAAGCAAAAGGATATGGATGTGCAAACCTATACAGATGAGTTTTACAAATTGAGTATAAGAGCAGGCCACGTAGAAGATGATGGTGAGAAAGTGGCAAGATATCTCAATGGTTTGAGGTACAATCTCCAAGATAAATTAAGCCTCACCACTCCAAGAACTGTGGAAGAGTGTTATCAATTGGACATCAAGGCTGAAGACAAATTGAAGAGAAGGCAAGAGAAACAAGGTAGAGGTAGGGGAGGCACAAACTTCAGAGGAAGAGGGACATTTGCAGCAAGGGGACAGTCCCAAAGATCCCAAGGAGAGACAAGTCAGCCTCAAGAACAAAATTCTGATTCAAGGGACAACTTTAGAGGAAGGAGACCCAATAACAGGGGCATATTTGGAAGCCAAAGAGGAGGTTCAAGTGGTTTTACAGGGAAATGTTATAAGTGCAACAAATTTGCAGGCCATCAAGCATGGCAGTGCACTAAAAATTAGTCTACCACTTCACATGGAGGGGAAAGAAGAAAGCAACTTGTACAAGGAGAAGACAATGAGAATGTAAACTCTCCATCACAACATGTTGATCCAGAAGTTGGTGAATCTCTTATGGTAAGGAGAACATTGATTAAAGTCCCTATGGTGAAAGAGCCTCCACAAAGGAAATCTCTCTTCAGAACTACGTGTAAGTCTCAAGGTAAAGTTTGCAAAGTTGTTGTTGATTCGAGTAGCACAGATAATTTGGTTTCTCTTGAGATGGTAGAAAAGTTGAAATTGAAAAGAATACCACATCCCACTCCTTACAAGGTCTCCTGGTTGAATAAGGGACAACAGGTCCTAGTAGATGAACAAAGTTGGGTGGAATTTCATATAGGAGGGTATAATGATAAGATATTGTGTGACATCATTCCTATGGATGTTTGTTATTTGTTGTTAGGGAGGCCTTGGCAATATGATAGGAAGGCCAAGCATGATGGGAGAAAGAACATTTTTGTTATTGAAAAGGATGGGATCTCATTCACTCTCACACCATTGCAAGATGAGAACAAAGCTACACATGAAGGCCCTAGTGTGATGTTGGTTAATGAGGAGTTCCTAAAGACCTTTGAAGATGAGAATGTGGGTTTTTCCATTGTAGTAAGGCCTAAATCTGTCATGACAGTAGAAAAGAAAGAGGAGTTGCCTTTAGAGGTGAAAACATTGTTGAAGAAGTATGATGAAATAGTGGTTGATGATATTCCTAATACCTTGCCACCTATGAGGGACATAAACCACCATATTGACTTCATTCCAGGGGCTAGTTTACCCAACAAAACTACATATAAAATGACTCCACATCAGAATGAAGAGATAAGAAGACAAGTGCAAGAACTTCTTGACAAGGGGCTGATTAGGGAGAGTTTGAGTCCTTGTGTTGTTCCCACAGTCCTAGCACCAAAGAAAGGAGGTGAGTGGAGGATGTGCATTGATTCTAGGGCCATCAACAAGATCACAATAAGGTATAGATTCCCTATTCCAAGAATTGAAGACCTAATGGACTGTTTGAGTGGTGCTTGTTACTTTTCCAAGATTGATCTCAAGAGTGGTTATCATCAAATCAGAATTAGACCTGGTGATGAGTGGAAAACAACCTTCAAGATAAATGAAGGGTTGTATGAATGGATGGTAATGCCTTTTGGTTTGTCAAATGCCCCTAGTACTTTCATGCGCTTGATGAATGAGGTGCTTAAACCTTTTATTGGTAAGTTTGTGGTAGTGTATTTTGATGATATTCTCATTTTTAACAAAACTAAAGAAGAGAATCTACAACATTTAGATTTGGTTTTGAGAAGGTTGCATGAGGAAAAGCTAATGATAAACTTAAAGAAGTGTGAATTCTTGAAAACAAAACTGGTTTACCTTGGTTTTGTGATCACTAATGGCAATTTGAAGATTGATCCAAGCAAGGTTGAGGCTATCCTAAGATGGCCTACACCCAAATTAGTAGCCGAGGTAAGGAGTTTCCATGGTTTGGCTAGCTTTGATAGGAAATTTATCAAAGGTTTCAGTCATGTTTGTGCTCCCATGATTGATACAATAAAGGGTGATAGAAGGAAGAAGTTTGTTTGGACTAATGATGCTGATAGGAGTTTTGAACATTTGAAAAAGAAAGTTGTTGAGCAACCCATTTTGACATTGCCTAGTTTTGATAAGGTCTTTACCATTGAATGTGATGCAAGTAGCCATGCTATAGGTGTTGTCCTAAGTCAAGAAAACATACCTATTGCCTTTTTTAGTGAAAAATTAAATGAAGCTAAGAAAAAGTATTCCTCATATGATCTTGAAATGTATGCAATGGTGCAAGCCTTAAAGAAATGGAGGCACTATCTACTTCCTAAGGAGTTTATTGTGTATACTGACAATCATGCTCTCCAATTTTTGAATAGTCAAGATAAACTTAGTAGTAGGCATGTGAAATGGGTTGAATATTTGCAAGATTTTACCTTCACCATTAAGCATAAAAAGGGACAATCTAACAAAGTGGCAGATGCATTAAGTAGAAGAGCTCTCATGGTATAGGAAATTCAATTGAGAAGCATAGGAGTGGACTCTTTGAAAGGTATGTACATTGATGATGTAGATTTTAAAGAGATTTATGCAAGTTGTAGGCAGCCTTGTAGCAGCTATATGAAAAGTGGCTTGATTTTCTAATACAAGATGACATATTGTTCAAAGGGGCACAATTATGCATTCCTAAATGTTCAATGAGGGATAATTTAATAAAAGAAAAGTATAGTGGAAGCCTTGCAGGTCATTTTGGTCTTGACAAGACCTTAGAGCAATTGTAGAGGCACTACTATTGGCCAAAAATGCAAACTGATGTGAGAAACTTTGTGGACAAGTGCACTATTTGTCAAAAGGCTAAAGGATCTAGTACAAATGCAGGGCTATATCAACCTCTTCCAATTCCCAATAGGCTTTGGGAATCAATCAACATGGATTTTGTGTTGGGGTTGCCTAGAACACAAATGGGTTTTGATTCAATGTATGTTGTTGTGGATAGATTCTCCAAGATGGCACACTTTATACCTTGTAAGAGCACAAATGATGCTTCATACATTGCAGGACTCTTCTTCAAGGAGGTGGTAAGAATCCATGGGTTGCCTCTTAGCATTATTTCAGATAGGGATAGCAAGTTTGTTAGTCATTTTTGGAGAACATTATGGAAGAAACTTGGTACTAATTTGTCTTTTAGCTCTACCTATCACCCACAAACTGATGGGCAAACTGAAGTGGTGAACAAGAGCCTTGGAAACCTCCTAAGATGCCTAACAAAGGAGCATTCAACACAATGGGATATACTTTTACCTCAAGCTGAATTTGCTTACAATGATTCAGTGGATAGGAGTGTTGGGAAAATCCCTTTTGAGATTGTTTATGGGTTGTAGCCTCGAAGTGTTTGAATTGAGGGATATTAGTGGCATGGAGAGGAGAAGTGCTGAAGGAGAACAATTTGCTGAGGCTATGCAAGGAATCCACAAACAGGTCAAGAGTAATCTTCAAAAGAGTGTGGACAAATACAAGCAAACGACTGATCAAAAAAGGAGAGAGGTTCACTTCAAGGTGGGAGATTTGGTTTTGGCTCATTTGAGGAAGAAAAGGTTTCCTAGGGAACAATACTCCAAACTTCACATGAAGAAGATAGGACCATGCAAAGTGGTGCACAAGTTTGGGGAGAATGCATATGGAATAGAGCTACCTCCTAATGTGGTAATTTCTCCTATTTTCAATGTATCTGACCTCTATCCTTAAAAAGGGGATGTTATTGCAGGTGATCATATAGGTTCATCAGTGCTTTTAGATGAGGATTGAATCAGGGACCTTCCACCAAGCCAACCTTTGCAGTTGGAGTGCATTTTGGACAAAAGAGAACTCAAGAAGACTAGCAACAAAGTCTATTACCAATACCTAGTTAAGTGGAGAGGCCTTCCAATGGAGGATGCATCTTGGATGACTGAAGATGATATTTTAAAGCATGGACATATAGTTGCAGGTCTTTCCTCAAGTGGAACTTGAGCTTCTTTTCCCCGGGAATATGGGGCAGGAGCACCCATGTGTGCTCAAGGTGGTCAAATGGCAATTTTGGTTTTATTTTTGAGTTGTCTTCATGTAATAAGGTCTCTTAGACTATTTTCATGTTGTAGGTGTCTTGGTAGGGTCCTAGGGGTTAGAGTTTTGAGAAATTATAAAAGTTACAAATGTTGTCAATGCAACTTTCACATCTTTTTGAGGAATATGAAGAGTCAAAGTGGATTTTGTAAGGTTACAACTAAAATTTTGGTTGTGAACTATTGGTAGATGAAGGGATATGTCTTAAAAATCCAAAATACATCGACCATGAGTTGTTGAAGTTTCTTTGAAGAAAAATTAGTAAAAAGCTCTATTTTCTGCATTCTTGAACATTTTCTTGTTGAACTGGTGAATAGTACGGACATGTATGGCCTTCCCATGGCCTAAAAATTGTTTGAATCTATAGAGCATTGAATCTTCTAAATCATCCTTTTTGTAGCATCTAATTTCATTGTGTTTGAAGAAAGTTAGAGCCATTTTACTCTAAACTGCCTTAAAACCTAGCTAGGGTTGGCTCTGAGTGAATAAAATGCTTTTCTCTCCATTCCACCGATGTTAAGGCCTCAAACATGGTGGAATGGCTTGGATTATGGTATATTTTGTTTTCCCAAAGTTGCAGGAGCAGAGGAGATGTTTGGCATGTGCTATGCTGAGTTGAAGGTTTGTTATCTTCATGTAGTAGGCTTAGTAATCCTATTGAGTTGGTGAAACTTGTTATATGCCATTGGAGAAGGACCCTGGGAGTTGGAACAGTTGTTTGAGACCTTGTTTGATGTGTTTGAGGTGTTGGAATAGGAATTGAGAATCTTTGAAGCCCTGAATCCATTTGGTGTCATGTCTAGAGGCCTAATTAGGTCTAATTAGCAGAGGAACAATCAAAATTTGAGCCTTGTGTTCCAAAGTAACCCCACCTACATGTTGGATATGTTTGATAAATCCCAAAAGGGTATCTAAATCTATGTTTAAATTATGGGTATCAAGTCTAAGTTGAAAATTATGAAAGAAAATGTCATTTTGGAGTACTACTAGGCCTAGGGACAGTCTAGTAAGGGAAGTTTAGAAGTTTGAGGTTCCCAAGTTCTTGTGAAGTTTTATTGCATTTTATTTGTTGCCTCTATCCTTTGTGGGACCCTCCTAGTGTAGGTTATGGTTTTTGGGGTAGTAATGACCCATAAGACCTTAGAGCCTAGTATGTACTTAAGGGTGACTATGAAAATGGAAACTACAAATTTTGCCTTTGGATGTTGAAACCATTGTGTTCTACCCTATCTTTGCATCATAAGGGATGAAAGAGAATCTATTAAAAGTGTCATACATAGGTTTTATGGCCTTCAAAATTGGGCCACATGGATTTGGACGAGTTCCTTGTGTGACTTGCTCTATAAGCTACCTCCATTCGTACTACTTCTCTTTATATACAAGTGCTTAGAGTTGGAGATGTATGGTTCATTTGCAAGTATCGTTATTCTGTCATAATTACTCCAAATTTGACATTGTGACAACTCCTAGAATAACTTGCATTGCAAGTGTGTTGTAATCTCCTTCAGATTTGATAATACATTGTGCAGGTTTTGGAGTGTGGGGTTTTTCACCCGAAAGGGTTTTCCCCACGTATATCTTGTGTCATTGCATTTATACTTGTTTGTGAATGTGTGTTAATCTCTCTATTAGTGTGAAACATAATTGTAACTATAAATATCTAAGAAAAATTTGCACTACTTTTCCTCATTAGATTGGTATAGGAAGTTCTTTCCGCTTACCTTGCTTCCTTTCAGTTGGTATCAGAGCCCGACCAGTTTTGGTCCTAGCTGCTGGGTAGAGGGTTTTTTGTACTAATATTTGATTGAGTGGGAGTCTTGTAGAGTATTTTGTGATCTTGTTGCAATGAGAATATGGCAAGCACATGGAGGACATGTTGGTCGATAAAGATTTATGGCTCATGATATTCGACACTAAACCCCAGAGCATGAAACAAGAATATTGGGATTAGATGGATCGGAAGACCAAGGGTCTCATAAGGCTATGTTTGGATGATTATGTGATCCTGAACATCCACGAGGAGAAAAGTGCAAAAGAGTTGTGGAAGAAGCTTGGTGATGTTTATCAGGCTAAGTCCTTGGTAAACAAGCTATTCCTGGGAAAGAAGCTGTACTCTTTGAGGATTGAAGATGGAGGATCCATGGTAGATCATCTCAATTATTTTAATATGCTTGTTGCTCAGTTGACCTCTGTTGGTGTGAAGATGGAGGAGGAGGATTGTTGCATGACATTGTTGTGTTCTTTATCAGATTCATGGGACCACCTTGTGATGGTCATTGGGAGTACCACTACCACTTTCAAGATGGATGAAGTGGTTTCTTTGCTACTGTCTGAAGAAATGTGGAGAAAGTCTTCCAAAATGACTAAGGAGGCTCTTGCGGTTAGTGGTAGGTCCTAGGAAAAAGGAAAGAAGAAAGAAGACAAAGGAAGATCCAAATTCCATGGGAGATCAAAGTGTCTTAGAAAGTCCAAGGCCTTATGTTGGAACTGCGGCAAACCTGGTCATTTCCGCAAGGATTGCAAGGAGGAGTGATGCAGAGGCATCCACACTAAAACATTGACACATAGCATGGACGTCTGCAGCCCATCATCATCATCATATTCATCCTCATCATCATCATATTTGACTTCACTGCCAGCATCATCATCATATTTCACCTGCCGACCGATATCCTCCTGCAGACAAGCCTTCGCACTTTCGCCTGTCAACAGCATCACCTTACTCGATTACCGACAGCATCATCATGTTCGGCAGCATCATCATGTTCGACCAGCGCGAACATCCTCCTGACGTCCACTGTTCATTTCAGCGACAACCTCCGTCTTCACTACCTTCAGCATCATGATATTCGACATCATGATAATCAACAGGGTAACGAACATCCGGTTCTTCCCATTTATCCTGATGATGACAAACCTTAACTTCTCGCACCGTTCCTCGATGCTTGCGTCACCCGATATCCTGATGACGTATATCCTGATGACGATGACGTCACCCGCAACTTCTCAATATCCTGCCGCTCCGAAATGTCCTGATGACGTATATCATGATGATGATGACGTCATATCCTGCTGTTGGCCAAACTTAGTTTTTTTCCGGCCCGCGATCAACTTGATCAACCCGATCTTCAACCTGATGCCGATACGCTCCTCCTTGGCCCTCCTGATGATGATCACCCCGACGCACTTGCACTTCATGCAATCGACAACATCATGCTCTCCTCCACTTATCCGGATGACGATATCCGAACTGACTGCAGGATATTTGCAGAAATATCCTGATGATGCCGTTTTAACGAACTTCTTCACTTAGCGAAATTTCACTTCGCCGATCCTCCAGGGACGACCCGATCCACTCTTAGGGTGATCTTCCACACTTTGTCAGCTCGACCTAGCACATCTCCATGCTAGGGTCTTCAACATCTCTCGACGGCGATCCTGCACACCTGCATGCAAACAGAAAACAAACTACAACCTAACCTACTGTACATCGCCATTCCACCGATCAGACGGATCAACCGGTGGAATGGATCAGTAAATCCATGAAACCTCTCAAACCAGCAAATCGATTTAACAATGGAATCCAACCAGAGAAAGAACACAAACAGGATCACTTTATTTGATTTCAAAAGATGCAATACAATGATCAATCTCTCTCTCAGTCTCACTCTCTGCAACCTAGCTCGATCGATGATATCTATCTGTATCTGTCTACAATATCAACCGATCTCATGTTTAAATAGATTTGCCTGCGAGTACTACTGACCCGACTCCAAGCGGCTGGGAACTCTCCAGGCGGCTGGGAGATCCAACCGAGCATACATCATGACAGCTGTTCTAACAAACTTAACTAAAAATAGTAAAAGCCTGGTCAGCATGATCTTATCATGATCAGCGTGACCTTATTACATGCATTTGGTCTTATCAGACCTTCTTGAAAACATAAACAAGACCTAAAACAACTAACTGCCTCATGAAGGCCAGCTGTCAGGTAGGTGCTCCTGCACCAAGGAGAAAAAGATGAAGAAGAAAAACCATGATTTTGACTCTGACAAGTCCTCTCAAAATGATGGAGAAGCATTTGTTGCTGCCTTGGCAACACATGCATCTGAGGATGTGTGGTGAATTGATTCTAGTGCATCGTTTCATATGACATCCCACAGAAACTAGTTTTTGAAGTATGAAGAGTTCGATGGTGGGAAGGTGTACCT
This sequence comes from Cunninghamia lanceolata, assembly GCA_027924645.1. Taxonomy (NCBI): domain Eukaryota; kingdom Viridiplantae; phylum Streptophyta; class Pinopsida; order Cupressales; family Cupressaceae; genus Cunninghamia; species Cunninghamia lanceolata. The sequence continues at coordinate 9,148,701 of BSBN01000420.1, read as the reverse complement.
GGGTGATGACTCTCACCTGGATATAGTTGGTTGTGGAAGGGTCCTGATCAGATTCCTTGATGGTTGAGTGAAGGGGATCAATGGTGTACTGCATATCCCTGGGTTGACACGAAACCTATTATTTGTAAGCAAACTGAATGATGTGGGTATGCAGGTTGTTTTCTCAAATGGAGGATGCAAGATGACGAGAGGAGTTATGGTGTTGGCTAAGGGTGTTCGGATTGACACTCTGTTTCAGCTTGATGCATGTGTAGTTCATTACAATAGTGCCTTTGTTTTGAGGAAGAGAGCTTCAAATTCTTCATCCCCACCATTGGAACCAACATCCAAGAAGATTTTAGCATCTACTTCTGATAGTCGTGCTTTCTGGGTACCGAAGGGTGCTCATTCTATTGAAATGGAACTTCTTGCCTAGAAAATAATGTTTTGGCACCAAAGACTTGGCCATATTGGTGAAAAGGGTATGAGGACCCTGAAAAATAAATACCTCATTGAGGGTATGGATGATTGTAACCTTGAGTTCAATTTCTGTGAAGATTGCATATATGGAAAACAAAATCGTGTTCAATTTTACCATAGTTCTCATAAATCTTCTTAGGTGTTGGATCTAGTTCACTCTGATGTTTTTGGTCCTGTTCATGTTCCTTCGATTTCAAAATCTATGTATTTTGTTTCATTTATTGATGACTATAGTAGAAGGATATGGGTATATTTCCTTAGGAGCAAATCTGAAGTTTTTGCAAGATTCAAAGAGTTTAAGGCTCTTGTTGAGAATAAAAAAGATAGAAAGATTAAATGTTTGAGAACTAATAATGGTGGTGAGTTTTGCTCAACAAATTTCAACAAGTTCTGTAAAGAACAAGGTATTGAGAGGCATAAGACAACTCTGTATAGTCCTCAACAAAATGGAGTTGCAGAAAGAATGAATAGAACATTGATGGAGAGGGCTAGGAGCATGTTAACTGGAGCTAGCCTAGAACCAAAGTTTTGGGCTGAAGTTGTTGCTACTGCTTGTTACCTGGTTAACAGGTCTCCTACATTGATGCTCGTTAACAAGACCCCTATGTAGGCATGGCCTGGTAAGAAGCCTTCGTTAAGACACATTCAAGTATTTGGTTGTGAGGCATATGCACATGTGCCTAAGGAGAAGAGGTCCAAGTTGGAGAACAAGGCAGTTAAATGTATCTTCATCGGTTATGGCATCGGTGTGAAAGGGTACAAGCTATGGGATCCAGTGGCTGAAAGAGTTCTATATAGCAGAAGTATGATCTTCAAAGAGCTTAATCCTTCTTCTATTGTTCTACAACCAGAGAAAGAAGAAAAGAAAGATGATGTGGTTCAACTTCCTCCCACCCTTGAGAAAGTTGAACCAAAGACACCAGTTGGATCTGATGATGAGGAGAGCTCTAGCAGCTCTGAAAGTTCAGAAGAAGAAGATGAAGAACCTCAACCTCAACCTATGAGGAGGTCCACAAGAATAAGATGACAACTTGAAAGGTTTGGTTATTCGTTACATGATTCCAGTTGTATTTTTGCTTTGATTTCTAATACCGATGAGCCTAGGACCATAAGGCAGGCTATGGGTATGAAAGATGTAGGTTCCTGGAAGGAGGCCATGGAAGAGGAGATGGCTTCTTTGGAAAAGAATAATACTTTGGACTTGGTACCTTTGCCGAAAGGAAGAAAGCCTGTTGGATGAAAATGGGTGTTCAAGAAGAAGTTTGGTTTAGATGGCAGCATTGAGAAATATAAAAGCAAGGTTGGTCACAAAGGGGTATTCATAGGTGGGGGGAATTGCCTATGGTGAGATTCTCTCTCCAGTTGCAAAGCTGACATCTATTTGGTTCCTGTTATCTCTTGCAACAACATATGACTTAGAGGTGGAGTAGATGGATGTGAAGACACCATTCCTTCATGGTGATTTGGAGGAAGAGATTTATATGTCATAGCTAGAGCACTACATTGTGAAAGGTAAAGAAAATTTGGTTTGCAAGTTGAAAAAGTCTTTGTATGGTCTTAAGCAGTCTCCTAGGATGTGGTACCAAAAGTTTGATGCCTTTATGTTGAGTATTGGATTTCTGAGATCAAAATCAGATCATTGTGTGTATTTCAAATTTGACAATGATCGCATTCCCATTATAGTGTTGTATGTTGATGATATGTTACTAATTGGGAATGGTAAAGGTTTGATTTTTGATTTAAAGTCTCGGTTGTCAGCACAATTTGAAATGAAAAATTTAGGGGCAACCAGGTACATTCTGGGGATGGAGATCAGAAGAGACAGCAAACAAAAAACTTTAGTTAAGCCAGAGTAAGTATGTGAAGACTGTGTTGGAGAGATTCAGTATGGCATATTGCAAACCTTTGAGTGTTCCTGTTACTATGGGGACAAAGTTATCTGTTGCAGATTGTCTGAAGTCTCCTTCTGAGATGGAGGATATGAGCAGAGTACCTTATGCTAGTGTAGTTGGTAGTTTGATGTATGTGATGGTCTGTACAAGACTAGACATTGCCCAAGCAGTGGGAGTCCTTAGCCGATTCATGGCTAATCCTAGACGGATACATTGGGATGCGGTAAAGAGAGTTTTCAGATATCTACAAGGTACTTCCTAGTATGTCTGGTGTTATCATGGTTATCCTACTGGTTCTCAGCATTTTGTGAGTATTCATGAATTTGTGGATTCAGATTGAGTAGGTGACATTGACAGCAAGAGATCCACCAGTGCTTATGTGTTCACTATGTTCGATGGTGCTATTAGTTTGATGAGTAAGCGGCAACATGTGGTCGCTTTGTCCATGACTTAAGCATAGTACATGGCAACTACTCATGCTTGTAAGGAACCCATTTGGCTTAAAATATTTAATGCAGGTCAAGGTTCGGGAGTCTTATCAGACAGCTAAACCAAGCAGCAAATGACAAAAGTCACAACAAAATAACAACAGAACGACAATGCTTTATTCATATGCAAGAGAGATTATAGCAGGAGTACATATTCCATTACAAAATATTGGCCTCTGCCTTACAATGCTACAAGATGCAGATCAAACTGATCAAACATTCAGAGAAATCTTCAGGAAGACTCCAAAAACGTACTACAATCTTGAGTAAGAAGAAGCTCTTTCAAAGAACAAATCCCATGAATTTATAGACTTCTATGGTAGCCACCGACCTTCATTAATGACCTTGACACGTGTCATGCCTTGATTTGCCCTTGGAACGGCCGTATAGACTATCAAAATTGACCTTTTGTCGTTTCTGGTTCGCTAGCAGGAAAGTCAGTCCGACTGAATTTTAGCGCAACAGTTGAAAGCACTGAAATTGGCTTCTGCCGACTTTTGCAGAGAAAGTGCTGAAATTGGTATCAACTGATTAGCACGGAATTTGACCTCATCCTACTAGCGTAGATCTCTTCCTCAATCAACTTTTGTCAGTGCAACTACATTCTAGTGCAAAGTCAGTGAGCAAACAATTTAGCGCTAAGTCGCAAAGCAGCGATTTTCTGTCCGTCTGACTTACGCGGCTTTTGGCATCGACCGCTTAAGCAGTGGAACCGGTTTTTAGCGCAAGGTCAGTGACGAAGAATTTTAGCGCAAGAAGTGTGAAAGCGCTCAACGTGGATTTTTAGTGCGATGGACTTAGGTAGTAGAACCAGTTTTTAGCGCAAGTCGGTGATGAAGACTTTTAGCGCAGATAGTATGAAATCGCTCAGCGGGGAATGCTGACGTCATCGACTTAGCGAAGAATTTGAATGGACATGGTCGGTAAGAGCTATTCTTAGTGCAAGCCTGGACCCTTGGATTTTACCATAGATTTGCCTTCGATCTATCATCACGGATTTCCAGTGTGACTGGATTTTAGCACTAAGTCGGTAGGTATCAAAAGTCGCGCTGGATCATAACTTCACCAATTTTGACCAAATCTTCACCAAAATTGAGGTACGGATACCCATTTGGGCCTTCTTCAAGATTAATCCTTTACTTAGCCAACTTCCTTAGGAAAATTCTCTAAATTTGATCAACCTACCCTTGCAGCAATTCTTGCAGCCAAAACAGACAATACGAAAGTAAAAACAAATCTTTTTTGGTTGATGAGGATTGCATGTGAACCCAGATACTCCTGCATCAAGATTGTGTTCTGACATTGGGTTTGATGCAGGGAAGATTACCATTTCTTGTGACAGCCAGAGTGCCATATGTTTGGCGAAGAATCCTACTTTCCATGCAAGGACCAAGCACATTGATGTGCAGTACCACTTTGTACGTGATATGGTAGAGGATGGGAAGGTGAATTTGAAGAAGGTTGATACTTTGGTGAATCTTGCAGATTTCTTGATGAAGCCCATGAGCACAGAGAAGTTCAGATGGTGTTTAGAGTCTAAGAAGCAGTTAAATCCTGTCATTCTATTAGCTCTTGAAAGGTGTTCGACAAGTGGGAGAATGTTGGGAATTAAGGTGTCTCAAGCTTTGCAAGTTCCTAGCATTTATTATTTAATTGTATATTTATTTTTGCCTTTTATTGTAATTTGTATGCAAATCTTATTTTCACTTTGTGGGAGTTGGCACGGTGATGTGTCATCCTACATGGAAGATGACTAAGTGTATTTTTGTCCTCATATGAGGAGATAGGCATCCCATTTTGTGGTAGAAGACTTTTGCCATGTGTTGACATCTTTTAGGTGTTATAAGAGGTTTATGACACGTAAGAGTTATGACAAATTTCTATTATAGAATCTATGACATGTAAGAGCCAGAAATAGAAGATCCTATGACAGGTGAAGACAAGTTACAAAAAGCATCTTGCATGGAGGAAGTAGGCACCCAAGTATTGACTATGATAGGTTGTAAGAGAATCTGCTATTAATAGTCAGTTATGACATATTCTCTTACTGATGTAAGAGTTGTCATAATGGCAGGTTTTATGACATTGTAAGAGCATCTGTCATACCTTAATTGGGAAAATTTGGGGTGCCCAAGTTGGGGGGTTGTAAGGGATGAAAGAGAATCTCTTACAAGTGCCATACACATGTTTTATGGCCTTGGAAATTGGGCCACATGGATTTGGACGAGTTCCTTGTGTGACTTGCTCTAGAAGGTACCTCCATTCGTACTACTCTTTATATATAGGTGCTTGGAGTTGGAGATGTATGGTTCATTTGTAAGTATCGTTATGCTACCAGAATTACTCCAAATTTGACATTGTGACAACTCCTAGAAGAACTTGCATTGCAAGTGTGTTGTAATCTCCTTCAAATTTGATAATACATTATGCAGGTTTTGGAGTGTGGGGTTTTTCACCTGAAAGGGTTTTCCCCACATATATCTTGTGTCATTGCATTTATATTTATTTGTGAATGTGTGTTAATCTCTCTGTTAATGTGAAACATAACTGTAACTGTAAAGATCTAAGAAAAATTTGCACTACTTTCCCTCATTAGATTGGTGTAGGAAGTTGTTTCCGCTTACCTTGCTTCCTTTCAGATTGTGACCTAATCAATTAGATTTTATGCATGGTACATATTGTCACCTTGGTTCCTTATACCTTGGTGCATAACATCTCTTGCCATATAAAATAAATATGGCTATCATTTATTAGTGCAGCATAATGCATAATCCATGGGGTCAAGAACTATCATTACTCTAGCTAATATTCATACCTTTTGTGTGTTGGAACAACTTTTTGCATACCAATTGTCCTTTTGCATCTAAGGTCATTCAATACCTTCTGTGCACTAAGGACTTATGCTCTAATTTCTTCCTCATACGTCTAGACAAGGTTGTATTATGTTGGGCATGTATATGTTGCATCCATCCATTTTCCTCCTTAATCCTTGTTAGCACAGTAAAAATTTGAAATTTTTACTATCTCCTTACTCCATCATATTTGAATAAATCCTGAAGAATATCCCAAAAAGACCATAATAAAAAAAATTTGTATCTCACGAGATGTCTATGGATGAACACTGCCAAATTTCATCAAAATCAATCCATCGGCAAGAGGTTGTGTTGCTTACACCGATACACAAGGAATCGTTTGAAAACAACCATTGGCGTGAAAATAGAAATCGGAAGAAGAATTGTGGAAGTCACCGATGGAGTAAGTAATACCGATGACTTTACATCGGCAAGAAAGGTAAGTGGTCATACCGATTGGTATGACAGATATCTATCGGATGACTTTTTAAAAGATGCCCCGACGGTATATATCATACCGATAAAGCATTTCGGCAAGAGTTTCACCGAACAGCATGCGGGGGTAACGAAACAAATAGCCATCGGCGAGAGGTAAGCTATCGGGATAGAAAACAAGTAAGCCTCCGATGATTAAGAGTCTTGGCGATAAGAAAGCCATCGGCGAGACTCACAGCGATACACCTCTATCGGGATAACTTGACATATCGGAACAAAAGAGCCAGGTCTTGCCGATTCACAAGTCACGGCGATCAAAAGGTGTCGGTGACACTTTACTAAACTTTGCCTGATGAAGGATATGAAAAGGGTCATCGGGGAGATGATTTGGATCGGGATATCTTGAGAAAGCTATCCCGATAGTGAATGTCATTCCGACAAAGATAAAAGTCCATACATGAAGATGACTATCGGCGAGACAATAAAGATCGGGAGAACAATATTTTATTATCCCGATAGTCTCAATCTTCCCGATAAGCAAATCATATCGGTGGGACTCGCTATATCGCAGAGAGATCTAAAAACCTTGGCGATGAAGGAAGTCATGCCGATGGTCTTGCCCACTTAAAATATGACATTACATAGCGTCGGGAAAACAATTGAGGGGTCACAGCGATTGACTGTTCGTGCCATAAAAAACGTTGAGGTCGCCCAGACATTTCAAAAATCACGCCGATAAGAAGAGTTATGGCGATGTGACACTTCATAGCGATGAACATTGAATTGATTAGATAATTAATACAAACGGCTACGAAATTCATACGATCATTATAATTGCAAAAAAAAAACCGTCCGAGAGCAGAATACAGAGGAATTCTCAAGGCAAAAGCAAAGGCTTCCAGTTCCAGCCATCGAACGACAGGTACACATACACAAAGCCACAGGAGCTCTGAAAGATAAAGCCTCTGCGTCTAAAGAAGTTTGCAAACAATTGGAGGAAATGGTCACCCTTGATATAATCACCAGGAGCGCAGTTGATCTTACTGATTCTCACCGTGAGCAGGAGTATTTAGATCATCTGGCAAAAGTCTATTTATGGCTAAATAGAGCCTAATTAAGCTTATGTAATTATTGTTTATGTTGGTTAAATTCCCAAGAGACTTATTGAAGAGTTGTATCTCTTCATGAAAATATCTATATAAGTTTAAACAATCGATGCTGAAAAATCATCAGCAGTTGAGAATATTTATATATACATAACATACAATATTCCAAAATGACTATGTTGCTTATTTTATTTGAAGAAGAAGTTTGAAGTTCTCTGATTCAGTATTTCTACTTTGGTATCAGTTATTTGTTGAAATTATTCAATTGTGTGGCTGTCTCCATTTCTGCATTTCCCTGTTATTCAGATTAAGATATCAAGTATATATTTAATCTGTCAATACACATTTGCTATATCTGTGTGATTAATTTGGTTGGTGTCCATCTAAGGAATTAAACCCTTCTGATTTATTCACAGTAGCCTGGAAGTAGTAAGTTGGGATTACTAAGTAGAGCCATATAATCAGGATTGACATACTGTCTCCAGTAAAATATTATCTGTTAATCTTGTCCATTCATTTCATTTGGTTCCTTCAAGTAAGGATTAAAATACCTTCTGGTGAATTATAAGATATCTGATTTTATTTGGTTGGATTATCAAGAAGAGTCTGTCAGTCATTTACTTGCACGTTTATACAAGCTATAAACCAGAACTATGCCAAATATCTAGAATTATTACCATTAAGAAACTACTGTTCTTAGTCCTTCAAATTGACTCTGTTACCCAACAAGGCACTAGTCTCATTCAACTCATTAATTAAAATCTTTTTACCTTGATATTGCTTATACAATTTCTGCAAATCACTTATTAAACATTACACATAGAATTAATTAGTCAGTCGTTTCATCTATTTTACATCCTATGCCATTGTAGATAGATATAGTTATTCTACTCATTCACACTCAGACTGCTTTAGTATTCCAAGGTTCACCCACCTAGGTGTAGCAGGACCTAAAGTGTAGGAAATCATCAAACCGTGAAGGTTGATTTCATCAAGTTAGTTCAAAAACGTTGCAAATCCAAACATAGAGCCTGGCATCCTCTTAGGATTTGCAACCTGCATTTTTGAGACCTAACAATCCTTTCAACCCATCTTTCTATCTCATCATTTATCCTATTATTTATCCCCCATTGCCCCCTTCCTCCAATCCCTTACACCCAACCTATCTTATCCCCCCATCCATTTGGTCTTTTAAATTCCACTCTCTTATTTCTCATCCAACCCTCTTCATCATTTCAAGAGCACACTCGTGCTCTTCAAACCTGCTAGCCCTCTCGAGGGGGCATCATCCTTATCATCATCCCTCCTTGTCATGCTCACTTTGAGTGGTTGGGGCAACTTTATCCCATCTTCTATCCTACCTAGCGCTATGTTTTATCTTTCTTTGAAATGATGCTACTTCACAACACCATCTCAAAGAGGGGAAAAATGTAGACACCTAAGATTGTCCACTCTTTGTGTCTTCCTTAAACATCCCTAATTCATCCCTAATTCATCCCCAAACTCCTCTAAACCATCACTAAACATCTCTAAACATCCCTAAATCACTATTTCTACCACATTAATTGAATAAACACATATTTAGATAGTTAATTAATCAAATCCCCTTCGAACCGTAATTTTACAATATTTTATTGTCAAAATCACTATTCATGCACTATTCACTATTCATCTATACCCGTATCGGTACCTATCCCTAGCCAAAATGATTTATTAAATCATTTATCCTTGCCTATAGTCCAAATATTAGATAAATTTAATTTATCTATTATCCCTTTATCCCATCCCATGAATTAAATAAATATTTATGTTTATTTAATTCCTATTTTCTACACTTTTGATTAGGTTTTCCTAAACCTAATTAACTAATCTAATCCCCCAGTTGCACAAACTAAACCCTAATATAATCTTAGCCAAATTCTCTCCATTCCCCCAAATGTACAAAGGCATGGCCTCTTGTACATGTTCGCATGGCCTTCTTACAAAAGGCACGATCAAGGACTCATGTACAAGGGTCCTTTTTTCCTCCATCTCCTATTACTTTAATTTTAAATTGGGCATGTACCCATGCTTCCAATTTAAAATTCAAATCTAATCCAACTCATCATTTTTTGTCCAATTTTAAATTGGGCATGTACCCATGCTCCCCAATTTAAAATTCCAATCAAATCCAACCCATACCTCCCATCTACCAAGACAATCTCATCCCTCCAATCTTCCCAAAGTCCAATCTTGACCATCCATTCCTCCTTGATCCAAGGACATATCATCTCATCTAATCCTATCATTACACTTGTCAATCTCTCCTTGTTTGATAGCTCTCAACAATCATCCACCCTTGATCTTTCAATTCAATCCCAACCATCCAATTGAGTCTCCAAAACTCTATAAATTGGAGCTCACCCCTTCACAAAACACATAACTTCTTTATACAACATAATGTTGCCTATTTTTCTCAAAGACTCCATGAGAAGCAAGGTTATGGCGGCCATTTGAGGAGTCATCCACATCAACACCATCAAGGAGCACATCCATAATCAAGGTTTGCATGTAGTTAATGGTATAATTTCTTGTTTTATGCATTCCTTTTTCTCAATTTGAGGTATATTAGGACTTGCATGAAATAGGTTATTGTTTTAGCTTGTTTCTTATGTGAATTTTCTAGTGTATACAATTAGATTTTCAAAAGATTCAAGTGAACAAAAAAGTAGTAAAATACACTTATCCTCCTCGTCTAGCTTAAACTCGGTAGAACCTAACTGACTCAAAGTCAAATTAAAAGAATTCAAATGATCAATAACAAAGTATCCCTCTTTTATTTTAAAAGAATAAAGTTTTATTTTTAGATGCAACTTATTAACAAGACTTTTTGTTTGGTAGATATCACCTATCCTCTTCCATAGACTGTGCAGTAGCCTATTTTGAGATATTCAAGATGACATAAATTGCATGATATAATTAAATGGTTCCTTGTGTCTTTTTTGTCAAACTTTGTAATGTCTTCATAAAATATTAATTTAGGCTTTCCTTAATTTACAACTATCCATTGATCCCTTTCTTCCAAGATATCCTCCATTTTCAACTTCCACATCTCGTACCCAAAACCATTGAACTGTTTAATTTATGACTAAAATATGTTAGCCATGGTTTCCACCACAACAAATCTACAAAATTCACTAAAAAAATACTCCCATTGAAATAAAAAACCTCACAATAACATTCCAAAAAGGCATCTCACTAATCCAAATCATTCTCTATACCAAAGTTGAGAAAATTGGTGAATAATAACAGTGATAATATAAACATAAACTGTGCAAATCTGATTAACCCATGTAGAGGTGCATGTGATTAACCATTAAAATGAAAATAGAATATGAATAAGCATGTAAAACAATAATAAGAAATCAATAAACACATATGACACTAGATATACATGGAGAAATCCTTTTGAGAAAAAACTTCACCATCAAAGATATACCAAGCTTCTTTAATCAAGTAGAAATAGTACATCAATCCAACTCATAAAATCTTCTTTAGTCTAACAACATTTTGATAGTGTGATAGTACCTACAAATAACCATAACTCCTCTAGACCAAACCCTCAATATATAGAATTAAAGAGGCTCATAAAACCACCATAAAATAATAATATAGGCCCAAATATGGTATGAAAATACCATGGTAAAAATTCTTACAACCCACTACATGAGAGTGGTCTCCAAAATAGAAAGTAACTCCTCTTACACAATAACACATTATAGATTGTATCATAAGATGTCATTAAGCCCACTTTCCCATTTTTAAGCACTTCATGAGTGCATTAATTTGTGTTGTCATTGCCTATCTTGAGAAAGATACTTTGTAACTCCCAATCTTTGACCCCTTTCTAGAACTCCCTTTACTTAATGCCAGTAGAAAAATATCTCACATAATCTAAAGAATAATAATAAAATAATATCCCTCAACTCCTCATGGGTGTCTAAGTTACCCATTCTAAGAAAGTTGGAGACCCAACATTATACATTAGGATTGAAATTTAATGATCACACTATCTTAATAAAATCATAGGGTTAACTTCAAATCACCATATTTCCCTTAATACCACTCCAAATATTTAATGTGGTTACTTTTCATTAATCTCTAGAAGTCCTCTTTCTAATGAATCAATAATTTCCTTTTTTAAAGACATGTGAAACACATGAGCCTCTATAAGAAACACAACCCTAATTTTCAAAAAATCAACAAAATATGTGATTACTTTTTAGAAATCTCTAGAAGTCCTCTTTCCAAAAAATCTAGAATTTGCTTGTTTTGAAGACTTGTGTGAGACACATTCAACCCTCTATAAGAAACACAACCCTAATTTTTAAAAAATTAGAAAAAAAATCCTCACTTTGCCTTGGAAAGAGCTCTTATACTAGATGTAATGAACCTCATATAAAATAATAGAAATGATTCAACATATTCAAGATGGAATAAACCCTTGAAGTAGGGTAACACCATATAATTGTTATCACTGAGATTGTACCCTCTTGTTTAATGTGATTCAACAAGACCCCATGATACAATGGGAATAACTTCTAGGTGTGGGACCTTGCAAAACTTGAAGCTAAACCTCCAAATGAAGGGATGATTCCCTTTGTATCACAGGGTCTTGTTGAATCACATTCAACAAGAGGGTGCAATCTCGGTGATAATAGTTTTTGGCACACCCGATGGGATCAGTTTGATGGTTCTAACATCATCTACTGAAGATTTTGGTGTGTTCTCCGATGTATCTTGCCTTTTAGGGCAGTTTTACTTCAACAACATGGTGATTCTATGGTTCAAATCTATTGGTTTTAGTAGACCAAGTGCTTAAAAGATCATCAAAGACCCTGCTGGTATGCGCATAAATTTTTGAATTAGATTTATGTGTTCTTGTTTCAAGAAAATATTTCATGAACTCCTAGCTCATTTGAATGTTGTGACATGATAAACTACCATGGAGACTATGTTTCTTCTCCTCCATTTTACCAAACAATAGTTTGTATACCTTCTTACTAGCCATATCAAACTGAGAATGTTGTTGGTTTCATCCCAAGTAACCCTATAATGATAGGATATCCACACTCTTATCATGCTTACCACCCAACCACCCCTACTCAGCCTTCTTGGTAGCTTTTCCATGCCTACAATAAGTCCCAAGAAGACCATTTTTCACATAACCAGCATGCCTATTCTCCTAGCCAGCTTCAAGATGATGATAAAACAATCATTAAAGATATTAGAGATATCATGCTAAACTTTTGAATGTAGTTAGATGCTATTAAAAATGAATAGGAGTATAGTTGGCAGCAGGAAGAGCTTACATATCAAGCTTATTTGCACCAACAGGAGAGAGAGAGAGAGAGAGAGAGAGAGAGAGAGAGAGAGATTTTGGCTAAGCAAATTGTGGCCAAAGAAGAACAATTGAAGCAATTGATGGCTCAAATACAAAGGTATGAAACCCAACCAGCTCCTTGCATTCCTAGTTTCAGTTGATCAACTTATCCTACAAACCAAAGTGAACCTATGAAAGAGCCTCAAACTCCTCTACAATGGCAGCCTTCTTAGACTAAGCATTCTGATTTTGAAATACCAAACCTTGTTAAAGCCACTCCTTACATACCAATCCAAAATCAGGAAGAAGAAAAGGTTGTAGAATCCAAGCCAATCAAAATTCCAAGTTTTAGGAGTGCTTCTTCAACCCAATAACCAATTCATAACCAAGAGCAGTCCATAATACCTCATATTCATCTTAGTAATGAACATGTTAACCTCACTTCATTAGTTGAACCCTTTTGCCCTCCCACCATCTCCCTTTTCAAAGGAGGACCCATTATATGGAGAGAAAATGAAGGTTATTTAGGTGGAGAGGAGAATATTCCAAGTGAAGATGATGAAGAAATAACTATTTGCAGCCCTTTTTGTGCCACCAAATCAGAAAAATCAGACTTGTTACAAGAGGATGATGAGCATGATCAGTTGGGACAGCAGGTTGAAAAGCAAGTAAGAGGTATTGAACATGAACTTTTGATTGATTTATATGATGATCTCCCATATTTGTTGGATATGAAGACTATCAATGCATATGTCAACAAATCTAGACCAGCTAGGACAACAAGATAGCAAGCGAGAAGGGGAGGTGTTTGAGGCAAAAGAATAACTGTTTGCTATTTATGAACCGGTAATTGAGGTGGATGATGAAAGATTAGACCTTTTACAAATAGAGATTGAGCATGATCAACTGGGACATCATTTTGAGCAGCAGTGTGTAAAGAAAGTGGATGGTAATGAGGAAGAGTTGGTCTACTTGTTTGACCAGCTGCCTTGTTTTGTTGACAAGGAAGAAATTTTGAAGCAACATGAAGAGGTTGGAGCTCTTAGTGAGCTGTTGGTTTGTAAAGAAAAATCTAAGTTTGAAATCCTAACTCATGATGAAGAAAACATAATCAGTCGCTCTATTCAAAAAAGCAAGGAAGAAATTCAAGAGGACACATTTTGGGATGAGTTGGAAGATTTTTGCTCAAGCTTGGACATCAAACCAACACCTTCCAAAGAGGAGACTCGTGAGCAACAACAAGAAAATGAAAGTGAGGTAGCCATGATTCAAGGTGAGTCAAAGGATTCAAGTCTTTTCAATTAGCAAGAAGATGGAGCAGTTGTCCATGAACAACAAGCTAGCAAGGGCAGTTCAAATTTTGTCATTTCAAGAGGATGCCCAATCAGGCATCTAGCTTGGTTGGAAGCCAACAAGAAGGAGAAGCCCCATGTCAACACTGATCTAGAGCATCAAAGAAGTTATCAAGTCACAATTGATCCACTTATTCACTTGATCACAGTTGGTTCTCCAGTCAAGATAGGTGGGTAAGTGACTTCATTTTCTTTCTTGGAGAGGTGTTGCAGCAATTTGTTGGATATTTTATTTTTCTCCATCTCTTTTGGTTGACTCAGAAGCATGAAAAGCATCCCAAGATGCTCAGAAAGGGCAGCTACTTTCAAGAACTAGTCAATGGCTTTGTTTAGGTAGCCTCTTTCAGGTTTAGTTTTAGGTTAGTTTAGGATGTTTTTGAGTGTTTTCCTCCAAGTGTTGAGGCACAATTAGTTTAACTATTGTCTTGTGTCTTCTTAGTTTTTTTTAGGAGTTTTGGTAGGTGTCAAGTCCTGTTCTTGAGGAGTTAATAGATGTAGTCAGGTTTGTTTTGAGTTGTTTCAGGTCTTTGATGACTCTATGCCCAATGGATAATAATGCAGCTGGTCTTGGAAGTTTTAGTAGGCAAAACTAATGTAGAGGTCGCCAAAAATGTTGACATTTTCTCCTTTGAGGCTTAATAGTCATTAGGATGTCCTAAGGTGTTGAAAGGTCTTATGTCTTCCAAGTTTTGTTTTTTAAAGGTCTTTAAAAGGTTTTTAAATGTAATGGATATAATAAGACATCTCTTTTGGATCATGTAAAGTAATCCATCATGGTTTTATGTCTTGGGAGGGATTTTTGTTTTTGAAGGTACTTAATGTTCTTTAAGAGTTTCTAAATGCACAAGACATATTAAAAGAAAAATGTCTTGCTTTTGTGTCTCTAAGCACATGAGATGTTTATTTCTTTGTAATATGGCATGTTATGAGTCAAAAGATTTTTAGAAATGCCTTAATTCTTTCCAAAAATCATGTACATAGTGGAGGGAATCTCATCTTGAAAAGAGTGGTCAAAAGGCTGGTAAGAGTTAGGTTTTAGGTCAGGTTTGATGATCAAGTTTAGTCATCTTAGGGTTTTCTGCAAGGTTACAACTCATGGAAGGAGCTTACTACGTGAGGAATATCTCAAAGTTTTGATGAGGATGAAGTTTTGGTAAGGTTGAAGGATTTACTAATAAAAGATTAATATGTAAACCTTTAGCTTTTATCTAAACATTCCTTGCATATCCATGGAAAACCTAACCCCTAACAGACATCTATTGAGCACCATGAAGCCATGAAGCATGTTGTAGCATGTTAATCCAAGACATGTATATGAAGACCATCATCAATGCAGAGGCATGCACACTGCTCAGACAAGAGTTTCAAAATTCTACTGTTGTTTATCAAGGACATCATGGTGTTATAGTAACTCTTCATGGTAAAGAAAAGCAGTGGTGGTGATTTAAAGGATCAAAGGGCTAACTGGTGAGTCTTGTATACATTCCTAGTTTTGTGAGACAAGATCAACTATAATGGATGTTTTTGTTGTCCAGATCCAAATGATATACTGGGTATTTATCCTTATATAGAGACATAATTATATGCTTTAGGAGATTTCTTGTAGTAATCATGTTTTGTTTGTGTTTATGAAGTAGTTGACTTTCTCAATAATTTTTGTCTCAAATGTAATCATAAAACAACCTTTTGTCAGCTTGTAATGATAGATTCAAGTTGCTTTGTTAGTATCCATTTGGTTTTTGAGTTTGTTGATATGATATCAAGAGCAGAGATCTGTTGAGGAGAGATTGGAGAGGTAAATGAATTTTTTTAAAGATCTTATAGTTCTAGTTCATGAGAAAGGAGTCATGAAGGATGATATCGATTCTTACATAAATAGTGCATATTATGCAACTAGTCAAGCAAAATGCCAATTGGCTAATGCATCTAGAACTCAAAAATCAAATTCTTCTCTGACTTGTTTATTGTTGTTAATTTTTGCTATTGTATTGTTCATTGTCATCATAGTCCTTGTAGCACAATTGGTGGCATATTCCCTAGAAAAAAATGGATTCCTATTGTTTCAAATCTTTATTAACTCCACAGCTACAGATTGGGTTGGGGCAATCTTAGATCTCTCCTTGTGATCTCCTGGGTGCAACATTTTGATGTATCTGAAATTTGTAAAGAGTAGAAAGGAGCAGCAAACAGATAGAGGACAACAACATGGATGTAGAAGGACAACAACAAACAGATAAAGGGACAACAAAAATAATGGAAAGAGAAGCCAGAAGGGATAGAAAAAAATAGTGATAAAGAGGAGCAACAAAAACAGTAATAGACAACAGCCAAAACATAGAGATGGAGCAACAAATAGTGAGAAAGGAACACCAAAAATAGATGTAAAAAATAGTCATGAGAGTAATAAAAACACAAACATAAGAGAAACAAACAATGTAGAAGGATAGCAACAAACAAACAAAGGAACAACAAAGAGGTCAAAGGAAGGCTAGCTCAAAGCAAAAGAGCAAAGATCTACATGAGTGTTGGAAGATAGTTTCAAACATTGATATGGTACAAGGGTTTGAAGACACTAAGTCAGAGCCAACAAATCATAAAGGATAGTCATTTTTGAAGACACAAAGAAGCAAAGAATGAACATAGTCATGCACAGTTGAGATAAGCCTATATAAAGTTCAGATATATTGTCATGACTGTATACATGGTCTCAGCAAAGGTGTATAGGTTTGTATTCTTCTTTATAATCTGCATCTTCATAATAAATCCTAGCATGATAACCGGTCTGTGAAGGTCTATAGAAGGTTTGTCCCTCTCTTTATTTGTACACTTTCATTTAGTTTCTATTTGAAAGTCATTTGTAAAGGACTACAAGATCTTCATAGGGATGTCATGACAAAGCATCATGAGACAATATACAGGGAGCAGATGAATGGAAATATCAACTCTACATTAAACATTTAACAAGGCAGAAGTCATGGGAAAATAGTCTCAATGACTGTAGTAAGAAAGACCAAAAGAGACAGTGTTTATAAAGGGGACAATGGGTACAAAAGCATGCAGAGAAGATTTAGAAGTTTAAAAACTTGTGTGCCTTAAACCCTACCACAATATAGCAATGATACAACTATATAGTGTTTTGCAGCACAAGAGAGACCAATGATGCAAGACAATAATACAATATGACTGTGATGGTAAGAGGACAGTACACATGACAAAGATAAAAATAGTCATTAGAACAATCCATGAGGAGTATTCACAATGAGCAACAAGTATGTCAGAGGTCTAAGAAAAGATTGTCATCACAGTAAAACCAGGATTACAAAGATAGTCATGAGAACCCTGAACATTAGCTTGAAACATTGACAATCATTGGAGAAGCATTGATAAGATGCTATGTGCTCATCAACATGCATCTGAAGGTACCAAGAGGTTGCAGCACCTGAAGAATCATACACAATAGACAAAGGTTGAAATACACAATCTGTATTTCAACCAAGGAAGAAATGAGAAAATGGTTTTTTCCTTAACCATATTTGAGGAATTTTTACTCAGCCCAGGAGCATTTGAAGCCTAAAATTGGATGCCAAGACTCCTAACAGGAACTATAATGGAAAGAGAGTAGTTTGAGGATATAAATGAGCATTTTGGAGTAGGTTAGAGCCCAAAAGGGGTAAATTCCTTGCCTTACACACCCCTAAGGAGTCATGTTTCATCCCAACAGCAGAAGTACATGCCCTTTTTTCATGCAAGGTAGACTGGGAAGGAATCAAGGCAATTAGAGCAGTTGTGACAACAATTATGACTAAATGGGTGACAAGGACAACAACTGGAGCAATTTGTGGGCAGTTTGAGGGCATCTAGAGGCAATTCCAACACTCTCCAAGGATATAGGACCTTCACCAACAACTGGAGCACATTCCTAGGAGCTTGAAGGGGTCGACCAACTCATGTCAAGAAGGCAAATCAAAGGACTCTTCTTGGGCATCCAAAATAGGTTGACCAAGTTTTAGGCATGATTTTTCAATTAAATGCAATTCCTATATGCTCTCCCATGTTTGAGGTGAGATATGGAACTCTTAGGATAACTTTTTGAAGGAGTTTTTTTTGTTTTGAATCTCTAGAAGCTCAAGAACCGAAATGTAATTTCATGTTTTTTTGCAGAAAACATACAAAAATCCAGACTTGTACAACAATTTATGATACCTTTCAATCAATAAAGTCAAGTTATTTTGCCTTCTCAATACTGTGTATTGTGTGATACTATGGGATTATTGATCTTTCCTTGTGATAATAGTGTTTGTCCTTGGTTTTAATCTAAATCTTCATTACCTTTATGCAGAAGTACATGTACCTTGCAGGACATAGTTAGTATCCTATTAGTTTCATGCAGGATTCAATTGTGAGATCAGTCATTTGAGCTTCCAAGAAGGTCATCTACTATTCCTCCTAAGTGTTTTTCATAAACTCCAAGGCCTCTCTATGAAATACTCATATAAAACATGTCAAATTGGAGTTGTGTGTGTTGTAGTGAAGTTTATTAGTTACATTGTGTATGTTAAACAACATTACAAGTCATAAATGTTTGGTGCATCACCTTCCATTAGGATTTAGGCTTCTTTTATGTCATTGCCTGCCCTTTTCCTTTGTGAACAATAGTAGATTAGAGTAGTTTAGGTGAGAAAACCAAGGGAACAAGTTCTTCATCTGGAGGTTTAGCTTCAAGTTCTGCAAGGTCCTACACCTAGAAGTTATTCTCGTTGTATCATGGGGTCTTGTTGAATCACATTCAACGAGAGGGTGCAATCTTGGTGATAACAATAATATCCACTTCAAGGGGGCAGTCCTCCCAAGAGAGCTTAAACTCCAATCACAATATTTAAGATTGATGCTTTGCACTTGATAAGCCCTTAGAATATTGAATCTTTCTTAATACAACTTCTATTATCCCATGCGTTTGGGATAAATAATTTTATTCAATCAACTATTGGGATGATATAGAAGTCGTATGCACACTAATCCTTTATTTATTACTACGTAATACACTATATTATCATATCCCTGGGAACATTACACTGTGACACTCGATCTTTATCACTATAGGTGCCCAACTATATAACAATTTGTAGGACCCATTTTCACCAACTAACCTTGTGGTAACAATCCCCATCATAATTTTCTAAATGGTCAAAATGGTCACTTTCTTGCCACCCTCAACTTTGTTAAAAACCAAGTGCCCACATCATTCCAGGTGTCACCAACTATATTGCCTGTCTTTATCTCTTGTATTTATTGAGGGTCCTCTAGAACAAACCTCTTGCTTATAATAATTGCCCCCAGGATCCTCTACATGTTATTGAGTGATGGTCCACTCTACCCCTATCTACAAAAACCATAAGGTCTTTAAGTATGCATCGTAATAAGTGAAAGTGTCACATAGAATCTTATTGGAGGATGATATCAAAGGGATCCATGATATCCTCATAAGTCGTGCTCTTTCTAGCCTATGCCTCTCCTCATTTACATTGAATCCAACACCCTCCCTAACCAATCCTTCTCTTGGATACCACTCCATATGGTGTAGTTGCCTCGCAAGCACCCACAAATAAAGACATCATCAATCTCATCTCAAAAATCACAAAAAACAATAAAACTAAAAATTTTCTAACAATAATAACAAATTTACCACTTTTAATAAGTAGTGATTTCACCCCAACAATTGTAATTTCATTGTATCCATGGTGATTTATTGTCATTGTAGTGATATTTATTTTATCATGGTGAAAACTTGATTGGTGCAATCATCAATTTTGCTTTGCACTATCAAATCTACTAGTCGTGATCCAAAACGTAAAATCTACCTAAAAACTTGAAAATCAACCAAAATTAAAAACATATTTTTCTAATCCACTCCTCATCATGATCAATTCTAGACAACCCATGACCAAATCTTTTGCCCCCAGGTGATGAATTTGATGATTTTCATTTCAACCTAATTTGAGGGTTTTTATTCATAGTGTCTCTACCATTACCTTAAGCCATAAGTCATTGCATCTTTGCGATCTTGGTTTCATCCTCTCTTCACCAACTATCTCCATGCTCAATTTGGTTGTATATGGACCAAATCTCAATTTTTTCCAAACTCTTGAGTGAAAATGGCCTCCTCGAATCTCCAAATTTAGTTATATTGGCTTGTTAAAATTTAGGAAAAAGGCCTCTTTTATAGGCACATTACACTAGGGAATGCAAATAGTCATCTAAACCCCAAGCATATGGCAATTTCTCATATCCCTCATTTCAAGTACTTTTTTACCAAAAAATGAATTGATGTTTGTTATGTATGAAAACGAGAATGAAGAAGACTAACATGCACACTAGATCAAACCCTCTTCCACAATAACATTCAAGGACAAAACTGAGTGAAATCACTACTAATTGGAGGTGGATTTAGCTACAGATTTTGTAGTCAAGAGTGATATAGAAAGATCTGATTTAATTATGCCTTTTTATCAAACCCTAGGTCAATGATGCACAAAACCCTAGTTCTACAAAGATTTGATTATAATAGAAGATGTACTGCAAATATCCATAAACTAATTGCACAAGAGTGATCAAGAGAATGTCAAAACCTGTATCCCAAAAGCTGGAATGTCAGAGGACTATTTCGAGGGCACCCAAATCCTACAAGTTGGAATCTTCAGAGATTGCAAACTGGAGAAATGCTACAGAGGCTGTCCTGAGGCTAGATCTGAAGTTTTTTAAGGAAAATGGACTATTTCAAACGTACCCAAGTCCTGTACGAAGAAATATTCTAAAATACTGTCAGATCCTAAAACCTTGATTCTTCCTCAGTCTTCATGTACCTTCATTTCCCAAATCCCTCACCGGTAACTTGCACAAAAGAAGGAGAGAAGGGGTTTAGGGGTTATGGTGTTTAGGGACTTGCCTCAGTCAAATCCCGGGATAACATTCAAGCTTCCCAACACCATTGATAAAGAGAGTGTACCCTTACAGGGTAAAAGCTAAACACAAATCAATGAGATGAAATCAAATGATGACGAACAACAATGATATCACCTATGTGATGAAACCCTTAGCAGGATGAATGGTCTTCAACTCATAAGGAGATATAGATGATAACTTAAAACCTGCAACAACACACACAATGACAATACACTACTCTACAATCACAATGAATGCTTTGAATGCTCTTTACTCCAATGCTTCAAGTTTACTATCTCTAGCTAGGTTCATAATGAATTCAAAAACACAATTATATATGCTTTCCTTCTAACATTCGTTAAATTAACCAAAAGAGTTGACAAGGAGAAACCCTTTTAAAGGTCTTATGCCAACATTCATTTAAATTTGCCCTAACTAATTAGGGAGGACTTGGGCGCAGGCGTCCAAGTCCCAAGGCTCCTTTTTGGTTTGGGGTATGATAGAATATGGGCCCCTTGTTCCCAATTTGCATTGGTTTTGGGGGATTTTCCATCAGGATAAATAATTAGAATGTATAATGTAATCACGGGGACCTAGGAGCTAAACAAGGAGGTAAAAAGACATGTGTCCAATTTTTACTCCATAACGCCCCCACTTTAATGTGTGTATGATCTTACAATCAGTACATGCATTAAAGTATGGTCAAAGCATATCAAACACATCAAACACTAGAGCGAAGACACACCCTAAGTTTGAAGGAACCATTTCTAGCCCTGAAGCTTAGGCAAACATAAGAAAACACTTGACAATCATGCAAGACACAATGAATACAATAAGGAAGCACATAATACATGGAGAAGATGGTGTTGCAAGTATGGGCCTAACCGGTGTTGTCATTGTTGTCAACATATTCCTGTTGCATCGATGTCAAGGATTGGATGAGTTGTGTGCTGAGGATATTGAGAAAATTAGTCCTATCAAAAGCAGAGAAGAATAGTGAAGACAGTGAAGCTCTATGCAGTGAAGATCCTAGCTAGATGAAGATAAGAGAATGTGCATCAAAGGGTTTGTAGATATGTGTCTAAAGATGATCCAGTCAAGATTTGAGAGGTCCGCATGAAGATTTGGAGAAGTTATGGCCATATGAGTAAAACTGACTCTAGTAGATGTTCAGAGGTGACAGAGTGACACAAATAGGTCCGGTGAGATCCAGAAATGCAATATCTTGTTCTGCAGATTTGGCGAAGTGTTTAGGAATCCAATGTGAATTGCCAACTCAATTGGTTCGTGGTCTGGAGGTCCGCAAGCATTTATTCCAATGTGACAATGATGGCAGACTGTGTTCTTGAGGTTCCAGATGAAGATGAGAATGATTTCAGTAAGCAGAAGTGGTGTGGATGTTCATGGTGATTCAGGCAATCTTGTGGAGGTCTCTAGATTGTGTCCAGTTCGTATTGACAGTCCGCATTGAAGATTAAGCTCGTAATTGAAGATTTACTTCCAGGTGATGATGTTCTTCTTAATCATGGCTGACCAGATGTCTACACATCTTGCAGATGATCTTGAAGATGTTCCGCGAAGCATGGCATGTTCCTCAAAGAAGATTGAAGTCCCAGAAATGTGTGGCCGACAGTGTGGTGATACGCATGAATTTCTTGTAACAAATCAAATTATATTTGTGTATCTGCTCTGTAATAAAATAAAGTATGTATTGTGTCGACTTTGATGATTATCCCAAAGTCAATGTCTTGTATAAATAAGAGTTGTGAAGTCATTTCAAAGTATCTCGTTGATGATGAGTGTGTGGTAGAGAGGAGAAGAGCGAAGAGCAGAGCAGAAGTATTGAGCTTAAATGGAACTAACTCAAGCATGGTGAGGATGCTAATCTCCAGTTCAAGTATGTAATACTTATATTATTCTGTAGACAGTGTGTCTCCTGTAGGCAATGGGCCTCTTGTGAGCAGTGTGCTCGAATAGTGAGCCCTAATTGGCAGGTGCCATTTTTTTCTTCTTATTCTTTTAACAGAGAATACAATCTTGGGTTAGTCACCCCGTGGTTTTTCCCTTAACTGGGTTTTCCATGTTAAAATCTTGGTGTCATATGTGTTAATGTGTTTCTGATCTTGAGTTATTGCATTGTGCTTCCATGATTGAATCATTATTATGCTATAGAAATATGAGAATGATTTAATTGTTTAAAGAAAAGTAAGTTTTGAGACAACTGATTCACCCCCCCTCTCAGTTGTCTGTCCTAATACCAACAATTTGTATCAGAGCTAAGTTCCTTTAAAAAGAGTTTAATTGCTTGAGGAGATCCAGGATGTTTTCCTACAAGGAGGATAGTCTGAGGTTTGATGGAACTAATAACACTCTTTGGAAAAGCCGCATGGAATGTCACTTGCAATGTATGGGAATGCAATATTGGACCATAACTTTAAAGAAGTATGTTCCTCCAAAGAATGGTCTGACAACTGTAGATGAAATCAGAGATGCTGAAGATAATCTTCGAGCTAAAGAAGCCTTACTAAGTGCCTTATCTGATTCAGAGCTGACAAATGTTATAGATTTAAAAACTGCATATGAGATTTGGGAAAAATTGGAACTTCTGCATGAAGGAGACAAATATGTTAAATGTGCCAAACTACAGAGTCTAAAAGGAAAATTCGAAAACCTGAAGATGAATAAAGATGAGAATATCACTACATTTATGCCAAAAATAAATGAGCTTGTTTGTGGCATTAGGTGTGCTTGTGGAACCTTGGATGAAGATGAGATTGTTGCCAAAGTTCTTAGATCCCTACCTCCTGCTTACAAACACTATTGAAGAATTCAGATCTTTATCAAATATCACAAGAGATCAATTGGTTGGAAAATTAGTTGCATTTGAATTGGCTGAGTTTGGATATGCACCCCCCAAGACTGAATCTGCATTCAAAGCTAGTGCCTCTGAAAAAGGCAAACAAAGGTATGATCCAGGAGAGAACTCCTCAAAGAAACTATCATGGTATGAAAAAGCAAGAAAAGATCTGGAAGAAGATGAAGTAGAAGCTACTCAACTTGAAGCCCTTATTGCAAAAAGATTGCCAAGAGGATCTGGTAAGTATGAAGGAAAATTGCCCTTCAAATGTTTCAACTACAACAAGATTGGTCATTTTGCTTCAAGGCGTCTGGAAAGATTTTCAAGGACTAATCCAAATAGATCAAGATTTCAAAAGAAATGTTACTATGTTCATGAAGATGATGATGATGAAGGAGTAACAGATGATGAATCAGAGACAGGAAACAAATCTGGAAGTGATTGGGTGTTTATTGCCATCAAGGAAGAAGATCCAATGCCCATTGAATATGTCAATCATAAAATGGTAGAAAGAGCTCTAACTGCCCAAGTTGAAGAAAAGGATGAATGGGTCATTGACAGTGGATGCTCCCACCATATGATTGATGACAAAAATAAGTTCATAGATCTGGAAAGATATGAAGGAGGATTTGTAAAGTTTGGTGATAATTCTACTGGTAGAATCAGAGGGACTATTTCTTTTGATGGAAAGAACAAAACCAGTGATGTACTGTATGTTGAAGGTCTGAAGCACAATCTTCTCAGTGTTGGGCAGTTGGTGGACAAAGGCTATGATCTCTGATTCAAAAATGGAAAATGTAAGATCTTTGAAAGTTCTAGAATAGAGGTTGCATCCGATACTCAAACAAAAGGTAACATCTTCCACTTGGTTGGTACTAGCAAAAGTTGTTTATTTGTTCAAATTGATCAAAGTTGGTTGTGACATAGGAGAATGTGTCATGTAAATGTTTAATATCATCAAGATAAGCAACACTCAGGCTGTAAGAGATCTTCCAAGATTGGTGAAACCTACTAACAGTTTGTGCAAAGAATGTCAGTTGGGTAAGCAGAGCAGAGTCACACTCAAAAGTAAGGAACAATCTTCTACCGGATTGTTGGACTTAGTACATACTGATCTATGTGGACCAACAAGAATCAGGAGTTTGCAAGGTGATAGATATTTCATGTTACTAATTGATGATCATTCCCGGATGATGTGGGTGACTTTCCTGAAAGAGAAATATGAGGCTCTTGAGAAATTCAAAATATTCAAGGCTATGGTCAAGAATGAAACCGGGTTAAACATAAAATGTCTTAGGTCTGATAGAGGTGGAGAATTCACATCCAAAGAGTTCATTGAATTCTATTAGAAACATGGGATAAAAAGACAGTTATCTGCTCCAAGGACTCCACAACAGAATGGAGTAGTGGAGAGAAAGAACCGGACCATCCAGGAAGCATCTAGAACCATGATGATGAAAGCAAATGTTCCTTATATCTACTAGAGAGAAGCTATAAGCACTGCTGTCTATACTCTTAATCGAGTACAAATCAGAAGCAATACTGGTAAGACCCCTTATGAACTCTGGTTTGGCATCACTCCTACTGTGAAGTATTTCAGAGTCTTTGGTAGTAAATGTTACATTAAAAGAGATGAAGACCTTGGCAAATTTGATGTTAGAAGTGATGAAGGAATATTCTTGGGTTATTCTACTTAAAGCAAAGCATACCGGTGTTATAACAAGAGATTGAGAAAGATTGTAGAAAGTACAAATGTGAAGGTTGATGAAGGCATTGAAAAACCCTCAAGGTTTTATGAATATGAAGAAGACGATCAAAATGATGTTTTGATCCAAGAAGTTCAAGCCTCTTCTGAAATTTAGATCCAGACTGATTCGGAGAATCTTGAAATACAGGAAGAAGAGATAAGTTTGAATGAACCTGTCCAAGATATAGTAGTGCAAGAAATTCCCAAAACTCCCAAGTATGTAAGACTAAATCATTCTAAAGACCAGATCATAGGTGATAAAAGCAAAGGTGTTCAAACAAGAAGAAAGATTGCTCAAGATTCAGATAAGTATTGTATGATTTCAAAGATTGAACCAAAAATAGTAAGTGAAGCATGCAATGATGAAAGTTGGGCCAAAGCAATGAAGGAAGAGTTGATGCAGATTGAAAAAAATCACACTTGGGATCTTGTTCCCAAACTTAGAAACAAAAATGTGATTGGGACCAAATGGGTCTTCTGAAATAAACTAAATGAAGATGGTGAAGTAGTTAGAAACAAAGCTAGATTGGTCTGTAAGGGTTATTCTCAAGTAGAAGGAGTTGACTTTGAAGAAACTTTTGCTCCGGTGGCAAGAATTGAAGCAGTTGAATTATTTCTTGCCTTTGCTGCCTTCAAGGATTTCAAAGTATATCAGATGGATGTCAAGTCTGCCTTCCTAAATGGCGACTTGGAAGAAGAAGTATACATTGAGCAACCAGATGGATTTCAATTGTCTGATCATGGTGATGTGGTCTACAAGTTGAAGAAAGCACTGTATGGACTCAAACAAGCCCCAAGGGCATGGTATGAAAGATTGGATAAACATCTTTTGAAGATTGGTTTCAACAAAGGTACTGCTGACAGTAACTTGTACTTCAAGATTGATAATGAAAATATCTTGATTGTTGAAGTATTTGTTGATGATATCATTTTTGGAGGAAGAGATAGTATGTGCAACACTTTTGCAAATCAAATAAAAAGTGAATTTGAGATGTCTATGTTTGGGGAAATGAATTTCTTCTTGGGTCTGCAAATCACTCAGACAAATAAAGGAATCTTCATATCACAGACCAAATATGTGAAAGAATTGTTGAAGAAGTTTGGGATGGAAGATTCAAAACCAACGAATACTCCCATGGAAACTGGATATAAACTGAGCAAAGATGATGAATCTCCTAAGGCTTATCAGAAAAAGTACAAGTCAATGATTGGAGGACTACTGTATCTTACTCAAACTAGACCTGACATTATGAATGTTGTTGGTCTTGTTGCCAGATTCCAAGCTGATCCCAAAGAATCTCATGTCATGGCAATCAAGAGAATTCTTAGATATCTAAAGGGAACAATTGAGTATGGTTTATGGTATCCTAGGGATCATGATTTCTCTTCATGCATATACAGATGTGGATTGGGCAGGAGATGTGGATGACCGGAAGAGTACCAATGGTGGTGCATTCTTTTTGGGGAAAAGATTGTTTTCTTGGCTGAGCAAGAAACAAGAGGCAATATCTCTGTCCACTGCAGAAGCAGAATATATTGTAGTAGTAGGTAGTTGCACTCAAGTATTGTGGATGAAGCAAATGCTAACAGACATCAAAGTGGAGTATGACAAACCTATCACAATCTTCTGTGATAACTCAAGTGCAATAAATATATCAAAAAATCCGGTGTTACATTCAAAGACAAAACATATATCAATCAAGTTTCACTTTTTGAGAGAGTAGGTGAACAAGAATGAAATCAGATTGGAGTTTGTGTCCTTAAAGGATTAGATTGCAGACATTTTTACTAAACCTCTACCTAAGGACTCTTTTGAGTATCTCAGGGAGAAGTTAGGGGTTATTACCCCTCCAGTTTTGAATTAAGGTGCACTGATGTACATCAGTCCGGTGGATCTAACAGTCATATCTTGTAGTCTGGATTGATGATAGGAAGCTTGTACTCAGGGGGAGCAGTCTGTATGATTCTGAAGTATTGATGCAAGTATGTTCCCTTTGCCATTAATGTCAAAGGGGGAGAGCAGACATGTGAAAAACAAAAGTGGTTGCTGATCAAAGGGGGAACAGTAAAGAAAGAGAAGACATATGAATG
This sequence comes from Cunninghamia lanceolata, assembly GCA_027924645.1. Lineage (NCBI taxonomy): Eukaryota > Viridiplantae > Streptophyta > Pinopsida > Cupressales > Cupressaceae > Cunninghamia > Cunninghamia lanceolata. The sequence goes on along the minus strand of BSBN01000420.1, from coordinate 9,121,121 downwards.
ATTGTTGTTGATAGAGGGAGCTATGTCAGTTAGCAAGGAGAATTTCTTGTCTTGATGGTTAAAATAGTTTTTCACATCATATGTTGCCATCAATGACAAAGGGGGAGATTGTTGCAAGTATGGGCCTAACCGGTGTTGTCATTGATGTCAACATACTCCTGTTGCATCGATGTAAAGGATTGGATGAGCTATGTGCTGAGGATATTGAGAAAATTAGTCCTATCAAAAGCAAAGAAGAACAGTGAAGATAATGAATCTCTATGAAGTGAAGATCCTAGTTAGATGAAGATAAGAGAATGTGCATCAAAGGGTTTGTAGATATGTGTCTAAAGATGATCCAGTCAAGATTTGAGAGGTCCGCATGAAGATTTGGAGAAGTTATGGCCATATGAGTAAAACTGGTTCTGGCAGATGTTCAGAGGTGACATAATGACACAAATAGGTCTAGTGAGATCCAGAAATGCAATATCTTGTTCTGCAGATTTGGTGGAGTGTTTAGGAAGCTAATGTGAATTGCCAACTTAATTGGTTCATGGTCTGGAGGTCCACAAGCATTTATTCCAATGTGACAATGATGACAGACTATGTTCTTGAGGTTCCGAATGAAGATGAGAATGATTTCAGTAAGCAGAAGTGGTGTGGATGTTCATGGTGATTTAGGCAAGCTTGTGGAGGTCTCTAGATTGTGTCCAGTTCATGTTGACGGTCTGCATTGAAGATTGAGCTCGTAATTGAAGATTTACTTCCAGGTGATGATGTTCTTCCTAATCATGGCCGACCGGATGTCTACACATCTTGTGGATGATCTTGAAGATGTTTTGCAAAGCATGGCATGTTCCTCAAAGAAGATTGAAGTCCCAGATAGGTGTGGCCGACAGTGTGGTGATACACATGAAGTTCTTGTAACAAATCAAATTGTATTTGTGTATTTTCTCTGTAATAAAATAAAGTATGTATTGTGCCGACTTTGATGATTATCCCAAAGTCAATGTCTTGTATAAATAAGAGTTGTGAATTCATTTCAAAGTATCTCGCTGATGATGAGTGTGTTGTAGAGAGGAGAAGAGCGAAGAGCAGAGAAGAAGAATTGAGCTTAAATGGAACTGACTCAAGCATGGTGAAGATGCTAATCTCTAGTTCAAGTATGTAATACTTATATTATTTTATAGACAGTGTGTCTCCTGTAGGCAGTGGGCCTCTTGTGAGAAGTTTGCTTGGGCAGTGAGCCCTAATTGGTAGGTACCATTTTTTTCTTCTTATTCTTTTAACAGAGAATACAATCTTGGGTTAGTCACCCCGTGGTTTTTCCCTTAACCGGGTTTTCCATGTTAAAATCTTGGTGTCATATGTGTTAATGTGTTTCTGATCTTGAGTTATTGCATTATGCTTCCATGATTGAATCGTTATTATGCTATAGAAATATGAGAAGGATTTAATTGTTTAAAGAAAAGTAAGTTTTAAGACAACTGATTCACCCCCCCTCTCAGTTGTCTGTCCTAATACCAATAGATGGTACAACACGTAATACACAGAGAATACATGAACACAGTCACACAATACACAAGGTATACATGAAGAGAAAACATGATTAAACAAGTATACTTCCCTAACTAGGTGATGGGGGGAGCTCATCGCCACATGCTGCCACTAAAACATGCAAGACATGCAAGGAAGACACGAAATAGACATGGAATACACGAGCATCGTAAAGTATGTTGTCGACACACTATACGTCTTATACACAACAAACACAGGCGATAGGGAGGAGCTCATGACTACACTCCACTATCTAAGACACGCCAAACTCACTTGACGGTTGAGCTATGCTACCACAATTGCCAAAGACACACTTAAGGGTGAATAACTGAAGATCCAACCCTGCCTCCATAGAGGACTTTTTTTTTAAGGATGTGCAACCACTCAAGGGAAGACACAATCCCACCTTCCACATAAGGGCTTTAAAAATGCAACCCCACCTGCATCTGTAGATGCCTTACAGTGAAAAGGAAGCATGTTCTCAAAGTATACAACCCCACATGCATCGCAGAGATGCCTTACAGTGAAAAGGAGGTATATGCAAAACAAAACAAAGTACACAATCCCACATGCATCGCAGAGACGCCTTACAGTGAAAAAGAAGCATATATAAACACGCTTTATCAACAATATCTAAAATATCCAAGCATTTACCACAATATATGCCCCCACCTTAAAGTGGTTGACCTCGCTTACCGATATAAATCACATTTAAGGTAAAGTTGAAAACATGCAAGGGAACAAGAGATTTCGCAAAGCCCATGCCCCAAAGTGACATGTACTTGTAATCGTTGATTATTCCTAACAAACACATCAATATCATTTGCTAACAACCATTAACTAACAATATAAAAGCTTTGGTTAGAAAATCTATTCTAAGATAACAACTAAATCATCTCATGAAATTTATACAGAAATTAGGCAACATACCACTCAGAAAAACCAAGGCTATACTTACGGGTTCAGAACTGAGTATAGGCACGAGGCTATACTTCAGGTATCTTAGAACCAGATGTAGCTATAAGGTGAGATAGAAAACATTCCAAAGTGCCTAGAGGCATATTTAGAGTATTGCAAAGGTTTGTTACAAGAATTTTACAATATGATATACGATCACATCACAACACAAAGTGATTCTACTAGTCAAGCGTCAGTAACATATTAACCCCATCTTCATATATGGATTGGGTCCATTTTTATTCTTGTTGTGGGGACACACTGTCCTTATCAATTTTTATTTGTTATCATCATCCGCCGACTAGTAGACCCAAAGAAGAATGAAAACACAAAAAATACGAGAGGAGACAAAAGTGACTTAGGTTTACAACATGGGAAAATACCCCTAAGATATTCTCCACAACGTTAATCCCCCGAGGCACCACACACAACAATTACAATAAGAGAGAGGAGACTAAAGGAATAGATAAACAAATAGAAGAAGTGTCACAACAGAGTGTTGCACATATGTTACCTAAGGTTGTCACTGTTGTGGTTGTGATTGATGTCAACACTCAGCTTAGATGCTTATGTTGATGATATACTATGATGGTGTGTTAATAGTGATGGTGTTGATGTTCATGATTGGATGTAATGCCTTGTTTAATATCAATTAAGGTTGTGTCAAGCATGGTTGTTGTCAACAGAGATGATATCATGATGATATATTAAGATGGGAATTAGAAGCATTGAGATGATGATTAGAAGTAATGTTGATATTAGAGAGATGGTGCTGATGGTCTGTAGGATGTTGTATGCTCTTTTCTATTGTTCCTAAGGATGTATGTGCTATTACAAGAAGACTTTGGTCTCCGGATGTTGGTGAATGTTTATGGTGTAGGAAGTTGCCTTGAAGACAGCTTGGTACCGCATTTCTCCACATTTGAAGATATGGTCATGCAGTTCAGAAGTTAAGTTCAGTATGCTGAGAAGGTGCTATATCCAAAGTTTCATGTATCATTTTCTCCTCTGCAATGAAAGTTATAAGTGACAAAGTTCCAATTTGTGCTCTGGCAGAATAGAGTGATGATGAAGGCTGGTTGGAATGCTCCACATTCCTTCGGAAGTGAATATTTGTCCATACAGTTTTGTGGACATGTTAAGGGATGTTCAATACATGCTACTTTGCAGTATCAAGTGATTTGGGTCTGCAAATTTAGTTTTCAAATGACAGTGTATTACAGATGGTTTCAGATGCCTAACTATTCTCAAAATATATGTTTGGATACTTGCATCAGTTCAAGAGTGTACAGATCAACAATATGAGTTTATGTGGACATTATACATGTCTTTATGTTTCTCAGGTTTGAAGCACATGAAGATCTTTCATGTTTCTAGTACCGCACAAAGTTTTGAAGACAGTTTATGAAGAGTTATTGTTGTTGAGGCTAACTGAGGTATGTTGAAGGTATGTGGTACAAAGTTCTTGTTGTGCGGAGTTCAAGAAGTGTTTGGAGATGCCGTACGGGTCATGCCGACTCATCTGGGAGAAGAACAAGTAATGTTTAATCATCCATGAGTACCACCAAGTTGTAATGACCGATGTGCTACAAGCTTCATGTTGTCTTGCTTAAGGGCGACCTAATTCAATTTTGTGAAGCGTGCAGATGTTATTCCTTAAAGGATGATGTTGTGAAGGATTTTTAGGTGATGCAGGAGCATCCTTGGTTCAAGAGTAATCTTGCATCAACCAAAAACATTTGCATTTCAGTTTGTTTGCATTTTAGTTCTTTCATTTTCCAGTTCAGTTCAGGCAGTTCAGTTAGAAGCAGTTTCAGCTTGTGGTCCGGTTTTGGCAATTCACATCTTGCGGATCTGGACTTAGCACCTACATTCATTCATCTACATCATATCAAGAATTCAGAGCATTTGGATTAGTTACCGGAAAGATATCGCTATCAGAAGATCATTTGTTTTCTCATAGCAAAGCATTCTAACAATTCCTGATAATCAGCTAAAGGAGAAGGCTTCCAGATCATTCCTTGACTTGCGGATCTCAATGACACATCATTCAATGTCCTTTGGTTTATGGCCGACCTTCCCCAAGGGTCCACACATTCCATTCATTTGAGGAAGTGTTCTATGCATTTAGGTCCAACCTATCTGTGAACACATTACAGCTCTTCATTGGAGTTTGTGAACTTCCTTAGTTGACGCGGAGGAATCTATTGGTCTGGATTGGATATATATTAATGTAATAGATCCTTAGGAAAGCAGTTAGCAATTGATTCATAATTCTTAGTTTAGATATTGTGCAAAGGGAGCTTCAAAGTCTTATCTTGCGCATGCATGTAGTCAGGCCTTTGAGTCCTAGTTGGAAGCCCACATGTTGCCGGCCAGATTGTATTCAAATTCTTTGATATACTGAATGACTGAATCTGCATTTGTTCCATTTCTTTGAGTTGTTTCCGTTGTGTTTACTCTTATTGCACGGTCTAGACAATTCATTCTATTAACCCTCCTACCATGATTGTACCAAGTGGTATCAGAGTGAAAGTTTGATTCTTTGGAACAAATTGGCGAAGGGGATTCTGTAAGATCTTGTTGTAAGCAAATTGCCGATCTGAGGTAGGTTACATGTGTGCAACCGATCACCAATTGAGAGGCAGTTGTCGCTTGTAGCCCAATCGTCGAACCTGAGGCAATTTGCACTTGATTCTAGGAAGATGTCACCCCGAAGAGTTCCTCCTGTTGGTACAATGGCTAATAGAATGGATGAGATGATGGAATTGATGAGAACAATACGAATTCATTTGGATGCTGTTGAAGAAGATAGACGAAGAGGATTGACGCTGAGACCTAATGTTGAAAGAGTTGATGAAGAGGAATTTCAATCTGCTGAACAAACTAGCAAAACACTAGAAGGTAATGAAGAAGAAGAATCAAATCAAATAAAGATGTTGTGAGCTATTTCAAATATTGGAAAGAGACCTAGAGTTGATGTACTGAACTATACTGGTAATTTGAATCCTGAAGAATTGATTAACTGGATAAATGATATGGAAGAATACATTGAATATGAAGAAATTGAAGATCTGGAGAAGGTGAAATTTGAAAAGACAAAGTTGAAAGGACATGTTGCTATATGGTGGAAAGAAGTTTAGTTAGAAAGAAACAGAAGAGGAAAAGAAAAGATTACAAAGTGGGACCGGATGGTGACAAAGTTGAAGAATCAGTTTATACCTGCTGACTATGAGTTGGAATTGTTGAAAACATTGCAGAACCTGAGACAAAAGGAGAAATCTGTGAAGGAGTATACTGAAGAATTTCATAAAATGATCATAAGGACATGACATAGTGAAGCAAGCAAAGAGAAAGTGGCTAGATACATCAATGGACTAAGATTGAACATTCAAGAAGAACTAAGTTTGGTAAGGATGACATCTTTGCAAGAAGCATATAAGTTTGCCCTGAAAGTTGAAGAGAAGTTGAATAAGAGACATGATCAGATACAGAGAGGCAGAGGAGGTAAATTTTAGAGAGGTAAAACATTTTCTGGATATGATAGATCATTTGTGGAGCAGAACAAGTTTGACAGCCCATTTAAGAAGGATGATAGGGTTAACAATGCTATCAGAGAGATGACATAAATTTTTACCAGAGAGGAAACCCTAGTGCATACCAGAATGAAGGATACAAAAGAGAAGGAAGAGGATTTGATAAGAGGACATTCAGAGGTACTTGCTTCAAGTGTGGAGGTGAATGACATAGAGCATTTGAATGTAATCAAGGTAGCACAAGCAAGAGGACAAAAAATAGTGGAAGAGCAGCCTATGTTGAAGAAGAACCTGTTGAATCACCTAGTTCTGTTGGAAAACTTGAGAAAGGAGAATCATTGGTGATGAGGAGAGCACTATTTCAAATAGAGGCAAATGAGGAACCATCACAGAGGAAAAGTCTGTTCAGAACCAAATGCAAATCTGGAGGTAAGTGTTGTAAAGTTGTAATTGATAGTGGTAGTTCAAATAACCTAGTTTCAGAGGAGATGGTGACTAAGCTGAAGTTGGAAAGATTGAAACACCCTAAGCCCTATCAGATAGCATGGATTCAGGATGATCATAAGGTACTGGTGAGTGAACAATGTTTGGTGAAATTTCATATTGGATCTTATCATGATGAAGTCTTGTGTGATATTATGTCTATGGATGTTTGTCATATCTTGTTGGGTAGACCTTGGCATTATGATAGAAAAGCTATACATGATGGGAGAAAGAATACATATACTATAACAACAAATGGGAAAATAATTACTTTGATTCCTTTGGAAGATGATCCTAAAGATGTGGTATGTGGGAATGCTAGAATCTATTTGGTAGATGGAAGGAAATTTTTGGATGGTTTGAAACAGGAAAGTATGTGTTATGCCTTGATTCCTAAGAAGACTGAAGCATTGAAGAAAGAAATTGACCCGGATGAGATAAGAGAGTTGCTAACAGAGTATGAAGACATAATATTAGATAATGTACCTGAAGGATTACCACCTATAAGGAGTATCAGTCATCACATGGATCTTATACTAGGAGCAAGTTTGTCTAACAAAGTAGCACACCAGATGACATTGGCAGAGAATGAAGAACTGAATAGACAGATACAAGAGTTGTTGAGGAAAGGTTTGATCAGAGAAAGTTTAAGTCCTTGTGCAGTACCTACAGTTTTGGCACTGAAGAAGGATGGAGAATGGAGAATGTGTACTGACTCTAGATCAATAAACAAGATCATAGTTAAGTATAGATTTCCTTTACCTAGGATGGCTGATATTATGGATTGTTTGAGTGGAGAAAAATATTTCACAAAGATAGACTTGAAGAGTGGATACCATCATATCAGAATCAGAGAAGGAGATGAATGGAAGACTACCTTTAAGACAAATGAAGGATTGTATGAGTGGTTAGTGATGCCCTTTGGATTGACAAATACACCGAGTACTTTCATGAGATTGATGAATGAAGTCTTGAAGAAATTCTTGGGTAAATTTGTGATTGTGTACTTGGATGATATTCTGATTTTTAGTAAAACAAAAGAAGAACATTTGTGGCATATTAGACAAGTTTTGCAGAGGTTGAGACAGGATAAATTGTTGATAAACATCAAGAAGTGTAGTTTCATAAAGGAAGAGTTGGTATATTTGGGATTTGTGATTTCTGTGGAAGGATTGAAGATGGACCCAGAGAAAGTGAGAACAATTATTGAATGGCCTACACTGGAGAGCATTGGAGAGGTTAGATCATTTCATGGATTGGCTAGTTTCTACCGAAAGTTCATCAGAAATTTTAGTTCAGTTTGTAACCCTATGACAGAGACAATGAGAGGTGACAAAAAAGATTTTAAGTGGACATCAGGAGCAGACAAAAGTTTTGAGTTGTTGAAGCAAAAAGTGACAGAGCAACCTGTTTTGGCATTACCGGATTTCAATAAGGTATTTCAGGTTGATTGTGATGCAAGTGGAAATGCAATTGGAGCAGTGTTAAGTCAAGAAGGTAGACCAGTAGCATATTTCAGTGAGAAGTTGAATGATACAAAGAAAATATATTTAGTTTATGATCAAGAGTTCTATGCCATAATTCAATCCTTGAAGAAGTGGAGACATTACTTGTTGCCTAAGGAGTTTGTGTTGTATACAGATCATCAAGCTTTGCAGTATTTGAATAGTCAAGGTAAGTTGAATTAGAGACATATGAGATGGGTAGAGTTCATGCAGAGTTATACCTTTGTGTTGAAGCATAGGAGTGGAAAATCAAACAAAGTTGCTAATGCCTTGAGTAGAAGAAGAAACTTGTTGACAGAGATGAGAGTTGAAGTGTTGGGTTTTGACGAATTGAAGAACATGCATGAGGGAGACACTGATTTTGCAAAACCTTGGAAAGCCTGTAAGGAACCTGTTGTGACATATAGAAGTAAGTGGTTGGACTATTTCATTAAAGAAGATATCTTATTCAAAGGAAGTCAGTTGTGCATACCAAGAAGTTCAATGAGAGATAATTTGATCAAAGAGAAGCATAGTGGTGGATTGGCAGGACACTTTGGCATTGACAAGACAGTGGCTTTGGTGAGTGAAAATTACTTTTGGCCTCAGATACATAAAGATGTTCAGAGATTTGTACAGAGTTGTAGAGTTTGTCAAGTTGCAAAAGGGAGTAGTCAAAACACTGGATTATATAAACCTTTGACAACACCGGAGAGACCTTGGGAAGACATAAGCATGGATTTTGTAATGGGATTGCCAAAGACACAAATAGGACATGATTCAATATTTGTAGTGGTTGACCAATTTTCAAAGATGGCTCATTTCATACCTTGTAAGAAGACAACTGATGCAGTGCATGTAGCTGACCTATTTTTCAAAGAGATTGTGAGATTGCATGGATTACCTAAGAATATAGTTTCAGACAGAGATACAAAGTTTGTTGGATATTTTTGGAGGACACTTTGGAAGAAGATGAAGATAGATTTGAAGTTTAGTTCTACTTTTCATCCATAAACAGATGGACAGATAGAGGTAGTGAATAGGAGTTTGGGAAACTTGTTGAGATGTTTGGTTGGAGACAAAGCCAGAAGTTGGGATTTGCTTCTTTCACAAGCGGAGTTTGCATACAATAATTTAGTAAATAGGAGTACCGGAAGAACACCTTTTGAGATTATTACTGGAGTGAATCCTAGAGGAGTTGTAGAATTGAGAGATATCAGTATAGAGGAAAAGAGAAGTGTAGAAGCAGAAGAATTTGCAGACCATATGAAGACAGTGCATAACCAGGTGAAGAAGCATTTGGAGGATATGAGCAGTAAGTACAAAGAGAAGGCTGATGAGAAGAGAAGACATAAGGAATTTGAAGTTGGAGATGAAGTGATGGTGTACTTGAGAAAAGAAAGATTTCTAGTTGGGACTTATAACAAGTTGAAGATGAAGAAGTTTGGACCTTGTAGGATACTCAGGAAATTTGATTCAGGAAGTGCATATGAAGTGGAATTACCAGAGACACTAGGTATTTGACCTATTTTCAACATTGCAGATCTTTATCAGTATCATGAAGTAGAGTTCAGTAACAACATGGAAGAATACTTGAAGAAGCAGTTACCACAACAAGCACCGAAACAGATTGAAGACATTTTGGACAGTAGAGTTAGATGCAGCACTAGAGGAAGACAATACAAAGAATATCTTGTGAAATGAAAAGGCAGACCAGAAGAAGATTCCTCATGGATTTCTCAAGCTGAGGTGGACCGTCTTGGTTATCCCCTAGCCCTAGCGAAGTGAGGAACTCACTTTTTCAATAACCCTGAATGTCTGATGCAGGAGCATCCTTGGTTCAAGAGTAATCTTGCATCAACCAAAAACATTTGCATTTCAGTTTGTTTGCATTTCAATTCTTTCATTTTCTAGTTCAGTTCAGGTAGTTCAATTAGAAGCAATTTCAGCTTGTGGTCCAGTTTTGGCAATTCACATCTTGTGGATCTAGACTTAGTACCTACATTCATTCATCTACATCATATCAATAATTTAGAGCATTTGGATCAGTTACCAGAAAGATATCGCTATTAGAAGATCTTTTGTTTTCTCAGAGCTTAGCATTCTAACAGTTCCTGATAATCAGCTAAAAGAGAAGGCTTGCAGATCATTCCTTGACTTGCGGACCTCAATGACACATCATTCAATTCCTTTGGTTCATGGTCGACCTTCCCCAAGGGTCCGCATGTTGTTCCATTCATTTGAGGAAGTGTTCTATGCATTTAGGTCTGACCTATCTATGAACACGTTACAACTCCTCATTGGAGTTTGTGACCTTCCTTAGCCGATGCAGAGGAATCTATTGGTCCGGATTGGATATATATTGATGTAATAGATCCTTAGGAAAGTAGTTAGCAATTGATTCATAATTCTTAGTTTAGATTTTGTGTGAAGGGAGCTTCAAAGTCTTATCTTGCACATACATGTAGTCAGGCCTTTGAGCCCTAGTTGTAAGCCCGCATGTTACCGGCCAAATTGTATTTGAATTCTTTGATATACTGAATGACTGAATCTGCATTTGTTCCATTTCTTTGAGTTGTTTCTGTTGTGTTTACTCTTGTTGTACGGTCTGGACAGTTCATTCTGTGAACCCTCCTACCATGACTGCACCATTAGGACCGGGTTAAGCATGTGTTGGAATCTACAAGGCATGTTTCTCTTCCTAGAGTTGTATGTAGTTCATGTTAAGGCTTGTCCTCTACATGTTTCATGTTGTTTGATCTCTAGTTGACTTGTAATTGTAATATTCTTGTTGTCTTTAACAGACTTGTAATGTAATCAATGTAATGTCATGTATATATTGTAAACCTAGTTGATCTAGGTGAGGTGTGATTGTGAATATGAGGGTGTGAAGTGAATATGGATGTGCAATGCATTATGATGTGTGACTAAAGGAGAAAGAGCAGAAGTAATAGAGTCTGTCCTAATCATCTTGAAGACATTTTTGAGACAGAAGGGAAGTGAAGAGTGTGCCTAACTAATTGTCAGAGGTAGTGATCCAAAGGCAAAAACTTCTTGAAGGATGAAAGCAGTGAGTCAATAAGCTACAGAGAAGACATTTGAAGAAGTTACAGAAGTTGTCAAAGAAGAGCAATCATCAAAAGAGGAGTGTTAAAGCAGAAGTGCAATCATCAAAAGAGTGAGCTTCATTGTCAGTTTCAGGTAGTAGAAGGACTGTCATACTGTAATCATTTTTGAGTTTGTTCTCAATTCAGGGAGTAGTTGCTTCCTTGGGTTGTGGCCCTAAAACAAAGTCTGCAGGGAGTTGTAGCTTCCTTTGGAGTGACCATAAGACCTTTCTTCAGGGAGTAGTAGCTTCCTTGGGTTAAAGCCCTAAAGCAAAGTCAGCAAGGAGTACTACCTTCCTCGGGTTGTAGCCCTAAAATAAAGTTGTAATTTTTATAGTTGTTATCACTTGAATGTACACCCTTTGTTGAACCCTATTCAACCAGTCAATGAAACATTGGAAGACCTCTAAAGCTATGGGTAACTTGTAAACAGAGGTTAACCTCCGAAGAAGGCCGACTTCCTATGGTGTTCACCTAAACTACTATAATGCTTTGTTGAGGAAAGGGAGAAGAAAGATTGCATGAAAATGAAACCTACAATTAAGGTGATGCACCAAAACTAACTAGAACCTGCAAACATAGCTTGCATACACAATTTCAACAATGATTGAATTAGGCTTACACAACTCACTTTCGTATGTCTTTGCATAAGTACTTTATAAGGAGGTTAAAATGTTTAAACCTTTAGAAGGAAATCAGTTTCACAACTAAAAGTGTTTGCATCCTTGGCATAGATTATAACCTGCAACAACATATCTTTCTGCGAAAAGGTGCTTGGCATGAGACAAAATTACAAAGAAATAAACAAAACTTCACAAGTAACTCGATCAATCAATTAGATACACACAATAAAGCACAAAGTGAGAAGGTAAAATACTCATAATCATTGATGTCCAAGGTCACCACTGGTATACATGTTCAAAAGAGTTACAGAAAATGCAGAAACTGCAAAAGGACTCCCAAAAGTCACAAAGTACTAGCTAGAGCATAATCAGAACTGCCTACAAAATGAGTCACATAAGTGACTATATCCACAACTCCAAGTGGTTCCACCAAAAAAGGCTCCAGAAACCACCTTGGGTCAGATGCCCCCAAAAAGCCTAGAATATAGCACCTAAATCTTCTCCAAAAGAGCTCACAATGAGAGAAAAAGTCAATCATGACTTGGTCTAACATGATGACACATGAAACTGTCTACCAAAAGCTCCTATTTGCTCCAAAAAGTATTTAAAATGCTCCCTATACACTCTCCTTGTGTTTACAAACTTCTTTCAACTTCCCTAAATGCTTGCAAAAGCATAAAGACTCAATCAATACCCCCTTTTGACTAGGCTTGAAAATCAACGCCCCTATCTCCAATTTTGCACAATAAAATACCATTAATCAAAGTGATTTATAAATACATCACTTGAACTAATGTTTTACATTCCTTGTTTAGTGCAAAAATAAAAGCCACTTGGCTCGACCATGTTTGAAAAACATATGCAAAAGGTATATTTGGTTATACTTTGCAAAAAAAAATGCCAAAGGAGACTAAGGCACACTAATACATAATATGGGGTATTAGTTGAAAAAGAAAATTTAAAGCAAAGGCAAAAAATGCCTTTAGTTCATCATCCATTTAGGGTTGAAACCCTAAAGACAAAAATAGACAAACACATTGGCCATACTCCATTTTGTATTCTGGAAACTTGCTCTTTCGCCATCAAGGGTTCGTTGGCAGTCTTCATGGAATTTTGATAGTTTTCTGGAACTCAGCATCATGAACTCAGGTAAGCCCTCTGTGATCTACCTATAGGTTCTTTACTTGGTGCCCTAACTGTTACACAAGTCTCTGTGTAGGCATGTTTTATCAATACTCTTAGGACTGTTTTATACCTTCTTTGATGACCCTTTTCAACATTCTTTGAAGGATACTTGCTCTGTCGAGGTCTGATCCCTATTTATACTTGGACTTCTATGATGACAGTACAGACTTTTCAAAATGCTCTTTCATTCTTTGTGTCATGGAACCCTAAGGAGGCCTGTAACCTCTTATCAATCCTTTTATTATGAATTCCTCAAAATGTTTACAAACCCTGACCTTCAGACATATTTAGTTTGAGTGTTCAAGACGTGATAGACTGCATGATCATCCAAAGAAGTGTCTCCTAAACTCCTTATAGTGATGATCATAGTCCACAAGTCCTTTATTCATTGTTGATATTTGGTGTGTATGTCAACAACATCACCCTTTGGAGGCAATATTCACACACTTGGCGACTCTACAAGTGAAGAATCAGCTGGTTTAGCAGTCCAGGTACATGCATCTAATGAGGTTGGTGCTACTTGTTAGTTTTCTATCATTTGAAAGTATTTTCCTAGCACCTGGTGACTCTATTTGGTGTTCTAACTTGTATCCTAGTGTTTCAAGACTATTTTAACTATATTCATTCCAAATCAGTTATCTAGACTTGCCCATGTTTCATGTTTTACTCTTGCAATGTCTAGTTATCAACATTGTGATGGTTTTTCACTTCCATTCCATGAAAATCATGCATATGTGCCCTCTTACCAACCATATCACATAGAACAGCTTGCTGGTTTTATTCCAAATGATCCTATAACAGCAGATTACCAGCAGTCCTATCATGTTTTCCACCCTCCCATCCCTGCTCAATCTCAATATCAGCTGATATATGATCAAATTCAACCCCAAGAAGAGGTTTTTGATGCCAACCAGCATGATTATTCACATAATCAGCCTCAAGAGCACCCTTACCAGAATGTGTTGGATCTGATCCAAAAGTTTACTGTGTTTTGTGGGTTTTGAGCAAAAAACTTGAACATATGAAGATTAGTGACGTTAGTAAGGAGTTCTCACACATGTATTAGATGTTGGTTGAAATCAAGAAGTAGAAAAATATTACCTTGCAGCAACAAGAGTTGGCTGAGCAATCCTTTGTTTATGATCAAGAGTGGGTGACAAAAAGAATATAGTTTGAAGGAAGTCTTGAAGGAGAGATAGCTGCTAAAAAGGAGCAGATGAAGTTTTTGTCTACTCAAGTGCAAAGTAGTCGAGCTTACTCAGATTATCAATGCGAAAAAAGGTGTGAAACCCAGGTAGCCCTTTCCATTCCTAGTTTCAGCTCAACTCTTCCTATAAAGTTGAATCATCCTATGAATGAAGAGTCTTCCAAGTACAAGTTTCCTAGTTTTAAACAAGAGAAACCTTTTGAGCCCTTTAGTGAGCCTACCAATGAGACTTCTACCCTTAAGATTCCAAGTTTGAAAGGGTCATCTTTTTCGCCCTAGGAGGTTCCTCCACCTATCATACAAATGGAACCATGCTCTAACATCCAGAAAGCAAAAGAAGAGCAGACTCTTGACCAGCATAGCTCACTCAACATGGAGGAAAATAGAAATATAAACTTGTTGCATTTAACTATGGAGGAATATAGATTAGAATAGAAGAATATTGGACAGGAAAAGACCTTTCAAGAAGTGTCTTTAAATGCTCTAACTTATCAGCTTCCTTGTTTCGTAAAAGATGGTGAAAATGTTCCAATAGGACAGCAAGGTGAAATGGTGAAAGAGGCTGATTGGGAAGAGTAGTTTACAGTTTGGAATGAAGAAGGTGTGAGTTTTTCCACTCTAATAGCAATTTTAGAACATCAAGAGGACATCAAACAATCTGAGGAGTTGCTGATTGACAATAATCAGTATGAAAATGGAGCCTTAGACCATGAAGAAGAGCATAAGTCTGAACCTGACACCATTTTCCAAGTTATGAGCTTTGATATATTCGAGCATGTTATGCATGAGAAAGCTAATGTTGATCTTTTTGGAGAGATGTGCACAGGTATAATTGAACAGTTTTGTTCAATGTCGAATGACAAGGAATCAGACCTTTTAGGAGAAGTTGACAATCATGATGAACTAGAACAACAAGTTCACAAGCTTGAACAAGTGCTGAAGCAACGAGAGGAATATGGTCCTGATAGAGAGGAGTTCATTCTCTCAAGTCAAGAAACTTCTCATGAATTTGATTTGCAAGGTCTTAGCTAGTTGGAGGAGCTTCCTTTCTGTTGTACCGAAGAGCTTGAGGCTGATATATCAATTAAAAGTTTTCTTCAAGAGGCTACTTCAATGTTTGAGTTTTTGCCTTCCTTCATTGAAGAAGAAAGTCTTAATTTGAGGTGTACCTCCTTGAGTGATAATGAGGATTTTGAGCTTGAACCAGTTGTCCCTAAGAGCCTTCCAAGAGCTAATAGCTTTGATGAGTTGTTAGACACCCTAGTGGAAGAGGATTGTCCATTTACCATGGAGGAGGAATCAACATGGCAACTTATTATGCAAGGTGAAGGTAATGCTATTTTTTCTAAGCATCCAGATTATTTTCTCTATAGTCCAAACTTAGCCACGAAGCAGGACAACCATGAAAATAGGAAGAATGTGAAGCAGCCATCAATGGGAGTCCAAGTTTTATCCGTTCTAGGGGATGTCCAATCAGATATTTAGCTAGTATGGAGGTCACTGAAGTACCAGAGGTCATGCTTGCACCCAAGTATGAGGATGCAATTGAAGAAGAAACTAATTTTGGAGTTGCAGCTGAAAGTGATCAAATTCAACTCACTTGTCCAATCCAGGACAGCAATAGGCATGATCAAAATCAAGGTGTAGGTGAGTTTATTTGCACCTTTCATGAAACATTGTAACAGTCTATTGAATATTTGCATGTGTTTCATGTTCTTTCAGCAATATATAATCATGTAATGCATCAGTTGTTGATTAGAAAGGGGTGTTATTTTGCAAAGCTAGTTGATGGTTTTGTTTAACCAGCTTCTTTGCTGGTTAGGGTAGGTTAGAATAGGTTTCCAAATACAATTTTCATTCCCTAAGTGTTGTTCGACACAGTTAGGTAGTTTTCCTTCTGAAGTTTTGGTAGTGTTTGAATAAGTTTCCAAGGTATCATGTAGCATTCCAGTGAGTTACAACAGTTACAAATCTGTTTATCCAAGTTTTGTCAAGAAGTAGAGTGACTCTATGCCCAATGGATAAGGTCTAGGCAATTGGTCGGATGTTTAGCAGGCAAATATATAGTAGATGTCACCAAAAATGTTACCTAACTTCACTACTAGCTCAATCAGGTAGAGCTTTTGAAGTTTTAAGGAAGAGAAAGGTACATTTTATTTCTGCTATATTATATCCATGTGCACAAATAAAACAAATTAAGATTACAGTGTCAATTTGCATTTTAGATCCATAACTTATTTGAAAGATTGTACAAATATTTTAGAAGAGAAGTAATCTTTATTGGAAAAATAAATGTATAAGGTCTCACACAAGCCGTGAGACTAACTGATTTATTGCAAATGAAAATAAAGACTGTACATTTATAGAAAATTAAAGAAAAAATGTGCATATGGTATAGGGTGACTCATCATTTCCTGAATGACGAGTCTTGGTCCTATTTGTTTTGTCTTGCGTCATCCCATGTTGTCTGCGTGTCCTGCACCCAACTGTTATTTCCTTGTTGCCTTTAGTTACCTACACTGAGGAGAGAAAAATGATGTTAGAGCAATGACGAGTCATCATACTACATATGCTCATGTATCTATAAACATACAATCTGACTTTTAGGTGCAATAAAGCAGTCAGCATCACATAGACCTTCAAGAAAAGCAACAGGACTAGCAAAAAATATCGATCACATGCACATATTTTCCTAACATGTTTGTTTCATGTGCAGGTATAGAGAAAGTTATGTTACTAAATTGTTTATCTGATTTCAGCATGTGGGTTAAATGTGGCTCCCACAAGGGTTGAGCCCAGCATGCTGCCCTCTTGTGTTTTAAGAGGTATAAGTGTAAAAGCACTATACTTGTCATCAATTGAGCAGGTATTCATCACTCATGAGAGTGAGTTGGTGAATCACTGTCATGAGTGACAAGCATTTTCCCAATATAACTACAATGAGTAAAGAAGTAGTGATATAATGCATGGAAAATAGTCACATAGAACAGTCTTAGGGACAACAAGATGATAGTCATGCAATGGTTGAGTTAGCAGTAGTCCCAGATTACTGTCAAGAAATGGGATCGAGAGGTTTCTGTAGATCAATAAGATAGAAGAATACATTGAGTTTTTCAAGTATAAACTCTATGCATGAGCTTTGTAGGTATATGAAGTTTAGAGGGCACAAAAGTAAGGATCAACATACATCATGAGAAGACAATAATCCTATCTAAAACAAAGATCTTAAAATAAAGAACAATAAGAGGAGCAGTCCACATGCAAGAAACAAGAAAGGTCTGAGATAAGTGGACACAAGGCAATGATATGCAAACAGAGGACTTGACAGTCTAAGTAAACAGTGAAGATGTTGGTTACAGGTGTGAACAAGATTACAAAAAGAACAAAATTGATCATTTGAGTGCATGGGACACAATGAAAAGCACTTAATATGTTGTATGGAGAAGGAGACTTTGGGGATGGGCAGAGAAGCCTTCATGTTTTGCAAGGAGGATATGCAGTTAAAAGAGGAGGTTTCCAAGAGACAACCATTGACAAGGTTAAAAGACAATCATGGAAGTGACTGTCACAAAGACAGTCATAGTAAGGTGCGGCAGTCAAAATGATTGTTAGAGTAGCAGCTTGTGACTACAATTATAGGGCATGGGCTTAAACCTCAGAGATCTATGTTTGAAGAGTCTTTTAGACATCTCAGTAAGAGTGAACAGTTAGGATTTGTAGATTGCCTTAAGAGATACTAAAACAAAAATCTTGGATAGTTTTGTATCTAGGGCTATCAGACTCAAAAGAGCAAAGACCATTGGACAGTGTTAAAGCTTGCAGGAGAAATGAGTGAGTACAGGAGCTTCAAATGGTATGTGACAATGTGCAAAGATGACTATAAAAGGTTTACTAAAGCTATCTAAAGCTCATTTGAGACCTAAAGTATGTGAAGGTGCAAATGGGTTTCTATAGGACAAGGAAGGTAGCAGGGCATGTAGGTTATGGACATCACAGTGAATGAGTGATCCATCTTAAAGGATAGAGAATGTAGTGACAGTATGCAACAACTAGCTATGGCAGATCCAAGGAACAATTAATGGAGGAGCCCACAGTCATCAACTTCAAACAAACCCACAGAGTCATCAGTCAATAGAAGAATGACAGGTCTTTTATATGACTTATTGATAAGAGACAGTGATAGAGGTGTAAGGTCATCATTCAATCCTCATACATTGATGGTAAATGGTTTGAAGATCTATCAAAGCTCCACCATGAAAATGAGAAGGAAAAAGTTAAGCATTGATGCGCCAGTCACATACAAAACAATTGTCACAATGCATAATATGGAGCATGCAGAGATATCAAAGCTTTCAACAAACATGTAAAGACATAAACAGCCTAAAAGTCAGTTAGCAAACAACAGTATATGAATTTCTCAAAGATCAGAGGAACATGACAGTCATACCCTCCAAGTGAGACAGCAAGAGTAGTCACTAAATAGTGAGTAAATGATCCTTCAAAAGATGACATTGAGACAGTGACCAGACTTCCAAGCAACATTTGCATCATTAAACAGAGATGAAAGAAGAAGTCATATCTTTGTAATAATCATAAGTACAACAAGTCTGAAGCAGAGCAAAGCTTGACTAGAGGATAAAATAATGCGGAATGTAAGATCAAGTGAGCAGGTATCACTGATAAACCTTTAGTGGACAACACAAGATTAAGAGGTTGTCCTAGTGCAAAGAGTCTTTATCATTGTAAGGAGTTTAGGAGACACTTCTTTGGATGATTATGCAGTCTATCACGTCTTGAACACTCAAACTAAATATGCCTAAAGGTCAAGGTTTGTAAACGTTTTGAGGAATTCATAATAAAAGGACTGATAAGATGTTACAGGCCTCCTTAGGGTTCCATGACACAAAGAATGAAAGAGCATTTTGAAAAGTCTGTACTGTCATCATAGAAGTCCAAGTATAAATAGGGATCAGACCTCGACAGAGCAAGTATCCTTCAAAGAATGTTGAAAAGGGTCATCAAAGAAGGTATAAAACAGTCCTAAGAGTACTGATAAAGCATGCCTACATAGAGACTTGTGTAACAGTCAAGGCACCAAGTAAAGAACCTATAGGTAGATCACAGAGGGCTTACCTGAGTTCATGATGTTGAGTTCCAGAAAACCATCAAAACTCCATGAAGACTGCCAACAAACCCTTGATGGCGGCAGAGCAAGTTTCCAGAATGCAAAATTGAGTATGGCCAATGTGTTTGCCCGTTTTTGTCTTTAGGGTTTCAACCCTAAATGGATGATGAACTAAAGGCATTTTTTGCCTTTGCTTTAAATTTTCTTTTTCAACTAATACCCCATATTATGTATTAGTGTGCCTTAGTCTCCTTTGGCATTTTTTTTTGCAAAGTATAACCAAATATGCCTTTTGCATATGTTTTTCAAACATGGTCGAGCCAAGTGGCTTTTATTTTTGCATTAAACAAGGAATGCAAAACATTAGTTCAAGTGATGTATTTATAAATCACTTTGATTAATGGTATTTTATTGTGCAAAATTGGAGATAGGGGCGTTGATTTTCAAGCCTAGTCAAAAGGGGGCATTGATTGAGTCTGTATGCTTTTGCAAGCATTTAGGGGAGTTGAAAGAGGTTTGCAAACACAAGGAGAGCATATGGGGAGAATTTTAATTTCTTTTTGGAGCAAATAGGAGCTTTTGGTGGACAATTTCATGTGTCATCATGTTAGACCAAGTCATGATTGGCTTTTTCTCTCATTGCGAGCTCTTTTGGAGAAGATTTAGGTGCTATATTCTAGGCTTTTGGGGGGCATCCGACCCAAGGTGGTTTCTGGATCCTTTTTTGGTGGAACCACTTGGATTTGTGGATATAGTCACTTATGTGACTCATTTTGTAGGTAGTTCTGATTATGCTCTAGCTGGTACTTTGTGACTTTTGGGAGTCCTTTTGCAGTTTATGCATTTTCTGTAACTCTTTTGAACATGTATACCAGTGATGACCTTGGACATCAATGATTATGAGTATTTTGCCTTCTCACTTTGTGCTTTATTGTGTGTATCTAATTGATTGACGGAGTTACTTGTGAAGTTTTGTTTATTTCCTTGTAATTTTGTCTCATGCATACACCTTTTCGCAGAAAAGTATGTTGTTGCAAGTTATAACCTGTGTCAAGAATGCAAACACTTTTAGCTGTAAAACTTCTTTCCTTCTAAAATTTTAAACATTTTAACCTCCTTATAAAGTACTTATGCAAAGACATACGAAAGTGAGTTGTGTAAGCCTAATTCAGTCATTGTTGAAATTGTGTATGCAAGCTATGTTTGCAGGTTCTAGTTAGTTTTGGTGCATCACCTTAGTTGTAGGTTTCATTTTCATGCAATCTTTCTTCTCCCTTTCCTCAACAAAACATTAGAGTAGTTTAGGTGAACGCCATACGAAGCCGGCCTTCTCCAAAGGTTGACCTATGTTTACAAGTTACCCACAGCTTTAGAGGTCTTCCAATGTTTCACTGAGTGGTTGAACAAGGTTCAACAAAGGGTGCACATTCAAGTGATAACAATAGCAGTGAGCTTCATATATTGAGTTAATCCTCATCGTGGTTTTTCCCCTTTTGAGGTTTTCCACGTACATTTGGTGTTATGTGATGTTATACATTGTGTTAATCTTTTATGTTTCTATTAATGATGTGATGTTTAAGTTTTAGTTTGCTCCAGAGGATTTGAGATTTGTTTGGATACTGATTCAGCCCCCCTCTCCGTATCTGGGTGTGTTCAACAATTGGTATGAGAGCTAAGTTACTCAGAAGAAGCTTATCCGCTTGAGGAAGGTCTAGGATGGCTAATAATGGATCTCACAAGCCACCTATGTTTGATGGAATGAATTACACCTTTTGGAAGCTAAGGATGGAAAGCTATCTATCTTCTCTAGGGTTTGGTGTGTGGCAATCTATCAAGAATAGTTACACTACTCCTACTTCTGATCCTACAAATGCAGATGAGATTAAGTTGTATGATAATAATGCCAAGGCAAAAAGTGCTATCATGAGTGGGATAGCTAATTCAAAACTTCTGAAGGTAATGGGTTACAAATCTGCCAAGGATGTTTGGGTAAAACTTAGTAGCATCTATGAAGGAGACATTAATGTGAAGAAGGCCAAGATGCAAATCTTCAAGAGCAAGTTTGAGACCCTGAGGATGGCAGAAGATGAATACATTGCCAGTTATATGCTCTGAGTGGATGAAATAGTTAATGACATTAGAGGTCTTGGTGGAATAGTGAAAGACGATGAGATTGTGAAGAAGGTGTTGAGATCTCTTACTAAACCTTATAGTCATAATGTATCTTCTATTGAGGAGACTCAGGATTCGGATCACTATATAGTAGATCAGTTGTTTGGCTCTCTCACAGCCTTTGAAATGAGAGAATTTGACAAAGGTGCTCCAAAGAAGGAAGCAACATTCAAAGCAAGTAAGAAAGCAAAAGATGAAACAACTGATCAATATGATGACCTTGATGAGGTAGAGGCAAACTTTGTGAGAAGATTGAAGAAGGTCATCGACAAATACAAAGGTAAGTTACCTTTAAAATGCTTTAGTTGTGGGAAAATTGGTCATTTTGCTTCTAAATGTCCTTTTAAAGATTCAAGGGGTAGTAACAAGAAAGAGAAGTTAAAAAATGGTCTTTACTCCATGGAGAATAGCTGCTCTTTAGAAGATGAGGATTGTGATGATTCAAATGATGAAACACTTTTCATGGCATTGAATGTTGGTGACAAAATGGGTGATATTGGGAAATGTGAAAAGTCTGATACCTTGCAGGATGACTAAGATAATGAAAAATCAATGGTTGTATGGATTGGCTTTCATGCAAAAGAAGAAGCCAATTCTTGGGTAATTGACAGTGGTTGCTCTAACCACATGACTGGTGACAAGGAGAAGTTTATCAACCTTAAGAAGTGGAATGGTGGAGCTATTAAGTTTGGTGGTGATGAATCAACACAAATTTGTGGAAAGGGTGCTATAACTATTGATGGGAAAAATAGGACTGAGGATGTCCTCTATGTCAAAGGGCTAAAGCACAATCTTCTTAGTGTCAGTCAGATGTGCAGTAAAGGATACAATCTTACTTTTCATGCCAAAGGTTGTGAAATAAAAAAGGTAGGGTCCGGAAGACTTGTTACAGAAGGTATTAAGACATATGGAGATATCTAT
Source organism: Cunninghamia lanceolata (assembly GCA_027924645.1). Classification (NCBI taxonomy): domain Eukaryota; kingdom Viridiplantae; phylum Streptophyta; class Pinopsida; order Cupressales; family Cupressaceae; genus Cunninghamia; species Cunninghamia lanceolata. The sequence goes on along the minus strand of BSBN01000420.1, from coordinate 9,098,785 downwards.
CATCTAAAGGAGGTAAATGGAAGAACCTATTGTTGATAACTGAGAGGGGGGGTGAATCAGTTATCCTAATTATTTCCTTTATTGAACTTTCCTTTTATTGATGCAGCATAAAATCAAACACAAAAACATTAACCATGAAATAAGAAACACATGACACAGTATTTTTGACGTGGAAACCCTGTTAAGGGAGAAAACCACGGGGTGATTAACCCAAAATTATTCTCTGTTAGAAGAATAGGAAATTACAAAAATGGCACTTGCCAATTAGGGCTCACTGCCCGAGCACACTGCTCACAAGAGGCCCACTGCCTACAAGAAGACACACTGTCTACAAAGTGATGAGAATCACAGTCTTGAACTGATTGGAAGCATCTGCATATGCTGGAGTTCAGTTCCGGTTAGACTCAGTACACTGATCTGCTGCACTTCATCTTTCCTCTGTTCTTTATTCTGCTATCTTTCACATACCGGATCCTTTTTGCTACCTCTGCTCTTATCTGGACTTATTCGCATATATCTCCACACCAACACACCCTTCACAACTAAATCCATCCTCTATATATATCCGCACAAGTAATTTCATCACCTTTCTAGTCGGCATCCGGAACAGTCCAGTTTCTTACAAACTTTTGTTCTGTCGGCTGAATCCTTCCTCACCAAGCAATGCGGATCAAGCATATACTTGTAGATATCATTAATCATGTCGGCCAAACATGATTCATGCCTTCACAACCTCTGTCATCAACAGTAACACATCCGGAAAGCAGTCTGATACTCTGCCAGTCAGTTCTTCCTCTGTTTTCACTGTCTCTCAGGAATCCGGTACTCAACCATTCATATCTTTTTCCTTGTCCATCACCGGAGGCTAAATCCTTGGAATATACCACTCAAGGTAGTCCTCTTGACTTCCCCAAATCCGCACTGCACCAAGACACTTCCTCTGAGAGGTCCGGACCAATCTGTCGGACCTTGCCACATGCTCTGTTCTTCTTCACCGGACCACAACATTCTTTATTCTGACTTCCGGTAGAGACACATCATGACTTGCGGATATGTGGGATGACCTTTGTTGCCATCAATGACAACAACCATGAATCCGTATAGTGTCTCTTGCCAACAATCTCCCCCTTTGGCATTGATGGCAACACTTAGTGAAAAATGACTAAGTGTTTTCACTATGCTCCCCCTTTGCTGATGCTCTGTCCTTATATACAATTTCCGGAACTCCCCCTTAGTTGGATCCCTCATTTTTCACTGCTCCTCACTCCCCCTTTGACATCAATGGCAAAGGGTAGGGTCCGCACACCAAAATTTTCAAAAATTTTCTCTATATAGCCGCATATTTACATACTCACATGTACTGAAGAATGTCTGCAAAGGATGTCTGCAATTGGATCATTTCTGTAGCCCAACTTTGCTTCATTCTATCCAAAATTGAAATGTGACCACTTAGCAAAAATGCAAAAGCTTCTGTCCGCTTGAGATCTGTCGGATCTTTTGTTTGGGCGGTGGTCTAAGCATCACTGATGGCCTCATGCATAGTTTCCAACTTAGGGATTATAATCCTTCTAAGTTCTCCCATCCGGTTGGTGATGTTCTTCCTTTCCTTCTCAAGATTCTTTATTTCATTCAAGACTGCAATAGTCTGACATTCTTGATTTATTATAGAGGAAGAGAGAGGATCAAAACTTTGAGATAAGCTTTGTAGCTTATCCTGTTCCTCTTTTATTTTCTTGTCAAATGCTGCTGTTGCCTTTGACCAGGATATACAAAATTTATAGATGTCACCGCCATCCTTAAGAGCATTCTCTAAGCTCTTTATTCCAATGCTTACAATCTTCCTATCTTTAGAGATTAATTCTAATATCTCTGAAAATCTCTTATCCAAAAATTCCTTCCGGACCTTTTCTTCAGCTGATTTTTCTAGAGAGTCAAAATGTATATCAACACTGCTGACTAAGGTTTTTAGATTACCGGAAGTGGAGGCTGTCGGATCTATTTGGATTGATGGCATAATCTTTACAAGTACTCCGGAAGCAGCCTCTATCAACTCACAGTCTTCCATATGAGACTTCAGGAGCTTTTCATTTGCCTTGGCATTTGCAAATGAAGCTATCTTCATTGTTTGTACCGGAGAGAGAGAGTCAAAATCAAATGGGCCTTTTAGAAGCTCCGGTTCATCAATCTCTAAAGTTTCTTTACTCAAAAATTGTTGAACAGTTTGTGCAGTGTCTCTTGCCGGAGACAGATGTTTCTTTTCTTCTGCAGTCTTAGAACTGTCAACCTCTTTGTCTTTCACCACTGCTTCCTTCTCCTGTAATTGCTCTTCTTCTTTGGATCCGGAGACTGTAGGGGAAACCGGAGGAGAGATGCTAGCTTGTTCATGGGCCACTTCTTCTGGAGCAGAGGGTCCCAAGTCCTCAGTTGTTTCTGTACCTAAATCCTCTACAACAGGAAGATTGAACCTTTTGAAGGCCTTCCGGAGGATCTCTTCTGTTTCTTGGGCCACTTTGTCAGTCTCACCAAGCATGAGTTGATTCATCCTGGCTTTGCTTCTGAACTCATCTTTGCAGTCCTTGAAGATAATGTTCATTGTCTTGGGATCAATTTGAGGATATAGCTGAATAGCTATCTGCTCCCGGATCTCAAGATCTTTAGCATGAGCATTATTCTTTCTTACTTCCATTTCCTTCTCTAGGCTTTTAGGAATGAGAGATATGATCTCAATGAAAGCCTTATTGTATATGTTAAGATATTTTACTGTGGCCTCCTGCAGAGTCTTTTGGTCGGCCTCACTAAAGTCATCATATGATTCAGTCATTGGTTGAAGGTTTCCATCCACCGTGACCGACTTGATTATGCTCTCTAGAGACAGAGTGGGCTTTTCAACAGATCCTTCTGCCATTTCATCCTTGTCTTGGCCTGTGGAGAGCTTACCGGATCCTTTCTTCTTCTGTTTCTTTAATTCTTTTACTCCCTCATCTGATTCTGTTTCCTCTTCATCCTTTTGGCTTCCATAAGCCCTTGTGGCTTTTGTCTTGGATCTCTTACCAGATGCCTGGACTTCCGGTTTTGAACTTTTGGTTGTGGGAGGTGCAGGTCTCTTTGATGATCTGGTCCGGGTGGGAGCTTCAACCGGAGCACTTTCTTTACTTTTCTCTTCTTCCTCAGCCTTCCTCCTCTTTTCCCGGCTGGCATCAAGTGCCTCCTTTGAGATGCCTAGGCCTTGAGCAATGTGCTCTACTTCTTTTCTCACCTTCCTTTTAATCTCAGGTTCCCTGAGTTCTACATGTATTTTTACACTCAGCTCCTCAAAGGTTCCAAACCTTTCTGCCTTAGGATCTTTGGGCTGACTTAGCATGTGTTGAACATGCAGCTCCACTATCTGTTCATCCACTTCATACCCCATGGGCATGATCCAGACAGTCCTTGGCTCTACTGCCTCCATTAGGCACTGATCAGTGTCAACCATAAAACACACTGAGTCTTTGTATTTTTCAATAAGAGACTGGGGAATTCTCTCTCTTGCTTGCATCATGCTCTGAAAGTTTTTGAAGTATCCCCATAGAGCTGAATTTCTCGCTTTTGCATCCCCAAGTCCATGCAAATAGTCTCTTATCTGGACTGCAACAGGTTTGTCATTCTGCCATACCCATCCACTTGTTCCGGGTAGCTCATTCATGAAGTAGAAGAATAGACATACAATAAGAGTACCATACTTAAAGGAATTCTTCTTATCCTTCTTGATTTTCTGTATATTTTCCATTAATTGGCTTAGCAGTAGTTCACAGAGATCATATTCTGCATTCTTTCTTAGCATTTCATAGGCAGTGTATATTGCAGTTCCGGATACAGAATTCTCCCTGCTGGAGTGATAGATCTTGTATCCTATTATCATTGATGCATATTTGATAACCGGATCCGAAATATCTTCAATGGTCATTGCCCTCTTGTCAAATTTTGATCCGGTGGCCTCAGTTACAACGTTGTTCTTGACAGATTTGAGGATAGGTACCCCTCCGGAAGAGTATAGACCAGTTACTGCTCTAATTGCCTCTTTTGTGATCTTGCAGGGTCTATCTAGCCATAGAAAGTTGTCATGCATCCTGCTCAGTACATACCGGACCCATTCATCTTCTTCAAAGCAGGGGAAATGAATAAATTGCTCAAATTGTTTCTTCTGGATATCCTTATACTCTGGTTTAAGCTCAAAAGCATTGTCTATCAGTTGCTTGTGATAGAGGTCTCTTAATTTGAATTCCCCAAATTCTTCAATGCTTGCATGTATGTAAACCCTAATGTCTTCGGTATGTAAAACTCTGTGGGGAACACTAGAGAAGGCTCCTAGTGGATCTACCTCCAATGATTTGTAGGGATGTTTCTTGAATGAGGGGCGAGGTCTATCAGAGATCTTAACTATGTTTGGAGTAGCCATTCTTCAAAGATTTGCAGTGAGGTAATGAAAAACGGAGAATACCTTATGCGCCTTCGGTTTGCACGGAGTGGTTGGATTGATTTCTTTATGCAATAGCTTCGGCAGGAGATCCTTGGTGTGCTTGATGAACCTTGTTGCAGAGCTCCACTTTTCACTTCTTCTCGAGTGCAGAATGAGTAAATGACCTTTGAGAAATCCCTTAAATTGCTCCGCGAACCCTAATATATGTCTGCAATAAATGCTTCACCTACATCATTCCGGTTTGCCTTGTCTGGATAGCTTGGAGTATCCCGGATTAGTCCTGATCTGTGGATATCATCCGGATCTTTCAATCATGAATAAATCGAGGTAACATATTACAAGAACATCCCAAACACTCTGTCCAATCCGCAGAACAAGATAGTGCATTTCCGGATCTTTCCGGACCTTTTTGTAATCCTTTATCATACCGGAGCATCTCCCTGAACAGGTCTTATTTGATCGATCACAGCTTCTTCATAACTCCATGCGGACCTCTGAAAACTTGACTGAAGTATCTCAAGACTCATATCTACAAACCCTTTGATCCGCATCTTGTGCCACATCCGGCACCACTTGTTTGGCTGGGGGAACAAGATTTTCTTTGAGTCTCCCCCTGAGCCTGAGCTCACTTTTTAATTTCCGGAAGAAATATCAGCACCAGAGTCTGGTGCGGATCCAACCTCTACATTCTCTAAACTTTTCTTCACCCAAATCTTGCTCATCTGATTCCTAACCTCATCCGCATTCATCTTTTGTTTACCCTTGTCTTGATTCTGATTATACACCGGACCTCTTTTGTCCTGATTCTTGTTTCTGCAAACTTTAGCATTATGACCGGACCTATTGCAGATTTGGCAAATAACATTTCTTTGCATATTTGACTGATATCCTCTTGATCTGCATTGATTAGCCATATGACCTACTCTATTGCATGTGAAGCATCTACCTTTGAATGATTTGTTTACTTGCATACTTCTGCATTCATGGGATTTGTGTCCATACCTTTTGCAGTTGAAGCACTGTCCGGAGAAGGATGAATTAATCTGATTCATTCTCATTCTGCACTGATTAGCTTTGTGACCAAAGTGGTTGCAGCTGTGGCAGTATCCATTGAAGGATGGATATCTTTGAGCATTTGGCTGTCTTACCGGAGGTCTTCTAGGCCTGTTCCTTGGATTTTCTGATCCAAGATTCTTCTGACCGGATCCAGAGCTTTCTCCTTTCTCATATCCCAAGCCATACTTGTCATCTGTCCTCTTTTGACTTCCAAGAAGAACTTCAAGTTGAGCAGAACTTATCTTGAATTTCTCTTTATATTCATTTGCTGTTTGAAGGTCTCTTTTGAGAGAGGCAATTTGATTCTCAAGTTTTCCTTCATTATCTTTGGCATCTTCAAGATCAGATTCAAGATGTCTGATAATCCTGTCCATCTGGTGGCATTCTTCTGATTTTTCTTTAAGAGATTGTCTTAGATTGTCTTCAGCCTTTCTTTTTTCTTCAATCTCTTGAGTAAACTTTATAGTTCCTGATTCCATTTCATGTCTTAACATAATGACTTCTTTTGATAACTTTTCACATAACTTGGTTTGCTCAGTCAATTCTTCATTTGTATTGCTTTCTTCACTTTGTCTTGCCAACTGTTGAAGCAGCTCCTTTCTCTTTTTCATAGAGAGACTTAATTTGTCTTTTAATTCTCTCATGAATTCATCAGCCTGTTTGAGTCTTTCCTTTAATTCACTAACTTCAGAATTCGACTGTTCAAGATCCTCAAGAGCAGTCTTGAGTTGCTCCCTTAAACCATATGCATCCATTTGAAATCCCAGATCTTCCTCAAGCTGTTAGACTCTATTAGGAGGAACTTAGCTCTGATACCAATTGTTGATAACTGAGAGGGGGGGGTGAATCAGTTATCCTAATTATTTCCTTTATTGAACTTTCCTTTTATTGATGCAGCATAAAATCAAACACAAAAACATTAGCCATGAAATAAGAAACACATGACACAGTATTTTTGACGTGGAAACCCTGTTAAGGGAGAAAACCACGGGGTGATTAACCCAAAATTATTCTCTGTTAGAAGAATAGGAAATTACAAAAATGGCACTTGCCAATTAGGGCTCACTGCCCGAGCACACTGCTCACAAGAGGCCCACTGCCTACAAGAAGACACACTGTCTACAAAGTGATGAGAATCACAGTCTTGAACTGATTGGAAGCATCTGCATATGCTGGAGTTCAGTTCCGGTTAGGCTCAGTACACTGATCTGCTGCACTTCATCTTTCCTCTGTTCTTTATTCTGCTATCTTTCACATACCGGATCCTTTTTGCTACCTCTGCTCTTATCTGGACTTATTCGCATATATCTCCACACCAACACACCCTTCACAACTAAATCCATCCTCTATATATATCCGCACAAGTAATTTCATCACCTTTCTAGTCGGCATCCGGAACAGTCCAGTTTCTTACAAACTTTTGTTCTGTCGGCTGAATCCTTCCTCACCAAGCAATGTGGATCAAGCATATACTTGTAGATATCATTAATCATGTCGGCCAAATATGATTCATGCCTTCACAACCTCTGTCATCAACAGTAACACATCCGGAAAGCAGTCTGATACTCTGCCAGTCAGTTCTTCCTCTGTTTTCACTGTCTCTCAGGAATCCGGTACTCAACCATTCATATCTTTTTCCTTGTCCATCACCGGAGGCTAAATCCTTGGAATATACCACTCAAGGTAGTCCTCTTGACTTCCCCAAATCCGCACTGCACCAAGACACTTCCTCTGAGAGGTCCGGACCAATCTGTCGGACCTTGCCACATGCTCTGTTCTTCTTCACCGGACCACAACATTCTTTATTCTGACTTCCGGTAGAGACACATCATGACTTGCGGATATGTGGGATGACCTTTGTTGCCATCAATGACAACAACCATGAATCCGTATAGTGTCTCTTGCCAACACCTATTTATTGGCTCAATTTGGTGAGTTTTGGTTGTGGCACAAGCGAATGGGACACATCAACTTTGACAATATGGTAAAGATCATCTCTATCCATGAGATGAGAGATATGCCTAAGATAACCAAGCCTGTAAACTCGTTATGTAAAGAATGTCAAATGGGAAAGCAGACAAAGACAAATTTCAAAAGCAAGGAGTATTCTTCTACAATGCCTATGGAGCTGATTCACACTGACCTATGTGGCCCTACAAGAACAAAGAGTCAACAAGGTGAAAGGTATTTCATGTTGCTTATTGATGATTACTCTAGAATGACTTGGGTTACTTTCTTAAGAGAAAAATCAAAAGCATTTGATAAGTTTAAGATTTTCAAAGCAATAGTTCAGAATGAAATGGATGCTAAGATCAAATGCTTAAGATCTAATAGAGGAGGTGAGTTCACTTCAAATGAATTTGAAAAGTTTTGTGAAGATCATGGTATTAGGAGACATCTGTTTGCTCCTAGGACCCCTCAGAAGAATGGGATAGTGGAAAGAAAGAATAGGATTGTGCAAGAGATGGCTAGAGAAATGTTGAAAGATGTAGATCTACCTGATATGTATTGGAAGGAAGCAGTTCACACTGTTGTATATCTACTTAACAGAGTAAAATTGAGGGTCAATAGTACTAAGACCCCTTATGAGCTATGGTATGGAAGACCTACCATTGTCAGATACTTTAGGATCTTTGGTAGTAAATGCTACATCAGGAGAGATGAAGAAGACCTTGGAAAGTTTGATTCAAGGTGTGATGAAGGGATCTTTCTTGGTTACTCAACCAGAAGCAAGGCCTATAGATGCTATAAAAAGAGATTGGGAAAGATGATTGAAGCATAAATGTTAAGGTAGATGAAGACTTGTATCAGATCTCACAAGAACTAGAGGATTGTGGATCTGATATACCTCCCTACATTGAAGAAGAAAAAGAGGAGAAAGAAGAGAAGGAACAAGAATTAGAGAAAATCCCTAAGATTCCTGCAAAGTATGTTCAGAGGAATCATTCAGCATATCAGATCATTAGGGATAAGAATGAAGGTGTGCAAACTAGGAGAAGGTTTGCAAAGGCAAGTGAGAAAGTGAATTTGTGCTTACAATCAAAGGTAGATCCCAAAACCTTTGTTGATGCTAGCAAAGATGATGGATGGATGAAGGCAATGGAAGAAGAATTGAATCAAATAGAAAATAATCATACATGGGAACTGGTTCCCAGACCCGCTAATAAGAATGTCATAGGAACAAAGTGGATGTTTCAGAACAAGCTAAATGAAGACAAATGAAGTTGTGAGGAAGAAAGAAAGGTTGGTGTGTAAGGGTTGTTCACAAGTTGAAGGTATTGATTTTGAGTTTTGCTCCGATAGCCAGGATGGAGGCAATCAGGATGTTTCTTGCCCTTGCAGCTCACAAGAACTTCAAGGTTTATTAAATGGATGTCAAGTCAACATTCTTGAATGGTGATCTAGAGGAAGAGGTCTACATTGAGCAACCAGATGTTTTTTAGTTATCAGAAGATCCAAACATGGTATGCTCAATTGGATAAGCACTTACTTCAAGAAGGCTTCAAGAAAGGTACCGCAGATAATAATCTTTATATTAAGGAAGAGGGAGACATGATTTGGATAGTTGCAGTATATGTTGATGACATCATCTTTGGTGGAGATGATAATATGTGTAAGAGGTTTGCAAAAGAAATGCATAAAGAGTTTGAGATGTCTATGATTGGTGAGATGTATTTCTTCCTTACGCTTCAAATTGCTCAGCTAGATGATGGTATATTTATTTCTCAGGCTAAGTATGTTAGAGAGATGTTGAAGAAATTTGGTATGGAGGATTCCAAACCAGTAAGTACTCCTATGGTTATTGGTTGTCACTTGAGCAAGGCTGATGAGTCACCTGAGGTTGATCAAACTCTTTATAGATCCATGGTTGGAGGATTATTGTACTTGACTACCTCTAAACCTGATATTATACATGCAGTATGTGTGGTTGCCAGATATCAAGCTAATCCTGAGCAAACACATGAGAAGGCAGTAAAAAGAATATTCTGATACTTGAAAGGAACTCTGGATTATGGCTTATGGTCTCCAAGAGGTAATGACTTTGATCTGAGTGCTTACACTGATGCTGATTAGGTTGGTTGTATGATGATAAAAGAAGTGCAAGTAGTGGTGCTTTTTTTAGGAAGCAGATTGGTTTCATGGCATAGTAAGAAACAAGATTCAATATCTTTATCAACTGCAAAGGTAGAGTATATTGTTGCATCATCTTGTTGTACACAAGTGTTATGGATGAAGCAAACATTGAAGGATATCAAGGTGGAATATGATGAGCCTATTCCTATTTTGTGTGATAATACAAGTGCTATCAATATTTCCAAGAATCTAGTGATGCATTCTAGAACCAAGCATATATCAATCAGGTATCACTTTTTGAGAGAGAAGGTTACAGATAAAGAAGTGAAGTTGGAATATGTTCCAACAAAGGATCAGATTGTAGATATTTTCACAAAGGCTCTTACAAAGGATACTTTTGAGTATCTCTGGCAGAAGTTAGGGGTAATCGTCCCTCCTTCTTGCTAGATACATAGTTGGTGCATCTGTTCCGGCGGAGTAATTCATGCTATATGTATTTCCTGGACTAATGATGGCTACCTCAATAGAAGCCGATAGTGGTTGTTGCTGACAGGGGAGAAGGTTGAATAGGAGAAAATATGCACCTAAAGAGGAGAAGTTGTTGCCCTTTGTCCTTGATGTCAAAGGGGGAGAATGAGTAGGTGTGTGTTACCATCAATGCCAAAGGGGGAGATTGTTGCACATATGTTACCTAAGGTTGCCACTGTTGTGGTTGTCATTGATGTCAACACTCAGTTTGGACACTCAGCTTGGATGCTTTTGTTGATGATATACTATGATGGTGTGCTAATAGTGATGGTGTTGATGTTCATGGTTGGATGTCATGCCTTGTTTAATGTCAATTAAGGTTGTGTCAATTATGGTTGTTGTCATTGGAGATGATATCATGATGATATATTAAGATGGGAATTAGAAGCATTAAGATGACGATTAGAAGTAATGTTGATATTGGAGAGATGGTTTTGATGGTCTGTAGCATGTTGTATGCTCTTTTCTATTATTCCTAAGGATGTATGTGTTGTTACAAGAAGACTCTGGTCTCCGAATGTTGGTGAAGGTTTCTGATGCAAGAAGTTGCCTTGAAGACAGTTTGGTAGAATGCTTTGCATTCCTCTGCATTTGAAGATATGGTCATGCGGTTCAAAAGTTAAATTTAGTATGCTGAGAAGGTGCTATATCCAAAGTTTCATATCATTTGCTCGTCCACAGTGAAAGTTATAAGTGACAAAGTTCCAGTCTGTGCTCTGGTAGAATAGAGTGATGATGAAGGTTGGTTGGAATGGTTTGCATTCCTCCGGAAGTGAATATTTGTCCATGTAGTTTTGTGGACATGTTCATGGATGTTCGAACATGCTGTTGGTTATTTTCCCAAACTAGATGCTTATTCCCAGTAATCCCTACAAAATAGCCATCATTGATCAACAGGATTCCCGGGCCAGGGGCCAACAGTATAGGAGATAGACTCTATAAATATCTCCTCTTCTTCTTTAGGCTCTGCAGAACCAAGGGGGTATTCCCTATTCAACATCTATAAAATGCATATATGTATTTGCTGGGATGTTGACACAAAGCAGATAAATCCTCTATTAAGCAAACCAAAACTGTGAGATAAGTGCAAAGGGGCTAGCTTTGGGCCTATGTTCAGTTGTAGACAGAGGATTTTGGTCCTAAAACTATTTCTAAAGTCCTAAAAGGTTTGTTTATGAAGTTTGAGTTTGATTTATATTTGGATGCAAAACTAGGACCTGGAGTGTAACCTCAATGCATGGCTAGATTGGTGCCTATCCAGGGCTCAGAGTCAATAGACATACACATGTGAATGGTCAGCATAAAGATGTACCAAAGACTGGGTATCAAGGGGATTTTATTATATCTGCCTTATAGACATCTCCCAAAATAGAGTGTTTAGTCATTCATACTTAAAGGAATCCCTGCTGCAACATATTTTCTTAATGATTAATCTGAAACTTTTAATTTGTCCCTTGAACAAAGGTAGGAGATTAAACATTCAATACAGAGAACCCATATTCCTAAATCATAAATAACCCTTAGTTATTTAGACTCAAAAGAAAATACAGCCACAACTTGGAGACAAATGATTAAACACATGCAATCAGTGCATTTCTCATATAAAACAACATGAAACCAGTTAAATTATGCATGAAACATACAACATGAGACTCATAAACTCACAGAACCTTCAGGATAGGGCTGCCAACTAAGTTGTGTTGTATCACAGAGCCAGAAGTTTGTCCAGTTTTCAACAACTAGAAATGAGTAACACAATCCTCCTTTATACAGCAGGAGGGTGCACCCAGCACTAATTACATGGCAAAAGTCAAAAGTCCACCAAATATAGTTCATTCAGAGGAAATGGCGCTCAAACATTGAATGCAATAGGTGGAAGAGGAGACAGGAAGGGATCTCGAGCCACGCTCCGCCATCTGGGGATCCTCAACTTCAATCGAGTACTAAAATCTGTCCATATCATCGCCCATACCCTGTAACATTCGCCATTAATGTCCACCTACTCGCAGTCCTGAGAATGCAGCGGTCGCATGATTCCTTGGAAGCTTTTCCCGCCAAGAATCATGATCCTGATATTTCAAAATATGAGGGAACTAATTATCCCACATGCACCCCGCGGCAACCTCCTCAATACAATATAAACTAGGCCGAGAGCATTCATAAAGTCGGTGCTTTTGCTCTTGACAACATCAACATATACCTCATCATGATCCTACCACATGATGCCCCGATGCTCGATATCATCCTGACGTCAACCTCATCGGCGCCACCTGACGCATCGGAGGAAAATCCTCTTGCCCTGCCGATATCCATATGTCTCGCCGATGATCCTGATGACGTCACCATCATATTCACATATCACCCTACGGGAAACATCACCAAGATGCATCGTAGAAACCCCCCCCCCCCCGCATGAAATCCTATCAGCTCCTGATGACGTTACCGTCATATTGACAAAATAGGGGATAATCAGAAGATCACCTGATATTTGAAACATCACCCCCTCTGCAAAATATCCGGCTGCACTATAGCTTTGCTATAATATCAGGGTGACATTTAGAATATGACTGATATTTGGGATATCACCCTCCTTCAGAAAAATGATGCAGCCGTTAGAGAAACAAATATCACCCCCTGCATAAAACTGATGTCAGCAGCATAGGGCGATAAAAGAACATCGGGGTGATCTTAACTAAGGTCACCCGATATTTGAAACATGATGATGGCCCCCTCCTTCAAAATATAGGGTCATGCCGGAATATGATGATGAGGCAAAAAGACTTAAAACTTTGACATGCATAACTCCCTCACCAGGCTGAATTTCAGGGTGATATAAAAGGCAATCCTGCTTGGAATTTTACACTCCCCCACATGACAGGCTTCTTAAAGAAAGATTCAGACTTTGAGTTTTTCAGATTTCAGACCTCAAGATCACAAACATATTTGACATGATGCTCATGCATACTGAAAGATGCAGCATAGATAGAAATCTTGACATGTCATAACATCATGCCCCAGAAATTTTAGGATTTCAATGAAAAATCCTGCAAATGCTCAAGCTCACAACCCTAGACATAAATGGGTACCAACACAGGCTCCGATTGGAGATGTGCAGGCGCAAGACTACAGCCAGGACCAGACTACTCCGGGGCAGACCAGACAAAACACAAAACGCAAGACAACACCTACTATACAAGGCATGTACAAAACATTTACATCTAGTTTACAGTGTGCACAAAGATGCCTCATTCATGAGAAAAAGGCCTTAAGGAATTTACCGTGCATAGGCAGTTCCAGTAGTTCACCATCCAGGGTCTGGAGGAAGTAGACATCATCCTCATGGGTGTTACTGATTTGATATGGGCCCACCCACAAGAGCTCAAATTTACCATGCTTGCCCCTATCCTGATTCCTTGCATTCCACATAAGGACCAAGTCACCTATCTGAAACCTTCTTTCTGTAGTTCTTTTGTCAAATAGATACTTCACCTTTTGTTGTTTCATGATATTTGTCATGTATGCCTCCCTTCTGATCTCATCTAGTGCAACCAGCTGATTTATCCTCTCTGTCATTGGATCTTCAATTTCCTCATCATTTTCTTGTACGATTTATAAACTGGTAGGAGATTATTTATAGGCAATCTAGCTGTTGCACCATATAGCAATTCAAAAGGTGACCTTCCAGTTGCTCTTTTCATTGTCACCTTGTCAGCCCATAATGCCAACCTTAACTTTGAATCCCATGCCCTCTTATTTTTATCTATCACCCTCTTGATGATTTTCATGAGGCTTCTGTTGCTTGACTCTGCCTGACTATTTCCTTGTGGGTGGTATGGTGATATATGTGACAAACTAATCCCATAGTTATTGCAGAAATCAACAAACTGACCAGACCTGAAGCACATTGCATTATCTATGACCAATTTGACTGGTACTCCAAATCTGATAATAATATTTTCTAGGATGAAATCCATCACCACTTTGCTTGTAGCCCTTTTAGTTGGAATTTCCTCAATCCATTTAGTAAAGTAATCAGTAGCAACCAAAATCCAACTATGTCCTCCACTTGATTTTTCTGGGATTTCCCCTATAAAATCAATTCCCCATTGCTGAAATGGAGATTCTACAATTATAGTCCTAAGGGGTAATGCAGCCTCATATCTTAGCTTTCCTGAGAACCTTTGGCAAGGATCACATCTCCTCACCAACTTTTGTGCATCTGAGAAAAGAGTTGGCCACCAGTAGCCTGCTCTAAGAATTTTGTGGGTTGTTGTCCTGGCAGTGTAATGTCCACCACACATTCCTTTGTGCAGATCACTTAAGATATCAACAGGCTGATTTTCATCCACACATCTAAGTAGTACACCATCAGGATTTTTCCAATATAGTTCTCCTTGTACAACAATGTATCTAATTGCATGTAGCTTCAATGTCCTCTTCTGACTATCACTGAAGTGGGAAGGACAGTTAAAATTCTGCAAATAATGTACTACGTCCTTATACCATTTAGAATCTGACATGTTTATATCTTCATTATGTACTGCATTCACTTGGCATGCCTCTAGGTTTGACTGTGTCATCAATTTTGCCAAACCTTGTCCTCTTACCAACTTTGTGATTTGTATTTCAATGTTGAACTCCTACAGTTTGTTTATCCACCTGCATCTTCTTCCAGTTACCTGCTGGTGAGTAAATATATCTTTGACTACTACATGAGGCACATATGCAATTACTTGTGAGCCTACCAAATAGGGCCTGAAGCTCTTGACTACTCTGACCAATGCATACGCCTGCTTCTCCATTATATCATACTTTAATTCAATAGCTTGCAATGACCTACTAAAGAAAGCTATAGGCTATTCAAACCCTTCTTCATTTTTTTGCAATAGGCATGCAGCAACAGTATGGAAAGAAGCAAATGAAAACAATTGAAATGGCCTAGAAAAATCTAGAGATTTTAAAATAGGAGCCATCTTTATTGCCTCATTTATCATCTGAGACAACTCTGAAATTATCACAGTCAGTGTTCACGAAACATATATGTTCCTCTGATTCTTGATCCTCCACTATCTCTGATGACCTTTCTTCTCTAATCAGTTTGACATCCTTACCATTCATAGGGATCATAGCATATGACAAATCTAATTGCATACTCCCACCAATCAATGTTGCCCATCTTCTTGACAGCAACATGCCATACTGTGACTTGATATCAACAACTGTTATGTTCATTTTGTAGGTCTTTTCAGGATAAGCTGCCAGTCTGAAATTGACATCTTTCATAATTCCGATGACAGGTACCTCCCTAGCATCCATGGCATAGCACTTCCCACATGCCTTATCTATCTTTAATCCAGCTTGCTGCATGATGGCCAAAGGCATGATGTTTGTGGATGCTCCTGAGTCGAGCATACAGTTTCTAATTATTCTTCCATTTATGACAAGGGAGACATAAAATGGCTCCACTTGTGAAGGGCATTTTGTCATTGACATCCCCAAATACACTTCAGGAACCTCATCTTCATCAATGCACAGGGCTTGTTTCTTACTCTGAGGTTCATCACTCAACATGGCTTGACAGGGTACTCCTGAGATTAAGGATACTACTTTATTTTTGAATTCTTCAACTTTCATTAGCTCCATCAGTGGAACAGAGACTTTTATCTGCGATAAGATTTGAGTGATATCAAATGGAGCATAATTTTGTATGACAGTTGTAGCTTGCTCCACGGTTTTACTTCCATCCTGAGTTGATCTAGCTTTAGCTTTTCCGGCTCCTTGACTGTCATCTTTGATCTGAAGATGTTTATTTTGATCCTCAGCATGGGGAACTATATTCTCTACTTTTTGAGAATCATAGCCCATTTTTTTCTTAAAACCTTGCTTATTATTGTTCCATTGTTTCTTATATGTTTCCATTCCCCTATGACTGTGCACAGGTTGGCCCACAAAAGTGTTCTCTGGTTGAGGTGAGCTACCTACTTGAGCTTTACCCCTGAGATTGTAATTACTTTTGACTTGAGCTACTGCTGCAGCTGTGAGGGCTCTAATTTCTTTATCTGAAGGTCTCCTCAAATTACTCAGGAAATTATGTGAATCCTGAGCATAGGCATAATTGTCCTCTTCATCCTCATCATATGGGAACTGTTGGCTGACCTGAATTTCATCATCTACACTTGTATTAGCATCATGAAAAGAGTATCCTCTGTTTGTAGACAGCATATTGACATTATCATCCTCCATGCCATGCAGCTCATTGCACTCATCACAGGCAACAGCATTATTGTATAAAGATTGAGAAATCAGACATTGTGACTGTGAATGAGGCATTTGGCAGATTATACACCATGGGGTGTCATTTACAATATTTATAGCTTTCTTCAAAGGATCAGGAGTTTCCTTTGTATTCTGAGCCCTTAGATTTGTATTGCTGTGCGGGAGGACGGGTTTACCATCATGCCAATTAGTATGATACGGCATATCATGTAATGATGGTCTTCTTTCTTGCCTTTAGTAAACTAGCCTGTCAGGACCTATCCCCTTTTCATTTTTAGCCATTCTATAACTCAGGTCCTTAACAACATTTGTTAATTTATCTATTTTATCTTCAGAAGGAGACGCACTGCCTTGAACACTTTGAGATTTAGTATTTGGATTTTGCAGAATTTTTACATCATCTCTTTTATTTGTCTTACCAGATGCTTTTCTGTTATTTTCAATATTTGTTGCAATTTGAAGGCATCTCTGAGGCTGTGAGGTCCCTTGTCTCTTAATCCATAAGTTGTTTTGGCATCAAAAGCATTTATGTACAACACTATGCACATAGGTTCATTAGGCCTCAAGTCCTGTGGCAATTTATTCAATACCTTCATGAATCTAGCATTGAAATCAGCAACTTGTTTATTTGATCCTTTGGCAATGCCAGTGAATTCATTAATGAAGAAACTAGGATCAGTTTTGTCACCATATTGTTCCTTGAATATTCTCCTAAATTCATCCCATGATGAAATGCTTCTGTCAGGCAGACCTTTGTACCACTCCTTGGCTTCATCAACTAAGGATTGCATAAATGATTTCATGAAAACATCCTCATGCTTAACCTTGAAGTTGTCCATGATATTCTGAAAATCTTTTAGATGGTCTTCACCTGACACAGCATTATTTCCTAAAAATTTAGGCACTTGTAGCCTCACATGTTTGTCAATAGGATTTGGATAACCAGGAATGCCATCAAACACAAGTTGTTTGAATCTGTCCAACTGCATTGGCTATCTACCAAATTGATTAGCATTTGCATTTCTATTTGCATTTTGATTTCTTACATTATTTAATGGAGCTCTTATGTTATTTGCATTCTGTCTTTGATCATTACGCTAATCCTGGATTTCATTTCTATGCTGATTTCTCTACATATTTATATTTTCAAGGGTAGGAATTGAATCATTCTGAGCAACTCTCAGGGCTTGCACTTTCTGTCTCATGTCATCTCTGATTTTCACTGCTTGCAGATATTCTATTTCTGCCCTTAAGCTCTTAATTTCATCAGCTAATTGTTCCTCTTTGGGCATAGAGGAGGATGGTCCCAATTCATTCTGATCATCATTATCTTCATCCCCTGGAGACTCATCCTCTTCAAATCTGTCACTGGGATCTAAGAAAGGGCGTTCTTGAAACACCTCTAACCTTATTCTCAGAGCAACATCCTGTTGTTTCTCATATACATTTTGGATTTCAGCTTCTGTGTTTGAAAAATAAGGCATTGTTTGCTCTGAAGATCCTGGATTGTCCCGAATAAATTCATTTTCCTGGGGCTAGGAGAACCATCCTGATTGGCTCGTACAGTCCCTTTTTTCCTATACATCATCTTTATGGGTAACTCTTCAAACATAGTATTACACTGGGATCTTCTTCCTTGCATACAAATTTTTACTTTACCGGTTGGGAGATTGGTTCGGAGTCG
This sequence comes from Cunninghamia lanceolata, assembly GCA_027924645.1. Classification (NCBI taxonomy): domain Eukaryota; kingdom Viridiplantae; phylum Streptophyta; class Pinopsida; order Cupressales; family Cupressaceae; genus Cunninghamia; species Cunninghamia lanceolata. Next base: position 9,080,711 of record BSBN01000420.1, on the reverse strand, counting down.
CCACCTATTACTAGGAATTGTTTTCCTTTTAGAATCAGGGTTCTTTCACAAGTACTCCCCAGCAGAGTCGCCAAAATCTGTTGGTTATTTTCCCAGACTGGATGCTTATTCTTAGTAATCCCTACAAAATAGCCATCATTGATCAACAGGATTCCCGGGCCAGGGTCCAACAGTATAGGAGATAGACTCTATAAATATCTCCTCTTCTTCTTTAGGCTCTGCAGAACCAAGGGGAGTATTCCCTATTCAACATTTATAAAATGCATATATGTATTTGCTGGGATGTTGACACAAAGCAGATAAATCCTCTATTAAGCAAACCAAAACTATGAGATAAGTGCAAAGGGGCTAGCTTTGGGCCTATGTTCAGTTGTAGACAAAGGATTTTGGTCCTAAAACTATTTCTAAAGTCCTAAAAGGTTTGTTTATGACGTTTGAGTTTGATTTATATTTGGATACAAAACTAGGACCTGGAGTGTAACCTCAATGCATGGCTAGATTGGTGCCTATCCAGGGCTCGGAGTCAGTAGACATACACATGTGAATGGTCAGCATAAAGATGTACCAAAGACTGGGTATCAAGGGGATTTTATTATATCTGCCTTACAGACATCTCCCAAAATAGAGTGTTTAGTCATTCATACTTAAAGGAATCCCTGCTGCAACATATTTTCTTAATGATTAATCTGAAACTTTTAATTTGTCCCTTGAACAAAGGTAGGAGATTAAACATTCAATACAGAGAACCCATATTCCTAAATCATAAATAACCCTTAGTTATTTAGACTCAAAAGAAAATACAGCCACAACTTGGAGATAAATGATTAAACACATGCAATCAGTGCATTTCTCATATAAAACAACATGAAACCAGTTAAATTATGCATGAAACATACAACATGAGACTCATAAACTCACAGAACCTTCAGGATAGGGCTGCCAACTAAGTTGTGTTGTATCACAGAGCCAGAAGTTTGTCCAGTTTTCAACAACTAGAAATGAGTAACACAGTCCTCCTTTATACAGCAGGAGGGTGCACCCAGCACTAATTACATGGCAAAAGTCAAAAGTCCACCAAATATAGTTCATTCAGAGGAAATGGCGCTCAAACATTGAATGCAATAGGTGGAAGAGGAGACAGGAAGGGATCTCGAGCCACGCTCCGCCATCTGGGGATCCTCAACTTCAATCGAGTACTAAAATCTGTCCATATCATCGCCCATACCCTGTAACATTCGCCATTAATGTCCACCTACTCGCAGTCCTGAGAATGCAGCGGTCGCATGATTCCTTGGAAGCTTTTCCCGCCAAGAATCATGATCCTGATATTTCAAAATATGAGGGAACTAATTATCCCACATGCACCCCGCGGCAACCTCCTCAATACAATATAAACTGGGCCGAGAGCATTCATAATGTCGGTGCTTTTGCTCCTGACGGCATCAACATATACCTCATCATGATCCTATCGCATGATGCCCCGATGCTCGATATCATCCTGACGTCAACCTCATCGGCGCCACCTGACACATCAGAGGAAAATCCTCCTGCCCTGCCGATATCCATATGTCTCACCGATGATCCTGATGACGTCACCATTATATTCACATATCACCCTACGGGAAACATCACCATGAGGCATCGTAGAAAAATCCCCCCGCATGAAATCCTATCAGCTCCTGATGACGTCACCGTCATATTGACAAAATAGGGAATAATCGGAAGATCACCTGATATTTGAAACATCACCCCCTCCGCAAAATATCTGGCTGCACTGTAGCTTTGCTATAATATCGGGGTGACATTTAGAATATGACTGATATTTGGGATATCACCCCCCTCCTTCGAAAAAATGATGCAGTCGTTAGAGAAACAAATATCACCCCTGCATAAAACTGATGTCAGCAGCATAGGGCGATAAAAGAACATTGGGGTGATCTTAACTAAGGTCACCTGATATTTGAAACATGATGATGACCCCCTCCTTCGAAATATAGGGTCATGCCGGAATATGATGATGAGGCAAAAAGACTTAAAACTTTGACAGGCATAACTCCCTCACCAGGCTGAATTTCAGGGTGATATAAAAGGCAATCCTGCTTGGAATTTTACACTCCCCTACACGGCAGGCTTCTTAAAGAAAGAGTCAGACTTTGAGTTTTTCAGATTTCAGACCTCAGGATCACAAACATATTTGACATGATGCTCAAGCTTACTGAAAGATGCAGCATAGACAGAAATCTTGACATGTCATAACATCATGCCCCAGAAATTTTAGGATTTCAATGAAAAATCCTGCAAATGCTCAAGCTCACAACCCTAGACATAAATGGGTACCAACACATGCTACGTTGTAGAATCAAATGATTTAGTTGTCTACAAGTTTAGTTTTCAAATGACAGTGTATTACAGATGGTTTAAGATGCCTAACTATTCCTAGAATATATGTTTGGATACTTGTGTCAATTGGAGAGTGTATAGATCAAAGATGTGAATTTATGTGGACATTCTACATGTCTCTATGTTTCTCAAGTTTGAAGCACATGCAGATCTTTCGTGTTTCCAGTACCGCACAAAGTTTTCAAGATAGTTTGTGAAGAGTTATTGTTGTTAAGGCTAACAGAGGTATGTTGAAGGTATGTGGCACAATGTTTTTGTTGTGCAGAGTTCAAGAAGTGTTTAGAGATGTTTTATGGGTCATTCGAACTCATCTAGGAGAAGAACAAGTAATGTTTAATCTTCCATGAGTACCGCCAAGTTGTAATGACCGATGTGCTACAAGCTTCATGTTGTCTTGCTTAAGGGTGACCTAATTGAATTTTGTGAAGTGTGCGAATGTTATTCCTTGAAGGATAATGCTTTGAAGGATGTTTAGGATCGCGTTAAGCATGTGTTGGAATCCACAAGGTGTGTTTCACTTCCTGGATATGCATGTAGTTCATGTTAAGGCTTGTCCTCTACATGTTTCATGTTGTTTGATCTCTGGCCGACTTGTAATTGTAATATTCTTATTGTCTTTGATCAACTTGTAATGTAATCAATGTAATATCATGTATATATTGTAAACCTAGTTGATCTAGGTGAGGCATGATTGTGAATATGAGGGTGTGAAGTGAATATGGATGTGTAATGCATTATGATGTGCGACTAAAGGAGAAAGAGCAGAAGTAATAAAGCCTGTCCTGATTCATCTTGAAGACATTTCTGGCATAAGGGAAGTGAAGAGTGTGCCTACCTGATTTCTAGAGGTAGTGAGCCAAAGGCAAAACTTATTGAAGGATGAAAGCAGTTAGTTAGTAAGCTGTAGAGAAGACATTTGAAGAAGTTGTAAAAGTTGTCAAAGAAGAGGAATCATCAAAAGAGGAATGTCAAAGCAAAAGTGCAATCATCAAAAGAGTGAGTTTCATTGTCAATTTCAGGTAGTAGAAGGACTGTCATACTATAATCATTTCTAAGTTTGTTCTCAGTTCAGGGAGTAGTTGCTTCCTTGGGTTGTAGCCCTAAAACAATATTTGCAAGGAGTTGTAGCTTCCTTGGGAGTGACCCTAAAACCTTTCTTCAGGGAGTAGTAGCTTCCTTGGGTTGAAGCCATAAAACAAAGTTAGTAGGGAGTAGTAGCTTCCTTGGATTGTAGCCCTAAAACAAAGTTGTAATTTTTATAGCAGTGAGCTTCATATATTGTGAGTCAATCCTCATCGTGTTTTTTCCCTTTTGGGGTTTTCCACGTACATCTGGTGTTATGCATTTGTGTTGATCTTTTATGTTTTTGTTAATGTTGTAATGTTTAAGTTTTAATCTACTCCAGAGGATTTGAGATAATTTGTTTGGATACTGATTCACCCCCCCTCTCAGTATCTGGGTGTGTTCAACATGGAGGCGGTCTCCTTGTATCCTTAACTTTACAAGAGTATCAAGGGTCATCCAAGAAGACCTAAACAACATTTAACACAACACAGGGGAAACACAACACAACATATACATATATAAATATATCTATTTTAAGAGGAGGCCAAACGTGTGAGCATCTTTGAGAGGTGCTCCATCAAGTGTGGTGGAATAGATGAGAGATTCATACCTGTTTGAATACCTGAGCCATCACAGGATGCTTGTGTCACAAAATTGCTTATGTTTGAAATCTTCTGATGTTTGCGGGGAGGTGAATCATTACCTTTTTCAATAGATGACTCATGCCTTGCTCTTTTTATTTCTTTTGCTTTCTTATTCTACTTTGTGTGATGAATAAACCACTCACAATGAAATGGGATGCTTTTCATCGTTACAACTTTCTCTTTCTTCAAGTGATTGCATTTAGGATGCTCCATCTATGTATCTTGTGCATTTTGGTCATATCCCAATCCATAAAAGGATAATGGAGGAGGAACCTCAATGTAGATACCTTTTCCTCGTGGTTGAGGTAGATCTTCATTTACTGTCTTATCTACCTCTATATCATGCCAATTATTTCATCGTAATCAAGGTATTCATCTTCATGCTCTACTTCATTCTATTGTTCCACCATGTTATTTTTGTTATGCTTAGGAAAAGGATTAGTGAAGATTTGTAGATTTTGATTCGGGGGGGCACTGACTTATTTCCATTATTATTCACACCAGTTACTTGTATTATGTTAGAATCAATGAGGTCTTGAATTTTATGTTTCAGACGCATGCATCTTTCAATGTCATGCCCCATTGAGTGATGATAATGACAATAGGAATTAGCATCAAATGAAGGTCCTTGCATCTTGCTATTATCTAGTGGATGAGCAGGAGGAAGCTTCAAAAGATTGTTGTTCACTGCTTGAGTCATTATCGAATGAAGATAATCTGATAATGGAGTGAATTGTCTCTGTTGTTACATGAATTGAAAGGGTGTATGGTTAGATTTTGTAATGGTGGACACTTGTGATTGAAAGTTATTCAAGTGTTGCCCATTGATCTTGATGAAATTCTTGTTATGCTTCTTGAATGAATTTTGAGATGTTCCAGCTGCAGATTGACCAACAGGAGCCGATGATTTATGATTCTCATACTAACTAGCTGAAAGTTGGTAATCTCAGAGAGTTGTGCATAGATGTTGAAAAGAACTATATTTCATCAACAATATCTTGTCATGTATGTTCAGTTGTAGATTCATAAACTTTTTGAACATCCTCATCTATAATTGGATATTGTATTTATGCAAAAAGAGTTTGATATCCACTGATGAATTCCGTTAATTTCTCTTTTAGACCTTGTTTACAATGGACCAAATCAATCAATGAGATAGTAGGTCCAATGTTTGCTTGGAAGTTTTGCAAAAATTGATCAACTAGTTGTGAGAAGGAATGTATTGAATTAGGAGGTAGAGAGCAAAACCATTCCAGAGCAGTATCTTTGAGAGATCAAGGAAAGATTTTTGCTAACAAATGCCTCGTCAAAGAAGAAATCACTACACATTGTTGTGAATGCTGCCACTGTATGAGTATTAAGGTCACCTTTACCACTATACTTTTCAAAGCGGGGAGTCTCAAATTTGTCAGGCATTCGAGCTCTTAGGATTGTATAAGACAAAGGACTGCGAGCATGATATGTTGGTAAAGTGGGTTGAGAGGAAGCATTAATCAAGTTTGTCACTTTTTTCTGCAAGCATGACATACTTTGCAAGAGTTGATTTAGGAGAGCATCATTGGGTGATGTGGCTTGCAGAATTGAGGCAAGAATATTTGATGTTGCAGTCATGAAAGTGAGAGGTGGTTGGTAATGAATGGAGGTGATGGGTGGTTGAGAATAATTATTCATGGGTATGGATACAGGAGGTGCTGAGTTTTGGTAATTAAATGCCACCGCTTTGTAATTATATGAATTGTTCCCATTAGATGTTCCCATGGTAGTGGTAGCATTACTACAAGCTTGTGGATTGGTGGTGACAATTAATGGTGTAAAAGTGGATATTCCAGTAGTTGGTATAGGTGCTGATACTTGTGAGCTTATATACTTCAATGGTGACACATTTTCTATGACATTCACGTGGCTAGCTGCTAGCATAATGTTATGATCCACTATGTGGGATAGTCCATAGAGCATGTCAACACCTTCTTGTCCTTCTTGTAACAATCCTCTTATACCATCAACAATAGGTATCACTTCTTGAGCTAGATGTGCACCTCCTACAATTTGTTAGATTTATCAACTAGTTGTTTGTCCAATTTCTTGGGTTGCTCGTCAGGTACATGTGTAACTATATCAATCACATCTTCATAATCATGAAATGTTTGTTCTTCCATCATGTTGGTGTTTGTGATATCTTGCAAAGATGTTGATTCACATTTCATAAAGTAGTTGTGTAATGGGTTTTTTGATGTTTGCACACCGTTGATATTGAGAGCACTAACCAAGAATACGATCAATAATCTATTATAAATATGAAGATAGTTATGCTTGTTGAAATACACAATGTGTAATTGCAAAACTATGAATATTCAAACTAATGATATGAAATGATGCAAGATTTTCAAATGATTAATGAAAAATATTCTATAAATCAATGCAAGATGTGAATTTAACAATCAAGAAGATGCAAATGCTCAAAGCTATGGGTTCACCAAAATGTTATGTATGAAAAAGAGAATGAAGGATACTAGCATGCACACTAGATAAAACTCTCTTCCACAATAACATTCAAGGACAAAACTAAGTCAAATCACTACCAAATGGAGGTGGACTTAGCTACAAATTTTGTACTCAGGAGTGTCATGGAAAGATCTGATTTAATCAGCCCTTTTTATCAAACCCTAGGTCAATGATGCACAAAACCCTAGTTCTACAAAGATTTGATTATAATAGAAGATGTACAGCATATATCTAGAAACTAATTGCACAGGAGTGATTGGGAGAATGTCAGAACCTATGTCCTGAAAGCTGGAATGTCAGAGGAACTATTTCGAGGGCACCCAAGTCCTGCAAGTTGGAATCTTTAGAGACTGCAAACTAGAGAAATGTTACAGAGACTATCCTGAGGCCAAATCTGAAGTTTGTTAAGGCAGAAGGACTATTTCAAACATGTCCAAGTCCTATATGGAGGAATATTCCCAAAATACTGTCAAATCCTGAAACCTTGATTCTTCCTCAGTCTTCTTGTACCTTCATTTCCCAAATTCCGCACTTGTAACTTGCACACAAGAAGGAGAGAAGGGGTTTGGGGCTTATTGTGTTTAGGGACTTGCCTCAGTCAAATCTTGGGATAGCATTCAAGCTTCCCAACACCATTGATAAAGAGAGTGTGCCCTTGCAGGGCAGAGGCTAAACACAAATCAATGAGATGAAATCAAATGATGATGAACAACAATGATATCACCTATGTGATGAATTAACCCTTAGGAGGATGAATGCTCTTCAACTCATAAGGAGAGATAGATGATAACTTCAAACCTGCAACAACACACACAATGACAATACAAATCTACTCTAGAATCACAATGAATTCTTTGAATGCTCTTTACTCCAATGCTTCAAGTTTGCTATCTCTATCTAGGTTCATAATGAATTCAGAAACACACTTATATATGCTTTCCTGCTAACATTCATTAAATTAACCAAAAGAGCCAACAAGGAGAAACCCTTTTAAAGGTCTTATGCCAACATTCATTTAAATTTGCCCCAACCAATCAGGGAGGACTTGGGTGTGGGTGCCCAAGTCCCAAGGCTACTTTTTGGTCTAGGGTAAGATAGAATATGGGCCCCTTATTCTCAATTTGCATTGGTTTCAGGGGATTTTGCATCGGGATGAATAATTAGAATGTATAATGTAATCATGGGGACCTAGGAGCTAAACAAGGAGGTAAAAATACATGTCTCCATTTTTTACTCCATAACAATGATGTGCTTGAGTCAATATTTTTTTTTTGCATTCTACAAGTTCATATGTGGGACAATAGGCACGCAATGCCACGTATTAGTATAAGTAAGACCCCTCCATCATTTTGAAAAATGATGCCTCCCAAGTAATATAGTATGGCTATCCTGATGACGAAAATATGTATATTCCCAAAAGCATAATGACCAACAAGGCATGTCTAAAGATGATGTAAATGCCAAAAAAGCCTATATGGCATATACAAGCGATGATGTGTCAATTAACATGCATCTATAAAGTAAAATCCTACTTGTTAAGCATTTGGGACCTTCTAGTTATCTTCAATGTTTGCTACTTTCTCTTAGTGTTTTCATGTACCTTTATTTTTCCTTAAAATTTTGTGTTTTCTATATTATGACGAAAATGCCATTTTTTCACTGCAATGTTTTCAAAAATGTCAAAAGCAACAATTTCACATCAATTTCATTATTTTCAATTTGACATATGAGTTGCTTCCAAAATGTGAGTCCATGCATTTGTTCTTATGTTTCGTCCAATCAAGATATACAATCATCTTAACTTAGCCTAGGAAGCAATCTATGTACAAAGTAGGCAAATCAAGTCATTTTTTAATGTGTCGATATTTCTAGAAGCAACCCATGACTGCCAAAATTTCTCTGCACCCAATCAAACATTCATGCTTAGTCATTGTTGTCATTGTTTTTCCCAAACCTTTTAATTCCTTATTCCTTTTATCCTTGCCTTGGAGATACACCCTTGGTTAGTTGTACATAGGGAAGGAGCTACAAAGAAGAAGGATTTTGATCCAAGGACTACACAACCACCAAAATATGTTCTATATCTATAGCACTCAGCTATAGGTGTGGGATTTCCTATTTTTTAGATTGGATTGCTTATTTCAATTATGTTAGGATCTACAATTTGTTTAGTTTATGTTAGATCAATTATTTGTGTTAGGATATATTTGCTTCATGTTTATTACTTCTATATGAAAGTAAAAACAATTATCTTCGAGCTAGAAATACTTACCCATTCCATGATTTTTTTGCAAAACTAACATCATTGTTGTAAATCAAAAGATCATAAAGATTTTAAGGTTCGGGTTGAGTTAACTAATAATCCAAACCATATGCTTCTTTCCTTTACATTCAATTTATGTGTTTACAACGGATCTCTTTTATAGTTGGATAATAATTCTATTTTTTTTTTTGTATAAAGGGATCTTCCAAATCTTTAACATTGAAATAAGATACTTTATAGATATTTCCAAGAAACCTACAAATATCTCAAAGGAATTTCTTCTAGAAGGGTACTAAGAAAGTACTCAATGAAAGTGGGCAAGGGGAGTCTTTTAAAACTTAGAATCATATATAGAGTTACCAAAACCAATAGAAATGTGTTTTCTTATGTCTTTCCTAAAAGTTTCAATTATCTAAGAATGTGTTTTAGTTGTCTACTAAACTAATTATTTCATTTCCAAAGAATGAGTCAATTTCCTGTGTCTTTCTAGAAAATAATTTTTTTTAGGAAGACATGATTGGTTGTATTGGTTTTGATTGTGCCTTTATTTACATAAAAATCATTATAAAACAACATTGATAATATTAGTTTACCACTTCCAACAAATAAATTAAATTCTCTTTATTGTTTACTTCTCTACAATTAGATTGGTTTTCATTTATATTTTGATTATTAAAAGCATTAACATTATTAGTTATTCATTCTAAAGGAAGCCAATATTTAAAAAACTCAAAAAAATATAAATTACCAAAAAATAAGATAGAACATTCCACATTTCAATGCAATTTCAACATTACAAATTTTAACATCAACCACAACATCTAAACAAACACATCAAACCAATTGAACACATATTTAATCATAGATCTTCATTTCAACTCATGCTTGATGGATGCAAAAATATGAGGGTGGAATCAAAGGAAGTGATTGGCCCTTGAAATTTTTGGGTGGAACTAGATATCAGTTCAACTAAAACTTGATATATTTGGTCATGCAAGTGACAACCAAGCCTTATTAGATATCTAGTTGCACTAGATATTCCACTCTATTTAATTATCATCCATTTCAATGGTCAAACAATCAATAGCAATTTAACACCTCATTCACAACAAAAAGTGGTAAATAATTGTCCTTTTTTTATTGGCCAAAATTGACCTTTGACTATTGAAGTGGATGATATTTAAGAATAGCCCTAAATATTCCAACAAACTTGATATCCAATCTCAATAGACTATATATCCAGTCTTGATAGGCCAGATATCTTCTTAGTACATGAAAACTTCACTTTGATCGATATAGATGATGGCTTTATAGTACTATTTTTAATGAAATTAATAAATTTGTAAATGAAAATGTCTACTTTTCCAACCAAAAAAAACACACACAAATTTTAAACCCAATTTATAAATTATTTATCATTTTCCAAATGCAACGTCTCGCAATACACTAGGTAGCACTTGCACCCATAGGAGGTTCAAGGAATACGCCGATATTAGAAAAAATTCCGGCGTGAATTGTTTTGGGCGTCAGACAATTTTCCGAGCAATATAATGCTCACATATAAAAGCCTATCGGCTAATTAAGGCGGTTCACATTTTCAAATGTGTAGTGGGCGGGAAAGGCATTCAATTGGCTCAAATTTTGAAGCGTGTAAGCTGCAGATTGTGCATTCAACAGAGTTCGTGGTGCATGTTTTGCAGGAAATTTGTGCCACTTTCCTAGTCAATTCTGGCGATCTGATAGGTATTATAAGTAGAGTAGATATAACAGTTGGAGCGTCTTCACTTCAGCTAAGAAAACGCGTCTATAGATGTACCAGGCGGATCCGCCATTCGATTATTTTTGTACTTCACCGAACAAAATGTTTAACAGGTTAAGTTTTCGAAATAAAATGCAATAATGGGCTCGTCACAGAGAGGAATTCGCACAAGCATGTATTTTTCTTTTTTCTTTTTTCGCTTCTGTAATCCTTAAATTAATATGTTTATTTATTATTCTTTTATGGCGTCGATCCTTTCATGTCTATGCTTGCACGTTTTGTATACATGTCTTCGAGGGCAGTTCAATTTCAACATCTGTCAAAAAATCCCCACCCTTTATGCTTTGATGTGACATTTGGCACAGGTAGAGAGGATGCTGCCAAAGTCATGGAATCTGGCTTCAATTGCATTTTTCTTGAAAAACTTTATAGCCTTTTCAACAAAATGGATCCATCTTGTGCATATCCTGGAAAATGGCGTTCTTTAGAATACAGATCTGTAATAGTTTTTCAAGAATTCTTGGACTTTAAGGTTTTGAATTCTGGAATTTGAAAAATTTAGATCAATGTATTCGTGAGTATTTGATCTTCAGTATTGGAGGAGTGTTTTTTAAGACTAATTCTTGGATAATTAGCTGATAGGCTTTTATATGTGAGCATTATAGTGCTTGGAATTGTCTCACGCCGTATAAAATTAGTTGGAAAATTTTCTGAAGTCTTGGTTGTTCCTATCGGTGTATTCCTTGAACTCTTATGGGTGCAAGTGCTAGTTTATAGAATTTTAAGGATTTACTGAATTTCAGCGTTGGATAAATCTTTATTACTCTTTAAAAAACAGAGGACTAACAATAAACATGTTTTGTTTCTAATATATGTTGTAGATTATATATTTTCTATCATTTACAAAATATAAGTAAGGGAGAGGGGCCAATAGCCACACACCCTAACTTCGCGCACGTCAAGCACATAGCTAGACATGTCGAATTTCGACAATCTTTTTTTGGGTTTTTCCGTATGCGAGTGAAGAACTTAAAGCTATTCTTCCAGCGTCTGGACATTTATACATTTCCCTGTAGGACGCGTTATGTGCACATGGGTTGAAAAAGTGTCATTTCAACATGTCGCCCCATACATGCGCACCGATGTGCTGGTAACCGCTCGCCATGGCCCCCAAAAAAATTCGCAAGTTCACTAAAAAGGCAACACACTTGATCATTTTTATAGTTACGGTAGGTTAGAAATATGTTTATTAACACCCCACCATAAATTATGTTGGTGGGGCCTTCAAACTTACCCGCCCCTTTCCTAAACATCCCCGCGCCCATTTTAAGGGACAACATGCATCTTAACGTGTTTGCTTAGGCGTAGACGAGAAACGACATTAAATCCATTCAATGTTCGTTCGGGTCCGAATACATATTCCACTTTCCATCGAAAAGTTAATCATTTTACCGAATGCTTTCCCTGTTCTCCATGGTGCAATTGAAATGCGAGGGTTTCACTGCGTCCGCCGGCTGTCGCTCTCCATGCAGATACATTTCCGTGCAGGTAACGAGTAAACATCATCTCTCCATGTGATTTCAGCTTTGCTTTCACTTCATTGCAGTGTTTATACAATCGTTTATCTTCATTTTTCTCTCATGCTACCCATGATTTGGGTACTACTATGTAATTTACTTTCGATTTTTCATTATTTTGTCTGAGGCAACCCTTGTCTTGTAATAATTTCACTGTACAGAAGAATATACTGTTATATAATGATGGTTTTTTGTTATACATACAAATGGGGTCGTATATTTTTATGGGTATATACTTTTTAGTGTTCATTGTCAACGGTTAAGGGTTTCATTATTTTGTCTTGTGATAATTTCATTGTACAGAAGAATATACTATTATATAATGAAGGTTTTTTATTATACATACAAATAGGTTCTTATATTTTTATGGGTATATATTTTTTAGGGTTCATTGTCCACGGTTAAGGGTTTCATTATTTTGTCCTGTGATAATTTCACTGTACAGAAGAATATATTGTTATATAATGAAGGTTTTTTGTTATACATACAAATGGGTTCTGATATTTTTATGGGTATATATTTTTTAGGGTTCATTGTCCACGGTTAAGGGTTTCATTATTTTGTCTAGTGATAATTTCACTGTACAGAAGAATATACTATTATACAATGAGGGTTTCTTGTTGTACATACAAATGGGCTCTTATATTTTTATGGGTATATATTTTTTAGGGTTCATTGTCCACAATTAAGGGTTTCATTATTTTGTCTTGTGATAATTTCACTGTACAGAAAAATAGACTATTATATAATGAGGGTTTTTTTTAATACATACAAATGGGTTCGTATATATTTTAATGGGTATATATTTTTTAGGGTTTATTGTCAACGATTAAGGGTGTCATTATTTTTGAGGGTTCATTGTCAACATATCTGGTACTGATTATACATATGTATACTTATCTGTGATTATACATATGTATACTTATCTGTATACATGTATACATATCTACATATCTGCATACATATCTAGAAATATTTTCCATCGCATCGTTGAGAACAGGGAAAGTAGTCGGTAAAATGATTAACTTTTCAGTGGAAAGTGGAATATGTATTCGGACCTGAACGAACATTGAATGGATTTAATGTTGTTTCTCATTTATGCCTAAGCAAACACGTTGCAATGCATGTTGTCCCGTAAATCATGTATGTTAAATCATTCAATATGTTAAATCATGTCTGTTAATGTAATATATATAGTGGGTTCAAAAGGACAGGCATTTGGCCACTGAATAATGTTGTTGTTACAGTTCCTAATGCTGCTGAAACTACTTTTAATGCTACTGTGATGTTGTTTCCAATGCTGGTGATGTTGTTTCCAATGCTGCTGATACAGTGTCTAATGCTGTTGATATAATTTGTAATATGGAAGGTCTTAGTTTGCCAATGCTACTGATACAGTGTCTAATGCTATTGATACAATTTGTAATATGGAAGGTCTTAGTTTGCCAAGTTAAGTTAGCCAACCAAAATGGATGGCTAAAGCTGCTAGAAACATGGGGATACAAACATTAGTATCTGTTAATATGAAGTTAATGTATTTGTTAATAGGGTTTCATTATATGAATGTTTCGAATGTTTTGAATCCTATAGCTTTGTCTCATTAATAATTTTACAGTCAGATTCTTCCTAGTTTTGTCCGAATAATATTTATTAATTATTGTTACATTAAATATTTACAATTGTTTTACTATGTTGTAATATAATACATTGAGGGTTTCATTTTATATAATCTATTCAGGGTTTATATAAAAAATTTCTACATATATTCGGATTATACTATTAATGTACTGTATATATATATACAAGTCTATCTATATACATATGTATATCTATAGACACGTGTTTATAGATAGACATATGTATATCTCTATACATTTCTGTATACATATCTCTATACATATCTACATATCTGTATATTTATAGACATATGTAGATCTATAGACATATGTATATTAATATACATATGTATATGTATCGACATATGCAGCGTAGACAATGGAAACATTTCAAGCTAGTACTTAACATTTCAACATTTTACAATTCTAGATATACATGTTCGAAAGATTAGTTCAATTTGTTTGCTGAATTTAACATCTTTTTCAGTTGTTTGTTGCATGGGTAACTTCATTGAATGGATTAAATCGTGTCTGTTATTGTAGTCATTATTTTGTTTGACGCAACCCTTGTCTTGTGATAATTTCACTTTACAGAATAATATACTGTTATATAATGAGGGTTTTTTTTTATACATACAAATGGGTTCGTACATTGGAGTGATCGGTGTATTAGTGAATTAGAATCTAAAGTAGCCGATAGCACTTTTCTTCCTGATAGCACTTTTCTTGCTGATAGGCAAGAAGCATAGAGTAACCCATCGGGAAGAGTTGCGATGTCGGGGTGACAAGTTCTAAAAAGTAATAAATTGCATGGCTCTATGGTAATAGTCTACAGTGACATTTAATTAGACTTCCTTGTGCCCAAAATTTATAGTTTAATATAGTTCTTCACACCTGTGGACAAGTGTACTGGTCTATCATTTAAAATTTTAAGTAAAGATTCTTATTTGAGTTGAAGAGTTGTAATGAAAGAGAAGACTGGAATTTAATGCAAAGTCTATCAATATTATGTGGATTGGAACAAAGTCTATCAATATTATGTGGATTGGAACCTAACTTAAATTATTTAGAAATCTACATGGTTTCTCATATGGCTTATTGACAAATGCAAGGGGATTTTAATTTTTCATCTATCTAAATTGTTTATGTTGAAAGTTTTGGTGTGAACAATAGTTTTGCCATGTCAATTTCTTAGGTTATAGATAGTAATCATGTAAGTTTGATTTATTTAATGTTTAATTGAATATAATATTTAAATATTCATGGTGTACACATAATAATGTTTCACTTTTTGTCCAAAATCAAACATTGAAATTAACATTTTTAATCAAATTTTCACACCTATAACAACTAAATTGTTAAGAATTTGAGAATATGTGAACTATTTGTGTGTAGATTTAAATATATATATTTTTTAATTAAAAATAATAATTTGTAAGTTTTTTTAAGTAACTTTTAATAACTTGTTTTTTTATAGTTAACAGTACTTTTTAAAAGTGATGCAGATTTTTTGTAATTTTTTGTTGCATAATTTTTTAATTGATTTTTGAAGTGAGATTAATTATAGCTTAGACATAAGGTTATACCATACAACATAATTTTTTGTGTATATATCCAAATTATTATTTTTTGTTGAAACAAAGACATCAATACCTAGTGCTCATATATTTTTCAGAATTTTTTTCTATATTTTACTATTTTTTTACATGTGTCGAACAGAGACCTTACTGTTTGGCGAAAAACATATGTTCACTACAAAATAAAAAATAAATATAATAATCAAAACAAATATATTCAATATCATACTTGTTGGAAAGCTCATTTCAAGGCTACGTTTATTCAATTTGGTGGTCCAACCCAAGGTTCATAGCAAAAAGTTTTGAGGAAAATTTGAGGACCAAAGGAGAAAGGGCCTTTGTTTGAAGACACCTTTGCTCGAAAGTCATTTTTTCCAACTACAACAAATAAAAAAATTATTAACTAATGACCTTCGAATGAAGGTTACATTTATCAAAAAATTACAAAATTTGAGAAATGTATATAAATATAACATAATAAATTATGTTTTTTAAAAATAAAAAATAAATATTCACATTTTTATGATTATTTAAAGAAGAATATTTGCAGTTTTGAGATTTTTTGCAAGGGAGAATACTTGGTAAAGGAATTTTAGGCAAATATTTTGCAAAAGAGGAGATGGGAAATAAGAGAACAAGACAAAATAAGGCTATGCATTTGTATTCTCCAGAAAAGGAACATAAATTGAGGAAAGGGTGCAAAGATGATTCAAAAAGAAAGAAAGTATGTATATTTTTAAATTTGTAATTTCTCTCTTTAGAATAGATACCAATTTTCTAATTTCAATCAATGCAATTCTAATACAAATCTAAACTCATATACTTTAAGTCTAATTGAAAACATGTTTAGATATACGAATTTCACGGACAAGATCAAACTTTCAATTAGATTACAAGAACTTAATGGTTGTGGTGACTTAAGAAAACCACCAATAGACAAATACACAAAAACAAATAGTTTTGTTTAATAAAATATTACTTTTACATGCTTGGGATGCTCTTGCATCACATACATATAACCAAACCTTGACACCCAACTTAAAGGTGTGCTTGGTGTGAAGTTGATCACGCAAGTCTACTTGTATCTCTCTTGATATGATTTCAACTTATCTTGCACTTGGAGATGTATTTGTTAGATAGTCTTTATGAATTTTTTGTCCTTCTCAACTTCTACGCCATTATTTTTCCTTTTTCTTATGATCATTATACAACATCAAGTAAACTTGGCTTAATAACATGTCACATCTTACAATGTCAAACAAAATTAGCATTATCACTTTGCATATATGGCTAATTAATGTAGTACTACAAATTAGATATGGTTTGGTGGCCCCAAATTTCTCATTCACCTTAGGGGTGCGCACCTCAATAAGACTAATCTCTTCTCTTTTAGAATGCACAACAAACCCAACTTGAAGAGCAAACCATTCTTCACATGAAAATTAACTCTTAGGAACAAATTCATCTTTCTTACTTTCTTTAATCTATTGACATGGCTCTCCAAAGTTCTTTTTATAGACATAATCATCCACATACACTTAACTTGCGAAGGGTTCTAGAAGAGAAAAAGTGTACTAGTTCTACTAATGTAGCAATGGTGGTCTTGAAGAAAAATCAACAAGCTTATTATGTACACCTCTTTTATATTTTACACATGACTATGTGGAATTGTTCAAGAAACAATGTCCCCTTGTAATGATGTGCTTCCTCAAGCTTCTATTGATCTTGTAAGTAAATTGTAATGGTTGATCTAGTCCATTTAAACAATTTTCTCTTTAAGCTTGACAAATAGTGCTTCCGATTTTTCACCACTTGCACTAAAGCAAAAATCTTTGTCATAGGTGAAATACCCAAGGACAAAACTATGGAACATTTCTAAATAGTTTGATATTACACAAGTTTACCTCCATGCATTAGAATATAACTCCCATAACATAGTGATTAACATGTATCTATCTCCATCTCAAATAGTGTTTTATATTTTAAAGAGCTAACATCAGTGTATTTCTTACTTTATTGTTTAAATCCTTAAAAAAAAATGTTTCATATCACCTAACTTTCAGATTCTCTTTCCATGATTTTTTATTACACATATAAAGGTGTATCTATAAAAGAAAAGACTTAACAATTATCCTTAACTATTAAGCTTTTCATACAAAGCTCCCGATTTTGATGATGCTTACATAGGATTAGGCCAAATCATTTGGCCTCTACTTTTGACGATACATACATATGAACCAATCCATTCCAAACAACATTAACAAGACTAACCAAACTTTTCTTAGAGAAATCATATCTTTAAAATGTTAAAAGCAAGTTACCTCAAAAGTTATCTTTGTGCATCTAAATGCTACCATTATGCAAGTATATATAGACATGAGGAAAATGAAGTTAGAAATACATTTAAGAGCTTATATTCAATATATAATAGAGAATGGAAAATTAAATTAAAATGTTAAAACTTACATTGTTCATTTTTTAAAATGAGTTTATTTTTAAAAAGTACTTTTTGGTTTAAATATATCTATCCCTTAAATATATTCTAACTTCTCTCTTTTATATGATATACGTATAGGGGTTCAACATACAGAAGCTAGAGCAGAAGTTGAGCCTAATTTAGATACTAGAGTAGAGGAGGCCCAACCACACACAGTTGATGTTAGGGAGGAGGCCCAACCACACACAGTTGATGTTAGGGAGGAGGCCCAACCAAGTTTAGATGTTGGAGAGGGGTCGAGATCACTTCCTTCTATAGATATGTATATGAATCTAATTGAAGAGGTTAAGGGAAAATTCTCTAAGAGAACAACCTAATCAAACTAGTAGGAGGTCGTTAAATAGAACAACAAAGGAAATACTTGAGAAGTATTTTAAACATCACGATATAATTGGTCAAACACAACTATTATCAACTATACTTACTCACGATGATCTAAAAGAGCCATTAAAATTGTTGGGTTTAGATTTGACAAAAAAAAAGAGGAAAAGACACCTAGAAAAAGATGTTCAAAATGTTGTAAAAGATTTGAGTTCCATTGGCAAAAAATCTTGATCAATTGATAAGAGAATTTCAAGAAGAATGATGTTGACCTCTATTGTAAGTTCACAAATTCCAAGAAAGTGTCAACATTCTTCACTTTTGAGTGAAATTGGCTTAAGTAGAAAGACACTAACAAGATATGTGAAAAGGAGAAAGGTTTTGGATGATAGTACTGCAGAAGGAAATTAAGCATTGATGTGTAGGGCTCATTATTCTGACAAGATTGAAGATGGTGTTATTGAAGTTGATCTCATTTTTTTGGCACGACCATACTCATCCTTCATCATATAGTATAGATGTTCTCAAACACAAGATTGGTCCAAATGAATATGAACTGCATACAAAACATTGGTTAGACATAACACAAAATGAGATGTATGTTACATTTTGTGATGCAAATCCTCATATAAAGATTGGGAAAACAATGTTTGAAATGTTAAGGCCATGATATGTGAAGCCAATTTTTTTTTTGAAACTTGTTGTTGTTGTCACCATATTGAATTTGATCTTTATTATCAGGTGTTTCAAAAGATCAAAGAAGAAAGTGATAGTTTTAAAAATGCACCTCCTAAATGAGTAAGTGAGTTCACAGCATCCATCTTATGTGATAAATATGATGATAATGAAAATGGTCCAATGAAATGCATAAAAAGACTCTGTGAAACATGTGGAAATTTGATGAAATTGCCTTTGAGAAATGAAGATATCGACACGGTGAAGATGGTAAATTACAAGAGTTACAAGTACATAAAGTATGAAACAAAATTTGGGAAAGAAACCACAAGGTTAGATTACATAGAAGAAGAACTACCTATTGGAACATTTATGGAGAATCTTCATAAATTGATACAACCATATGTATACAACATGCATTTTTTTCAAAATGACAAGAAAAAGAGTTTCAATTGTTGAGAGATACTTTCCCATCTAGAACAGTCTTATCCGTAGTTGACTTTGTAGAAAATTACTCTTTTATCCCTCAAAAGGAGATTCAAACACAATATTATTAATCATAGCAGGTCAC
Source organism: Cunninghamia lanceolata (assembly GCA_027924645.1). Classification (NCBI taxonomy): domain Eukaryota; kingdom Viridiplantae; phylum Streptophyta; class Pinopsida; order Cupressales; family Cupressaceae; genus Cunninghamia; species Cunninghamia lanceolata. The sequence goes on along the minus strand of BSBN01000420.1, from coordinate 9,061,244 downwards.
TATTATGGTGCATGTGTGTTATCAACATGCACAATTAGATTTGGATGGTGTTGAAGTACATATCTACAACGATTCATTAAGAAAGAATATCACTTTTATATTAGTGATGATAAAGAGAATGACACACATTTTGTACAACATTGCTTTAAGAAGTTTTTTGAAGATCTAGCAAGAAGGGGTGTGAAATTTGAGAAACATTATGTATGGTCAGATGGGTGTGAGTCACAATTCAAATCATCAAGGCCATTTTATGCATAGATATCATCAACATGAAAATATACCTCATGTTTGGAGTTTCTTTGAGAGTGGGCATGGAAAGGGTGAACATGATGGTGCATGAACTTGCATCAAACATGTTTTAAGAAAATATCAAATGAATTATGATGGAGATTGTATAAATGATGCACATGATGTTGTTGAATGATGTAAGAAACACTTCACATGTGAGGTTGATACATCTTTAGGGAGGAACCCACATCCAAATAGAGTGTTCTAGGCAATATCAAGTATGTGTAGTTTGAAAATTTTTAATGGATTGTTTAATATTTATTTTATTTGATTGTCATGTTACAATTTTGTAATTTTAACAATATTATAAAATTGTAATTCATAGGTGTGGATCGAAGAGCAGTGCATGGATGTAAGAGGGTAGAGACAACAAGGTCATTGCATTGTGTCATGAGTACGAATAACCACACATGGACAAATTGTGTACTAGGGATTACTCTTTCTTTTGTTATGACTGCATGTTGGGAGATTATGAGAATTGCAAGTCAATAATGTAGATGTGTTAGTGAATGGAATTTTGTGCCACTAGTTGTTACTAACACGTGTGATGAAGAAGAAGATGAAAGATTTGAAGATATTCCTTTGATTTCAACTGATTATGACCACATTTCTAGATTGATTAAAAAAGGTATATATAGATTCACAACTTGTAAAAATTTAAAATTTTAACATGTTAAAATATAATTTTGAATTTGGTTCTTAAATTAAATAGAATTCATGTGACACATGTTCTAATTTAAATATACATTTCATTGTGGTCCAGGAGATGTTTTTGCAGTCATAGCAGAGCCTGGAAGCATAGATGGTGTAAGTTATTATTTATTACGTTGCACAGAAGAGAGGATGAAGTTAATGAAACTAGAAACAAGTGATGGAACATTATTTCCTACAGGTTCAGTTGTAGTGCAAGGAACATATTTGAAGCAAGTCAAAATCATTCAAAGTGGGATTCATTTTTATGGTTATCAACCTCACAACATGGTGTATCAGTATCTAGCCACATAGTAATTGCTACTGGTGTGTCTCTTCTTCATGTTCAACGTGCACATGGACATTGTAAGTGGAGACTATATAGAGATGACCATGAGAAAATTTTACATGCTATTGAAGAGCAAGTTGAACTAATCAATGTGGTATGAAAAATGTGGATAACAACTTTCATTTCATTTCAGGTATGATCTCTAGACTTCCTATGGTAGAATCTTGCCTTAGGTCTACTAGGTGTCTTAGGTATCTATGCTAAAAGTTTATTTGTTTGTAGAATTACATTCTTCAATAGTTCATTTAATTTTAATTGATGGTTCTTAAAATTTAGAATTCATGATGTCTATAGGTCTTCTATTTTTTTTACATTTCATTCTAGCAGGATATCTATTTTTGCAATCATGTCGTAGAGGATTTTAAGTTATTATTTCATTCTAGGTATGATCTCTACACTATGACATAATATTATCTTAGGTCTAAGTTAGGTGTCTTAGGGACAGGTCTACTATAAGTTCAAGGTTAGAATAGGTGTCTTAGGTCTAGACTATAATAAGGCAAAAAATCTAACCTTGTCTTAGGTCTACTTACAGAATAAGGTATACAATAGGTTACTTAGACATGTCTTAGGTCTAGACTAGAATAAGGTATAAAATCTAACCTTGTCTTAGGTCTACTAGAATAAGGTATCTAAAATAGGTGTCTTAGGTCTACTAGAACAGGTGTTTTAGATATGTAGATTAGGTCTCTTAGGTGTCTTAGACCTCTACTGGATCTAATATATAGAATAGGTGTCTTAGGTCTACTTAGAGAAGAACATATAGAATAGTTGACTTAGACTTGTCTTAGGTCTAGACTAGAATAAGGTACAAAATCTAACCTTGTCTTAGGTCTACTAGAATAAGGTATCTAGAATAGGTGTTTTAGGAATGTAGATTAGGTGCCTTAGGTGTCTTAGACCTCTACTAGATCTAAGATATAGAATAGGTGTCTTAGGTCTACTTAGAGAAGAAGGTATATAATAGGTGACTTAGACATGTCTTAGGTCTAGACTAGAATAAGGTATAAAATCTAACCTTGTCTTAGGTCTAGTAGAATAAGGTATCTATAATAGGTGTCTTAGGTATACTAGAATAGGTGTTTTAGGCATGCAGATTAGGTGTCTTAGGTCTTAGGTGAGACCACAAGAGCTTCCATCTTCACATGGTCGGCCTTGTTAATATAGAATAAATATTCTTGAAGCTAAGGGAAGCTCCTTTTTTGTATCTCGATAAGTTAAGAAACATGTAGTAAAGTTTCCTACTGGTCATGAGATTGGTCTCACTAGATTTATAGTCAATTGTAGTTGTATTTATGTATTGAGTTGTTTTAATCTAGTGTTAGTGCAAAGAGTTTGAGTATTATTGTTTAATTATCATTCACCTTAAAGACAAGTAGTGTATTATTCTATCTAGTTCATTTATATTCAAATAGGATGTTTGTATCGCATAGATTTGGTATAATATGTTCAATTAGTTGTCTCAGTATTCAAGTTATCACATCTTTTCATGGTTGATTGATTTAAATCCATGTCATATGTACATTAATTGTATCATTGTTCGTATGTACACCTAATAGGTTTGAAGGATTTTTGGGAAGTCCTTGACCTGAGTCAATGCATTAGTTTAGAGTGCACTCCACAACTCCACTGTATATTTGACTAGATGATAAAAGATTTTTATGTTATTATATTTCAAGCTTATGGATGATCTTTAATTATGGTGATATGAAAATGTTTAATGTTACAATTTGTTGAATGTTTAACTTGGTTAATTTTTTAATGTGGATGAATGTTTAATTGTTTAATTTGTCAAGAATATTTAACTTGGTTAATTTGTTGAATGTTTAACTTGGTAGATTTTTTTGTTAGATATCTTGTTTAAACTTCTCAAGATTAAAATAGAAATGAATTCTTAAGTGTTTTTTATTTGTTGAAAATAATTATATGGATGCATTTGTTCTAGTGTGAGCAATTTAAATGAGAGGAGCTCAAACTCCTAAATTACATTGAACTTAACTTGAGTAAATGAGAGGAACTTGTAACTTAATGAAGGATTTATTTGATTTTATTATTGAAACTTCTAATACATGTAAATATCAAATATCCTTTGTAAATATCAACAATCATTTATATCAAAAATGTATTAAGTCATGTTAAGTCAAATATTGAAATAGTCAAATATATCAACATTCATGTCAAATTTATACACATCATTACAATATGAACATGTCCACCAAATATATAAACATCGATCTATCAAATATCTCAAACATAAAAATGTTCATACATAGATGCATAAGTATCCATGTACATGTCAAATATAAACATAGATGTCCATCTCAAACATAAACATGGCCATACATCATGTCAAATATAAACATAAATGTCCATCTCAAACATAAACGTGTCCATAAACATAAATGTTCATCTCAAACATAAACATAAGTTCATAAACATAAATGTCCATCTAAAATATAAACATAAATGTCCATCTCAAACATAAGCATAAACTGTTCATAAACATGAATCTCCATATCTCAAGTTCATAAATGTCCATCTCTCAAACAGGTAAACTAGTTGGTTTAATCCTCAACTTGACTGTTACACCCTGTGTGTTTTTATCCATTTACTATTTACCTAGATTGGTTAATTTTTTGAAAATTGAATGATTATGAATCTTGCATCTGTGTGTTTTATGAATCTTGAATGCAATATGTTGAAAATGGAATAATGCAATGTCTTGTATTAAATGTGATTATTGTTAAGTAATGTATGAAGAAAATGATTATATTTTGATCAGCTAAGTACTGTGGTGGTGATCTAAGTGGATGCAGGAACAGGTTGCTCCTCTGGAAAGGAGATGAAGTATCACTCAGGAGAAGGACTTGGTATGGTAACCCTAGAGAAACCTAGATTGAGCAAGCACACACACACAATCCTATTTTGACTTAAGTTATGTCAAGTTAGTATGGGTAGAGGTAAGTGATCTATGTTGTGAATCTTGATTGCATGTTTGGATGTTCGAGTGAGAAATGTGATTTAACCTGCATATTGATTTGAGTCTTCTTTGATAAGTTTATGGTTGCATAGTTTTAATTGTGGGATGTTTAACTCATGCAAGTCCACAATATTTCCATACATATGAGAGGATACGAGCATGAGTGTGTGTAGGTAGATGTACCTACGGCACGCTCATGAGCATATTGCTCACCAGTATGGGGATATCGAATTAGACTAGGAGTTAATGTCATTTGTGTGAATATGGATTTCATGTCATTTGTGAATGTGAATTTTGTGTCAATTGTGTCTATGTGGATTTTATGTCAATAAATGATTTTATGAATGGTAAGTTGTATGTGTTTTTATATTGATGATATATACATGTATATGTATATATATAGTATTTATACATATATATATAGTAAATTAATTATTATTAAATTCATATATTATAATTATGTAATTATTACGTTTGTGGTGTAATGAAATTATGTGGATTCTATTATCAATTTGATATATTTGAGTAGAATATATATATATGGTTTATAAGGCATGAAGGGCACTACCATACAGAGCACGCAGCCTATAGACAAGGAGGAACAACACATTAAGCGCTTGGAATAGAGGCACATGTTAATAGGTGTCTTGGAGGTTATTATAGTTACTAAAGTGGAGCCTATGTATAAGCCTATACAAGCGCTTATGTAAGCGCATAAGCATGTGCATTATAATCATTTTTAAGAGAGTTTTAAAACAAACTCTTGACCTGCATTTTGACTTTGTCTAGTACATATGGGATAATATGAAATCAGTTTTAAGTTTTGAAAAGAGTTTTTCTTTGTTTTCCAATGTGCATTTGATTTATTCTTTGAAACCAATTTTTACTATGAAATAGGGAACACGGTCTTATATGTGTCAGTTTTATGAAGAGGTTTATATCCTTTAGAAGTTTGTTTTATTTGATTTTGGTGAGTTGTCCACTTATGTGTCATTTCCCTTTATTTTTCTTTTGCCACCTCTAATTCGATTTTGTTGAAGGGGGAGTTGTGTCAACTTTGCAAGCTAAATTGTAGCCTACACTCTCTTAGGTTTTTTGTATAAAAGGGGAGCATTCTCATTCCATTTTACACCAATTTTTCTAGCTAAGAGCTTACTTACTTTTGCTGATGTAATTTTTGATTTAGTGCTGTGAGGTTTTGTTATTTTGTTGTGAAATTGTGAGAGGAAGTATAGTAAGATTTGAGTGAGAATTGATTTGCTTTGAAAGGGAGATTAGTTTGTTGGGAGGATCATAGGAAAAGGATTTTGTTGATCCATTTGGAGCTATATCACATGCATGAGGAATTTCTTATCCATATGCTTTTCTATTTTAAAGGATTAATGTGTTTATTTGTTATTGAGGAATGAATAGTTGTATAACGATTGGAGTGTTTACTTGTTTGTATATATATATATCTATATATAAAATAAAAGAATTATATTATGAATGCGAAGTTAATCTACGAAGTAGAGATTTGTGTCTCCTTGTACTTTTATTATTAAGATTGAGTGTGATTAGTTATTTGTCTAATGGGATAGGATAGCAAACTATAACTTGTAATTAGTATTACTTCAACATATGTGTCATAGTAGAACTTGGGAATAGGTTAACCTTGGTATATGTGATCCATGGAAGAGGGAGATAACCTAGTATAGAATTTGATGTCTTTCTAAATTGAGATAGAAGAATAGGTGAGCGTGTGACATCCATTCCGAATTAGGGGTGATGAAACTTTGGCCAAAGTAGTGTAAACAACCAACGTTTGCATTATTAGTTCACTGTGATCTAGGTTTACATACTAGGAAGGGCAATCTTGCTTGCAGGTTGTAGCCACAATGTATGACAATACTAGTTATGTAGGACACAACATCTTGCTCAATTTCAGCTTATCTTTGAGGTTACCATAACAATCCCTTCGTTGAAGGGTAGGGCCATTTACCAGTTTGGTAAATGTGCGGGGGACCTCAATTAGTCCATGGTCAGAGATAAAGCGCTTGAGTGATGCTTCCCCTCATACAGTTGGCAGTCAGGATTTGAAGACATACATTAGTATCATTTTGTATCTCTATTTTTAGTTGGCTCTTGAAGCTTGTATGTAACTTTATTTGGAAAATTTGTAATGAGAAATATTCAATTCTTTAAATGATGAAAAGAAATTTGATTATGCAATTAGAGTTTGAAATATGTTTCAAATGTGCATCTTATCAAATGAATTTTAAGGAAATATTTTATTGCTATCACTTTCATTTTATAGATCTTTTACTCTTTAGTTAAAACTTAGTAAATCTTAGTTGTTAGAACAAGTGGTATGTTACACGTGGTATAAGAGCCAGGTTCAACTCTGGAACATATGTGCTCACTATGTTTTCCCCTCCAACATTATGAGGTTCTAATGTTTGGAATTCTTGTGCCAGGATGGTGCGTCTCATAACGACTGCAAGGAAGTCTGTTATCGGGAACGAGCACTACCTCAAGGCCAAGAAGGAGAGGGAAGCCATTGTTCAAACCATCGAGGGAACCAATGATGATACTGACTTATGGTTAGGAGATGAGGAGACCTTGAGTCATGCACTTACTAAGGTTAACCAAGAGAAGAAAAAGATGAAGGAGGCCATCAACTTCAACCATTTACCATCGGTCTCTCCAACCAAATCGGCATCTTTACCACTTTCTAGGGATATCCCCTCTGAATACAGTGTAAGCCCTGCCATGTTGTTTAGGGATCCATGTATTCCTCCTTTGTCTGAGATAATTGTAATTTCTTCTCGTGATGAGTCAAAGGGATATGTACCCTGAGATTTATGTATCTGAGGAAAAATCAGAGGGATATACTCCACTCACCCCTATAGATGAGAGTGAATCCGATGGATACTCTCCTTTGGACTATCTTAATAGTCATTCCATGTAAATAAAAGGATATTTAAATCCTCATCTCTATTAATAAAAGAAAGTTTTTCTTATCAAAAGCTTGTGTTATATGCTCTTTTGGCAAAATGTTATGAGTATAAATGTTTCTTTGTGAAAAGTTAGATGTTTAAGAATGTTAAGTAAACGTTCATAGAATATGACCATAATGGAACCTATAGGGTAAACTTTATAGAAAAAGATGGTTTGTACTAGAAATAACCTTGGAGGAAGTGAAGAAGTAGGACAAGGGTCAGGGGATATGGATATTAAGTTGGATCGTATTCTTGCAATGATGATCAAGACTAGGGAGAGAGTGGGAATTTTAGAACAAAAAGGAAAGGATGGAGCAAAAAAAGAAGTTTCCAATGGTGAAAAAGAAGGAGAAAATTCACGTGAACATACTCAAGCTAGTGAACACGAGGATGAAGAATCATAATCTCAACCACATACTGAAAGGACTAAGAGGAGGAGAATGGTGAAAGAGCTATCTCGGGATATGAGAAACATTTCACCTCCAAAATTTGAAGGTAGCACCAGTGGGGATGTGGCTGAGGCCTGGCTTGTGGAAATGGAAAAATACTTTGAGATCCAAAACTATTCTAAAGTGACTAAGGCGGTTTGGGGAGATTTTCAGGTAGCTGGTGAAGCATCCAGTTGGTGGATGAGTAAGAAAACAGAACTAGGGATCAGTTTAACTCAACTCACTTGGACTAAATTTGTGGAGATATTTTGGAAACATTGGCTACCCCAACTTTTCTATGACCAAAAGCTCTCAGATTTTCAAAATCTAAGGCAAGGAGATTCCTCGGTTAGTGAGTACTAGGAGAAGTTCACACATCATTTAAGGTATGTACCCGTGTACCAAGATGATGAACGGTTTCGCACTAGAAATTTTATCATGGGCCTAAACAATCAAATTGGTGGGGAGATAGACATGCATGGTCCTACCACAATGGACCTTGTGTATGAGAAAGCTCTAAAGCAAGAACAGAAGCTGAAGTCTATCGCCAACTACCATGAAAAGAACAGGAAAAAGTTTAATTGGTCACAAAATAAGCAAACTTCTGGAAAGCCTAGTAAGGTGCAAGGATCTCAGAAGCAAGGAGAAAAGAATTTTTAGAACAATTGGAGTGAATCAAAGAGGGACCGAAAAGGAAATAACGACAGTAACTTCAACAATGCTGCTAGGAACAATGACAACTCTGAAAGAACTTCTAGAAGAAAGGGGCCAGTAAAAGGATGTTTTAATTGTGGTGGTGATCACTATGCTAGCCAATGTCCCAACAAGACATCAAGATCACAACCTTGTGGTAATCCTCTTCCACCACAGCGGGAGGCATTTCAACAAAAGATTCACACTGCAGTGAATAACAGGCAAGCAAAATACCAGATCACTCCAGTGGAAGTAGCAAGTACTTTATCTAGCATACCCATTTCTATTTTAATAGATACTAATGCCATAGAAAATCTTATTTCACCTAGAATAGCTAGTAAAATGTCTAGAAAAGCTGGCTATATGGAAAAGTCTTAGATTGTTGAATATGCAAACCAGACAAGAGCTAAGGTGGACCAATGTCTATTTGAAGCAAGGGTTGAACTTCCTAGTTTCTCTACGAAAGTTAATTTGTATGTAGATTCCTTAGGGTCTTATGATGTCATCTTAGGGATGAATTAGTTATGGAGGCATAGGGCTAACGTAGATTGTCATGCAAAAACCGTAGAATGCCTAGATGATCTTAGAAACTGGGTATCTTTGCAAGGGGCACCAAGAGAAGTTAGGTTGCGACAAATCTCAAATGTTCAAATGCATAGGGCAAAGAAGAAAGGTTGTCAACTCTTTGTAGTAAAAATGGAAAAAATTGAGGAACATGAAGCTGAGGATGGAGAGATTGTGAATGCAGAAAGAACGGATATGGAGAAATACAATATCCTTAGAGAATTTGCGGATGTATTTCCAGAGGAACTACCTGGTTTCCCCCCAAGAGAGTGTTTGATTTCTCCATTGACATAATTCTAAGGTTGGAGCCTATTTCCAAAGTACCATATAGGATGACGACAATATAATTGATGGAGTTAAAGTCTCAACTTAAGGAGTTGTTGTCTAAGGGATTGATAAGGCCAAGTGTTTCACCTTGGGGAGCACTAGTGATCTTTGTAAAGAAGAAAAACGGGACACTGCATTTATGTATAGATTATTGGTTGCTAAAAAAAGCGACGGTAAAGAATAAGTACCCTTTGCTGCGTATTGACGGTCTTTTTGATCAGATGTGAGGAGCAACGGTGTTTTCAAAAATTAATCTGAGGTTAGGTTATCACCAATTGAGGATCAAGGATGAAGACATTTCTAAGACTACTTTCAGGACAAGGTATGACCATTATGAATTTATAGTTTTACCTTTTGGGTTAATGAATGCACTTGCAACATTCATGAACCTTATGAATAGCATGTTTAGAGACTGCTTGGATAAATTTATGTTGGTCTTTTTGGATGGTATTCTAATTTATTCCAAGAATGAAGAGGAGCATAAGTTGTATGGAAAACTTTCCAAGTGTACTTTCTTTTAGAAGGAGGTGCAATATCTAGGGCATGTGATTTCAGCAAAAGGAATAGTTATTGATCCAGCCAAGATCGAAGTAGTGCTTGAGTGGCCCGTGCCAAAGAATGTTTCCAAGGTGAGAAGTTTCATGGGTTTGGCTGGATATTACCGTAAGTTTGTGGAAAACTTTTCTAGTGTAGCTTTTCCTATCACTTCTTTGCAGAGAAAAGGGAAAAAGTTTGATTGGACAAAAAAATTTCAAGAGGCATTTGATCTCCTAAAGAAGAAGTTGAAAGTGCCAAATCTAGAGGGTAACTTTGTAGTTATCATGGATGCATCAGGAGAAGGATTGGGAGGAGTATTGATGTAGGAAGGACAAGTCATAGCCTATGAATCAAGGAAGATAAAGCCTTATGAACAGAATTATGTTTTGCATGGTTTAGAGTTAACAGTAGTGGTTCATGCATTATAGATGTGGAGACACTATCTGATGGGTAAACCTTTTGAGTTGAAAACAGACCATCATGGTTTGAAGTATCTATTTACTTAGCCCAATTTGAATGCAAGGCAAAGAAGGTGGTTAGAGTTGATATCAGACTATGATTTTGACATTAACTACATCAAGGGAAAAGAGAACTGAGTTGTCGATGCTTTAAGTCAGAGAAGGCATATATCTTCCATGGTATCAATCCAAACAAACTTCAAAAGTCGAGTATTGCAAGGATCCAAGGGTGACGAGTTCTATGAACAAGTAAAGCAAGCACTCTCGGATGATTTGCAAGATAAGAGGTATGAAGGTTTTTACTTTGAACCCAATGGTTTATTGGGGTATAATGGAAGAATTTATGTACCTGATTATGGTGAATTAAGAAATTTGGTATGGAAGGAAGTTCATAATGTGTCATACTCAGGACATCCTGGTGTTACTAAGATGTTAGCGGATGTGAAACCATTGTATTTCTGGAAGGGAATGAAAGGTGATGGCGCTAGATTTGTGGCCAGTTGTTTGGAATGCCAAAGAGTAAAGGCAAAACATCATCATCCTACAGGTTTACTATATCCCCATGATGTACCATAAAGTAAGTGGCAGGTTATTAGCATGGATTTTGTGCAAGGTATTCCAATGTCAAGGAACAAGTGCACAATGCCATTCTAGTAGTCGTAGACAAGCTTACTAAAGTAGCGCATTTCATACTAGGTAATCCTACAGATGGAGCTCCAGTAATAGCTCAAAAGTTTATTCAAGAGGTGTTTAGATTGCATGGGATTCCTAAGAAGATTATTTGTGACAGGGATGCTCGTGTAACTTATAGGTTTTGGCAAACCTTGTTTTGCATATCATTTGGAAACGGATGGGCAAACGAAAAGAGTAAATCAAGAGCTAGAAGATCTTCTAAGGATGTATTACATGGATCAGCAATACAAATGGGAGGATTACCTAGCTTTGGTAGAGTTTTCATACAATAACTCCTATCATTCTATGATAAAGATGGCTCTGTTTGAAGCATTGTATGGCAGGAAATGTCAGACTCCTATAAGCTGGGATAAGTCAGAAGATAGGATGAGTCTTGGGCCAGAAATGTTATCAGATATGGAAGAGCAAGTCAAGGTTATTAAGCAGAGGTTAGCAAAAGCTAATGATAGGCATAAGAGTTATGCAAATGCCAAACGGGTTCCTAGGATTTTTTCTGGTGGGGATAAAGTGTTGTTAAGAGAAAAAGCCCAAAAGAGTTCAGTAAAGTTTGGAAAGTCATCCAAACTAGCTCCGCGTTATGTAGGTCCATTTGAGGTCCTAGAAGAAGCCAATCTTGTTGCTTACAAAATTACTTTGCCACCAGCTCTTGCAATGATGCATAATGTCTTTCATGTCTCATTACTTAAAAAATATATTCCAGGGGATAACCATGTTATTGATTGGAATGCTTTATAAGTAAAGGACCCAGGGGTGGTAACAATTGAGCCTCTCAAGGTACTCGAAACACGTAAGCTTCACTTATGTAATAGAGAGGTTCTACAATGCAAGGTCTAATGGGATCAGTATGCAGAAGATTTTGCCACTTGGGAAGATTGTGCTGAGATGAAGCAGAAGTTTCCCTCAAGTTATTCTAAATTTTGAAAGTTCTTGAAAAATAATATGTTTTGTGATATGATACTCTTTATGTTTTATTTATATTGTGATAAAACTTGATACTTTAAAATCATTGGGGACAATGATTCACAAGGGGGGAGTATGTTACACCCCGTGTGTTTTTATCCATTTACTATTTACCTAGATTGGTTAATTTGTTTGAAAATTGAATGATTATGAATCTTGCATCTATGTGTGTTATCAATCTTGAATGCAATATGTTGAAAATGGAATAATGCAATGTCTTGTATTAAATGTGATTATTGTTAAGTAATGTATGAAGCAAATGATTATATTTTGATTAGCTAACTATTGTGGTGGTGATCTATGTGGATGCAGAAACATGCTTCTCCTCTGAAAAGGAGGGGAAGTATCACTCAGGAGAAGCACTTGGTCTAGTAACCCTAGAGAACCCTAGACTGAGCAAGCACACATACACACAATCCTATTTTGACCTAAGTTATGTCAAGTCAGTATGGGTAGAGGTAAGTGATCTATGTTGTGAATCTTGATTGCATATTTGGATGTTCGAGTGAGAAATGTGATTTAACCTGCATATTGATTTGAGTCTTCTTTGATAAGTTTATGGTTGTATAGTTTTAATTGTGGGATGGTTAACTCATGCAATCCACGATATGTCCATACATATGAGACGATACGAGCATGAGTGTACGTAGGTAGACGTACCTACGCACGCTCATGAGCATATTGCTCACCAATATGGGGATATCAAATTGGACTAGTAGGAGTTATTGTCATTTGCGCGAATATGGATTTCACGCCATTTGTGAATGTGAATTTTATGTCAATTGTGTCTATGTGGATTTTATGTCAATAAATGATTTTATGAATGGTAAGTTGTATGTGTTTTTATATTGATGATATATATATATATAGTAAATTAATTATTATTAAATTCATATATTATAATTATGTAATTATTACGTTTGTGGTGTAATGAAATTATGTGAATTGTATTATCAAATGACAAGGAGTGACAACACATTAAGCACTTGGAATAGAGGCACATGTTAATAAGTGTCTTGGAGGTTATTATAGTTACTAAAGTGGAGCCTATGTATAAGCCTATACAAGCACTTATGTAAGCGCATAAGCATGTGCATTATAATCATTTTTAAGAGAGTTTTAAAACAAACTCTTGACCTGCATTTTGACTTTGTCTAGTACGTATGGGATAATATGAAATCAGTTTTAAGTTTTAAAAAGAGTTTTTCTTTGTTTTCCAACGTGCATTTGACTTATTCTTTGAAACCAATTTTTACTATGAAATAGGGAACATGGTCTTATATGTGTCAATTTTATGAAGAGGTTTATATCCTTTAGAAGTTTATTTTATTTGCTTTTGGTGAGTTGTCCACTTATGTGTCATTTCCCTTTATTTTTCTTTTGCCACCTCTAATTCGGTTTTGTTGAAGGGGGAGTTGTGTCAACTTTGCAAGCTAAATTGTAGCCTACGTTCTCTTAGGTTTTTTGTATAAAAGGGGAGCATTCTCATTCCATTTTACACCAATTTTTCTATCCAAGAGATTACTTACTTTTGCTGCCGTAATTTCTAAGTTAGTGTTGTGAGGTTCTATTATTTTGTTGTGAAATTGTGAGAGGAAGTATAGTAAGATTTGAGTGAGAGTTGATTTGCTTTGAAAGGGAGATTAGTTCATTGGGATGATCATGGGAAAAGGATTTTGTTGATCCATTTGGAGCTATATCACATGCATGAGGAATTTCTTATCCATATGCTTTTCTATTTTAAAGGATTAATGTGTTTATTTGTTATCGAGGAATGAATAGTTGTATAACGATTGGAGTGCTTACTTGTTTGTATAAGAGTATATATATAGCTAATAAAAGAATTATATTATGAATGCAAATTAATCTCCATAGTAGAGATTTGTGTCTCTTTGGACTTTTATTATTAAGATTGAGTATGATTAGTTACTTGTCTAATGGGATAGGATAGCAAATTGTAACTTGTAATTAGTATTACTTCGACATATGTGTCATAGTAGAACTTGGGAATAGGTTAACCTTGGGATACATGATCCATGGAAGAGGGAGATAACCTAGTATAGAATTTGATGTCTTTCCAAATCAAGATAGAAGAATAGATGAGCATGTGATGTCCATTCTGAGTTAGGGGTGATGAAACTTTGGCCAAAGTAGTGTAAACAACCAACATTTGCATTGTCCGTTCACTGTGATCCAGGTTTGCATACTAGGAAGGGCAATCATGCTTGTAGATTATAGCCACAATGTATGACAATACTAGTTATGTAGGACACAACATCTTGCTCAATTTTGGCTTATCTTTGACGTTACCATACCAATCCCTTCATTGAAGGGTAGGGCCATTTACCAGTTTAGTAAATGTGTGGGGGACCGCAATTAGTCCATGGTTGGAGGTAAAGCGCTTGAGTGATGCTTCCCCTCATGAAGTTGGTGGTCAGGATTTGAAGACAGACATCAGTATCTTTTTGTATCTCTATTTTCAGTTGGCTCTTGAAGCTTGTATGCAACTTTATTTGGAAATTTTGTAATGAGAAATATTCAATTCTTTAAATGATGAAAATAAATTTGATTATGCAATTGGAGTTTGAAATATGTTTCGAATGTGCATCTTAGCAAATGAATTTTAAGGAAAATTTTTATTGCTATCACTTTCATTTTCTAGATCTTTCACTCTTTAGTTAAAACTTAGCAAAACTTAGTTAGTAGAACAAGTGGCATGTTGCATTGACTCCTAGTTGAGCGACCCTTAGAGTGAGAATCCTACTATGATAGATGCATAGAGCCCTACAAAAAATTAACTAAATTAAATTAGAATATGTGTGTGTGTGTGTGTTTCATGTACATAAATATAGAAACATAAGATATTAAATATATATGAACTTCAATTTTATAGTTAACACACATGTCCATTGTCATCGAGTGAAGCACGCATGTGTACATGCTTTGCCCTTGATATTGCCTATAGCCTCAATCTACACATGCATGTAAAAAAGAAAATTTAATTTCAAATATATTTTAATTGTTAGGACTTCAAGCATATGATTTAAATTTTACATTAAAAATTTAACTTAAATATTATATACCTATGTCATACCAAGAGCCTAAATATCACCATCTCTAGCATTGATGGAATCTACTAACTCTTTTGAAGATCTCTCATTTAGTAGTTGTAGCAATGATGTGTACAATAGATTGTGAAGGCGAGATGACACCGATCCTAAAGAAAGCATCTCTACAAAACCCATATCCACTATAAGTTGCTCAAATGAATCATGTGCCATAGACTGATCCTTTGGAACTATGACATAATAATCAGTAAATGATCTTGCTGCTCTGGTATGTGACCCTTGTGGCCCACCAGAAGATCTGACTTTGGGATCTACATCAAAATGCTTCAACTCAACTACTAGACTATTAGTATCTACAAGGATGTGATCCACATATGAACTAACACCTAATAAAGGTATCCATAGCTATGATGATATCACAAGATATGCCCTCATTAGGTCCTCAAATAAAAAATATTAACCTCTAAATCTGATCATCAACTATAATGCGGTCAAGATCCTCTGGAGATGGGTGCCTACAACATGATAGGGATCTAAGTGAGTAGATGACTTGCATGGATGCCTCATCAAGTACTGTCCTATGTGATCTAAAGATATCATCTGAGTCTACACAATAATCTCAACAATTCTATCAATTGCTTCTCTTTGGGAAGTAGTGACCACATGATTACCAATATCACTGAGGGATGGAGAGATTGTAGGCATCCTCTCACCAACCAAGCTCCTATAAGTAGGTGGTTCTCAATCTGCATAATGATATGCATCCTTGTTGCATACCCTACCATGCCCCTGCTCCAAATGTGGAGGTGAATATAAATAGAAATGTTATGTGTGAAAAGAAGATACGGTTGAAATGTGGTTAAGGTAGATTCAATCAAACCTTCCTTTCACAATAACATTCAAAGGACAACAATCGAGTCGAGTCACTATAGATGGAGAGGACTCAGCTAGAGGTTAATGTCACTTAGGAATGATATGGACAGATAGATTAAATTGATAGTTATGTAAAACCCTAGTTTGATTAAGCCTCTGTAGGTTGATGTCACTTAGGAATGATATCGTAAGATAGATTAAATTGATAGTTATGTCAAACCCTAGTTTGATTAAGCCTTAAACCCTAATTATATGAAATCAGATACATACGAACAAGATATGACAAATGATTGCATAGGAAGGCAATAAATTTAGATTCGAAACATATCAGGATTTGGATTATTAGAGATGGAAACTTTAAGGACAACAGGGCGAGCACCCAAGTCCAACATGGTAGTTTTTCTATAGATCTAGAATAGTGAGGTATGTAAGACTGCAACCTACTTCAGAGTTTTTGAAGATGCCAGTCGGGACTACAGGGTGGGCGCCCTAGTCTAGTAGGGTTGATTTTCTGCACTTTCTTCTCGTATCTTGAATCTTTATCCTCTGCTCTACCTCTCTGCAACTCCACTTTGCAAAATCCCGCACCTGTAACCTACAATCACAAAGAGGGGTTTGGGGGTTGTGGTGTTTAGGAGCTTGCCTCGGTTAAGCCTCAGAATGGCATTCAAGCCTTCCAACACCATTGTTACATAGAATGCATGTCCATGGTGGACAGAGGCAAAATCAAATGATGAAATAGATTGACTGAAACACAAATAGATGTCACCTTGGAGGTGAAGCCCTCACAAAAATGAAGATCTTTCACACCATGAGGAGATGGATTGATGAAGCCAAATCTACAACAAATAAACACAATGACAACACAATTCTGCTCTCCAACACAATGAATGCCTTGAAATCCCTTAGCTCAACATCACAAGTTCACATTATCCATCTAGGTGTAAAATGAAGTCCTAAACATGTTTATATATGCATTCTCGCTAAACTTTCATAATTCAAATTGAAAAGGCCAACAAAGGGAAACCTTTTAAAAGGTCTTATGCTTGAAAGGAAGCTAGGTGTGCGGAAATCACTTCCTACACTAATCTAATGAGGAGAGATGAGTGCAAATTTGTTTTAATCTTTTATAGTTATAGAATGTTAAACACAACAATGGAGATATTGCAGCAATACACAACACAAGAATGTAAGATAGAAGAGAGAGACAATATATAACGTGGGGAAAACCCTTATCAGGTAAAAAACCCCACACTCCAAAACCTGCACAATATATTATCAAAACTAAAATGGTTTACAATACACTTGCAATGCAAGCTCTCAGGAGTCTTCGACACTCGTATCTGCAGACAAATCAGCAGCATAACAGTACCTGTCAATCACATAATACATCTCCTCTCAAAGCACCTGCTTAAATAGAAATTTACAAGGCAAAAGTGAACCTTTCTTGAGATGGGCGCCCAACTTGGCCTCATGGCCCAAAACCCACGCCTAGGGACACTTGTCCAACATTGCAGCATGATCCTAACACTTGTCATATCACCCCATCCTAATATGGTCACCAATTCCCAAGTTGGGCAATGACATATGCTCTTACGACTCTTACGACTATCATAGAATCCATCATAACTGTCATATCTTACAGTTGTAAGAGAATCTATCATACATAGGCTAAAAATAGCATATTCTCTTACAACATGTCATAACCCTCCTTGGGGCGCCCAAAGATACCTTCTTCCAAGATGCCTTGTGACACATGTCTTCACCTGTCATAGAATCTTCCATTTACAACTCTTACACGTCATAGATTCTGTCATAGGAATCTATCATAACTATTTTAGTCAAGATTCACTTACATACTAGTCAAGATACTGACACATGGCATAAAACCTCTACCACACAAAGAGGATGCCTATCTCCACATGGATTGAGTTGACCATCCTAGTCACCTTACAAGTGGAGTGACAACTCGTTGTGCCTCTTCACACTAAGTGACAAAATAGGATGTGCAACAAAATTACAACATAGGCTAAATAAATAAATACTTTACAATAAATAAATGCAAGGAATTACCAAGGTTGAGACACCTTAATTCCCAACAATGCCAACCATTTAAATTTAGGTCCCAGAAAAATAGGCCTAGACTAGGGCACATGCGCCCAAGTCCAAGGCATGATTTTAAGTAATGATTGAGCATTAAAGTGGACCCCTAAGCCCCATTTGTCATGGGTTTTGGGGGAATTTTCTCTGGGATAAGTTTTAAACATGCATAATAAGATTAAGGGGACCTAGAAGCTAAACTAGGAGATAAAAAGTCATAGGAAAAATTTTTATGACATAACATTTAGTCCCCACTTTAATGTATGTATGATCTTACGACTGATACATGTATTAAAGTACGGTTGAAAACACATCAAACACGCCAAGCACATAAAGCTAAGGAATACATAAAGATTGGAGGACTATTTCTAGCCCCCAATCTTAGGTAAGCACTAGAAAGCACATTGAAGACATGCAAGACACAATGAAGACAGTAATAAGCATGCAAAACATGGACAATACAGTGAAAGCATGTAATACACGATGAAAACATCAGAGTAGTCACGCAATACACAAAGAAAGCATCGATATAACATTTTATATATGAAATAAAATCCTAACTAAGGGGTAGAGGGGGCTCATTTCCATGCGCCTTTAGACCGCCAAAAACACGTAAAACAAAGACCCGAATATAGAGGGGGCTCATCGCCACGCGTCTTTAGACCACCAAAAATACACAAAATAAAGACTTGAATGTGGAGGGGTCTCATTGCCACGTGACTTTAGACCACACTTGAGTGAAAACACACTAAATAAAGACCCGAATGTGGAGGGGACTCATCGCCACGTGCCTTTAGGCCATACTCAGGGGAAGACACAACAAACACACAAGGAAGACACATGGAATACATGAGCACCACATAACATGCCATAGACATACTATATGTCTTATACACGACAAACATGAGCGATGGAATGAGCTTATTACTAAGTCCCACCATCTAAAACACACCAAACACACCTGATGGTTGATCTACACTACCACAACCGCCAAAGACATGCTTAAGGGATGATGACTCTAGATCCCACCCTGTCTCACGATGAGGACTTTGTATAAAAGGATGTGCACTAGCTCAAGAGATACACCATCCTGCCTTTCACAGAAGGGCTTTCAAAATGCAACCCCACCCATGTCACAGAGATGCCTTACAATGAAAAGAAAACATTTGCTCAAAGTATACAATCCCACCCGCATCACGAAGATGCCCTACAGTGAAAAGGAGGTATACACAATAGATCAATGTTTGCAAACATGCTTTGTCAGTGCCAAAATAATCAAATAGATACAATTATTTATGCCCCCACCTTAAGGTGGTTGATACCACGTGCCAATAACAAGCACATTGAGTTAGAGTGAGAACATGCAAGGGAACAAGAGTTCTCACAAAGCTCATGCCCCCAGAGGTGACACGTGCAATGATCACCGAATGTTCCCACAAACACATTGATAAGATACGCTAAGATAAATAACAAGAGATAAGGTTAGAACATCTTACTCTAAGATATTAACCAAATCAAATCATGAAAGCAATGCATGTATTAGATCACATCCAAGAAACCTAGGCTACACTTACGGGTTCAGATCTAAGTATAGTTGTTGGGCTTGTACTGCAGGTATGTCAGGACCAAGTGTAACAACAAGGTGAGATACAAAACAATTCAAAGTGCACAGAGCAACTGTATTGCAAAGGTTTGTTAGAAGAAATAAGATAACATGGTGCATCACATGGAGTGATTCTACTAGTCAAGCACTAGATATATATATCAACCCCATCTTCATAGATGAACTAGGTCCATTTTTGCTTACTCTCTAAAGGGATGCACGATCCATATCAGTATTTATTTGTTTTCATCATCTGCCCACTAGGTAGAACCACTGAAGAAGGTAAACAATAAAAATGAGAGAGGAGAACAAGTGCCTTAGGAACACCACGTAGGAGGATGCCCCCAAGACATTACCCGCAACACTATTCCCCTAAGGCGCGACACACAACAATAAAATAGAGAGGCAAGATAGAAGAATGATGAAACAAATAGAAGAATGTTCACAACAAAGGCGGTCTCCCGATATCCTTGACATTACAAGAGTATCAAGGGTCATCCCAGGAGACCTAAACAACATGTAACACAGCACTAGGGAACACAACACATAAGAGAAGGCCACGTAAGTGAGCAAAGGTATGCTATGACAAAGGTGGCCAATAGGGTTAGAAATACTTACCTATTTTCTCTGATCTTGATCTTTACATTTATTGTCAAAGCTTTGTCCCTTGTTCTTCCTTCTCACTGAATTATGTTATCCATGTTGTCCTGAATGTTTTCTCTTGCAATAAGAAAGGATGGTAGAGAAGGAACCTCACAGATTCCCATTTCAATCGAGTGAGGTAATGAAGGAGCCAGGAAAATGCCCATTTCAACTGGTTTAAAAGGTGTTGGAATACATTGGTTGTTAGGTACAGTATGTTTATTTATGTTCTCCGGATTGTTAGTAGTTTTTAAGGTATGTAAGTTTTCAGGTAAGGGTGGGTAATCTATTTCTTTATTTAAGATGTAGTTAAGAAGTGTTTGAAGATCGGTTGATGATTTTTTGGTATCGATAGGTTGAAGGAGTTGTTCACAAGGAGAGTCTACATCATCCAATGCTTCATCCTGGCCAAGGAGAGCATGAAGAGATGGCAGGGTAGTGTTAAGGAATGTCTCAAATATTTCTTCTTCTTGTGCCAAAATATCCTCACAAGGTGAGGTTATGTTGGGAGAAGAGTTCAAATTATTAGATGAATCACCCAAGGCTATGTCAGCCTCATATGTCTTAGAAATGATGTCCATTATATCATCATGAAATGTAGGAAGAGGAGGAATGTCTTCATCATTGCCCTCTTCAGTATCTTTCGTGGAGATGAAATTAGTGAGATTTTCCAAGATTGAAGAGTAGATACCCATGAGAGTGGTGAAACTTTCAAAACCAGATATGTAACATAGAATTTCATATGTGGAACTCATGGAAATGTCAATATCATAAATATGTACTATTTGTTGTAGGACTTGAGGATGTTTATCAGTGAATTTGTGAAAATTGTCAACATCTATGATGTATGCAAACAAAGCTTCCAAAGATGAATAACAAGAGGCATCCATGATGAAAGTATAATAGTTTGAGGAAATGATGTTTTTAAAGAGCAAAATACCCTAATTTCACAGCAAACAAAGTAAATAAGATTGAAATAGTGCTACACCATGAGGCAAGATGAATGATTTTAGAGGTTTGTTTGAAGGAAGTGTATACAACCTTTAGTGTTGAAATACACAATGTGTAATTAAAAATATGCAAATTTTCAAGCAAGAGTGTGAAATGATGCAATATTTTCAAATGAGTAATGAAAATATGCCTAAGATGAAATGTAAAATATGAATTTAAAGATATTTATGACATATGTAAGGAAACAATGCAAAATTATGCTTGTTTATGAATCTAAAATGCTCATTTTTTTCACTTTTTCCAATTTAAATGTGCTAATGATGCAAATGTAAATGCATAGACTTACAATGCAGCAACACTAAAATCCAAAATCAGATTTGAAAGAGTGTTGAAATGAGCAGTAAAATTTGAAATAAGATTTTAACTACAAACCCTAGCTTTTGGAATTACTAGGTTATATGAATAAAAATACAAATTTCAAGTAAAACCCTAAAAAATTAAGTATGCAAATGCAAGGTTAAAGATCATGAAATGATGAAATTCTATAATTTATTTCAGATATGATGTAAATATCAGAAAATTAAATGTTTTCAAAGATATGCAAGAAAAATAGTGCAAACTATGTCTTAATGCAAGCCTAGAATGTTTGTTTTTTCAAAATTTTCAAATGTATGCAAGATTTTTGAATGTGTGATGATGAATATGATATGAATGAATGAAAAGATTGATTACAACACTTAGCAAGATGCAAGTTTAGTAGAAACACAGGTTCACCAAAATGTTATGTGTGGAAGGAAGATAAGGTTGAAATGTGGTTAAGGTAGATTCAATCAAACACTCCTTTCACAACAACATTCAAAGGACAACAATCAATAGTTATGTCAAACCCTAGTTCAATTAAGCCTTAAACCCTAATTATATGAAATCAAATACAGATGAACAAGATACGATGAATGATCGCACAGGAAGGCACTAAATACATATTAGAAACATACCAAGATTTAGATTTTCAAAGATGGAAACTTCAAGGACAACGGGGCGAGCTCCCAAGCCCAACAGGGTAGTTTTTCTATAGATTTGGAATAGTGAGGTATGTAAAACTGCAACCTGCTTCAGAATTTCCAGAGATGCCAGTCGGAGGACTACGAGGCAAGTGCCCTAGTCTAGTAGGGTTGATTTTCTGCACTTTCTTCTTAGATCTTGAATCTCTATCCTCTGCTTTACTTCCTTGCAACTCCACTTTGCCAAATCCCCCACCTGTAACCTGCAATCACAAAGAGGGGTTTGGGGTTGTGGTGTTTAGGAGCTTGCCTTGGTCAAGCCTTAGAATGACATTCAAGCCTTCCAACACCGTTGTTAAATAGAGTGTGTGTCCTTGGCAGACAGAGGTAAAATCAAATGATGAAATAGATTGATTGAAACACAAATATATGTCACCTTGGAGGTGAAGCCCTCACAGAGATGAAGATCTTTCACACCATGAGGAGATGGATTGATAAATCCAAATATGCAACAAACAAACACTATAACAACACAATTCTGCTATGCAACACAATGAATGCCTTGAAATCCCTTAGCTCAATATCACAAGTTTGCATTATCCATCTAGGTGTAAAATAAAGTCCTAAACATGTTTATATATGCATTCCCACTAAACTTTCGTAATTCAAATTGAAAAGGCCAACAAAGGGAGACCTTTTAAAAGGTCCTATGCCAACAATTTAAATTTAGGTCCCCACAAAATAGACCTAGACTAGGGCGTGGGTGCCCAAGTCCAAGGCATGATTTTAAGTCATGATTAAGCATTAAAGTGGACCCCTAAGCCCCATTTGTCATGGGTTTCGGGGGAATTTGCTCTAGGATAATTTTTAAACATGCATAATGAGATTGAGGGGACCTAGGAGCTAAACTAGGAGATAAAAAGTCATAGAGAAACTTTTTACGACATAACAAGAACTGACCTTAAGGCCTAAATGAACCTCAACATACAATTGTTGTGCAAAATATAATGGAATTTGGTCATTATTAGGATAACGACCATGGGCAACAAGAAATCTAGGGTAAATCAATGGTGTCATACAAGGGCAAACACACCTAGTCACCTAATATTCCCTAACACTACTTTTAATAATTTATTTTGGCACATTTATTTGGATTGTATTCAATGAAACATCACTAGAAACTTCTTGCCGCATTTGGCTAATAGTAGCTGGTAAAGTCTCACCAGAAAAAAGCACTAACACCTCCTAATGAATTTCTAATGTAAACCAAACTATCCAATATCCTCTCATAGTTTGATCTATAAACCCATATGGTATGCGGGTCCTCTAAAATTAATCGTAATCTAGTAATCTCCCTATTTGTACGTTCAAAAATATCATCCATATGTGTTGCATAATTTAAATAAATTAAATTTAAATTTTTAATAAATACGCATACACATATATACTACACAAGCAAATTTGAACTCACAATGACTGACACTTCATTTTAGTTTAATCTGAAAACTTGACACTAGTTCAATTTTTTCACATCAAAGTACAAGGCAATATCATAATGAATTTAAATTAAGTCTTAATTTCATTATCAGATACTTACATACAAATTTGAGTGCGATCGACTAGAATAAGTTTAATCTTTTAAAACATACAATTTTGAAAATATTTAATTAACTTTATGTATTAAAAAAAACATCCCAAAACTAAACTAAACCCTTAGGTCAAACATAGGAATAAGTTTAGTTGGGGAATTAACTTCATCAACGCTGTTAAATCCATGCTTGAGAAAATATCATAACTATATAAATAGTGCAAAATATTATAGATCATGAAATATTTATTTCAAGTTTATTCAAGTCTAAGGTTATATGATATTGTAAACTTCCCTTGAATGTTGTCATCGATTTAATGCTAGACACACTATTCTGGCCATTTAAATAATTGATGGAGTTGTTTATTAATATCTATTAATTTAAAAAAATCTTTAAATTAAATCAACTGATAAATTATAAGTTCATAATAGATCTGTTTCTAATGTATGAAAATTCAAGGAATATAAAGCACTTGCAAGAGTGTACTTGTGAACTATATTGGTCATGTTTTTTGATTTATATGTGGAATAATTAAATTGACAATATATAGTATAAATATGTTGCAAGACTAGTTCCTCAGTATTATATCAATAATTTAGGATGTAGGCCACTCAACTACTAGCTCCTATTGTTGATATAGTGTATGCGGTTATTGTTGATATATTTAGGTTAGATTTATAACAAGATTCGTGGTTACTCGTCATGAGGTTGCTTATACCATTATTGTACATGATACACATCCATTAAGACTAGTGATAAGTTGTTCCTTATATATATGTCCTGATGTTCTTGTTATATGGCATATACATCACAATGTCCTACTTACAAATACCCACTAAGAGATCTAAATTTGGAACCTAATGTTTTCATCTAAAATCTACATAGAGATGTATTGAAACAAGCTCTCAAACTACTTGATAATAGTACCATTTGATGTTCTTATGAGGTTAGCATATAGTTAAACACATGGTGACATGTGTTCAAATTAAAAGAGAGCTCTAATTGACAATAAATTTGGATCAAATATTTGTAACAAACTTTTTGGATATTCGAGTAAGGTTGATTTTAGTAGCTTGCCAAAATCCAAGGCCATGATAAAGGATTTGATAATATGGTCCAAGTTTCTCTAGATGTTATATCACTCTATGATCCATCACTTTAGGCCTCATCACACTTAAGTTCTAAAATATTCCATGTGATGCCTTAAACTTTGGTATAAGGTTTACTTAAAATGAAAGTACACTTCGTGTTTTCACAAACACTTTTATCAACTAGGAGAAAGAGATGGATATTACCATGTACATTTAGAATTGATCTCTTTTCATTTCATCAATAAAACACAATAGGAGGAGGAGAATAATATTATTATCATGCACATATGTGTGAGTGATTCCATTCTCTTTTCCTAAGATAGCTCATTCCAGAGAGATGTCAATTACATTCATTCTCCTTGAATCTAATCACATACTTGCATGTACAAATGATTTGTGATCAACAAGTACAAATACCCACTAAGAGATCTAGATTTCGGAGCTAATATTTTCATCTAAAAACTAAACACTTTTATCATAAATTATTACATTGGATGGAGTGGAGTGTCGATAGATAGATGGAGAGAATTTTTTTAGGCTTTCCCTAGGAGGTGTCATAGGCCAAAATTACATTTTGCTTTGACTTTAGCATAGTCTAAAGCACAATCATTAATTCTTAAATTTTTACCCACTTAGTTAATAGGGCTTAGCTTTTTTGGACTTGCTAAATTATTGACTTGTATATTATGTAAGTTTAGTTTAATCCTTTTGAATTCTATTGAACTATCTTTGATACTGAGGATAATACAAATTGGTTTTATCCATTGAAGTAAATATTTTTATTAGAACAATATTGGGATATTTGGGATCCCAAAAATGTAGAAAATTAAAGTGCTTTTTATATTTAAATCTATCCTAAATGCATAGAGAGTGGGTGAAAGTAAAGGAGATTGTACATCATAAGATTTGAAATATAGATTTTTCTCGTTAATTTTGAGATTAATGATTGTAGTGCACACAAAATAGTTTCTAGTGCCAATGCTTTTATGGTACGCTTCAATTAGTTTTATCCCTTACATTTCTTGTGGAGATGCACTTTTTCAAAAGATGCTCTCCCAAAGAGATAACATGCAAAAGTTAGGCCACTTGAAAATTTCTTATGGAATTACATGGATGCATTGATGAATTAAAGAAGAGATGGTAGGGTAGTTTTTGTGAAGATTATAAGATTTTTAATGATAGATGCAAGGTGTTCAAGAGGTTTGACACTACAATCTTACTATAATCATAGCTTCATGTTGAATCCATGGGTTCAAATGTTTGTCATTTGAATTTATGACAAATGGAAGTTTAGAGAAACATTTTGTATCTTGCAAATGATGCTTGTGAATTGGGATTGAAGACATCATTGGACATTGCCATTAGCATAGGAAATCTGTAATTAAGTTACTTGTTCAAATAGTTAATGTAAATGATGTAGTGTCTTATACTTACATTCATGTGACACATTGCAACTTATGAAATAAATTTAATAATATAGGGTTTAATACATTGTTCTAGGAGAAAGAGATGGATATTAACATGTACATTTGGAATTGATCTTTTCATTTCATCAATAAAATAGAATAGAATGAGGAGAATAATATTATTATCATGTATACATGAGTGATTCCATTCTCTTTTCCTAACTAAGATAGCATTGGAGAGATGTCAATGCTACATTCATTCTGCTTAAATCTAATCACATAAGCATACAAATGATTTCCTTTCTATTTAAATGGTTTAACATCAAGAGAGATAGAATAATTATGACATGTGCACATTTATGGATCTTTAATCTACATAAGCAACTATTCAATTATAAAGACGATTTTCACTAACATAGTAATAAGACAATTCCTTTCTCAAGTCCATTATTAATCATGTAAACACACACACACACACACATATATGATTACTATGCAAACATAAGTAACTTAATGCTTGACTCAAGCAAGATATGTCATAAGATAAAATGAACACTAGTCAACATTTCATTTTCTATTTCTAAACATGCATAAGTATATAACATCCATTTAAGTCATCGATGGATACATGCTATCATGGGTGTTGTAATCTCAACAATCCATTAAAATTTAAAGTTCATTAGTACTAATTTAAGTGACATGAAATGTTATAAAAGTTGATGGTAACTCAAGTATCAATTTTTCCATGTCATACAAAAGTCTTAGAAATATTGTAGTATCCCCTAATTAATTGACCACACCTTATTCATTCAAAGAAGACACTCCTAGCTCTCATCCACACCTCATTCTACTATTAATCCTTTACATACATGTATGTTTCACTTGCTTTGGCTTTTATCAAGATACTTCTCACAATGAATGTGCCTCTATTCATGGTTCCCAAACTAGCAAGTGGACTTGATTCCTAATTTATCTTCTACACTAACTTAAATACACTAAAGCATTTGACATGATATTATATAAATTAGGATATAATGCGCGATATTGATTGATTATTTAGAGTATTTTTTGTTCAACTATTTGGTCATTTGTATTCCAGATAAAAAGACCTTAGAGATAACAAGAATCGTGACCTTACCAAAAGGTATTGAGATCATTAAGGTTGCATATAAGTTAAATATTTTAAATAATACTATTCATTTTAAGGACACTTCTCACTAGACATGTTGATGTGGTGAGTTGGGTGACGAGTCACACCTCCAAACCTTGTAGATAGATAAGAGTCCATACTACATTTCAAAAAAAAATGGAGGTCCTATGATATTCCATGTAACTGCTACATGGTTGAAAAGTTAGTTACATAGACAAATTTACATTCTACGTTTCTAATTTAGAAAGTAGGGCTTGAAATAAACATTTTAGGGTTTTAAATTAAGATAAATCCAGGTTTTGAACTAGCCATTTAGGGTTTCAAATTACCGATGTACGGTTTTTTAGAAATACCTGGTTAAAATCGTGATCAATTCTTGCCTTGGTCACACCACACCATGTCAACACCACCTACATTTGAAGCCACGTGTCACAAATAAGGTGTAAAGTGCATACTCTACTCTTTGTCGTGCGGGCTCCAAAAGGCACAGGGTTCGGTTTGTTTTCTCTGTCCTTGAAAGCAAAATGACAACTTGAAAATGTAATTTTCGTTTGGTCATTAAAACGCTTATTAAAAACAATAAAATAATACCTTCATTTGAATATCATCTTTAAATGAAGGTATTATTTTATTGTTTTTTATAAATGTCACTACCTTCGTTCGAAGGTCATGCAGAACATTTGTTTGAAGGTCATGATGACTAGTCCTTCGAATGAAGATGTCTTCCAATGTTCATGCCCATTCCTCTTCAAAAATCCAATGTCCCAAGTTTGGGACAAGCTATTATGACTCCACCCTTGTTTCAAAGAATTGTGTTTTTAAGTGGAATGAAATAAAATATGATTAATATATATATATATATATATATTTTATAATTAATTTATATTTTTTGATATTTTTGATAAGTCAGAATTTGTATTAAACATAAAATTGAGATATTATTGTTTGATATGAATATTTTTAAAAAAATTAAAATTAAAAAGTTATATTAAGATTAATATAAATAAATATGTTATAATGTGTTATGTTTCTATTAAATTAATAGAGTGAGCAAATTAATTGAAATATATTTAAAGGTTTAGTTGATTATTTTTATTTTAAACAAATTAAACTAAATTAAAATTGAGATAATATATTGAATTAATAATTTTATTATATAAATTTTGTGTTAAAAAACAAATTTATTGCTAAAAGTTTAGTTGATCACATCTCTTGTACATGAATTAATAAAATTAAAAAATTATATAAAAATAAATAAAAGAATAAATGTGTTCAAAATTTTATGATATAAAATATATGTTGGGAGAACAAGGTCACATGTTTGGCTATGCAACCAATGAAACCTTTAAGCTCATGTCACTTACCTATTACATTAGAGAGATAGCCCAAGCGATAGTAATTGGCAATGCCTAAGTCCACATTTGTCGCTTACGAGGAAGAAAAGAAAGGGGTGACATGATATAATTTCAAACATGATATAATTTAGTTCTAATAAATTTAAGACAAGATATAATTTCAACTATGATACATGACTTTTAGTTCTAATTATTTTTATTTGATCTCATTCATCACTACCAACACTTCAACTTCATTGTTTGTGTTGCAACCAAGAAAGAGCGTGGCCTCTTTGACAAACTACCATCTTCCATATTAAAAATGATCCTAGCACCCATGGGGCCTAGATTACTTCTGGAAAATCATCAAAATTCATCCTAACATTCTCAGATCTTGGAGGAATCTAATGCACCTTTTTTGGACTAAGTTTTTATCTTGATCACCCCATTGATGGTGGATGCATGCCATGTTTATTTCTGTGCCACTTTACTGGAAAAAATCATTGTAATTGTTGAATTCTACAATAGATGCAACATTAATTCTTAAGAAGAATGTCCTCAATTCAAAATTGTGTGAATGGACTAGCCACAAGGAGGGGCATGGAGGAGCAATCTGTAGCATTGTTCCCTAGCTTGTCTCCTTTATCTTGATGATCTCACAAGGATACTAAAGAAAAAGTACCCAAAGTTGAGCATGTCCCAACACTTGTGAGTGCATTAAGGCAAAATACTATGTATTTTATTATTGTAGCACTATTACTTATCACTTCAAAGTTCTTGGTGTTGATTATTATTATTACTACTAATTAAATCTGTAAAGGAAAATAATATTTCATTAGGGTTCATCTAGGTTAAATAAATAAATGCATACAATTAGACACAAATTAAACTAGATTAAAAATCAATTACAATTGGGAATGATAAGCATTTAAAATAATGTTAATTTAGGAAATTTATTGTAAAGAGTGTACTTAGCTCTTGATTGAGGAGAGGGTATGAATTTTGATATCTTGATAAATCAATTTGTCATACTCTAGGATCTTGTAATGCTCATCCTCAAATTCAATGTAGACGTGGAAATCTGCATAGGTTAATTCTACACCAGGGGATCAATTAGACATGCTAAACATCGAGACTTTGACACAAGCCACAATTGGGATGCTACTACAATTGCCCCCTCTATGGACAATGTTTTTGCATTCATTGACTACAACTATTCAACACAATATATATATATATATATATATATATATATATATATATATATATATATATATATATATATATATATATATATATATATATATATATATATATATATATATATATATATATATATATATATATATCGAGACTTTGACACAAGCCACAATTGGGATGCTACTACAATTGCCCCCTCTATGGACAATGTTGTTGCATTCATTGACTACAACTATTCAACACAATATATATATATACCAAATTTATCTAACTCTAACAAAATTGTTCTTTGATGAAAAAATTATCAATGTGCCCATTGAACCTATGGGTCTAATTTCTAGTTACATTTTTTTGCAAAAAGATTTTGAAAAATACTTTTATTAGTCCTTTAGGTTGTTCGTACATGCACATGTTTTTGCATTCATTGAAAAGTAGAAAAATGTCACTTTTGTATATCATTTACTTAATAGACTTTTATCATCTAGGTTTTAGAATAAATTATATATTTGAAAACTAGAAACATAATTCTACGTTTCATATTTCTACACCATGTTCATATTATATCTATAAGTTCTTCGAATCATTACCACAAGTACAACTAACTTTGCTTTTCAAGAAAAAAAGTTACCACTTTAGTGTCATTTTCATCCCTCATTATCTTGCACTCACGTAAATTTTATATTTATAAAAATAGATATTTTTATTTCCATTAAACTTTCCTACCATAAAGCAACATGAGGCTCCATGGTCTCAATTATACATCACC
This sequence comes from Cunninghamia lanceolata, assembly GCA_027924645.1. Lineage (NCBI taxonomy): Eukaryota > Viridiplantae > Streptophyta > Pinopsida > Cupressales > Cupressaceae > Cunninghamia > Cunninghamia lanceolata. Next base: position 9,030,522 of record BSBN01000420.1, on the reverse strand, counting down.
TAAGGATTATGAGAGGAGCATTTACTTTTACTGTTATCTCACTTCTCATAATCAATCAAACATTCTTAACAAACAAGTGAGAATTACAATATGTCAATAGTTTCCTAGAGTGCTTATTGAGCCAAGGCAAAGATGATGAACCCCATTTGGTCCTACTCTCAATCATCAACCAATTGATCTAAATTAGATCCCTAGGATTTAGACTTGCTCCAAGTAGTCTACCTGGTGAATTAACTTGGCATGACCCCAAGAAGTCGTGTGTGCTAGATTTTCATGCATATGGGCCTCAAGAATATGTTAACAATAGTAAAAGAGATAAAGTGTGGCCATGGCTATCAATTTGTGGTGGCAATGGATGTTGCTAAGCTAATCATTGATATCTTATTGAACCCTGATGTAAATTTATCAGTAATAATATCCAAAGGTGTACTTGGAGTATGCTTTGATAATGGATGTTGATTACTTGATTGGTGTTTGTTGGTATTGCCTGATTCTAGAAGATGAGGATTAATGACTAATTCTTACAAAATGATAAAAAAGAATTATGTTCTTTTGATATGTTATTCCATTGATTTGATCGTGTGCAAGTGTCCTAGGATAATGCTTATATATACAAAACCCTAGACATATAATTCAAACTTTTTGGTGTCCAAGACAATGGATAATGGTTAGCTTTTGAGATTATTGACCTTCAAGTATATGAATTTGAGTTTTAGACGCTAGGGATGCAATTGTGCCCATGATCTAGTCCAAAGGACAAAATCGTGGGTGTAATGTAGTCCAAGGTGAGCACGCTAATAAAAACTAGGTCAATCAAGTTCAAAACCGAGAAATGTTACAAGTTTAAGTGCATGCAAGGTTTAGGCTTTGGGATCAATGGACATGTCAAAATACCCAACTTGTGAGCTAAAATCATGCATTAAAAACATCAACCCAAAGTGACATAAAATGAATGGAGAAAAACACAAAAACTTGTAAAGGAAAATAAACTTTCCCTATGTGGAACCTAGGCTAATCCCATCAAATGCATACAAATAAACACAAATTGGTCTAGGTTAATAAATGACTCCTGGTTACTGAAATTTTGATAGGTATACTTGCTATTTCAATAAAGTAAATAAGAAGATAGGCAATACTTAGTTCAATGACCAACTTGAATGAATGCCAGAATGAAGAAGATTTTGTGATCAAACTATGTATTCTCATAAAATGATGCCTCTATGTTAGTGAAGTTCCTTAGTGTCTATATTAGATTTGTTTCCTTAGGTAGGAAACATGTTGACCCTTTCCACCAAGTAGAGTCAGAGGGGGCCTTCTTGAAATCCACAAACAAACCTTTTTCTTTGGCCACTAAGATACCAAATAGCCATGTCAAAACAAAAGCATATGTACGTGTATGTGTATGTATACATACATATATACACATGCATGCACACATGTGTATATATGTATGTATATGTGTAGTACATATATATGTATGTGTATGTGTAACAATATACACATACATATATGCATACATGTGTGTGTATGTGCATATACACACACATGTATAGTGTACATCTATGTGTATATACACACATGTGTATAGTATACATGTATGTGTATATTGATGGTAGCTTGTCGTTGATGACAAAAAGGTGTCAAGTAGGTGTAGGAGGAGTTGCTTCACAGTTGTAGGAGATGCCTTGTTCAAGTTATGATGGATGAGTTTTAAGGAGATGTCTTTCTTTGAGTCTTCACATGTTTGGTAAAGCAAAGGTTGATGCTTTGATGCTTTAAGGATATAAAATGTGTTTGTCATTGATAAGTTTCATAATCTCAACTGTTGATAAGTCAGGAGGTGTAGCTGTTTTGTGTTGATGTTTCAGGAGCAGAATGATTGTCTATGTCAAGGTGGTCTAAGAAATGCAGGATGCAAGTTTGTTGTCATTCTCTATGATGTCATAGTATAAGTTGAAGGTAGGCTTGTCTTGATTGTGTGACTTGATCATGCCATGATTCAATTGATCATGTCTCGGGAATGGAAATACTTTTAGTGGAGATACTTTCAAGATCTCAGGTTGTGCTTTCTCAAATTGTGCTTCCAGTGTTGTATGCTAACATGTGGAGTATGATGTCATTTGTGGTTTATCTTATATGATGTCAATGCTTTATGTTATGATGGTGTTTCATGTTCATCATGTGTCTATAGTCATGCTCATTTGCCTCTTCATATTATGTTCATATTTTAATGATGAAGGTTATGGTGCTCCATGACTTCATGCTTCTTTGTGCATCATGTCTTCAGTGTCTTCAATGTTGTCAAGGTCATTCCCATTATTGTGGAGGTCAGTTTGCTTTGGGTTCATGCCTAGAAAGATGAATTCAATATGTATGTGCCATCATCATGTCATACTTCATGGTCTTCATAACATTCATGTCTTTCATGTCATAGCAATGTTGAAGTATGCAAGGAGGTTATTATATGTTTGAAGTCCAATATGTTTGTATCTCAAAACCCTAAGATTATCTCTAAAGACCCAAGCTCAAATAAACCCTAAAAATCCTAGGTTGTGATTGTCATTGTGTGGTTTTCTCTTAGCCTTGCTGGTCTGCATCAAGTTGTGAATCTCATTTTATCAAGGTTTAGGTTTCATAGATTTTGTGGCTTCAAAATCTACTCCAAATCCTAAGTCCTTCTTTATGATCTAAAACCTAATCTAAATGTCTTAAGCACCCGTCATAAAGGCAAGTTCTTTTATTCTTTTTAAGTATTAACTGTTGTTCGAAGGTTATCTCATAATGAGTTACGGCTAGAGTGGCTTTAAGATGTGCTTTCCACCAGCCCCGCCATCTTAGTGACCGGGCACACAGGTTGCCTCAAAATGGTTTTAAGTGGCAAAATGAAATCAACGCTTAAGGTTTAAAGTTTATGTGCCTACGAAGTTAAAATCGACGTTCAAGATTTAAAACAGAGATTGTGCCCTAACGAATACACTGTAAAAAGAAATTTGACGGTCAGTTTGTTGGATGATGTTCTAACTGCCTTCAAACGGTTGAGCTACCTAACTCTAGGGCCAGTTAAATTGCTGGTGGGCTCTGTATGATATTTGAGATGGAGAGGATTGATTTTTAGGCTCAGCAGAATCATACCTACGCATATATATTGAAAGTTTTCAATACAAATGGTTGGAGGGGAAATAGTTTATGTTCATCAGAGAAATGAAGGATTAGTCACTTTGTGAAATATGATAGTTCAGAAGGTTGATACAGAAGTTCATGTTTGTCTATATTCTTTTGAGGTATGTGTTCTTGTTATCTTGTACTGCAGAGTCAAAGAATTTGAGTGAATGGATGAAGAATATTGACTATAATGTATAGAAAATGTTTTGAGTACTGAGATATTGCAGAGTATAAAGAGTCTTGTATAAAATCTATTCTATGGACATAGAGATTAGTATGAAGGGTTTTTGAAGCTATGAAATGAAATTATTTTTCAGAGTATGAAAGGGTTTTGATGATTGTTGTATTTGAAAAGGGGCACCAAACTGCAGTATGTGTTAGAGTGGGTCTTGTTGATTGGAGGCAAAAGGAGGTATAACATGATGAAGTAACTTGCATAAGAGTTTGATCTTGATAAAGGAGACATAAGACATGTGACAGGTTTTGTTTGCAGAGAAGGTTTTGTTTGTAGAAAGGTCTTTGTTTATGTATGCAAAGAGGTCATTGGTTATGAAGGAAATCAGAAAAGAAGACAAGCAGTTTTAAGACTTGGATTTTTTATCATATTGTGTGAATAGTGAGAAATGCAGTTGCAGAGGTTGGTATCATCTTCATAAATCAGAATGGAGTTTTCATTAGTCTTTATATCTGCATTGATGGATCAGGTGTTCATTTCATTTGGTGCTATAGATGAAATCAGGAGCTTATCCTCATTGTAATATTTTAAACTTGTCATGTTATGTAATGGTGCAAATCATATTGACTTGTAATCATTGCTTGCACATTAGATCTTTTGTTTTGATTGATTGAGAAAACCCAGTGAGGCACATTCAGTCAGTGAGACAAATCAAATAGCCAGTGAGGCAATCTACTTGTCAGTAAGACATTCTTTTGTAGCCAGAGAGGCATGTTTTTGAATTTAAGCTAGTGAGACATTTACTGAGTGGTTTTTCTACCCCATGAGGGTTTTCCACTCCCGAGATCTTTGTTTTATGGTCTTATTTGATGCATGGTACATTTGTTCGTCATACTTGAATATCTTGACCTTTATTGCACAGTATTTGGTTTCTTGCATTCATTAGCTATTTTCAAGCTTTTGATAAGAAGTCAATTGAATTGTTTTATCTACAACACTGATTCACCCCCCCCTCTCAGTGTTGTCTGTACTCCAACATATATATAAATATACATATATATTGTATACATGTGTGTATATATATGTTATACACATGTATACAATTTGTGTGTATATACACATGTACGTATATATTACATAAATGTGTGTACATGCATATTATATACACACATGCATACATATATGTATGTGTATGTACTACACATTATGTATGTAGCACATATGTATCTACACATATGTACATACATACATATATACACATATGTACATGTATGTGTATATATGTATCTATACATACACATATATATGTGCTTTTGTTTTTAGAATGACCATTTGGTATCTCAATGTCCAAAGAAAGAAGTTCATCTACGGATTTCAACAAGAAAGCTGCTTCTGACTCTACTTGGTGGAAATATGTGTGTACATGTATGTATATATATGTGCATATATGTGTGTGTGTACATGTTTATTATAATAATATTTATAATGACTTTTATGCCACTATACAACTATTATTATAAATATTTAATAATCATTTTTTATTATAGATTATTTTAAACACCCAAACATATAGTTAAAAAAAACTTTAACTAAGAGATAAATAGAAAAATCTTATTTATGTGAGTTAAAAATTATATATTATTAAAAATATATTTTTTATATTAAAAATTATACATTATTTTTTCATCATTTATTATAGATTATTTTAAATACTAATAATGCATGTGACTTTCCTCCGTTAATGGGGTTGGAGGTGTCGAGGCTAAAAGAAAAAGAATGGAGATAAGGTGGCCTCCGCCTAAGGAAGGTTGGCTGAAACTCAACTTTGGCGAGGCTTCCAGAGGCAACCTGGGAGAATTAGGTGTGAGTTGTATTATTAAGGATTGGAAGGGATCTGTCGTGGGTAAGGCCTCTAAACGTATAAAGCTAGGGACAAATAACATTGCCGAGTTTCAAGCATTGATCCTAGGATTGTAAATTTGTGAGAAGTTAGGCTTTAGTAAGGTAGAGATTGAGGGTGACTCTCAGGTTGCAGTCAATGCAATTAGGAGGCAGGAGACTCAGAATTGGAAATTAAAGTTGCTATTGGAAGAAGCTTTAGACATTCTTAAATGCTTTGAAAACTATACCATAAACCACATATATAGAGAAATAAATATATATGCAGATGTTTTGGCCAATGAAGTGATTGAAAGGGAAGAAGAACTAGTGTGGGAGATAAATAGGTAAATCATTTCTTTGTTTGGTTGTTCATCTTGATAATTAGTCATCATTCGGTAGAGCTTGACAAGGATTCAAGCATGCAAAGAGTTGGCAGACTGACATATATTGATATGGAAACTTGTAGAACTAGTGAGATGATTATAGCCCGTGAATTACTCTTTTCTTTTAATCTTTTGCTCCGTGGTGAGAAGTAGAATAAGGAAAATGGACACTCTTATCTTGTTGAAGGGAGAAAAGAGGCATATGGCCTTTTGTGTGGGATTTCAGAGCAGAGGATGATGAAAATCTTTAAGAATAAGAGCGAAATAATATTATTTGTCATTGAATGCATTTTAGGGGAGGAATATATGAGTGAGGCGATCAGATATAGGGTAAATTCTGATGTAGTGGCAATGTTTGTGGGCTCGCTACTAGATATCAGAGAAAGTAAGGAAGACATAGCGGATATGGTTGAGGAGTTCATTTTCAAGGAATGGGCAGGGCGTTTGGATGAAGTGTTGGCGGTGGCCAGACCGAGTTTTGACATCCCCTTCACAATAGATTATCATAGGGTGAATGAAGCAGGTGATAATGTTGAATGGCAATGTTTTGTGAAGGTGAGGCTGATCAATGGAGAGCAAGGTGGGTGTTGGTTTCCTTAAAAAGGTGACAGAGAAGACAGAGGGTTACGAACGGATGAACGAATTCATTAATTTCTACTATCAGGTGAATTTATATGCTTGAAGTTCTTTTAGTTTATGTAGGTGCAAATTTGATACTATTGTAGCAAGGCTTAGGGTGGTTATAAGATAGTGATCACTATTTATATTAGTTTGAATAATCCAGGGTGTATCAAGGACCTAGTTTTTGGTCGTCTATTTTTTTGCATAGGCTTGTAATGAAACTTAAGTATTATTGTTTATATTAATACAATGGGAATTGCCCCAAGGCAGTAGTTTACCTACCAAAAAATAATAATGCATGTGGCTTTGATTTTTAAAATTTAGAAATATAGTAATTTTTTTCAATTATGTTTTTCTTAAATTGAAAATTTAGACGTTTTAATTTTTTTTATTATGTTTATTGTTAAATATTTATTTTGATGTGTAAATGGCAGTCAAAAACATAACTTTACACACTCACAACACAAGGCACTTTTATGCCACCGTTAATGCCTCTTGATGTAATAATAGTATATAGGTGTATGTATACATACATACATACATACATACATACGTGCATGTGTGCGTACGTACATATAGAAATACCCACACATATATACATATTTATACTACTACATGCATGCCATAAGCATCCCAAAGTATTACTATCACAAGTGTGCAACAAATCCACTTCAAGAACCCAATAAGAACTACTGCAAGAATGTTGAGGGACTGATCTCATTCCAACAATTTTCCAACCATGCTTCAACACATGCATGCGAATATGCAACTATTTCTCATTTGAAGAACCCTTGGGAATTACAATCCAAAACATTCATCCACAAAACTACAAAGAACATAGATTTTGAACAAAATTTTGTAAAACACATTCATTAAATTGAATGTCATGCATGTGCAACAAGCCACACACAACCACCATGCAAATTTGAATCCACGCCCAAAAATCTATAACCATTAGATCCACATTCTAAATGTCAAAATATCATAGATCCACATCATTTATGTACATGCAAACCCAAACCACCATGAATCCACATGCAAGCACATGTAGACCCAAATGACCACGAATCTACAACATGCAAGTGATTTACCCATCTGGATGTAACTCCAAAACACCATGAATCCACAATGTGCAAGTGATGTACCTAGCCATGCAACTCCAAAACATTATGGATCCACAACATGCAATAACAATAAGTGATGAGTCCACCCGTGTAAACCTAAAACACCATGGATCTACAACATGCAACTAATTTTTTCATCCATACAACTACATGTGACTTACAAATCATACATGCAACGACATAGAATCCATGGATCCATCCATGCAATCCATAGAACATGCATGCAATTAAATTCTCCTTTTTGAGCCTTAACAACTCAAAAAATAGTGTCATTCAATCTCAATCTCCATCTTGTTGCCATTTTTTATACTTGAAAATAAGATCATCTATGAAAAGTTGCCACTTAAACAAGGGTTAGTACCGCAAGGAAGGCATTCCTTCATATAACTCAAAACCAAGCTTTAATACAAAATGAAAGGAACTATATTTGCAACATCAATAGTATGAAAAATTTAAAGCCTAGCTATGATAGTGAATGAAAACAAATAAAATAATTCCTACATACCAAAAAACTACGAATAAACATAATCTTTCTTTTCCAAATTAGATGCAAACCTCATATGAAAGCAAATGGAAATTTAAGCAAATATGTATAATACAATAAACAATATTACCAAATGAAACTCCATTGTAAATTGGTTATGCTCTAATGGATTGAAAATACTATGATATACAAACCTCAGACGAAAGCAAATGGAAATTCAAGCAAATATGTAAAATACAAGAAACAATATTACCAAATGAAACTCCATTGTAAATTGGTATATGCTCCAAAGGATTGAAAATACTATGAAGAAATGTAGTTGCTTAAAATAAAGCCATGTGACAAATTTCGCAGCATAAGTTTACTTCACGTTCACAAATGAATTATTTTAATTTTTTAAATGAACGGTCAAGATTAAAAGACCAAATCAATAATTGTGATTGACTGAGGGGGGAAATGGTTGATTTATTAAAGTTTCATTAATATTTTTGGTTGCAAATATTAATGGGCTTTGAAATGTTCTTGGTATTTGTCATTGAGTTGGAGAAGGTGGATGGTTAGATGTAACGAGGAAGTTAACTACTAAATGGGGTAGTTAACTCCTTATTACTCTATTAAACTAATTCAATTTAATTGTTTTTGAGTGCAAGATGAGTGGGTAATTGGTGAGGTGGCATTTGAGGGGATAATTAAATAATTAAATTATTTAATTAGTGGTGAAGAATAATTAGATAATTAAATAATAATTTGATTATACATGGAGGAATAATTGGAATATTAAATAATAAAATTATTTAATTGTGCATGGGAGGTGAATGAATTAAATTAATTAAATAATTAGATTATTTAATTAATTGAAGGATGAAAATAGATTAATTAAATATGATTATTTAATTAATTGATGATGGATAATGGATATATTATAAATTAAATAATACAATTATTTAATTAATGAATGAATAGAAATATTAGTGTGGTAGGGGTTAGAAGTGGTAAATTTTGGTGTCGAAAATGTACGCTGAAATTTAGGTGTCTACATTATCCCTCTTTGAAGTAGTGTTGCGACTAGAAAAAGTAAAGTTATTTCAAAGAAGATATATATAGGCACTTAGTGGTAGGATATGAATGATAAATGATACCCCCAAGCATCAAAGGTTAAGGATCCACTATTCAAAGGATGATTTGACGCTTGGGTAAATTTGAGATTGGATGATGGGATGCCCCCTTAAGAGGATGGGCGGGTTAGAAGAACATGTATGTGCTCTTGAAAGGAATAGAAATGCGTAATGAGGATAGTAGAGAATTGGAAGAATATTAGCTAATGGATGAAAAGTAATAGAAGAATATAGATGAATTAATGTGATGATTAAGGGGGTGAATTAGAAGGATTGCGAGGGTGGATGTGAGTAAGGTTGAATGAACGCGCTGCTTATTTCAAAGAGATTTCAACCATAAATTGAGCAACTTAAGTTTTTCTATAGCACATGATGGTATGCACCAAAGGTATAAGGAACCTTGATGACGATTATCATATGCCGCAAGGACTGACTCATGCATGCAAATAAAAAAGTATAAAAAAGATGCCCCAACAAACATATCAACAAGACACAACAAGATATGATGGACCATGATGACCTTGATAGAGTATGTTGTGAGACAAAAATAAAAAGAAACAAACAAATGATAAACCAAAAAAGTAGACAAAATGACACACAACGAGTTTGACTCTCGTCAAGTTGAAAACCAAGTTAAAGAAACTTGTAATGGTGAGTAGCAATGTTAGATTTCAAAGCAATATATCCCAATAAATGACATAATGGAACTTTGAACAAGGATTTCACCAAGAGGGAAAGGTATTTGTCTATGTGAGATCAAGTGAGTGTGTGCGTGGGAAGTGATTGTTTTGTCTAAGAGCGAATGCATGGTGAGGTTTTGCAGGGTGTGTATGTGTGTTGAGACTATTAGGGATAAAGTGATAATTAAGCAATGTCATAATGTCAAATTTTCTAATTAGGCATAATCAATGTGTCTTATCCGAAGCATGATTCAAAATGCAATGCAAGGTTCTGCCAAAGGCAAAAAAGGTGATGTGGGTGGATGAATGTGGAAAGGATTAGGACAACAAACACGAATGCAACTATATAGAATAAATAGGGTGGACCATACATACATTTTCCCCCAAGTGTAAATATGCTTGTGGATAATAGAACACAAGTGTTTACACATAACACCTGCAAGCGAGTTTTCATCATGGTACTTGCCCAACGCGTCATAAGCATGGTTTTCACCAAAGGGTATTTTTCTCTTTACTTTTTTTTTGCTTATTTTTTAATTTTTTGACTTTTGGGATGTTATGAAACCACTACTGCGAGATTATGCATGGAACCAATTGAGATGCACAATGTTCATAGGTCCCTCCCGCTCTTAACCTTCAAGTTTTGCTAGCTTGTATGCCACCGAGTTATATTTGGTGATAATGACATAGTGACCCATCTAGTTTGGCTCATTTTTTTCCTTTTTCTCACAATACTGATTTGTATTCTTCTTATTTTCTTTGAGCACAAGATCATTGATTTCAAATTCTCTATTTTTTAGCAATTATTATAGCTATGAAATGACTGATTTTGATACACCTTAAGGTGATTTAGAGTATTGAGTCGATGTTCCTCAAGAAGCTCTAGTTCATGTAGTCGTGCCACTCTGTAGTCTTCATCAATGATGAGGTCATGCAAAGAGATGCATAGGGATGGTAGCTCAATCTTAATTGGCAAAATGGCTTCAGTACCAAAGATGAGGGAATAGGGAGTGGCACCATTAGGTGTATGAATTCTAGTGCAATAGGCCCATAGAGTGGGATAGAGTTGAAGGTGCCAATCATGGCCAACATCATTGATGATCTTTTTTAGGATTTTAATAAGGATTTTATTAGATGGATCTACTTGACTATTTCCTTGTGGGTAATAAGGTGTAGAGCATTTGTGTTTGATGTGAATTTTTTCACAAAGTGCATGAACTTAATGATTTTTAAATGATTTACCATTATTTGTGATAATTTGGCAACAGGGATACCATAGTGGCAAATGATATGGTCAAGGATGAACTTAGAAATTTGTTGGCCAATCATGTAAGTAAGAGGAATTGCTTTGACCTACTTAGTGAAGTATTCGGTTACAATGATAATATGTTTATGAATATTGGGGGAAGAGGGATTTATTTTTCCAATGAGATTGATCCCCCATGTGGAAAAAGGCCACGATGTTGTAATAGGTTGAAGTGCTTGAGAAGGTGCATGAATTAGATCTCCATGTTTTTGACATGTTGTACATTTTTGACATATTGGCATGCATCATGTTCCATGGTGGGCCAATAATATCTTGTTCTTAACAAATTTTTCACTAGGACCATACCACTAGTGTGCACTCCGCAGATGCCATCATGAACCTCTTTCATAGCTAAGTTTGTTTCTTGCAACTCTAAACATTGCAACAATGGGCCATCATAACCCCTATGGTAAAGTGTGTTACCAAGGAGAGTGAAATGAGATGTTTGTTGATTAAAGGATTTGAATTGAGTGGATTAAAGGTCATATGGGAGGGTTTGAGTTTGGAGGTTAAATGTTGTAATACCATCATGTGCTATAGAAAAACTTAAGTTGCTCAATTTATGGTTTGAGGGTTAAATGTTGTGATACTATGAAAAGTTGGGACTGACAATTTTGCATATCATTTCTAATTAGGGGACATCATATGCTAGGATCATGAGTTGCTCAACTAAGAACTGACATTTGGAGTGTTTGTACGCATGTTAAGGAGAGAACCCATAGTTACCATTACATCGATTGCCTTATTATTTAGACGAGATACTTGTTCAAAGAATGTGAGTAAAATATTGCTTAAAGATTTCAACCATTCTCTGGTAAGGGACGAGTTTGTCATCCTTAGTTTGATATTCATGATTAACTTGTTTGAAGACTAGCTAAGAATCATAAAAAAATGACAAGTGTTCGATGTTCCATTAGATTGTAAGCTTGAGATTTAAAATTTATGCTTTGTAATGAACAATATTATTGATGCAGGGGAAATCCAATTTTGAATGCTTTTCATATAAGATCACCCTATGGTGTGAGGAACAAGATTCCTACCCTCGAGCCATGGTTGGTGAAGGAACCTTCAAAATAGAGCTTCCACTTAGGTGACTCTTGAAGTGCTAGAATGGATTCATCTGGATAGTCAAGATTCAATGGTTGGGTAGCTGTCAATGGTGCTTCTGCCAATTGGTCTGCTACTACTTGTCCCTTAATTGCTTTCTGATCAACATATTCAATATCAAACTTTCTAAGTAACATAACCCATTTAGCCATTTGGCCTATTAGAGATCGTTTTGACAAAAGATACTCGAGCGGGTCAATTTTGATGATAAGTTTAGTTTGATGATTGAGCATGTAATGTCTTGATTTCTATGAGGGAAAAACCATAGTCAAACATGCCTTCTCCATAGGTATATAGTTTAGATTCATGTTCAACCAAGGTTCTGCTGATATAATAAATAACCTTTTCTCTTCCCTGATCATCTTGTGCTAGAAGGGCTCCCAAAGCAAATTGTGTAGATGAAATGTAAAGAATTAACGACTTCTTTGGGATTGGTGCCATGAGAACTAGTGGATTGGTGAGATATTATTTTAGCTGATCAAAAGCGTGTTGACATGACTCATCCCAATGATAATCTACATGGTTTTTTAGTAGATGTGAGAATGGTTGGCATTTATTAGCAAGTTGTGCAATGAATCTGTGTATAGCCTGAAGGTTTCCTTGTAGACTATGGAACTCTTTAAGATTCTATGGTGGAGGCATTTCTATAATTACTTTGACCTTTGTAGGATTCACTTCTATACCTCTTATAGAAATGACGAAACCTAATAGCTTGCTTGACATGACATCAAATATACACATCTTAAGATTGAGGTGTACTTTGTAATCTTTCGGTATCTAAAAAATGTGTTCTAGAACTTCAAGATGCTTCGCTCTAGTTTTTGACTTGCCCAATAAATCATCTACATAGTCTTCCACAATATCATGAAGCATGTCATGAAAGATTACAGTCATAACTCTCTAATATGTTGCCCCAGCGTTTTTCAGACCAAAAGACATGACTTGATAACAAATATCCCCAATGGAGTCACCTGAATGTGAGCATAATATTCAGAAGAAGAAAAAAATATTAAATAGAAACTTTCTTTTCCAAATTAGATGCAAATCTCATATGAAAGCAAATGGAAACTCAAGCAAATATGTAAAATACAAGAAACAATATTACCAAATGAAACTTCATTGTAAGTTGGATAATGCTCCAATGGATTGAAAATACTATGAAGAAACATAGTTACTCAAAATAAAGCTTTGTGACAAATTCCGTAGCATAAGTTTACTTCATGTTCATAGATGAATTATTTGAAGGAAATAAGACTTATTTATAGATTTTTTATTTTTGAAATGAATGGTCAAGATTAAAAGCCCAAATCTGTAGTTGTGATTGAACGAGGTAGGAAATGGTTGATTTGTTAAAGTTTCATTAGTATTTTTGGTTGCAAATATTAATAGACTTTGAAATGTTCTTTGAATTTGTCATTGAGTTGGAGAAGGTGGGTCGTTAGATGTAATAAGGAAGTTAACTACTAAATGGGGCAATTAACTCCTCATTGCTCTATTAAACTAATTCAATTTAATAGTTTTTAAATGCATAATAAGTGGGTAATTGATAAGGTGGCATTTGAAGGGATAATTAAAAAATAAATTATTTAATTATTAGAGAAGAATAATTAGGTAATTAAATAATAATCAAACTATTTAATTATGCATGGATGAATAATTGGAATATTAAATAATACAATTTTTTAATTGGGCATGGGAGGTGAATGAATTAAATTAATTAATTGAAGGATGGAAATAGACAAGTAAATATGATTATTTAATTAATTGATGATGGATAATACATATATTATTAATTAAATAATATAATTATTTAATTAATGAATGAATTGAATATTAGTGTGGTAGGGTTAGAAGTGGTGAATTTCGATGTCAAAAATGTAAGGTGAAGTTTAGATGTCTACAATAATAAATACATTTACAGTCGTGCTTTATCCAAAGAAAGAGATCTTCAACCACTACTTTATGGAGTTAATTGTGTATGCTCAGAAAATGGTGCCTATATTAGTTGAGTGCCTTGTTGGATCCATTTCTTATCCGAGGACAAGTTCATAGAATTAGGACAAAGTCATGATTGTGGATCTATATTATAAGTTGGACTTGTCCTGACAATTAGTAATTTTCAACTTTGTAACTTTGCTTGATGTATGACAATTTGCTTTGCTCTTCTTAAATATTTGAGGACTTGTGGTATTTAGAAATACCTTAAGGGCTATTGATTCATCACAAGGAGGCAAGTTCTCCTAGATCAATCCATAATGTCCTAAATATATAGATTTGTTACTGCTTTTATTACACCAAATTGAAATTTGTCTCTATTAATTGCTCCAATGCTCTAAGATGAGAGAGAAAATATTTTTATACTTGATGATTAGAATGAATGCATTGATTGATATATTTAAATTCTAGCACATAACATCAAGTTGTGTTGAACGTGTGTTTAGTTAGCCCAAGGTGCAAAGATAAATAAGGCCAATTTGTCAATTTTGAATTTTGAATTTTAAAATGAAAGGGGACAAATTTTTGTGACCGCAAACTTGTCTCAATGTCAACAAACAATCAAATTCAAATGACAAATGAATGAATGAAAGTTGGTGCATTTGCATAGGTCAATGTGCTAAGTAGTTAGACAAAACAAATATATACTTAATGCTAAATATATGAGAATATGTGTATTTATGAATAAATAAAGTCAATAAGAATGAGCCCTACTTCATATCATTTATTGCTATGTACATAAATTAAAACATTGTCTCAAAATAGATATAAAATTAAATATTTTGCGAGTCCGCAAACGTTTCTTGCAGAGCAAGAAACGTCACCTACACTCAAAAGAAAAGAAAAGAAATTAAAACAAATGCAACGAAAACCTAAAAACCCGACAAGATAAGTTTAAAAATATATCATAAAAATTCGAAGGCTTGGACCGCGCGGCCCGCGGGTAAAGTTCTCGATTCAATTAAATTGAATAGAATAGAATGGAAAACTTTTTAATTGTTGATTAAAAACGATTTTCCACCGCCTTAGTTGTGAGAAGGAAAAGGAAATAAACCGTAACTTAAATACACCACCGCCATTGTGTAAATAAAATATATATATAAAAGCGAGGCCAAAAAACCGGACAATGGTCGTGTAATTGTCATCCAGATTTAATTTATGGAGCGGCGTTTTGCCAGCGCGATATAAATAGAAACTTTGTAATTAAATTCTTTGGTCTAGGTCTAGACTTATTTCTCCTCTAGGTCTAGACCATTCTGCTTTACTGATTTTCTTCTCTTTCGCAGGGCGCTGCTTCGAATCCAGCTCCAGGCCAACATTGTTTTATGATGGTAAGGCAGAAGTTGAAACGAATTTCGTCTTTATTTTGGGGGAATTAGAGTGTTTGTTTTGTTTTAAGGGAGTAGTTTAGAAACGGCTTTGTGGGTGTCAGAATTGCGAATAGAAATTGTGTTTGTGTAATTTGGGTTTGCCTCTGCATGTAGTAATGATTAGTTTTGGTTATTGAATTGGATTGAAATGCGTTTCCTTCTGTTTCTTGTATTGGTCTTGGTTAGTTTTATATAATGATTTTGTTAATGGTGTCGATCGAAGTCTGTTTCATTTCCCTCCCCGCCGACTTAAAAGGCCGACATAGTTTGGACATGCAGAGGCCCCCATTGTTAGATTGCATTGCATTAATTATGAGGGATTTCTTTTTTCGCTTTGTATCAATCTGAGGTGCTTTTTGATATCTAAATTTTTTGAGATTTCTAGGGGATTTATCTGGAACCAACTGTGTTGAATCTCTTTTCGTGTTGGGCAGTCTGAAATAAGGATGGAGAGCTTCTCAACTGCATACCCACTTGTGTACTTTGATGGAGATCAGAAATATGATAAGGGGCATGTGGGAGTCCATTCTCTGTTGGCATACAGGCGGTTTCAGGTCATGGTGGCTCAGTTGACGGGAATTCCTCCTAATCAGCAGTCTATCGTTTTCATTTGCAGACGGACAAAGCGGCAGAGATTGCCTGTGAATGAGAATACTAATTTTGGCATAATTTTGAACCAGCACAATCCCAACCGAGAGAAGGATTGTTATTTCTTGGTGTCTGTGAAGAAAGCTAAGAAGGACAGGAAGGGAGGCAGAGGAGGAGGAGGATGGAAGCGTAATGGAGATTCAGAGTTCCTGCAGGATGAATATGATGAATCTGCATCATCCAGGGGTGATGTTTCTCCAGGCGATGAACTCCCTGGAGTAGAAGAGAAGGCGAAGTGGGGCAGAGGCAGGGGCAAGCCGGAGAAAACAATTCTACGGCGAGATTCTTCAGCCAACCCCAGGTTTCAGGCAGCAGTGGGGATGAATATCCCAGGAGGCAAGAATGGTAGTTATGAAGACTGGCCCAGCCTGTCTTCAAAGCTTCCATCAAATGACAGTTTCGAAGACACACAGGGCTGGTCTTCAAAACTTCAATCCAATGATAGTTTTGAAGACTGGAGATTCCAGCCTTCAAAACTCCCATCAAACCAGTTACAACAGGATGAAACAAGCTTGATGGGTCTGTATTACAATTACAATTCCGTTTCTGCTAGAAGGGCTATCCCAGCGTACTATCCTCAGGGTAATCTGTATATGCCTGATGGTCTGCTTCAAAATTCTCTGGGTTTATACAATAAGGATGGGTTTTCTTCAATTGTTTCGCCGGGGGCTTACAACGGGCTTAATCCGTTTCAGAGTGGGTCCTCTCCTGGCGGAGGTTTGAATCTTCCGCAGATGCAAAGTCAATATTTGAAGCCTTATATTGTGACAGATGTTTTCCAGGGTCGAATGGCAGGGGCTGGATTTAATTCTGATTATATCTCCAGGGGTTGTGAGAAGTGTTGGCTGACAAGGGAGAGGCCTGTTCCATTTCATTGCTGTGTAAATGATAAGATTACATTGGGGTTCAGAGGACGGTCCCCTGCTGGGCCTATAGAGAGGCCTGTAAAAGCTTCTGCTTGAAGGCTTGCTTTTCTTCAATTTTTTGAGGCACATAATTTGGTGTCCCTATTGGGTTTTTTTGGAAGCCTTATCTCATTTTGGATTGACATATAGACATGTGATTATATGTATAACTATTGAATTACATTGGCCTTGGTGGAAAAGAAAGGTTCGCACCTGGCATCGCTATGTATGCTCGGAGTAGTAAGAAGAAAATTGGTTATAGTTTGTGGCATTTTGACAGGGTATTTTTCTATGTACAATGATATATACGACAGGCAAACACACACTTTGGCAAAAGCTCAGATATTCTCAGATATAGGGGCTGGGATTTAACCCAGCTTTAATGTCGGAGGTTTTGAAAGTGATTTTGGTGGTATTCTTTTTTACGAGGAGGAAGAAACTCTGTGCTATTAGGGTTCTGTAAAACATTTATAAGTTCACATTGTATAAGGAGATTCTCCTCTTGATTTTTGACAGTAATAATTATACAGACTGCTTCCTCAGTTGTTTTATTATATGGTTACTTTTTGGGCTGCAAGGTTTTTGTTCGTATGTCATTCTTATTACTGCATTTCATCTGTAGACAGTAGGTGAATGGATGTTAAGCTTTATCTATTGCTTAAATAGACCTCTTCATGTTTGCATAGGAAG
Organism: Cunninghamia lanceolata; assembly: GCA_027924645.1. Taxonomy (NCBI): domain Eukaryota; kingdom Viridiplantae; phylum Streptophyta; class Pinopsida; order Cupressales; family Cupressaceae; genus Cunninghamia; species Cunninghamia lanceolata. Next base: position 9,012,876 of record BSBN01000420.1, on the reverse strand, counting down.
TGGATTTATTATTATATAGGTAAGTATAGTGAGCTTCTGCAAAATTTGAAACTATATGATCTCTTGTTTTTAATAAGGGCATTGGAGTTTTCTTGGAAAAGACTAGCTTTTGGCTCGCAAATTCTGTGCACTAGCAACTTGTGTGCTTCATTTGTTGATAACAATATTGGAATAGGGAACTGTTATTCATTTAAGGAAATAGGGAACTGTTATTCATTTAAGGAACATTCGTGTGCCTCATTTATTGTTAATAACAACATTGGAATAGGAAACTGTTGTTCATCTAAAGCATTTGTGCACACCCCATTTATTGTTTTCTACATTAATTAGTTGGAAGAATCTATAGGTGCCTCCAACCACTTCGTACTTGTTAATAATTTAGCTAATTTATCTGCCCTAAAATCTTTCCTTTTTGTTTGTTACTCCAGGTTAACATTCCGTGAAATTGAAGGAGATCCCATAGATGCAAATTAGAGATGAAATTAGGAGAATTGGAACTAAACTGTTCCTTCTCTGCATGGAAGATTCATGTCATGTCATTACTAATAATGAAGGCTTTTTAGTGAACTTTGTTTTGAATTGTGTATGAGCTAATAAAAAATAGATTGTTACAATGAATAACCTTATGAGGCTTATCTGGTACATAATACTCTCCGGTCATTTTTTATTAGCACATATATGTTTTCCATGTAATTGTTGAGCTACAACTCATATGTACTAGCTAGGACTCGAACTTAGGACCTTCCATTTGCTGCTGGAGTGCTCTACCAACTGAACTACTGGCACCTTGTGGCCAGTCCATCGTCGGTCTGGGTGTGGCTTATTTCCAACACCCCCCTTAAGCCACATTACAAGTGCTTGGGGCTCCTAACCTGGCTTTGATACCAATGTTGAGCTATAGTTCATATGGACCAGCTAGGACTCGAACCTAGGACCTTCCATTTGCTGTTGGAGTGCTCTACCAAGTGAGCTACTGGTCCCCTGTGGCCAGTCCATTGTCGGTCCGGGTGCAGCTTATTTCCAACTGTAATAGTATTATTGCATAATTTGCTGTGATGATTTTTCTTCACTTGCTTATTATGTCTTAACATGTTATTGTGAACCCTTAATACACAGGGAGTTTTGGCCCATATTTTAACAATCGCCTTGCATGTTATATAGGTGGAAGGTAAGATTATGAAAGGTACTATGGAAGACCTTGAAAGTTATCTAGCTTCAGTTGATCAACTGCATGATAATGTTGAATTTTTCAACTGCAACAAAAGCTTCAAGAGTAGTGATGGAGTTCTCACAAATGCAAACGGTTTACTTGCGAAGGCAATGCTAAATCTTGAAGAAGAGTTTAAGCAACTTCTATCTGCTTACAGGTTTTTTTTTCTCTCTAGTAGTACTGCTAGGTATTTCCTTATGTTTATATTATCTTTTCTACTCATCTTGTCACATGTATAAGTTGTTTCATGTTTGCCAGGTAAAGTGATAATGATTGTTTGCTGGCTATTCTATTAGTTCTTTATTTATCCCTATTAGAAGTTGCTGATTAGTCATTCCAACTAGTGAAATTGAACTATTTTGAATGTGGGGATTATTCATCACAGGTCATGCTTTAGTGGCATGGAATAGCATGCATCATAAAATTGAAATAGCTAGAGTTTGATTTCTTTTGGATGTCTAATGCACAATACATGCCAGATAAACTGTCAATAGGAAAAGAACTTAAAAGACATGCCATCTTTAACCCAAGAGCTTCCCATTTATGTGTACAACCAACAGATAAGTAAAAGAAACATCACACGAAGAAGAGAACATTTACCTTGTTTATTGACACGAGGTTGTGAACATCTAAATCTAAATCTTTGCTATATTGTAAACAGTAAAAATAATAAAGAAGTTAACAATAGAATTATATTCTGTTTTTATTATAATATTATTATATGCTGACTTGAAGAGCGATTGTATATGTTGAATTCTTATCACAGCAAAGTTGTCAACCTGAACGCTTGTTTGAATGCCTTCCAAATTCCTTGAGGCCTTCAACAGGATCTCCTGGGAGTCTTGGGGATCATAGTGTTAAGAAAAATCATACTGAACAAATTGCAAAAGGCAACGAGGGATCTGCATATACGCTTCCCACATTGATCCCTCCTAGAATAATCCCACAGCTACATGATTTGGCCCAACGGAAGGAGGAGCCAGGACATGGTCAGCAGTGCTTAAAAATTTACAGGTACACCAAGCTGTATTTTTAATTTTATTCCTTTTCCTTTTTCCTTCTCAGTCTCTTCATGTTACCTGCTTTATCTGTCATATGGTATCAACATTTGAGGGCATGGTTTGGGAATGTTTGGTGCAACTCTTGCTTGCTTCGTGCCTGTTCTGGAGTTATGTCAATATGTTCCATCAGCATGATCTTTGCATACAATAGCTTAATTTTTATACAGTTCATAACTAATGTAGATCAGAAGTCAAGTGTGCATTATTTTGGCATAGGACACTAAAATGTATCACGTTGATTTGACTGTGCAGGTAGAATTGTGTATGGGATAAGATTGATGCTTCATTGGATAAACTTTGCACAAGTACTACATGGTTCTAAAAGTAAGTCATGGGATTTTTTTCTCTGGGTCAAGTGAAAACATTGCTAATGGTTTTTAAACACCTGCACTTTTCAGAATCTTCTTTGCTGGACCACATGAAAATTCAGACGATCTACTGGTGTATGAATCTTAGTCATCAAATTTTGATAGTAAAAATGTTTCAATATGGTTTGCTTCATGCTGTTGTAAGGATTTTATTTTAGCTGATTATATGCTTTGAAAGCATGCTTCCATTAGAGAGATGCAAAGAAGGTCCAAGTTGAGTGGTTACTCCCACTTATGTGCTTGGCATATTGTGGTCTTGTACTTGAACACATCAAAGACCTGATACCAATATGTTTGCCCAACAAGTTTGCATATTTCCTTTCTGTATGGGCGATTGACTGGGCTTTTAATTTTGAATTATTACTTTGGCTTTCTTTCTTTTAATATGGCTATATTAATGGCAATTCGGCAACAGAAATGAATGCATTCATAGTTGATTAATTGCTTCCACTCAATTCTTTCTGATTGTATTGTAATGTTTTTCGAAGGGACACACAAGATCCATATCTACACATATCCATGCATAATTGGCAGCCCATCTGCCTCTTGTAGCTTTTGATGCTATAATGAATTTCAATTTACCCAGGAAATTCCGATACTCTCAAAAACAGTTTGTCCACGACTCATGCGCTAATGCATATACTTGGATACAAACTTAAGGTTCTTGAAGGCATCGCTTCCATTGGTTTAAAACCCAAGTGCTAGTATTTCACGGATAAACCTGCATTTTGAAAGAACCATGGACCTCCTTGGAAGATTGTTTGATGCATAGTTCACAGATTTGCCGAGTACCTGCAAGTTTTTTTGGCCGTGCGAGTACTGTCATGTTTAACTTGCCGAGTATGTGGACAAGTTTTTGGAAAAAACTCGCGGCGAGTAATCGTCGGAGCTCGCCAAACTCGGCAAGTCAGTGTGAAAAACTTGGCACTTGTCATACACACGCCCAGAACGCGGAAAAAAAAAAAGAAAAAACGTGGAAAATGCGGTTTAGGGTCTTTAAAAGGTCCATTCGCCCCTCCGCATCACACACAATAGCAAGCAAGCATATTATGAAAAGTAATTGGTAAACAAATTGATTGAATTATTGAGCAAATCGCTCAATAAAAAGATACAAGATATTACAAAAAAGGCAAGTTTCTAAAATAGAAACTGCAGAAGGTCTATTTACAGCTAAACTACATGATTGACCATTAACTACAAAATAGCTGAAATATTTAAGTAATTATTCTAATACCCTCCCTTAATGGTCAATCGATCAACTACACCAAGAGACCCCCTGAATTTTACAAATTTATCTGGTCTAAGGGACTTGGTGAGAATATCGGCTGTTTGATCCTCTGTCGGAACATATAGCAACTGAACTGATCCGTCTTCAACAAGCTTTCTGATGAAGTGACAATGAGTTTCCACATGCTTGGTTTTTTCATTGAATATTGGATTCTTGGCAAATTTGAGAACTCCCTGATTGTCACAGAACAAGGTAGTCGGACCTACTTGTGGTATTTGCATATCCGCAAGCATCCGACGAAGCCAAACTGCCTCACAAGCTGCCTTAACTGCTCCTTGATACTCTGCTTATGTCAAGGAGAGAGCCACTGCCTGCTGCTTTTTACTAGTCCATGTGACAACACCAGATCCCAAATTGAACACATCTAGATGTTGATTCCCTGTCATCAACCGAACCTGCCCAATCTGAGTCTGTGAAACCACTGAGTCTAGGATCGTGACTCCTTGCGTAAAGAAGTCCATAATCAGAAGTGCCCTTCACATAACGCAGCACACGCTTCGTTGCTACCCAATGATCAGTCTTGGGGGCGGTCATGAAGCGTGAAATGTAGCTCACTGCAAAATTGAGGTCAGGTCTAGTGGCGGTGAGATAGATGAGGCTGCCCACTAGTTGCCTGAACAATGATTGATCCACTACAAGTGAGTTTGACTTAGCTGACAACTTGAGCCCTTTTTCCATGGGTGTGGAGGGAGGTTTGCAATCCTGCATACGGAACTTATCCAGTAGACTTCGAGCATATTTGGATTGGGGGATGAAGATACTGCTCTCGGTCTGCCAAACCTCAACACCTAAACAATAATGCAAGAGTCCCAAATCTGTCATGTCAAATGTGCTGCACAAATCTTGTTTGATCAAATGTGTCGAGCTACCAGTAATGATCAGGTCATCCACATAGACAACAAGAATCAGAATATCACTACCAGTGCGTTTGACATACAAATTAGAGTCAGATGGACTCCTCTGAAAGCCATGATCTGTGAGGTACTTGTCAATCTTGATTTACCAAGCCCGAGGAGCCTGTTTCAGGCCATAGAGTGCTTTTACCAATCTGCACACCTTGTGTTCTTGACCGGCAACCTTGAACCCTGGAGGCTGCGTCATGTAGACTTCTTCCTTCAACTCACCATTGAGGAAAGCACTCTTAACGTCCATCTAATGGACTTTCCAACCAAATTGGGCTGCTAAAATTGGGCTGCTAAGGCAAGGACAAGCCGAATTGTACTCATCTTGGTTGTAGGAGCAAAAGTCTCCTCGTAGTCAATGCCTTCCTTCTGTCAGAACCCCCTAGCAACGAGACGAGCTTTGTACTTGTCAAGGGTTCCATCAGCTTTGTATTTCACCTTGTACACCCATTTGCAGCTAATGGGCTTCTTCCCTGGAGGAAGATTAGAAAGGACCCAAGTGTGATTTTTCTGAAGACTCTGGTATTCAGATTCCATAGCCTTTTCCCACTCAGGAATTCCTTTAGCCTCTGAATATGTCTGAGGCTCATAGACACTGTGAATGTTGGCCATGAGAGCAAAATTAACTGTATGCTGTTGTTTGCTCTTGTTTCTGGATGATCTACACTCAATGAGCTCATCGTCATGAAGATCTCCAATAGTCTTAGCCCACCATTTAGGTCGGAGAGTAGAAGTGCCAACATCGGATGCAACAGGAGGAGGTGCAACAGGTGGAAGATCAACATCATCCGGAGGAAATTTGGGTAGAGCATCATCAAAATTAGAATCTGCATTATCATCCCTCCCATCAGGTGGACCTAATGGAAGAACACCCAAGTCAGAAGCCTTAAACGACTGATCCTCTGAATGTTGCACAGACGAGGAAGGATGAAAAGGTCCTTGTTCTTCATCAAAGACAACATCTCCGCTGAAGGTAAGACGATTAGTAGCTATATCAACTGTACCCTGTGAACATAAGCTTTTGACTCTTGGAATCCAACTTGGAGCGCTTGGCATCTAGAATCCATACATAAGCTAAAGAGCCAAATATTTTTCAGATGACTGATCCGAGATTTGCGACCAGTCCAAGCTTCCTCAGGAGTCTTCTCCTTAACAGCATATGTAGGAGACCGATTAAGAAGATAGACAGCAATGTAGACTGCTTCTGCCCAGTATTTCTTAGGAACACTCTTGTGTTCTAACATGGAACGGGCCATCTCAGTGATTGTGCGGTTGCGCCACTCTACAACACTGTTATGCTGAGGAGTATAGGGTGTGGTTAACTGGTGTTTGATGCTGTGTATATCACATAAGTTGGAGAAATCAGTAGAACAAAATTCCCCCCCATTATCTGACCTAAGAGTGACTATGGAACAGCCAGACTCTTTCTCTACTAAGGCCTTAAACTTCTGAAATATAGTAAACACATTTGATTTCTGTTTGAGAAAGTACACCCACATTTTACGACTGAAATCATCAACAAAAAGCAAGAAATACCTGCAACTAGGAATAGAAGGTGTATTCATTGGCCCACATACATCAGCGCGAACCAATTGTAGTACCTTGGAGGCTTGCCATGAGTCACCATTCGGGAACGGTGTCCTGTGCTGCTTCCCAGCCTGACAAGCTCCACAAACACCATGTTGTTGAGTCTGGATCTTAGGTAAATCGGCTACAAGTCCCTCCTGAGATAGCTGAGAGAGACAGTGCACATTTAAGTGCGCACAACGCTGATGCCAAAGACTGGTGAAGGAAGAATTTCTGGTTGCCATGGCTAACTTTGGAGAATCACCTGTATCCACAAGTCTGTATAGACCATGATCCTCAATACCAACAGCCACAGTGGCGCGAGTCTCCCGATCAACAATGGAACATTTGTGAGCACTGAAAACCACATCCAACTAAGGAGAGTGTCGCATGATCTGATTGACAGAGAGAAGGTTTAGTTCCATGCCAGGAATGTAGTAGACATTGAGGAAAATGAGATTCCTCCCACCAAACTAAATTTGAACAGTGCCCTTGCCGACAACTGTATACTCTTCACCTCCTCTAAAAATAACTGAGTCACTGAAGGGAGAAAAGTCTGTGAACCAATCACGCCAATGAGTGAAGTGTCGCGAAGCACCTGAGTCAATGTACCAGGCAGAGGACTTCACATGATCTGCAGGCCTTTTAGCCATAAAAGCGTAAAAGGTAGATTCCTTCTGCTCAGTGTGCTTGGCAACATTTGCTTTTTGCTGAGACCCTCCCTGCTTCTTCTGTTCAGAAGCCAAACGCTGACGACAATCCTTCTTCATGTGACCATATTTATGGCAGTAATTACATTGAATGTTCTTTTTCTTGGTGCTATCCTGAGGTTGACCTGAGCCTTTCTGCCGCGGAGGCTGACCTTTCCCTTTATTCTGAGCATGAGACTTGGCTGCAAAAACTTGCTTTGTAGAGGATGAAGAAGCACTACTACCAAACTGTTGTTTCCAGCGATCCTATTGCAAGAGGATAGTACAAAGCTCCGAAAACTTCAGACCAACATTAGCAGACGTAATGTTGAGAGTCTCAATGAAATGTTCATAAGACTTAGCTAGACTTTTCAGAGTGATTACAACCATGTCTTCCTCCTCCATTTTTCGACCAATAGCCTCTAACTGATCTCCGATCTCCTGAATCTTGTTCAGGTGCGCTTGCAAAGTTGTTTTCTCATCCATCATGATAGAAAACAACATATTTTTCAAGAAAAACGCACGGCTCTTGTCGGAGGTCTCATGCATACCCTTCAGATGGTCCCAAATCTCCTTTGCTGATTTTCCAGTCGGGATCTGAGGTAGCTGATCATCTGTGACTGAAAGCTTAATGAGCATCACCGCTTCACGATTTTGCTTATCAAACTTGTCTTGGTCTTTACCTGTCGTTGCGGGACGAGTAGTGTTGCCTAAAATCATTTCATCGAGGCATCAATATTCAAAGATGGTCATCATTCGCTGCGTCTAGGTATTATAGTTTTTGCCATTAAATTGCTGACTGCCTTCCAACATAATGTTGGTCAAAGAAGCCATCTTCATTTTTTTGAGGCACGAAAAACGAGGTATTGAGAAGACGCTGAATGCACGGAACTCGAGGCACAAATTCCAATGCATAGGATGCTGAGGTAGGTACAGGAACAGATTTCAAGATAAATCTGTTGGCACAAATGTCAAGGCATGGACTTCGAGACACCTGGAAAAATTTGAAGTTAACCCAGAAAAGATCTTGAAAAACCCACAAGGAATCTGCAATCGAAAAAAAATTCGACTTGAAAATGAGGGTCAAAACTCTAGCCAAAGTTACAGAAACCCTAGGCACTACAGAGGAAAACCCCACGTGATCATTCAAGGAGCCGTTTGCAGAAACGGATATGGAAGGATTTGCAAGAAAAACAGAGCCACGATTTGAAGCTAACTTCCACAGCAAACAATGCGACCCATAAACTACCTTAAAAAATGTCCAAAATCGCGACCCTCAGAACAAAAATCACAAGCAAGAGTTAAAACCGTCGGAAGATTTCAGCAACCCACAAAAAAATCGCGATTAGGAGCTTAAAACGCCGGAAGATAATCATCGACCAAGGGTTTTTTTTTTTTTTTTTTTTAAAGATAGTCGATGCAGACAGAAGTGCTCTTCAAACAAATCAAAATGCCGTTGCATACAGAAAACTGTGGTCGAAAAATGCAGACGACGACTAGGGTTTACTAAATGCCAACCAAAATCTTCAAAACCATGACCAGAAAGAATCGCTAACTAGGAGAAAAAATGGCGTGATGAGCAGAGAACAAACAACACCCATAAAACACATGATTTCTAGACTCAAGGTAAGAACAAACAAAACTAAGAACTAGGGAAAAAAAACAATTTCCCGCTCAGTGGCTCTGATACTATATTACGATAAGTAATTGGTAAAAAAATTGATTGAATTACTATGAGCAAATCGTTCAATAAAAAGATACAAGATCCTACAAAAAAGGCAAGTTTCTAAAATAGAAACTGCAGAAGATCTATTTACAGCTAAACTACATGATTGACCATTAACTACAAAATAGTTGAAATAATTAAATAATTATTCTAATAAAGCATTCTACACCAAATTGGGAAGAATTTTGAGGGGATTTGAAGAAGAAATTTCTGCAATTTGGGATTTGCATTGGGTGAGTTCATTTTTTTTTTTCCTTTTTTTTCAAGCATTTAAATTTGTAAATCATTTATAATTGTTTTAGCATGTCAAATTCACATATTTTATTGAATTGAATTGATTCAATTCATCTAAATTTGTGGATTGATTTAAATGTAAATGATTTATAGTGATTTTTTTCAATTTTATCAAATTTAAGGTTAAAAGATGATATTTTTATCAATTTTTTTTTAAGTTTTCAATTTAAATGTAAATGATTTGGGGTTAATGATTATACTTAAATTTTTTAAATGCATCTAAACTTTACATGATTTTTAAAAATTTCATGTTCAACTTCAAAGTGCTAATTTTTTTAATCACTATTTTGTCGTTCTTATCGATATTGCAGGCTAATATATAACCACAATGTCTTCCAATTTTGCATCTGGTTCTGACTCAGCAAGTGCAAATCGTCCCAATGGAACTAGACCCGTTGGAAGCCGTGACCCTGCTTGGAAACATGGTATAATGGGACTAGTAGCAGGGTCTGTGATTTATACTTGGTGCCAAAAGAGGTTTAATGGAGGCATCAATCGCTTCAAATACCATCTTGCAGGCATTCCTTGCCACGATGCCAAGTCATGTGAAGAAGCCTCGAAAGAGGTGAAACAAGAGATGATGGCCCTTCTTGCAGCACTAGATGAAAAACAATTGAAGAGGGTGAAGGCACAAGCAACCATACAAGAAGCCATTTTTCCTACTTTGTCAAGAGAAGTTGATGTGGTTACGCAAGGCATTGTGGGCTCTAGTCGGCGTACCTCAGGGAGCTCGAGTCGAGCTCAGACATGGGTTTTTTGTGCCTAGAAATGTACTAGGAGCACAACCTTCATTGGAAGCTACAGGGTGGAATAGGGAGGTGCACAAAGAAGTTGATAAGGCATGTGCAAATTTTTGGTATTTCAACAACCTTCCCTTCAACGTGGCAAGGAGTCCATATTGGGAGTGTTTGGTGACAACATTGACAGTTGTAGGGAAAGGGTACAAGGCTCTCTCTCAAAATCATTTAATTGGTAGATTGCTCCAAGAGGCTATTGTAGATGCAAAACAAATTATGGAAGATCAGAAGAAGCAATGGCGAAAGTTTGGATGCACAATTCTTTCAGATGGTGGACAGATGGAAGGAATCATACCCTCATCAACTTTTTAGTGGCTTCAAATGGCGAGTTAATTTTTTTGAAGTCAATTGATGCCTCCAACAAAGTAAAGAATACAGAAAATTTGAGCTTGATGTTGGAGGAGGTTATTTTAAAGGCGGGTATACAAAATGTTGTCCAAGTTGTTACTGACAATGCAGTGACATGTGGCGGTTGGAAGACTGCTTCAAGAGAGGCATCCGCCACTTTTTTGGACCCCTTGTGCAACTCATTGCCTTGACTTTCTTTTGGAGGACATGGGCAAAATTGATTGGGTGAGATTGATCGTAGAAGATGTTAGAAATATAACAAAATATATTTGTAATCACCTGTGGGTTCTTAGCTTGATGAGAGATCACACCAAGGGGAAAGAGCTTGTGAGTCAAACATGGCTAGACTCAACTTATTCAAAGAAGGCCGATGGAGAGAGGATCGCAAAAATAGTTTTTGATGATGTTTTGCGAAGAGAGATCTAGAGATTGTCAAGGTAACTTCAAACTTTCAATTGAATCCTTTCTTTTTAAAATTTAAAAATATTTAATTTCATTGCAACTACTAAGTTGCAACTTAAATTTGTTTGTACTTTGTAAATTATAGGTATCAGAGCCGCTAGTGAGGGTTTTGTGCTTGGTGGATGGGGAGCAAAACCCAATGGGATATATTTATGAGGCCATAGACAGGGCCAAAGAGGCCATCCGAAACTACTACAAGGGGGATGTAATTAGATTTGCCCCTATTTGGGAGATCATTGATCGGAGGTGGAACAATCAACTCCACCAATCCACTCATGCAACATGGTACTACCTCAACCCAGTGTTTCTCTGAGTATCTGGGACGAGGGGACAGGTTTTCGGGGACGGCAAAAATTTTCCAAAAATTTGGGGACGGCGAGGGGACGACCATTGTAATATATTTTAATAAAAATATATATAGGTTAAAAAGTTAAAAACTAAAACGAGATACATGTTGAGGTTACTTGAACTTAAAGTAAACACTAACAATAAACTTTAAACATTGGACAATTGAATATCAATGATCATTCAAGAACCATTCATACTCACAGTAGCTGAAAATCGTGATCAATTTCAAAATTCAAATTGAAATATTCAAGTAAGTTATAAACTTTAAAACTTATAAGTAGTTTGAACTTTGAAAGTTCAAAGTACCAAGTAGATACTAGAGTCTCATAATCTCATTACACAAGTGACGAGCATCAAAATAACAAAATTAAATTGCCAAAAATGATATCTATAACTGAAAACTCAAAAATCAGAATCATCATCATCAGCAAGAACATATGTAGGAAACTCCTCATCATTGGAATTGTCAGAAGGAAGTGGATCCTCCAATGCCACCTGCACATTGTGGTCATCATCAAGTTGTTCTGGCTCCTTGGGCTCTACATCCCACCTCTGCACTAGGCTCTGCCGATACTGAGGTGTCTTGCAACCAATCAGACGCAAGGCACTATGCAACAAGCTTTTTCGCTCTCGCAAAGGTAAGTCTATTCCTCTTTAGAGAGTGGATAAAGCTATATGTGGACGAGTTCCTCTCAACAATTGAGTAACTAGAAACTTGTGAGAAGATGAATGACAAGTGTGCGCAATGGTCCTGGAGGTCCATAGAGTGTCCGCCAACTAATTGGCTTATCCTGTGCCATAGTGAGCCTATCAATCCTTGCTGAACTCTTGTAGCCTTCTAATTCTGTGAACTTAACCCACTCAACTCTGATCAATGAAGCTTCTTCTAGACTATACATTCTTTTGAAGGCTTTCATGATGCCATTCCTCACCTCGTGATCATTAATAGGAAGAATTCTACCAACTCTTTCCACATACCGTTTTTGATTCAAAGCATATGCAACCATGTGTAGAGGAGTGCTCAACTTGCTCCACCTTGTTTGGATGATGGGGTGAATATGCTCATTGTACAACTCTAGGGTGGGGTCTTTTGCACAAATGGCAGCCTTCATTTGGCCAAGCATGCTATCAATGCACTTATACATCTACCCAAGACTAGGACTACCAGAATCCCCAAATCTGATAACAGTGAAAATAGGTTGTACAAAAAATGTGATGTATGTCATATTTGACCAAAAAATATCAGTAATCACGATCTCCTTCACCCTCTTCCCCTGCTTAGTCTTTGACTCCATCCACCTATTCCAATCTTGTGTCATAACCATAAGTTGTAATGGCTTTTGCAACTCAAGCATCCTCTCTAGTAGAATGAAATAGGAAGCAAATCGAGAGTCAACTGGTTTAAGGAATTCTTTCTTTGCAAAAATATGAAACAATGCCAATGACGTGGTGGTTGCAAATAAACATTTGCACCTCCCTTGCATCCGCCACCACCTGTTTCACCTACTCTATCTTTCCAATGTCTTTGAGTGCATTGTTCATAGCATGCACACAACAAGGGGTTCAATAGATGTGCCTATATGTAGGTTGAACCAACATCCCTGTTGCCCTACAAATATTTGTTGCATCAGTAATCACTTGCACCACATTTTGAGGACCAACCCCCTCAATGGCATCTCTCAGGATCTAAAACTAAAACTCGGCATCTTTGCGTTTTCCTGAGCAATCAATTGCTCGCAAGAAGTAAGGTCCACCAATGCATGAAACTATAACATTGATGAGTGGATGGTGTCTAATATCCGTCCACCCATCCATGATTATGTTGCAGCCATGTGTCACCGATTTGGCCTTCATCCCCTCCATCAACGAGTTAACCTTGGAATAACTTTTATCCAAGAGTGTGGTTCTTAATTTAGTCTCACTAGGAACCACATAACCAGGACCAACTTGTCTTACCTTGTCAAACATTTCCTTGTACAAAGGAGATCGAGCAACATGGAAAGGAATGCCATTGCCAAAGTAGAAATTGGAAATGGCCTCATCTACAGCCTCGCTTGCTTGCAAATCAAACATATCTATGATTGGGTTTGGTGAGGATGAATTGTAGCTTTCCGTTTCCCCCTTGACTCCACTGCACTCACCCCAAATGATGGACATGGAGGTGGTAAACCTAAACTTCCTCGTGCTGATGTACTAGAAATTGATGGTGTAGTGAGTTCCCTTGTGTATAATTTGATCATTTCAGCCTTCATTTCAAGTGAGAGACCCTTACAATCCCCAACTCCTTTACCAGGGATATGTAAAAAGTGTGCATTGGTCCTCGTTATGCTGCCATTCCACTTACCATTTGGGCAAATGTTGCATTTCCAATGTCGACTTCACCCTGAATTAGGTGTTTTATTTGTCTTGTATTGTTGCAAACTGTTGTAATGGATTTTTCTTGCTAAGCTGCACTTGAATGGCTCGTGTTTTCTGTTTGACTCCTTGATTCCTCTGTCTCATCAACTTCATTCTCCAAATCCAAATCAGTATTTACACTCAATGTATCCATCTTCAGTTTCAATATTCACTCAACGAATTTGAACCTTGATGCAATATAAAAAGAATGTCATCAATGTCATAAATTATGTGTGTTTATTGTTTACTAGTTTAGTGTTTACTTCTATAAGGGAATAAGTCTATAAGATATTAAGATAAGAACAAGTTTATTCTAAGATTTCAGGCCTCTTCAAAAGATGACAAGATTAGAAAGAAATCTTTACAGATTTAGTCCTCTATTTTAAATTGAATCTTTTCCTATCAGATAGGATTGTTTTAAAAGATTACCATGTAATTTTTGCCATAGGCTAAGTGCCTTAAAAAGAAACTGGTTGAGATAAGGATAAGTCACAACAAAGTAAAGAGAATTGCAAATCTGTTCAGACACATCATTTCTATACTGTAAGATGCAAAACTGTTTTCTTTGTGATTATTTTGAGTAATATGTATAATCTCATCAATGTCATAAATTATGTGTGTTTATTGTTTACTAGTTTAGTGTTTACTTCTATAAGGGAATAAGTCTATAAGATATTAAGATAAGAACAAGTTTATTCTAAGATTTCAGGCCGCTTCAAAAGATGACAAGATTAGAAAGAAATCTTTACAGATTTAGTCCTCTATTTTAAATTGAATCTTTTCCTATCAGATAGGATTGTTTTAAAAGATTACCATGTAATTTTTGCCATAGACTAAGCGCCTTAAAAAGAAGCTGGTTGAGATAAGGATAAGTCACAACAAAGTAAAGAGAATTGCAAATCTGTTCAGACACATCATTTCTATACTGTAAGATGCAAAACTGTTTTCTTTGTGATTATTTTGAGTAATATGTATAATCTCATATGTTCCATAGTTTGGAATCTATTTTCAAGATCTTTTCCATGCTTTTTAAAATCTCAGACTTTGATAATGTTTAAAAAAAATATTAAAAATCAAGCTAAACTTTATATGATGTCAAAAGTGATATACTTATGTAGATGGTTGGACTTTCTTGTTCCATGGAGGTTTATTTATTCTGTATTCATTATTCACCGATAGAAAAAAGCCAAGGGTAAGTGATGCAGAGCAGGGGACACACACACAACAACATCCAAAATGTGGTTTGGCTGATCATACAAACTAGCACAGCATACTGACAAATTTATGGTCTTGGGATAGGCTAAAAGTGCCAATTTTGAGGTTAGAATGCAAATGTAGATGGTCAAACTCCCTACCCACCTTGGACAGTATTAAATTACCCTGAAGACACCTTACAACCCATTCAAAACACTCAACTCTTGACTGTTCCTATGGTTTCTTCACAAGCTGACCCACTGGCTAGTAGCCCTGTCAATAAGGTTTTTAGAGCATAACTTGCAGAGGAAAGGTTAAACCCATGAAAGGAGATAGTTTTTGGATACCCATTTTGATGATACATGAGATATCTAACATGCAACAGGGAATACTTTGTAACATATGCCTTAAAATAGGACTGTTCTTGCTGTCCTAGGCCTAATTAGGTCTCCTTCTACACAGCAAGTACATGAAAATGATAACCCACTCTGTAAATTCTTGTTCCAAGGTGTTAGAAATGTTGCCTACTGATGGAATGTGCCAGTTTGAAGACCTAGACACATCACCAGTTACTTCTCCTTCAAAAGATCACAAAACCCAAGTATACTAGTTCCTCCTTCGTAAATTAACACTTTTTGAGGTTTATCATCAGCTCCTCAGGCAACCTCTGCAAAACCATGTCAAGATGCTGCAAGTGCTCCTCCTTTGTCTTACTGAACACAAGAATATCATCCAAATAAACAACAACAAACTTTCCAATAAAAGGCTTCAGGACCCCATTCATTAGTCTCATAAATGTGCTAGGAGCATTAGACAAACCAAAGGGCATTACCATCTATTCATATAGTCCTTCATTGGTTTTGAAGGCAGTTTTCCATTCATCTCCTTCCCTTATCCTAATCTGGTGATATCCACTTTTGAGATCAATTTTAGAAAAATAACATGCACCTCCTAAACAATCCATTATGTCCTCTATTCTAGGTATGGGAAATCTATACTTAATTGTGATTTTGTTGATTGCCCTTGAGTCAGTACACATCCTCCACTCTCCACTTTTCTTGGGTGCTAAAATTGTAGGAACATCACATGGACTTAAACTCTCTCTGATGAGTCCTTTATCCAACAATTCTTGGACTTGTGCTTTGATCTCTTCATTCTGTTGTGGAGTAAGCTTGTATGCAGCCTTGTTAGGCAAACTGCCATTAGGTATCAGGTCTATATGATGGCTGATGTCTCTCATGGGAGGTAGTGAACTTGGCAGCTCATCTACCACTATGTCCTTGTACTTGTCCAGCAAAGCCTGAAGTTCACTAGGTATGTCTTCCACCTTATTTGCTGCTGCATCAGACTTAGTCTTAGGTCTGATCACTACTGCAAATCCTTGTCCTTCCTCTTTCATTGTTTGTAAAAACTCCTCCTCTCCTACCATCATGATGCTAGACCCAGTCTGCTTATCAGACTCTTCCTTCAAGAAGAGGTGTTAATTCAAATGAGACTCCATCATTTTCTATCACATAAGTGTTCTTCTGACCATCATGTTTGCTCTTTCTATCATGTTGCCAGGGTCTTCCTAGCAATATGTGACAAACATCCATGGGGATGATGTCACAAAGGATTTTATCCTTGTAACCATCAATGTTGAACTCCACCCATGCCTGTTCATTTACTAATAGTTGTTGCCCCTTATTCAACCATGACACCTTGTAAGGTGTGGGGTGAGGAATCTTCTTCAAATGCAGCTTCTCTCCCATTTCTAAAGAAACTAGATTATCAGTGGATCCTGAGTCAATAACTACCTTGAACACTTTGCCATGTGATTTGTAGGTTGTTCTGAACAATGACTTCCTTTGTGAAGGTTCCTTGGCTGCTGGCACCTTGAGGAGTGTCCTCTTGAACATTAATGCATCACCCCTCTCAGGAGCAGCAGGTTGCAATGGTGAATTGACACTTTCATTGTCTTCTTTATGTACTATTTGAGTCCTTCGTTCACCTCCTTGAGAACTTGATGCTTGCTTCTCTGGTCATTTGAATGCATGGTGTCCAAACTAATGATAGTTGTAACATTTGCCTGAGAAAGTGTTTGACCCTCTACCTTGGCCACCAAACCTTCCTCTACTGTTTGATCTCTTGCCTCTAAAACTGCCTCTTTCACTTGACTCATTTCTTGGCTCTTGATTCTCCTTATTTTTGCCACTTGATTCTCCTTGTTGTTTCTGGGTCTGTCCTCTTGCACCAAAGTTCCGTCTACCTCTGAAACTCCTTCCTCTGCCCCTAGTTTGCTGCTCTTATCTCCTTTTTATCTTTTCTTCTGCCCTCACTGCCAATTGGAAGCATTCTTCCACATTTCTAGGGGTGGTTAGACTGATTTCATCTTGAATATTGAGCCTAAGCCTATTGATATACCTAGCAATCTTCTCAACTTCATCTTCAGTGTGTCCTGTCCTCATGGTCAACTTGTGGGATTCCTCAGTATAGGCTATAACATCCATGTCTTTTTGTTTTAAATTCTGCAACTTTCTGAAAGTTTGGATTGCATAATCCTTAGGAAGAAATTGATTCTTTACTTTGGACACCATCCGGTCCCATGAACTGATCTTTTGCTTTTCCTTGCCTCAATCTCTCTGATTGAACATAGTTTCACCATGTCAATGCTGGCCCCTTCAACTTGGTCTTGGCCAATTCGACCTTCTGCACCTCTAGCATCTCCTTGTACTCAAAGTAGTTATCCAAGGCATCAATCCAATCTAATACTTCCTCGGTGTGCATTTTTCCTTCATACATGGGCAACTCCATTTTTACATCAGTGCCCTCTCCTTTCACAGTCTGCAGCATCTTCAGAAACTTTCTATCATCTGGATCCATCTCTTCCACATTGGATCCCTCTTGAGGGCCTATATTCTCACCCTCGTTCCTTGGTCATTGTCTTCCTCAATGACCCCACCTCTTCTCAAGTTTGCTTCAATGGCTGCAAGTCCGGCTAGGACTCCTCGAGATTTCTTCATTATTCTCACTTCTCTAGTGAGGACTGGACTGGCCCTTGGAGGCATCTTGCACTATCCTTTCTTCACACTTCAATTTCCTTCTTTCCTCCCAAATAGAATCTGCCCTAGGCTCTGATACCAAATTGATGCAGAGCAGGGGACACACACACAACAACATCCAAAATGTGGTTTGGCTGAACATACAAACTAGGACAGCATATTGACAAATTCATGGTCTTGGGATAGGCTAAAAGTGCCAATTTTGAGGTTAGAATGCAAATGTAGATTGTCAAACTCCCTACCCACCTTGGACAGTATTAAATTACCTTGAAGACACCTTACAACCCATTCAAAACACTCAACTCTTGACTGTTCCTATGGTTTCTTCACAAGCTGACCCACTGGCTAGTAGCCCTGTCAATAAGGTTTTTAGAGCATAACTTGCAGAGGAAAGGTTAAACCCATGAAAGGAGATAGTTTTTGGATACCCATTTTGATGATACATGAGATATCTAACATGCAACAGGGAATACTTTGTAACATATGCCTTAAAATAGGACTGTTCTTGCTGTCCTAGGCCTAATTAGGTCTCCTTCTACACAGCAAGTACATGAAAATGAGAACCCACTTTGCAAATTCTTGTTCCAAGGTGTTAGAAATGTTGCATACTGATGGAATATTTTGGATACCCATTTTGATGATACATGACATATCTAACATGCAACAGGGAATACTTTGTAACATATGCCTTAAAAGAGGACTGTTCTTGCTGTCCTAGGCCTAATTTGGTCTCCTTCTACACAACGAGTACATGAAAATGATAACCCACTCTGCAAATTCTTGTTCCAAGGTGTTAGAAATGTTGCATACTGATGGAATATGCCAGTTTGAAGACCTAGACACATCACCAGTTACTTCTCCTTCAAAAGGTCACTCCAGTCATGCTTTGGACAGTCTAATACATAGAGATATTAGACTTCTTGCACTCAAATCTGTCTTTTTCTCCAATCCCCTGCTTCTGCACAAAAACCCAATTAAGAGGCGTGCAAGACAAAGCCCTTCCACCCATTTTTGTCTATGGTGCAGATGGATAAGGCTGTCAATCCATTGATCTCACAAAAAACCCTTAAACCCCTCTAAAACCCTAGCTAAATGAGCAGTTTCAGAAAAAAAAGGCTATAAAATTCTTCAACTCCAATGAAGAACCCTCTAACTGGACTCAAATCAAAGCTAACACATTATACTACTTATTCTTATACATTTTGAGTCTTGACAGCATCGTACGGACGAGTACAGAGAGAGGAAATTGCAGAAAACAGAAGAAAATGCAGAAAAGACTGGTAAAAACGTTAATTACTTAACAAAATGTCTACAAAAATCTTTCAAAATGCATTCAGATCTAAGTTCAGACAAAGCCCTCCATCATTTGTACGAATGAGCTCATGACAGTACGGCCAAGTATGGTTTTTGGAACAGCAGAAGATAGAAAGACAGTAAAAAAGCAGAAAATGACTGTTTTTTCTTATATTTTCTTCATCAAAACTTCTTCAAAATCTCCTCCTCGACCACCCTATGCATGTTTCAATGTATTCCTTTATGACAAAGATGGAAACCGCAATTTACATCCACTTCCATCGTGGAAAAGCCAAAAAAGGAAGGCATTAAAGCCTTTCTACTAAAAAACAAAAAAAGACTGTCCTAGTTTTTAGGAAAAACTGCAGACCCACTAACAAAAATGACTATTCTCAACCTCCACTACATGTTTATGCCTCAAATGGTTTTATTACATTATTTTAAAACCAAAACCCACTATGTCTCTTATTAATGAGACCATTACACCAAAATTTGACTCTAGAACATACTAACATAACTATGAAAATATGTAAATTTGACTAGATTGACTAGACACCATGAACCTTGCTAGGTGCCCTGCACTAGTAAGTTTTACGGTTACCTTCTTGGTCCAAAACATTCACAAAAGTCTTTCTAAAAACGATATCAAGAGTGCGATGATAGCAGAATACGAACAAAAGGATCTGTTTACTGTTTAGCGCTAGAGAGAATCAGAAAACTCAATACCTTCAATAGTAATGGATTTGAAGTTTGTAGAGAATCTAACTTTCAGTTTCTAACTTTCTTGAATCTTCACTGAGCACTCCTTTAAAGTTTGCAGAGAATGTACCCAGCGGCTGCAATGAAATTTCAAATCAACCCGGTAATGAAAAAACCAAACAACGCAAGTAGGGTTAACTTTTAAGTTTTAATGCTTTTTGTTTTTTATTGCTTGCGTTTTGTTTTTTCCCCTTCAATCGAGGGACTTCCCGGCGTCCCCAGGACAATTGGCAATTCTGGTTTTAGGGGGTGTTCCCAGGGAGCGTCCCTTGTTTGGGGGGGCGTCCTTGGGGTGTCCCAAAATTACAGCATCAAACGGGGACTGCGGGGAATTATTCCTCCCGCGTTTTGGGAGCGCCATTTTTCCCATGGGGACGCGTCCCTGGGGAACACTGCCTCAACCCCAAATTTTCTTCTCCAATAGCTTCTCAGGTGTTACTGGGGAGGTTATGGAGGGCCTATCCACATGCATTGTGAGGATGGCCCCTGAGATTAAGGAGAGAGACCTCATGATGTCTGAGTTGCAAAATTATAAGCAAACTAGGGGGAAGCTCTTTTCTTCACCATTAGTTGTACAAGGAAGATCCACTCTGACACCAAGTAAGAAAGAGCGAAGTCTTATATCTTGCAAGTTATAAATTACAATTATTAATAGAATATTGTTTATTTACAAACTCTTGAATATCTTATTTGCAAAGCTCTTGGTGGGAAGATTTTGGTGGAAATACCCCAAATTTGCAAAGGCTATTCCTCCGAATTTTGTCTCAACCTTGTAGTGCTTTTGGTTGTGAACGCAACTAGAGTTTGTTTAATGCCATTTACACAAAGAATCATAATAAATTGACTCAACAACGTTTCAATGATCTAGTCTTTGTGCAATACAACTTTCGGCTTCGCACTAGAAAGTTGGAAGACTTTAGAGCAACCTATTGATTAGGATGAGATTGATCCCTACAATGATTGGATCGTGTAGGATGATGAGACATCCTTGTTTACAGAGGATGACATTCTCGATTTTGAGAGTTAAGCTATGGACGATGTCATTGCAGCAGAAGCAAGGGTGATTGGATTGTCATTGGATGACATTGATATGATAGAGGAATCATTGTCATCTAGAAATAGGGTGGACCCAGAACATGCACAACTTCTATGCCAAGCAGGGAGCCACAACCAAGTGCGAGGACCATATCCTCTACCGCCCAATATCTCACTAGGTTGGGGAAGAGGAAATTGTAAAAACTTGTAATTTTTTACTTGCCTAGATATATAATTTATGATGATGATTTTCAAAGACAATCATCATAAATTCATAATAGTTATTAGTTACTAGCTAGCTATTGTATCTGGCTTCGCATGATGATGCGATTTTGTAATTCATACGTATTCAAGAATCAAATCAAATCTAATATAAAACGGTTCCTCATGGTTTCTTATACTCATTTGGTACATTTTGTAATTGAATTTTGCAAAAAAAATGTGTTTTTAAAAAAATTTAAGTATTTTTTAAGTTGCTGAGTTTTTGCAGAATTGGAAATTTTGGGCTTGCCAAGTACTCTCCGAGTCTGAGTCTTTGAACTATGGTTTGATGGCTGCTTTCATTAGCAAAAAAACAATGAAATACTTTCGAGGACATGAGCTTATCTCATTCTCTCGTGTTTTCCAGATCTCTTGTGCTCATTCATAATAAACTTAAAGAGATAATTTCTCTCCAAAAAATCTACAAATAAAATCATAATATTGTCTCTTAATTTTGCACAATCTAGTTCAAGATTAGGGCTTACCTCCATTGCTTCCATGTATGTACTTGTGGTGCCTTTTTCTTATTGCTGCTTTTGTTATCAACTTCTTCAATAAATTCTTCCAAACCCTTGTTTGTCATGGTTGGGTTGCCTCTTGAGAGGCTTTGACAATAAGGTCTCGGGGAGACATGACCTTTGCATTTTAAATCTCTCCTCTAATATTTTTGGAGATCCTTTTGTTAGAGCTCACATCATATTGATTTTGCAATTTAAATAGATACGATTGTCTTTTAAGGTGAATGTCATGGCCTACTGGTACTCTAAGATGTGTTTGTTGTGAGAAGCTAAAAATTGTAGTTATATCTGGTGGCTGAAGTGGCACTTTCAAAATAAGCTGTTCAATGGTCTCCCAAAAGGTGTCTTAATTGCAAGTAATTTGAAGAAGAACAATAGCAACGCTGCTCACTGCTTAAATGTAGCTTTTTTGGTTCAGGCTAATGTCTAATATATTTAAATATTTTACTTACGAGTAAAGGTTGCATGTGAAATGTTGAAGGGAGGAATATAATCCAATGACTCTAGAATCCTGAACATGGTGTGACTGAGAAGAACATGACTCAACTGAAATTAAAAAGAGAACTCGGAGCCACAGAAATCCTGCTTTTTTCTGAGTAAAATTCTTTCCTACATGAGTCAAGATGATCTACAACAGGCCTAGCAATGCCACTCAACTCACACATCCACAACTCTCTTAGCCATGTAGTCTACTCAACTTTGGCCAATCATGTATACCAGCTTTGGAAATGGGCAATCAGGAATAGTTAGAAGTCCCTTTTCCCAAAGGTAGCCATCTGCTCAAGTGCAAAAACAGAGCAAAATCCATTGGAGCTTGAGAAAAAAGCAAAATGAAAGTTGAAGAATTAATGTTGTAGAACAGAGGACAAGTTTGGGCATGATTCCTCATACTACATTGCATGTGTGTAAAGGAAATGGCTTCAATTGAGGCATGCACCTCAACACCTTGCATACCAGCAGAGATGGAAAAATACTCACAAAAGGTGAGGTGAACAAAGAACACTGTTCATCCAAATTTCTAAATATCAATAAGTGAAAGATAATAGGACTCCCAAATGTTTCATTTCAGGCAAACAAATGTGCAATACGAAATAGCCATATTGTAGAGAAAAACCTATATAACAAGGTCCAGATCTAATGAGGAGAGTGTTGTGCAAATTTTTAATCTTTCAATTACAATGAAGAAGATTCACACCATTTAACATAAATAACAGCTAAAAACATATAATACCATAACATAGGTATACGTGGGGAAAACCCTTTCGGGAGAAAAACCCCACACTCCAAAGCAACCCAATGTATTATTCAGTAATCTCAAGAGGTTACAATACACTTTCGGAGCTTAGCTCTTACAAGAGTTCACCAACATACAATATTTGGAGTAATTCCGGAAACATAATGGTACCTGCAAAATCAACCATACAAACTACTCAAGTCTCCAATTTATAGACTTAGCAAGCATCTTTGGGAACCTTCTAGGGGTGGGCGTCCAAATGGCCACATGGCCTCATTCCCAACACCTCTCTACAGACAGGGACACTTGTCCACTTTCTCATGCAAAGATGTTCTTACAAGACTTATAGCTGTAAGAGGAATCCATCACAAATGACAAGACATATAGCTCTAAGAGGAATCGGTCATAAATGACAAGACTTACAGCTGTAAGAGGAATCAGTCATAACTGACTATTAATAGCAGATGCCTCTTACAACCTGTCATATTTGTCCTTGGGTGTCCAACTTGTCATTATTCCCTATGCAAAGATGCTTTATGATAGTTGTCATACCTGTCAAAACAATGATTTGATTCCTTTTTATTACCGTGTAATATCCCTGATGGATATTGGTTATTTTTAAACAAACAGCTTCAATGATATACAATAATCATTAACATTTCAAGAACCTATTATGACAGATATTTCACACAGCCAATAGAAATTATAGATTGCTTCATTCAAATTAAAGATTTGAATGATATTTATATCAGATAATGATAACTTATGGCAGACAATATATCAATTGGTTACTGTTATTAACCTTGCAAATTCATTATGACAGCTGAACACATTTTGCAGGTTACTGATTCAGATCACATACCATATTTTATTGTTCAATAATTCAGATCAACCAATCAAACTAACTGCTGACTTCCACGATGCCTTCAAATCTATGATGAGATTGAATGATGAAATACAAACTGATACAGCTCAGACGAGTTCTTCAATACAGATGTGATTTCCTCAATTGTGTAGTTGCTGGGGGTTATGTTGATTGCTGCTGATCACTGCCTTTCAATATGAACTTGATGACTATGATTGCTGATGATTGAACGAGATGCCAATTGATCCTTAGGATTTTCCTCCAGTAGATCGATGCTTTTTTCATATGAAGGAGAAGTCTTCAACTCTGTCCGCCACAACAACTACGATCCTTATGCTGGCCCACGGAAATCCGTTGCTCACAGATATATATACCTCTAATGATGAATTCCTGAGTTCTGTAACATGCTATGGTGATATTAGCTGCAACCAAGTTGATATCGCTCTGACTTGAAGCAAGCTAATGACTGTTCTAAGTCTTCAATACAAATTGATGATCCCAGCCATGATCGGTTTCCTTGGTAATTCAGCACTAACTCAAGATGGTGCCCACGATACCTCTTATGATATCTGCATCCTTCTAACATTCATTCCACATACAAACATAGGTGGGAACCACGATTTACTTCAGGGCGTTGATATAGATTTCCATGAATTTCTGTGATATCTGAGTTATTGCGCTGATGTTTCCTTGGACGATGTTGTAATGCCACGAACCTTAAACAGCTGCTGCGTCTATCTTCAGATGACAAACATTTGCCTACGCAGATTGTAATATCCACCTCAGCATTTCATTTTTTTCACCTTCTATTCTACGCTGGGACTCACAACCTTTACAAGCTGCGATTTCATATAATATATGTATCAGTCCTGAATATAGCTGCGTAGCAATCACTGGGTCCTACGATCTGAGGATTGTCGGTAATTTGTCTCCCTTCAATAAACAATTTTAATAACAAACATCTATAGTATGCGCTGGCTGAGAGAGAGCCCCACACGATCCAGAACTCTTGTCAGATTTAGTCCCCTGTGAGAATACAATAGCTAGCAACAGAGATATATTTATATTTTACAAATCAATAAATTTGCAAATAAAACCATGCATGACAATATCCAGAAATCTTCATATAAAATATTCAGATAGATAATTATAATCACAGAGGTAATCAACTTTGGCCAACAATTCACTGATTTGCATTAACACTTATTCCAAAGTCTGATTACAAAAGGACTTTATTCCCAATCGACAATGGTCACCAACCAAATATTGATTACACTAGCAAAAATACCCAATACAATGAAGCCCAAATGTGAAATCTGAATGATCTCACCACAACAATCCAGCAAATGCAAAGACACCTCTCTTTGACATTGATTGGATACAAACATAAGTCATAGACTCAATACATCAGAAAAACCAAGACATAAGCATTTCAAAAACATACATGCTCTACAATGACTCTCAACAGTCTTTTTAAAACTTTCATCAATTAGGACAGGCCCTAATTTTATTAAATGAAAGTTTTTATGTACACAATCACACCTTACAATATTAAATGCTTTTGCATGACCCTTTTTAAATGTGTGTGTACAATAATACTTTATTTAATAAAGGATTTTTCAAGTAATTTAATAAAATATTAATTTTATAAAGCAATTAAAATACTTTATAAAATTAATTTACAATTAGACACATTTTAAGTCACTTCAAAAATTGGGGACATTACATACCGGCTCTTACATGTCATAGAATCTGTCATATGTCATAATGACCTACACACTTTACAAGATGTCGACACATGGCTCAATTAATGCCACCTCAAATAGGATGCCTACTTCCTCATGTGAGGTCAAAAGCATCTCAGGAACCTGCCATGTCACTTCCCAGTAAGATGACAACTCACCGTGCCAATTCTAACTAGATGAGAAAATAGGATGTGCGTAAATATTTATAACATAGGCATAACAAATAAATATTAAATAAGTACAATGCTAAGAACTTGCAAAGGTTGAGACACCTTAATTCCCAACATTCTCCCACTTGTTGAACACCTTTTAAGAGCCAATAGAAAACAAGAATTTAATTGTTAGGGGCCGATAGACCCATAGACTCCAAACACCATTTGAACTTCTCTGTGCTTACGGGCTTTGTCAAGGAATTTGCAACATTTATCAAAATATCAACTTTCTCCAAATTCACTCTTCCATCCTCTACCATGCCACGAACAAAATGGTACTAGACATCAACGTGCTTTGTCCTCGCGTGGAAGGTCGGATTCTTTGTCAAACATATATCACTTTGACTATCACAACAACTAGTAATCATTCTTGCATCAAACCCAACATTAGAACACAATCTCTTAAGCCAGATGGCTTCCTTACAAGCATGAGTAGCTACCATCTACTCTGCTTTTGTAGTGGACAAAGTGACTACAACTTGCCGCTTACTCATCCAACTAATAGCACCACCAAACATTGTGAAAACATAACCATTGGCGGATCTTCTGTTGTCAATGTCATTTGCCCAATCTGAATCCACAAATCCTCGAATACTAACTGAATTCCAAAATCCTGTAGGATAACCATGAAAGCATAAGGAATTCTTAGAAGTACCCCACAAATATCTGAACACTCTTTTCATTGCATCCCAATGTACTCGTCCAAGATTGGCCTTAAACTAACTAAGGACTCCTACTACTTGGGCAATGTATGGCCTTGTATAGACCATAGCATACATTAAACTGCCAACCACACTATTAGAAGGTACTCTAGTCATGTCCTCCATCTCAACAAGAGACTCTGGACAATCCTCAACATATAACTTTGTCCCTATTGTAACAGGAACACACAACGGCCTATAAGATGCCATGCTGAGATTCTCCAACATTGATTTCACATACTTACTTTGGCCCAACCAAAGTTTTTTGCTAGCTCTATCTTTTTTGATTTCCATCCCCAATATGCACCTGGCTGCCTATAAATCTTTCATTTCAAACTATGTTGAAAGTTGAGACTTCAAATCAGAAATCAAACTTTTACCATTCCCAAAGAACAACATATCATCAACATACAATGCAATAATGAGAATGCGATCATTATCCATTTTGAAATAAACACAATGATCTGATTTTGATCTCAGAAATTCCAAACTCAACACAAAGACATCAAATGGTACCACATCCTAGGAGATTGTTACAAACCATACAAAGATTTCTTCAACTTGTAAACCAAATTTTCTTTACCTTTTTCAATGTAATGCTCAGGCTGTGACACATATATCTCTTCCTCCAAATCACCACGAAGGAAAGCTATCTTCACATCCATCTGCTTAACTTCAAGATCATACGTTGCAACAAGTGACAATAAGAATCTAATGGATGTCAACTTAGCAACGAAAGAAAATCTCACAATAATCAATTCCCTTAACCTCAGAATAACCTTTCGCAACCAACCTCACCTTGTACTTCTCAACATTGCCATCAGAACCGGATTTCTTCTTGAATACCCATTTGCATCCAACGAGTTCATGTAGGGACAGACAAGGTACTAGATCCCATGTATTATTTTTCTTTAATGTCGCCATCACTTCTTCCATGGCCTCTTTCTAGGAATCTGCATCATTCATATCCATAGCCTCCTTTACAACATCAATGTTAGTAATCAAACCAAAAATACAATTTGAATCATTAAGTGAATACCCAAACCTTTCAGGTGGTCGCCTTATTCGAGTGGACCTCCTCACAAGTTGAGGTTGAAGTTCTTCTTTTGAACTGTCAAAACTACTAGAGCTCTCCTCTTCTTCAAGTCCAACATGGGCTTTCGGCTCAACTTTCTCGGGTGTAGGGGGAAGTTGAACCACATCCTTTTTCTTTACTTTCTCTTCTAGCTGCAGAACAATGGAAGAAGGATTCATCTCTATGAGGATAACACTTCTGCTATACAAAACTCTTTCGGCTACAGGATCCCAAAGCTTGTACCCTTTGACACTGATGCCATAACCGATGAAGATACACTTAACTGCCTTGTTCTCCAACTTTGACCTCATATCTCCCTTGGCACATGTGCATATGCCTCGCAACCAAAAACCCAAAGATGTCCCAATGAGGGATTTTTGTTCGACCACACCTCCATAGGTGTCTTTTTAACAAGTGTTATGTAAGAGACCTATTAATCATGTAGTAAGCAGTGGCTACAACTTCGACCCAAAATTTTTGTTCTAGGCCAGGTCCACTAAGCATACTCCTAGCCCTCTCCATCAACATCCCGTTCATCCTCTCTACAACTCCATTCTACTGAGGGGTATACAGAGTTATCTTGGCCTCTAAATCCCAGTTCTTTACAGAACTTGTCGAAATCTGCTAAACAAAACTCACCACCATTATCAGTCCTCAAGCACTTAATCTTTTTATGAGTCTGATTCTCAACAAAAGCTTTAAACTCTTTGAACCGACTAAAGAGTTCAGATTTACTTCTAAGGAAATATATCTATGTATTTCTACTATATACAAAGTAAACAAATTTAGAAATCGAATGAACATTAACAAGACCAAAAACATTAGAATGTATCAAGTCCAACACCCTAGAAGATTTATGAGAGCTGGAATAAAACTGAATATGGTTTTGTTTTCCATATATCCAGTGTTCGCAAAAATTGAACTCAAGATTACAGTCATTCATCCCCTCAACGAGGTTTTTATTTTTTAGGGCTCTAAGACCCCTCTCACCAATATGACCATGTCTTTGATGCCTTAACATTGTCTTCTCAGCAGGAAGTTTGATTTCCAAAGAATGGGCACCCTTGGGTACCCAAAAAGCATGTCCGTTGAACGTAGATGCAACACATCTCTTTGCTGTTGGTTCCAATGGTGAGGATGAAGACTTTGAAGTTATCTTCTTAGTATCAGAAGAACTATTGCACTAAATCGTTGACATGTGCGGTTCTATGTTTTGATGTGATAATTGTGAACCTTTTCAATTATGCAAGTAAACTGAACTAGTTTTGCCAAATTTCACAATGAACTTTATAGATCTTATGGAACTTCAAATTGTCTCCGACAATCAATTCTATGAACTACAAGATGCAAAAATCTAAAACAGAAAAGATGTATACCAATTTAATGATCCAATGCAGTGCCAATTGACTTGTCAAACTGATCGCTGTTCTTGATACAGAGATTGCTGCTAATGAAGGTGTCTCAGGGCTGTCACTGTCACGGACATAGGCAGCACACTTCTCCAATTAATGCTATCGCTCCTACAAAGAAATCCAAGGCACAAACGAGTCTCAATGATGCAGATCGCTAGCTTGAATGGGGTCAGTCTGGTCTTATGCAGATCGGCGACCTTGGTTGATATGATTTGGCTCCAACAATGTCAAATACCTAGGCGGCACTGGTTATCATGAATGCAGACGCATCACAGTTATGATCAGCCACTCGACCTTCAATATTGATGTTCCAGTCAACGATGGAGATCTCTATGGATTTGGCTCTCAAGGAATCTTCTTCTCTTTGAAACCGGCACTCAATGCAAAGTCTTCAATGTCTTCATTACAAGGCAATGATCCCATCTTTGGTGATTGCTTCAATGACAATCAATTTTGTCAACAATGCAAACCGAGGATGGGAGGATGATCTGCAGTTATACAAAGATCTGATTCTTCTAATGATGGTGCTTAGGGGTATGGAGCGAATGTCACCTTATTCGGCTCTGCAAGGTCTTAAGATTTCAGAACGAGACTACAACGATCTGCGAACAATCTTCAAATTCTAGATCGATCTTGAATTATGAGATCTTCGATAGTCACTCTTCAACACCTCACAAATCTTCGATGCTTCGCCCAAGTATTTAGATCGATGTCCAAGAGATTATGATATACTTGTAATCAATGCTTCGTATAAACCTTCAATATTTTCAAATTGTACTGAAAAGTCAAGGATGATGCTTCAATCATCAAGCGAGTCTCCAACGACGACTCGATGCCATGAACATTAACAATGAATGAAATTCTTCAATCTCCAGCGTATCTCAGCAATGCAAGGTTATTCAATGAACTCGGTAATTCAACGGTCTCCGACCAAAATCGATAGATGAATCGATGAACTCCACAAACCTTGATGAAGCACAATTGCGAACTCTGTATGAATCCGCCACCAAGTGTGATTGAGTTTTCGTCCAACACAGAGCTCCGCAAGGGTTTTCGTCCTTGGAAGATCAAGCAAACAAAATGCCCAGCGTAAATGCGAAAATTGCCAGAGTAATCGTGATGTCGAATTTGAGACACCAATGCTTCTTTTATACCCAATTCAAATTAAAGATTTTAATTGCCAAATTTCCCTCCAATTTGATATCTCCAATGTGGTGTTTGATCCAATGCAATATTTTATTCCTCCAAAGGTGAGTGCTATATCATTATTTTGAAATTCCAAAGTGGTGCTCAAATAGGTCTAGACCTATTTTCAGTGTACCCCGGGGATTCCAGCCGCTCCAAACGTCTAGGACGTTCTGGGGACTTGGGGACGGGCACAGAACGCCCCCCCGACGACCTGAAAATTTTGTGTTTTTAGGGGATGTCCCAGGGACGCCCCCTCCACCAGAGGAACGTCCCCTGGGAATGTCCCCAGATTTGGGGACTTTTGGGGATTCTTCGGCGCTCCAGGGACGGCAAGAAGACCTGTAAATTTTTTTAAAACAAAAAAATTCGTCGATTAAAACAAAACCTAAAAAGATTTGAATGCACACCTAAAACGCATTGAATGCAAACCTAAAATGCGTTGAATGAAACGCCTTGAATGAAAAGCGTTGAATGAGGCCCGAAATACACCCGTTCATTTCATCCGTTGAAAATTTCATCTGCCGAAACTTCATTTCATCCGTCAAAACAACAGTTCGAACTTCGAGCAGAGAATACAGTGAATACCGCAGTTCGAGGCTTCGAGCAGATAATTAAGTGATACACTGCCAGTTCGAGCAGGGAATACTTCAATACAGTGATATACAGTTCGAGCAGGGAACGCGGAATGCGAGCAGCATAGTTTTTTAAATTTTTCATCGGGACCCAGAGGTATTTAGTAATACTAATTTAAAAATTTTAGTATTTACTATTTAGTAATTTAGTTTTAACTTTTAACTATTATTTCATATTTATTATTTAGTATTTAGTATTTACTATTTATTGAGTGTATTTAGTAATTTACTATTATACTATTATATAACATAATTTAAAATTATAATTTATTTAACAAATTCACATTGTGAGTGTATATTGTATTATAATATTATTAATATATTAATAATAAATATATTATATTATTAATTTATTTAACATTTCTAATTCTGAACGATTCACATTGTATTACTATTTAGTATTTACTCTTTATAAATTATTAAATTTTAATATTGATGAATAAAATAATTAAATAAATTAATAATAAATATGAATGTTTTATTATTTTATTATTTATAGTATATACTATATACAAATGTAAGAAAGGATAGTAGCTGTAGGATACAATCATACAAATAAATTAATAATATAAATATATTATATATATTAAACATTAAAACTTTGGATCGTAGCTGTAGTATCCTATAATATACTAGGATAAGACCACTTGCTTCCAGTGGTTACCAAAGAGGTCTTACCATGTAATTGGTTCACAACTTCACTGTCTCCTATTTGTATAGTTGGTTCCACTGTTGGCGTGGTATTGAGCTGTAATATGAATGAACAAATAGACTCACAAACTCGTCCTGTACAGAATCTCTGAATCCCTGATTTAATTTGGTGATACCTCCATGATAGCATAGCAACCTAGTTTGCAGATCTGGGCAGAATATTCACAAATATCTCCATTATCAGTTGTGGTCTTCGCCTGGAAGATGGCACTACAGAACTCAGGGTATTTAATATTTATGGAACAAGCTAAGTATGCCTGATATGTAAGAGAGGACTCACTGGCATTGCAACTGTGTGTTTCGTTCCTTAAACTGGTGTACAAACTACAAACTGGCTGAAGTATCCTGAAAGGCTGAATCACCTTCACTTCCCTCTGTGACTCTTTCCTAGGGTATAGGCGCTGCAATTAAGGAAATTAGGTCACGGACTGACCTCTGTAGGTTCCCTGATATGATATGTGCTTTACCTTGGGTTTATGTTAGATCTCATGCGGCTAGGATGAGAATCCTACAAAATGATTAACTATATACTTTACTTACTCTTACAGTTTACAAACTCAATCTGTTTACAAACAAAATTCAAAATTTAAAATACTGTGAATTTCAATTTACAAACTCAAACTGTTTACAAACAAAATTGAAAATACTGTGAAAGAACTTAAAGACTAATAGCCATGAAAGAATGACCAACAGAGGTAATGTTCCTGTTTGAGACTTTCTATGATTGGATGAAGAACAAAAGCTATGCTATCTGGTTCTGCCATTTTAAAATACAGAGGTGTATCATAGGGAAGCCCATGGATGCCAAAATGAAATAATCTGAATCTCTAACATTAAGTTTGACATGTTATATTAAAATTAAAGAAGACGAATGACAAACTGTTTATCAAAATACTGGTTAAAGAAAAATAGTCTACAAACTGTTTAGTGTTACTGTTTAGAAACTTGTGAAAATTTCAAAATAGTAATACAAATTGTTTACAATTTTAGTATTTAGTATTTACTCCTTAAAATCAAAATTGAAAATAGCAAAATACAGAAAATAGATATCAAATTGTTTATATTATATAAATTATAATTTATAATCACTGTATACTGTATAGTGTATAAGACTATAAGTTTTATAAGTATAACTAAACCTCTGTATGGCTGAATGTAGGTACTCCTCAAAGTTCATATTGATATTTGTTCAGTGAGGAATCCAAATCATTAATCAAGATGGATCCTTTCAATGTGATTGCTGATTTAGATATGGAGAGTGAAACAGAAATACCAATTGATGAGGATGAAGAATCAGTTAGCCTAACAGAAACCCCAAGCACAGGCAGTTCAGGTACAGCTGCAAGTGTATTACAATCTGATTGCCCTTCAGAGTTGTTGTCACGATATGCCAAAGGGCCTTTTAGCAAGAAAAATCCCTTACAGCAGTTTGCAACAATACAGGACAGAAATAAAACACCTCATTCAGGGGGAAGTCGATTATGGAAATGCAACATTTGTCCAGAGGGTAAGTGGTATGGCAGCATAACGAGGACCAATGCACACTTTTTGCATATCCCTAATAAAGGAGTTGGGGGTTGTAAGGCTCTCAATCTTCAAATGAAGGCTGAAATGATCAAATTATATTAAGGGGAAATCACTTCACCATCAGCTTCTACTACATCGTCACGAAGAGGTTCAAGTTTACCACCTTCATATCCTAGTCCGTCATTTGGGGTGAGTGCAGTGGAGTCAAGGGGGAAACGGAAAGCTACAGAATCATCCTCACCAAACCCAATCACAGATATGTTTAATGTGCAAGCAAGGGAGGCTGCAGATGAGGCCATTGCCAATTTCTATTTTGGCAACGGCATTCCTTTCCATGTTGCTCGATCTCCTTTGTACAGGGAAATGCTTGAGAAGGTAAGGCAGGCCGGTCCTGGTTATGTGGGTCCTGGTGAGACTAAATTGAGAACCACACTTTTGGATAAAAGTTATTCCAAGGTTAACTTGTTGATGGAGGAGATGAAGGCCAAATGGGTGAGATATGGTTGTAGCATAATCATGGATGGGTGGACGGATATTAGACACCGTCCACTCATCAATGTTATAGTTTCATGCATTGATGGACCTTACTTCTTGCGAGCAATTGATTGCTCAGGAAAACGCAAAGATGCCGAGTTACAGTTTCAGATCCTGAGAGATGCCATTGAGGAGGTTGGTCCTCAAAATGTGGTGCAAGTGATTATTGATGCAGCAAATGTTTGTAGGGCAGCAGGTATGTTGGTTCAATCTACATATAGGCACATCTATTGGACCCCCTGTTGTGTGCATGCTATGAACAATGCACTCAAAGACATTGGAAAGATAGAGTGGGTGAAACAGGTGGTGGCAGATGCAAGGGAGGTGCAAATGTTTATTTGCAACCACCACATGTCATTGGCATTGTTTCGGACCTTTGCAAAGAAAGAATTCCTCAAACCAGTTGAGACTCGATTTGCTACCTATTTCATTCTACTAGAGAGGATGCTTGAGTTGCAAGAGCCATTGCAACTTATGGTTATGACACAAGATTGGAACAGGTGGATGGAGTCAAAGACTGAGCAGGGGAAGAGGGTGAAGGAGATTGTGGTTACTGATACTTTTTGGTCGAATGTGAGATACATCACATCTTTTGTACAACTTGTTTTCACTGTTATCAAATTTGGGGATTCTGATAGTCCTAGCCTTGGGGAGATGTATGAGTGCATTGATAGCATGCTTGGCCAAATGAAGGCAGCCATTCGTGAGAAAGACCCCACCCTAGAGTTGTAGAATGAGCATATTCACCCCATCATCCAGAAAAGGTGGAGTAAGTTGAACACCCCTCTACACATGGCTGCGTATGCTTTGAATCCAAAGTGGTATGTGGAAAGAGTTGGTAGAATTCTTCCTATTAATGATGATGAGGTGAAGAATGGCATCATGAAAGCCTTCAAAAGAATGTATAGTCCTGAGGAAGCTTCATTGATCAGAGTTGAGTGGATTAAGTTTACAGAACTAGATGGCTACAAGAGTTCAGCAAGGATTGATAGGCTCACCCTGGCACAGGATAAGCCAGTTAGTTGGTGGACACTCTATGGACCTCCAGGACCATTGCGCACACTTGCCATTCGTCTTCTTTCACAGGTTTCTAGTTCTTCAGCTGTTGAGAGGAACTGGTCCACATATAGCTTTATCCACTCTCTAAAGAGGAATAGACTTACCTCTTCGAGAGCGGAAAAGCTTGTTGCAGTGCATAGTGCCTTGCGTCTGGTTGGTCGCAAGGCACCTCAGTATAGGTAGAGCCCAGCGCAGAGGTGGGATGTAGAGCCCAAGGACCCAGAACAACTTGATGATGACCACAGTGTGCAGGTGGCATTAGAGGATGCACTTCCTTCTGACAATTCCAGTTCTGAGGAGTTTCCTACATATGCTGCTGCTGATGATGATTCTGATTATTGAGTTTTCATTGTTCAGTTATAGTCTATAGATATCGTTTTTGTCATTTTGATGTTTCAGTTTTTCACTTGTGTAATGAGATTATGAGACTCTAGTAGCTACTTTGTACTTTGAACTTTCAAAGTTCAAACTTCTTATAAGTTTTAAAGTTTATAACTTACTTGAATATTAGTACATTTCAATTTGAAGTTTGAAATGGATCACGATTTTCAGCAATTGGCAACTGCCTACTATGAGTATGACTATGAATTTGATTGTTGAATGATCATTGATATAATATTTGTTCAATTGTTCAATGTTTAAAGTTTATTGTTAGTGTTCACTGTTTACTATAAGTTTAAGTTACCTCAACATGTATCTCCTTTTAGATTTTAACTTTTTAACTTATATATATTTTTATTAAAATATATTATAATCGCCGTCCCCTCGCCGTCCCCAAAATTTTAGAATTTTTTTGCCATCCCCGGAAACCCGTCCCGGCGTCCCGGAAACCTGAGATTATTTTTTTTGAATATTTTATTTTTCCCATGTCAAATTGAGTGCTCCAATTATTTTTATTTTTTCTCACATTAAATAATATTATTTAATTTTTTTTTCTCCATTGACGCTAAATTAAATAATAATAATAAATTATTATTTAATTGTTTTCATTTTGATAATAAATGCGAATTGCATTAATTCGTTTTCCTCCTTCGCCAGAATATTCCCTTGCTCTGATAGGTTAGCTTGCGGGAATGAAGATAGGCTAACTTAGTTTTTCGCTGAGTGATCATGTCGGAAACGGGGTCATGTCAACCGTGCATGCATCCAGCTGAAACATAGTGTCAATATGAACACCCTTAGCAAGCACCATAGCTCCTTTAGTCATTTTGCATCCTCCATTCGAGAAAGCAACTTGCACAATCACATCATTCACTTTGCTTACAAATAAAAGGTTCCGTGCCAAACTTGGGATATGCAGAACACCATTGATCCCCTTCACTTGTCCATCAAAGAATCGAATCAAGACTCTTCCAGGGCCAACAATCTTCATGTGAGTCATCACCCAAGTACACCTTCCCATCGTCATAATCTTCATACTTTGTGAACCAACCCCGATGTGAGGTCATATGAAAATGTGCATTAGAGTCAATAAGCCACGTATCCTTAGATGCATGAGTTGCTAAGGCTGCGGCAAAAGCTTCTCCATCATCCTGAGAGGACTTGTCAAAATCAAAATCGGAAAAGTTATTTTTCTTCTCCTCCTTACACTCCTTTTGGAAATGTCCAGGTTTGTCGTAGTTCCAGCATAACGCCTTGGACTTACTAGGAGATTTAGATCTCCCACAGGATTTGGATCTTGATTTCTCTTGCTTCATGTCCTTTTTACCTTTGTCTTTAGATCTACCACAAATTGCAAGAGCCTCCTTAGCTGTTTCGGAAGATTTTCTTCGCATCTTTTTAGAAAGTAACGATGCAACCACCTCATCCATCTTGAACTTGGTGGTGGTACTTCCAATGGCCATCACAAGGTGGTCCCATGAATTTGGCAAAGAACACAACAAAGTCATGCAACAATCATTCTCCTCCATCTTCACTCCAACGGAGCTCAACTGAGAAACAAGCATATTAAATGCATTCAAGTGATCAGCTATGGATCGTCCATCCTCCATTCTCATATAATACAACTTGTTTCTCAGGAATAACTTATTTACTAGGAATTTAGCCTGATAAATTTGACCAAGCTTCTTCCATAGACTTGTCGTTGTATTCTCTTCATGAACATTTAACAAGACAGAGTCAGCCAAACAGAGTCTCACAAGACCCTTAGCTTTCCGATCCATTAGATTCTAGTCTTCTTGACTCATGCTTGTAGGTTTGGTACCGGATATTGCAACCCATAGATCTCTATCTACGAGCATATCTTCCATCTTTAGTTTCCACAACTCAAAGTTGCCACCATTAAACTTATCCATCTCTATTTTTCTAGATGTGCTAGCCATCTCCTTGCTGAAACAAGATATCAAAATACTCTATGCAAGCTACCACTCAAACAAAGATCAGTTCAAAAAACCCTCCACCCAACGCTAGGAACCAAAACTAGCCAAGCTTTGATGCAAACTGAATGGAAGCAACGTATGCGAAAACGCTTCCTACACCAATCTAATGAGGAGAGTGTTGTGCAAATTTTTAATCTTTCAGTTACAATGAAGAAGATTCACACCATTTAACATACATAACATTTAAAAACAAACAATACCATAACATAGGTATACGTAGGGAAAACCTTTTCGGGAGAGAACCCCACACTCCAAAGTAACCCAATGTACTCTTCAATAATCTCATGAGGTTTCAATACACTTCCAGAGTTTAGCTCTTACAGGAGTTCACAAACATACAGTATTTGGAGTAATTCCGACAACATAACGGTACTTGCAAAATCAACCATACAAACTACTCTTCAAGTTTCCAATTTATAGACTTAGCAAGGATCTTTGGGAACCTTCTAGAGGTGAGTGTCCAAATGGCCACATGGCCTCATTCCCAATGCCTCTCTACATACAGGAACACTTGTCCACTTTTTCATGCAAAGATGCTCTTACAACACTTACAACTGTAAGAGGAATCCATCATAATTGACTATTAATAGCAGATGGTGTTAGAATTTGAAAAGATTAATAACCCAGAAAACTAGTGCAGAGAATAGATATCTAAACTATGAATACAAATGATGCGAAATCAAAATAGCAACATAGAGTCAGTATCCAAGAGAGTAATGCAAATGCTAGAAGCAAAATAGCATTAAGAGGATGCAAAAGCAAAAGATACTAAATACAAGCCAGGTAGTATGCTTATATAGACTAGGAAGAGGGAGGAGGTGGCAACACTGACCAATGAGGAGAAACCATCTATAGGACTAAAGATAGCAAAGTATCTTCCCAAGATAGCTAATGGATGCTCACATGTAGGAAAGTGACACCTCACAACCACTCACCTAATAAGACATGCTTTATTAACCTAAGCGAGATTAATAGAAGTGTAGGAAAAACCTAGGAATATAGGGAAAAAAATAAATAACCCACTAGGAAATAAAAACCTACACTAACACCCCCCCATAAGCGAAGCTTAGGTGGATGTAGAAATGGGTCCCGACAAATCAAGCCTGATGAGGTACCCATGTACATAAAATTCCCCCCAAAGAGAAGAAGCCCCCTCTAGAAGAGAGAAAATCTGCCCAAATAGAGAGAGAAGAGAACCCCCAAAGTAGACAGTGAAAGAGACTATGAGACCCCCCCACAATAAAGTAGCTCCAGTGTCGAAGGAGGATGCCCATATATGAATGCTGAAGATGATCCATTTGTGGCAAATGACATTTCTCCCCTTAGGAAGAAACAACTCCAATGGTGAATGCCGAAGTAACTCCCACTCAAAGAAGCAAGGTGAGGAAGGAAGTCTCATGATGTATCCTATCTCGGAACTCTGCTCAAATGTCTTCATGTGAATATCAGAAGATGCCTCAATGCACAAAGGTAGAAGCAATCCAATCCCATGTGTAGAACTAGGAGGTATAAGATCCAAAGACAAGGAAGATGGGATAACAGTGATTAAATGACTGTCATCAAAGAGGAGTTGAATGTCCTCAAGAGTGTCATCTAGATCTGAAATGTGAGACTCTACAAACAAACAAGAGATGTCTGGTAGAAATTGGTCCCAATGAAGTGAATCTAGAAGACATATTTGATCTTGTTGCAAAGAATCATTGGAAGTCCTCAAAGAAGTAACTTTGAACTCTGAAGTAGCAACAGGTGCAAGGACAAAATAATTGTCATGAAAGAGGAGAGATAGACCCTCAAATGTGTCCTCCAAATCTGAAATGTGAGATTCCACAAACAAAGATGCAATGTCTGATAAATAGGAATCCTAATCAGGAAGACTGTAATGATCCTGCTGTAAAGAACCACTGGAAGCTCTCAAAGAAGCATCTCTGGAATCTAATGGAGCAACAGGTGATGTATCTGAAGATGGGGTATCAATGCATGTCACACAAGATGGGGTAAAAGAAGACTTAGTATCATCCACCAGAGCCTGGTCATCCAAGGAAACATCACTATCAGATGAAGATCCAAAGTCTCCATACAACTGTTGGATGATGGTCCAAGCAGTGAAAGGGCACTTAGTGTGCTCTATGTGATGTAGAATATCCTCAGAAATAGTACAACATATTAGTCCATAGACCATGTCATTAATGTTAAACATGCATTCTTCTGTTCATAGTCACTTGGCTCAGGAACGAGTCCAAGGAGATGGGGCAATAGATCCTGCTCAAGGCAATGATTCTTTATCCCTTGTTTTCAAGACAAATAGTTCTCTGAGGTTAACTTAACAACAGAAGGATGGAAATAACCAAAATCCATGATGACCCCCAAAATGATTACAATAACCCCATAAAAGATGTGACTCAAAAAGAGCACATAAGACACCCCTTTTTCACTTAATCAAAGACCCCCCCCTCAAGAAAATATGATTTGGCACTTTATATTAGTGAGTTTACAACTGTCACTAGCACGAAATACTAAGTGGTTTTGATTTCAATGCATTACAAAACCCTCACGAAGAGCATATGCTGAAAATACAACTTTGGCACAATACCCAAGGAAATAAACAGCACCACTGCGATCTACTCGAAAAATCATGCATTTTCAAAAAAAGAATCGCTTCGATACGAGGTCGTATGTGAAAGTTATGATCCTCCGAAGTTCCCAAAACGAGAACTGTGCAATGTCACGACTGAGAATCTACAATTTCTGAAAAATATTGGCATCAAAATCAAAAAACGTCTGCACTAGTGCATAGAGCACAAAAAAAATAGCCAAAATAAAAAAAAATTTCGTGGGAAAAGGAGTCCGTATGAGCAAGAACGGAGCATTTGAAAACTGCCTTCAAAATT
This sequence comes from Cunninghamia lanceolata, assembly GCA_027924645.1. Lineage (NCBI taxonomy): Eukaryota > Viridiplantae > Streptophyta > Pinopsida > Cupressales > Cupressaceae > Cunninghamia > Cunninghamia lanceolata. The sequence goes on along the minus strand of BSBN01000420.1, from coordinate 8,973,158 downwards.
TCAACTGCCAACGGAGAGGGGTCCTGCTGTAGCTTTCTCAGCGCGTTTCTACAAAATATACAGACTGCATGCAAAAACGGAAAGATACCTAGATGGTTTTTCTGTGCTGCGAACAAAACCCAGAAGGCTTTTTTCTTGCAGATGTAGAGAAGATGTTGCTCCAGTGTAAACAGAACGCCTTTAGCTACAAAAAATGACCCCAGCAACCAAAAAACGACATGCAAAGGCTGAATCAGATGCTGGAACCTGCAATATTGATTCAAAAGACCAAATATGCAAGCTAGTTGTCAGATTTGAGCTCGAAACCCCGATTCCGCAACTGTGTATGACGATCTCCGATTTCGGTGAAACGAAAGCCAAATCTGACTTTCTCAAGCCTCCTGGACGCGTTGGAACAACCGGAAATGTTGCCAGTATAACCAGAAATGTTGCAATCACCCAGATTTCATAAAACACATGTGCAAACCCCAGAGATTAAAAAAGTTTCCGTCAAACTTTTCTGATTCTCAAGATCATTCGAAGATGCAAGAGAAGAGCATACTGGGTTTTTCGAAAAAGTGTAATAAGATTTATTAGCCCCCCCCCAAATCTCTCAACTATGGAAACTAAAATCTACTCTTGCACATAGAACAACTCTGATACCATGTTAGAATCTGAAAAGATTAATAACCCAGAAAACTAGTGCAGAGAATAGATATCTAAACTATGAATGCAAATGATGCGAAATCAAAATAGCAACATAGAGTCAGTATCCAAGAGAGTAATGCAAATGCTAGAAGCAAAATAGCATTAGGAGGATGCAAAAGCAAAAGATACTAAATACAAGCCAAGTAGCATGCTTATATAGACTAGGAAGAGGGAGGAGGTGGCAACACCGACCAATGAGGAGCAACCATCTATAGGACTAAAGATAGCAAAGTATCTTCCCAAGATAGCTAATGGATGCTCACATGTAGGAAGGTGACACCTCGCAACCACTCATTTAATAAGACATGCTTTATTAACCTAAGCGAGATTAATAGTAGTGTAGGAAAAACCTAGAAATATAGGGAAAAAAATAAATAACCCACTAGGAAATAAAAACCTACACTAACAGATGGCTCTTACAACCTGTCATATTCCTCCTTGGGTGCCCAACTTGTCATTTTTCCCTATGCGATGATGCTTTATGATCATAACAATGATTTGATTCCTTTCTATTACTGGCTCTTACATGTCATAGAATCTATCATACGTGAATGATTTACGCACTTTACAAGGTGCCAACACATGGCTCAATTAATGCCACCTCAAATCGGACGCCTACTTCCTCATGTGAGGACAAAAACATCCTAGTAACCTGCCATGTCACCTTTCAGTAAGATGACAACTCATTGTGCCAACTCTTAGTAGATAACAAAATAGGATGTGCATAGATATTTACAACATAGGTATAATAAATAAATATTATACAATGCTAAGAACTTGCAAAGGTTGAGACACCTTAATTCCCAACACCAAACTCATTTATATTCACAGCCACACCATTAGACAAAAATGAAAATATGACTCACATTTAAAAGAAAATGGTCCAACAAATGCAAATGGAACAAAATGTGAAGCAAGATTAAAGGAAGAAACTTTCAGGAACCAAAGTTCAGCCTCTGCAATATAAAATACTACATTGCCATATGGTAGTGGGAAACCCACAAGATGGGAAGATAACAAGGCCTAGACACTTTGAGATGTGTGGGCATTCCTTAAGAAACAACTGAAGATACAACATAGCCACCTAAAGGTAGGTTATCCAACAAATGTGAGTGAACAAAATGTTAAACGGAATGAAAGAAAGAAACTTTCATGAATAGAATCTCAGCCATCTTCTCAAAGGAGAAACTTACAAAAGAAAAATTCTCTAAAGAGGTGCTTGCCCAAGGTAAAAGGGGAAAATCCTAGTGCACCTTCATGTTGGTATATTTTTTATGCTTGGATTCATTCTGCTTGCTTTGAACGACTTGAAAAGGTAGCTATCTTTGTGCTATAAAGATATGTATTCTTATGTTTAGCTTATTTTTTTCAAGTGAATTAGCTGGAAGAATAGCTATCTTTGTGCTATAGGAATATGTATTTACCATGGTTAGCTTGTCAGTTTCTTAGAAGTAAATTAGCTAACTGATTACCTAATTTTTATTTTACTTTAGTTTAATACAACAAAGGAAGAAATGTGACTTTCTACGCTGAGGTAGGAACAAACACATACATATGTGTGACATTCTTCCTGCCCTAGATTTTTTGCTAGCAGGAAGAATCTTATGCACACATGTGTCATGAACTATTGGTACATAGAAGATGATCTTATTATTCTTTGCAGACATTTTATCTAACCTTGGATGCAAGCATGCCTAGGACCCCAGGACCCCATGCAATGTTTACTTGTCACCATACTTATCTTGGACTCTTAATGGTCTAGGGCTAGAGACTGACAGGTTTGGGAGATAGCATAAGTTTATTACTTCTGGCACTTTGACCTTGAATTGCAGGGCACACATTTCCATAAATAGTTATGGTGGGGATTGCCTTAGTTGTGAGAAGGCACGCACCATCATTTTTGGGTATGCAACCTATTTTTGTCTCGGGAACCAACAGAGAGCATATCGGTGGCTTCTTCCCAGCCACAAGGAGTGGCACTACCAAAGATATTCTCTGAAATTTTAGAGCTTTAAGTTATGATTAATTTACAAGATTGGTCTTGCATCTTGCTTTTGAGACTTGGGTCTCCTAGGAAGAGGAAAGAAATGTGAATTTGTTTGTCTTATGGTTGGAATTTTGTGGCATACAGTACATAGGCGTACCTTCTGATTGTGACACTAGACTATTCTTATAATTCCTAACTTTGTTGATGAAGCCTACGTAGCTTAGACATGTTAAGTTTTAACCATGGGAAATGCTTAACTTTAGACACTTGAGCGCTGGCTGTGCCATATATGTTGATATGTTCAGCTGTTCCATTTTGGTCTTATATTAATAGAATTTGTTCTATCAACGTATTTTAAGGACATACCTTCATTTGCTTCTATTCTATTGAAGTTGAGTAAGCTGGATTATTTATTTAACATGGAAGCATATCTTGATGGATGTGGCTTAATCCCTTTCTCTTTGGTAAGCAACTTTGTTTTATATTTGGCTGTTATTTGGTTGATTTTTCATCACTTATCATGTATGTTGAATCTTCCTTTTATTTCCAGTGCTTCTCCAAGTTTCCGGGATAGGGGGACGAGTTTTTGGGGATGGCTATATATATATATACATACTTACTTTATGCAAAAGCCAAGATGTACAGAATTAAATTGTAAATACAGAGTTGTAGAACACAGTACATTAATGATCAATGATAACTATATATATATATATATATATATATATATATATATATATATATATATACACTTTATGCAAAAACCAAGATGTAAAAAATTAAATAGTAAATACAGAATTGGAGAACACAGTACATTAATGATTAATGATAACAATAAGTTATATTAATTAAACAATGCCTATTGTCAAATCATAAATCAAAGTGTAATCATTTGAATATCAATGATTATAGTAGCTGAAAATTGAATTCCATTAGAAATGAGCTGAAAGTTCATAGTACCAACTGATTCTAGGGTTTGTGTGAACCATTATTTGCAGTTTTTAGATGATGCTTTTACTTATTGAATATTCTTGTTCGCGATTTGTATCTACTCATTTATCTTGCTGTGTGATGACATTAATGAATTTTTGATTGTAAATCCTTACTGAATTCTTTAAAAACTTGTATTGCAGAATGTTTACACTTCACAGTGAAACATGTGAAACTATTTTAAAAATCAAATCTGAATCAACATGACATTGCAATGCTGATATAGCAGAGGACTCATGAGCCTTATTATAGCACATGAAGTCCCAGCAACAATCTGTAATTGTATAAGCATAGAAAGGAAGCATCATATTACACTGGTTTTGTGTCATGTCCCCTCTGCCCAAAGGGCATGAATTTATTATTATTATTATTGCAAAAGTGTTTTTAAACACTACAATAATATATTAAATATTAAATATTAAATTTATTAATAATAAAAATAAAATAAAATTTCAAAATTCAAATGGTGGCACCATATTTGGGTCCTTGGGACCAATATCAAGCAGGTATAAAGAAGTAAGCTATTTCTTTTGGAGGTATCGAACTTTGCATTTCTGAATTTGCTGTTTACCAGTCATCTAGCCAAATTGGGACAAAAACCCCATACAGGGATGCTTAGGTGGGACGAAACCCCTGCCTAGAGTTGTGTGTTTTTTTAATTGAGCTAATTCCATTTTCAGGAATCTAGCATTTAACTTAATTGGAGAGGAATTATTTTGGGAGATTGGCGAAGAGTTATCAGTTGGAGGCACTCGTCATTTAGGCACTTGTAAATCCATGAAGTCTAACCAGCACAATAGAAGATATTCTCCAATTGTCTGAAGTAAGAGCGAAGATGTTATCCAAGGAGTCGTGCCACCCGGGAATTCGCGGGGTTAGAGTTTGAGAATCTCCATCATCAGGACACCCACAATATCTCTTGGAGGTAGTTGATTGAGGGATGGGCGATTGGGTTGTTTGTGACAAATCGCGGCCTCTATTAGGTCACAAAAATGTAGGTCCTAAACCCTAAGAGGTTGCCAAGCTCTCTTGACGCTTTTGGCTAACTGACACGGGGTAGATATGGCTAAACCCCCTTCACTTCAGGCTCTGCCAGACCTAGGTGGGTGTACCTTGATAGATAGTGCAGATTTGTGTAACCTTCATGGTGGCAAATGGGTGTGAAGTAGCTATCGTGTTTGTGAATTGTTCCTAATGCTAATGTTTGTAGTTTGAGAATGTGAATAAGGTTTTAAAATGAATTTTGTAATGACCAATGTTTTATCTAAGATGGGCAACGGAGTCAGGATTTGTATGATAAATGTCTCCTCCCTTTTGGCTTAACTCGAATTATTTGGCACTTCTGAGATGTTTATACCTTGTATAAACGTGCAAGGTTGTAGGTTATTTGTGCTCTTCTTACCCAATCCCAATGATATTTTTCCAAGTTATTGTGAACAACTGAAAGGAAATTTAATTATGTTGAAAAGGAAACCTAACCAAGATCATTTGTTTAAAGGGTTTTAACTCCTGGCAGAGACCAATGAACATAAATCACTTGGGAGGAATTAAATCGACTTCTCACATAAACCAATCAAGTAGCACACACTGAATCAACAAATGTGACTAGATAAATGAAATATATCCTTGATATACTAATTTAAATAACAAGGGAAACCATTTTGGAGACAGCTTAGATAACACATATACATTAATATCCACAAATAATTTAACACTAGAAAAGTTTGACATCTGATTATTTTATTCCTTCTCCGTTCAAAAATGTTTTACAATATGTGCTTGGAAGTCTTCATCTTGATATATTTTGCCTAACCCTAATAATTGCTTCTTGTTGCTGCTGCTTGATTATTGCTGCTTGATTCGATGATTCATTGCTTGATATTCACCTTTGATAAATACTTTGTAACTTTAGGGTTGTCCCTTCATTCATTCCCGTGCATCTCTTTATTTAATTAATTATCTTCCATATATAGAATAATTAATTAACTCAACTTGTCTCCGCATTCTGGAAAAATAAAGTATCTTCCAATACTTCAATCTTTATTCCATTCCTTGATTATATTTTCCTTTGTGTGTTTTCACCTTTGTTTGACAAAAGTATACATTTTGGGTGAAAATAATTTACCCTGTTTAACTTCTTTGGTGAAAATATTTTCACGGGTCATTATATACATTTACATACCTTCTTAACTTTTCCCGAAAAATATTTCACTTTTGAAAAATATTCTCAATAATTGTTCACTTCGCAACTCCTTGGATGAAAATGTGGGATTCACTTTTATCACACGTTATTAATTTTATTTGCACCTTTTGTAAATATTTATTTTCCCTTTAATAATGTTCATACTTTGTTTATTACTCCATCTGGTTTTCGAAGAGACCTTGAACACACTCATTCTGATTCTCCGATATTATTTTTCAATAATAATATTTGTTTGTCATGTTTTTCGGGGGGCCCACTTTATATCCATTTTTGACCTTGGCTAATGTACCATTTTTCTTTTAGCTTTATTTTATTTTTCCAAGATGATCTCTTCAAATGTTTTTACTCCTTTCGGGATATCGGGGAGACTAGTTTTGGGGTCTTCCTGATATTCTGAAGTCTACTGGACATTAGGGTTTTTCAATAGTGTTTTTATTTTGCCCTAATCGTTCGGCATGGGCATGAGGATGCAGGCAAAGGTTGCAGAGTTCTGTCTTACACCCAATGTTCACATTTGCTTGAGAGTTTATAAACCTTTCATCAAATACATTTTGTTCATGTTCTGCAATCGTTGCAGTCTATGGTGGCCTGTGAAGCTACATTACTTTGAGGTATCTTATTAAATAATTTGTGTGCCTTGTTTATGTACTCATATGCTGCATACGTCTCTGCCAAGGGAGCTGCAACTACATCATTTGACAGATATCCACCTCCAGTATGTGTTGAAAGACATCCTTACTCTCTGCGCATGGGAGAAGGTTGCTGGTAAAGGTTGCAAATGCTCTTAGCCCTTATCAGTGACGGCACAAGAAGTCTTTGCAAAATATCCTCCAGTGCATGAAAATCTAGGTCAGGATTATTATTATTATTCTCCTCCATTGTGTCACGATCCTGATGAAGATTATCGTCATTATTATTATGAAACGCATTCAGTGGCACTAGTGCCTTGCCTACATTGTTTGTGGGCTGAGCTTCTTCATGCCAAATGCTTATACATGAATCTTTATTGACCACTTTCATTGAATAGGCTGCCTTCGAAATGGCTTCTTTTGATAAACAATATGTTGTTTGCTTGATATGACGCCACCATCATTGTTATGTATGGTTGCAGTATACTTCATTACTGATGCTCCTTAGGATAAGGCTGTGAACTTGTTTACATGCAGCACCTTGGATAAGGCCAAGCCTTTTCATAGTGGCGGCTTTGTTTTTCTGTTTCTGTGTGTTCAATTTCATGGACTACGCTTATATTGGTGCCTTGGTTTCAAATGCTTTGCTTTGAGTTTTACAACGCCTTCAAATTGGTGAATGGTAATGCCTTTTATTAAGGCCGCGCACCTTCAAAATAGATGATGCTTCATGATTCTCATCATAGGCAGCACCTTCCTCAAATACGGATGTGCCTTTGATACAAATACATGCAAATCCTTTTTCTAGTTTGTGGTTCTTCACTTGTATGCTATGTGCCTTGATTGTAGAGGCCATTCTTCTCTTAAGAGGCTGCATCATTTGTTTATTACCTATGCTTTGTTTCCTCATATGGTGCCTTTATTTTCATAGCTGGCACTTTGATTTTATATAGGATGCCATATTTAATACTACCACTAACTCGCTCTCCACCGGAGGCTGGATAGGCAATACGGGCAATTTACCAACAATCTTAACATCACAGGCGTCATCAACTGGGATTGGTTCTGCAGCATTCTCCCTTGTAGTATTAATGTCTTTGCTCCCATCACTGGGATCAACAAATGTGCAGCGCCTCTTTCAAGCAATGCCCTCACAGAGTTCCCAGATATGGATATGGTCATTGGATGGCGTTGTGTGATTGAAGGACGGGGAATTCATTCTACGACAACGAAACACAATCACCGTCTTTTTCCTCAAACCTAATATTGTGGCCATTTATAAACGTATTTGTGTATCAGACCTCATTCTCGGCTTGCCAGTGAGAATATGGGTTTGTGCTGCCTTCTATCTATATAACTCGACGAATTTCCAGCTTTGTTTTTGGACAAAGGAACGAAGAAATCATTGTCGTATTGATTCTGGCAAAATCTCTTCAACAGCATAAGCCTTTGGTATAAGTCATGAACTACTTCTATATTTCTGGTATTGAGGCTGGAGCAGCAGCATGAAAGACATTCCCTAAACTTGCCCAAATTTCATCAATATCATTCCAAAAGTGGCCACTCCTTGAAGAAGATCTGAAATATGTCCCTCGGCCAAGATATCAGAGCCACAAGATTGCATTGATTCATAGCAAAAAATCAAAGGTTCTAACAGTTGTGCTGATGTTTCATAGTACTGAGAAGGGTCATAATCATAACTACAAGGAATACCCTTCAAGATTTCTTCCATCCACCTCTGCGTTCTAATAAGCTTTTCTCTTATGTGCCCAAGGATAACTCTGTAAGGACCAATATTTGTAAGCTGAGTAATACTTGGATAAAGAATTTTATCGAAGGTGGATTTTCCCACATTGGATTCAACTGATTCCTTTTGAGGGCTGACAAGACCAAAGGTTGCTGCACTATTAGTGGAAACTGGTATACTCCTTCCAAGCAGTGTTGAAGGAAATAGAACTGTATGAAATGGGACATTGTCCTTGCCCATAAATTGAACAAGCTCTACATTTTCTGGATTTTTCCACCATTGTTCCCAATCTGATATATAACATGCTGTTACAGATATGTACCCAATTGGAGCATCAAACCATACATAGAAAACCTTATCTTTAAACTTTTCAACAGGAACACCCCACTTAAGCTATATTCAATGATGTTGATATCCTTTGGGCAGCTGCCTTTTTCTCATGAATAGAAACAGGAGCCTTCAACTGTGCATATCTTACACATTTGATATCAGTGCTAATCCCTAATGTTTCAATATGCTGCACAACTTGAATTGCCAACCCCTTACTACCTCATATAATGAATCTCATATTTTACAGTCTATAGGCGATTGTAGCATCATAATGGATCCAAAGATGTTGAGACTATCTTATTAGCTGCCATACTGTATGTACTATTAGTCTGGAATTCAAATACCCTGACTGTTGCAGGTTTCAAGGCAATGACATTTGACATCTTCCCACGGTTTTCTGAGTGCTGTAATTAATTCTTTCATCATGGGAACCTAAAATTTTGCAAAAAGTAGGAAATTTTAGGTCCCAACAGCCTCCTTTTTGGAGACGGAAGACAGTTGTATACCAACAGCCCCCTTTTTGGAGACGGGAGACGGTTGTATACCAACTAATCCAGGTGCGATGAATCCACAACCAGAGTATACCAACAGCCCCCTTTTTGGAGACGGGAGACAGTTGTATACCAACAGCCCCCTTTTTGGAGACGGGAGACGGTTGTATACCAACTAATCCAGGTGCGATGAATCCACAACCAGAGTATAAGCAATAACCCTGGAATCACGTGAGTCACCAGATTTATCAGCTTCAGTCTAATTGAAGATAAAAGGCAACTTTGGTCCCACAACAACAGGCGAATCTCATAAAACAAGTTCTTGGTTTAATCCTGCGATTCACATGCATCATTAGACCTGAGCGAGCCAAACATTCAGGGAGATCTTTATCAGGAGCTGAGATCGGATTAACATCCAGCAAGGGTCATCGATTAGTATTGGAGTAACAGCCAACAGTCACAATGTAATCGCCTTGATCTGATCTTTGGTCGGTATATGTGTGAAATTTGTTTGGAACTGTATTAAGGACTGTTCTGTACCAGCAAACTCGAGCTGGAGTTCATGCCAATAGTGATATATCAGATCAAATTTTAAACTGTTGTTTATTTCCTGTTTACAACCTGTTGTGTCTTAATTCTCTGTTTATGATTTGTGTAATTATAACTGCTGTCAAGTGGAAGTTAGATTGGAACAATATACATAAAATCTCCAGGGATATTTCATTTTGTTGCAGAAATCCACCCGGCCAAATAGAAGGTTAATTTCTATTGTATTTTGCAGCATCCTAAGGTCCAGCAATAGCAGTAGCTGAATTATTATGGTAGTCATTGTATGAGAGGCAAAGAATAGTATCATAATGCTGATGTGGGTGTTGTAATCCATAGCCACTTGCCAAAAAAGAAGAGTAATTGCTGCTGTAGGGAGCATGTGAAGTACCAGGATCATTAAGAAGATCATCATACTCATTATATGAGCTGAATTGCTGTGTAATACTGTTATTATGGTGATTTTAAGGGTTTTTAAAATTTTAAAAAAATTTAGTATTTTTTTCATGTTTAGAAAGTGTCAGTTTGCTGGCATCCCCCTTTAGGGGACGTTCTCAAGGGATGCCCTCCATAGTGAGGAGGCATCACTGGGATGTCCCCAAATTTTGAGAAAAAAGGGGGTTGAGGTGGAGACGTTCTGCCTCTGTTCCTGAAATATCCCCCTCTCAGGAAAGGGCAGAAACCCCTGGCGAATGCTGCTTATTTCCTCCATCTGCTCTTTCTTCATCCCTGCTTACGTTATGACCCTGACAACAGCAGTAGATTTGGATTATGTGATGACCATTTTTAATTGTAGCTTAAATCAAAACCTAGGAATGTACTGGATCTTACTCAAGTAAATAGAGGGATATCTATGTTTCTGGTTCTCCTGTGCCGCAGGTATTATGTCTTGTCATTGTTTTTTTAATGTTGTTGTAATTTCTGATCATATGGTAAATCTTACTCTAGTTGATTGCAGGAAATATTTTACACGATGGATATGCCATGTAACAGAATGGTAAATAATAAATATCTTTCACAAATGAGATTGCTTATGTTATAAATCTCTATAAGAGATCTAGAACAAATTGACATGTGCATTATCTACAATAATTGAAAATACATTTCTATAACAGATCTGGAACAAATTAACATGTACATTATCTACAATAATTTAGGAAGTATGGTCGATGTGACTCATAATTACTACAGATGCTACACTCTTGTTTCATTCATAATGAAAATTTATGGATGTTTATATTCTTAAAATGCTTCCCCCCATTGGAGCAAAGCCCTAGAAAACTTGGAGTAGAAAAGCTGAATAAAGATGATGTGCAAAAGATGCAATGGGAAGTGCTAGAGGGGAAGATTGGTAATTGGATCCACTTTATATGCATAGCTGTAAGTCATTGTTCCATGTTGAGAGATTTGAAGATCTAAATTTGCCTTTTAAGAGTTTTTTTAGTAGTGTTATTTTTCATTCATAATACTGATGTTCTTTTGGTTAATTTGGATTTCATACAGGTGAAGCTGTTATTTGTAGGGGAGCGAAAAGTTTGTGATCAAATATTTGAAGATTTAGATCCCTTGAAAGATCAGTGCTTTGCTGAAGTAACGACAAACAGTGTTATAATGTTGTTGAGTTTCGGAGAAGCAATTGTGAAAATCAAGAGGTCACCGGAAAAGTTATTTGTACTACTCGACATGTATGAAACAATGCGGGAGCTGTTACCAGAGGTATCATTACTAAACCATCTTTTGTGTTTTACACTCCTGGTATTAAACATATGCATATGTAAAAATGTATCATTGAAGAGCACGCTGTTATTGAAGTATTATGGATAAGCATTCTCTTATTGCTTACAAGCTGTACTTTCTAATATTAACTGTTCTACATATTAGTATGCTTTTGTCAATTAATTATCCTTATAATGTATATGCAGCCTGCAGGTGTGTCATACACTTTGTTTGATGTATTACATATGATGTTAGTGTTCTGTCCCATTGTCTGTTTTGCTTCAAACCAGTTGAGAATAATTTGTTACTTTCTGTAGTTTCTGAAATCTTGAATTGTGTGAAGACATATATTAAAATTGTCACGTGTCTAATTTTAGTAATTTCATTTACCTATTTCAACCAAAATTTGGTTTATCCTGACAGTATCAAGAAATTTGAAAAGGTAGAATTCCTATTACCTCACATTATTCAGAATTGTGAATTCTTTTGATTAGAATCCCTAATATTCGCAACACATTCTTTTGCTAGCAATTTAGCATTACCATTGCTAATATATTATAAGGTGTGTTGATGGCTTTGAGTCCTAAGTATTGCTCAGAATATAACAAATCAATGCACTTCTTATTCAAGCAAAGTTACTATGTGGGATATCACAGTTGCATCATGATGCACGTTGCAATTTCTACAGTGGAATCCTTTCTCATTTTGCTCTTTAGAGCTCAAAAATAGTGTCCCTGATCAACCTTTATTTTTGTATCTTTCAATGCCGTAGAGTTAGTGTTTAGGAGTATTATCATTTTGTAAATTCTCTTAGAAAGAGAATATGATAGGTGTCATGTAGTTAGCAAATATGAGAATTTCATTAAGTGTAACTCCTTTGGGCACCTAGCACATTTTCCTTGTGAGAAATTTGGTGTTTAAACTGCATTTATGTAGAGGGAGGGAGTTAGTGACCTAGCACATTTTGCCTATACATAGGAAGTTGGTTACTTAGTATGGGTGAAAATTGTAGCCACATGTGGACTTGCGATCATCAAGATCACCAGCCCAATCAGAATCCGTGTATCCAACCAAGTCTAAACTTGTGCCCGCTGCATAATGAATCCCGTACCTGTTAGTGCGCTGTATGTAGTGCAAGGTGCGTTTGGCAGCCTTCCAGTGAAGCTCATGTGGCTCTGTCATGAAGCGTGAAACAATGCCAATTGCAAATAAAATGTCGGGGCGAGTTTGAGTTAGGTAGGTGAGGCTACCAACAAGCCGAAGATACAAAGTGGCATCAACCAGTAGTGTAGAACACTTTGCCTCAAGCTTGGCTCTAGATAGAAAGGGAGTCGATGCAGGCTTACAATCATCCATGTGAAAATGAGCCAAAAGATCAAGAGCATACTTGGGCTGCGCAAGAGAGATCCTAGAAGAGGTTTGAGTGATCTCAATCCCAAGAAAAAAGTGCAAGAATCCCAAGTAGGTCATGGCAAACCTGTCATGCAAAGCAGTCTTGACACTCACAATGATGGATGAGGTGCTCCCAATGACAATCAAGTCATCAACATAGAGAGCCAAGAAAAGAAGAGTATCCTCCTATCTCATGATATAGACATTCGGATCTGAGTGGCATCTAGAGAACCCGACTGAGAGAAGAAATGAGTTCATTGTGGCATACCAAGCCCATGGGGCCTGTTTGAGGCCATAGAGAGAGAGACTTCCTCAATCTGCAAACCAATGAAGAATCTTGAACAAATCCTTGTGGTTGCTCATGCAAATCTCCTCATGTAGATTCCCGTGAAGAAATGCACTCTTCACATCCATTTGATGGACAGCCCAACCTTGAGTTGCAGAAGTAACAAGTAACAAGCGAATAGTTCATTTTGGCGATGGGAGCAAAGGTCTCAATGTAGTCAACACGAGGGACCTAAGAGAAACCTTTGGCCAAAAGCCGTGCTTTGAACTTGTCAACTGATCCATCCGTTGCAAATTTGGTTCGATAGATCCACTTACACCGAACCAATTTTCTTCCGTTAGCAAGTGGAAGAAGATCCCAAGTTTTGCTTCGAATCAAAGAGTTGTACTCTTCCTCCATTGTTGAATCCCACTTAGCAATACCTAATGCTTCACGAAATGACTGGATCTGAAGTTGTGGGAATGTAGGAATGTGGAATATCTCGATGTTGTGATCGAGTCCTCCGTGTATTTGAAGGATCCCCAACAAGAGTGCCTATAGACTGTGTCTAACTAGCCCAATGAGGCATGGTAAGGGATGGAGGAGGAGAATCCTCATCCTCAGAATCTGAACTTTGCGAAAAGGAGGATGAAACCTCATGATCAACTTTGCGAGTAGAGGTAGCTGGAGGAAAATCCTCTAAGTCACTATTTGAATCTGTTGTGGAGGAAGGAAGATGAGAGGATAAGCTAGGAGAGCTTTCCTCAAATTGCACTCTTTGCTTAGTGAAGAGCTCATGTGTCTCAGGATCCAAGAGCCGATATCCTTTGACACCATCGAGGTAACCAACAAAGATGCAAGGCCAACTTTGAGGTTCTAAGGCCTTGCTCTTCTCGGAAGGAATGTGTGCCCATGCTGGGGAGCCAAAAGCTCTGAAGTGCCGCACAACAGGTTTCTTTCCACACTAGGCTTCAAATGGAGTGATTCCCTTCGACGCTGTAATGTGCCCTTGTCACAAATCAAAACCTCTTTACCTTGTTCACAAATTTCAACTTACAAAAAGAGAACATTAGTACATTTTGCATTTAAAGCCACATATAATTTACATAATAACATTGCTTTTATTATTTCTATGATCAATTCCCAACTCAACTTTAGTTCATCATTGATTGCTTTCAATACACATTACTATCATCAATCTATGATTACTTTCAATACATGTTACTATTGCTAATCTTATGACCGCTTTCAATGCACATTATCTATCATTCATATTTCACATGTTATTCTTATGATCACTATTCATATGCCTTGCATATCATTAACATTTCACATGTTACTCTCATGAGTATTATGAATATGCCTTGCATATTCTCTATCATGACATTTCACATGATCTATGATCTTTATCCATATATATTGCAACTTGCTATTTCTTCATATGTCACTCATTAACAGCCTATGAGAGATAAGATGAGAGTTGCCGTTATCCACCATGGGGCTCTAATGTCTTCTATCCTTAGACTCAAGTGGTATCCTTAATACCTTTAGAGTCAAGGCCTTTATGAGACTCTTTGGTACTCTTATGATGCCTTACATCAAAGTAGCCAAGGCCATTACATCACTATCCTTGCACTATGGGTACCTGATACCACATGTGACAAGGCCTCTATGTGATAAATATCCTTTGCACTATGGGTACCTTATACCTCATGTGACAAAGGCCTCTAAATACCCATGAATGGCCTCTTGGCATTTTTCTCTCATTCTCCCATATGAGGTTAATAAGTCACATATTGTTATGGATAATGGTATACAAGATACATCATTATGAATAATTGCATATGACTGTCTATACATTACATTGTTAGTGATGACTGTATATAAGTCTCATTTCTATCATAATGATACATGTATGATTAACAACAACAAAGATATATAAATAAATATTCATACCTATATGGTTATGATAGTCCGATTAGAATATAGAAAGAATGATAATGTAAAGATGCTTACTGCTGATATAGCTTCTGGACTGTACTTGCTTCAATAATCTTGATGGCGGATCTGATTATAATGGCAGATATATTTCTTTAATGCTGTTAGTACTGATAGATACTAATGCTGTCACTATATTATTTATTGTTGTTCCTTAATTGGTGTTGTATCTGCTGAATCGCTTACTATGTGATATTTATTTGATGATCTACAAATGAATGAAGTATGTTCCATTGCTGCTTTGGGTAATCATTCCCTTATTTATATTTTGAAGTTGCTATCTTTCCCAACGGTCAGCACCCTTGATCGCTTCTTTTAGAATTTATGATAATTACTGTTTTATTCGATCATTGTTAATGTTTAACAATTGTCATTAGTCATGAGGCGGTAGTTATGTGAGATAAGATATATATATATATTTGCTGGCTTATTTCAATAACTCTGCTTGACCTTAATAATAATCGCTGCCTTCCCTTTCTAAGATTCTAAAGCATGTTTGTTAGTTGTGGTTTGGCCACAACAATCTTTAAATACCATCGGGTCCCTTTTCATGGGCTTGAGGATATCAATCCTCTTTATAATATTTATTATGACAATATCATAATTATATACGGTTAGTATAATACCTTATATTTATATTTATATATAATATATAATGTATATTATGTTTAATAAGTTATTATTATGACTATAACAATAACTAAATCAATAATATTTATATTTATATTTATTGATATATATTTATAATTGTAATGATATTTAATTATTAATATTGATACTTATATCAATATTCATATTTATATTGATCAATCTTTATATTTATATTTGTATTTCGTATTTACTAAATATAATAATATATTTAGTTAATCAAAATAGATATATTATATTCTAATATAATAATATTATTTAATAATATACGTAATTATTTTTATCATCCGAATTGATTTACAAAGGTAACTTTGCCGTCTTCAAGTATGATGTTTAAATCTTTAATTTAAACAATGCATTAATATCGGGACATGACAGCCCTCCCCACTAAAGATTGCTTGTCCACGAGCAATCGTCACGATTTCTTTTATTACCTTGCACTTTTCATCTTGAAGTCTACTTTTGAGACGAAGTCATGATTTTGATTCAGAATGAGTATTATTATGGACATGCTTTAGTGGGAAGCAAAATTGATTGTGATTCCATGAATGAATATACGTAGTTATCTTTATCATTTGAATTGATTTACAAAGGTAACTTTGCCATCTTCAAGTATGATGTTTAAATCTTTAATTTAAACAATGCATTAATATCGGGACATGACAGACGCCTTATGAGGAACCTTGTTCTGGATGTGAGCAACACAGTTGATAGCTTCCGCCCAATATTCAGGTGCAAGTGAGCGTGTGTGGATCATGCAGCCAACCATCTCTTTCAGGGACCTATTTTTCCTCTCTGCCACATTGTTCTGTTGAGGTGTATAGGCGACAACATGCTGAAGATCTATCCCTTCAAGAGTGCAAAATTGTTCAAAGCAATGGTTCACATATTCTTTGCCATTATCAATGCGGAGAATCTTGACAACCTTTCCAGATTGTTTTTTAGCACACGCCTTGAACTCCTAAAATCTATCAAAAGCTTCTCCTTTCTGCCGAAAAAAGTAGACCTAGGTGTATTTGGAATAGTCATCAATAAAAGTGAGCAAGTAGCGAGCCTTGCTGAAAGATAAGGATGGAAATGGACCTGCCACGTCATTGTGAACCAGCTCAAGGACTTCTGCCCTCTAAGCCTTCCCTTTGTTGAACTTGTCCTCCGGATGTTTTCCCAAGGCACAACCTAAACAAACTCCATCTCAGAAACTAATCCGAGGAAGACCTGTGACCATATCCTGCTTGCCGAGCTGCTGAAGATAGCGGAAGTTGAGATGGCCAAACCACGCATGTCATAACTTGCTCACAAAATCCAAATGGGTGAGCAAAGCAGTAGAATGTGAATCAGGTACAAAATGAGAGAAAGCATACAATCGAGACTCATGATTAGCCTTACCAACTACAAGAAGTGCATTATCTTCAAGCTCCTTGATGGTGACAAAATTTGGAGTGAATTCAACTTTCCCGCCATTTTGGGCGATCTAATAGATGGAGAGAAGGCTGGTTGACAGATTGGGCACATAGGACATCCTCAAATGTACCAATGCCAATATCAATAGTGTCTTTCCCAATGACATCTATAGGAGAGTCATTGCCAATTAGAATGTGGGGCACTGAACAAGGTTCTAACAAAGAAAACTGTTCTTTGACAAAACCCATGTGATGTGATGCACCCGAGTCTGCTGAGAAGAATTTGCAGTAGCAACAAGTGTAGTTGCTTTCCCTCTACTTGATTCGGAAGGAATAGAGGATTGTTGTGACGAAGGTAGATTAATGTTGTTCTTTTTCAGAAGATGCATCAGCTCATCGATTTGTTTCTTGTGACAAGAGTGTTCCTCATGACCAACCTTCTTACAGTAACAAGAAGTTGGTTTGTCCTTTTGAGAATTCCCCTTTGAAGAAGAGGAGTTGGAGTCTGCTTTTGGGGCAGACGATGACTGTGCCTGATCTTTTTGGACCTCTTGTGTTTCTTGTTAGGTTTCCCTGTCTCTTTCCAAACCTTCGACTGACCAGCCAACAAACCCTGAGATTGAGATGGCTTAAGGAGACCCATGGAAAGAAGCTTCCCCTATTCATGCATCAATATTTCAGAAAAGGAAGCGAAAGAAGGCATTGTGTATGCATATTCCATAGTCAACCTATGAGTGTGAAAGCTAGAAACAAATGCAACATATTTAGGTCCAAGTTTAGAGAGAGTAGTTAGGACAAGCTGTATATCCTTTTTCTCAATGCCAGAAGATTTACATTGTGCTCTTATGTCATTAACCTTTACCTTTGTTACATAGTCCTGGATGTTGTCAGAAGATTTTGGGTCCAGACTCATTAATTCATTGTCAAGTTGATATCCCTTTACTTCATTAGTTGTACCATACAGAATCTTTAGTTTTTCCCATGCATCGTGTGAGTTTGTACAACCATCAATTTGGAACATTATTTCAAGGGAAACTAGACTCCTAAGACAACTAAGAGCTTTTGTATGTTCAAGCATTCATTGTACCTTTTCCTCATCATTAGTGGGTTCAATTACCTTTTCTTCAACATAGGGTGTATATCCAAGTTGCATTAAGGCGTTCCATGCATTTTGATGTCATGTGTTGTAGTTGTATGGTGTTAGCAATGGAAACTTAAAGTGAAGGAAAAGAGAGCACAAACAAAAAGAGATGCATAGGCACAAAGACACTAAGAGACCCCTCCAAATCACTCAATCAAAGACCCCCCCCCCCCCCCCCCCAAAGTAAAATGATTTGGCACTTTATATTTAGTGCGGTTACAATTGCCACTAGCAAGCGAACGCCGAGTGGACTTGATTTCAATGCCTTTACAAATCCTAAAAAAAAAAGAGTAATTGAAAGTACAATTTTGGCACAAGACCAAGTGAAATAAACAACACCATTGCGAAGTACACGAAAAATCATGTACTTACAAAATAAGAATCGCCTTGATCCGAGGTTGTATGCAAAAGATATGCAACTTTGAAGTTCCCAAAACAAGAACTGTGCAATGTCACTTGTGAGAATCTATAAATTTTGGAAAATCTAGACATCAAAATTAATAATCGACTGCACCATTGCGGAGAGCACAAAAAATTAGCTCAATTAAAAAAATTATTTGAAAAAGGGAGATCCCAGGCCCAAGTTACGAGCCTCCAAAGTTGAACTGCAAATCCAAAAACTCCAACAGAGGGGGTAGAAATTGAAAAAACCTCCTGCTGCCAAATTTGGTGGAATAGCCAAATTTAGAACCTACAAGCTAAATGTAGACCTCAACCAATTTAGCACATCTCGAGTCAAATTTAAACATTCACCAGATATGGCGGTGCCGCTAGAAATCTCGCCAAGTTTAGTACCTATGCTAAAAATAGCAAAATCTTCTAAATATAATTTTTTTCCAAAAAATGGCACGTAGGTCAGAGAGGACGTGCAGGGGCACACAGTTCTTGAGGTTTAATGGTGCAGGTGAGGGTGCTAAGGCTAAAGCAAGTAGTGGTTGGGGGGAGGGGGCAAAGGCCACACCTTGCAACCAAATAAGGGAGGTTGCCTCTTAATAGAGGCTTTGACTTCTTATGTAGGCGCGAGACCTTCACTTGCAGGTACAGGGGCCTGCGCTTGCACAGGTACCCCTAAAGTACCTTAATTTTTTTAATAGATTTTTCAACTTTACAATTTAGGTTGTGATTTTTTATATATATTTTAAAAATGCAAAATTTCACCTCGAAAAGGCGTGCAGGTGGCCGTATGGGTCCTCGAGCAATTTTTTTTGCCTCTCCGGACAACTTTGCCCAAAATCAACGATTGAACAGTTGATCTTAGGATTTCCAGGCTTTCTAAACGTGATGGCAAGGTTAGATTTGACCCTGAATGCTTCGAAATGGTGGCTCCCGGTTGGATTTGACAAGGAACCTCCGACTTCAAACCCTTGCAAATCTAGCTTCCAATGTCCAATTGGGATGAAACAAAAAGCAAATCTGACTATCTCAGTTGTTCTGGACTCGATGGTGAGAGCTCAAAATGTCTCCAGGAAGCTTCGACAAAACCTACAACTAGCAAGTCAGAAAGAGAACCCCCTTAGAAGCTAGTGTTTTCTCCACACTTTTTTGGTTCTCCAGACCATCCGAGAATGCAAGAGAAGAGCATGCTCATGTGCTTTGAAAAACAATAGCCCTACACTCTCAGATTTCTAAAAAAATGCTAAGCCACAACTCACAATTACTTTGATACCATGTAAGATTTAGTTGAAAAGTCACCCAAGAATGCAAATGAATGAAGGAAAGCAAAATAGAAATCAAATATGAGCTAAATAAACTGTATTCAACTCAAGAGAATGCAAAGCATACAATGGAATAAGATGTTCATATGAGAGCGATGGGTGAGTATATATATGATTTACCACCCAAAAGACTAAAAACATAGCCAATGTGGGATAAGTAAAAATGTCCCTAAGTAAACTTAACGTAGTGTGAAAAGGACCTAAATGAAGAACTAGCTAGGAAATGAACTAGTTAGATAATGAGCCAAATAAACTGTATTCAACTCAAGAGAATGCAGGGCATACAATGAAATGAGATGTTCATATGAGAGCGATGGGTGAGTATATATAGGATTTACCACTCAAGAGACTAAAAACACAACTAATGTGGGATAAGTGAAAAAGTCCCTAAGTAAATTTAACCTAGTGTGAAAAGGACCTAATCGGAGAACTAGCTAGGAAATGAACTAGTTAGATAAAGAACCTTGTTCACACTAACAAAATAATGAACATTTATTTTAAGTAATGTCATTTGCCAATTATGAAGTCAACCAAATAGATATATTCAAGAGGTGTTAGAAATCACTTGAGTTCTTAATTTTTTAAGCAAGTTGATGTTGACCTAAGTTGCTAGTTTTGGTTCAGATCCTGGTTTGAGTTTGCAGATTCAGTTGGTGGATTCAGCCAAATTCTTTTTAGGGTTGGGTTCGTTTATACAAAATACATGTAATATAAATATTATATATATTAATATATTATAATATAAATATTAACAATATAATAATATATCAATTATTATATATATAAGTTTTAATGGATGCACGTGTTGGGCAATGCATTCATTGAAACACTTCGCATCCGTTAAAACTTATTTGTATTTTTATGCTTGCACCTCCCCATTTCAATCCATTAAAACTTATTTGGCTGGCATTAATAATATTATATATATTGAATAAAACCAAAGAAAAATGGGTATCTGTTGCAGCAACTTCGTCACTTCGATAGCCCTAGCCCATTGGTTGTAGGTCTTGATATGGAAATGAAACTATTAGTTCTTCCACCTCCCAATTAATATTTATCGCCCCCTACCATATTGAATGGGAACCCAAAGCTGATTTGAAGATTGGTGCTGAAAAGTTCGTCGAAGTTTGTTGCAACAATAAGAAATCTTGTTGAAATTTGTTGAGGGTTCGCCAAGTTCATCTTGAATGAACCCACAACAATTATCTTGCCCCGCGAGCGATTTGAAGGCCAAATTGACCCGAGTCCCGAACTCGTTTTGAACTGGACCTAGATCCGGTAACAAAGATGTTGACAAGAGGAAACTCTAACCAAAAAGAGTTACTTGAAATAGATCAATATTGTGCTCTCTTCAATTTGGTTGGCAGCTCTTGTTTGTGATGTAAAGTAAAGGATCGAAGGGGTGGTTGCTAATTTACAGTTGATATCACATGAATCTACATACTCTAGGTAGCTTCTTAGATTGAGGTTACAAATTGTAAAGGTTCAAAATTAAAATAGTTGAGTAATTATCTTGTTCAACAGTAGATATAAGGTTGGGCAGAATGGCAGATAGATATTAAGAATGTCGAGATCAAAATGCAATGTTCTCCTTTCTTCAAAGCAACTCCATGGATATGTGGTTCATATCCTCTGGAAGGGGTATATTGCAGTATCAGCCTATATGAATGCAGTCCAAGAATGCAAAGTGACTTTCATGTTGGATGTTTTTGGTTGCATGGAGGATTTTAAGCACCTTTAAACGAATCTACATGCTTTCTGTAGGTGCATAGATCGGGGTTACAGATTGGGGAAGATTCACAATTAAAATCGTTACTTTGACTAATGTTCTTGTTCAACACTAAATAAAAAGTTGGGCATGTATATAAGAAGAATGGCAGGAGACAGAAATGTGATGTTTTCCTTCATTAAAGCAATTCCATGGGTGTGGTTTATATCTTCAACAAGAGTTATGTTGCAAGTATCAGACTATATGAATGCTGTTCAAGTACCTTACAAGAAGGTTAAGTGACTTTCGTATTGTATGTTTTTAGTTGCATAGTGGATTTGTTATAAAATTTAGCACATGGTATGCAAATTGTGCATTCTAGAGTTTGAAACAAACTGTCTAACTTAACCTTTGATCAAACCTACAATTTTAAGTGTACTATCGTTAGATCATAACATTTATTGGGGGCCCATAGTTATTTCTAAGAAGGTCCCAATATCATTAATAAGGCTCTATTTTGATATAAGGTTTAGCCTTCAATTCATTTATGGCATATATGGCAATAGGGGGTTGATTATGTAATTAATATTATGAAATATTATATTTGTTTATTAATAAAAGGATTTTTTTAAAGGCAAAAAGAAAAAATATATTAAAAACAACTGATTACATATGGAGTCTGCCAGTCTTAAAAAGACTCCTGGCACAACAGTTTCAAAGGATCCTTACATTCCAAATTGATTGAAGACAGACCATCAGAACAAGAGGAGAGACCCTTCGAACCCCATAGACAATGTATAAACCCTTGTAACCATGAGGAATGTATGTGCTGTGAGCATCGGAAGTAAGTCTAGCCTTTATGCTAAAAAAGGTGAAACAAAAGGAAAACCAATTTACAGAAGGAATAAAAAGTTGACAGGGAAGGGATTCCAGAAACCAAAACACCAACAAGGCGAACCCAAGTAGGGATGAAAAATCCAGAGAAACATTGTAGGCAATGGTCACAAAATCACTGAAGGCATTGTCCAAATCCCATATAGGACAAACTTGATCACTTCCAATATGAAGATGGATATTGTGCCAATTGGAAGCAGATTTAGCCAAAATCAGCAACCTGATTTCCTGCCCATTTAGTAGGGCTCCACTGGACAACATTGAAACCATGAAGGATGCTAATATCTTCTTTGCATTCATTCAATTGCCAGTGCTGGAAGTAAGAGGAAGATTGATTCTTGAAATGATCAATCAAAATTTTAGAGTCAGATTCCAAAATAATATGAGAAACATGCTTCATCTTGGCTGCTAAAAGAGCTTGGCGAATGGCCATAACCTCAACAAAGTTATTGGAAGCAACACCAAGGCTACCAACAAACCAAAACTTAACCTTGCCATTATGGTCACGACAAATACCGCCCATGCCAACATTTCCAGGATTGCCTTTTGAAGCTCCATCAACATTAATTTTAACCAAACCAGAAGGAGGACGAACCCATTTAGTAATTGGAAAATCATGAGGATTATTTAAAGAAGCAGATAAAGGAGATGTCACTGAAATGCCAAGTCTCAACAACACTCTAAATTCCCACCACAAACTCACTTGATAATCGTGAATCCAAACCTGACAAGTTTCTTTCAAATTAGCCATTATTCTATCCCAAACTTGACAAAACATGCTTGGAAGTATCATTAAAAATCCGTTGATTCTGTTCCCACCAAATATTCCAACAAATTAGACCAGGACCAATATCATGCAGCAAATTAAGAGCTTTAAGCTTCAATGAAGGGTGCAGCTGATGAACAAGGAGGTCTTGGATAGACTCATAATTACTCCACGAAATGCCCACAAAATCACACCATAATCGACGAAGAGAGGTGGTAAAAGGACAGTCCAAAAGAAGATATTGTCCAGATTCTTCAGCTTGAAGACATAGGAGACATCTGTTGAGACCAACAATCCCACGCTTCTGAAGATTTTCATAATAAAGAAATTTATCAAGAGCTGCAAGCCACATGAAAGCATTCACCTTAGGCCAGCATTTTGGGTGCCAAACTCTATTCCAAAGCTTAGAATTCTTAACTTCAAGGTGCTCTGCTAGAAGAGTTTTATAACCAGATTGCACTGTGTAGATCCCAAAACCTTTCACACCCCAGCCAAGGAAATCCGAATGTCTATCTAAAGAGACATTTCAAGAAGCTAAAATATGAGCAAGCGATGAGATGAGGGAATTGTTGGCCCGGCCAAATTTCTTTAGGTTTTCATTTCCAAATCTGACCACCATCTTGTATGACAACATACTGAAAATCGTACACATAATTCCAGCCAGCTTCAACACATTTGTACTTTAGGTCAAGAAGATTGGGAAATTCCACACAAAGAGGACTATGTTGATCCCAAGCATCATCCTAAAAAAGGGCACAATCATCTTTACCAACAATCCAAAAGAGGCCAGCTTTAATTAAACAACTACCTAAATTCAAAGTTCTCCATATTTGAGATCCCCTACCAAGGGTCGGCATTCAAGGGATTACAGAATGATTATCCAGATGCAAGTACTTAAGTTGAAGAATTCTTCCCCATAAAGCATGCTCCTCTACACACCATCTCCAATATAATTTAGCAACAAGAGCAAATTATTGAGGGAAGATCTCATACCTAAAACACCTCTATCTTTAGGCTGGCAAATTTTATACCAATTAACCAAATGCCATTTTTTCTTATCTGAATTTCCTTCTGAGAGAAAATGTCGCATCCTACAATCCAAGGCATGAACGATACCTTTTGGAGCAGCCAAAGCCATAGATCTATAAACCGGAAGATCCTGAATTACAGATTTAAGAAGAACTATACACCCAGCCAATGATTAAAATGACACTGAACAGAATCTATCATAACATTCCAATCCTTTTTCCTTAGGCAAGTAGGAGAAATAGGAATGCTCAAATACTTAAAAGGTGTTGAACCAATCTGGAAATGAAGAACATTAGCAATCTGAACTTGAAGATGAGGGTCAGTATGGAAAAGGAAAACCTGAGATTTTTAATCATTCAAGAGTTGGCTAGAAGCACTAATATAAATATCAAGAGCTTGTCTAAGAGCCATAGCTTCCTCAAGATTGGCAATGCCCATCAAACAAGTGTCATCGACAAACTGAAGATGAGAAAGTGGATCTAAACCATGCACAATGCGAAAGCTGAAGATAGAACCACAACACCTAAGATGACTCAAAAATCTGCCCAAACCTTCTGCCAAAATAATAAAGAGATATGGAGAGAGAGGATCACCTTGACGCAAGCCTCTTTCAGAATGGAATATAGCAGAAGGAAAACCATTAATAAGCACTGAAAAGTAAGGAGAGGTATAACAAGTCATCACCCATTGGATCCAATTGTCATCAAAACCAAAGGCATTTAGGATATCTTCCAGAAATTTCCAGCAAACTCTGTCATAAGCTTTAGAAAGATCAAGCTTCATAAACATGGAACTCTTCTTATGAACATGCATAGACTGAATAGCTAGCTTCATAAACATGGAAGTCTTCTTATGAACATGCATAGAGTGAATAGCTTCTTGGATAATAACAATACCATCAATGATTTGACAACCATGAACAAAACCTCCTTGTTCAGGAGAAATAATGGAAGGAAGAAAACGCTTCAGCCTCTCAGCAATAATTTTAGAGAAAATCTTATAAATAGTATTGCAGAGAGCGATTGGTCTAACATCACAGAAATTCAAGACATTTCTTAGGAATCAAAGCAAGAAATGTGTTATTAAGAAATTTAAGCATTTGTTTTGAGGTACGAAGTTCCTCCGAGGCCGCAACAATGTCATCTTTCACAATATCTCAGAAAGCTTGGAAAAACTCAATAGGAAATCCATCAGGACTAGGAGTTTTATCTTTTTTCATAATAAAAACAACTTTCTCTAACTCATCCATGGATATAGGACCATTGAGACAGGAATTGTCTTGAGCAGAGATAAGACGAGGAATACAATTCAAAATAATACTCCTGTTATGAGTAGAGAGGTTGGTGGGAGCTTTGAATAACTCACTAAAGTAAGAAACAGCCTCTGACTGAATATCTTGAATTGAAACTAATTTAGACCCATCTGATTGGTGAATCTCTTTGAGAGCATTAACATGCTTTTGTGCAACAACAGAGTGATGGAAAAGAAAAGAGTTTCTATCCCTTGCCTGCAACCATTTTGTCTCCACATATTTTCCTCCTGAAGCTCAGTTTTATCTAAATCATTTTGAAATTTAGAATGCAACACTAATAAATCCTTATTCAATCCCAGTTCTTGAATACAGCCTTGAATTTCTGCGAGCTTATTCAAAATATTTTGCTTCCTTTGCAAAAGATTACCGCAAGAAGAAACATCCCATTGCTTAAGTTGTTAACAACTTTAACATAACATAATTTTCTGAACACAACATATTGAGCTGTACCATGATGAGGCATACCCTCCTGCCACCAAAGTCTAATTTTTCCTTCCAAGACATTTTCTTTTAACCACATGAGCTGAAGTCTAAAAGGAGAATTTTGCGGTTTAGAAGATCCATTACAATTCAGAGCTATAGGCCAGTGATCTGAACCAACATTGTCCAAGATGGAAGAGGCCAGTCGCAGGTGATGTAAAGGCCAAGAATCACTAACCAAAAGTCTATCCAGGTGTTCAGCAATGAAATCATCTCCAAATCTACAACTATTCCAAGTAAAGGAGCCATTATTAGGAGGGATATCCATTAACGGAAGATGATTAATATTCTGCATAAGAAGAAAAGCAGCCTGAGGAAGGATAGGAAGACCACCCTTTTTTTCATTGAGAGATAACACAGTATTAAAATCACCTCCAATAACCCAAGGATAATCTGGAGAAGAAGTTCTTCTATGAATTTGTAAATCATCCCATAGTTTAACCTTACCTTGAAGATCTTGGGGAGCATAATAATTATTGATCAAGACATGTAGAGAACTAGAAGTAAGAATCCCTTCAAGAGAAAGAGCTCCTTTGGAACTGAAGAGATTTTTGGGATAGAAATATCTAGAATCCCACGCACAAAGAAGACCACCAGACAGCCCAAAGGCAAATATAGCAGTGCTTTTCCAATATCTACTGAGGCTATAACCAAAATTTTCAGCAGAATCATTAGGAAGCTTAGTTTCCTGGATTAACAACAAAAATGATTCATATCTTTAACCAATTTTTTAAAAACATTCTGTCTGGGTCTGCTGCCAAGCCCTCTTACATTCCAAGAAATAATCATGATTGAGAAATATGAATAGGGGATGGATCCAGATTTAAGAGACCAGAAGCCGAAAGATTTTATCCTAAAAGTTTAGATTTATTGTGATCAATTTTGCGCCCTGCCTTAAGAGTCTCATGTCTCCCTTGTTTTTTGTTCCAAGTCTGTTTAATACCCAATGCCCAATAAGAAACATCTTCTTTCTTAGATTGTTTGATAGATTCTGAATTCAAGTTGTCTTGTGGAATCATAAGTGGAAGATGATCGTGTATCCATATTCAACACAGGGGTTGAAGGGACGTGTTCAAGCTTATCAAAGGCAAGAAGAGTCTCCTGAATCTCCAGAGATTGAGAATTATTAAGAACGAAACGAGGGTTATGGGAAGAAACCATAGACTTACTCGGCATCAAAGGAGCCTGGTTGGCATGAGCAATAGTTGCAGGAACATCTGAAACTTCTTGGGAAAGTGGGAGATCCTAAACAGTATGAGCTGTGTATTAAATTGATTAGCATCTTGCTGTGGTGGACCATGACTATCATGATCCTCGATTATTGCATCATTTCCTTGATTGTTAATCATCTTGTCCCGGTTTTCAATTTGATCATCCTGAATCCTGGAGGGTATTTCTCCCAAAATTGCAAATTTATTCTTATTTCGAGCAATGACTTTATTCCCTTTAGGTTGTGGACGAGGTTGGAATTTACCTTTCTTGCGAACCATTGCAAAACTAGATTCTACCTTCAGGCAAACAGCCTCACAAAGATTACAATACTTCCAAAGAATAAGACACAGCTGCTCACATATGACCAGTGCAACAGCTTGAAAAATAAAATCAATAATTTCCTGCTGTCAGTCCGACAATCCATCTGATAACGCCTTGCAAGTGTAGCGCTCAGCAAAAAAATAGTGTGACCTCCGGAATAATAAAATGAGAGCTGGTTGGTAGAAGTTGATGTTGTTGGCTCCACTTCGACACCTTGTAACTGCTAATCACAGGTCCACCTCCAAGAATGACCTTGCAAAATAGGCACGCCAGTCTAGGACATGTCTGAATTAGCAGCGAGGGTGAATGGAATGGCAGTGGTAAATAACATAACTGCCCAGAAGTTAACCGCCAGCCAAGATTAGCCAAGCTTAAAATCCACGCCTCAACTAAAAGATACACCAAGAATAGATAAGGGATATCCACTAGGAAATAGTGCGCAGCAGGTGTTTAAATCAGAGATTGAATGCCCAGAAGTAATTCTTTGAGAGTCCCAATGTCAGAAGATTTCAACGCAGCTTGAGGTAGCCACCAGCCAGCATTTTAACTCTCCAAATCCCAAACAAGGGGACTGCTATGCCAATAGGAGTCAAGAGGTGCCAGCAAGCCGTGAGGACCTTAATTCCCACAATTTGTTTAATCATACAGCATAAGGTATGTTGCCAGGCATAGATGTGGGCCCAACAGATCAACAAAAGATAAAGGGGGTGCGGGCCCCAACAGATAATATGTAGTGACCAGGCAGGAAAGTGGTGTTCAATTTGTCGTTAGTCCAGCTGAATCGAAGTAAGCATTCGGTGGGTCCTAGCAGGGATTTTCTTTAAATTTTTTTTGTTCTTCCAATAAACTTAATCCTTTGTGTTCAGCTTCACCGTGGACCCCACGTGACTGGCTAGGAATTCTAGAAGGTTGAAAGCAATTGCCAAACATTTTGAAGAAGGGTGTGGTTCCCATATACCAACTAGACATGTGGCCCCCACCAATGAACCGTCAAACACCATCGAAACAGAGACATGTCCTGAAGCCGAAAACTTGAAAAGACACACTGACAAGAAAAAAAACTGAAGACCACAAATCAAAAATTAGAAAAGAAACCATAAATTGATCTTACATGTTTTGGGGCGAGCAGGATCATGCGTGGACTTGAATGCTCCTGCATCAAAGAAACTAATATTAATGCCTAAATATAATCTAATTCTGTGCCTAACATTTGTAGCTTTGACTATTACAACTAGTCCTCAAATTTGCACCTAAACTAAAGTCATAGAAGTGCCTAGCTAAGGAGAAAAAAATACTAAAATAAAGTCTGATTTTTCGAATGTGCTGCACCCAACAATAACAATTGAGCAACAAAAATCTAACACTCCCTTTTTGTTCATCAGCAATTGGGACTGCTGTATTTTGTTGATTAGAACATGAAACAAGAAGTTGTTTGTTGTCCTCAACCTCTTGAGGCTTAGAGGACAAAGCATCTTCATCAAACTTAACATCTCTACTCACTACTATCTTTCTTTGTGATGAAACATATAGATCTTGTAAGCCTTGGAAGACATGTTGTATTCCACAGACACCCTTTACATCGAGGGTTCAAACTTGGTCCTTTTCTCTTCTGGGACATGAATGTAAATAGGATTTCCAAACACATGAAATTGAGAAACATTAGGTTTCTCTTTAGTGAAGACTTCTCTTGGAGTCTTGTTCTTAAACGCTTTGTGAGGACATCTATTTAATATATATATATTGGACAACTATATGCTTCAACCCAAAGAAACGTGGGATAGATCTAAGTCACGAATCAGACTTAGTAGCCTCTATGATAGACTTATTCTTCCTCTCTGCACCCGATTTTATTGAGGGTTGTAAGGCACAATTATCTCTCTCTTGATCCTTGCATCTTTACAAAAAAAATGAAGTCCTTGGAGATATACTCATTCCATTGTCAAACCTTAATACCTTAATCTTTTACATGTTTGATTTTCCACAAAAGCTATGAACTCTTGAAAATTTCCAAAAACCTCATCTTTGACCTTCAAAATTTTCTTGAAGAATCATCAATGAAAGAAACATAATAAATATGTCTTGACTTGCTGACATACGTTGACAAATATCTAAATGGATTAGAATTGAAATTATTTTTAACTTGTGCTCATTGCAAGGAAAAATAATCTTGATGTGCTTGCCAAGTGCACATCCCTTGCATATATTAGTCTCTTTTACCTTGAAGTTAGGTTATCCATGTATTATATCCTTCAAAAGAGGTAGAGCTCCATAGTGCAAGTGGCTAAATCTCTTGTCCCAAAGCTCACACAATTAGTCATTATCATGTATCAAGGTTGCCCACTTGATTGGATGGGCAACCAACTTGTAAAGACCTTTATGAAGACCTCTAGCGAATATCCAAATATCTTCAAAAATCAAAACATAAAAAACATAAAAAAAACCAAATATCCAATAAAAAAATCCAACCAATAAACTCAAATGCAAGTCATCTTTAATCCATACCAATCTAGCTAATTAATCAAGCCAAATTATCTAATCACGGCCATGGTCTTGATCCTAGACTTGTTGTAAACCCAAGCAATCAACCAAATCACACATCATCAATCATCAATGTGATATATTGTTCCCGCATCCTTGTGTTGATTTAGGGATATATGGTTCCCCACAATGTCAACACTATCCTTCCCAATCTAATCTTGGTGTTGATTCGTATGGCCAACAACACTAGTATCATCAAATCATCATCCAATCCAATCCCCATCATCCTAGTCACTTATCCAATCATATTCATCCATATATCATAGTAGTTATCCATCTATCCCAATCATTCCAAATCATCCAATCCCATCATTCCTAACCACCCAAGTCATCCTCCGTATCCATCCTCATCATCTTAAGCATCCAATCAATCAACCAAATCAAACATCATCAATCAATCATCAATGTGATATATTGTTCCCACATCCTTGTGTTGATCTAGGGATATATCGTTCCCCACAATGTCAACACTATCCTTATCAATCTAATCCTGGTTTTGATTCGCATGGCCAACAACACTAGTATCATCAAATCATCATCAATCCAATCAAATCATTAATGGGATATATCGTTCCCACATCCTTGTGTTGATCTAGGGATATATCATTCCCCACGATGACAACACTATCCTTATTAGCCAATCAATCAATCGATCGTCAATTTACAGCTTGATAGGGGCAATACCTTGTTTGTTTTTGAATCATTTGTCCATGCTCGCTTGTGTGTGCTATCATTTTATCTTGAATTTGTATCAAGTCTTTATCATTCGAGCTAATATTCATATCTTGTGTATGGTGGAATAGCTTTTTGCATTATCCTTTGCATTTAAAGTCATTTCATACCTTTTGTGCACTTGCCTTTAATGCTCTAAGTTTCCTTCCGCATACGTGTAGACAAGGTTGTATTACGCTAGGTGCATAAGACATATTGTCACCTCAATCTTTATACCTTGGTGCATAATGTCTAGTGCTATATCAAACTATATATTTGCTCACCTCATGCAGCATAATATATCATTCATCTCTTTCATCCATCATTTTTCTTGCATCCTCCATCCCTTGACCAATCCCTTTCATCTATTTCGAGAGCATACCCGTGTTCTTCCAACCTACTTATCCTCTCGAGGGGGCATCATCCCATCCCTTCATCTATTCCTCCTTGTCACTCTTTCAAATGGTTGGTACATCTTTCCCCTCCGTCCAGACCTTATCTTCTTTGCAATGATGTTACTTCTCTTAGTCGTGACATCATCTATAAAGGGGGCAAAATGTAAACACCTAAAATTGACCATGTCTTGTGACATAACCTTTTGACACTTCGTGAGACACCTTATAACACATTTTGTCTTAGGACCCTTGCATAACCCCTTGCATCATCACATTAGTTAAATAAATTATATTTATTTAATTAATCCCATTTATCCCATTAATCAATTAATTAAATAAATAAATTTTATTTATTTAATTAATTCCCACCCATTTCTCCATCATCCAATTTAAATAAATAAAATGTTTATTTAAATTAGCTCTCGCCACATAATTTAAGTAATTTTGTTATTTAAATTATTTCACCTTTATTCTTATCCTCACGTCTCTCTTATAATTTAAATAATTTTATCATTTAAATTATTTGTCACTACCCTAACCTCAACTACTTGACACCTTTATTAAATGAGTGATCCGAAATTAAATCATCTTTTAATCCCAGCCATCCACATCACACTATTCATCTTTCAATCCTAGCCACCAATCTCTATCCCTCATCTCCTATAAATCAAGCCTCACCCAAGCCATTTGGGGGATCCACACTTCAAATATCATCATGCTGTTAAAATCACTCTAGATCCTCATATCCATCATCTTCATACTAGTTGTTATGTTGCATAAATTATGAGCAATCAACACATCATATCATTCTATCCAGCTTTCATATCATAAAGAACATAACTAGTAGAACTAGGGTGCATTTTACTCAGTTCTATCAAGTGTGGAGGACTTGGTTTGAAGGTGAAGGTATCAAGTATATTGCATTTATCTTACATTGTTCCTTTGATCATTTTCCATCTACATTTTTTGGCATGCCACACTGGTCTAACCATTGTCATTTGCAGGTTTATGCGTTTGAATTTGTAGATCTAACATATTTTGTGACAAGATTTGGAAATAAATTTTTGTAGGTCACCTCCTACGCCAAATTTGACATCACCATTGAGTCCGGGGGGCCTCACGGGTGAATTTTGATATAAAACACTATCTTTCTGCTACTAAAAAAATTTAAATTTTGTTTTAGTTTGCAAGGTGTACCGTACAGATCCATACCGTACAAACCTGCCATACGAATTCACAGTTTGCAGGGTGTCAATTATCAGGGAATTTTTGTTTGTTTGTTGTTTAGGTTTTCCCTATCGGCCTAGGCATTTAACCAATGGTCGATTGTCACATTCCCCTATCGACTGTAACACTTCCCCCGCCAACCTCTTCAACTCTCCACTGACCTCTGTTTTAATCCTCAGCCGCTTCACCTCTCGTCGCTTCCCACCTAGTTGCCACCCTTGTAGATTCCTCCGCCCACCTAAAAAAACTTTGGTCGGCACCATCACAAAATCTTTTCGCCACCACCTCCTCCACTGCCGCACTCGTCGCCTCCTCATTGCCCCGGTCTCTATCCCCTCTGACTTGCGCTCCCGCCATCTACCCTGTCGACACCCCCTTATCCCCGCTTCGCTCTCCGTCGACCTCCCCATCCACTCCACCTCGTAATGCTGACACCTCCCAGTCGGCACCTATCCTCCCGTCCCACCACTCTATTGACACCCTAATCCCCCAGTCATCACCATCTTAAATCACAATTGACACCTCAATAGCATCCCGTCCTGCCTTCGTTTTCGCTTTTTTTATTTTTTTCTTTGTTTTAGGCCCTGGTCACATGGGTGACCAGGGGCCTTCTTAGCCGCTAACCACCGCCTCCTAACCACGTATGTGATTGTTATTTTTTGCTAACTGCCAACAGTTAGGTTAACCATTAGACTAACCCCCTTGTCCTCCTCTAAGCCCTAAAGATGGTATTTTTTTTCTTTTTTGCATAATGTTTGCATAATAGGTCGAATTTTCATGAAACTGGAAGTGTTGGAAAGTTGGTTTGCCTAGCTTCACTGTGGTATAAGTATCATCATCCCATTTGACCATATTTATCGCACATTATTAGTCAAATGCACCATTTGCTTGCAAATCTTCAAAATTTATAACTTTTGCAAAATTTAATAAATTTTGACAAATTTTTTTTGAAATGGCATAGAATTTTGCATAGAATCTAATCATAATATCCAATATGTTGTACCTATTCATCATTTTCATAAATTTCCAAATTTCTCTTTTTTCACTCTAACAAGTAGGTTTGCAAGTTGTTTGCTCCTTTTTTTGTTTGGTGGAATAGGGGAAGACTTAAGGAGTTGCATCGGCATCAGATCTAAAGGCAAACATTCTAGGTGTACACAATCTAAATTTTGCATTTTCAATTGATCAAAAAACTTCAATTTGGGCTTAAAAAGAACACTTGTTTGCAATGTATCATATTTGGATGTTGGGCAAAAAATAAACTTATGTTTGCATCATCACATTTGAACTTGGACATAAAACAAACTTGTGCTTGTTTTTCTTGGTGGATTTGAGCGTGAATTAGGGTGTGTATACTCTTCCCTTGCACTCAGTGTGATCTTGGGAATCAAAACATCATTTACTCACATTCATCTTCACACACACATCTCCATTTCTAAGGGTAAATTAACATTGCGAGTGTGAGTCAAGTGTGTGTGTGTATGCTTTCTTCTTGCACTGCAAGGTGATCTTGGAGATGAAAAACACCATTTGATTTGTTTTTGTCACCCTTTTAGGAGGTTTGTTTGGAGACACCACTCCAAGGGATGACCTCAATTCTAGTGTTCTAACGAAGTATACAGAGTGAGGAGTGAAATGAAAGACACCTCTTGGAAGTTGAAATCTTGTCATTTGGGCTAAGCCCTCAAGAAATTTATACCTTGGGCAAGTGAAGGTGAAGGGTGGGTTACCCCTTTTCTTGACTGTGTGGCATTATTTCACTTTCATATCATGGAATTGGGCCCCCATACCTTGTGTATATTGGGGACATCCTTAAAAAACTTGTGTATCCTAGATTAAGACCTCTTTGCCACACCCTATTGACTAATATTAAGATTGTTTATGTGTATTCAAGTGTCTTCATAAATTCCAACAATCAATTTTTAAAGTCAAACTTGCCATTGTGTCTTGTGTGTGTGTTTTAAAAATCTATGTATGTACATGTGAAATATTGTGTTTGCCTAAGTCAAGCTATCAACAAATACATTCCACATCATCCTAATTATCCTTGTCATTACTTTCATCTTAATCCAAAACCATCTTCATCCTAATCCAAATCCTAATCATTATAATCCTTCATCATAACTCCATTATTCTCAATATATCAATAATCCAATCAATTTTATCCTAATCATCCATATCATAACCCCAATTATCCTAATCATTCAAAACCTATCCCAATCATCCACATCATCTTAATCATCATCCAATCCAATCTAACTTCTTCTAATACTCATCCAATACAATCCTCATCATCCTAGTCACTTATCCAATCATATTCATCCATATATCATAGTAGTTATCCATTTATCCCAATCATTCCAAATCATCCAATCCCATCATTCCTAACCACCCAAGCCATCCTCCTTATCCATCCTCATCATCTTAAGCATCCAATCACTCCATCCTAGTCAACCTAATCACCCTTCTTATCCACGTCATCCCCAATCATTCTAAGCCTTCGTCATAATCTAATCAACCCTAATTTATCCATAATCCAATCAATTTCATCCATCTCATCATCCTAATCATAATCTCATATCATCCTACATCATTGTCTTAATCCAACTTCATCCACATAATCCTCATCACACTCCATTCTTAATCATCCTAATCATAATCCCATTCTTGAGCCCCATCTAATCCATCATTTTCAAAATGGTTGTGATCACTAACAAGCCTAGGTTAAATCCAAAACCCAAAATCACAATCCTAGGAGGTCCCCAATTTCCTCCCAATGATGAGGAGCACCTTGTAGATCACGATGCATATTTTGACGAACAAGTCGAGCACCAAAGATTTAAATGTGTGTAAAACCATCCCAACACTAGAAACACAAGAACCTAGAGGATGATCCTTATGGTGTCCAAGGAATGTTTGATGAACTTAAGTGGTTATATAGAAAGGAAGAAGTCACTACCCCACCACAACACAAACAATTCCAACAAGTCCTAGACCAACAAATCATCCAACAACGCGTCACCACCCCACAACAACAACTACAGACCATACTCCAACAAATACAACAACTCATCACCAACCACCAATCCCAAACCCAAGAAACACAAACACAACCACAACCTCTATCCATTCCACAATTACAAGCACAATATCAACAAATTCCCCCTCAATCCCATGTGTCACCTCCATCATTATACCAACCTAATCCATCCACATATCATATCAATTCTACATCAACCTATCCCAATTCTTCCAATATCAACCAATATCTATATCAATCCATCCCCCAAGATCATCCCACTATTTATATCCAACAACGTTCACCTCAAGTTCCTTCACAACAACATGCAAGTCCAAGTTACCCTTCACACCAAGATCAAGTGTCCTTAAGTCCTCATGCTACCTTTGACAAGGGGAACACCTCTCTAGCTTATGCATCTTATGGGTATCCTCCATCATCATCCAATCAAATGCTAATCCAAGAGCCTATTAGTCGTATACTAACACAACCATGTAATCCCAATCCTAATCCATTGGTTCATCAACTTTCTAATCCATCAACCCCTTCAATCCCTTCATCACCATGGTCCTCCAATCCTCCACCAAAGGATCCCCTGGAGATAACCCTACAACAATTGGTCCAAGAAAATTTGATTGAGCTGCCACCGATAAAACCATATGATCCAAAATCTGTCAATCCTCATTAGAATAATGAAAATGAATTTTGTGCATACCATAGGTATAAGGGCCATATGACATTCAATTACACACTTAATAGATTGATCAAGAACTTAAAAATTTGTGGTAAAGTTGTGCCTCCAACATCCACTCCATCCAATCCCATTATCCCTCCACCTAATCCTAATCCATCCACTATCATTATTCCTCCACCTAATCATAATCCTAATCCTACACCTTCCACCCTTATTGTCCATCCATTATATTGCCCATCCACCCATACACTTATGAAGGATGTGATCCAATGACTATTAGCAAGGAATCAACCATCTCCATGTCATCAAACACCTATCCTTGAGCCTATTCAAGAGCTTTCAAACAACTGCTTGTTCCTCCAATCCCATCATCTAGTCCAACACCCATCAAGCCTATTGAAAAGTCTCCTACCATGAGTCCAAGTCAAGATCCATTATACCCTCATGTTGTTGACCATCTAGAATGAATTAAGCCTATCAAAGAGTCTCCCACTTCCATCCAAAACAAAGAGCTATGTCAATAGTATAATCTTAAGCATGTGGAAACATTAACCCCTCATCTAAATCAAAATCAAAGTACCTCCATTCAACCTATCCATAACCTATATCTTTTCTATGATCAAGATATTATCTATGATCATGATCTTATCCATGAGCAAATTGATCACATCCATAATCCCACAACTATCCATGATCAAGAAACCTCCACTACTCTTATCCGTCTTCCATCTAGTCTTATCCATGATCCAACAACATCCACTTCCCTTGATGAGACACTTGGCTCCCAAGTAAGCATAGACAATCAAACAAAGAGCTTGGATCTTAATGAACATAATGATAATCAAGATCCTAATGATCCTTCGTCATCCACTATCGACTCCCTTTCAAATCCATCATCATGTCTCCTTGGTCTTACCACTTTCATTCATGAATGTTCTTCCCTAGGAGAGCAACAACCACTATCCACCACCTCACCTTCCCCATCAAATAATGAGCTCATGTCTTGTGTCCAAAACACCTACAATCCTATTGTAAATTGCATACTCCAAAACATGAACTACTAAGGAAAATGATTAGGCCTTCATGAACAAGGTATTTTGGAGTCCATCCATGTCAAAGTCCCTCCACGATCATATGGCCTTGGTTATATACCCCAGGGAAAACAATCCAAAGATGTTGGTACTTCCTCAATGCATTTTAAATCCACTCCTTTCCATCACAAACCACATCATATCCCCAAAACATATGTTTCAATTCCTCCTCCATCGTCCTACAAATCCCAAAAGCATGTGACCATACACCTCCCACCATTCACTCTACCTCCACTCCTTTCAACTCCTAAAATCCCTATCCCACCATCCACTTTACCTCCACTCCTTCCAACTCCTAACATCCATATCCTCCAAACCACTCTACCTCCACTTCTTCCAACACCTGATATTCCCATCCTCAAATCCCCCATCCATTTATCCATAAATCCACTTTAAACCCCTCCATCCATAAATCCCTTAAAATTCCTAATCATGATCAATGAATGCACACATCTTGTAAATATGAAGCTTCCACCAAACCCATGTGATTCAAAAATAAAAATTTGCATGCCTTCTTGCATAAAGCAAAAAATCCTAAATATATTCATGCCATAAGACATAAATGCAATGATTCAAAGCAAAATCCATCCAAATGGATATATATGTCCATACCTCCACAATAAAAGTCCAAAACTAAAATGGTTTGGGTCACTAAGCAAAAATAAATCAAGTCAAATGAAGCATCCACATCCCAAAAATCCCCAAAATCCCATTTCATCGAAACATCCCGATGCAAAAATTATAAGTCTTAAGTCCATGTGGGTCCCTAAATTCCTGCATTGACCATCCCCTAAGCAAACATCTCTATTACCTCCTACACCTCCAAATCAAAAGATTCAATGTTTATCACGGTGTGTGCAACCGTTGGTCTTGGTTCCTTTCCATCCCACAACATTCCCATATACCTCCATCTCCCCATCTTTCACCTATTATCCCATATATTTCACCCATCATATCCCTATGGACCATGGTTTTGCATAAATCTTTCATAATCCACTATCTACCTACTCCATCTCCCTCTCATGCAATCCCCTACCAACATCTATGAGCATAATGACATTTGACATGGTCCATGTGTGCCATCCATCTCTAATGGGATTATCACCTTTCATAGAACTAGACACTTGAGTCCCCATCCTCTTCTAAATCCTTCTTATCCATATCCATCTATCCCATCCAAATATTCCAAAAAAAAAATCAAAATAGTAAAAAGAAATCCTTCGTCCAATGGTGAAAATAACCTTGGTGGCCCCTTGGATGATTACCATGATGAAAACCTAGCAAATAGGTGTCATGTGTAGGTTGATTATCTATGCGACTTATACTTGGGGGCACGTTGTCTCATCCATTTCATACTATCATTTCCCATCCCATCATATCCATCCTACCATCCTTATCCATTATACCTATATACCTCTCATATTGAATCCATCCATCTTCCCTTCCCTTCTTTTGATCTTGATATAGACATATGCGCAAAATTTTAAAAAATACTTTGGACATCTCTTGATATACCTCATCATTTTCAACCAATCCTTCCCAACCAATCCTACCATCCTATTGTCATAAGCTTTATCATGTAAAATCCTAATCATTACACATAGAATGAGGCATGTTATTCCTATGTGACATATTCTTTTGATGATCACATCCTAGCTCCCTTATGCTTCACTCATTGATGCCATCTACTATTGTCCATGGTTTTATCCATCCATCTATCATGAGTCTTCCATCCCATTTACTATTGCTCATCCTTTTATTGATACATCTATCATGAGTCTTTAATCCTATTCACTATCGTTCATCATTTTATCCATCTATCTAATCCCACCTTCGCCCTTGCATCTAGACTTGGTTTTTCCTTGTCATTGGTATCTAGCATTTAGGCTATCCAAATTGTAATCTAATCCCATCCCAAAACAATTCAACAAAATACCAAAAAAAAAATAAAAATCAAAACATTCCAATCACATCCACAAAAAAAATTTAAAAATAAAATATTCAAAAAATTCAAAAAAAAAAAGATAATAGCATTAAAAAAATACAAAAATGAAAACATCAAAAATACAAAAAATTCAAATATCCACAAAAATCCAAACAATAAATCCAAATGCAAGTCATTCTTAATCCATACCAATCTAGCTAATCAACCTAGCCAAATTATCCAATCACATCCATGGTCTTGATCCTACCCTTGTTGTAAACCAAATCAATCAATCATCAATGGGATTTATCATTCCCACATACTTGTGTAGATCTAGGGATATATTGTTCCCCACAATGTCAACACTATATTTGTCAATCAAATCCCAGTGTTGCTTCGCATGGCCAACAACACTAGCATCATCAATCAACCAAACAATCAATCGATCATTGGTTTACAGCTTGACAGGGGTAATACCTTGTTTGTTTTTGAATCATTTGTACATACTTGCTTGCTTACTTGTGTGTGTTATCATTTTATCTTACATTTATATTGAGTCCTTATCATTCTAGCTAATATTCATATCTTGTGTATGGTGGAATAACTTTTTGTATACCTTTGCATCTAAGGTCATTTCATACCTTTTGTGCACTTGGACCTTAATGCTCTAAGTTTCCTTCCTCATATGTCTAGACAAGGTTTTAATACACTGGGTGCACAAGACACATTGTCACCCTAGTCTTTATACCTTGGTGCATAATGTCTAGTGCTGTATCAAACTATATGGTTGCTCACCTCATGCAGCATAACGTATCACTCATATTTTTGATCCATCATTTTTCTTGCATCCTACATCTCTTAACCAATCCCTTTCATCTATTTCGAGAGCATACCTACGTTCTTCCAACCCGCCTATCCTCTCGAGGGAGCATTATCCCATTCCTCCTTGTCACTCTTTCTAGTGGTTGGGGTATCCTTCCCCTCCATCCAAACCTTATCTTCTTTGAAATGATTTTACTTCTCTTAGTCGCAACATCATCTCAAGGAGGGACGAAATATAGACACCTCTTGAGACACCTTATATCCTAGGACCCTTGCATAACCCCTTCCATCATCACATTAATTAAATAAATTATTTAACTAGTAATTTTTAATCCCATTTATCCCATTAACCAATTAATTAAATAAATTTTATTTATTTAATTAATTCCCACGTATTCCTCCATCATCTAATTTAAATAAATAAAATATTTATTTAAATTAGCCGTCACCACATAATTTAAATCATTTTATTATTTAAATTATTTCACATTTATTCTTATACTCATACATGTCTCTCTTATAATTTAAATTTGTCACACTACCCTATCCTCAACTACTTGACACCTTTATTAAATGAGTGATCCAAAAATAAATCATCTTTTAATCATAGCCATCCACATCACACTATTCATCTTTCAATCCTAGCCATCAATCCCTATCTTGCATCTCCTATAAATCAAGCTTCACCCAAGCCATTTGGGGGATCCACACTTCAAGTATCATCATACTGTCAAAATCACTCTAAATCCTCATATCCATCATCTTCATACTAGTGGTTATGTTACATAAATTATGAGCAATCAATATATCATATCATTCTATCCATCTTTCATATCATAGATAACATAGCTAGTAGAACTAGGGTGCATTCTACATTAGAATTGTAGTTGTGCTACACAATATTAGTGGGTTGGTTAAGACCATTTTAATGCTGCTACAAGATCATTTTTATGTGTTTTTTTTTATGTTGCTTTAGAAGAGCTTCAAGAGGAATGTGTATAACCTACTTCAAGAGGATTGTTTGAATTTAAATGTCATGCCTTGGTGGTGTTAGAAATGAAAGCACAAATACTCAACGGAAATCTGATTCAAATATGTGTTTAATGATCTTTAACGGTGTATTAACAATCGAGATTGTAACATAGAAAAGAAACTATGCGTCATAGAAATACTAAATCAGAAAACTGAACACACAACACGGTGTTTAACATGGAGAAAACCTTTTTGGGTAAAAAACTTCACACAGGAAAGAGGCCCAAGTATGTATTAATTTGAAAATGATTGTACAATACAACTTTGCAACTCTCTCCACCAGTCTTTAATCCGACAGCATTCTTGCAGCGCCTAAGTACCTAAAATCTGTATTGCAGCAACAAATACAATGGCAAATACATTTAGAAGTGTTTTCCCTCCAATCTAGGCATCCACTTTCTCTCTCCTAAGATCTCCCCACATGCAAACATTAAATGTTGTCATACATGCAACCTCCATGTGTCAAAAGATGCCCATGCAAAGTTGGGCGCCCCCATGGTCAAGAATAGCATCTTACAGCATCTTATGACGCGTCATAACTTTCATAGATACCATCGAAGTGTATCTTTCCAAGATGGGCGCCTGGGACTAAACATAGCAATCTTATGCGTCATAGTGTCATAGAATCTTATGACAACTTGCAGTTGTCATAGATTCTTTACATGCATTCACTAAACATTATGGCGTGTGTCATACATACTAAAATAACAGATTCTACAAAGGTGGCGCCTACACTCATTTACTTTTGAGGTTTACAATTGCCAATCATAAATATCACTCCTTAATTACCTTTGGTGACTCCGGAATTTCTACTGCCGGTGAAATTGCCTCATTCCCTTATGTGTAATTACAAATAAAAAATTATTTGTTGAGATAATATTTGTATAGGCTTTTGAACTTGAAGGTACACCTACACAAGTAAAATCATTACTATGTCATCAAAATTCAAGTATGGAAAATGATGACTCTTAATTTTAGTGATATCAATGAAAATTAGTGGCATGCTTTTAATGAGTTGTTATTTGATGAGGAATCTTGGTGGGGTTCTTTATTGATTGATGTTTCTCTGTGCAATGTGTAGGAATCTTGAAAGCAGAGTATATCATGCTCTATGACTAATCTAATTCAAGTTGTCTATGATGAAGACCCTGAACCTAATGGCACAATGAAATTTCTTCTTGTTGAACCTGAAGGTACACCTACACAAGTAAAATCGTGCTCCTATGTCACCAAAATTCAAGTATGGAAAATTATGACTATTTTTTAGTGATGTCAATGAAAATTAGGGGCATGCTTTTAATAAGTTGTTATTTGATGAGGAAGCTTGGTCGGATTCTTTACTAATTAACGCTTCTCTGTGTAATGTGTAGGAATCTTGAAAGCAAAGTAGATCATTGTCTATAACTAATCTAATTCAAGTTGTCTATGATGAAGACCCTGAACCTAATGGCCCAATGAAGTTGCTTATTGTGGAAATGGATCATGCGTACGAGGATGAAATTGACATAAGTAAAACTTGTGTCTAGATTAATCATGTAAATAATAAACTACCTCAATTGATAATCTAGGATATCATGCATTCTGAGTTTGAAAGAAACCCAAATTCTGAATACTTCAGTGAAATCAAGGATGTACTTAGTAGGTTAAGAAACCAAATAGTCCAGTTACTCTTGCTCAATGCTTTGAAGAAACAAAGTTGGGGTAGTTTTGAGACATGTCTTGAATCCTCTTGTATATAGTGTCTAGTTAGAGGAGATTTTGTTTTTATTTCCCATGTTTTCCTTCACTCTATTTTCGTTGGTTTTGTTTCCCTTGTCATTGTTTGAATTTTGTTTATTGTTGTCTATTGTGGCATGGTTGTTTCTTTTTGAGCTTTTCACCTTGATGTTGCTTGTTTCTGGCCTTTTCCCTATTGTGGTAACTAGGCAACCTTATGGCACCTTGTTGAGGAGATATTTGTTGATGTTTAAAATCCATCTTGCTAGTGTAGAGAGGCTTTAAATAAACCAAAAAAATTCCTAATCTATGTTAGGAATATCTAGACTACTTCCATCTTGTCATGAATGCATTACAATTTTATTTAATTAGAACCTTAAAATTTAGTCAAGAGTTTTTGGTTTTCTTAGGGTGACTTGTTATGGTTGAGGTAATTGAATTCCTCTTTCTAATCGACCATCCTAGTGTGATAGGATTGCATGGGCATCTTTTGACACATGGAGGTTGCATGTATGACGACATTTAATGTTTGCATGTGGGGGGATCTTAGGAGAGAGAAAGTGGATGCCTAGATTGGAGGGAAAACACTTCTATATGTATTTGCCATTGTATTTGTTGCGGCAATATAGATTTTAGGTGCTCAAGTGTTGCAGGAATGCTGTCGGATTGAGTACTGGTGGAGAGAGTTGCAAAGTTGTTGTATTGTACACTAAAGCCCTTTCTAGTTTTTTGCTATCTAATGTTAAGAGAGACTAACGTCAATAGACCCACTTTGCACTAAGCAGGATGAAAATGAATTGAACTAATTGCTTGAAAGAAGGAATAAAACTAATAGAATGTTGAAAATGTATTATTACAAATATAATTTTAGAAAAAGAAATATAGAAGTGAAAAAAGGGGAAATAGAGGAACCTAGCACCAGAGGATGGAGCTCACTATCCTAAATGATAGCGTGTTGTGGGGATTTTGGTTCACG
This sequence comes from Cunninghamia lanceolata, assembly GCA_027924645.1. NCBI lineage: Eukaryota > Viridiplantae > Streptophyta > Pinopsida > Cupressales > Cupressaceae > Cunninghamia > Cunninghamia lanceolata. Next base: position 8,929,406 of record BSBN01000420.1, on the reverse strand, counting down.
TCGTTGGTGTCCAATCCGTACAAAAAACACAGATGTCTAGCACATAAAACTTTCCAATCTATAGTATCAAACAACAAATACAAAATGAAAGTACACTAGGTAGTTACATAAATCAAAATGATATAGATATTCTATTAAAATCAAATGAAACGAAAAATTAAAAAGAGGAAAGAGATGTTAACAAAACCTTTGTGCATTTGAATATGTCTCCTCAAAATACTTACTGCTAGGAACAAGGGAAAATTGTTGGGTTACTAAGTAGCTTGCCTTCAAGTCAAGCCCCTACATTGGTCTTTTGACCTCCACGAGTAGCAAGGATAAACACTTGGATAAGAGTGTGTGCTTCTATTTCTTAAATGTGCCTAAGAAACAAGCAGCAATGACAAGCAAACTGAAACTAGAAGTAGCTTGCCTATTCTACAGGGAAGAATACATCCATGAATGCAAGGGAAATGAAGTAGAATAGTGGTCTACACCATGAACGTGCAAGCAAAAAAACAAAGCAGTGTATAACAAGATTTAAGAACAAACGACACAATATTTCTTAATGTTGAAATGATATTACCAATTCAAATAGCCATGGAAGAGGTTGTAACTCTTTGAAGGCAAGAAATTTGGATGTCAACAACTTTAAACCCCAAGAGAGAGCCTTCTCAATTATCAAGATCCAAATAAAAACCTTATACAACTAACAAGGACAATGTTGCAAGTCAAGAGAGCATAGAAATCTTAATAGTTGTTTATGGTAAGAGTCCAAGAGTGAATCCTTCAATAATCTTTCCAAAAAATCCCAAGAGAGCGAAAGGAGAGATTGAGAGCAAGAGTATGTTTTTCAAAAATTAAGATTGAGAGGGAAGAGATTGACATGCAAGATAGGAAAAGAGTCATTCAAAGTCAAAGAGGCATTACAAGTGTTAGGTCTCAAAAACGCAGGTCGTTAACCCTAAGAGGTTGCCAGGCTCTCTTGACGTTTTTGGCTAACTGATACAGGGTAGATATGGCTATACCCTCTTCACTTCAGGCTCTGCCAGACCTAGGCGAGTAAACCTCTAATCAATAAAGCAGATAAAGAGATAATCACTGCTTTGATCAGAATTAATCTAACTATTGATAATGGCATAAATTATAAAACAAATGAAAAGACAACAAGTTAATTCTAAATGATCTAAATTGTAATGCTAAAACATTAATGCAATCTAATTAAGTAAATCTAAAGTGAAGTTGTATAATTGCTAATGAAAAACACTAGACCAGTGCCTTATTGAATATAGAGTCGGTCAGTATGATCATGAAATAAATGACTGTTTGTTTGGTAAAAACTCAAAACTATCTGGCATGAAAAATAGGTATGTAACTTGTACAACTTTGCAAGGAAATAGTTAATATTCCATACTTATATATATCCAATTTATAAATCAAATTACCTGTATTCATCTAAAAGGATTTAATCCCTGTGTGAAGGAACCTATCAAAGTAATACTGCAATTGTAACAGATTTATCAAAAACTGGAGATAGAATACAAACCCTAACTATATGACTCTTCTTACAGATCCATGACAATGTCTTCACAGTTACTGTGACAGATTTAAAGGATTTAATTTTGAAAGCAGAACCCAGTTAATCTTATCACACTATAACAGCAAATGTGTATAGACAACTTGAAGATATACTTGATAACTCAAATTGAATAACAGAGAAAACTTTGAAAGGAGACAATCGTATAATTGAATAAATTAAACAGATAGTTGATACCGAAATCTGCAGTTACTGCTTCATGTTCACAGACTTGACTTCATCAGAGAATGCTCGCACATGGTCTACCAGAAATAAAATATATTAAGAGTGAACTAGCATCGTTGTTCCAATCTAATCTATAATATCCCCTGTTTTATATTGTCCTCTCTCCCTATTCTATCTTCCATCATATTCTATTCTCTCTATAATTATGGTTTTGGTCATCTCTTATAAAGAGAGGCATATAAGCTTCAGACCAGTTACAATAGTTGTGGCGGTTGATAACCGAACAACAGCATTTGTCTTAATAAGACAAATTTAGGAAAATTAATACTCGTCTTTAATCATCAAATGGATAACCATTTCAGGGTCAAACAAAGATCTTTAACTGTAGTTCTGCTTAATATCCTTCGAAGGTTTCTTTATTATTCCTAAAAAAACCAGATAAAACACAAACTAGTCTTTGATCAGATGATCAAAACAGATTTATTTAAACATATGTATTTACTCAAATAATTACTTCCCTTATCGATGATTTATTAGTTGCTCAAGATCTTTTCGTGAGTGTTTATATGACTTGATCCCCGCTATGTATATCCTGCAAAAAACCCATATTTCAAATGTCAGAAGAATATCTTAACCATTCAGATTTTAATGTCGTTTTTAGGGTTTCTATATTTTGTATCGGTAAGACCCCCTACATCGCTGTAAGAATAACATTCTTCCCCAATCTATTTGGTCTCCCCAATATATTTATTGGTGAGAACCTTGTCACTGAGACATCATAATATCGGAGACTCCTTAGTTTTTTACTCCGACGCTCCTCTTCTGCCGACGACCACTAGTTATGTTTCACGAGACATTCATACAAGACACAGACTCCATCAAGTCTATGAAACAAACCGAAATTAATTACATATTCGGTCATGTATAAACTTGTATACCCTTTGGCGATGGGGCCTACGTGGTGTTTCATGCACTTGTATATACATTTCCTTTGTATCTTGTATACATACAAGCATTAAACATACAAAGACTTTTCTAGACATCCGGCTTGTATCTTTGCTTGTATATTGGGAATGTATCTTCGCTTGTATATTGGCTTGTATATCGAAGATATACATTGTTATTATACAAGCCCAATGTGCAAGCGGCGGGACCCACTACTTGTATCCAACCTTCATATACAATGCCTGATATATACAAATTCAATTGTATCTCCTTTCCGGACTCCTTGCTATTATGAGCCATGGTTCATTTATTTTCGACTCCGACTTGTATATGCATTGGTACAGGAGCACCAAGGGCTCGGAGCCCATGTATATACTGCACATTTTTGGTGTGATGTTGTGAATTTTCTAATAAGCCTTGGCGGGAAGAAGTTTTTGCTTATCCAAAGGAGTCATCGGTGTGAGCCTTGGCATCGGCCTGAGGAAATAATCGTGAGCCGACAGTGTATCATCTTACCGATCGGGGAGACTATTGTGGAGTGTCGCCGATGGAAGATGTCGGCGTGACCAGGGGCATCGGCGGAAGAGATAACATCTTCGTCGAAAGGTTTTGTCTTGGCGATGGAGATGTGGCATTGACGTGATATGAGTGTCGGAGAGACATGCGGAAGCAGGGCTGACGAAGATGGGTCTGACCGATCGGGGTGATGAACATCATGTGTCACCGATGGGTAGTCCATCGATGTATCGGTGAAGGGAGTTTTTCTATGGCCGAAAGGCAATGTCTCACTGATGGGGAAAGATTGAAGACAATGCATGTTATGAAGTGGTCGAGAAGAGAAATATTATTGGTGAACGAGGAGAATCTTTCAATGATGGTCTGAGTCACAGCGATAGGAAGTATATCGGGGAGATGCTAGTCAATTCTCACCGACGGAAGAGGCAAAGCATATCGGTATAAGAATTGTTATCGGAAAAGAAGATAAATGTCTAGCCGAAGAAGAAGGTCGGGCCGATGAGGAAGTTCGGTGTTTATTGTTTCGGTGTGAGATATCACATCGGAGGCAGAGGAAAATGTTTCACCGATAGTTAAGTCTGGCCGAAGGTGAATGTAGGTTAAACACATCGGAGAGAGATGTCTATCGGCCGAAGGAATTTCCAGTTGGCCGAAGGTGGTGGCTCTTGCCGATAGTAGTCTACGGGATACAAGTGTCATCGGTATGAGGCTTGCTATCGGCGATGGCTGTGAAAGTCACTCCGACAGCTATGTGTTACTCCGATGGAGTTGGACGTTGGTGCAAGGACTTCTATCGGCGTAGCTTTAAGGCTTTAGGCCGATGCATAGTGATCATGCCGACGAAGGGTGAAGACTTGGTATCGGTGAGACAAGGGACTATTCGGAGTGCATGGTTGTGGTTGAGCCGACAGTTTGAGTTGTGCCGATGGGGGTAGACAGGGGTCGTCGGCGGCAAAAGTGCCGACAATAGTTTACTAAGTCGTCGGATATATAAACCGCAGTGGCCGACGTGAACGGGTGCATGTGGGACTAAAAGTTCTCATGAATGCGAAAGTCAAGATATCTTGCCGTTACCACAGAACGGAACGGGCAGTTAGAATATGAACCGTTCTGGTGATCGAACCGTCCTGTAACGGACATGGAATACATTTAAAAAGCAACATTCTTTCTGTATGAGGGCTTGAGCAGAAGAAACAAGACAAAGATTTTGATTTGAGAAGCATTCTAATGTAAAGGCAATTTTTGAATAAAAATCAAATTCAGTAGTTAGATCATTTGTGTATTTCTTTTCTGTTTTCAGTTTACCATTCTGCAGTAGGTTAGTCTTTTCTGTTTCTGCAAGTTTGCTTTTTTTGCAAACCATGACTCTGTTTTGATGATTCTTCAAATCCCACTGTACAGTATGGAGGTCATCAAGCAGAGTCATGCTCTTTGTTTGTTTTTCTTTTGTGGGGTGGTCGGATTGCCGGCTAGAGGTAATGCATGCTTGTTCTAGGCGAGCTCAGTGAGGAGTCCGGCTAGATAAACAAGTAGGAAAATAGATTTGCAGGGGTGGAAAAGTAGAGAGAAAGAAAGTGAGCACCAAGTAGTCCAGACCCTTGAACAGAGTGAGAAGGGTGGGCAACGGGCTCAAAAAGTTATGTGCCATTGAGGCAGTACCTTGGAAGCAGTGAGGACAATGTATGTGTCCCACACCAAGCAGAGAAGTAGAGTTTTCCATCTCTGTAAAGAGTATGTCTTTAGCACCTTGAATTGGTAGGAAGGCTAGTGTTGTCAAATGGTCTTGTACACCTACAGGATGCAAAGCAGGCAGCCTAGAGTCCTCCCTATCAAATTGGTATCAGAGCAGTAAAATTTGGGTTATTCCTAGATAGGAATAGAAGAGTTGTATGTCATCATCGAGTTCAAGTGAGTCTGTTAGTTCATCCAAGACAATGGTGACTAATGCAGAGTTAGCAAAGAAAGTTGAAGATCAAGAGGAGGAGAATAGACTCCTACAAGAAAGACTAGCAGAAATGGAGAGTAAGCTAGGTGTAATGTTGCAAAAGACTGAAGAAGTCAGCCAGCGAGTTAAGTATTCTAAGGATAAGGGGAAAGGTGTGTCTGTAGAAGATGAAGAGCCCACACCTGATCCTAAGTTGGAAGAAGAACCATTCTTGAAAGCTTTGAAAGCAATGAGTGGTAAAACATTGGAAGGAGTACCACTTTTCAGTGGGAAAATGGACCCAGATTTGGTCATGGAGTGGATAGAAGGACTTGAAAATCACTTTGAATGTGATGGTGTAAGCGAGGCACAGAAAGTAAAGGTGGCCAAATCCAGACTCAAGGGAGCTGCCTTCACCTGGTGGAAATTTGTGCAGACTGAAAGAGCAAAAGAAGATAAGAAGCCCATAGCTACTTGGAAGGGAATGGTAGCTAAAATCAAAGAAGCATATATGCCAGAAGACTATGAATACAGCTACACAGGAAGAGACAAAATCTGAGGCAAAAGGAATTAGATGTCAGTGCATACACTGAAGAATTCCAAAAACTATGCTTAAGGTCCAAAGTAATGGAGGATGAAAGCATAAAGGTAGCAAGGTACCTTAACGGTCTGAAGTGGAATATACAAGAAGAAATCAGTTTGTTGTGTCCTACAACAGTGCAAAAATGCTATCAGCTGGCACTGAAAGTGGAGGAAAAGAACAAGAGGAAACAAGACTCAAATAGCAGAGGAAGAGGAAGAGGCAGAGATAACAGAGGACACAGAGGAAGTTTTGGTGGAAGGAATGCTGACAATAGATCCCAAGCAGAATCCAAACTCACAGAGCAGAGTGGGGAGTCAAGTGGTAGAGGAAACCACAGAGGAAGAGGATCTAACAGAGGAAGGTCAGGAGGATCAAGTAGAGGATCCTATTTCACCAACATGAAGTGTTACAACTGTGGCAATCTAGGTCATCCAGCATATAGGTGTCCAGAAAAGGCCACATCCTCTTCTCAAGGAGGTGATAAGAGAAATCACTATGTCTAAGATAATGCATCCAGCAGCTAGTTACCTGAGGTCAATCTGAACTCAGAAGATGGAGAGAACCTGATGATAAGGAGAACCTTGATGAAGGAACCAGTAAAGTCTGAACCAAGCCAGAGGAGAGCACTATTCAGAATCAAGTGCAAGATTTTGAATAAGGTATGTAAAATTATCATAGACTCAGGATCTACTGATAATATTATTTCTGATGAAGCAGTTAAGAAACTGAATTTGAAAAGAATTACTCATGCAAACCCATATAGAGTCACATGGTTGAATAAGGGTCAACATGTGGTAGTGAATGAACAAAGTTGGGTAGAGTTTAGTATAGGTGGCTATAAGGATAAGGTATTATGTGATATACTACCCATGGGTGCATGCCATCTCTTATTGGGCAGACCATGGCAGTATGACCGAAAGGCAGTACATGATGGTGAGAAGAATGCCTATTCTTTTTAGAAGGATGGTGTCACCTATAAAATTCAGTCATTGGAAGATGAAGATGCAGTTCAGACAGAGAGTCCTAATATCTTGGTTGTGAGTGGAAAAGAGTTTCTGAATACTCTTAAGGAGGATGGTATTGGTTATGCCATCATAGTAAAACCAAAAGAAGGACAGCAAGACAAGAAGACAGTGATTCCCAAAGAAATGCAACCTATACTGGAGAAGTATAAAGGCATAATCAGTGATGGTACACCAGCCACATTGCCTCCACAGAGAGCAATAAGCCATCAGATAGACCTGATTCCAGGAGCATCTTTGCCAAACAAGGCACCTTACAAGATGAATCCAGATCAGCACAAAGAGATTTCCAGGCAAGTACAGGAGTTGCTAGATCAAGGATTGATCAGGAAGAGTATTAGTCCTTGTGTTGTGCCCACAGTGTGGGCACCCAAGAAAGGAGGATCATGGAGATTATGCACAGATGCCAGAGCCATAAACAAGATAACTATAAGGTATAGATTCCCAATTCCCAGAATTGAAGATCTCATGGACTGTATTGGAAAAGCAAAGTATTTCACCAAGATAGACCTGAAGAGTGGTTACCACCAAATAAGAATCAAGGAAGGAGACGAGTGGAAGACAGCCTTCAAGACCACAAAAGGACTGTACGAATGGCTTGTTATGCCATTTGGTCTATCAAATGCACCCAGCACCTTTATGAGACTCATGAATGAAGTCCTAAAGGACTACATTGGTAAATTTGTTGTTTTTCTAGATGATATTCTAATTTTTAGTCAGACCAAGGAAGAACATCTAGAACATGTAAATACTGTTTTGCAAAAATTACATGATGAACAACTAACCATAAATCTGGAGAAGTGTGAATTCATGAAGCAGGAATTGGTATACCTCGGTTTTGTGGTGTCCCAGGGAGAGTTGAAGATGGACAAATCCAAAGTAGAAGCCATATTGAGCTGGCCTACTCCCAGAGCAGCCACAGAGGTGAGAAGTTTTCATGGCTTGGCCCAGTTTTACAGAAAGTTTATCAGAAATTTCAGTGGAATATGTGCACCCATGTTGGATACAATTAAGGGTGGAATGAAAGCAAAATTCAGATGGACACCAGCTACAGATAGAAGGTTTGAAAGATTGAAGAAAGAGGTAGCAACACAACCTGTTTTGTTGTTGCCTAGTTTTGATAAGCTATTTACTATTGAATGTGATGCAAGTAATATAGCTGTAGAAGCAGTGCTAAATCAGGAAAACAGACCTGTAGCCTTTTTCAGTGAGGCTGAATGAAGCAAAGAGTGAGTACTCTTCGTATGACTTAGAGTTGTATGCTCTAGTCCAAGCATTGAGGAAGTGGAGACATTATCTCCTGCCTAAAGAATTTGTTGTCTACACAGATAACCAAGCTCTGAGTTTTCTAAACTCACAGGATAAGTTAAGCAGCAGGCATATCAAATGGATGGAGTACCTGCAATCTTATACCTTTACAATTAAGCATAAGAAGGGGCAGCTGAACAGAGTTGCAGATGCTTTGAGCAGAAGATTGCTCACAGTACAGGAAGTGCAATTGAAGAGCATTGGAGTTGAAGATTTCAAGAATCTTTACCAAGATGATGAAGATTTTGCTGAGGCTTTGAGAATCACTTTCACAGTGAGTTTGCAGATTTCACCTTACAGTAGGGATTGCTATTCGAAGGTGGACAATTATGTGTGCCAAGAGGATCTATGAGAGAAAATCTCATACAGGAGAAGCACAATGGTAGTCTGAGTGGCCATTTTGGTCTGAATAAGACACTGGAGCTAGTCCAAAGGTTCTATTATTGGCCAAGGATGCACAAAGACATCAGAAGGTATGTAGAGCAGTGTATCGTATGTCAGAAGGCCAAGGGAACCACTTCAAATGCAGGACTATACCAACCCTTACCCATTCCTTCCAGACCATGGGAATGTGTAAGTATGGATTTTGTAGTTGGTTTGCCTAAGACTAAGACTGGTTATGACAGCATATATGTAGTTGTGGACAGGTTTAGCAAGATGAGTCATTTCATTCCCTGCAAAGTGACTCATGATGCCAATCATATAGCACACTTGTTTTTCAGAGAAGTGATCAGAATTTATGGACTTCCAGCAAGTATTGTGTCTGACAGAGATGCTAAATTCATGGGGCATTTTTGGAAAACATTGTGGCAGAGATTGGGGACAAATTTGTCATTCAGTTCAGCATATCACCCACAGATAGATGGTCAGACAGAGGTGGTAAACAGGACATTGGGCAACCTGTTAAGGTGTATAACCAAAGCATATGGACAGAGTTGGGATCTTGTCATTCATCAGGCAGAATTTGCCTATAATGACAGGGTGAATAGGACTACTGGTAAGAGTCCATTCGAAATAGTCTATGGAATGCATCCCAGAGGTATATGTGAGCTCAGAAATATGGGAAACATGGAGAACAGAAGTGGACATGCAGAGGATTTTGCACAATCCATAAAAGAAGTGCATGAGCAGGTGAAGAAAACCTTGACAGAGAACACACAGAAGATCAAAGACAGAGTAGATGCCCACAGAAGGGATATTCAGTTTGAGGTTGGTGATCTGGTTATGGTACACTTGAACAAAGCCAGAATGCAGAAAGGCACGCCAACCAAACTGCAGATGAGGAGAATTGGTCCTTGCAGAATCCTGAACAAGTATGGAAATAATGCATACAAAATTGAATTGCCAGAAGATTTGGCAATCTCACCAGTGTTTAATGTCCAAGACCTGGTGCAATACAGGGGTCCTCAGTCAGCAGCAAATGGATCCATTTCAGAGAAGGAACAAACAGCAAAAGATGTGACTTTGCCACTAAAACCCAAACTGCAGGCAGAGAGAATACTGGATTCAAGAGTACAAAAGTAGACCAAACATGGCGTCTACATGGAGCATTTGGTCAAATGGAAACAGTTGCCTGAAGCAGAAGCTACCTGGGTTGCAGAGTCAGAATTCAAAAAGAGGGGCATTGATTTTGCCTCATTGTCACCGGAGGTGACTTGACTTCTTCCGCACAGGGGGAGTATGGTGCAGGAGCACCAAGGGCTCGGAGCCCATGTATATACTGCACATTTTTGGTGTGATGTTGTGAATTTTCTAATAAGCCTTGGCGGGAAGAAGTTTTTGCTTATCCAAAGGAGTCATCGGTGTGAGCCTTGGCATCGGCCTGAGGAAATAATTGTGAGCCGACAGTGTATCATCTTACCGATTGGGGAGACTATTGTGGAGTGTTGCCGATGGAAGATGTCGGCGTGACCAGGGGCATCGACGGAAGAGATAACATCTTCGCCGAAAGGTTTTGTCTTGGCGATGGAGATGTGGCATCGGCGTGATATGAGTGTCGGAGAGACATGCGGAAGCAGGGCCGACGGAGATGGGTCCGACCGATCGGGGTGATGAACATCATGTGTCACCGATGGGTAGTCCATCGGTGTATCGGTGAAGGGAGTTTTTCTGTGGCCGAAAGGCAATGTCTCACCGATGGGGAAAGATTGAAGACAATGCATGTTATGAAGTGGTCGGGAAGAGATATATTATCGGTGAAGGCGATGGAGATGTGGCATCGGCGTGATATGAGTGTCGGAGAGACATGCGGAAGCAAGGCCGATGGAGATGGGTCTGATCGATCGGGGTGATGAATATCATGTGTCACCGATGGGTAGTCCATCAGTGTATCGGTGAAGGGAGTTTTTCTGTGGCCGAAAGGCAATGTCTCACCGATGGGGAAAGATTGAAGACAATGCATGTTATGAAGTGGTCGGGAAGAGATATATTATCGGTGAACGAGGAGAATCTTTCAACGATGGTCTGAGTCACAGCGATAGGAAGTATATCGGGGAGATGTTAGTCAATTCTCACCAACGGAAGAGGCAAAGCATATCGATATAAGAATTGTTATCGGAAAAGAAGATAAATGTCTAGCCGAAGAAGAAGGTCGAGCCGATGAGGAAGTTCGGTGTTTATTGTTTCGGTGTGAGATATGACATCGGAGGCAGAGGAAAATGTTTCACCGATAGTTAAGTCTGGCCGAAGGTGAATGTAGGTTAAACACATCGGAGAGAGATGTCTATCGGCCGAAGGAATTTCCAGTTGGCCGACGGTGGTAGCTCTTGCCGATAGTAGTCTACAGGATACAAGTGTCATCAGTATGAGGCTTGCTATCGGCGATGGCTGTGAAAGTCACTCCGACAGCTATGTGTTACTCCGATGGAGTTGGACGTCGGTGCAAGGACTTCTATCGACGTAGCTTTAAGGCTTTAGGCCGATGCATAGTGATCATGCCAACGAAGGGTGAAGACTTGGTATCGGTGAGACAAGGGACTATTCAGAGTGCATGGTTGTGGTTGAGCCGACAGTTTGAGTTGTGCCGATGGGGGTAGACAGGGGTCGTCGGCGGCAAAAGTGCCGACAATAGTTTACTAAGCCGTCGGATATATAAACTGCAGTGGCCGACATGAACGGGTGCATGTGGGACTAAAAGTTCTCATGAATGCGAAAGTCAAGATATCTTGTCGTTACCACAGAACTGAACGGGCAGTTAGAATATGAACCGTTCTGGTGACGAACCGTCCTGTAACGGACATGGAATACATTTAAAAAGCAGCATTCTTTCTGTATGAGGGGTTGAGCAGAAGAAACAAGAAAAAGATTTTGATTTGAGAAGCATTCTGATGTAAAGGCAATTTTTGAATAAAAATCAAATTCAGTAGTTAGATCATTTGTGTATTTCTTTTCTGTTTTCAGTTTACCATTCTGCAGTAGGTTAGTCTTTTCTGTTTCTGCAAGTTTGCTTTCTTTTGCAAACCATGACTTTGTTTTGATGATTCTTCAAATCCCACTGTACAGTATGGAGGTCATCAAGCAGAGTCATGCTCTTTGTTTGTTTTTCTTTTGTGGGGTGGTCGGATTGCCGGCTAGAGCTAATGCATGCTTGTTCTAGGCGAACTCAGTGAGGAGTCCGACTAGATAAACAAGTAGGAAAATAGATTTGCAGGGGTGGAAAAGTAGAGAGAAAGAAAGTGAGCACCAAGCAGTCCAGACCCTTGAACAGAGTGAGAAGGGTGGGCAACGGGCTCAGAAAGTTATGTGCCATTGAGGCAGTACCTTGGAAGCAGTGAGGACAATGTATGTGTCCCACACCAAGCAGAGAAGTAGAGTTTTCCATCTCTGTAAAGAGTATGTCTTTAGCACCTTGAATTGGTAGGAAGGCTAGTGTTGTCAAATGGTCTTGTACACCTACAGGATGCAAAGCAGGCAGCCTAGAGTCCTCCCTATCATGCATCCTTCAATATACATAAAGTCTCGATGCATCCCTTTAACCCGATTTAATTCTCTCCTGAGTTCCGTATTGTATATTATTGTGTATCGGCATGAGTTTTGTATTGTTTCGCCGAATGTACATTGCATACATATATCACAAAAGCATATTGAGAATGTATCTTTAGAATGTATGTTGGGAATGTATCCTTCGTCAGATGCAAAGAGTGACTGGTAGAAACGGTAAAGAGAACCGGTGATAACAAGTCATGTCTTGTATATACAATAATTTAGCATATCAGCGAAGGTCATCAGTGTGAATTTATCAATCGATGATTCTTAATATCTTCTCCCCGATGATCAGTCTCACGCCGATACTCATTTCCCTTTGCATATCTCTCGGAGCTCTGTCGGTGAGAGATGTAAGATTGATGTAGTTTAAATAATCTTTGCCGATACAATAATCCCACCGATATGCTATCTTTGACCTTGTCCGAAATCCTTTATGACTTCTATTATTGGTGTGACCTACATAGTCGGAGAGACCTGGGAAACATACCCCAATCAAGTCATCTTACACTGATCGTTATGACTTGGAATTTGTCTGTCCGACGAAGGGTTAACGGTGTCATGTGTTTACGGTTCATCTTTAATGAGCACTTCAACCATGTTATATTAAGTCTTTAGGAATCAGAATAGATCAAATCCAAATATTTCTATCAACTCAATTGTTAATCTCTGCTTGAAAACAACTATGGATCTTTCCATATATGCTCACATACTGAAATTTTTGGATGATTGAAACCTAATATTTGCCAAAAAAACAACCTGGGAATTTCTGTCCCAACAACAAGAATCTCTTCAATTGTAGGAGATGCTCTTCACGTCCAAAAATAGATCACTGATTGTTTCACATTTGCAAGATGCTAGCACAACGCACAAACATCCACGCTAAGCACTAGTGTCTAAGTGATTCTACCTCTTGCTTACATGAAACATCTCCAAGCTAAGAGAAGCACAAAGCATCAAAACAAATTTTGATGAAACTAAGCACAAAAGGCTAAAATGAAACAAAGAATGAACCCAAAACCACACAAGGAAAGCCGACACCAAACTAAGCGTTGAATGTAGTGTGAAATTGCAAGGGTATGCAATTTTTGACGCTACAATAACAAGTATTGGGCATAGTTGGGATAGCAAGTTAAGGTATCCATTTGTGTTTTAAGCTCTTTTAGTTTTCTATCCAATGAGCCATGCTTGAATACAGTGAAGTGAAGGAGAAGGAGGAGAGATAATATGGTGATGAGGAGATGTTGTGATGGATATAGGAGATTATGTAGGTGGGACATAAGAAGTGACTATATTGAAAGGCATTAGAGGAGTATGCAACATGTGACAAGGACTAAAGGAAGAATGGTTTGTGGGGATAGTTGTCCTACATATAAGAGCCACTAGAAGAGGCAACTATTTCCAACTTAGGAGGATTGGGTTGTAGCTCGTGTAATGTTGTGTTTAGGAAGCGGTATATGATGTCATCACAATCAACATTGATTGAGAATTATGTGTCATGGTCAGATGAGGGAGTTCAAGAGAGGGATATGAATGAGATGTGGTAGGATATTCTTTAAAAAGCACGAAAAGCTCGTGGAGAAGATACACAACATAAGTAACATGAAACTCATCTTCACCATGAGAATACTCACTAAGGGCATCAAAAAATAAGTCATCAATAAAAGTAAAGGATCCTTTTAGAAAGAAATTATCATGACCGGTGGAAGACGATAAAGTAGTTCTATAGACAAATTAAGAGACTAGAGAGATGTAGGGAGGGCTAAGTCACTATCGTATGTGTGAAAATAAGAGATGGCATCATAAACCTTATGGGAAAAGGTAGTGAGAGTGTTGATAAAGCAGGAAAATGCCTATATGGTTAAATATTTGAAGCAAATATAGAAATATTGGCATTAAAGGAGAACGAGTTGGATGAAGGTCACCTTTTGGCGGGTTTGTGTTTTTGTTGTTTCTTTTTTGGTTTAAGAAGGTTGGCTTTGGTAAGGAAGAAAGTTTTTGCAAGAAAAAAAGAAGAGAGGAAAATAAAGAGAGTGTTTGTTTATGGTTTAAAGAATAAGGTGTGTTGTTTGAAAGGATGGGTTCATCAAAATGTAGAAACAATTATGAAGAGCTTATCTCTAAGGATGTTATTTCTAACTGTTAATGTGTGTTTAATCTACTAACCTACCTAAATTTTATAAAACAATAACAAACTAATTCATTTTAAATTTCAATTTATAATAGACTAAAATACTAGAGTTGATTTTAAACAAGAAACAAGTAAAAGTCGAGAAAAGGGTTAAAAGAGGTGTTTATGGAATGGTCACAGAGGTCTAAATATGGCTATACATACTATCTAACTAGAGGAGGTCCCATGTGTGTGCATAAATGTTTTTGAAAGTGCATAGATGGTTGTGCTTGGATTCTAGTGCTTGTGACATGTTTAGGGTGGTCATGCACTATTTGGGATACTAGTGACCCCCATAACATTTAGTGGGAGTCCAATCATGGGAACCTAAATCTAGGTGAATGAAGAATGTTACAATAGCTACAAATACATGATCAAATGATGCAATATGTAGGTACAAAAGCTATTCTAAAATTATTAGAGGAAAGCAATAATCAAAATCAGTCAAATCAACGAATCAAATGAATGGATGGAGTACATATAAATAGGCCTCCTAGATGGATGAGTCAAGGAGATGACATGTTTAGAGGTTGTGAGTTTAACTCTCAATCACTCCCAATTAAGAGGTGAGTTAATATAATGAAGAGGTCAAGAGTTAAACTACTAATTAGTGGATTGGTTAACTTAATCGGATTAAGATGGAGGTGGCCTTGATTGAATATAGGTGGCACCTAACAACCATCAATCAAGGATTGATGATGTAGTGGTAGCACTTGTGTACCTCAAGTCAAGGTGAACACACATCGTCATTAGCTACCTAGGCGAGAATAATCAAATATTCTTAATATCCTAAGTAAACTTATTAATAGGTTGATTATTACACCAGCAACTTGCCTAGGGCATTAGTGACTTGTTGTAGACGGTCATGTCCTCTACGTCTTCTCTTAGAACATTCACACACCTATCAAATTCTCCCCAATACCTTATAGAGCTATTTGCATAAGTGATAGAGACATGGCAAAATCTATAAGCAATATGTTTGTTTGTGCCTACGGAACATTTAGGGACTTACCCCAGTCAAGTTTGTATTGAGCATATGTCAACCTAAGCTAAAAGATGGTTGACGATGTGTGTGGGACTAGATGTGAAGTTGTCAGAATAATGGTAGTGTGTGAAGAGTTTTAATAGAGGTTTCTAAAAATAGTGTGTGAGGTACTCAATGGTGGGTGGATAAAGGAGGAAGATGACTAAGGAGAAGACCTTTTCTAAGAATGGAATGTTCTTATAAATAGTCATGTTGGAATTAATATAATCATTGAAGACACATTAGACTTAGGTTTTAAATAAAATTCATTGGTTGAGAATAACATAGTTTAAATTGTGTGGGACATTAGCGCGATGTGTGCTATTGTCTAGTTCATTAGTGTAGGGTATGTTGGTGACTTGGTCATTAGGGCAGGCACATGCTAGCATGCAAGGTGACACAAGAGTGTAGATAGGGAGGAGAAAGGAGTTAACAATAAAGGGAGTCATGTTGTGGGTGCAAAATAAGAAGTGGAAAGTGTAAAGTATGTACTTTTAACTCTATAGTTAGCTCAACTTAGTCAATTTATTATATTTAGCTCCTATTTCTAGTGTTGTGTATACTTAATTGTTTTATTCATTATTTAAAATAAAAAGTTTATAAAGTCATTCATCTCCCTTCATTTTTCTAAACTCATAACTTCCACCTCTATCCTTAGGGTTAGATTTTCTATTTTTCTTGAGTTTCAAATCTATGTTTTCTAATTGTTACTATTACTCATTAGATTACTTTGCTTTTTGTGCTCTTAGTGCTTCAATTGGGGTTTAGCCCTTAGTACATTATCAAATTTCAAATCCCCCTCATTATTTGTTCTCCATTTTTAAATCTTTAATCATGGATTCCAATCATCCCCTATCTTTGACTTCTGTTGTGCATTCTTCAAGGATCTTGAGTTATTTTTTCTAAGTTCTTGCATAAAACCCCTCAACTTTTGAAGACATTGTTGATGGTGGTTTTAGCACACAACAACACAGGTAAGATACAGAGTATCTCACCTCTCTTAAAAGGAATCTTATTCTAGGAAACTTAGAAAAAGACTGCCCCAAGGTTTATACTATCAAGTCTTGACTTGTAGGATAACTCAGTGGATATATACTTGTCGTTCCAGTCAAGGGGATTTACATGCAATGTAGGGATTATGAAAATGTGTTAACAATATATATGCAGAAACCCTAGGTGATGCAGACTATAAATTCTTAAATTTATCAACAGATATGTTATATGAATGCTGCTTGAAACCTAAAGTCTAATAATGTATGTAAAGAAAATGCAAAAAGGTAAAAAGGGTAAAGAGATGGATGTAAAATCTAAGGACAAATCATGACTAGATTGAATGTTGCAGATAGACAAGTACCCTCAAATAAACCAATTTATGCTTAACCAGGGTATAACAACAATTCTACTGAAATGATGCAATCTTCAAAGGTAACTTATGATTTTCAAATCACACACATTCATTAAACATCCAATTACTGGCAAAGTTTAATTAGTGATGCAATTGAACTAAATTCATTAACAAGGTTCAGACTAACCATGCAAAGTCACTTACAATCAACAAGAAACAAATGGTATGAACCAAGGCATTCATCAAATATCAAAGCATACATTCACCATTGCAATTGTACTTCATCTAATTTCAGATTGAAATGAACCATGAAGTCCAAAGTAAGATAACACAAGAACACAATTTCCAGCAACACATGTAAAACCTATTTTGTATTGATCAATATTTTGGTAGTCTCAACAATTCATTGTCCAATCTTCCTTACAAAGAGAGAAAATGACTACCCTTTTATAGATGGGTAGGCATACCGAGTTTTTGAAGGAATGGTGGAGATTAACTCAACACCAAGGGCTCATATTTGATTACATTAAATGTTGGACGGTGGGTTGTTACAATCCTGGAATTGATTTTGTCCTTTAGGAAAAAGTCAAAATATAGCTTTATAATGCATTAGAATAAGACAAAATAGACACTTTTTGGGTTGACTATAAAGACAACCCGTTTTACAATGCATAAGTCAACAGGAAAAGACATATGGCACTTTTTGGATGAGTTGGCGGCTGAGCTGGTCTTGACATTTGACTTATATGCCCCCTGAGTCGCCTAGCTGCTGATTGTCTCCATCCAAATCAACTTTGTTCTTTTCTACCTCCTTGTTTCTGTAGGCAAGTAGGGCCTCTAGTGCTAGATTTATCTTTGCTCACTTTGGATCTTCAACAAAATTTATTTTGAATTTCACTGTGTCTACTAACCGAGAGAATTTATGATATACAACTAACTTGGACCTTCTGCTCTTAGTGAAATCTTTGAATAAAGCCCTCAAATCAGCAACTCTGTCTAGGTCAACTAAACAAAATGGTAATGAATCCCCTTCCACTACCTTACCGAGCTGCTTTTTGCATTCCTCAACATTAATAGGGGTTGTGTCATCTAAATATAACTTTGTTGAGATGCTTAGAAGGTCGTTGAGGCTATATACTACCTCCATTAGCTTGTCTTGGTTGTTTCAGCCTCTGCCTTAGCTGCAGCAAAAATTTCCTTCCTAAGTTTCAACATTTTCAGCCAATGCTCTGGCATCTGTAGCTTATCCTTGGTCAAAATTTGTTCTTCCACCAAAACTTCCTCAGGCAACTTACTCATCATCAATACACGAGGATGCATATGTGAATGGTAGTCATCATAGTTTTGGCAATCCTCTAACACTTCATCCCATTCAGACTTAAGAGCAGAAAAATCCTTATGGATCTCTACCACATCATCTATCATTGCATAGCCTTCTAGGTAGACTCCCCTTACCCAGTCTTCAGTGACTATAGCAGTCAATCTTATACCATCAAAGTCAGCAAGTTCTTCCTTGGAAAGGATAGGAGTAGCTATGGTTGTTCTGTCTTCAATATGAGAAGGCTTTATCATGTATCTAATGCAGGCTCTAAACTCCTCATTCTGTTCTTTGAGTTATTTATTTGTTAGCTCATCTTTATTTATCCTGTCCAAAATGTTTGACACTAAATCTTTGAATTCTTCAACAACTTGGGCCTTTGATGTAGGACCTAAGTTAAGAGTGGAGATAGTGTAATCTTCAGGTCTTATTTCTTCTTTGTCACCTTGTGCCAGAGGAACTTCAACCTCTATTATACAGAAGCATGAAGCATCTTTATATATTCTTGACTGAGTTTTAGCTTTTTTCTACTTCTTAGGTTTCTCTATCCTCACAAAAAAGTTATCCAAATTCAGCTCTACTACCTCAACCCTAGGAGACTGATTATTAATTCTCTGTTGTAATCAAGTGGGAACTACCAAAGAATGACTAGGAGAGCCAACATGACTATCTCCTTTATTCAAAGAATTCAAAAGAATATCATAATTTGTACTTCTGTCTATGTTATCCTGACCCCCAGTGACCCTTGCATCTGCCTTTGGAGGTGAATCAAGTTGGCCTATTTGATGTAAATCCTATGTCATGCTTAGCCCAATAGTGTCAATTGCAGTATCATCTACACTCTCTTTAGTTGGACTATCATCTAAGTTCACCAACTCTATGGTGCTTGGGTCTATCAGTGGGTTATTTGTTATATCCTCAATCACAACCTCTTCTTCAGTAACAATGTTCAACTCAGCACATACCTTTTAAATTCCTTCCAGTAAAGGTACTTTGGGAGAGGAAGGTCTGGGCACATCCTTGGTATCTCGGAATGGCTGAGTCAAGGAGTTGTTGATTACCATCAAAGAATCCACAGCTAAATGGGGAACCTGCACACAAGATAGGTTTGCAAATGTTGTAAAACCTAGGGAAGGAGGAGGGAGAATAGAGGAAAGAATGATGTGATTGGCCAGGTTTAGAGGTTGCAAGGAGAAAGGAGGAGGTGACAAGATGGTAGAGATGGGAGGTAAGGAAGGAATGACAAGAGGTGAAATAGAAGGAAGAGCAGAGAGTGAAGATGAGAGTGAGATGGAGGGTGAAGGTGAAGAGGGAATGGGAAGAGTGATGGATGAGAGGGAAGAGGAGGATGATGAGATGGTAAGATTAATGGATGGAATGGAAATGGAAGGCAAAGGGGATGAAGAAATAGAAGAAATGGATGGACCAATGGAAGGCATGGAAGGAGAAGGTGGGAGAAGGGGAGATGATGCATCTGCAGGCAAAATAGAGGAAGAGGATACAATTGTGGCAATTGAGGAGACATAAGGTGTAACACTAGACACAACAAAGGAAGAGGAAGTAACGCCACTAGGTTGTATAGGAGCAGCAGAGATGGTAGGAAGTGTTGTATCAACAATTAAAGAACCTGTCACTTACACATTATGTTGTCCTTTTACCTTCTTTGCTTTTGAACCTTCTCCCTTACCATTGGGCATAGTCTTTCTCTTAGAACTTCTTGTTTTTACCAGAGAGTGGCTGCCCATGTTCTGCTTCTTAGGAGGTTCCTTGTCAACCTTAGATTTTCCTTTCTTATCTGTAAGAGGGATGTCATCTTTTGTTCCTTCACTAGCCACCCCCTGAATTGCCCCTCTTGTAGCCCCTTGTTCTTGCTCTTCTTCTACCTCTATGGGTTCATATTTTTCATCATCACTATCTCACTCTTGAAGTTGATGGGTACATGTTAGAGCTACCCCTGCTGTAGTCAATCGAGCCACCTGGTCTCTGACCCATAATATACTGTATCGAATAGGCAATTTCATTACTTCTTCCAAAGATCTCTCCTCAGCCTCAGCCCAATTTGGTGGTGGGATGGGTTGTCCAAATACTACCCTCTAGGCCTCTTGCTAAACCACATCACTGTTATCTGTTAATTGGTCTGGTACCAAAGCAATATTGAACATTATTATATAATTGAGGGGCATCCTTGAGCATGTTCTTCTTATAACTTCATGTTCATCTGGACAGTTTTCCCAGAAGTCCTCCAAATGTTCCTTGTGAAATAGCTTCTTGCTCACATGTCTCTCAATGATGATGCAAGGATCAAAATGAGCTCATGCTTTATAAAAGTTCAAGTGTAGTAATTGTAGCTCAGTGTCTGAAGGTTTTGCTACTCCTATAGTCACACAAGAGAAGAGACCCTTTCCCAAGAGGATAGGGAATTTGATGGAAGCCCTGTGTAAGTGCTTCAATTGTCCATGACAAGTGCATAATAGCCTCGTCAACTCTAGGAGCGCCACCTTGTCAGTTGGATATTTAGGTAGCTTGTAGAGTTCCCCTTGTAAACTTTGAACTCTAATGTAGGTGAATGTGGGAAACTGTATATACCATCTACCATATGTTTGCACTACATTAGCAGCTTCTAGAGATATTCTCCTAGACATATCTCTTTGCAGTATTCTTGCAACATGCATTGTAAATGCATCGTTGACTCTTATAATGTACTAGGGATTGGGAGATCTCCAATTGAGTATAACATTCATACACTTTCACCTGCCCATCAGCATTACCTACTTTTCCCAATTTGGAGAGACCAGCATAGGCAAAATTTCTTGCCAACATATAGACCACATAAGAAGTCCATCGGAAAACCTCATCTTGTTTCAAGGCTACAAAAGCCTCATGGATATTATCACTCAAAATTTGAGCCCAATGTATCTTCATATCTCCTCCTAAGATTTCCTCAATGTAGGCAAACATCCATCTTTCAAAAGTAGAGGCAGAAGGCATCCCCATGATTTTGCTTAGGAGAGTGACTAAGTCACCTATCTCCTTGAAATCACTTATGTATAATACTTGAGGGAGCTTATGCATGGCTACTCTGTTTTGCTTCATCCATTTCTCATTAATGATCCTTTTGTGGGCCTCTGGCCCTTAGTTATACATATTTTGGTTGTCTTCCTTCCTCAACACTGTCAGGATTGGAGCAGGAGGGATGTCAAAGGCTTTTACAAGATCCAATGGAGTAAAACTAGCTATAACTCTACCATCTTGTGTTACCACTGATCTTGTCTCTGGGTGGTATCTTTCTACACATATTATTAGCTCAGGGCATTACAAAGATGTAGGAAAAGTTGCAGCCTGTGCTATTCCATTGTCTCTAATCTTGTTGGCCCATTTGGTTGGGTTGGGCCCAAAGATACGAAGTCTGAACTCATCCAGGACAATGTGGCCTAGATCGGTGTCTCCTATGTTGCTCTATGTTGAAGTGATCTTGGTAACAGGAAGGATTCCCTTGAATTCATACTTCATGTTCACAACACTAGAAGACATTTATCCTGCAAGACAAGACCCTAATGAATATCCTTTAAAAATACTAGTTCATACCTAAGTTTCATGATGCTAGACAGTCTAAAGTTATTGAGAAATCATGTATCTAACTTTTTGCAATCATCTAGACTTTATTATGACTCTGAATACAGGGTTTAGGACCAAAAGTGGGGTTTTGCCCCTTCACAGGATATACCTGTGCAATGACTAAAAAATGTCTGGTAGATCATCAATGTGTTGTTCAAAACCTAAGTTATTATTCATAAGGATGTGCAAGATATCAAATTACTAACATTCCTTATGCATTTCATTTGCCTAAGCCATGAACTAAAGTAACTACAACAAAAAGTGGGCCTTTGCCCTGTCACTAGATATCACCATGCAGTATATTAACCAATGCTAATAAATGTTCTAAATTTATATTGAGCACAATCAAAGCATTATAACATGATGCAATAGATGAAATGCAGACCAAATCCCTTAATTAAAGCAGGCATTATGACTCAGGAATGGGTTTTCTATCCTTAACAACAAAAAGTAGGATTTTAGGGGGTCACCGAAGTTGCAGAGAAATCTAACTTCACTGGATGTATTTTGTCATTTAACCTTTTAGCATAGAGATCCAATGCAAAGAGCATTTGAAGGATTTGTGAGGATAAGCGATGCTACCAGATAGCGAGGAAAGCGAGGATCACAGGACATATCCTGTGAGGAAGAGTTTCAGTGCAAAGTACTTTAAAAGCAACGTAAGCTTTTCAGTGGGGAAAACTCTTCCTACCGGATAGTAGGGAATTGGGCAACTACCGGACATATCTTGTGCATAGACATTTTAGCGCTTAAAGATTTCTAAGTTGACAGAGCAGGTCAAAGGGCTTTCACAGGATCGACAGGAAAATAGGTTGTCATCGAACATGTCCAGTGACATGAAGAATTAGTGCAAACTCACCCTAAACATGCCAAAGTATTCAATAAGTCCTAAAATGCTTTAAGGGTTGAGCAGGCAAAATACAAGTCACCGGATCGAATCTGGAAGAGGGTGATTTCCGCGCAAGTGGCCTAAATGCAAAATTTTCTAAGTGTTTGAGTGTATGATGTGAATTCCCTCAAATGAATGGGGTTTTAAAAGTTGCACAACTATCAATTTTTTGACCTAGGGCAAACTATGCAAAATCTATATTATAACATGTAATTGCCCTATTTGAACATCCCACACACGACAATTGATCATCAAACAATCCAACAAGAGAGTACTTCTTTCCCCAAAACATTAAACCCTAATTGCAGTTTTAAAGAAAATTAACAGAGAAATTAAGAAATTAGGGTTTACCTATAGCCTGAAGACCATGTTTATAGCATGCTAATTTAAATAAATGAAATTGATAAACAAATGCAAGGAAATGACGAAGTAAAATAGACGTCTTCGGATGTAATTCAAAGAAACAAAATCAAAAGTCGACCTATATATGCTAAGTTGACTATGAGAACTTGCAAGTCGATGACAGGTTCACTCAAATTCACTTGAAAAGCCATGAAATCTTTTGTTTGAGATCGTTCTACGTTTGCTTCGAAGACACCAAATGTAAGGACCCAGTTTAGGGACCTTAAGGGGAAAAAAAATTGTTTATCTTTCTTAAGTGATCTAAGGTTTGGTTCCAAATAAGGATTCTCGTACATTTTTCTAATCTAAATGTCTAATTCTTAGCAATTATTTTCTTATTCTTTAGTTTAGTCTGAGTACTCAGGAAGTAACAAGTAGCCAATTCAAGCTAAGGTGTCCAAAACGGTACATACTGTGATAAAGCCAAATGGGCTCTTTTGTCCTTTAGGCAAACTGGTTCAAACGGAACTGGGTCTTACAGACCATATCGCTACCCAATATGGGGTAGATTAAATGATGGCCAAACGAGCCTAAATTGGTATATCACTACCCAATACGGGGTAGATTAAATGATGGCCAAACGGGCCTAAACTGGTATATCACTACCCAATACGGGGTAGATTAAATGGGTAAGTGCAAAAAGTTGGGGGGCCAAAAAGTGGCCCATTTTTTTTCAAAAAAAATTAATACATAATGTGCTCGCATTATGGTTTGGTAATGACGAGCCTAAGGCTCGGCAAAACCAAACCATAACGCGCTCGCGTTATGACTAATTATATATATATAAAAAAAGCGCATTTCCGCTCATTTCATTTCTTTATTTTCCTCTACGCCCGTGGCCTGCAAACCCTAAGGAGCACGCTCACATTTTTGAAGACTCAATTCAACACCAAAATCTTACTGATTCATCGCCAAAATGCCGCCACGACGTCAAACAGGGCAAAGGAGTGAGTTTTTTTTTTTGTTTGAATTTGTTTCTAAATAGGTAGGTTTGAGTTGATTTTTTATGTAAATTTTCTTAATTGTTAGGAAATGTTAATGCACTTCCTCCTCAAAATCCATAAAATCCTGAAGAGGAAATACCTGCCGAAGAACAACCCGAACAACAAACTCCTCCATCCATTCCTTGACATGCCCCTAGAACACAAAAAAATCTAATGGAACAAATTGAAAACAATAAAAAAAAAATTGAAGACATAATTGCAAGATTTAAAAGATCCTTCAACTCCAACCTTGCATAGGTCCACGCTTGCTCAATCTCTTGAATCTATGTTATCAAATGTAGATTCAATTAACAAGCAAATATCTAGTTGGTCGGATAAGAGGAGAGAGTTTAGAGAGTATTATGCAGACAAGCTATCATATGAAGATGTGAAAAAGTTACAAATTACAAAATTGGACTTGTGTTCTATTTTCACAAACCCACAAACAAATCAACCTCCACCCATTAAATGTAAGAGGTTCCCTATCCATTGGTGCAACAACCAAGCGATAAGGGACAATTTTGGGTAGAGGTGGTGGATGGTTTTTTACTATCGTCTATGCAATAATAATGAGGTCCCGCAATACTTTTTGAGGAAACTCTACTGCGAGTTTGTCCTTAATAAAGTGCCAAACTATTTTGATATACAGGTCTTCCAGGGTAGAGGTGGGGGGTCGGCAAAAGATAGACCAGGGGCACGTGTTGACCCATAGCGGCCAGTGAGACGAGTAATTAACAGACCAGCCCATGAGCATATTTCTATCCCTTCCATTGTGAAGGAGAGTGTTGAGGTCGATACACTTCAGTCCATTAGTGCCTTGACCCAGAGCATCATAGTGCATGCCAGTCTTGTAGCATAGCGTGGATTGGGAGATAGTGCGAGGAGTAGGTCCCACCCCATGCTTGTTAGACTTGCGGGTCAGCCTGTGGTTATGACCCCATGGATAGTCAGGACACAGGTGCACAGGCTACATTTGTAGTTGAGCAGATGGTGATGACAGATACTCTCCTGAGTGAGACTTTCGGCCTTGATACTGAGGTAAATATTAGCAAGTTCATTGAATTTAATTTATTAAATTTTATTTTTGAAATGTAAGATTAACTAATTTAGTTTGATGATTTTAATGAAATTTCAGGGTCAGCATTGATGTAGTTTTCAGTGGTTCTCCACCTGCATATTACACTACATCATCTATTGTCGGGGTATGTAACTAGTAAACAATTATAAATATTACATGTGAATAGCATCGTTATATGAATGGTATTCTAATATCTGATTTTGGATGTTGAATAGGTTAATATTGGAGATTTTACGGCAACACTTGTTAGCGGTGGTGGACTTCAAAGCTTCACGGAGGTAATAAAATAAATAGTCTAATGAATAAATTGTACTTACTAGATTTTTGTATGTGACTTGTGTGCTTTATTGTGTGTACTTTCATGTTTAGGTGAACGTGTGTGTATGTTACGAGCCATGATTTGCATCACTATTATAGTTTTCGTAATTGAATAATGTTGTTTTATTTCCAGATGATATAAGCTGCAGAGACACCTCCCGATGTTCATAGGGCAATGGAGCATGGTGTGACCTCTACGATTCATAGCTCCATGTCATTGACAGGTGTATGAGGCAGATTAATAAATTTCAATTTACATTCATTGTTATAGTTTATTTTTGAAAAATCAAAAGATTATTGATTTGAAGTTTAATTTCTATTTGGATGGTTTCTATAGGACATGACATCACCACAGCGTATTCCTGCTACTAAGGCAAGTGAGGAGACATTATATGGTAGTGGTAACTGATTATTTTGTTAAATGTTTCATTTTTTATAACATGCAATTTCTATATATTAATGTCTATACTTTTTATTATAACAACTAAAGATGCAGGAAGAACTAAATAGGAGGAGGAGCCCTCGGGTTTGTAGTAGACCACCCACATACGCGTCTCCATCCCCTAGAAGATCAAAGGCTGCCCGTGATCTATTCTCTTCACCAGTCAAAGGGGAATGACTTTTTATTGTGTTCCTTTGTTGTATGCCTATATGGCATTTGTGGACATATATTTTGTATTGCATATAGTTGACATTGTATGCCTATATGGCATTCTTGTAAGCCTATATGGCTATTTTGTATATATGTTATATTTATATCGACAGATATTGATGTATGCCTATATGGATATTTGGTTAACACAAATCTTTTTTATTGATGACGTTCATACTTGCATTATAAATCCACGTTTGAATGGATATTTGTAGATGACTACTTCAAATATTTAAAGTTCAATTGTATTACATAGGATATTTTTTGATCCAATAGGCCAGCTATTGTTATTCAAGTATCACCTAAACCTCATTTTGGAACTAAAAGATAAAAGTTGTATTTAAAATAAAAATGAATCATCATGTTGAACAGAAAATATTCATATTCTTTATGAGTTGCTTAATTGAAAATATTCAAATGAGTATGCTAATTCATATTCTTTATGAGTTGGTCAAATAAAAATATTTCTTAATTTCTTGTTATTATACCATATTGGGATGCAAAAAGTATGTTGTTTTGAATAAGATAGTCAAAATCATATGCTTATGAACACCTATGACCATTGTGGTTATTAAATGTAATTCCTCTTGCATAGAAGGTGAGGTTATGAGATTACATTGAGTCTTACCTAATTTTAGTATACAACATAACATTGGGGCTATAGGCTTCCATAAGTCATCAACAATCAAGGTTCAAGGTTGTCATTGAAGTCAAAGGGTCGAGGTTGTTTGTCATTGATGTCAAGGTTGATGCCATGATGTTGATAAGGTGATACAGTGATTCAAGGTGGGTGATGGTCATGAGGTGCATGATGTGAATATGGTTTTCATGATAAGGTCTCTCAATTCATGTTGATGTTGCACAAGACAAACATGGTTCATATGATGCAAGGTTCATGTTCATGGTGGATGTGGTTTTGTTCATGCAAGGTTTTGTTGTGAATATAGTTTTCATGATAAGGTCTATCTTGAAAGGTTGATATGATGCAAGGTTCATATTCATGGTGGATGTAGTTTTGTTCTTGCAATAAGAAGTTAGAGAAGACACAAGCTTTCATAATCATAATCTTATTGATAGTTAGGGTTTGCATATTGGGCTTTAAACCCTAAAAAGAATATACTTTACTTAAGACTTTAAAACCTTCAATTGCTTGTCATATGTAAATTGCACTTTTGTTTTAATTTAATATTGACTTATAATCAGAAGTTACTATCACTTAAATCAACCTACTAAAGGGTCTTTAAGTCATTAGTTCACCGACCCTTCAACCTAACTCAATCGGCATCTCTGGTAAACTCTCATAAGCTCGAGCGCTATATCATAATCGAAGGTCATATTTAATTGATATGAGGGCGGGAAAAAAGATTAGAAGGTCAGTATTTAAAAAGAATTTGGAATACAAACAATCATCTCTATGCGGTTGAATGTGATGGCCATGCCTTTATAAAAGGCTAAAAGACAACTTTATGCAAGATATCATGGTATTTGTAGTGTTTGAAGATTGAAGACTAGTTAGTGTTTGTAGCTCAGACTATTTCGACATATTTGGGTGCGAAACATGACCATGCCTAGCCTAAACGTACCCATCTAAACGCGTTGGAATTGTCTGTTTAGCTGCACAAGGAGAAGAACAAAAGTTACACCCCATTGCAACTTTACACTACCTCCTTTTGACGATTTTTGGGGCAGCAGAAAAACTTTCACCACGGACAAACGCCTCAGAGATATAAAAAATTGAGAGAGGTTATTGTATAGGGACCCTAGGTGATCGCGTTGCCTCAGACGGGATGTATCTAAGTGACGATTTTCGAGTAACAACTCGTCAAAGATTGTTGCATTTTTACACCTTGGACTCTTCAAGGATATCACTAGTACAATGTCATTCGGACTGTTTCGGCATGTTTGGGTGCAAAACAGGACCATGTCTAGCCTAAATGTACCCATCCAGACGCGTTGGAACTGTCAGTTTGGCCACACGAGGAGAAGAACAAAAGTTACACCCCTTTGCAACTTTACACTGCCTCCTTCTGACGATTTTTTGGGCAATAGAAAACCTTTCACTATGGGCAAATGCCTTAGAGATATAAAAAACTGAGAGAGGTTATTGTAAAGGGACCCTACGTGATTGTTTTGCCTCAGACGGGATGTATCTAAGTGACACGATTTTCGAATAACAACTCGTCAAAGATTGATGTCTTTTTGCACTTTGAACTCTTCAGAGATATCGCCGGTACAATGTAGCTCATATTGTTTCGGCATGTTTGGGTGCAAAACAGGGCCATGTCTAGCCTAAACATACCCATCCAAACGCGTTGGAACTGTCAGTTTGGCCACACAAGGAGAAAAATAAAAGTCACACCCCTTTGCAACTTTACACTGCCTCCTTCTGATGATTTTTGGGGCGGCAGAAAACATTTCACCACGGGCAAACGCCTTAGAGATATAAAAAATTGAGAGAGGTTATTGTAGAGGGACCCTACGTGATCACTTTGCCTCAGACGGAATGTATCTAAATGACACAATTTCTGAATAACAACTCGTCAAAGATTGTTGTTTTTTTGCACTTTGGACTCTTCAGGGATATCGTCGATGCAATGTAGCTCAGACTGTTTCGGTATGTTTGGATGCAAAACAAGACTAGGCCTAGCCTAAACGTACCTATCAAGATGCGTTGGAACTGTCAGTTTGGCCACACGAGAAGAACAAAAGTTACACCCCTTTGCAACTTTACACTGCCTCCTTTTGATGATTTTTGGAGCAGCAGAAAACATTTCACCATGGGCAAATGCCTTAGAGATATAAAAAATTGAGAGGTTATTGTAGAGGGACCCTATGTGATCTATTTGCCTCAGACGGAGTGTATCTAAGTGACACGATTTCTGAATAACAACTCGTCAAATATTCCTATCTTTTTGCACTTTGAACTCTTCAAGGATATCGTCGGCACAATGTAGCTCGGACTGTTTTGGCATGTTTAGGTGCAAAATAGGACCATTCCTAGCCTAAACATACCCATCCAAACACGTTGGAACTGTCAGTTTGGCCACACGAGAAGAAGAACAAAAGTTACACCCCTTTACAACTTTACACTGCCTCCTAACAATTTTTGGGGCAGCAGAAAACCTTTCACCATGGGCAAACACCTCAGAGATATAAAAAACTGAGAGAGGTTATTGTAGAGGGACCCTACTTGATCGCGTTGCCTCAAATGGAATATATCTAAGTGACACAATTTTCGAGTAACAGCTCGTCAAAGATTGTTGTCTTTTTGCACTTTGGACTCTTCAGGGATATCACCGGTACAATGTAGCTTAAACTGTTCCAGCATGTCTGGGTGCAAAACAGAACCATGCCTAGCCTAAACATACCCATCTCGATGTGTTAGAACTATCAGTTTGGTCATAGCAAGAGCAGGATGAAAGTTACGCCCCTTTGCAACTTTACGCTGCCTCCTTCTGATGATTTTTGGGGCAGCAGAAAACCTTTAACCACGGGCAAATGCCTCAGAGACATAAAAAACTGAGAGAAGTTATTGTAGAGGGACTCTACATGATCGTGTTGCCTCAGACGGAATGTTTTTAAGTGACAATTTTTGAGTAACATCTCGTCAAAGATTGCTGGCTTTTTGCACTTTGGACTCTTCATGGATATCGTCAATACAATGTAACTTAGACTATTTCGACATGTTTGAGTGCAAAATATGACTATGCCTAGCGTAAATGTATCTATCCAAACGTGTTGGAATAGTCAGTTTGGTCGCATCAGGAGTAGGACGAAAGTTACACCCCTTTACAACTTTACATTACCTCCTAACGATTTTTGGGGCAGTAGAAAACCTTTCACCATGGGCAAATGCCTCAAAAATATAAAAAACTGAGAGGTTATTGTAGAGGAACTCTACGTGATCGCATTGCCATAGACGGAATGTTTCTAAGTGACAATTTTTAATTAACATTTCGTCAAAGATTATTGTCTTTTTACACTTTTGACTCTTCAGGGATATCGTCGGTACAATGTAGCTCGGATTGTTTTGGCATGTTTGGGTGAAAAATAGGACCATGCGTAGCGTAAATGTACCCATCCAAACATGTTGGAATAGTCAATTTGGTTGCATCAGGAGCAGGACGAAAGTTACACCCCTTTGCAACTTTACACTACCTCCTTCTGACGATTTTTGGGGCAGCGGAAAACCTTTCAACATTGGCAAACGCCTCAAAGATATAAAAACCGAGAGAGGTTATTGTAGAGGAACCCTACATGATCGTGTTTCCTTAGATGGAATGTTTCTAAGTGACACCGTTTTCGAGTAACATCTCATCAAAGATTGCTGCCTTTTTGCACTTTGGACTTTTCAAGAATATCATCGGTACAATGTAGCTCAGACTGTTTCGACATGTTTGGGTGAAAAACAGGACCATGCCTAGCATAAATGTATCCATCTGGACGCGTTGGAATAGTCAGTTTGGTCGCATCAGGCGTATGACAAAAGTTACACCCCTTTGCAACTTTACGCTGCCTCCTTCTGATAATTTTTGGGGCAGCAGAAAACTTTTCACCACAGGCAAATACCTCAGAGATATAAAAACTGACAGAGGTTATTGTAGAGGCACTCTACATGATTGCGTTGCCTCAGACGGAATGTTTTCAAGTGACACGGTTTTCGAGTAACATTTCATCAAAGATTGTTGCCTTTTTGCACTTTGGACTCTTTAGGGATATCGTCGGTACAATGTAGCTCGGACTGTTTCGACATGTTTGGGTGAAAAACAAAACCATGCCTAGCCTAAACATACCCATATGGATGCGTTGGAACTGTCAGTTTGGTCGTATCAGGGGCAGGACACAAAAAATGCAAAAGTTGTTTTATCTAACTTGACAACATTGACACTCAAACTACAGAAGAAAAAAAAGTAAAACACAGTGTTTCCAGAAACTACAGAACTAACATTGACATTTTTTTGCAACAGGACTCAAAGACTCAAACTGGCCCCAAATGACTCAAAGTGACTTAAAAACAAATGAAATGGTCTTATAAGACCTTATTACATACAATTAACTCAATCAAAACAAAATTTCATTTTTTGACCCTTCTCGGAGGCATGACAACCTAGGTGCCCCTGCACCATTAGTGCAACTGAAGTCGATAAATTTTTCCTATTAAGAAAAAAAGCTTCCCTTAGCTTCAAGAAATATAAATATTCTATACTGACAAGGCCAACCACGTGAAGGTGGAAGCTCATGTGGCCTCACCTAAGACTTAAGACACATGTAGTCTAGTAGACGCAGGACACCTAAGACACCTATTTTCTAGTCTCTATCTACCCAATTGACATATCGTATATACCTAAGACACAATTAGAGACACCTATTATCTAGTTAGAAACCAAGACACTTAGAGACACCTATATTTTATACATTACCTAGATTTTATACATTATTCTCATGATCAACTTCATTCATCACTTAGGTCTAACCCCATGAAGCATAACATGATGTAAAAATGTGTATATGGGTAAAAATGTAGCAACAAATAAAAAAATACAAACTTTACAAATTAATGTGCATACTTACAACTCAATGTAATATGATTTTACAAAATCAATGTGAATACTTACAAATTAATCCCATGAACCATCCGGGTCTGCTCTACTGTTTATTGTGTCAAGTATTGCCTCATGGTCAGACTCACGCACCTTCCACAAGGTTTTGTTCAAAGGTCTACCCCGATACTGTATCAAATGAACATTGGATGCCACGACAAGGTTCGAGTAATGAAGAATCTTCCGATGCGTGTCAAAGTCCTGAAATAGCCAAACATTAACACTCTTATGTGGGTTCTTTCTAAGCCATGTTCCAGTAAAAACCACTGAGCCTGTAGGGTATTCAATGTTTTCTCCATCTGTAAATGGGGCCTCCAATTTCTTTTTTGCCTCAACACAATTACATAAGTAATAATTTGTTCCCTCTTCATTATCTTCATCTACAATAACTGCATATACGTGCCCTGCATTGATATGTGTAGCAAATTAGATGAAATTAGTCAACATTACAAAAACACTACAAAGTAAGATGACATTAAGAATTTCA
Organism: Cunninghamia lanceolata; assembly: GCA_027924645.1. Taxonomy (NCBI): domain Eukaryota; kingdom Viridiplantae; phylum Streptophyta; class Pinopsida; order Cupressales; family Cupressaceae; genus Cunninghamia; species Cunninghamia lanceolata. The sequence goes on along the minus strand of BSBN01000420.1, from coordinate 8,897,505 downwards.
AAAACTATGCAAATAGATATATTACCTGATTGAACTAGATCTGATATGTGGTCAAAGTCAACTGATAATTCCATCTGTGTTAGTTCCAGTGCCATTGGGGTCAATACGTGTCAAGTGGGCTAAGATAACTTAACTACCATTCGTCAACCCACTCCGTTGACTCGCACTCATACCAGGCTTGAATTGTACAAGAAGAACAAAAGTATGACATCTTTCGCGTATGGATACTCCATGAACCTGCAATTAAACTTCTAAAAGAGTGCATCTCACTTGATCCTGTCAGTGTAGAACAGTCCTCATATGGTGCAATGTTAGTATCATCTATCAACTAAAAAAATCTACGAACTGAAGACTTACCTTCATTACCTGGACCCATGGAAGCATTACACCACTCAATAATCAATTTTGCATCTGTCAACTTTGCATTGTCTTTATACTTTAACTCTTCTCATGCTATGACTCTTTTGATACATGCTCATGCACCATCATGCTCCCCCTTTCCATGCCCGACCTCACAAAAGTTCCACATATGCTGAATACTTGTAAAATTATGCCTCATACTCAGCCAATAGAAATTCTGCGAGTTCTTCAATTGTGACGCACAATTATCCGACCATATGATATGCTCACTGAACGATATGCCCCTTCTAGCCAAATCATTGTAGAACACCTGAAAGGAACTATTAGTTTTTTCCTAGACTGGATGCTTACTCCCAGATTTCCGTACAAGGTAGCCATCAATGATCAACAAGATCTCTAGGCCAGGGGCCAACAGTATAGGAGATAGACTCTATTTTTATCTCCTCTTCTTCTTCAGGCTCTGCAAAACCTAGCGGGTATTCCCTACTCAACATCTATGAAATGCATCTTTGTATTAGCTGGAATGTTGACATAAAGCAGATAAATCCTCTCTTATGCAGACCAAAATCATGAGATAAGTGCAAAGGGGCTAGCTTTGGGCCTATATTTAGTTGTAGACAGAGGATTTCAGTCCTAAACTACTTATAAAGTCCTAATGGTTGTTTTGGAGTTTGAATTTGATTTGTATGTGGATGCAAAACTAGGACCTAGTATGTAATCTCAATGCAGAGCTAGATTGGTGCCTATCTAGGGCTTGGAGTCAGTAGACATACACCTGTGAATGATCAGCATGAACACACTAAAACTGGATTTCAAGGGGATTTGTGTGATATCTGCTTTACAGATACCTCCCAGGACAGAGTGTTAAGTTATCTCTACTTATGGTATCCCTATTGCAGTATATCCTTCCCAACACTTAATCTGAAAACATTTTAATCTACCCCTTGGGCAGAAGTTGAAAGATCAAGCATTCAATACAAGAATTCTATATTCTAGAATACCAGACACCCCTTAGATATCTAGATTCAAAAGGACACATGCAATACTGGAGACAAAATTAACAAAACACATGCAAATACAGCATTACTCATATAAAATCAATCATGAAATCAGTAGATTCATGCATGAGACATTCAACAAGAGATACATAAACTCACAAGACCTCCTGTACAGAGCAACTAAAACCAGTTGTATCTTATTATAGAGCCAAAATATCTAGTTTTCAACAACCTTAAATGAGTGACCAGTCTGTTTTTTATAGCAAAACTATGCCCCCAGCAAATTAATTACAAGGTACATCAAAAATTTGCCAGAAACAATGCATTGAGAAATGGCGCTCAAACATAAATGCAGTCGGTGGAGGAGAAGATAGGAAGGGGCTTCGAGCCATGTGCTATCACCTGGGATTGATATCTTCAATCACATCGTAGATCCATCCACATTCCTGCAACAACCGCCATTACTGCCTCACCTACCCGCAGCCAACGGACAACGCAGGAACTGCGCCCTTAACATCTTCCTGCCAAAACATATTTCATTGAAAATTCAAAATATGCAGGAAGAATATTCCCACATGCATCCCACAGAGACCACTTTATCAATTTAAAAGCAGGGTCGCATGTAAACTAAGTGTCGAGCACTTTTGCCCCGCTCGACCCATAAGCCTTCGCCCAAAGCCCATCACCATGACTCCTGCCGATACCACCTCCTTCGGCCAAAGATAGACCATCGGGCTAGCATGAAACTCCTTCGCCGACACCTTTGGTCACATCGATGAACACTTGAGAAACATTAGAAACACTTTGGGACTCTCGCGGATGCCGACACTTGGCAGCGTCTGCAACACTCAAGAAACATTAGAGACCCCAGGAGACTCACGCGGAGGCAGACAGATGGCAGGCTCCGCGCTCTCTTTGAAACACACAAAGAAACTTCCTTGAAACTCCCGCGAAAGAAGCCACATGGCGCCTTCTGTGGCCTCTTGAAACTCAAAGATCCCTCCTTGAAACCCAACGGAAGCAGCCACGTGTCGAGACCCGCGATACTTTACTAAAATGTGTCTATAGACTAAAGTGGCCTCCGTAGGTGACACTTGTCGCAACCCGCGGCATTTGAAACATAAGACACATTAAGGAACGGGGCCCACAACCTCCCGCTCATCCTTGAAGCAAAAAGAAACAATGCGGAGGCCGACATGTGTCGGCTTCCGCGGCAACCACAAGAGACACGTGGTATTCTCCGCCCCTACTTAGAAACTTTTAAGAAACTTCGCAGAGAACAACACGTGGCGCTTTCCGCGCTTCTCCTGAGAAACACTTAGGGTCCTTGAAGCGTTTCGCGGAAACTGCGAAACTCTTAAAGTCTTTTGGGAACACTGGCGGAGGCCGCCACTTGGCACCGTCCGCAAGCCTTTAGTAACTTTTTGTGTGTCCCTCGGGTGCCTCCACGTGGTGCCATCCGCGATACTCTCAGAAACATAAAAGAAACCTCGTCGAGACTCTAGCGGAAGCCGACACGTGGCACCTTCCGCACATTCTTGAAACTTTAAGGGGCCGCCTCCGCAGCTGACATGTGGCACGCTCCGCGGGAAGCAAAAACAAAGGCGAAAATTTAAACTGGGGCATAACACTTGGCGGTCCCGCGGTTGGCATAATTAGACCCTTCTAGCCACACTTAGAAACAATTAAGAGTCTGAAGCAGTGACCCGATATACATTTTTATGCATTTGACCCATTTTTTATCAATTTTCAGGGGCTGATGGACATTTCTAACTTGCCACAACATTTTTTTACTTGCACCTTAACTGAATTCTGGCATTTTTAACAACTGCAGAGGCCAAAATGTGTCAGGATTTTTAGATTTTTGGGAGGAGACCTGACTCAAAACCCCATACATAAATTATTACTAATAGTGGCTCCGATTAGGGACGCATGCCTCTTGCAGGCATGGCGAGAACCTCAGATCTCTGGGATGCAGACTAGTCCACTATCCATTGGGCACAGAATCATGAAGATATATTGATCTGCATCATCAAACACATTATTTTTAAACATTATTTTGGCGGCCCAGGGCAGCCAAAAAGGAAGAACCATAATTTTTTCTTGCCAAATGCCCGATTCCACACTGAAAGATCCCAATCCCAACTGAGAAGATTGGCATAATCTGCCCATAATGTCATCTGTTCAATTAGATATTCCACCATTTTTGACAACTTGCCACTTGTAGTATTGCCTTTGTCACTCTGAATTTCAAAATTAGACATATAACCATACACATCATAATATTCTTCAGTATTAAGTAACATATGTATGTTATATTCCTCAGACAGTACATCATATTGCTCTTGGCACTCTTCATCCCTTACCTGGCTGCTGCACACCATCAGGCACTCATCCAACTGATCCAAAAACTGAAAACACTCAGAAAATATGAGATCCCTAATATCTACTGATATTGAAAACAAATCCTGATCCATACACCCAATGTTGCACATGTCTGAATCAGGTGATGATGAACATTCATTATTCACAGTTTGTAAATCGGCATCATCATCAAATAGAGGGTTAATCCTGCACCAATGAAGGTCATGACTCACAACATCATATGTATCAGCAGGCTCATCATAAAGGGGATTCATGCTCATTGCAAAGGTCTCTGCTTCTTCTTCATGACAATCCAATTTTTCTTCATTACTATCAGATCCAGAGTCATAAGAAAAATAAACCTGATCCATGCATTGATCATGGATATCATTTTTATCATCTGATTGCCCCACATACAAGATTTATGTTGTTTCAATGCACTCTGAAGTTGAACAATCCACATCACTTTCCAGCCCTCTGATACTTTTTGATGAAACTGATATTGATTGTTGATCCATATGATCACAACTTTGCACAACTGGATCATTTAAACATGAATGCTCTTTGATGAGGACTGGCATGTAAATATCACTTGAAAAACCATTGTTTTCAACTTCATTTGTTGGGCAAAATAGGACATCCTCCTCTACAATAGAAACATCATCAACTTGGGATGATGCAAAAACTGGGACAGCAGGGGTGTGAGTACTTTGACATTCATTGTCAACCCTTGAATTAAATCTTTCATTAACATTAGGGGCTGCAGGACAACAAAAAATTTTAGAAAAATAACCCTTTTGTATTCCATATCTCCAATTGTTTTCAATATCAATTGCAAACTGATGTGCTTGATGCAATGTGGCGGGCTCCTTGTCTCTCAATTTATAACTCATTTTTTTATCAAAGGCTCCCAAATAGACAACTAAGCACAATACATCATTAGGTCTCATGCATTCTGGTATTCTATTTAATGCCTTCATAAATCTGAGGTTAAAGGCTGGGATCAACTCATCTTCTTCAATATGGATGTACATGAAGTCACTAATAACTGCATATTCAGAAGTTCTTTCACCATATTGTACTAGAAATGTAGATTTAAAACCATGCCAAGAGCTGACAGAGAAAGCTGGAAGATAGGAGAACCAATCCCTTGCATTTTCATCTAGAGATTGAACAAATAATCTCATAACTACATCCTCATGGTCAATCTCAAAGTCATCTATAACATTTATGAACTGCTGCAAGTGTCTCTCAGTTGATTCATCCCTTGCACCACTAAATTTGGGCAAATATCTTCTGATTTTAGGTGGAAGAGCATTTGGATAGCCACAAATGCCACTGAAATTTATGGGCTTATATCTATCTATGTTGAAACTTATTTTATTACATGGTTGGGACTGACTGCTATACATTATTGCATTTGACACCTCACAAGGGTGCATGGGCTGACAATACATCTTTTTATGCTTTTGCAACCCTCTTCTCTACTCAGATTTTCAATCACAATATGACCTTAGGCTCTTAAAATACAAACTGCTATTTCAACTTGCCTAAAGTCCCCAAAATAAGTATTTTAAACAATATTGCATGCCCTTTTGAAATACAAAGTAGGTTCTAACAAAAGCATGCAAGCTCTGCTTGCACCAATGTTTCCCTTTTAACCAGTGCTATTTCACCAAATAGGGAACTTTTCAAAAACTTGTACAAATACCTGGATATGTTGCAGATGCTGATAGGTTCATTCAACAGAGTCGCCACATCCTTGGCAGAGGAATGAGCTTCAAACTGGCTGAAGCTGAAAATTGATTTCTTTCTTTCTGGGTCATCCACCAGCAGAGTCACAGATAAAACTTTTTCTTTTGCTGCAACAAAGCACCCCCAGGTCTGATTTTGCAATCTTTTAGACTTAAACTATCATGGATATGACATTGATCTCCCCAGCAGAGTCGCCAAAATCTGTTAGTTTTTTCCCAGATTGGATGCTTACTCCCAGATTTCCCTACAAGGTAGCCATCAATGATCAACAGGATCTCTGGGCCAGGGGCCAACAGTATAGGAGATAGACTCTATTTTTATCTCCTCTTCTTCTTCAGGCTTTGCAAAACCTAGGGGGGTATTCCCTACTCAACATCTATGAAATGCATCTTTGTATTAGCTAGGATGTTGACATAAAGCAGATAAATCCTCTCTTATGCAGACCAAAACTGTGAGATAAGTGCAAAGGGGCTAGCTTTGGGCCTATATTTAGTTGTAGACAGAGGATTTCAGTCCTAAACTACTTATAAAGTCCTAATGGTTGTTTTGGAGTTTAAATTTGATTTGTATATGGATGCAAAACTAGGACCTGGTATGTAATCTCAATGCAGAGCTAGATTGGTGCCTATCCAGGGCTTGGAGTCAGTAGACATACACCTGTGAATGATCAGTATGAACACACTAAAACTGGATTTCAAGGGGATTTGTGTGATATCTGCCTTACAGATACCTCCCAAGACAGAGTGTTAAGTTATCTCTACTTATGGTATCCCTATTACAGTATATCTTTCCCAACACTTAATCTGAAAACACTTTAATCTACCCTTTGGGCAGAAGTTGAAAGATCAAGCATTCAATACAGGAATTCTATATTCTAGAATACCAGACACCCCTTAGATATCTAGATTCAAAAGAAGGACACATGCAATACTAGAGACAGAATTAACAAAACACATGCAAATACAGCATTACTCATATAAAATCAATCATGAAATCAGTAGATTCATGCATGAGACATTCAACAAGAGATACATAAACTCACAAGACCTCCTGTACAGAGCAACCAAAACCAGTTGTATCTTATTACAGAGCCAAAATATCTAGTTTTCAACAACCTTAAATGAGTGACCAGTCTGCTTTTTATAGCAAAACTATGCCCCCAGCAAATTAATTACAAGGTACATCAAAAATTTGCCAGAAACAATGCATTGAGAAATGGCGCTCAAACATAAATGCAGTCAGTGGAGGAGAAGACGGGAAGGGGCCTCGAGCCATGTGCCACCGCCTGGGATTGATATCTTCAATCACACCGTAGATCCGTCCACATTCCTGCAACAACCGCCATTACTGCCTCACCTACTTGCAGCCAACGGACAACGCAGGAACTGCGCCCTTGACACTTTCCCGCCAAAACATATTTCATTGAAAATTCAAAATATGCAGGAAGAATAGTCCCACATGCGTCCCACAGAGACCACTTTATCAATTTAAAAGCAGGGTCGCATGTAAACTAAGTGTCGAGCGCTTTTGCCCCGCTCGACCCATAAGCCTTCGCCCAAAGCCCATCGCCATGACTCCTGCCAATACCACCTCCTTCGGCCAAAGATAGACCATCGGGCTAGCATGAAACTCCTTCGCCGACACCTTCGGTCACACCGATGAACACTTGAGAAACATTAGAAACACTTTGGGACTCTCGCGGATGCCGACACTTGGCAGCGTCTGCAACACTCAAGAAACATTAGAGACCCCAAGAGACTCACGCGGAGGCAGACAGATGGCGGGCTCCACGCTCTCTTTGAAACACACAAAGAAACTTCCCTGAAACTCCCGTGGAAGCAACCACGTGGCACCTTTCGCGGCCTCTTGAAACTCAAAGATCCCTCCTTGAAACCCAACGGAAGCAGCCACGTGTCGAGACCTACGATACTTTACTAAAATGTGTCTATAGACTGAAGTGGCCTCTGCAGGTGACACTTGTTGCAACCCGTGGCATTTGAAACATGAGACACATTAAGGAATTGGGCCCACAACCTCCCGCTCATCCTTGAAGCAAAAAGAAACAATGAGGAGGCCGACATGTGTCGGCTTCCGTGGCAACCACAAGAGACACGTGGTATGCTCCGCCCCTGCTTAGAAACTTTTAAGAAACTTCGCGGAGAATGACACATGGCGCTTTCCGTGCTTCTCCTGAGAAACACTTAGGGTCCTTGAAGCGTTTGGCGAAAACTGCGAAACTCTTAAAGTCTTTTGGGAACACTGGTGGAGGCCACCACTTGGCACCATCCACAGGCCTTTAGCAACTTTTTGTGTGTCCCTCAGGTGCCCCCACGTGGTGCCATCCACGATACTCTCAGAGACATAAAAGAAACCGCGTCGAGACTCTAGCGGAAGCTGACATGTGGCACCTTCCACGCATTCTTGAAACTTTAAGGGGCTGCCTCCGCGGCTGACACGTGGCATGCTCCACACGAAGCAAAAACAAAGGTGCATATTTAAACTGGGGCATAACACTTGGCGGTCCCGCGGCTGGCATAATTAGACCCTTCTAGCCACACTTAGAAACAATTAAGAGTCTGAAGCAGTGACCCGATATGCATTTTTATGCATTTGACCCATTTTTTATCAATTTTCAGGGGCCGATGGACATTTATAACCTGCCACAACATTTTTTGACTTGCACCTTAACTGAATTCTGGCATTTTTAACAACTGCAGAGGCCAAAATGTGTCAGGATTTTTGGATTTTTAGGAGGAGACCTGACTCAAAATCCCATACATAAATTATTACTAACAGGAACCTTGCACGAACTCCGTAGAATGCATGCGATCATCACTAATATAGAAATTATACTCCCTTATGATCTTTCTGTCATCCTCTGTACTATCATTCACATGAATGAATATGATGTGCACAAATATAAAAACCTGTGTGGAGTTGTAATATTGTGATTGCACCTCCTCATGTTGTGGCTGTAGACTGTAGTTCTCTACAAAGTCGACAACTGAAACAATGCTACCAACTGGAAATGTGTCCTTGCATAACTTGAATTGCAAGTCCAACCATCGAGCTCTACGGGCATGTCTTGCATACTCATACACTATGCTGTCACGAAATATAGGCATAAACTGATACACTTGAATCTTTTCAATAACCAATTCACACCTCTTTGCTTTTTTACCATCTTTTGTATTGTATGCCACTGTTTTATACTTGCTAAACTCTACTAGTTCATTTCCAACCGCATGTGTTTTTTCCATATGTTCACATATTGGCAAATGTTGCAAGCCACCGCAACGATGACATGTGTTATCCAAACATAATTTCTTGTAGAATATTTGACCTTCCTCTCTTTCACATAAAATTCTTGATATGAAGTCTCTTGAAGATGTTGGTGGGGCACGTATGGCACAACCCTGCAAAACATTGTTAGTATGCATATCTAAACATATAGACCTATAAACATCAAAATGGTTGGAAAATTCAATATGTAATCTACAACAAGTAGTGCGTGTGTGATTTATCTTGACATAGAAAGGTTTTAGCATTTCAAAATATCTTTGACAATTTTTAATTTGAGGATACTTCTCTAGAAATTTACCATAAAACTGTGTTTGAGTTTCATCCAAAAAATGCTTTGGATGTGGCTCACGGTTCCGACTACCGATTCTCCTTCTTACCACATCCCTTTGATTCGGAGATACCCTTGTGTAATTCTTCCAAAAGTCTTCAATTAGTGATCTCAATGCTTCAACAATTGGTTTATCTTATCGTGGTAGTCTCCCCGAGAATGCCCATAATTCATTGGCATTAGTGTCCTTAATTCTTTGGTGTCTTCCAACGGCTCTTGATAAAGTTTTCCTATTAATTCTCAATTATTGACTCGTCTTTCTAATGAGATGAGCTTTCCTCATTTGACTACTTACTATAGTCGATGTAATCACATGCCGTGTTGCATTACTATCTTTTGTGCATGAGGTGTTACCCACACTCTCATACGCACTCATTAGATTCTTGACACTAGATTTTTCACTTGAAGCCTTTAATGTTCTCAACCCAAGAATCTTCATGATGGACCTATACTTTATACTTAGCATCATTTCAACGAATAGTTGACATCTTGCAGTCTCATTTAACTTTTCAAAGAATAATCTCCAAATCTTATGAGCATATCTTCTACAAGTGTGTTTTGGAATCTTACTTTCCATTGGTTGCAAAATATTTTCATCAATATCAATCAAATACTTTGGCTTTCTATGCAAAATTCTAGGTGGTGTTAAGTTAGGTAAATTCATCTCAACATTAGGATTTTCATCAATATTTAAATGAGATGGGCTAGATGGCATACCTTCGATTGAAGATGGAATAGATGACATACCTTGAGGTTGAGGTGGGAACAATGGCATACCTCCTTCATCACATGTGAGTGATGATGTACTCTCAACTTGAGATGTGGTAGATGGTGTCCCTACATGTTGACTTGCGGTAGACAACGTGTCTCCAACTATGGTATTCAAATCTCTCATAGCACGAAGTTTTTGCATTCATTCTCTTTGTGCCGCCAATACCATATCTCTTTGTGATGGTTGTGGTTCCTCTTCAATTGGCATGTCTTCATTTATCGTGTCTAATTTCCTCTTCTCATGAAGTTCCCTCATAGCCACTGCTTTCTTTGCATTCTTCGCTTCTATCTCTTCCTGTGTTGGTTTAATTCTTGATCGTTTCCTCGACATGACGAAGAATTTGTCTATAGCATGATAAAGAGACCAATAATAGTTCCTAATAAATGAATCCATACAAATAACTAAAATATATGTCATTCAACCCTTCATAGTAAATGTACATACAATCATCATGTAAAAGAGTAAATGTCACTCAACCAAAATAGGTACAAAGCAAATTATTACAGCCATGAAAAGAGTACATGTGACTTCATGCTTGAAAAGGTTGAGACAAACCCAATTTGACATGTTTGTTGTTACTATGGCTACTAGGATTTGGAATTGATAAGGTGTTTTGTTGGTACTAGGGATACTAGAATTTGGGTGGCCTGTGAAGGAATAGACAACAATTGAAGAGTGTAGACTTAAGTAAGGGTTTAGAATGGTTGAGTCTAAGTTCCTGAGGGGTAAGAAGACCTCTAGTAGCCTTGTTAGGTTTTGAAGTATTGAAGACCCTCTTTGTGCCTTTGTATAGGGAGATTGCTTGAGAGGAAAGCTTATGAAATTTGAAGAAACTATTGGTATGAACCCTTTGGATTGAGTTGAACCTTACCTCTGCATCACATACCTAGGATTTTCATAAAACTCATTAGACTAATATCTATAATTTAGGGTATTGAATGGTATATAGTTGATCAAGGTAACCACCATCATGTGCTAACAAAGGACAATTATGAAATTTTGAAATATTGTTGTGTCATGTGCATGTACAAATCATCATGAATAGGTGCATAAGGAATGTCTTAGCCCAAGATATGTGCATACAAATCATCATGTCATGTGCATACTTATATGATCTTGACACCTATTCATTTGTATTTTAACTTGTTAATATGACAAGATAATAGTGGGATTGTATTTTTATTATGTTGTAAGGATTTATTCTTGTATAGTTTGACATCATGGTATGTTAAGGTCTATTTATTATACATAATTATTAAAGAGCCCAAGTGTAGAAAATATACATGGCATCATGTGAGATTGTAGGTTGCTCTCTTGATTGGGAATGTGTCTATTTTAAACATGTATGATAAAGCATGATAAAATAATTCAAATAGAATTAAGGAAAATGTAAAGAACATGCATGTAAAGACTTGACATACCTAAAAAATAGAGATTCGAATGGAGAGAGTACCCAATTATGTAGTGTTTTTTTCTTCTTGCATCAAACTCCTCAACAATTTGAGTTTTTCACCACTTGCTTCCTTTTCAATGTTAAATTGAATAACACTCAAATATAATTACTAACAACAATACTATTAACCAATCTATAATGTTAAATTCCTAAAATTGAATCACAATTAACATTGCAACACTACAAAAATTGAAACTTGAATAGATATATATCAAAGTTGGTGCGAAAACTATGTTATTTCCTCCTTCTCAAGTTGGCAAAGTAGAAAAGGTGGTGGAAAGATCATGCAAAGGTGGTAGAATGTGTAATATGTGCATGTGAACTTCCCAACAGCATGAAAGCACTTCTTTTTATCAGAACACACGCATAATCAGCATGAAAATAGAGCATGTGGGCTTGGATCACGGGGGTCAACACTTTTTTACTGTTTCACGCGCTCACGTTTTGTCCTGCTATAGATTGATCCATAAATATTTGTGCCTATCTCACCTTTGATAGCACCTTTACAATATCTCACCTCTAGTTCCATTAGCTCATGTTCTATATCTCACTTATCTCTCCCCCTCGCCTCTCTACCTCTCCCCTTTCTATGTCTCTCAGTTGCTCCTTGTCTACCTCAATCCTAAACCCTAAACCTTATCCCTAAACCCTAATCCCTCAACCCTCAACCCTAATCCCTCAACCCTCAAATCTAATCCCTCATCCCTAAACCCTAAATGCTATCCATATTCCTAAACCCTCAACGAGCTCGATACTATACCTTAAACCCTAATGCCTTATCCCTAAACCCTCCAACCCTATCCCTAATCATTATACCCTTGACACTCTACTTTAACCCTAATCCCTTGACCCTCGACCCTCGAACCTCGAACCTCAACCCTCAACCCTCAACATCAAACCCTAATCCCTCAACCCTTAACTCTAATCCCTCGACCATCAACCCTATCCCTAAACCCTAAACCCTAAATCCTCACCCCTCAACCCTCAACATCAAATCATAATCCCTTAACCCTTAACTCTAATCCCTCAACCCTGAACCCTATCCCTAAATCCTCAACACTATACCTTAAACCCTAATCCCTCAACCCTAAACCTTATCCCTAAACCCTAATCCCTCAACCCTCAACCCTAATCCCTCAACTCTAATCCCTCATCCCTAAACCCTAAACGCTATCCCTATTCCTAAACCCTCAACGGGCTCGATACTATACCTTAAACCCTAATCCCTTATCCCTAAACCCTCCAACCCTATCCCTAATCCTTATACCGTCGACACTCTACTTTAACCCTAATCCCTCGACCCTCAACCTTATCCCTAAACCCTAAACCCTCAACCCTCGAACCTCAACCCTCAACCCTCAACGTCAAACCCTAATCCCTCAACCCTTAACTCTGATCCCTCGACCCTCAACCCTCAATATTAAACCCTAATCCCTCAACCCTTAACTCTAATCCCTCAACCCTCAACCCTATCCCTAAACCCTCAACACTATACCTTAAACCCTAATCCCTCAACCCTAAACCCTAAACCCCATCCCTAAGCCCTAATCAGTCAACCCTCAATCCTAATCCATCAACCCTCAACCCTAAAAACTATCCCTATTCTTAAACCCTCAATGGGATCGATATTATACCTTAAACCCTAATCCCTTATCTCTAAACCCTCCAACCCTATCCCTAATCCTTATACCCTCGACACTCTACTTTAACCCTAATCCCTCGACCCTTAACCTCAACGTCAAACCCTAATCCCTCAACCCTTAACTCTAATCCCTCAACCCTCAACCCTATCCCTAAACCCTAAAACCTCAACCCTCAACCCTCAACATGAAATCCTAATCCCTCAACCCTTCACTCTAATCCCTCAACCCTAAACCCTATCCCTAAACCCTCAACACTATACCTTAAACCCTAATCCCTCGACCTTCAACCCTAAACCTTATCCCTAAACCCTAGTCCCTCAACCCTCAACCCCAATCTCTCAACCCTCAACTATAATCCCTCATCCCTAAACCCTAAACGCTAGCCCTATTCATAAACTCTCAATGGGCTCGATAATATACCTTAAACCCTAATCCCTTATCCCTAAACCATCCAACCCTATCCCTAATCTTTAAACCCTCGACACTCTACTTTAACCCTAATCCCTCGACCCTCAACCCTATCCTGAAACCCTCAACCCTCGAACCTCAATGTACTCAACTCTCAACGTCAAATCCTAATCCCTCGACCCTTAACTCTGATCCCTCGACCCTCAACTCTATCCCTAAACCCTCAACCATAAAACTTCAACCCTCAACACTCAACATCAAACCCTAATCCCTCAACCCTTAACTATAATCCCTCAACCCTAATTCCTCATCCCTAAACCCTAAACACTATCCCTATTCCTAAACGCTCAACAGGCTCGATACTATCCCTCAACCCTTAACCCTTAAAACTTGAACCCTAAAACCTATCCCTACACCCTCGACACTCAACACTATATCTTAAACCCTAATCCCTAAAACCTCAACCCTAAATCCTTAAACCTTCAACCTTAAACCCTATCCCTAATCCCTCCACCCTCGACAATCTACTTTAACCCTAATCCCTTGACCATCAACCCTATCCCTCAACCCTCAACCCTCAACTCTCAACATTAACCCTAATTCATCAACCCTAAACCCTAATCCCTCAAACCTAAACCCTATCCCTAAACCATTAACCCTCAACACTATATCTTGAACCCTAATCCCTATCCCTTGACTCTTAACCCTTAAAACTTAAACCCTATCCCTACACCCTCAACACTCGACACTATATCTTAAGCCTTAAACCCTCATCCCTAAAGCCTCAACCCCTAATCCTTAAACCTTCAACCCTAAACCCTATCCCTAATCCCTCTACCCTCTACACTCTAACCCTAACCTCGACATTAAACTCTAATCCGTCAACCCTAAAACCTAATCCGTCAACCGTAAACCCTCAAACCTCAACACTATACCTTAAACCCTAATCCATCAACCCTAAAACCTAATCCCTCAACCCTCAACCCTAATCCCTCATCCATAAACCCTAAACGTTATCCCTATTCCTAAACCCTCAACCCTCAACACTATACCTTAAACCCTAATCCCTTATCCCTAAACCCTAAACCCTATCCCTCAACCCTTAACCCTTAAAACTTAAACCCTAAAACCTATCCATAAACCCTCGATGCTCAACACTATATCTTAAATCCCAATCCCTTGACCCTCAGCCCTAAAGCCTCAACCCTCAATTGTTAAACCTTCAACCCTAAACCCTATCCCTAATCCCTCTACCCTCAACACTCTACTTTAACTCTAATCCCTTGACCATCAACCCTATCCCTAAACCCTCGACCCTCAACCCTCAACCCTCAACTCTCAACATTAAACCCTAATCCGTCAACCTAAACCCTAATCCCTCAACCCTAAACCCTATTCCTAAACCCTCAACCCTCAACAATATTCCTTAAACCCTAATCCATCAACCCTAAACCCTCAACCCTCAGCACTATTCCTTAAACCCTAATCCCTCAACTCTAAACCCTAATCCCTAAACCCTAAACCCTAACTTAAACACTCAACCCTCAACAAGTTATACCTTAAACCTTAATCCCTCAACCCTCAACCCTAATCCCTCATCCCTAAACCCTCAACCCAAGACACTATACCTTAAACCCTAATCCCTTACCCCTAAACCTTAAACCCTATCCTTCAACCCTTAACCCTAAAACCTATCCCTAAACCCTCAACCCTATACCTTAAACCTGAAGCCTACACCCTCAAACCCTCATCCCTAGACCATATAACCTCACCCTTATATCCTAAACCTCGAATATTGTGCCTCAACCCTATACTTAAATTAAACCTAAACCATATGTGCTCTCAACCCAAGTCACCCTATGCCTTATATACCCTCAATCCATATCGTAAACCCTAAACCCTAATCCTCGCACCTTACACACTTTATCTTATACACTCAACAACTTGAATATTAACCCTCAACTGTAACTCTCAACTCTCTACCCTCTACATATTATTTAATCCCTAATCCCTCAACCCTCAAAACTATATAGGCTTAGGTTTTTATATACACTAAACCCAAAACACTTACATACATACATGCATACATACGAACATACATACATACAAAGATGCATACATACAAGCATGCATACATGTACATACATACAAGCATGCATACATGTACATGCATACATACCTACAAAAATAGATATAAACATCCATAAAACATACTTATGAAATTTGAACATATCTCATTCAAAGGAAGACATAACGCGAACGCGTTATAACGCGCTCGCGTTATGTCAAACTAGGAAAACACTGGCAAACATGCAAAAAAGCAAAAAAGCACAACATAATGCGCTCGCATTATGTTGTGCTTTGGGAATCCCAAGCCTTGGGCTTGGGATTTGCTTTGGATTTCCAACCCAAAGGCTTTGAGTGCCTTTTCAACATCCACATACGTGTTTTTGTAGATTCTTCAAGATTTCACATAATTTTGTTTGTGCTAACCCTCAGATTTGTACGTGTTTCAAGGTCAAACAAATTGAACACCTAGGTAATGTTAGGCTTTCTCTTAGCTATTTAACGATGTAATTTTTTTCACATTTTGACAATGTTAAGCCTTTCATCTTTAATTTATTTTGTTTGTGTGTCCGGTTTTGGGCAAAAACCACTATTTGGTCTTTTTTCATTGTAAATTAACCATTCATTGAAATTTCAAAAAAATTACATATTTAGAAACTAGACTCCATTCTACACATATTAAAAAAAAATTTTAAAAAAAATGATTTTCAATTAGTTTTCAAAATTTATAGGGGTAGCACAGCCAAAATTCTGTTTTTTAGGATTTGTCCACTTTGAAAATTAGTAAAAAAATTAAATATTCATCAAAAAATTACCAAAAAAATCAGGCATAAACTACATGTTGTTAGCTAATTTCTCACCAAAGCGATTTTAAAAATACCAAAAAAAAATTAACCTTTTGAGGGAGCCAGAAAACATGCTATGTTATGTTTTTTTTACAGAAACAACACCAATTTATGTGGCTCCCTCTTTTGAACCCCTTAATCTATACCATTTTCAAAAAAAATAGTAGTTTAGAAAGTAGACTCGGAGCACTACGAACATTGTTCTGGTTGCATCTCCAAATTTTGAGTGTAACTATGCTCAATTTCTCATCCAAGGCCAGCATTTCCTAATTTTAGAAAAAAAGTGGCCACTTAAGACCCCTTTTTGGCCCCCCATCTTCTTGCACTTACCCAAATAATGGCCAAACGAGCTTGAACTAGTCAAACAGACCAAAACTCTATCCAATACGGGATAGGTAAACACAACAGCCATACAGGCTAATAAGGACAAGAATCAGTAATATGCTCTGGCCAGAGACTTAGACTCATCGGGATCAATTCGGATCTTGAGTCACTTATAGGAAATTACGCAATAGGCCCATATATTGCACCGAGGAATTTTTGTAAGTTCATTCGATAAAACTATTCTGAGGACCTGGTACCCTCCCTCGAGTTTTGACAATCGACCAGGTACGAGGCCAATCCTCCCGAGGATTCTTTTGAGTAGTGGAGACTTTTTAGTTTATCTAGTTTAATCTTCTTTAGTTTGGATTTAGAATTGTGAAGTTGATTACAAAAGAATACCCTATATCCAGGGGACCTGAGTACTAGGGGCATCTTTTGCCATCCAGACTACCTACATACCCTGTATCCACGGGATCAAGGTCCCCTCTGAATGTGACTGACACTAGGATTTGTGAATATGTAGTTCTGTCTTACACTATGTTTGATGCAACTATGAGTGGGTATGCAACCCTTTCTAGGGTGATTCCTCACCCTAGACAGTTCTTCGTTAGCTACCACCCACTCAAGTGAAACATGGACATAATTAAGTCCACTATCACAAACACCAAAAATGGGTGTTTGTCATTCAACCCTAGTGTTGAGGAATCCCTATCAGGTGTTTATTCAAGGCATTAAGTTTGCTTTCACACGTCAAATTTGGGTATACTGGTGACTATGTCCATTCGAGATTCCCTAGTGCTTTCTGATCACCAAGATCTGCTAAGGTGAGGTGAGAGCATACAGAAATATAGGGTTTCTTGTTGGACTAGTTGCCTAATCTGACATTTTATACGTCATCTCTGAATTAGACTTGCCCCGTTTTCTGATCACCAAGGTCCGCGAAGGTGAGGTGAGAGCATACAACGACACCCATCACCAACAAAAGCTTATCTGTAGGGAACGTTGTGGCCTATCGAGACCTGTAGTTTCACTTCAAACCATAGTTCTTGAACTATCCTCCAACTTATGGGTTTAATAGGACTCAATGGTTTACTCCTATTTATCTTAGGCAAGCTGGACTGAATTGGTTAATTGCATGTCGCATTCAATGTTAGTAAGACTATAAAACTTCTCTTCTTATTAATTGTTTTGTTTTTGTAAGGACCCGGTTAAGGGACCTTAGGGGAATTTTTTTTGTTTATCTTTCTTATGTGTAAACTATAGTTTGGTTCCAAATAAAGATTCTCATTCATTTTCTAGTCTAGATGTCTAATTCTTAGCAATTGTTTTCTGATCATTTAGTTTAGTCTGAGTAATCAAGGAATTCAAGTAGCCAATCTCAGCTAATGTGCTAAAAATGGGACATACAAAGGTAAAGCCAAACAGGCTCTTTTGTCCTTTGGGCAAACTGGTTCATATGGAGTCGAGTCTTGCGGACCCTATCGCTACCTAATACGAGGTAGATTAAATGATGGTCAAACGGGCCTAAATTGGTCAGACGGACCAAAACTCTATCCAATATGGGATAGGCAAACACAATAGCCATACGGGCTAATAAGGACATGAATCATTAATATGCTCTAGCCAGAGACTTAGACTCATCGGGATCAATTCAGATCTTGAGTCACTTACAGAAAATTATTGTTGTCTCTTAAAATTGCACCCTTGCTAGGTTGCAGAACTTAGCATTTTGGAGAAACATGGGATCTTTCCAAGCTTGTGGGTCACCTATGATGGAAAGAAACTCCGGAGAAGGTTGACTTCCTCTCGATACTCCACCTATAACTATCCTAATGCTTTGCAGAGGAAAGGGTAAGAAAGAAATATGAAAAGTAAAACTAACTCCTAAGGTGATGCACCAAATTAATTATCTTGACATGTAAAATCAATTTTGCACACACAGTTTAATCAAAAGATACAAGCTTGACTTGCACAACCTAGTTTTATATGTTTTCTGCATCAATATTTCATGGGAAGGATATGATGCATCATCTTAGAAGGAAAGGAACCTTGCTCAACTTGAACTATTTGCACTCTAACACAACTCACAACCTGCAAAATA
Source organism: Cunninghamia lanceolata (assembly GCA_027924645.1). Classification (NCBI taxonomy): domain Eukaryota; kingdom Viridiplantae; phylum Streptophyta; class Pinopsida; order Cupressales; family Cupressaceae; genus Cunninghamia; species Cunninghamia lanceolata. The sequence goes on along the minus strand of BSBN01000420.1, from coordinate 8,878,784 downwards.
ATATGTGCTAACTGCACAAAGGTGCTACTAATGAGACACAAGGACAAGTAAATGAAATGACTTCATAAGTAATTGTATCAACCATTTAACTACACACAATAGAACAGAAAAGAAGTACGAAGGCAAAAGCTTATCTCTATTGATCTCTAAGGTGTAAACTGTATACATGTCAAAATGAGTTACAATATCATGTCCTGCTGAAAGAGCTCCAGAAGAGTTACAATCTGACCTGAAAATGAAAAGAACTCCCTAAAAATGAACAAAAGAGAAGACTATATACTTCTCCAAGCAGCTGCAACAAGATAAGGACAAGAAACCTCCATGGTCGTGCATCTCATAAAAGCCCTCAAAATATCTGTCTAAAGCCCTCCAAAATGGGTTCCCAATGAAGAAAAAGTCAAGGCATGTCATCACCCACCATAAAAGCTCCAAAAATAGCCTCTTAATGCCCTTAAATGCTACTAAAAACAAGTCAAATCCATGAAATAACTCCTCTACATGTTTGTCAACCTCTCTTGCAGCATCATAAATGTTTGGCATTTGCATAATAAATGCTCAACCACATCTCTTTGACCACATCTGAAAGCCTCCTCAACTTTTCCCTTGCATAATAAATGACAAATACAATTATTTCTACATTTAATTAACATTGACTAAGTGGTTTATATTTACACCACTTAGTTTAATGTTTTACATTTCAAATTTATTACAAACCTATGCAGAAAAGAATGGCACTAGGACATTAATATTCAATCTCCTAATTTTGCATAGTTGGAGATAAATTAAATATTGTGAAAAAATGGTAAAGTAATCGACGAGACTTACTTGTCACGTGTTATGGATTCGCCTATTATTGTCTTTTGCATTTTTATGATGAGTAATAAAGTAATTTATAATCCATTACTTTATCATTCATTTACAATGTTTAATCTATTTCTAGATTATGCAAAATCAAAATAAAACACTTATAACTTCTAGGCACAAACACGACTCTCCTTTCAACACACCTACCACTTGTATAAATTTCATGCATTTCATTTCTACACAAAACACCTTATAACCCCATACATGAAAAGATCTCTTATATGCATTACAATGACACATGCACTTGCATAAATCTCATGCCTAATGTAATACATAATAAAGAACCCTTATGACTCCCTATATGCATTACAATGCATAAATACCATCATACCCACCATACCATCATATGACCTCGAACCTTGACTCATACCTTTAGCAAAAAATAAGGCACTCGACCTCCTTTTCATTATGTTTTTTTTTACTTTAGAAAAAATTAACAAGGCAAAAGTCGCATGTGGTATCATAAAATGATCATAGGTTTTGAAAGACTCAAAAGTCTCTACCACGGGCATACAATGGATTGCAATGATTTTTTTTTTTAAAACAAGTCAAAAAAGAAGAGAAATGTGCCCTAAGCCATCGAACAAAAGAAGGAAAAAACCCAAACTTTTATCATTTGCATCCTTCTCAATTCGCTGCTCCTCTTGTCACCGCCCTACCTGTAAGGTTTGAGAGCTAAAACTCATCATTTGCTACGATTTCTAAAGGATTTCTATGCATCTTTTGTGGGATTCGATGACTCCATACTGAAAATGATAGGTAAAAACCGTCTCTATCAAAAGTTTGACCCATTTTCGCTTGTTTTGGAGGTAAAAGAGGCTCTAAGCCATGGCTTTGACTAGCTTTTTGATGCATCTTTCTATTTTTCTTGGCCGACCACCATATGCATTTGTTTTTTACTGTGTTGGGGACGCCCTGAAGGTTGACTGAGGAAAACAATGTGATTTTGACATAGCAATCGGCAGAAAAAAGAGAGGTAAGTCATTTTTTATTGTCGATCTCTCTTCATTTCACTAATTTTTACTTTGCATCTCACTACCAGAGGCGCAATTTGATAGCATTCTGAGTATTTTGAATTTGAAGAACTACATTTTCTTTTATATCTGCAACCTTTCTTCATTTTTTGATACCCCAAAGGCTTGATCTGGCACTAGAGGCCACGACCATGCATACACAGGTATTCTTGAGTATTTGTTTTTGTCTTAAAAAACCTCAAAAGGGTTCGACCCATGTATCTCTTTTGTAATTGATCTTCACCATACAAATTATGATATGGGTTTGTAAAATAATAAAACTCTCTGGTAGCAGTAATGAACTGGGTTCTTTTTTCATTTCCTATAACTTGAAGATAATGATATCACACTGCTCTTCAACATATCATTTACTTTTCTTAGTTTGGCAAAAAACAAACCTTGTAGTACTTAAAACTCTTTATTTCCTCCTGTAGCTTCTTTTCCTTCTGCAATTCGATGTGGGCTTTTGAATTTGTATGAAGAGAATACATGCATTGACTGTCCCCATGGCACTCTGTTATAAAGTTTTAACTTGTGTTCTGCCTTTCCTGTGCAATTCGAATCTGGTCCATTTCCCTAACATGCAAAAGATAAGCCTTTCTTTCATTATTGTGCAATGGCCTTTGGTGTGGATGCAATTTTTGTTCTTGTAGCTATACGATGAAAGTCACAATGACTGAATTCATTGTTATCTAATGCATACTTTCATGTGCTATCTCTTCATAAATAGCTACACTTTTGGTCCTTTGACTGCACTTGTAGGTGATCATACTGTAATTTCCACATATCCTAAGTGCTCTTCTTCTTGAGAACGCAAAATACAAGTTCCCATAACTAAAACTCTTCATTCTTGGCTGCTTCCTTTTGTTGTTCCATTTGCACATTATGATTGTCTTCCTTGATGATGTCAATGGTGTTATTGGCATAAGTTTTGGCTTTCACCTATCTGATTTCCTGTAGAATATGAAGATCCTATCTACTTGTTGTTTCTTCATCATGGTATTTGATTTCTCTATGGCTGTGTGAAGCATAGTGACACTTTGATCTTGATTGCTCTATACTGTTGCACTTGGCACTGACACTCCTTTTCTTGCCTTATCAGCTGGTCATACTGTCTCCTTATTATGATAGTTCCTCTATGTATTGGATTGCACCTTGCATGACTTATCCACTATCCTTTAAGAGACTGTTTATTCAATGCTCACTAGTGATCTCTTATTGTTCATTCAGTTCACTGTTAATGTATAAGATGAACTCCCCTGCTATCTATAAGTTGTTCTATCTTGTGTCCTTGGTTGTCATGCCCTTGATGTGGTATTAAATGTTGTTCATTGCTTTAGTTTTATCTTTATAGAAGCATGGCTATCTCAACCTCCTGTAGCTACTCTCTACTATTCCATGATCATGACTGTACCTCTTCTCTTGCTATGGTATGGCAAATGAGATACCAATGATTACTGTATCAGTTGACTATTCATCTCCTTCATGACAATGATGTTTACTTGCTACTGTAAGACATGATGCAATATGCATTCTAATTCATTACTATGGCTGCCTTAGCTACTCCATACATGTACTTGATTCTTTCATGTCACTCTTGAGACAGGAGCAACAAAAAATCAATTTGTAATGGCAAAATATTTAATGTGAGTTGTGCTTCATTTGTACACATGTTGTCTCCTATATTGGTTATGGCTGCTCCATTTCACTTGAATAGTAACTTGATATTCTATGGTTATTAATTGACTATTCTGCCAATATCATGATTTTAAAATGCACATATGAACAATACATGACATTGCAACTTTGATATTTCAATTTCATACCTCATTGGGCAGCCTGTACAGAGCTCAATGCTTATAGATGATTCTTATCTTGCTCCATGGTATAACTGTTCCACATGTTGTTCCATGATAAAGACTTGAATGAACCATGTGCAAATTGTACCAACTTGACTGTACCTTCTCTCTTGTACTCGATACATCTAATATAGTAGCAACATGCATGTGATGAAAACATCATGATGTTTGGTCTATCGAATATCTCTGCATTAATGTCATTGCTCCGAGCATGCTAGGCTCGACCCTTATGGGAGCCCATTTTCTCCACATGCCATTTAATAAAAGATGAATCAACAAACTAATTTCTCATATACATGTACAGGAAGCAAACATGTTAGCATATGAAACATATCTTTGATTCATGATGTGGGGTTACTCATATGGATCAATCTCTTTCTGATATAGCACTTATGTCTTCTCATTCTGACCTCTCTTATGTTGATATTTGATTATTGATATTGCTGCTACATAAAAGTGAATGGTACTTTTGAAGTTCTGATTGTGTATAAAAAACTTGGTACCCTGAGCATTAACAAAAATTATTTTCAAGGTACGTCGGAGCTCAAACGAATGAAGGAAGATAGCAGCCGGCTCGACCACGGGATTCGTCATTCGCAGGCAATGACGGGTCCACTTTCTTTTCCTATGCATCTCTTTTCTTTCAAAAGTAAAATTTACTTTTATGTTGCCTATTTCAGTTACTCTTATGGCTTGTGTGGGAGCATTTCATTTGACATTCATGAATAATAAAAAAAAACTTTTAAAATATGCAATGTTGTATGGTTCTTCTTGATTGTAAACAATTGCATTTAATTGAAGTTCTTTTATGGCATTTTTCTCTTGGCAAAACACTCATTAATAACATACATGCACCCCTTAAAACTATAAAGCTTAACCAGCTCCACTTGATTGAGTTAGAAAATTAAAATGGGTAACAATTACAGAATAGACCCATATATTGCATCAAGGAATTTCCGTAAGTTCATTTGATGAAAGTATTCTGAGGACCTAGTATCCTCCCTCGGGTTTCGGCAATTGGCCAGGTACGAGGTCAATCCTCCTGAGTACTAGAGACTTCTTTAGTTATCTAGTTAATCTTCTTAAGTTAAGGATTGAGATTACGAAGATGATTACAAAATAATTCCTTATATTCGAAGGACCTAAGTACTAGGGGCATCCTTCGCCATCTAGACTGCCTACATACCCTATATCCACGGGATCAAGGTCCCCTCCGGATGCGATTGACACTGAAATTTGCGAATATGTAGTTCTATCTTGCACTATGTTTGATACAATTGTGAGCAAGTATCCAACCCTTTCTAGGGTTGTTCCCTGCCCCAGACAGTTCTTCTTCGGCTGCCACCCACTCCAGTGAAACAGGGATGGTAATTAGTCCACTGCCACAAACACCTAAAAAGGGTGTTTGTCATTTAGTCCTAGTGTTTAGGAATCCCTATCAGGGGCTCACTCCAAGAATTAAGTTTACATCCTCAAATCAAATTGGGTAGTTGGGTGACTAGGTCCATTTGAGTTTCCCTAATGCTTTCTGATCACCAAGATCTGCGAAGGCGAGGTGAGAGCATACGACAATTTAGGGTTTCTTGTTTAGACTAGTTGCCTAATCTACCATTTTATAAGTCATCTCTGAGTTAGACTTGTGTTGTCAATAAACCCCATTTTCTGATCCCCAAGGTCCGTGAAGGCAAGGTGAGAGCATACGATAGTACCTATCGCCAACAAAAGTCTATCTATAGAGAACATTGTGCCCTAACTAGACTAGTAGTTTCATTTTTCAAACCATAGTTCTTGAACTAATATCCAACTTGTTAGTGTCTAATCGGCTGAGGGTTTGCCTGCTCCAATGCACAGGCAGATTCGGTCAACAGATACGAGAGGTTGCGTGAGCTGCCTCCCCTTCACTTCTGGTTTTGCCGCACCAAGGGGGGTATCCCTATAGCTAAAGATTTATCTTTGACTCATCCAATGACGGAAAGATTTAGCTTTACAACAACAGGCAGAATACTCTCACGTATGGACCAAGGTTTGAATGATAGATCACAAGTTTGGCAACACTCTTAGACATATCTAATTGGTCGAGAATGAGAGTATGCAGGGGTCCTGATCCTATTCCTACAAACTAACAGGTTGGAAAAATAGAATGATTTGTTTTAAAGTTTGGATATAAGACAGGGGGTTTTGGATCATAACTACTAATCCAAAAGCAGACCGGTGCCTATCTCAGGGCAAGGAGTCAACTAGATGTATACAAGAGAATGGCTTGCAACTGACATTCAAGTTTCAAGGGGTAGAACTAGTATTTGCCTTACAAATACCACCCAAAGATAAGTATTTAACTGTGTCTACTTACATACATCCTAGCTGACATACAACTTTCTCCATACTCAACCAAAAACAATTTAATCCACTCCTTGAATGGAAGTTAAAGTTTAAGCATGTGATACAGAAATCCATACCCTAGAATCTGAGAAACCCTTAGCAACTAGATTCAAAAGAAGAGAATGCATACAGCACATGGAGACAGACAGAAAAACACATGCAATAATGCATTTTTCATATAAAATGACAAGAAACTAAACATATGTGCAAGATACACTCAAATGCAACTCATAAACTCGAAAAGAAATAGCACAGCCCATAAAATATTCTATTTTTTTCGTTATTTTTCCCCCAAAAAAGCCCAAGTCTTCAACAACAACAAATGAGTAACACAGTCTGCATTTTATAGCAAGACAGTGTACTCAGCAATAATTACAAGGCATTTCAAAATTCCTGTCAACTACAACGCACCACAGAGTAGCGCTCAAGTCATTGAATGTTCTAGGCAAAGAGAAGGAAGGGAGCAGGTGAGATCGGGAACTGTGCAGCCGTCCAAGATTTTCATCCTTGAATGTGGTAGCTGGCCGATCATCTCGACCAATACCTCTGCAAATTTGCCATCAATGCCTTACCTACCCACGGGATGCAGCAGACTGCGTGTCCTGTGGTTTTCCTGCCAAGAAATGAACTGTAGATACATAGGAAAACCCATCTGCTTTGGAAATTTGAAACGGGCCATCGATTTTCCTCTATTGCTGAGATCTTTGGCTCCTAATCATGCTAAAATCCATTGGCCAGTAGAAACTTGCCACGTAGCCCCTTTATCTTCTTATCGCTGACCTTTCCTGCTTCTGTTTTACCTTTTTCACCCATTTGTATATGCAAAAGGACATGTATATACAAACAACCGCCTACATACAAAGTGCGGACCCCAAATTGCTATAGAACAAATTGAAATTGCAATCGGGTCCCGCCTTGTACAGCTCTCTTTGCATATCTTCTTTGTATATTGCAGATACAAATGCAATATACATTCTACAGATTTCAAATTTTTATGAAGCGCTTTGAAATCGCTTTGAAATCTAGCTTGTATCTCTATTTTCTTGTATATCGGCATATACAATGCCATATACATGCAAGCCGCGGATGCCAGCTCAAAATTAGCCAAATCTGACTTTTGAATCGGGTCCGGCTTGTATCTTAACTTTTGCATCTTCACAATGTATATCAGCATATACAATTCGAAACATACATCCTGCGAACGCCAACCACTTCACCAATGTAGTTAACCTTCTTGTCATGTCTGCTCTGCATCTACCTTGCTTGCATATTTTGCTTTGTATCTCAGCCTTGTATGTGTCCAATGTATATCGGATATACATTCACTTTTGTATATGCATCGGTCGTCGGGGAGACTGTTGCATGAATTGCCGATGACCTTTATCCCGCCGATAGAGCCTTTGTATATTTGCCGATATACACTCGGCTTTGTATGCTCATATTGTATGTCGAACACATACAATCTCCTTTGTATACCTGCAAGTCCCACCAAATGTATCTCCTGCTGCTTTGTATGTTGCCGAATATACAAGACCCCTTGTATATTTGCACTGTAGTGAATGTATATGCCCCCCCTTTGTATATCTGCAATGTACATTTCCCAATGTATGTCGGACATACATTCACCATTGCATCTGTCTCGATGTACATTGACCCTTGCATGTTTGCTTGTATGCCGCCAATGTATTATTTCTTTGCATGTTTTCCTTTGTATCTAGCCGTTGTATGTCTGAACATACAACACAAAATGTACATGCAACCCGATATACAAGCAGGGAATATTCTCAGAATATGCGAAAGATTCCTCAACGTATATGCACCTTTTTTAAGCCCGATATGCATTGCGAAATGCATGTAACTGATTTTTTCACCATTTTTGAAGGCCGATTGAAATTTCTTTGGGCCCGCCAATGCACAATGCACTTGTACATTCAAACATACATGTTTATACAAAGATACATGCATGCAACTGAATTTTTTGCATTTTTCAACTGCAAAGGCCAAAAGACTTAGAAATTTTTGGATTTTTTGTGAAGGGGCCTGCAGACTTAAATGCCTAAAACTTGAAAGTTTATGCAGGCACTAACACAACCTATGGGTTTAATCAAACTCGATAGTTTACTACAGTTTATCCTAGGCTAGCTTGTATGAATTGGTTAGACATATGTATCATTCAAAATTAGCGAGGCCATTGCCACACAAAACTTCATTTCTTCCATAGCAATTACAAGCTTAATTTCAAACGAATAGAAAAGAAAAATTATTTCTTAACATGAAAAAATTTATAACTGAATTGTGAGTTACCTTCTATGAAATAAATAATAAAAGGTAATCATTTATTGGCAAGGAAAAATACATACTAACTTTTGTTTTACCATAATCTACATGCTAACTAATTTGTTTAATTTACACAATTTAAATAACAATATTCAAGTATTAAGAATTTCCACCTATATTCCTAACAATTTAGTTGTCAAAATAAATTCAAAATTTATTTCCCGCTAAACTCTTTACCCAAGAAAATTCATTTTATTATCATACTCTATTAACCCTTTTATTTACAAAATTAAAGTACAAATAAGTGCTTCCAAGGTATATATATATTTTTCTTTGTATGGGTCCTTCTCATATTCAAAGATGATACCCATAGGTCAATTAATTGAAATTACAATAAATCCATATTCTAAATATAAAAGATAATAGAACAATAATTGTATTTAAAAATAAAATCTACATTTTACATTTTTTAAATAATGAGATAATTTGTAACTAAATAAAATTTACATCCTTAAAGCAAACTATGAAATTTCCAAATCTATAAATCATTTCCTAATATGCCTAATCTTTTCAATATTCTTGGCTAATTTATAGGACGATTTAATTTGTAATCTTATGAAAAGTAGAATGTTTCTAATTTTTACCAGAATTGAAAGAATTCCTAACAAGGTTCGAAAAGGCTCTATTAGACATATATATAGATATATAAAATAAATGTGAAATCATAAATAGAGCACAGGAATTGTTGACACAAGGTCTTTTAGCGCCCTCATCTCATGGAATGAAATAATTGCAGAATATGTATAATGGGTAACTTATTGAAAAATGCGTTGGAACTTTCAGGTAAATAGATTTGGCAGGTGTGAAGCTAATTTCAACCACCTCTGCCAGCGACCTCTCTGCCATTGCCAAAATGGGTGCGTTGGAACAAGTAAGTGTGCCTATCAATGTATAATGGTTGAGGGATTTTGTTAGTTGTTGTAGTTGCAAGAGCCCTGGTAGACATGTATGCAAAATGTGGAAGCATAGAAAAGGTGCATGAGCCTTTTGTCAAAATGCCTCAAGAAAAGTGGTTTCTTGGAATGCCATGAGCACAGGATATATTAAAATTGGGTTTATTGAAAAATGCGCTCAGAAACTTTTAGGTGGAGGTAACCGACATCCTTATTGTCTACGCTCAAATAGGAGCTCTGGATGAGGGTAAGAACATACTAGAGGTGTCATTTGGTCGTTCTAGTCCTTGGGTGACACAAATTTCTTGATCTTTATCTAATTCCACAAGGCCTAATGTGTTTTGATCAAAGGCATTTTGATGGCTTTTAGGATTATTTCCTTCATCTTGTGAAAATGTGTCCATGAATGCTTTTGTTGGCGTTTTGGGAGGTTTGATATGAAGCAATGGTAGCCCCGATATGACTTGATCTCATGCCCCCTTCTCTTGTGAAATGAGCAATATTTATCATGATTGTGATCTTGAGGTTTATGATGATTGTTGTACGACTGCTTGTTGATTTTCAAGGGATAGTTGTTGACATTTTGGTTCCCCAAAATTGCATGACTATCATAGTCACAATTATTGTTGTTTCTAGATGTTGAAGTGTCTGTTGACCCATCAATGTCTTGATCGTTTGCCAAGGATTTGTTATATGTATATCATGGTTTATCAACCTTCCATTGGCATCATACTCCCTTCTTTCACTATCAATAGCGGCTTGGTCAATTCTATGGGCACTTTTGAGTGCTTCTTCATATGATTTGTAAGGGAATTTTTGGACTTGTTCTCATATGTCATTGTCGAGAGAATGTAAGAAGAGATCACAAAGTTCTTTATGATCCATGTTTGGTGTGTTTGTTTAAGAATATAGAACTTTCCTCCATCATGTGATAAAGTGTGCAACTAACTCATTAGCTTCTTGTTTGAGTGTTAAAAATTCTCATATTCCTGTCTTACTAGTTTGTTTATGTCGAAAGCTGTCAAAAATTGATCAATGAGTTGCCTACAAGAGTGGATTGATGCTTCTAGAAGTCGATAGTACCAATCCAAAGCGATACCCTCCAAAGTCTGGAAAAATCTTTGATACCACCCCATCCCAAGGAAGGAGTTCTCACACTACCATGATGTAAGCCTTGATATGCAAGTTGGGATCAACCTCTCCTTTAAATTTTGGAAGCTTAGGGAGAGGATGTGATAGTATGACTTGACGAATGTTGTAGTCAAGAGGCTCCTTTAAATACCCACGGTATGTTCCTAGGAGGGGGTTATGCATAGAGGGTCTTATTCCTCCAAAAATTAGCCCTTCAGACAGAGCTTGTTGTGCTTATTGAAGGGGTATGCTAGATTGTTGATATCCTGAAAGAGTTAGATGGTTAGATGGTGTCATGTTTATGTTTTGAATATTGGGCGGGATTGTTTGTGGTTGATTTTGCGTCATAGGAATCCTACTTATTTGATTGAGACTTGTGTTGGATGGCGAGGGTAAGGGAGGCCTGAATGTTTCATAGAAGTTTAGATGAGGGGGATTTTGTGTTGCCCCCTGGTTTGATTCAATCTTATCAATGAAAGGATTTCCCTGTGCCCTTGGTTTTTCTTGAATTTTGCTTTGACAAACTTGTTCAACATTTCTATCTTCAAGGGTTCTGATTCATTTAACCAAATTTTCTATAAGGTATATGAGTGAGGCTTCCTCTGTTCTTTGAGTTTTACAACCTTGAGATGGATTGCTCTGCATTGGGGTTTGAATGACCCTACTTGTTCCTTTTGATGATACTTGACATGTCACACATCTTTTATCTTGATGTGCCACATTGAGTGGTTTTTGTGTCCCCAAGCTTCTTGTAAGCTTTTCTTTTGATGACTCACCTCATTGTCCATTTGGGTGGCCATTTTCGTATGGATTGGTCTTGTTGATAGATTTTACATACTTGGCATGTTTTAATTTAGTCAGCTTGAATGACCATGTCTTCGTATATAGGGTTGTTGAAAACCAAGAAGTTGTGGGGCGTTTATTGGATGTCCTTTGAATTTGAATCCATCCCATACTGATTTATCAAGGTAACAAAAAATATGAAGAGACTCTCTCAAAAGTTTTTGTTGTTCATGTCGGGTTCACCAAAATATGTGGTGAATCCGATGTTAGATGTGAAAGTGATGATGAAATGGGATAAAAGCAATGAAAATGCCAAAAGCTTCAATTAGGGGGTTTTTATTTTTTCACGTCAAGTTCACCAAAATATGTACACTCAAAAACATGACTTAGTAGCTTAGGATGGTCAAGTTAGCTTTGACGGAGCACACAAACCCTTCTCCTTGCCATGGGCGAACCTCTATGTCACTCTTGCTCTCAAGAGGAGGCGAGACACGGGAGTGGTCCTACTTGCTCGAGAGTTGGACTTTGTAAAGAACAATCAATCGGTCTTGGGGCCTTTCCTGAGGGTTGTTCACTAAGTTGTACTCAATGATCGTGGATGTTGAAATAATAATATGACCCAAAGGGTCACTGGTCGCTAATCTCCTATTTGGGTTAGCTAGATTCCAACGCCTATTTGGTTGTCTGTTATAGTCATTTATGAGTCTTCTACGTTGGAATCTTTCCTCTCCTGCTCGAAGGAGTTATTGGATTTGATGTCTTTGTTCAATCAACCTAAGCCTATGTTATTGTTCTTGAATGGTCAATTGTACATTATGAGGTCTGGGTGTAACTCTTTGATCTCCTCTAGGATTGTTCTCACCCACTCACCTCTAAGTTTAGGGCACATTTGCGAGCTTGAATAGAGAGAGTTGGTTTGAGTTAACAACGAGTAAATTTATGTTTGACTTAGGGTGATGACCTAAGGTTTGCTTTGCTTTGTTTGAGTTGATTGATTTGTGTTGACCTTGTGATGAAATCGAGGGTTTGTGAACTTGTTTTGATTTCTTTTCGATATTTTTTAATGTTTTTTGTATTTTGTGGGTTTTTGGTAAGAAATGCAAGCTACAATGTATGCAAACAACTTTTTGTTATTTTTTTATCAATTTTTGAAATAAAATGAGCTAAGTTAAACTAGGAATTGAAATATATATGCACACTAGAATGAAATTACCTAATGCAACTACTCTAAAAAAAAATTTGTATTTTTCGATATCGGTTTTGGGCTACTCTAAGAATTGGAAAAATGCTTTGAAATGAAACTAATCTAAATTACAATAAAATAAGCTAATCTTACAATCTAAATTAACCTATCAAGGAATTTGCAATACATGGTTACTATTGCAAAAGCAAGATTGATTTACTAATTACTACTAAAAAACATGAAGGAACCTAAATATGAAGGTGCATGAGCCTGGCATATCCCCAGAGATCCTTGTAGTAGACTCCCATTCCTCTGCAACAATGGGGTACTCCTCTTGGAAAACATGTATTAGACGACAAACAAATTGAACAAAAGCTTGAGACATCTTGGATGAAGCTATGAGAGCTTGAATGAAGCACTTGGGCTTGAGAATTGGCTAGCATGACAATGTTGTACGAAGCTTTTTGAAGAACTCGAGCATAAACAATAAAAGCAAAAGGCACGACAGTCCTGCAATGAGCATTAGAATGCTAAGGGAGAGCAAAAACTAAGAAAAATCAAGCTACAACAATGAATTTGCCTCATATGGGAAAACTTTGAAGCTTGGCAACAATGAAGGCTAATGACATGAAAGCTTTGAAACTTTGAAAAAATAAAGAAAGAAAAGAAGAAAGAGGCTCGAAGGCTTGTGAAGAAGCTTGAAAAAGCTTGTGAAGACAAGAAGAGTATTCTCCAACTTGAGAAATAATGGAGAGGGGAGGGGTATTTATAGCTTGGAAGACACATAAGAGGGGGAAGTTGATTGAAGAATTAACTCCTTTGATTGAAGAGTTAACAAAAATTGATTGGGGAGTTAACTTCCTTGAATGATAAGAGGATTGGGTTGATTGGACAATGAACAAGCCTTGATAAGCTTTCACAAAAGAAGAAATGGAGTTAGCATGAGATTGATTGAGAAAAGAGAAGAATTGATTTGTGAGTTAGAAAGGAGTGATTGGGAGTCTTGAATCAGTTAGAAAAGTTGATGATCAATTAGGGAAGGTGACACACAATTAGGGCTCAATTTGAAGCAAATTTGGGTCAAAATAGAGCTAATTTTGGGCCCAAACTGAAGAACTTGCACTCAAAAACATGACAAGGTTGCCCACATTCATAGGGTGTGATGAGCCAAATATATGACTCATCTATTTCATTATATTTCCTGTTCTGTGAGACTTTAACAAAACACTATGGCATATATGTTTACATATTATTATAATTATGTTTGTCTTTTGGATGGATTATGCACATGTTTGGTTTTCATTTCCTTTGATGAAATTTCTTAACTTATTTACTTGAATTACATTTTCAAAGTGCATATCTTATGAATTGTGGTACAAGTGGTTTGTGTTTGCATAAGAATTACACTAGTAAGATTTCCAGTGGTCTTCGGATCCCTCCGGAGCCCCATTTTCTGCGAAGAACCTGAACTCCAGACGGCTCCAAATGTTTTTACCCTCTAATAGAGTCATCCTCCCCTCGAGTCAATGACTATTACTGGCTGATCCTAGGGCTACCCAAAAGGCCCAGCAACGCAAACATGACCCACGCCTCAATTAAGGCAGCTGTTATAATCTAAATCTCCATGTCACTCCATTTTAGTGACTAACTAAAGTAGCTGTTAATTGGTGTCAGTTCCAACTAAAGTCATTGCCACCAAGCGCCATGCCATTCCAGGAAATCACTCAAGTTCACCAACAACCAAGTCGATACAAATCTCTGATCTTCAGTAACCCGTAGTAGAATCATCAATGTAATAAATAAGGAACTGGCTTCAATTCCAATTCACCGTAGTTAGATTCACTGTTAGTTATCTCCTTTTAATAAAGCTCAATTGTATAAGTAGGAGCATGTCATCTCTTCAAGTTAGTTCCAGATTTTAATAGCAAGTTGTAAACTGTTTATATTTCCAATTAGAGGGAAAACTCCTAGTTTTTCCAATTCTGTATCCATGTCCATTTCTGGACTTTGATTTAATGCAAATGAAGGGGGAATTCTTCTGAAAGGTTGTTCAAGCTCAGAGGATCATCTCCAACTGGGAAAGTAGGGCCTGCTTCCCCAAACTAGAAGAGATCACTTGGTATTTTATGTAGTTCTTCTTTGTCTTTCTATTTAGTGAAATTATCTGTGTGTGTTAATTTTGTGATATGTTCTCTCTTTTCATTACCACTGTTTTGCAAGTTGTCACCTGCAGGTTTATTTTATAAATTATGAAAATACCAAAAATAGGATTGTGATTTCAATGACACTGATATATTCAGAGTGTGTCTTTGCTATTATTCGACAATAGATTCAATTACCTTGAAGTTTTGTTTCAGCATTTAAGATAGTTTCCTTTCAAGCAAGTGTGTTTATTTTCAAAGCAATTAGACTAGTTTCCTTTCAAGCAAGTGCGTTTATTTTCAAAGCAATTAGACTAGTTTCCTTTCAAGCAATTGTGTTTATTTTCAAAGCAATTAGATTGGTTTCCTTTCAAGCAAGTGTGTTTATTTCCAAAGCAATTAGAATAGTTTCTTTCCAAATATGTGTGTTTCCTTTCAAAGCAAATAGATAGTTTCATTTCCTTGCATGTATGTTTCTTTCCACAAGATAAGTAAGCCAGACTTTGTTTACCAACCACTAATTCAAATTCACTCCAAAATCCCCCACACTAAGATTCTTATCGCAAATCGCTCCAAACACCTCCAAATTGATAATCAAATGATGTGAATTAATGAACACTATCATGACCTCATCATTTTTGGTGCCATTGCCGAGGAAAAATCTACAAATCATTGTAGGTTTAAGGTGTTGATAAGATTTCTTGAACAAGCACATTCCAGTTTCAATAGTTTATGAGAAGGCCTAGGGACACCCTAGGTCAATTCATTAAGCAAACCATAGCTAGCACATCTTTGGAACTTAATCATCTGAGTGATCAGGGATCTCTTGTAACATTCGAATCTCCCATTCTCTCTGACGCACCTTTTGAAATGGGTGATAATGGTGATCATGAGGAGCCATCTAACAATAGAACATTCTCTCATGCAATCACCATCACTCGCGAGAGAAATGAACCTCCCATGAAAAATATATCTCTTGCATTCCTACCCACCTTTCGAGAGAAAACTTCTAAAGATCTAGACCAATTCCTGTTTGAATTTAAGGTCCTCTACTAGACCTATGATTATGCCATAGACAACTAGAAATTAAAACTTTTTCCTTCCACTCTCAAGGAGTGAGCACTCTAATGGTTCATGGGTTTGAGTGTAGAATCTATCACTACTTGGAACGTAATGGAAACTATTTTCGTTGACAAATATCAAGACTGTTGTAGAGTTAGGGATCAAAAAGATGAACTCTTTTGCATGAAACAAATGGAAGATGAAAATTTGGAGGATTATGTGGATAGATTTCTATTTGTTCATAGGATATGTGGAAATAATTTAGATCAGGAATTAGGTAAGACCATTTTCTAAGAGGAATTGATGACGAAATCAGGGAAGCCTTAAACCTAATGGGAAAAGGAGATATTAATAAACAAGATTTTTCAAAAATTGTGGAAGTTTGTAGGAATTACTCTCATACTCATGCAGGTAAGAGAATACTGAAGAAGGGTAGTTCTAGTGATGTTACAAAAGCCATGGAAGAACTAGCAAATTTGAAAATTGATATCTTGCTTCACTTGAATACCACTTTGGATGGTATGCAAGCTAGTAAAAGGAACACATAACCCTTAGCCATTTATTGCCCTCGTTGTAGAGAAAAACATCTGCTTAGGGAATGTCCTTCGAATCGAATCAAGTTATGCAAAATCTGTGAGAAAAGTCATCCAACAAATGAGCGTAGCCTACTCCCTGAAATTAAAAATAAATTGAAGAAGGTACCAATAGACAAGGAAGAACTAAACTTGATTGGCCAAAAACAACTAAATTATGGATTCAATCAGTTTTCAAACCAATATGCTCCAAGGGCCCCATCAAATTGGGGCCCAACCTCTTGGCATGGACCTTGGGGGGGTCCACTTCCCCTAATGCAAATGCCACCCTAGTAGGGACCAGCATGCCCTCAACCAGACTAGACAAATCAATCTTGGACCAACCCTCAGTGGTCAAATCAACAACAATATCAACAACAGTGGGTACCTCAATATAACCAAGGAATGAGGCAATTTGGGAATCAACCTCAAGCCTGACTTCTTGGACCTTCACAACCAGTAAACCCGAATCCAAATGATTAGGTAAATCAACCTCCAATGCCTACTCAGCCAGTTCCCAATCCTAAAAACAATAGGCCACAACAACAGATGTATAACACAAATCCAAATACAACCACCCTAAATGTTGTGGAAATAAATGATATTCAGCTTCGATCTCGGAGCATCCTTGTAAATATTCCCATAGAGGAAGACATCGAGGAAGATGAAGTAACACACAATGTTGATAAACAACAAAAAGATGAAATGATTGAAATAAGAATTTCATAAAAAATTCCAAAATAAACCTTTGTCCCATACCCAAAACGATTTAAACAGACTCCTCCAAAATCTCAGGAAAACTAGCTTACACATGATGACTCGCAGTTAATCAAGGAACTTAGAAAGATACATATTGAAGTTCCTTTGTTACAAGCGATAAAAGATATCCCAAAAATAAATCAGACCATTAAGATCTTATGCCTAAAACTTTTAGGTAGAAAATGAAAATTACCCAGCACAATCCAAGTAGAAGGAAAACTTGCCGATGTTTTGTCAGGCAAGCTAATTCCTCAAAAATATGGGGACCCTGGAAGTCCTGTTATTTCAGTAGAAATAAAAGGAGTGTCAGTCTCTAATGTACTGATTGACCTAGGAGCTGCTATTAATGTGATGACTTCAGAAACCGCAGAAGCTCTATCATTAACACATATTCAATCAATATCAACTATGTTATAGCTAGTAGATTTGTCTATCACCAAACTAGAGGGAATTCTTGAGGATATCATAGTTACTATCGATACCTGGGATTACTCAGTTGATTTCCTCATCCTTCAGACCAGAAAGAAACGTTCAGGGTACCCAACAATACTTGGTAGAACTTGGCTGGCTACCGCAACAACCCTTATTGACTGTAGGTCAGGAAACATGACTATTTCAAATGGGAAAAAGTTGAAAGAACTTTCCATCTATCATCCTACCAAACTGTTCTTACAATATGAGAACAAATCGTGGATAGATGACCTGATGGATTTAGATGAAGAAGACGCCTCCTCATTGGCAATGGTAACAATTGCAGAACATTTTGAAGAATGCAATGAGGAGTATAAAGAATTGGAATCAAATCGCGAAACCTCCTTGTACAGTGTCGCCCAACAAGAGGTCTCCGGATGGCTCCAGAGAGACCCGAAAGGATCTTTCAAGGCATACCACTGTCCATATTCTAAACAAATTGCCTCCCACTTAAGTTATCAACAAGCAAAAATCTTACACCAGATTGTGCCTCACCTTTGTTCGTTAAATACTCTGTTAAGTCCTTACAAAGACCTCCTTTTTGTTCATAATGGTATAAAGCAAATCATTGTCCAAACCAACAAACAACTCTTTATCAGTAGTTGGTTAACAAAGGCAGAATAAATTCGGTTGACAAAACTTTTGCAAAATCATACCCAGGCTTTTGCATGGGAATACAAAGACATGAGAGGAATTCACCCCAGTGTATGCACACATCATATCTACACTAAAGATGTCTGTCATGCTAGACAACCACAAAGGAGAATTAATCCAGCCTTGAGGGACATAGTGAAGGAAGAAATAGAGAAATTGTTACAAGTAGGATTCATCTACCCCATTTCTGACAGCTAGTGGGTATCGCCATTGGTTATAGTACCAAAGAAAAATGGCAAGTGGCGAGTCTGCATTGATTATAGATAATTGAATAAAGCCACTAAAAAATACTATTTCCCACTTCCCTTCATTGACCAGGTTCTAGATAACCTGGCTGGTAGTCGCTATTTCTCCTTCCTGGAAGGATTCAGTGGCTACAATCAGATCTAGGCAGCTCCGGAATATCAAGATAAGACTACATTCATGTGTCCATGGGGGACATTTGCTTACAGAGTTCTTCCATTTAGATTATGCAATGCACCGGCCACATTTCAACAAGCCGTGTTGGCAATTTTTGCTGATCTAGCCAATACATGTGTGGAAGTTTATATGGATGATTTTACGGTGCATGGAAAAACTTTTGATGAAGCCTTGAACAATTTGAATAAAGTGCTTGAAAGGTGCAAAGAACATCAGTTATCTCTGAATCATGAGAAGTGCCTTCTTATGATGACTGAAGGGATAGTCCTAGGTCACCACATCTCACAAGAGGGAATGAAAGTAGACCCCAAAAAGGTTGAAATTATAGTTCAAATTCACCCTCCTCAAATTCAAACTAAAGTGAAAAATTTCTTAGGACATGTTGGGTATTATCGAAGGTTTACTGAAAACTTTAGTAGAAAAGTTGATCCTTTGTTTACCTTGCTTAAAAAGGATTCAAAATTTAACTGGACACCACAATGTCAAGAATCCTTTGAAGCCATCAAAAGTGCCCTCATGACAACACCAGTCATCAAAGGACCGAATTGGAGTGAACCATTCCATATTCACACTGATGCCTCCAATTAAGCTATTGGAGCAGTCTTAGGATAGGTAAACAAATCTGGAGGGATGCATGCAATTTATTATGTTAGCAACAACCTAAACTTTGCAGAGAAAAACTATACCACTACATAAAAGGAATTCTTAGCAGTAGTTTATGCAATCAACAAGTTCTGCCACTACATCATAGGATACAAAGTTTTTATACATACTGATCATGCAGCTATTAGATAACTGATGAATAAAGCTATGGTAGGTGGTAGAATTATTAGATGGTTGTTATTGTTGCAAGAATTTGACATAACCATTGTTGATAAACCTGGAAAAGATAATGTTGTCATTGATTTCTTATCCATATTGATTGTGCAGAGAAGTAACAAACTAGTGGATGACACATTTCCAGATGAACATCTCTTCAACCATTTCCATACAATCGCCATGGTTTGCAGATTTAGCTAACTATTTAGTTTTAGGGCGATGCCCACAGCATTTCAATCAAAAAGAAATCAGGCAACTAGTTCGAGATAGCTCCAGATACAAATGGGTAAATGATATATATTGTTTAAGAATTGTCCTAACTATGTATTGCAAAGGTGTTTATAAGAAACTGAAGTCTATGACATAATCTGAGCATGCCATGATGAACCTTCTGGTGGACATTTTTCAGCCCTCCGGACAGGACATAAAATTCTGGGAGCAGGGTATTTTTGGCCAACAATGACCAAGGATATTCAACATTATGTCAAACACTTTGACCAATGTCAGTGAATGGGACGTCTAACTCCTACCATAGAGATGCCGCTCCATCCTCAAGTGATTCTTGAACCATTTGAAAAATGGGGAATAGATTTTGTGGGGCCGATAGATCCACCTTCCAGAGGAAATCACTTCTATTTGGTCTACACCGACCATGCCACTAAATGGGTTGAAGCAAAAAGCACTACCAGCATCAAAGGAAGATAATGTTGTAGATTTTCTGTATAAGCACATTTTGCAAAGGTTTGGAACACCTAAAGTCATTGTTTCTGATCAAGGACCACAATTCATGTCTACTATGATCAAAGCATTCCTGGAAAGATATAAAATCTGTCACAGGAAGTCCTCTCCATATCATCCTCGGAGCAATGGTCAAGTAGATGTAACGAATAGAGAACTAGAGAACATCCTCACAAAAACCATTTTAGGTAAAAGAACAGATTGGCTGAAAGAATGATAGAAGTTGTTTGGGCTTACAACACCATGTGGAGGACCATCACTAATTTCACACCATACGAATTAGTCTATGGAAAACACCCAGTGTTGCCCATAGAATATGAGGTGGAAACATTGAGAACAACACTTGAGGTTGGAATAGACTTAACTAAAGCACATCAACACAAGATGATGCAACTCAACAGATTGGAAGAGATGCAGATGGAAGCATTGCAGCACACTGAGTTAATTCAACAACAGAGAAAAGAATGGCACGACAAACACATTATCAGTAAGCAGTCCAAACAAGGAGATTGGGCCTTGTTGTACGACTCCAAATATCAAGATCTAAAAGGGAAATTGCACACCAGATGGTTGGGGCCCTATAAAATACAAGAAACCTTCAGCAATGGGGCTGTTTAGTTAGTTCCCATTGATGGAGATCGCATAGTTCTTCTAGTTAATGGACATAGGTTGAAGTTGTATCACAAACCAACATCCAAAGAAGAATTCTCCGCAGAAATTCAGTCTTGGATAGAACATTTTTCCGTGGAAGATCTTTCTTCCATGGGATTTACGCTCTAAATGATGACTCTGGAATAAATAAAGCAATAAAGGTTGAAAACCAGAAATGGCGGAATTTGCTGCCAAAAAAAATTGGGCAAAGTTGAAAACTAGAAATGGTGGCTTTGTCTAGAGGGAAGAATGAAAACCAACAATGGTGATCTTTCCTTTGAATCCCCCATTTCCTTCAATAAAATTCCTTTTTGCAGTTCTGTAGGTCTTTGTGTTGATTTTTTTTGAAGAGCTCTAAATAGATCCCGATAGCTCCAGACGGCTACAGATTGCTCCAGATGAATACCAATGGATAATATCTTTCCAAGTACCATTAGGCGCTATGTTGTATGTATCACAAAAATTGATTTGGTAAAAACATTAAGGCGAAATAATCAAAGGGATGGGTACTTTACAAGGTATATTCCTTCCTTAAAACTTATATAGTTATTTTAATATGTTTATGTATGCCACGTGTTCCCCGACTTGCATGCAGTCCTCATCTTTTTACACACCATGGTAGTTGCATAAATGATTGCAGTCCGACAGGTGGCAGCCACAGGTTTGTCTGCAGATCTTGTGTACTTTACAATGAAATATAAGTACTTGGTCATCATGGCAACAACATTTCAAATAAATGCCATAAACATAAATAAGCGTTGGATTGAGAAATAATAATGATCGGTATTTATGACTATTTAAGGGAAGTACATTTGAAAAGACATGAGAGCTAGGATTGCTGGCGTCAGCTCCAGATGTGTATGGAAAAGCAGTTAAGGTGGTGGCTGAGAAATTACACTTCGCACGCGACCACTCTAGTTCGAAATCTCAAAGTACACGCCATGAATGTTGAAAAGATGGGCAGGGTAACTGCCAACTTGTCCATCTTGCATGCAATTATTCCTTCACACAAACATGCATTTGACAACTCAAAGTTCATAGTTCCCTCTTGTTTGAAACAAGAGATAGAAAGCAAAGAGAACAAAAAAAACCAGAGCTCCATTTTGACATTTTGCTGCAAACTCATACAAAATCAACTGACCAAACGGGTAACAAAAGGAAAGTCGAACTAGAGAATGCAATTTGTTATGACGCTAGCGCACAAATTTTCCAACAAGCCGGATGGTTGGCATTTTTGCAGAAATTTGAAGGATTTGAAGCTGAATTGGTCGAGGAGTTTGTTACAAACTTCCATAGGACCTTCACCACTGTAAAAGGGTTAAGAATACAAACCAATCCTACCATAATTAGTCAACTTTCTGGTATACCTACAGTAGGTGTTGATTTGTTTCAACTAAAGGCATTGAAAGGACCAATCTTCCATACCCATGGAAGACCGTGGTCTTGTGGATCATGAAGTTCTTCACATGTGATTGACAATATGGTACAGTTTTGGGCCGTGGGATACCGCTACTTACCCACCCAAGGCATGGGCCCAATAACCCCCAATATTTGATAAATGTTCCTGCTTTTCTGCATACAAATCTTGTCACCATGATGACTAAAAGAAAGAACAAAGAAGGGCAGATTAGCCACCCAAGTTTGATACATTTGATCATTAAGCACCACTTCTTGCCGCAGGAGGATGATCAACAAAAATGGGAGGACTTTGTCACCCTGCAGCCCAGAAGGAAAAAGGTGAAACATCATACTTCCACTGTCTCCGTTTCAGGAGACCCTATTGCAGTTTCCTCCAAATCCCCTGAAGTCCAGTTTTGATGACTTTGGAGAAGAATAGAGTAGAGTAGTCAAGCAGATGAAGCCGTAGCATCCACCTCTGCCTGAATATGCCACCACTGGTTAGTTATCTCTTCAGATGAAGAGGACAGAGGAGAAGCAGAACAAAACCCTACTGCCATCTCAGGTGAACATTCTTCCCCTGCAGCACATCCTGGAGAAGAGACTCATGAGGAGAGGGGAGTTGAGGAAGTTGGCGGTGGTGAGATTCCCGAGGAAGTTGGTGAAGAGGATGCCCCAGAAGAAATAGGGGAGGATATATTGCAACACAGCCACAAGAAAGGAAAATAGACCCTTGAGGGAAGCTTCAAGGACACCACAGCATAAGAAACTTGGCATGCCCTAGCCCTATCCAAAGTTGAGTTTGAATTGAAGCAATGCAGGGCACAATTGGAGGCCATGGCCCAACAATTGAAGGCCAAAGACGAGGAGTTGGAAAAGCAAAAGGCAAAGGCTGAAGAGGAGAAGGAAGAAAAAGAAAAGGAAGTTTATGTTTTCAAGAAAGATGTAGATAACCACAAGGCCATGGTGGCCCAAAGAGACATTTAGATAACTCGACTTAGGCAAAAAGCTGCTCAACAAGCCCTTGCACCTACCTCATTAAATATCTATGCACAAAATTTGTAGTTAACATTGGATAACAAACAACTCAGAGGTGAAATCATAAAGCTTCAGAGAGATCTAGAAACCCTTAGAGCATAGAAGGTGGCGGTAGAGAAGAACTTGGCTTTAGCTTGTGAAACAGGGGAGACCATGCTAGCTCAATGCCCACCATCAAGTGTGTATGCCTTGTTCCTTCGAGAATAATTTTTGAGATGGAAATTACCCAGGATCAGTTGCAATCTTCCATTTGACTTTGATAATGATAGGGATTTCGTTGAATGTTATTTACAAAATCCAAAAGACCAACAAAATCTCTTGTGTGAATTCTTCCAACATGGTCATATTATGGGACATGTCAATACTTCAATGCTTAATTTATATGTAGGAGAACTCCAGATTTGGAGTTATTTGTCTCTTCTTAGAAATAACAGGCTATGGGAGGAAAGGATGGAAGAATATGATGTTGTTGCAGGATCCATAGGGTTATTAATGAGACATGAGTGCCCTAAGACTACATGGTTCTCCAACACCTTCAAAGCAAATGCTTACAGGTAGGGCATCACAGATCAACATGTGAGAAATTTGAATTCCTATATTTCTGATTTCTTTGCAATTACAGATTACCTTCCCAATGCAGTAGTCTCAAGCTGCATATCCTCATATTTTCAAAAGAAGGGAACCTGTGTTCCCTGCAAACATTATGTGGATGACAGATAAAGTAAGAAAAATGATACCCTTGATTCAACAAAGGCAACAAAACTGGATTGGAATGAGGTTCAGACCACCGCTAATTCTGATGCAACCCCTCACCTTAGTCACCCTCCAGGAAACCCAATGAGAGAAGGCAAATTCAACAAATGGTTCAATAGGTTACATGAGAATGATGGGTTCCAACCAAAGGGCATAAAGTTGTTTCAGTATGAGGATGCAGACTACAACAACAGTACAATCATTGAAGGCAAGAATAGACTGGACGAAGCAGATGGGGCATAGCCATGAGGACATGGCATACACTAAGTTGGGGGGGGGGGAATGATGAACCACATAAATGACTCATCTATTTCATTATATTTCCTGTTCTGTGAGACTTTAACAAAACACTATGGCATATATATTTACATATTATTATAATTATGTTTGTCTTTTGGATGGATTATGCATATGTTTTGTTTTCATTTCCTTTGATGAAATCTCTTAACTTATTTACTTGAATTACATTTTCAAAGTGCATATCTTATGAATTGTGGTACAAGTGGTTTATGTTTGCATAAGGATTACGCTAGTAAGATTTCCAGTGGTCTCCGAATCCCTTCGGAGCCCCCTTTTCTACGAAGAACCTGAACTCCAGACAACTCCAGATGTCGTTACCCTCCAATAGAGTCATCCTTCCCTCGAGTCGATGATTGTTACTGGCCAATCCCAGGGCTACCCAAAAGGCCCAACAATGCAAACATGACCCATGCCTCAATTAAGGTAGCTGTTATAATCTAAATCTCCATGTCACTCCATTTTAGTGACTAACCGAAGTATCTGTTAATTGGTGTCAGTTCCAACTGAAGTCACTGCCACCAAGTGCCACACCATTCCAGGAAATCACTCAAGTTCACCAACAACCAAGTCGATAGAAATCTCTGATCTTCAGTAACCCGTAGTGGAATCATCAATGTAATAAATAAGCAACTGGCTTCAAATCTAATTCGTTGTAGTTAGATTTGCTGTTAGTTATCTTCTTTTAATAAAGCTCAACTGTATAAGTAGGAGCAGGTCATCTCTTTAAGTTAGTTTCAAATTTTAATAGCAAGCTGTAATCCGTTTATATTTCCAATTAGAGGGAAAACTCTTGGTTTTTCCAGTTTTGTATCCATGTCCATTTTTGGACTTTGATTTAATGCAAATAAAGGGGAAATTCTTCTAAAAGGTTGTTCAAGCTCAGAGGATCGTCTCCAGTTGGGAAAGTAGGGCCCGCTTCCCCAAACTGGAGGAGATCACTCAATATTTTATGCAGTTCTGCTTTGTCTTTTTGTTTAGTGAAATTATTTGTGTGTGTTAATTTTGTGATATGTTCTCTCTTTTCTATACCACTGTTTAACAAGTTGTCACCTGCAGGTTTTTTTTATAAATTCTAAAAATACCAAAAACAGGATTGTGATTTCAATGACACTGATATATTCAGAGTGTGTCTTTGCTATGATTTGACAATAGATTCAATTACCTTGAAGTTTTGTTTTAGCATTTAAGATAGTTTCCTTTCAAGCAAGTGTGTTTATTTTCAAAGCAATTAGACTAGTTTCCTTTCAAGCAAGTGTGTTTATTTCCAAAGCAATTATAATAGTTTCTTTCCAAGTATGTGTGTTTCCTTTCAAAGCAAATAGATAGTTTCATTTTCTTGCATGTATGTTTATTACGACAAGATAAGTAAGCCAGACTTTGTCCACCAACCATCAATTCGGATTTGGTCCAAAATCCCCAAACTAAGAGTCTTATCATAGATTGCTCCAGACACCTCCAGATTGATAATTAAATGATGTGAATTAATGAACACTACAACAACCTCATCAGGGTGGTCACCCCTTTTACCAGGGTGGTCGCCTGGGGGGGATCAAGGTCAAAAGGGGGGCGACTAGGTCAAGATGGGGTTTGGGTGAAAACAAAGTCATGGAGAATGATCTTGGGAGGCTGGAGAAGGCATCATCTAACTTTGTTTTGCAAAATTAAGGCCAGAAGGGGTGGTCGCCTGGGGGGCGACCCAAAAATGAAAGTGGGCGACCAAGTCACAAAGAAAGGTTGACATAAACTGGAGTTGGGGATGATGTCTAAATGTCAGTTTGAGGTCTCTAAAGTCTTGAAAATGATGAAAAAGGTCAACAAGACAAAGGTTCCCGAGGAAACAACACTCGTAAGTCTTACGACAAGGCTAGAAAGTTGAGAAAACCAAGAATTGACAAAGGATGAATGAAGAAAAGCCAAGATTGCACAAGTTAGGAAGGGAAAAATGGAGGAAAATGAAAAAAGAGTCCAATCCACGTGTCGCCAAGAAGAACGCATGTTGAGAGGTCATATTTACATGCTTACATGTACGTGTTTAGAATCATAGATCATCATAGGATTACCATGTAGGCCCATGCATCTTTTTAGTTCTTACATGTACCCGATAGATGTAGGTTATCTAGGGGGGTTGTAGGGGGTACCCCTTGCAGGGTCCGAGGGATGGCCCCTCCAGCGGGGGGTCCGTGGGCCGCACACCCTAGTGGGGGTCCAGGGGCAACACCCGCTGAAGCCACATTTTATATATAGTTTCTCATTGTAATTCTAGACCATTCATCATTAGGTCACAAATCTGACTGTAGAGGTTATGTTGTCTTGTCTTGCCCTAGAAGACAACCCCTTTATGAGGATATTGTATTACGGTTGTGTACGAGGAGAGTTGAGTGTATTACATACGCTGCTGGATTCAAGATTGAAGAGGAGATTGATAGTGTTGTATTGTAAACTCTATTGAAGTTAATACAGACTGGTGCATCTCTTCCTGTGTGGAGTTTTTTTCTAAGAGAGTTTCTCCACATAAACACTATGTTATGTGTTTGATCTTCTGTTCGTTATTTATTTGTGTTGATTTTATACCATCTCCATTTTCATTCTGCACAATTAAATATCTATATTACAGTTGTAATTAGTTTTCAATTGATAGTTGTTTACCTTCATTTTTAACATACATGAGTGTCCAAACACTAATGGGGAAATGACTAAGTATGTGAGAAAAATTTAGGACTGTCATGTGGACAAAGCAAACTTGTTGAAAGAAAGCATACCATGTCAAAGAGTTTAACCCCACACGAGAGCATGATGAAAAAGCTTATATAGGTACATAAAATATGGGAGAAGGCAAAGATGTTAATTGCCTAATTGAGTATAGGATTGCATCATCTTAGATGTGAGGTCGACAAATGGACTATACTTAAGGAAGAGTGAGAAATGCGAACATGCCTGTTTTGCAACAAGGGGGTGGTGTAAACAGAATGATTCATCATGGAGTACACAACATACAATGAGCTTCGTATTAAGTACGAAGACAACTTGAAAGTGGCTACCTAACTACCTTATTTGAGGAGGCAAGAGTAGGCAAAATAACAAACTCTTTAATCGAGATGCACAATAGAAACCATACATAAAAAGGATTTGAAAATTTCTTAAGCTTTTGGACACCCGTACTATTCTTGGTCTTATAAATCAATAAAATCCTCTATTCATTCATCCATTAAACCAAGGGAGGATCCTTACTTAGGAATGATGTTTCCCTATATTTAAAAAAATAAAAATAAAAATCAACGTCCCTATGTTATATTCTGATGTTTTTTGATGTATAAGTTCTTTAATTGAAAAACCTTGAACTTTTCCATCGAACCTATTAAAGAAAACCTTGAACTTTTCCACGAAAACTATTTAGATCAAAAAATAAAATATAGAACAATTAATTTTCCTTACAAAGCAAGGAATCTCGGGAAGGTTAAACCTACTAAAATATATCCTTCACTACAGATTTCCATAAAACGGTTTGTCTAACTATGCCTGGCGTCTTCTGTATTTTAATGTAAAATACAGTCAAACCTTTATTATAATTGTATTATTATTAATTAATATTTTTTAACTATAATTCTATATATATCGTTCCTACGCATTTGAAGGGTACCTTTTCAATGGAACGATAAAATTTCGGTGACCGTAAAATGCAGTCCCTTATTTGGTAGGACTTTTTAAATATTTAAAGAGCATACTTAATTCGAACATCAAAATCACAATTACATAACAAACTTAAAGTGATCATTTCCCAAATAGAAAACGAGAATATCCAGACATCGAAAGAGTCCAGCCAAAGAATGGAAAATGGACGGCGCCACCACGTGGACTAATGACAGCGACGCGGCCTCTTGCCATAAAATGCTGTGTACCGCACCTCAGCTACAGCTGCTGGTCTGCCGGCAGAGGGAAATTGTGTTGCAGGTGGGCGTGAATAAACAGTGGAGTATATAAACATTTCGTATATGTCATTTCTGTGAGGGTTTTGGTGAAAATTTCATTTGAGAAAAATGGGGGTTCCCCTGGCAATGGAGAACCTGGCGCAGCGCGCGCAGATGATGAGGG
The DNA here is from genome assembly GCA_027924645.1 of Cunninghamia lanceolata. Classification (NCBI taxonomy): domain Eukaryota; kingdom Viridiplantae; phylum Streptophyta; class Pinopsida; order Cupressales; family Cupressaceae; genus Cunninghamia; species Cunninghamia lanceolata. The sequence continues at coordinate 8,850,477 of BSBN01000420.1, read as the reverse complement.
AAAGCCTGCTGAAAAGCGAGAAGAATACGGAAAAGATAGTTTCTATCCTCGGATCTTTCGATCACCGCCTCTCTACGCTCGAAACCGCCATGCGTCCTACACAGGTCAGATATATGTCGCTCTAACTTAACCCTTTTCAATCACATCTTAGTAATTTAGAGGGGAAAAAATGCCGTAGATCCGAGGTTTTCTCAGGTTAATATTATCTAAAGTTCTTGTGGATGATCTGCGTAATGATTTGTTTTTTGCCGATGATGAGTGAGGTAGTTCGCTTGAAATGAATGGCTCAACAAATTATAAATTGAACTTAACCCTTTCAAATCAAAAAGGCTTTGATCGGAGGTTGTCGCTGGTGAATATTTTCTAAAATAAAATTATTGTGGATCATCTGGTCAGTAATTTTGTTTCCCGGATGATGAGTGAGTTAGTTGGCTCAAAATGTCGGTCAAAAAGATAATCATGATCAGGTCAACAAAATGTAACTCAAACGTAACCCTTCTTCGTCAAATCTTGATAATTTAGAGAAAACGAAAATAAAATTGGATTGGAGTTTTTGGCAGGTATCTATTTAGAAGCATTGGGTTTTTACAGTCCATATCAGCGATTTGTAAAGCTTTTGCAGAAAATCGTGTAACAGATTTTATGTCAAAATTCTGATCACACTCCATGATCCGTCATCAGAATAACTCAGGCAAGAGTGTGGAGATTACTCCTTACAAATTTATCTTACTATATTCCCATAACTTACCATTTGTCATTATAATCTTTATTCATACTAAGTTCCACTCTATAATGGCATTTCCCTAGGTAACCCACCTTTCTTGGTATCTTGAGCATTATATAGGTGAAATACACTCTGCAATCTTCACTCTCTTGCCTGAATTATCTTGATGATGGATCATGGAGTGTGCTCCCAAACATTTATGTAAAAATTTGTTACACAGTTTTCTCCAAAAGCTTTACAATTACAGGTATATATTTTCCAAAATTATTGTGGATTATATGCCTAGTAATTTTGTTTCCTCAATAATGAGTGAGTAGCTGGCCTGAAATATTGGTTAAAAATTACAATGCAGTTCATTCAGAAGATATATTCTCCATACCTTGAGTGTTGATTTTATGCCTATACTTTTTGAAGATGAGAGACCTGTAAAAGGAGGGAAATCTCTAATCAAAATTATCAATAAAAGGACCACCTCCAAGAGGAAGCTGCTGCAGCGTGAATTGGATCTGGATGTGCTTTGCTCTCCGTGCATTTCATACATTCATTAAAAGGCAGCTTAAGATAAAATAACTTTAGATATAAATTTATTTTTAACATAGTAGGTTTCTGCAGGCAACTTTTCTTGATGAACTGCATAGTAATTTTGTTTTCTTGAGGTAGCAAGAGAGTTTGGGGTAATTATATATTGTCTAACTTAAGGGTTGACTCTATGCCCATTTTTTTTCAAGTTGTGAGGCTTGCAAAAGCCTACCCTTATAGAAGGAATTTCTAATTATAATTAAAAATAAAAGACCCACTCTTACAGAAGGAGGCTGCAATGTGGCAAACTGGATACCGATGCACTTCAAATTTTGGATGGAACTAGGCCAATTTTTTAGTTATTAATTTACCAGCCTTTTGCACTGAAATGTTCCTGTGTATACCAGACTTGCAGCTTCGCTACATTTTTAGGAACATTAGTCAAAGTATGGTTTATTTTAATTTTAATTTTTTACTCCGTACAGCTAATAAAAAAGCCATGGTTTATTTTGGTTGACATGGAATGGGGTAGGATTTAGGTAAATTTTTAAGATTTGTGACTTTGGGTGATGCTCAAAATTAATGCTCTACTGGGTCCTCCTTTTGGGTGAGGATCTGTGTTACTGGGTTTTGCATGCACCCAGGGCATACCCATACTGGGTCTCTGTACCGAGTATGTTTCCTGTTTTAGGTACCCCGAGTATGTTCAAGGTATGGCTTGGGACTGTGGGTCCTGCTCAGGTATGACATGAGCAATCCTGGGTCGTACCGGGCAGGACCCATGGTCCTTGGGGTGTGTTTGGGCCTGGGCTAGAATGAATTGATTTAAAGAGGGGAAACAATAATATCATGGTCAAGAAAACATGATAAAGTTTACTTCAACAACATTTATATATTCTGCAATCATAAACAATAATAGCTGCTCTTACAAGTAAAGCAAAGCAGGGTTTGATTGAAAGTGAGTGTGGCATGACAGCTGCTAAATTATTGGGATTACATGAGGTAAGGGATCATGTCCTGCATTTGTGCTTCCCAAGGGACTCAGTGCCCCAAAATTTGGTACATGTGCTGCCCCATGCCACCTATGATTTCCTCACCAAAATTCTATGATTGGATTCATCTGTCTCTTTGATCTGCACAAGTATGAATCCTTCCTCCTTTCACATCACTATCTGTACGAAGTCTTATAGCTAGTTTTAACGTTTTTTTTAAAAAAATATTTTTATATGTTCGCCCCCAGCTGTATTAAACCTTGGAAAAAAAATCATCAAACTGCCACACCTGAATCTTAACCGTAAGGAAAAACTTAGATGGGGAGGAGAGGCAGGGAAATGCAGGAATCCAATAAGTGGATGCCTAGTAGTACCTACATAAAGGAAAAATTTTAAATGTGATCTTTGATGAGGAAAATAGCACGGGGATGGAAATGGGAATGGGGAATGGAGCCAAGGGGTGGGGATGCATTACTGTGGACATGAATGTAGTCCATAATTGCTACACCGTAACCTTGTCACTTGCACACTGGAGTTGAGGGCCACCTGCTTTGAACCTGGGTTGCACTCTTACAATTGTCTCCCATTATGATGAGCCCGTAGGTACTTGGACCAAAAAAATCTCTATGACCACCACCACTTAGCAATAAAGCTTCTTTTCCTATCTAACACTACTTTTAATCAGGTCTCTTCTCCAATTGCTACTAGAATTCTTCCCTCTATAAAGTAGCCGCCTCTATTTTTTTTACTGGGGGGATTCAGCATTTTATGTTTTGTAGAATCCATAACCTTTTTATCAGACCATCTGGGGCTTGAAAACTGGACCTGCAGCAAGCTCCTTTGGACCCATCTCATAGATCATAGCAATGAGTCCAAGTTACATTCTATTATACATCATTCATGGGGTTGCTAGATTGATTGAGTTTCTTAGCAACTGCTCTCTTTGGCACTGTTGATTGATATTGCATTCCAGTTCCTTCCTAAGCACTATATTTAGGATGCAGATTTTAGTCACTTCTTTCTCTGCTGCTTTCACTATTTCTTTCTAAGATACTTATTATCATACCTTTGGTACAGCACTTTTGCTTCATTCAATATAGCCAGACATGGACTAGGCCAAATCGTTATGCCAAGTCCACTCAAATTCGAATTGGACTTGGCACAAAAACTCTGCAAATTGAAAAGTAGTAAAATATGGGAAAATGTTATAAAATTTTTTAGGATCATGAGCACAATCTCTCAAGTGATTTCTACATATAAATCCGCTAAGTACTTTTTAGCTGACAGTTAACATGTACGGAACCAATAGTTCGAGGCAAAAAATTACTTTATAAACAATGTGTAGTGTTAAGCATTCATAAGAATTTAGGGAGTAAGGAGGACATATGCATCAGACCTAAGACCAACTTAACATGTAAGAATGAAACTAACAACTGTGTCTTTGAACTTATGGTCAATGGTTGCATGCTAGAATTGGCAATGTAAATACAAGTATTACATATAAGGGTTCCAGATAAGAAATGCATAATCTGTGTACTTTTTTCTACAACGTTTCATTGTAACTGGTTGATGGTGCAGGGATGTAAAGGCTGTTGTCCGTCACTTGTAGTTCCTGAGTTCATCTTGCTTTCTGTTGCTATTAATTCCCTAATGATGTAAAATTGTATTCTGTACAGTGGTTAAAAAAAATCAAAACCAAGAAATGGATTATTATTGTCCTCTGACATGCATTTGACATATAAGCCTTATGAGAGATTGGTTACCATTTTTAACTATATGTCTACTATTGTTTCTTGTGGACAATGCTTGTGCTCTTTCCATTTTTAATTTTTTCATTGTTGTGTAACTTAATTTGATATTTATTGTCATCAGTGAGCATGCATTATATATTTTTGTAAGTTGTTGTTTAGCCACTTTGTTCATTTATCAGTGATGTCATTGTAAGTGTTGCATTTCATTGCACAGGTGCGCACACATGCTATTAGAAAAGCACACGAAAATATTGACAAGACGTTGAAGGCGGCCGATGTGATATTAACACAGTTTGATATATCTCGTCAGGTGAGTTCATGTTGTACGAATATGAAACTGCTATCTTATATTGTTTCTCGTAATCATTTGGCACAGAGCATATTTTTATTGTATTGCTTAGTAATAAAGTTGCTTTAGTTTTTTGGGTTAGACACTTCATATTAGAATGTTCGAGTTAACTTCACATTCCTACTATTGGAGTATGAATGGAGCTCTCTTCATTGGCACATGATGATATTTTATGAATGCACATAGAGAAACCGAGTTCTCTATATATTATGTATGAGGATTTTTTTCCAAGCTATATTACATATGATGTTCCTGGAAGTGTTGAATTGAAACCAGTTATATGCATGGAGCTCTTTTCATTGGCACATGATGACATGATATGGATACACACATAGAAACAAAGTTCTTCATATATTATGTACTAGGTTTTTTTTTCCAAGCTATTTAAGTATGATGTTCTTGAAGTATTGAATTCAAATTAATTATTCTATCATTACATTTGGAAATTTGATATTAGAATATTAGAGTTAACTTCATATTCCTGCTATTGGAGTATGTATAAAGCTATCTTCATTGGCACATCATGATGTCATATGAAACACATAGAAACAAAGCTCTTCATACATTATGTATCAGGACTTTTTTCCAAGCTATATTAAGTATAATGTTCCTAGAAGTGTTGAATTGAAATCAGTATTTTACTATGTTACCAAATCGGAATCGGAATTGGGTAGTACGTGGATATGGTACGCTGGTATGTCAAATTTTTTAGGGAGGGTTGGGTACATTTTGGGTTTGTCCATACAAAAAACATATAGAAATCATATATATATATAGAAAGCTATATTAGATTAAATTTATTTTTCAACTATATTTGAAAAGCTATATTACTACTATACTATCTATACCATATTAATATCATTTATTTTTTGACTATATTCCAAAAACAATATTAATACCATACTATCTGTACTATATTAATATCAAAACTAATATTGATAATATTTATATCTTTGGGTTTGTCCATACAAAAAAGATATAGATATCATATATATATATATATAGAAAGCTATATTAGATTAAATTTATTTTTCAACTATATTTGAAAAGCTATATTACTACTATACTATCTATACCATATTAATATCATTTATTTTTTGACTATATTCCAAAAACAATATTAATACCATACTATCTGTACTATATTAATATCAAAACTAATATTGATAATATTTATATCTATACTATACCATAAAGACCATACTATCTACATGAAAGTAATATTAATAGTATTTATCTGTATACGAAAATAAATATTAAGTTAAAGGCATAGTTCGTTTTTGTGATATTAAGTTAATAAATTTCTATACCTTAATATCACAATAATATCTATACCATACAAAAATACTGTAGAAATGATATTAAGCTTTAATATGTTAAAGTATTTTGAGTCGAGAATAGATTTGTTAAATTAAATAAAATTTAAAATCATGTTGGCGATAGAGGGGTAGGGCAAAACATGATATAGCTGAGTTTCTGCTGAGCTTTGACAGAAATACGTGACATGATACTGAGTCGAGAGTATGAGCCAGGAGCAGAAAACGTTCAATGATTTAGGGTTTCGTTTGTCTTTTTGAGCAGAAAGTGTTCTCTATTTGCTGCGACCCTTTTGTTGGGACTCCTTTATTGTTGGTGTGACTCATTAGAAACACATTGAGATTATTAAATGACCGTTGTTCACTCGACACTAGGTTTCTGTTGTCATTTTTATGCTGGGAATTGTCCTTGAATTGATTTGAAATTGCGACATCTACCTTGGTATTGCCTGGATTTGCCCTTTGCTGTTTCTACACGATTCCAACCACTCAAATTTGACCCTTGCTCGATTCTACAGTCGAGTTACATCTGATTCTGTTTCTGAGATGAATCTTACCCGGAAATGTAGGGTTTTGCTGATTCGGTAACATAGTATTTTATCGTTACATTTGGTAAACACCATTAACAAAATATGCAATATCAATGTTAGGTACTTTTCTATACAACATACAAAATATGGTTTGTAAGATAGTGCATTATGTGTGTCCTTGACCCAGCATATGGGGCTTGATCAAGTAACCAGGTTTAATGAATTAATTGAATTTGTTTGATGCTTGCTCAATCAAGACATTCGTGTCTAGTAGGGACAGTCATTGCATTGGACTAACATCAATATGATATGAAATTTGTGACTCCTTTTTGTATTATGGATATGACTCTTTTGAAGGGTCAACTGGTGAATAAAACATGGCATGATTATCCCATTGATGCATGTGGATCCTCTCACACTTAGTCATTCAACATGGTTTTGTGCCATAGTCGTTTTGTTGACCATTTGATGTCTTATAAGTTGGATCATAATTTGAGTTGTGCAAAGTACCGTTCTTGCTGGACCATAAAGTGACCCACATGGTGTTGCCTATAGTGATAACAAGATTTTCTGCATAGAGGTGTTGCTGTAGCAATACTTCTCAAAATCATCTTCCAAGGCATCTGCAGTACCACAAAATTAACTTCTAGAAGGTGCTGCCCAGCTGATACCTTATAAGTTATAAGTTATATAAGGAATTTGACTCCACCATTGGATCCCTCTTAGAAAAATGCATGAAATTAAAAAAGAATGACACTTGATTTCAAGTCCATATGAAGACTATCTGGTCTCTGCAAGGTATTGCTGCCACATACCACACTCTGCAAAGTATTACTACCCAATGCCAATTTTGATAGAACCATTGGATTACTCTTGAAAAATTATATGATTTAAAAAAAATGGCACTCAATTTATAGTCTGTACAACAATCTTATGCCCTTTGCAATTCTTTGGTGTTTGACCAAAAGTCAACTCTAACATGGTCATCTCATGATGATTTCAAGCATGACCCTTCTCTCAAAATCCAACAAAATGCTCTTTAAATGTTATATTAATAAGGGCCTATGCTCTCACCTGTTTCCATCATTTCACATTTAGTATGAGTTGTTCTTTCTTGATTCTATATTGAGCATATTATTTCACATTTAGTATGATTCATTCTTTCTTGATTCTAAATTGAGTATATTATGTTCATGGTGCCTTAAGAGCATTCAGCATATCATGGTGTTCTTGTTCACTGATCCATTTATGTGTGGGTTTGCTACCTTTTAGTCGATTATAGGACTTTGTATTTAATTTACACATGGTTCAAGAGCATTGGGTTAAAAACTGCCCAACTTTTTGCTCTTTGCATCTGCTAGGTGTGTGGAGGATTGGCAGCAATATGTGAAAGTGTTTGGTTGCATTTAGTAGTCTGCAGGGGTTTCTTGTCCTTAAGAGAGGACTTACAACAAACTAGTGGAACATAGGAGACATTTTCTAGCAGTGGATTTGGGGTTCTTGCAAGTTTTCTGAGGTGGGAAGTGCTTGTTTTCCATCTTTGATTACATATTTGGATTTCTTGAAATTTTTTGTCAGGGGTTATAGTATTTCTTCTAAATTATGGAGCTTGAAATGCTTAGGTTAAGTTTGGCATTAATTTGATCATCATTTAGACATATCCATAGCCACTCAGGCCTAAGTTGGCTTTCTAGTGGAGTATTTCTTACAACTTGTAGATGGTATCATCATTTAACCTGACAATCTGCACCATTATTGACCCCATAGATTGAGGATTGCCAACTAATGGTGTGGTCTCTCCAAATATGTGAGAATGACCATCATAACTTGTGGGCTAATAGGAAATGCCATCTCTGCGCCTCCAGGAGGTTGAGACTGAGAACCTCTTTATTATTAGATGTCCTCTATTATGAATCCGGGGGAGATCATATACCTCTCTTTATATAGGGACTTGAGCAAATATTTATCCTCTCCTTATTTGTAATGTCCCTTTTTAGGATATTCCTGATTTCTTTACCTGCATACAATAATAACTACTAGAAAAGGATGTTAGAAATATTAAAGATGAATGAATTAAGATAATATTCAATTCATAGCGTCATTTCTATTAAATTCATCTATCATTCATATTAAACTCGTCTATCATAGCATAACTAATAATGAGATCAATACTTTATAACATTAATAATGATATCAAATCATCATAGCATAATCAATGTTTAGTTCAATCCATCATCACACAATTCCTAAAGCCAATCACATATTGAATGTCCTAGGAGTGTTAGTAAGTAACAATATTGTCGAGAGCATGAAAGGGGTCAGTCCACCTAACATCTCCCAGCCCACCTTGGAGGCTGGTCATCCTCCTTGATCAAGCCCAGGAGCACTTAGTCGCCTCCTAGCTCACGAGTGTCTCATCTCGGGGTGGCGTGCTTGATAAGATGCATGAAGACCACTATTTCAACAAGCCCGGGAGCACTCATGTGCCTCCCAGCCCACGAGCTAACTAACACGGGGTGGCGTACTTGATGAAAGGGGCCTATCGGTACTTCACCATCTCGTGAACCCCAAAAGGGCCATCATTTCCTACTTACTAAACTCACCTTATTTCAATTGGATTGCTTAGGAATTTGTTAGATGGTTGATACAATGTACCTCTTGATGGATTTCAAGTTCGGTTCAAGGATTGCAATATATCCTTCTTTGCTGTTAACACTTGTTGTATAGCCAATATATATACGTGATATATTTCCTTTTGCTTGATTCTTATATGACTTCTTTCCAATGAAGATAGCTTCCTTTGATTGCTAATTGATATCTCAGATATTCGCTGATTTGATTGATTCAATAATAGAATTATAGAATGATAGAATAATAGAAGGATAGAATAATCGAATGATAGAATGATAAAATTATAGAATGATAGAAGAGTAGAAGGATAGAATAAAAGAATGATATAATAATAGAACGATGGAGTAATAGATTAATAGAATGAGAGGCTGATAGAGTTATAGCATGATAGAATGGCTGCAATAAATAATTCTCTGCTGTTATCAATTATTGCATATATATATCACTGCTGATCTATTCCTGCAAATTTATCTCTGCGAAATATATATTTCTTTCTTATTGCTTGCTTCCCTTCAAATTGCACTTACTCTTTCTTATTATATCATACCAAGGGAGGCGATTCAATTTAGAGACACCTTCATTCCTGAATGAACATCTTCCTTCATGCAGATCGCACCTCTTCATTATAATGAATAAGACGTTTCTTCTTATTAAATAGAGAGCGCTCCATATAGAGGGAGGTCGGCCTCTCTAAAACAAATGTTTATTTTAAACTTTTAACTTGATCTTGGCGCCAATGTAGGAAGTCGGCCCATTGTGAATAAGATAGTTTAAATCTTTAATTTAAACTATAGTCTTTTGGCACTTACAATAGAAGGTCGGCCTTCTTAAGGGGTCGACATTAATGTTAAATCATTTAAAAACTAATTTCACTTTCCCCAAGTCAGCCATGATAGAGATCGTGTAGGTTGGCCCATGTTTAGAGATTTGTTTTATTTGATGGGGCAATACATTATTACAATTTTTGAGCTGGCTTGGCCCTTTTCTTTGAGAGGTGATTCGTAGACACATATATTGTAGGTGACTCTTGAGCTGTCAGGCTGATTCTTCCCACTTTCAGTCCAATTGAGACTTCAAGCAGCCCCTGGGCACAACTTATTCATGTCCAGAGGGAGAAAGTTCAATGAGACAACATTCTTTGCATATTACTGTAAGAGCTCCCCAATCCTCTCTCCTCATTCTAAGTGGGTGGATTTCTTTGTTTCAGTGTTGAGGGGCTTCCTCTCACTTGCAGCTTGGGTCATAAATACAAACATATTTTACTAGTATTTTCTTTGCTACAAGGGTTTCATCGGCCTTGGATGTTAGGATAGGCTCTAGAGGGAGTATTTAACTTCTTCCTGGGTTTGTGTAGTCTAGATCCTCAGCCTTGAAAATTTCCCTACAAGCATTTTCTGATCTTGCTTTCGCTCTTCATTAGCTCCATGCCTCTTTGAGGGGCCCTTCTTTTGTATTCTATTTATACTTGTTCTATGTCTTATGGATCAGCGATTAAACACTTAAGGTTTAACCCTTATTTCTCTGTTCACTTTTCTTTGTACTGTATGTTTAGTTACTTATCGTAACCTAGGGTATTGTTATTCTTGTATTCTCCTTTATAACAGATTTTACTTTTTGAGTCCCATTGACTTATTTTCTTTTATTGCATGAACTTGACATCTTTCTTTCTTTCTTAGACTTGATTCCCCTACTCTTTTGATCTACATTGAAAAATTTCAAGCTTTTTCTTGGTGGTCTGTCTTTCAACCACATTTTTTTCGAACTATCTAAATTAGGTTTAGTCATCTACATTTTTTCAATTCGAAAGGGCTATTTTTAGGTGGAAGGTTCTCTTCACTAAACAAATGGGCAAATGGTCTGTCCTAATATTTTGGAGGACTCCAGACTGCAGGATTAAATTTGGATCCAACCACTTCATTCTTGTTAATAATTTAGCTAATTTATCTGCCCTAAAACCTTTCCTTTTTGTCTGTTACTCCAGGTTAACATGCCGTGAAATTGAAGGAGATCCCATAGATGCAAATTAGAGATGAAATTAGGAGAATTGGAACTAAACTGTTCCTTCTCTGCATGGAAGATTCCACCTTTTAACGTCATTGCTAATAATGAAGGCTTTTTAGTGAACTTTGTTTTGAATTGTGTATGAGCTAATAAAAAATAGATTGTTACAATGAATAACCTTGTGAGGCTTATCTGGTACATAATACTCTCCAATCATTTTTTATTAGCACATTTCTACTCTTCCAAATCATTTTTTTCATATGCTTTGTCACTTTCAAGTACTCAATAAATATAAGATTTGCCTTTCAATATTACGCTACACATCTTTATTGGCTTTCAAGTTCTTCAATAAGCAATTTTAATATCATAAAAAATGATTTTGAAAAGCTATTGATATCTCTCTATGTAATAGGATTGATGGGTTGCTAGGCCTTCTCATATAGACGCCCTTACTCATTTAACATTGCTATTCCAGATATGTTTTCCATATTATAATGTTATTACATAATTTGCTGTAATGATTTTTCTTCACTTGCTTATTATTTCTTACATGTTATTGTGAGGCCCACCCTTGTGCGACCGTTGTAGTGGCACTATTAGATCTAATTGTATTGCTTTACCCAGGTGTAGGTTTTGTATATGGTATGGTGACCTTGTCCAAGAGTCGTTATGGTGTTGTTGTGGATTTATTTATAAGGTAGTTGTGTTGAATTGTGTATGCGAGATACATGTCTTGGCTTGATAAATCATATATTGTTCGACTATGATGAATTAGTTAGAAGTGATTATGTTAATTCTCGATATATGGATGAAATATGATGTGCCTTGCCGTTGATTGTTTCAATTACGATTGCGGGGGGGGTTTAGCATCGGGTTGGAAAATTTTTGTTAGTTCGGTTTTCATGTCCACATGTAAAATGTGGGCATGACAGTTATTGTGAACCCTTATACATATGGAGTTTTGGCCCATATTTTAACAATCGTCTCTCTTGTTATATAGGTGGAAGCTAAGATTATGAAAGGTCCTACAGAAGACCTTGAAAGTTATCTAGCTGCAGTTGATCAACTGCGTGATAATGTTGAATTTTTCAACTGCAACAAAAGCTTCAAGAGTAGCGATGGAGTTCTCACAAACGCAAACAGTTTACTTGCTAAGGCAATGCTAAAGCTTGAAGAAGAGTTTAAGCAACTTCTATCTGCTTACAGGTTTTTTTTTTCTCTCTAGTAGTACTGCTAGGTATTTCCTTATGTTTGTATTAGATTTTCTACTCATCTTGTCACATGTATAAGTTGTTTCATGTTTGCCAGGTAAAGTGATAACGATTGTTTGCTGGCTATTCTATCAGTTCATTATTTATCCCTATTAGAAGTTGCTGATTAGTCATTCCAACTAGTGAAATTGAACTATTCTGAATGTGGAGATTTTTCATCTCAGGTCATGCTTTAGTGACATGGAATAGCATGCATCATAAAATTGAAATATTTAGAGTTTGATTTCTTTTGGATGATTAATGCACGATACATGCCACATAGACTGTCAATAGGAAAAGAACTTGAGAGATACACCATTTTTAACCCAAGAGCTTCCCATTTATGTCTACAACCAACAGATAAGTAGAAGGAACATCACATGAGGAAGAGAACATTTACCTTGTTTATTGACATGAGGTTGTGAACATCTAAATCTAAATCCTTGCCATATTGTAAACAATAAAAATAATAAAGAAGTTAACAATAGAATTATGTTCTGTTTTTATTATTAAATGCTGACTTGAAGAGTGATTGTATATGTTGAATTCTTATCACAGCAAAGTTGTCGAACCTGAACGCTTGTTTGAATGCCTTCCAAATTCCTTGAGGCCTTCAACAGGATCTCCTGGGAGTCTTGGGGATCATAATGTTAAGAAAAATCATACTGAACAAATTGCAAAAGGCACCGAGGGATCTGCATATACGCTACCCACATTGATCCCTCCTAGAATAATCCCACAGCTACATGATTTGGCCCAACGGATGGAGGAGGCAGGACACGGTCAGCAGTGCTTAAAAATTTACAGGTACACCAAGCTGTATTTTTAATTTGGTTCCTTTTCCTTTTTCCTTCTCAGTCTCTTCATGTTAGCTGCTTTATCTGTCATACGGTATCAGCATTTGAGGGCATGGTTTGGAAATGTTTGGTGCAACTCTTGCTTGCTTTGAGCCTGTTCTGGAGTGATGTCAATATCTTCCATCAGCACGATCTTTGTATACAATAGCTTAATTTTTATACAATTCACAACTATTGTAGATCAGAAGTCAAGTGTGCATTATTTTTGCATAGGACACTAAAATGTATCACGTTGATTTGACTGTGCATGTAGAATTATGTATGGGATAAGATCGATGCTTCATTGGATAAACTTTGCACAAGTACTACATGGTTTTGAAAAACATAAGTCATAGGATTTTTTTCTCTGGGTCAAGTGAAAACATTGCTAATGGTTTTTAAGCACCTGCACTTTTCAGAACCTTCTTTGCTAGACCACATGAAAATTCAGACGATCTACTGGTATACGAATCATAGTCATCAAATTCTGATAGTAAAAATGTTTCAATATGGTTTGCTTCAGGCTGTTGTAAGGATTTTATTTTAGCTGATTATACGCTTTGAAAACATGCTTCCATCAGAGATGCAAAGGTCTAAGTTGAGTGGTTACTCCCACTTATGTGCTTGGAATGTTGTGGCCTTGTACTTGAACACATCAAAGACCTGATACCAATATGTTTGCCCAACAAGTTTGCATATTTCCTTTTTGTATGGGCAATTGACTGGGCTTTTAGTTTTGAATTATTAAACTTCCTTTGGCTTTCTTTCTTTTAATATGGCTATATTCATGGCAATTCTGCAACAGAAGTGAATGCATTCATAGTCTATTGATTGCTACCACGCAATTCTTTCTGATTGTAGTGTAATGTTTTTTTGAAGGGGACACACCAGATCCATATCTACACATATCCTTGCATAATTGGCATCCATTCTGCCTCTTGTAGCTTTTGATGCTATAGTGAATTTACCCAAGAAATTCCGATACTCTCAAAAACAGTCTGTCCGCAACTCATGCGCTAATGCATATACTTGGAAACAAACAAAGGTTCTTGATGGAATTGCTTCCATTGGTTTAAAACCTAGGTGTTAGTATTTCATGAATAAACCTGCATTTTGAAAGAACCATGGACCTCCTTGGAAGATTGTTTGATGGCTGCTTTCATTAGCAAAAACAACAATGAAATACTTTTGATGACATTAGCTAATCTCATTGTCTCCTTGTGTTTTCCAGATCCCTTGTGTCTATTCATAATAAACTTAAAAGAGATAATTGCTCTCCAAAAAATCTACAAATAACATCATATTATCGTCTCTTAATTTTGCACAATCTAGTTCAAGATCAGGGCTTACCTGCATTACATCCATGCATGTACTTGTGGTGCCCTTTTCTGATTGCTGGTTTTGTTATCAGCTTCTTCAATAAATTCTTCCAAACCCTTGTTTGTCATGGTTGGGTTGCCTCTTGTGAGGCTTTGATGATAAGGTCTCGGGGAGACATGACCTTTGCATTTTAAATTTCTCCTCTAATCTTTTTGGAGGTCTTTTTGTTAGAGCTCCCGTCCTATTGCTTATGCAATTTAAATAGATATGATTGTCTTTTAAGGTGAAGGTCATGGCCTATGTGGTCCTCTAAGATGTGTTTGTTGTGAGAAGCTAAAAATTGCAGTTACATCTGGTGGCTGAAGTGGCACTTTCAAGATAAGCTGCTCAGTGGTCTCCCAAAAGGTGTCTTAATCTGCAAGTAACCTTAATAAGAACAATAGCAAGGCAGCTCACTGGTTAAATGTAGCTTTTTTGGTTCAGGCTAATGGCTAATATATTTAAATATTTTACTTATGAGTAAAGGTTGCACGTGAAATGTTGAAGGCAGGAATACAATCCAATGACTGTAGAATCCTCAACATAGCGTGACTGAGAAGAACATGACTCAACTCAAATTAAAAAGAAGAAAATTGGAGCCACAGAAATCCTGCTGGTTTCTGAGTAAAATTCTTTCCTACATGAGTCAAGATGATTACAACAGGCCTAGCAATGCCACTCAACTTACACATCCACAACTCTCTTAGCCATGTAGTCTACTCAACTTTGGCCAATCATGTATACCAGCTTTGGAAATGGGCAATCAGTAAGAGTTAGAAGTCCCTTTTCCCCAAGGTAGCCATCTGCTCAAGTGTAAAAACAGAGAAAAATCCATTGGGGCTTGAGAAAAATGAAAATTGAAAATTGAAGAATTAATGTTGTAGATCACAAAATGAGGACAAGTTTGGGCTTCAATTGAGGGAGGCACCTCAACACCTTGCATACCAGCAGAGATGGAAAAATACAAAAGGCAAAGTGAACAAAGAACACTGTTCATCCAAATTTCTAAATATCAGTAAATGAAAGATAATAGGACTCCCAAATGTTTCATTTGAGGCAAACAAATCTGCAATACCAAATAGCCATATTGTAGAGAAAAACCTATAAATGCGAAGATAAAACGGTCCAGACTCATTTATATTCACAGCCACACCATTAGACAAAACTGAAAATATAACACATTTAAAAGAAAATGCTCTAATAAATGCAAGGGAACAAAATGTTAAGCAGAGGATGAAAGGAAGAAACTTTCAGGAACTGAAGTTCAGCCTCTTCAATATAAAATATTACATTGCCATATGGTAGTGAGAAACCCACAAAATGGAAAGATAACAAGGCCTAGACACTTGAGATGCATAGCCATTGCCCATTCCTTTAGACACAACTGAAGATACAACATAGCCACCTAAAGGCAAGTTATCCAACAAATGTGAGGGAACAAAATGTTAAAAGGGGATGAAAGAAAGGAACTTTGATGAATAGAGTCTAAGCCATCTTCTCAAAGGGGAAACTTACAAAAATAATCCCTAAAGAGGCGCTTGCCCAAGGTAAAGGGAAAAATCTTAGCGCACCTTCATGTTGGTATATTTTTTATGCTTGGAGTCATTCTGCTTGCTTTGAATGACTTGAAAAGGTAGCTATCTTTGTGCTATAAGGATATGTATTGTCATGTTTAGCTTATTTCCTCCATCTGCTCTTGCTTCATCCCTGCTTGCGTTATGACCCTGACAACAGCAGTAGATTTGAATTATACGATGATCATGTCTAATTGTAGCTAAAATCAAAACCTAGGAATGTAGTGGATCTTACTCAAGTAAACAGAGGGATATCTATGTTTCTTGTTCCCCTGTGCTGTAGGTATTATGTCTTGTCATTGTTCTTTAATGTTGTTGTAATTTCTGATCATATGGCAATCTTACTCTAGTTGATTGCAGGAAATACTTTATATGATGGATATGCCATGTAACAGAATGGAAAATATCTTTCACAAACGAGAATGCTTATCTTATAAATCTCTATAAGAGATCTAGAACAAATTAACATGTACATTATCTACAATAATTTAACAAGTGTGGTCGATGTGACTGATAATTACAACAGATGCCAGACTCTTGTTTCATTCATAATGAAAATTTATGGATGTTTATACTTTAAAAATGCTTCCCCCATTGAAATTCTCCTCTTAAAAGTTGTTGATTATTCAGGGACACAAGAGCATCTGTTTTGGAGCAAAGCCTTAGAAAACTTGGAGTAGAAAAGCTGAGTAAAGATGATGTACAAAAGATGCAATGGGAAGTGCTAGAGGGAAAGATTGGTAATTGGATCCACTTTATGCGCATAGCTGTAAGTCATTGTTCCATGTTGGGAGATTTGAAGACCTAAATTTGCCTTTCAGTTTTAAGAGTTTTGTTTTTAGTGTTGTTTTTCATTCATAATGGTGATGGTCTTTTGGTTAATTTGGATTTCATACAGGTGAAGCTGTTATTTGCAGGGGAGCGAAAAGTTTGTGATCAAATATTTGAAGATTTACATCCCTTGAAAGATCAGTGCTTTGCTGAAGTAACGACAAACAGTGTTATAATGTTGTTGAGTTTTGGAGAAGCAATTGCAAAAAGCAAAAGGTCACCAGAAAAGTTATTTGTACTGCTCGACATGTATGAAACAATGCGAGAGCTGTTACCAGAGGTATTATTACTAAGCCATCTTTTGTGTTTTTTACCCTCCTGGTATTAAACATATGCATATGTAAAAATGTATCACTGAAAAGCATGCTGCTATTGTAGTATTATGCATAAGCATTTTCTTATTGCTTACAAGCATTTTCTTAATATTAAGTGTTCTACATATTAGTATGCTTTTGTCAATTAATTATCCTTGTAATGTATATGCAGCCTGCAGGTGTGTTATACACTTAGTTTGATGTATTATGTACGATTTTAGTGTTTTGCCCCATTGTCTGTTTTGCTTCAAACCAGTTGAGAATAATTTGTTACTTTCCGTAGTTTCTGAAATCTTGAATTGTGTGAAGACATATATTAAAATTGTCATGTGTCTAATTTTAGTAATTTCATTTACCTTTTTCAACCAAAACTTGGTTTATTCTGACAGTATCAAGAAATTTGTAAAGGTAGAATTCCTATTACCTCACATTTTTCAGAATTGTGAATCCTTTTGATTAGAATCCCTACTATTCACAACACATTCTTTTGCTAGCAATTTAGCATTACCATTGCTAATATATTATAAGGTATTTTGATGGCTTTGAATCCTAAGTATTGCTCAGAATATGACAAATCAATGCACTTTTTATTCAAGCAAAGTTACTATGTGGGATATCACAATTGCATCATAATGCACGCTGCAATTTCTACAGTAGAATCCTTTCACATTTTGCTCTTTAGAGCTCTAAAAGAGTGACCCTGATCAACCTTTATTTTTGTATATTTCGATGCCCTAGAGTTAGTGTTTTGGAGTATTATCTTTTTGAAATTCTCTTAGAAAGAGAATATGATAGGTATCATAATTTTACTAACTTTCATTACATGTGAGTTTTATTTCATGAAATGGTTCCCCACTTGCTAAATTTAGAGTCTCAAAATTCTCATGGCATGGCTTCAAAGGTGACTCCTTTATTGTACATTTTATGCTTATGATTCAATGTTTAAGTAGTTGATCTCAGAAGCCTCTCTTTCAAGCAGCAATTTATTGGCTGTGGGTTGAACCAGACTTGTAACTATGTTCACGATCCTGAAATGTAACTCTCCGTCCTAACATTAGTTAAAATGTAAGAGATTGCAGTCAATACAGGCATTCCTTTTATTTATGTGTGAATATTTTTGAATTTGATGTAAGTTAAGGAAAATTAATACATTCAGTGATTAAGAAGCTCCTAACTTCCTAAGAGGGGTAGTTCCACATTCTAGCCGTAGAATTTTATCTTGAGGTTCATTCATTTTTGCTTAAAGATCTGATTTCTAAGTCTTGAAAACTCTTGTTTGGTTTTGGGTACATATAGCAAGCTTCATATTTCTGCTATGTCTCATGTCCTGTATTCAATTTTATTCATTATTTATGCTTATTATTGCCTGTATTGGAGTTTCATATAGAGCATAAAGATTACTACAAAAGATATGTGATCTTGGAGGATTTGGAACTTTGTTCATCTCGTGGATCTTGGCAGCACTCCAAATTGAGCTTTGTCTTTACCACTTTGTCACCATCTCAAGATTTAGTCAAAACTGCAGAGCTTAATTTTTTATATCCAATACTGCACAACTTCGAAAATATCAACCTTGTTTAACATATCTGCCTTGCATTATCCGTTGAAATCAACAAAACGGAGAATATGAACCAGTGGAAAGCAAGCAATAACTTAAAGCAAGAAATAACTTTTCTTGTATATGCCAAATCTTCCCTTTGTTTTCTTCAATTGTAAATTGACGTCCAATAGCTATTCATCTAATAAGATGGCTAGATGGTGCAGTTGGTTGATACATCCAACCTCTTGGACTTTTGTACAGAACTTGTAAATTCTAAGTTGATATAATTATCCATTACAGTTCTAGCATGGTGTTCAATTGTCCTTTCATTTCCTTTGTTATGACACCTGTTTTTGTTTTTCTATTCTCATAAACTGTTTTTGCTTACCACACTTTAGAATCCGTTTTAATATGTTTCCCACCAGGTCACCCTATTAAAATAATATTTAGATAGTTTATTAATGGTCAATATTGTAATATTAATTAGTTTAGATTGTTTCTATTCCTCTTGCTTCATTAGCTTTAGTTTCTTTTAGAAACATCTGTATTGTCTTATTTAGAAACATCTACTTTGTAATTCTTTATATAGAGCTTTGTCTCTATTGTTAATATATCATTCATATTTTTACCATTACATGGTATCAGACTGGGAAACATTTTTTTGAATTTTTTTTCTTGGCGCTCTCCAACATTTGTACATTCGTACGATCGTATGCTGCCATACCTCCTCTTGATCTTTGCAGGCATCTTCGTTTCTTCTGGTCGGCGTCAACCTTTTTTTCTTTGGTCGTGAGTTTTGGAGGTTTCTTTGATTTCCGTAGGGTTCTTTGTGCCTAGGTCGCGGTTCTTTTTGGTTGCGATTTGGAGATTTTTGATTGGCGTTTATAAAATCTGGTCGCCGTTTCATATCCTTAGTCGCGGTTTCCAACAATCTTTGATCGACGGTTTGTGCAGGCGAAGAATCTTGGTTCTAAACGCCAAGCGCTCAACACTCTGGTGTGCGGTTTTGCATTGGAGGTTTCTTTCCTCGGCAGTTTCATCCTTGTTTGCAAGATTTTCAAATTTCCTTGGTTGCATTTGGTGGTTTTTTGTTGTTGTTAATCAAATCTTGGTCGCTGTTTGTTGTGGGGTTTGTTTTCTGCAGCGGTCTGCAATCTGCACTTATATCGCTCAACCACCAGTCCTCACGATCACCGCCAAGCGCCTTCATCTGCCCTAGCAAGTGGTTTTTTGCTATAGGTACTAGTGCCTAGCACCACAGTCCATTTTTTTTGCGGATTTGCAAGAAAATTGTGTTGGCTAGGGGTTTGTGCTGTCAGTTTGTACCTCATTTTTTTGTGCCTCGGAAAGCATGAAGGATGGCCTCTTTGTCCAACATTATGTTGGAAGGTAGTCAGAAATTCAACGGCTGCAACTACAACACCTAGAAGCAACGTATGATGACCATATTTGAGTATCAGTGCCTTGACCAGATTGTTTTGGGCAAAACTACATGCCCTCCAACGACGGGTAAAGATCAGGACAAATTTGATGATTAGAATCAGGAGGCCGTGATGCTTATTAAATTGTCGGTCACCGATGATCAGTTGCCTCAAGTACCCTCAGGCAAGACAACTAAAGAAATCTGGGATCTTCATGAAACATCCGACAAGAGTCGAGCGTTCTTTCTGAAGAACATGTTCTCCATCATGATGGATGAGAAGACAACTCTACAGGAGCACTTGACAAAAATCAAGGATATTCGTGATTAGCTTGATGCTATTGGTCGGAAGATGGAGGAGGAAGATATGGTAGTCATCACTCTGAAGAGTCTACCAAAGTCTTATGAGCACTTTATTGAGACGCTTAACATTACCTCAACTAATGTTGACTTGAAGTTTCTAGAGCTTTGCACCAAACTTCTGTAGCAGGATCGCTGGAGACAACAGTTCGGTAGTGGTGCCAGTTCATCCTCCACAGAACAGATATTTACTGCCATGACATTTCAAAAGAATAAGGGCAAAGGTCAGCCCTCTCAGCAAACCACCCAAGGTCAATCCCAGGACACTTCCAAGAAGAACATTCAGTGCAACTATTGCCACAAGTATGGCCACATGAAAGATTGCCGGAAACGCTTGGCTTCTGAACAGTCCAAGCAAGGAGAGACTAAACCTAAAGCCCATGTTGCAGAGCACACTGAGCAGAAGGAGTCTGCTTTCTATGCCTTGATGGCCAAGAGACCAGCAGATCATGTTAAATCCTTTGCCTGGTATATTGATTCAGGTGCATCTCGGCATTTCACTCATCGTTGAGATTGGTTCATTGAGTACACGCCATTCAGAGATTCTGTTATCTTTGGAGTAGGCGAAGAGTATACTATTGTCGGAAAGGGCAACGTGCAGATTCAATGTGGAGGGAGAAATTTAATATTTATCGATGTATACTTTGTACCTGGCATGGAGCTAAATTTGCTATCAGTTAGTCAGATTATGCGTCACTCTCCTCAGCTAGATATTGTCTTCAGTTTGCATGTATTCAATATTGTTGATAGAGAGACTCGCACTACAGTTGTTCAGGGACTTGAGGATCATGGTCTGTATAGACTTGTTGATTCAAGTGATTCTTAAGAGCACACTGTGGCAGCCAGGAGTACTTCCATTAACAACCTCTAGCATCAGCGTTATGGGCACCTGAATATGCATTATCTCTCTCAGTTATCTAGAGATGATTTGGTTGGTGGTCTACCTCCGATTTAGACTGAGAATCATGGAGTATGCAAAGCTTGTGAGGTTGGAAAGCAGCATCAGACTCCATTTTTAGATGGTGACACATGGAGAGATTCCAAGGTATTACAGTTGGTTCACGTTGATGTATGTGGACCAATGAACACTCCTTCAATTACTTGGTGCAGGTATTTTCTGTTATATGTTGATCATTGTAGTAGAAGAATGTGTGTGTAATACAGACCATGATCCTTAAGTCCTTGAACAATTATAGTGCGAATCTCTCTAACAACAATGCTACATATGCAAACTAAAGACAATATCTAGGTGAGGAGTGTGACGCATAATCTGACTAACTGATAGCAGATTTAGCTCCATGCCAGGTACAAAGTATACATTGATAAATATTAAATTTCTCCCGTCAGATTGAATCTGCACATTGCCCTTTCCGACAACAGTATACTCTTCCTCGCCTCCAAAGATAACAGAATCTCTGAATGGCCTGTACTCAATGAACCAATCTCGACGATGAGTGAAATGCCGAGATGCACCTGAATCAATATACCAGGCAGAGGATTTAACATGATCATAAAGGCATAGAAAGCAAACTCCTTCTGCTTAGTGTGCTCTGCAACATGGGCTTTAGGTTTAGACTCTCCTTGCTTGGATTGTTCAGAAGCAAGCGTTTCCGACAATCTTTCATGTGGCAATAGTTGCACTGAATGTTCTTCTTCTTGGAAGTGTCCTGGGATTGACCTTGGGTGGTTTGCTGAGAGGGCTGACCTTTGCCCTTATTCTTCTGAAATGTCTTGGCAGTAAATGCTGTTCTGTGGAGGATGAACTAGCACTGCTACCGAACTGCTGTCTCCAGCGATCCTGTTGCAGAAGTTTGGTGCAAAGCTCTGGAAACTTCAAGTCAACATTAGTTGAGGTAATGTTGAGCGTCTCAATAAAGTGCTCATAAGACTTTGGTACTCTTCAGAGTGATGACTACCATATCCTACTCCATCTTCCGACCAAAAGCATCAAGCTGATCACGAATATCCTTGATTTTTGTCAAGTGGTCTTGCAGAGTTGTCTTCTCATCCATCATGATGGAGAACATGTTCTTTAGAAAGAACGCTTGGCTCTTGTTGGATGTTTCATGAAGATCTTTTAGAAGATCCCAGATTTATTTAGCTGTCTTGCCTGAGGGTACTTGAGGCAGCTAATCATCGGTGACCGACAATTTAATAAGCATCACGACTTCTCGATTTTGCTCATCAAATTTCTCATAATCTTTACCCGCCGTTGGAGGATGTGTAGTTTTGCCCAGAACAATCTGGTCAAGGCACTGATACTCAAATATGGTCATCATACGCTACTTCCAAGTGTTGTAGTTGTGGCTGTTGAATTTCTGACTACCTTCCAACATAAAGTTGGACAAACAGGCCATCCTTCACACTTTTCAAGGCACGAAAAATGAGGTACAAACTGACGGCACAAACCCCTAGCCGATGCGATTTTGTTTCAAATCCTCAAAAAAATTGGATTGGGGTGCTAGGCGTTGGTACCTGTGGCAAAAAACCACTCGCTAGGGCAAATGAAGGTGCTTGGCGGTGACCGTGAGGACTGGCGGTTGAGCACTGTACACGCAGATTGCTGATCGCTGCAGAAAACAAACCCCACAACAAATGACGACCAAGATTTGATTAACAACAACAAAAAACCACCAAATGCGACCAAGAATTTTGAAAATCCTGTGAACACGGATGAAATTGCCGAGGAAAGAAACCTCTGATGCAAAACCGCAGACCAAAGTGATGAGTGCTTGGCGTTTAAAGCCAAGATTCTCCGCTGCATAAATCGCCAATTGAAGATTGTTGGAAACCGCGACTAAGGATATGAAAAAGGCGACCAGATTTTATAAACGCCGATCAAAAATCTCCAAATTACGACCAAAAAAAAACCACGATCTAGGCACAAAGAACCCTGCGGAAATCAAAGAAACCTCCAAAACTCGCAACCAGAGAAAAAAGGTTAATGCTGACCAGAAAAACGAAGATGCTTGCAAAGATGGAGAGGAGGTACGACATCGTACGAAGTACAAATGTACGGATTTTAGAGAGCGCCAGAAAAAAAATTCAAAAAAATGTTTCCTGCTCTGCTACCATGTAATGGTAAAAATCTGAATGATATATTAACAATAGAGACAAAGCTCTATATAAATAATTACAAAGTAGATGTTTCTAAATAATACAATACAGATGTTTCTAAAAGAAACTAAATCTAATAAAGCAAGAGGAATAGAAACAATCTAAACTGATTAATATTACAATATTGACCATTAATAAACTATCTAAATATTGGGCCTTGGATCAGTAGTATCTAAGCATTAGTCTCTTGTTTGAACCACTCTATATGTGTATGCCCACTCTCACAACGTCTAGTTATCGGGGTGTCAATCTTGAAACCTGTGATGCTTCGTTTTACCTCCCTAGCTGTTCTACATGATCCCAATAAATGGTAGACAATTCAATCTGAGAGATGTTGGAGTTGACATGGTACCATAAGATGATAGAAGGCACTATGCAGTGATAAAGAGATGCTTTGGAATTTCACACTATGGGAAAAAACAGGGATGATCAATCACTTAGCACAACTCAATTGCACATCGACAAGGAAAACTCAAATGATAACAATGAAATTGTGTTAATTTGTATGTGGCCTCATGTGAATTCCCAATTCAGCTTTAATGTTATGTAATGCGGTTATATGATGAATATGGCGAATGCCTTATCATAAAGAATAGTTGAAATTTCCTATATTTCTAAAATTTCCCTATCTTTTTAATTACCATCCTTGCTGCCCCCCAAAACACGTCCCTGTGTTTCCCGTCGTCCCCAAAACGTGTCCCTGTGTTTACTGCTGTCCACAGTACATGTCTGTGTGTTTCTTGCCTTCCCTGTCCTAGAAACTCCATTAAACATAGGTTATATCCAATATTGCACAGCTCTGACAATGTCAACATTATATCTGTATTGTAGTAGTCATTAGAACAATATTAGTTGATTCCTGAGACATAACCAACAACAAAGAAAAGCAGCAGAAGAACAAAATTTAGTCTTTAGGGTTAGATATTGCAAAACCCAAAAATTCTGGACGAGAGATAAAAGTTCTTTGTCAAACACTGAAGATTATGCACTAAGTGAATGATGTTAAGGTCAATTCAAGGTTAACACTATGAATATAATGAATTATACAAGTAGCAAATAATGAACATTTATGTTGAGGAATGTCATTTGGAAGTCAACCAAATAGATATATTCAAGAGGTGGTAGAAATCACCTGAGTTGGCCTAAGTTGTCGGTTCTGGTTTGGATCTTGGTTGGGGTTTGCGGAATGGGCCAAAATCTTTTTTGGGGTTGGGTTTGTTCGTACAAAATACATGTACTATATATATTATGTATATATATAATAGTGTATTATAAATATATATTAATAATATAATATTATAATATATAAATATTAATAATATAATATGAATATTATAATATATTATTATAATATATAAATATTAACAATATAATAATATATTTTTAATATTATATATAAGTTTTAATGGATCTGTGTATTGGATAGGGCATTCACTGAAACACTTTGCATTTGTTAAAACTTACTTGGATGGCATTAATAATATATATATAACCAAAGAACAACGAGTATCTATTGTAGCAACTTTCTCACTTCGATAGCTCTAGCCCATTGGTGGTAGGTCTCGATCCAGAATTGAAACTATTGGGAGTTCTTCCATCTCCCAATTAATATTTACCACCCCCTACTATATTGAATGGGATCTTGAACCGGATTCAAAGATTGGTGCCGAAAATTTTGTTGAAGTTTGTTGCAACAACAAGAAATCCTATTGAAATTCATCGAGGGTTCGCTTGGGTTTGGCCGGAATGAAGTTGTAGCTAAGCTCCCTAGGCACGCATCCCTTGCCCTAGGAGGCCCCGTATTGTCCTAGGGATGGGCAGGAAATGTCCCCTGACTGTCCCCGTTTCCTCGTGGACGTCCCCTTTTCTATAGGAAACGCAGGGGACGGCCGGAACATCCCCTGACCATCCCGGGGACGGCCCAGTAGCATAAAGACATTTAAAAAAAAAAAAAAAAGGGATGGGGGGGCCCACAAGGACCCCCAGCCCCACAAAAACATGATTTTTTTTATGGTATGGAGAAAATATAAATGAGAAATAATAACATGCATACCAAGGAAGATAGATGAAAGACTCTTTAGCATAATTGCCTTTTTCAAGCTGTAAGCTAGCTACAGGAACTGTAGAGAGAAGCAGAAGGAACACTAATATACTCTATAGTTGCTATAATTGAAACATGAATGCCATTTCAGAAAATGCAATTACTAACACATTGCTTATAAATGTCAAGGAAAATATGTGTTAGAAATGCTTAACATGGAAAGCTTCTTTTTCAAAATGGGCACGGGCCATAACAACTGTAGAGAAGGAACAGAAACAACTAAAATACTTTACAGTACCAAAGGATTTTAAACAGAACATTGCAGAAAATGCATTTACAAGTGCATTGCTCTATGTCTGAAAACTAGAAGGCCAGCAAACATAATAGGGTGGCTTTGAGAACCACCTGTTGAAAGTTCTGTTTGCCAATTATCATGTGACAAGTTGAAAACTAAATTCAAGTGTAATGTTGTGCTTATGTATTCATGTTTTAAGGTTCTATAATGTCTATAATGAATGCCTTATCAATGTATCATAAAAATATTTGAAATTTCCTTATATTTTTTAAAAAAACTTATATTTTTAGTAGCCGTGCCCTGCCGTCCCCTAAAAAATGGCCAAAAAAAATGCCGTCCCCGAAACGCGTCCTCCTGTCCCCGCTCGTCCCCGTCCCCGAAACACGGGGGAGCATAGCCCACAATGATTATCCTGCCCCCCCGAGTAATTCCAAGGCTGAATCTACCCGAATCTCGATCTTGGTTCGAACTAGACTTGGATCTAGGGCTCCAGGTGATTCCGGTAACAAAGATGTTGACAAGAGGAAACTTTGACCCAAAAGAGTTACCTAATACAGATCAATATTGTGCTCTCTTCAATTTGGTTGGCAGCTCTTGTTTGTTATGTAAAGTAAAGGATTGAAGGGGTGGTTGCTAATTTACAATTGATATCACATGAGTCTACATACTCTGGGTAGGTTCAAAGATTGCGGTTACAAATTGGAAAGGTTCACAATTAAAATAGTTGAGTAACTATCTTGTTCAACAGTAGATATAAGGTTGGGCAGACAGAGATTAAGAATGTCAGGAGACCAAAATGCAATGTTCTCCTCCTTTAAAGCAACTCCATGGATATAGTTCATATCCTGCAGAAGGGTTATATTGTTGCAGTATTAGCCTATATGAATGCAGTCCAAGTATTCTACAAGAATGCGAAGCGACTTTCATGTTGGATGTTTTTGTTGCATGGAGGATTTTAAGCTCCTTTAAACGAATCTACATACTTTGTGCAGGTGCGTAGATCGAGGTTACAGATTGGGGAAGGTTCACAATTAAAATCGTTATGTTGAATAATGTTCTTGTTCAACACTAAAAAAAATTTGGGCATTGATATAAGAAGAATGTTAGGAGACAAAAATGTGATGCTTTCCTTCCTTAAAGCAATTCCATGGGTGTGTTTCATATCTTCGGAAAGAGTTATATTGCAAGTATCAGACCATATGAATGCTGTCCAAGTACTTTACAAGAAGGTGAAGTGACTTTCATATTGTATATTTTTTGGTTGCATGGTGGATTTGTGCTAAAATTTAGCACATGGTATGCAAATTTTGTACTCTAGGGTATGAAACAAATTGTCTAACTTAACTTTTGATCAAACCTACAATTTTAAGTGCATTATAGTTAGATCATAATGTTTATTGGGGGCCCACAATTATTTCTAAGTAGGACCCAATAACATTAATAAGGCTTTATTTTGATATAAGGTTTAACCTTATATTCATTTATGGCATATATGGCCATAAGGGGTTGATTATTCACTTAATATTAGTAAATATTATATTACTTTATTGATAAAGGTATTTACCCTATGGCACAGTTTTACCAATTCGGTTGATTAGTAATTAATAGATTAATATTAAATATTATTTTATTAATCAAACTATCACATACTTCAATTGAAAAGGTACAATAACCCAAACCGCATGGGATGGTTTGATTCTATATTTAAGGATTCCCAAGTGTGGATTCATAGTAATTAACAATGTGAAATATGTCATTGGATATATAGTTTTGGCATTTGAAAAGTCTGCAAGAGGTATTAAGGTTGTGTGTGGAAGAGGGGATGAGAGGTTGAAAAGTCAGGTTCCATTACTGTAAGTTTTCTCAATATAACTGAATGATACTTGTTTGTGGGGTTTTTTACTGTAAGGTTGTTCCCCATGTGAATTATGAATTATTGTGTACTGTGCAATATTGTCTCAATTTTATTTCTTGTAATGTCCCCTTTTTTGAAATGGGATTAAAAATAATAATAATAAATAATAATAATTAATTAAGAGTCATAATAAAAGGGTCACTTAAGTAATATTATGAAATTATAATAAAGTTAAAATATTAAATAAAAGTCTCTTATAATTAAAGATTATTTTAAATAATTCCTCTCAAGGGTCATGGAAAAGAGTTATGTCTTTTGGAAGAAAACTTTATTTAAGAGAGACCAAGCAAGGAGAAGGAAGCATGCATTGATGAACAATTTTATTTCTGATTTCTATTCCTTGATGGAGCGTGAATTGTGGTTCAGCAACCTGAGGACGAAACCCCTCAAGGTCTGAAATTAGAGGACGAAAACCCCCTAATTTTCATTGTTGAGTTAGTGGATGAAAACCCCTGATTCAAGCAGATTTGGAGACATTTCAAAGGCATTTTAGTGAAGATAGATCACTGCAGATTTGGGATAATTAACAGCAGATACAAAGGATAAGTTCTATCTTCCCTGAAATATATTCTAAATATTATATCGGAATTAAAATAAACTGTTAACTACAATTTCTGATGTTGATAACATATTTATAATTAATTGTGTTGCTATAATTGTGAGTTAGATTTTATTATACTTAAAGAAAATATAAAAATTAAACGAGACATGACAATCGTATCAGAGCAGCATCTTGCCAGCTTGTGAAGTCTTACTTATGCAGTTTAGTGACAGAGCCAACATATATTCTCAAAGAGAACTTAAGAAAACTCAAATTTCTAAGGACGAAGTGACTGAATCTCCTTTGGAATTCAAGGTAGTAGAATCAAACATGGATAGAGAGAATGACAACTCTGATTATGCAAATAAAATTGATAGAAAATTTGACCTTATAATAGATATAATGAGGCAAATGTTACATAAGGTAAATAATGAAGAAAAGTTCCTATAGTCATAGTGGGGAAACCTTCAACAATAATAATAATAAACAATCAGGTTCCACACAAAGAACCAAGATTAGATCTGTTGATAGACCCCTTCGTCCTAATTTCATTCAAAGTGGAGAAGAAGTTTTCTTTGAAGCACAAAACTCAATGCAGGATGACATCACTGCGTGTTATGAAGAATATAGAAAACTACCATAAAGAAATTAGAGAGGCAATGTCTCTCACAAATTACATGAATATGTAGAGAAGCAAAAATGGGTTGAGAATGGAGCCTAGGCCCCAACCGAGACAAAATGAACATCAACAAGCTTTGGGTAAGTTAACATTATTTACATTTGATGGATCTAATAAGTGTATTGCTCATGCATGGGTACAAAAAATAGACACATACCTATCATTGAAACCAATGACCGAGGATGATGCCATAAAATTTGTGACCTTACACTTGGAAGGATCAGCTCATGAATGGTGATACCATGGGTTAGTTACCCAAGGTCACGGACTAATAGACACATATGATGAATTCTACAAAAGTTGGTCGAGAGGTTTGATAGAAAGGACCCAGAAATCCACTTTAGAGAGTTGGCACAATTAAAACAAGAAGGAACAATGGAGACATATGTAGAAGAATTTCAAAAATTATCGGTGATGGTGCCTGATGTTTCAGAAAGAAGATTGATTGTCCTTTTTATTGAAGGGCTAATTGAACCTCTTAGGGGTTTAATTAAGGCATTTGATCCATTAACCCTTCAAGATGCTATCAGAAGAATTTTGAATTTAGAAACTTTTGTAGCCAAGAATAAGTTCTTTTAGAAAACCCCTCCTATAGAGCCGAATGCAAAACATTTTCAAGAACATTTCTCTCAAAAAAGGGCATTACAGACAAAAAACTATTTTGATGAAGGAACCGAAAATGAGCTCCATTGAAACAAATTATGTTTTTCTTGTAGAAAACCATGGAAAACTGGACATTGTTGTTTGGGAAAAGGTCAATTACATTACATAGAAGTAAATTCTAATGAGGATTTAGAAAAAAGGGGGAATCAGAAGAGAAGACGAATGTGAACTTGAATCAAAAACAAAAAAGGAAGGTGAACATCCAAGGGGTCCATTGGAAGCATTGTCGGGTGCTCCTAAATATCATCCTTTTCGAGTCTTTGGAGACTTACAAGGGCACAAAGTTACAGTCCTAATTGATAGCGGAGCAACACACAATTTCATTGATGAAGGTTTAGTTGCTAGAAGAGGGTTACAAACAAAAGATTTCAACAGCTTTAATGTTATAATGGCTAATGGTTTTACCATCCCATGCACTAAGAAAATTCAACAATTGGAGGCGACTCTTGGTAGGCACAAGATGCAAGATGACTTCTATGTGATAGGCATAGGAGAAATCGATATGGTTTTGGGAGTGCAATGGCTACACTCTTTAGGAGAATTTACACAAAATTATCAAACTATGGAACTAAGGTTCAAATCAGAAGGCAAAGAAGTAGTATTACAAGGCATTACTAATGAGGCTACTAGAGTTGTATCAGCAAAAAGAATGGAAAGGTGTTGTAAGAACAGACAAGTAGCATGGGCTGCACAATGTTTTGCAACTATTACAAGTAAGAAGTTCTTATATAAACCATTTCTGGTTGAGAGTCATCTCGATCACTTTCTCCATGATTATATCAATGCTACATGGGAGAGTGCAAAAATTCTTCAGCATCCGAATTTACGATTGCTTGAGGACAATCAATCTTGGGAAGGGCGGACTGTAATGCCCCCACCTAAAATCACCAGTCAAAGAACCACCAAGGCAACCACTAAAATTGCCTAGTTTTAACTGTTAATTGGAGGCTGCTAGATGCATTCCAATATGGAGGAATTTTAGATTAATTCGCCCAAGTCAAGGTCACTGATAATTAAAGGGCAGATCACACTATTTGTAGAAGCCGCCACTATAAACATGAATTAAATCACAAGCCACATGGGGGAATAAAGAAAGCGCTTAAGGAAAGATAATTATTATTATAAAACTGAAATTAAATAAAGATCAATGATCAAAAGGCATGTGAAGGGTTGTGTCTCATGAATGGATAAGGTATATAAGGAAGATCAATCAAGGAGAAGGAGACATCATTGTGAAGACATTTTATATCTTATTATTACTCCTTGTGGAGTGTGAACTGCGCTTCAACAACTTGAGGACGAAACCCCTCAGGGTTAGAAATTAGAGGACAAAAACCCCCTAATTTTCATTTTTGATTTAGTGGATGAAAACCCCTGATTCAGACAGATTTGGAGACATTTCAAAGGCATTTTAGTGAAGATTGATCACTGCAGATTCGGGATAATTAACAACAGATACAAAGGATAAGTTCCATCATCTCTGAAATATATTCTAAATATTATATCTGAATTAAAATAAACTGTTAAAACTACAATTTTTGAAGTTGATATCATATTTATAATTAATTGTGCTGCCATAATTGTGAGTTAGATTTTGTACTTAAAAGAAAATATAAAAATTTAAATGGGACATTACATTTCTATACAATTTAATTCATTATTGTAATCAATGATTAACATGACTTAAATATATTAAAATCCCAATAACTAACCTGCATACACAGACTTCTGAAAGTAGAAACAATAAAACAATAAAATTTAAATCAGAATTCTGCAGTTGTTGGAAACTATTATTTTTAATTTTTTCTAGGAAAACATTCAGAGGACAAAAGATGGATGCCTCATGGTTATAAATAACCCATAGACTTGATGTTCCAAATCAGAACAAAGCATCTTATTTTTAGTTTACCTTTCATAACAAAAAACACTTATTAATATATGATAGCCGCTCAAAATAAAGTCAATAAAAGCAATGCTTTAATGTAACCCAAAAGAAGCCCCTGAAAGAATGATGCAGATGAGGTTTGTGAACTCAGTTAAAGGCTACAAACCAGGCAGCTCCTCACAAAAACTGACTCACAATAACAACATGTACACAATAGGAAAATTCAGAAATTACAGTATACAGTACGATAATTTCTTACATCTCAGCATTTCAGTGCCAACAATCCCGTCCAGATACTCAGCCTGAGACTTTTGCCTTACAGTGACTCAGAAATCAAGAATGACATTTAGTTTCACAAGCTTCCTACAGGTTACAGCCCAGCCATTTAGGCATTCTAACCCGGTTCAATATCATGACCTCAAAGTTCAGAAACTTTTAGAACTCAAAACTAGACTCTACCTTCAGGCATACAGCCTCACAAAGATTACAATACTTCCAAAGAATAAGACTCAGCTTCTCATAAATGACCAACGTAGCAGCTTGGAAATTAAAGTCAATAATTTCCTGCTGTCAGTCCCACAATCCATCTGATAATGCCTTGCAGGTGTAGCGCTCAGCAAAAAAATAGTGTGACCTCCGGAATAATAGAATGAGACAGCTGGGTTGGGGCTGTTGGATATAGAAGTTGATGTTGTTGGCTCCACTTAGACACCTTGTAACTGCTAAACACAGGTCCACCTTGAAGAATGACCTCACAAAATAGGCATGCCAGTCTAGGACATATCTGACTTAGCAGTGAGGGTGAATGGTAAATAACATAACTGCTCAGTAGTTAGCCACCAGCGAAGATTAGCCAATCTTAAAATCCATGCCTCAGCTAAAAGATACACCAAGAATAGATAAGGGATATCTACTAGAAAATAGTGCCCAACAGGTGATTAAATCAGAGATTGAATGCTCAGAAGTAATTCTTTGTGGCTCCCAATGTCAGAAGATTTCAATGCAGCTTGAGGTAGCTGCTAGCCAGCATTTTAACTGTCAAGCCCCAAACAAGGAGACAGCTGTGTGAGTAGTTGTAAAGAGGTGCCAGCAAGCCGTGCTGACCTTAATTGCCACAATTTGTTTTAATCATCCAGCATAAGGTACGTTGCCATAGATGTGGGCCCAACAAATCAACAGAAGATAAAAGGGGTACGGGCCCCAACAGATAATATGTAGTGCCCAGGCATTTGGTGGGTCCCAGCAGGGAATTTTCTTTTTTTCTTTTTTTGTTCTTCCAATAAATTTATTCCTTTGTGTTCAGCTTCACTGTGGACCCCATGTTGCTACGAATTTTAGAAGGCTGAAAGCAATTGCCAAACATTTTGAAGAAGGGGCCCCACCAATGAACTGTCAAACACCATCGAAACAGAGACATGTCCTGAAGCCGAAAACTTGAAAAGACATGTTGACAAGAAAAAATCCTGAAAACCACAAACCAAAAATTGATCTGACATGTTTTTGGGCAAGCAGTATCATGTGTGCACCCAAATGCTCTTGTATCAAAGAAACTAATATTAGTGCTTAATTATAATCTAATTCTGTGCCTAACCCCACTAATGAACCGTCAAACACCATCGAAACAGAGACATGTCTTGAAGCCAAAAACTTGAAAAGACATGCTGACAAGAAAAAATCCTGAAAACCACAAACCAAAAATTAGAAAAGAAACCAAAAATTGATCTGCCATGTTTTTGGGCGAGTAGGATCACGTGTGGACCCGAATGCTCCTGCATCAAAGAAACTAATATTAGTGCCTAAATATAATCTAATTCTGTGCCTAACATTACTAGCTTTGACTATTACAAATAGTCCTCAAATTAGCGCCTAAATTAAAGTCATAGAAGTCCCTAGCTAAGGAGAAAACTTCGCAACTTCAAATAAAAATCTTTTCTAATGTGCTGCACCCAGCAACAACAATTGAGCAACAAAAATCCAACACCCCCTCTTTGTTCGTTAGCAATAGGGACCACTGTATTTTGCTGATCAGAACATGAAACAACAAGTTGTTTGCTGCCCTCAACCTTCATGGGAGGCTCTTTGGGCCTAGAGGACCAAGCATCTTCATCAAACTTAACATCTCTGCTTGCTACAAGCTTTCTTTGTGATGAAACATATAGATCTTGTAAGCCTTTGAAGACACACTGTATTCCACAAAGACACCCTTTAGGTTGAGGGTTAAACTTGGTCCTTTTCTTTTCTGGCACATGAATGTAAACAGGACTTCCAAACACCCGAGAGTGAGAAACATTAGGTTTCTCTTTAGTGAAGACTTTTCTTGGAGTCTTGTTTTTAAACACTTTGTGAGGACATCTGTTTAATATATATATATATTGCACAACTATATGCTTCAACCCAAAGAAACATTGGGTAGATCTGAGTAATGAATCATAGACTTAGTAGCCTCTATGATAGACTTGTTCTTCCTCTCTGCACCCGATTTTGTTGAGGGTTGTAAGGCACAATTAGCTCCCTCTTGATCCCCGCATCTTTACAAAAAACATTAAAGCCCTTGGAGATATACTCACCTCCATTGTCATACCTTAACACCTTAATCTCTTTTACATGTCTGATTTTCCACAAGAGCTGTGAACTCTTGAAATTTCCCAAAAACCTCATATTTGGCCTTCATGAAATAAATTCAATTTTTTCTTGAAGAATCATCAATGAAAGAAACATAGTAAATATGTCTAGCCTGTTGACATAGGTTGACAAACATCTGAATGGATCAGAACTAAAATTCTTTTTAACTTGTGTTCATTGCGAGGAAAAACAATTTTGATGTGCTTGCCAAGTGCACATCCCTTGCACAACATACTCTTTTACCTTGAAGTTAGGTAATCCATGTACTATATCCTTCAAAAGAGGTAGAGCTCCATAGTGCAAGTGGCCACATCTCTTGTGCCAAAGCTCACACAAGTTGTCACTATCATGTATCAAGGCTGCCCGCTTGATTGAATGGGCAATCAGCTTGTAAATACCTCCTTTCCGAAGACCTCTGGCGAATACTTGGCCAAGATCGTGACTGCAATTTCTGATGATAACTTGTTGATCATCAATTTTAGTCACACAGTTCAAATTTGTCATGGCTGAAACTGAAAGGAAATTTTTTTTCAATCGAAGAACATAAAAGACATCATGAAGGTCTAAAATATCACTAGAAGGCATGCAAAAATAAATAGTTGTAGTCCCAGTAATAGGATATGTGGCATCATCACCAAGCTCTACATGTATACCAGCCTTTTGCTCCTAAAGTCTATGAAGAGCCTTCTTATTGAATGTCACGTGTCTTGATGCTCCACTGCCCACATACCATCCTTCAACATAAATGGTATTTAGTGGATAAGCATGAAATCATGGAGAAAGTAGTCTCTAGCTTGGATGAAAGCTCATCCATTGTTGAAGCTTTTGCACTCCATGCAAACTGCTTCTGCATATGCTGCTGCTTGCCCTTTCCCTTTTTCTTCTCAGGATACTGAAAAACATAGTGGCCAAACTTTTGTCACTTGAAACACTTGATATGGCTCAAATCTTTCATCCCTTGTCGAGAAGACTTTGTATCTTGGTGCTTCTTTTTTGACTGTTTCTAAGTCTTTTCTTGTCACATTTCTTCATCTTCCAAATGATTGTTTGGTTATCACTATTTTCCAATATGACTAGAGTAGCTTCAAGTTTGGTTTCTTTGAATTTTTTCTGAATAAAATCATCCCAAAGCTTCTCAAAGACAGGGAGCTTTTCATAAGCACAAATACCTTAAGGCTATGGGTATCAACTCTTTATTCTCCACTTTAATCCCAGTTGCTGCAAGTTGGTCATGAAGTTTTGTCATCTTCATTAGGAAGGTGGCTAGTGTGTTTGTGTCACTCATGCATGTGGCATTGAGTTTGTTCTTTAGTATCATCTTACGAGAGATGTTCCCACTTTGATAAAGAGTGGTCAAGGGATCATACATCTCCTTTGTTGATTTCTTTGTAGCAATGTGAGTAATCAAATGATCTTTAACAGAATCCAAAATGATATGCTTTGCCTTGGCCATCTTCTTGTTATCTTTAGCCAATTGGACAAGATCAGTTGGGAGTTGTCAACATGGTTTTCACATAGACCCAAAGATCAAATTCTTCCAACAACAATTGCAACTTGCACTTTGAAGGAGTAAAATTTGAAGCACATTTTAGACACTCACACTCTTTGAGACCAAGACTAATCATGTTTGCAGCTGCTAGAATTTGTTGAAGCTAAACAAATCAGCTGAAAACAAATTAGATCAGCAAGCTATCATAGTGGCAGATCAATACTCCAAACATTGGAGCAACAAAGGCATCGCACCCTATGACCTTTCAAATGTCCAAGATACTTCAATCACTAAAGTAAGACACTGAAATCTTCCTGCAATTCCCTCTCACAGGCAGCAACATATTCCATTAATGAACTTGGGAGTATCAGTAACAGTGATATGATACGATGTTAAAATTCAGCACATTGTATGCAGATTCTGCATTGTGGGGTCTGAAACAATTTGTCTAACTTGACCTTCGATCAAACTTGTAATTCTGAGTGCACTAACCTGTGTACACAAACTTCTGAAAGTACAAATAATAAAACAATACGACTGAAATCACTATTCTGCAGATATATATATATATAGTTGGGACAAAATTTTGAGTACAAAAGATGGATGCCTCAAGGTCATAAATAACCCATAAACTTGTTCCTCCAAATCAGAACAAAGCACCCTATTTTTAGTTTGCTTTTCATCACAAAAAACACTTATAAAAATACGATATCCTCCTAGAATAAGACAATAAAAGTAATACCTAAATATAAACCAAAATTAACGCTAGAAAGAAACTAATACTAGTGCCTAAATATAATCTAATTTTGCACCTAACGTCAGCAACTTTGGCTACTAAAAAAAGTCCTCAAATCTGGACCTAAACTAAACTCATAAAAGTGCCTAGCCGAGGAGACCAAAATAACTTAAAATAAAGTAGGATTTTTCTAATATGTTACTCTCAGCAACACCAAGAGGCAAAAATCTAACGACATGAAGTTCTTTTAAATGTGCATTATCCTCATATTGATTAATGTTTTTTGCATATGGATGAGCACAATAATACGGGAGACATTGCTCTTACATTGTAAATCACTTTTCATAGATAAATGCTCTCTCTCTCTCTCTGATAGATAGGTAGGTAGGTAGGTTGGTTGAGACTCAAGAGCATGTAGTTAGATAGATAAGTAGGTTGGTTGAGCGCATCCCTAAATGCTTAGTTCTGGCCAAGGGAGGAGAGGAGAATGGAACTTGGTATGGATTCCATTTGGTTCCTAGGCATTCTGTTGAGGCTCCTCCATTGTGTCTACCTTTGGCTATTAAGCTAAGATGCTTTCCCTATAAACATGTTGTCATCACCACCTTCCTCCAACATATCATTGATAGTCTCTTGTGAGTGCAGCACTGAGTGGTGTGATTGGTTGGAGTATCATCAATCTGTAATATGATAATTATTCCTCTTCAAGACTTTTTGTGCGTATCTATTCTCCATGCTTAATTCACTTTTCATAAATTAATGCTCTGTCCCCTTCCCCCTCTTTGTATATATATACACAAATATGTAGCATAGTTACCTAGAGACATGGGACTTTAGGGATGGGGATGGGGATGCCATTAAAATTGGGATACACAAGTAATTGAATAAGGGTAAGGATACTATGATATAGAGTGTAATATGAGATTCCTCAATGGGACCTTTGGTGCATAACCATTGTCTATGATTAAGCATATCGATTGATTTTAATTCATAAGCCACTTTCTTTTTCTCTTCTTATTGCCATTGCTTATAATCAACTTGAAATTAAATTCTAATTTAATTGTTACCAGTAAAGCTTTCATTCATGGCTAGAATTTCATAGTGAGTTATACAAAAGTGTAGCTATGTAGGATGTTCAACTTTTTGATTGCTTCTGGCAGATAGAAGCAATATTTGGAGGCAAGGCTTCTGCTGAAATGCGAGAGGCAGCCTTAAGCTTGACAAAGAGATTGGCACAAACTGCCCAAGATACTTTTGGTGATTTTGAAGAAGCAGTTGAGAAGGATGCCACAAAAACTTCTATATTGGATGGAACGGTCCATCCTTTGACAAGTTACGTTATCAATTATGTGAAGTTCTTATTTGAGTAAGTGCTATAAGAGGTTTTTCTTTTCTTACCTTCAGAAATTATTCCTGTGTTTTGATCATATGGTAACAATTTACAAGTTATTTATCTGTGTTTTTTTTATCCTCTTATATGTTTTGTTTAATTCAAAATATTCTGATTTATATGTGAATCATCTAGACTGTCTCTGAAATTTGATGTCTTTGAAACCAGATTGATATGGTTTTGAGTTTTCTTGTGAATCTTAGATTCCCGTTAGTAAATTGCACTTGGTTAAAAAATGGGCCTAAATATAATGTCAATCCTGGGCATAAATAAAATGAATTTCTTTCTAATGGTCTTGGACTCTTGGTTATATGTGGAAATTCAGTAACAATGAGCTTATACAGACTTACAGAGAGGAATATCAGTATTTGAATTTTTTTTTTAGTGCTTGCTAATCAATGTTACATCATCCCTTCAGCATACTGGTTATTGGGCGAGATTATATCATACTTAACTGCAGTAAAGTGTTTCTAAAGTGAAGATGTGATAATTTTGACTAATCTAGCTAACTATTAAAAATATGTATGCTAGAAAATAGACATCAGAAATTGTTTCTTCAAATATGGATGATTACTTAATAGAAGGTACTAGTATGAGCAGGACCAGTTGATTTTACTTACTTTTTATTCCTTGTTTAGTTGTTTAGATTAGGGTTAAGCCATTTTTATATTATGTTTGGAATTTTAAAGCATATTCATTGATTTAATTTTTATGAGCAAAATATTTTGTTGCATTGCTCTTGAAATCCAACACTAGAATATTCACGAGAGTTTTTAATGGTGTAGTCACACATGGGTTTCTTGTATTTATTCTTAAGTACGCTTCATTGTTTTAACAAGGGTTGGGTTGTACATGTTTATTGAAATAGATGTACCGAAGAATCTTTGGGATGCCCTATCAGGATCATTTCATGCAAGGAACTGCAATGGAAGAGGATTGATATTCACTGGTTTCTTAATGTTATGTTGACAATAATTACACAAATTTGTGAGGACTTACATGCCTTGGTTGTTTTACATTACCAACCATACAGATCTAGCTAATAGCTTTCACTTTGTCTAGATCCGTTCCCATCATTTTCTTCTGAAAGCCAGTAAATTTTCATAATTCTCACAGATAACTTATGTCACTTGTTTTGCTAAGATTACTAGAAAGACATTGTTTTCCTCTCAAATGCCACTATAAAAGGCTCATTTTCTCTCTTATATGTTTTAAAGGTCATCTTTGATTCACACCAATCACAGTAATCACTTTAGTGATTTGATGCTAGTGGAAAGTGATGTACAAAGAGCTACAATCTGCGCTAATCACAATGTGCCTTTGATTTCAACTGTTTTGAGCAGTTAGGATTATCTCCTTTGAAGACATAATTCTGGGTTTCTTGTTTCAAGATGGAATAAGCTTTTGATCACCCTTAAGACCTTTGGGAGTGTCTTCTTACCTTAGAAAGCCCCTCACCATAGGAATGACTGCTTAAGTCGGGCTTAACTTGGACCTCTTGTGCATCCTCTTAAGACCTTTTGGTGTTCTTTCATACCTTTGAAAGCCTGTCTTGCTAACATTGAATCCTTATCTTAGACCTTTTGTACATCTGTTCTTTATGATGTTTCTCTCTAGTACGTTGTGGTTTCCTCTTTTTTGTTTTGTCATTTGTTCAATGTTTAAATTTTCATTATGACCAAAGTCCCAAAGACTGCAAAATCATAAATGAGTCAATGATAAAATGCGCAACAATAGTCATACCAATAGAATAATAGATATAAAAAAATATGGTACTAAGCATAACTATGCTTCATTTGGGCTATCGATATCAAAAGAGCTCTCTAACTCTGAGTTACTTTGTCTATGAAGTTGTGACTTGTCAGATGAGACCCCAATAAATGCCTGCTGCACCTCTTCGTTGTCAATCTGTCTAGCATCTTTAGGATTGACATCTAAATTTGTGGTTGGAGTTTGTTGATATCTAGGAGTCTGTTGACCCTAAAGTTGCAAGGCACTATGAATTGCAACTAGCTTCTTTGCTCGTTTGGAGGTAAGCTTATTCCTCTTGACCAAATGGATGAAGTTGTAGATGTACCAATTCATCTTTGTAGTAGAGGAACTAACAACCTATGAGTAGGCAAATGGCAAGTTTGAGCAAGAGTACCCCTATCCACCCTAGCCTTTGGTTTGTTGAATTTAGGATTTCGGAGATTGACAAATTGAATCCACTGCTCCTGGAGTTTGGATGCATCTTCAATGCTATACATTTTCCCAAGTGCCTTCATAAACCCTTCTTCTACCTCATCATGAGAAGGGGAAGCTTTACGAGTCCTAGGTGCATACCTCTTGGGGTTAAGAGCATAGGTAGCCATATAAAGTGGGGTGTTCATTGTGTTCCACCTCCATATCACAGTAGGCCTGATATGCTCCTCATAGAATTGTAATTCAGTCTCCGTGCTATGAATTGCTTGTTTCATTTAGTCAAGCATGCTTTCAAAAGTCTCTTTAATCTCTCTAAGGCTAGGAGAGTCTGTATTAGCTTACCTAATTACCCCCATTGTAGGTGATATGATAGAGCAAATATATTTGCAAGCATCAATTAAAAAACAACTACAAATTAAATTCTTTAAAAGTACAAGATTTAAAATTGTATGCTAAAGATTTTCAAAATTAGAAATTAAACGTAAAATAAAAATAAACATTTTAAATTTCTTACCTTCATAGTGGACCACTGAACATCATCAAGTACCTTTTATCTCAACTTCTTCCCTTCTTTTGACGTTGCCTCAGCCCACTTTTTCCACTCTTGACAAACCACTATGGATTGTACTTGTAGAACATCTTGCTCCTCTAAGCATCCTCTCCAACAAAATGAAATAGCTACCATATCTAGTTTCCATTGACTTGAGGAATTCTATCTTCGAAAAGTCCTAAATAATGCAAGTGGTGTGTGGTGGTTACATACAAACATTCGTATGATCATCACTATCTTCACCCAAGCTATCTTCCCAATGTTCAAAACATGAATGCAACATGGGGTCTAAAAAATATGTTTCTAAGCTCTCTCAACCATCTAACCAAGTAACTCACAAACATGGGCCAACTGAACATATAACAATGATATTTATAAGTGGCCGATGTTGATTTTCAGTACACCCATCCATGACAATGAAGCAACCTGTTCACCATGAGCCAATTGAGCATATAACAATAGCTGTAAGAAAATATGAGCCAACTGAACATATAACAATAATATTAATGATCAGCCGAAGTTGAATATTAGTTCACCCATTCATGACAATGGAGCAACCCATTCATCATGCGCCAACTGAACATATAGCAATAGCTCTAAGAAAATATGAGCCCACTAAACATATAACAATAATATTAATGAGCGGCAGATGTTGTATATTAGTTCACCCATCCATGACAATGGAGCAACCTGTTCACCATGTTTGTCTCGTGTCCTCCATCAATGAGTCCACCTTTGAATATCGTTTGTCGAGGAGGGAAGTGCACAATCTATGTTCTTAAGGGGTATAAGAGGATCCAATTGTGTTTGTGTCCACCTTTGAATATTGTTTGTCGAGGAGGGAAACACACAATCTATGCTCATCAAGGGGCATAAGAGGATCCAATTGTGTTTGTCTTTTTCAACATCTCTTTGAAATATGGAGAACATGCCACATGAAATGGGATGGCATTGGGCATAAATGAATTTGGCTACAAAATCATCAGCATCCTCACGTGCTTGCAAATTCAACAACCGTGCCATTGTATTTCACCCATAAGTAAAACTAGTGGCCTTCCTCTTCTCTCTATTAGAACCCTCTCCCCTCACATCCCTACTAGCAGCAGATGACACATTAGAATACTCAGGCATAGATTGTACAGGTACACCTTTAGATTTTGCCTCATTTTCTTTGACCAACCTAGTCAGACCTCTCTTCCAAAGTTATTTTTTGACAATTCCTAACCCCATGTCCGGTCACACCTAATAAATGGTGCCCAACCTTACTTAAATCCCATGAATATCAGTTTTACATACATGACAGTCAATATCTACTGCCCCCTGAATTTTTGGACTTATGCAACAAGGGTTTCATGGGTTTGAATGTACCTTTTGCAAATATATTTTCAGAAGAGCCCAATTTATATAATGGTTGAAAGGTTTAGTGCAACACTTGTATTTTCAGAAGAGCCCCCAACACTTGGTTCATTCACATTGACATTCACTTCCTCACCCTCGGCCTCATACTCATAATTGCTGCTCATTTTGATTTGCAAAAACACTGGTGACAGCAAACTGATAAAAGAACAACAAAAATAATCCCTAAGATCTTTGACCCCAAAAAAACAGAATCTATTTTCAGTTATGGTGATTGTGGCTTAGCTTGGAACGAATGTAAATGATCTCAATGCTGAAAATGACTTCTTTTGTTCTTCCTTCCTCTTCCTTGGCTCACTGCAAGTGGAAAAATTAGAAATGATTGTGGGAAGGTAAGTGTTAGTGGATAAGTCCCCTTTAAAATGTTTTTTTTTTTAAATTTTATAATTCGAAGTATTTTTTCGTTAAAAAGGTGTGGAGATTGGTGGGGGTGGGGGGGACACATGTGACCAACCCTGGGACGGTCGAGGGACATCTTATATGTCCTTGGTTGTCCTAGGGATGACTAGATGTCTTAGGGGTGTTAGGCCTTCGAGGATGCATCCTTGATTTCTTTGGTTACAGAGGATGGCCCCAGCCATCCCACTATCTGTGGTTGGGGGGGACATGTTCACGTGTTACCTTGCATCATTGGTATTCTTTTTGTGAATGGCAGGTTTTGGATACTTGTGGACATTCATAGAACATTGGTCTTGCAAAATTTTCGTAATGATGGGTTGGTTAACAGCTAGCTTATAGCAATTGTTTGAAGCATGTTGCAGTTGAGAAGATCCAATCTTAATACAAGGGATTAAGAGATCATTATAAGTTGCAATGATATGGAATGTGTAAGTGGAGAAACATCTTGGGAAAGATTATTGCTTATGCAGAATTAGTATGGCAGTGACAACTAATGTTGAAGGATCATGGCGGTGACAACTAATTGCATATTAGGATAATTTTTGGTTTCAAGTCTATGCGACTCTTGGATATGCTTTATATGGCTATTAAGGGTTGTGATGATGGTATGACATAAACTATATTCTGTTGTGCCACAAAATTTAATTAATTGTGTACTACTCTCGGAATTGTGTTGGATCTAGAATGGTCTTCGACCTTCATAGCTGAATACTGGAGCATGAGCAATCAAAGGAGAGGTGAAGACTATGCATATTTGGAAGATTAGGGTTGTTATGAAAGTATGATTTGAGTTTTTTTATGCAGCTCTACAAAATTTAATTTTATAGGAAAAGAATAAGTGTGGACTAGAACATGAATGACTAGAGGAGTGGTGATGAGAATTGTGCAATAATACATGAAGGTTATTTTCTCTAAGGTGGTGACGAAGCTCCAAACAGTCCTCATACCATGATGAATAAACCACATAGAAGCTGCTAGGGCTTGAGCTTATAGTACCCTGGAGCTGGAGTTGGAGGATACACCTCCCCACTCCTGATTGTACACATACTAGGTATTAGTATGGGTATGATACAATCTGGATACAGGTTTGGTACTGTACCTGCACATACCCAAAAATACTGTAAAATATTAGCCATGCCAGATACATGGAGATGTGACACACTTCTCGACAGAGACATCCAAATAAATTTAGAAAAACATTCTCATTCTTAGCTGGGAATGGAATGAGAAGTGTTTTGGCGTACTTGGATTGCTGTAGGGAAACTAGAAATGGAATTGCGTTGGCCTCGGTAATACACTAGCAGTTGGCCATACCCAACTTGGCCAGCAATCTGAGCTCAAACGTTGCCTGCCTCTGTATGTTCGACAATCCCATTGCTAGCTTCATGACAGAAAAACTGCTGTCATTTTGATGGCTTCGATAGCTGCCTGGCTGCTAGAAATGTAATCTTTGCTTTTTTTTTTTCTGGCTTGTTTAGGCTTCATATTGAATGGTATGCCCTTGTCATCGCACCACAGTGCTATGAGGCTGCACAGTGCAAAGTTTGGAATAAGGCCAAGGTGGAGCAGCTTCTACGTGCTTTTGGGGTGGGTAGAATGGCCCAATTCAAGCAACCGGGATATAGAAGACCTGTTGTATATGTGCTCTTTGGAGACAATCATTGGGTCCTTCATCAGATCTAGAGAAATCAGACAGTTTAACTTGTGAGTACCTGTAGGGCTATGTCACAAGGTTTGAGTTGTGTTCAACAACGATAAAATATGAATGAAGTTCAACAAGGGGAAAAAATTGAAAAAAAATTCTTGATTAAATTTGCCTTATATAAATTTGATTTTAAAAAAAAATATAAGTAATATAAGTTTGGACTCTTCAAGGTTTGCCCCTTGCCGTGCAACAACCTCCAGTTGCGACTCCCACAGGTAGTTCACAAACTCGTCGAGTACTCACGAGTTTTTTTGCTCCGCGAGTACTCATAAGGTTTACTTGCCGAGACTTGCCAAAAACTCGGCGAGTCCAACAACTTGACTCGCCATGCCAACAACACATCAAAATCGCGGAAAACAATATGGGTTAAACACTCCAAAAACTCTGCTTTTTGGGCTTTATAAACATTGTCTTTTGCCTTCTAAAAAATTATGAAAATGGTGTTGCCCCCAGACCCCCACGAGGGGCATTGCCCCTTGACCCTGCTATCCCCAACCAAACGCATTTGGTACATTTCCTACTTGTATTTTGCATAAAATTTATCTTTTTTTTCAAAAATTAAGTGTTTTTTAAGTTGCTGAGTTTTGCTGAGTACTCTTCGAGTCCGAGTCTTCGAACTATGCCCTCAGGACACAACAAGACTGCAAGTCATGACTCACCCCCGGGGCCTCCACTTCCAGTCACGTCTCGATTTGACTCACACTGCACTTGCAGTTATGTTTCGCAGGCCTAGGAAGCAGTGATGAAAAATAACATCACGAGTGGTCCCTTTAAAAGGAAAAACCGACCACATAGACTAGATGAAGTTGTAAGCAGGGATGAGGGGCAACCCAAAGTAAAGCCTTTGAGACCACATAGACCTTCC
Organism: Cunninghamia lanceolata; assembly: GCA_027924645.1. Lineage (NCBI taxonomy): Eukaryota > Viridiplantae > Streptophyta > Pinopsida > Cupressales > Cupressaceae > Cunninghamia > Cunninghamia lanceolata. The sequence goes on along the minus strand of BSBN01000420.1, from coordinate 8,805,688 downwards.
AGGCGTATGCCATTTTTCATAATTTTGTCGCTTTTAAGTTAATGAAGAAGTTTTGCTGCTCTCTTGACACCAAGCCCAAATAAAGCCTTTGAGACCACAACGACTTTCAAGATTTATGCCATTTTTCATAATTTTATTGCTTTTTTGTTAATGTAGTGAGCCACCAAGCTCAAATAAAAGCTTTTGAAACTACACAAACCTTAAAGGTGTATGCCATTTTTCTTAATTTTATTGTTTTTAAGTTAATGATGTAGTTTTGATGCTCTCTTGTCTTCTTTCCATAGCACTGCTATTCTCTTGTCTTCTTACAACTGTTCTCCTTCTTTGTCTTCTTCTTCACAATATGGAAAATGACAAAATGTGTTTGTTTGTTTTTTTAGTTGTTAGTGTGGCTTTTTTAGATTTAGGGTTGGTGGAAAATGGAGGTCCTATTGGGCTCCGACATCTCTCTATTTTTTACAAGTTTTGTGATTTAAATTATTTTTTAAATTGCATTTTATGTTGATTGAGCTGTAGGGGATGACTAGCTGCACCCTGAAAAAAATAGGTGTTTGAAAAACATTTCTGAATTTTTTTGATGATCAGGATGGTGGCGAGATGTTTCTGACCTGTCCCTACATCCCTGAAATGTCCCCTACATTAGGGGACACATCCTTGGGGTACATAGTAGTGTACAATAGCTATCTAAAGGATTTAATGTCATATGGGCCAATTTGTGCTTGTGCATACTCCAATTGTGCTTTCAGCAAGTAGTGTTGCATGGCTGGTTTAAAATTCAATGAAAATCAATTGGTTGTAAAATGCAAATCCTCCTACCATATAACTAGAACTAGAAACATGAAATTAATTTAATAGATAAAAGTTTAGAAGTCAATGAAAGACAAACCTTACTAGGTTAGTTTAAAAGTCAATCAAAGGCATCCACCTCTTTCCTCTTATGGATATGAGTCTTGTTTGGATTTTTCCTTTGATCTCTGCATAAGATACTGCCCTCTGTTGCAAATCTAGTGACTATTGGCCAAACAAGCCCTCCTTTTCTGTGTACTTACCCCTCAAGTTAAGGGCCCGAGTGTTATAGTAGATGTATTTGGTTATGTTCTCTGCATTCTTCCATAACGAGTTAGTAAAACATATTTTACCAGTTATGTTCCGTATAAAATCACTACAGTGAACTGCACCAGGAGTCCTAAAATATATGGGTTTTACTATGAAAGAAATCTTCTTCCAGCTACATAATTAGCACTATTGTCTGTGACTAGCTGGGCAACACATTTGATGCCCACCTCCTCCAATAGGTATAACATATAAATTTAGCATTGTTAGTTTGAGCTAAAGCATCCAAGTCTTTTAGGAAAAATTATACCCCTCAGATAAGGCAACAGGAAAAGTGAGGGGTGTCCAAATTTTCACATTAGTCAATCCATCAGACATCATGTTGCAGCCCTTCTTTTTCCACAGTGCCTTTTTATCTTCTTTATTCAATCCATTGAAAATTGACCTCCTAATTTCATCAATAAAGGTGCTTTGAAACCTATAATGGAGGTAAGAATTCTATGAAAATTTTGATATTATTTAATTCAACAACCAATCCTAAATATTAAAATTTGGAAAGTAGCAAATTTGCAAAGAACAAATATTTAGAAATTGCTTTTTTTGTTGCCTCATAGTTGTCCTAATTCTGTCTTGTGCTTTCAAGAGGGTCGATAATGTAGAGTAGAATGGGGGAGTGAAGTAGAATTTTATCCGTACTAGCTTGAGTTGGGCTGTTAAGGTTCCTAGGATTGCTAGTAGAAGAATGAAGATAGAGTTGTGAAGGGATATTTATTGTGTCTATAAATATAAGAAATTTTTCATTTTGCCAAGAAAAAGGATTGTAAATTAAAACAACAACATTTTTGCTTTTTAATATTTGACCCAACTTATCTTGGGGATTTAAGATTTATTGAAGATTCTATCTGTGTTAAATACCTCCATTGAAAAATAGAAGTGCTAGAGAATTCACTGCTTAAGTGCAAGATTTTGCACCTTAAATATTTACAAAATTGATATTTGTGAAGTCTAAACAGTTAAGATATTCACCAAACTTGCTGATACTTTTGTGAAAGTAAAAGGTCCACAAGCAATTAAACTTGATGTGTCATATAAGCCTTAAGGTAAGTTAACTTTTAAGTCCAGCTGTCAAGGAGTCTTGCTTAAGCTGAAGGTTTTTTAAAAAAATATACTATTTGAGGATAAACACATCTTTACAGGCAACTTATGAGCTACTTTGTATAGTGGGAATCATATTCATGTTTGTCTTCGATGTAACATTGTGTAATCTTGTGAAAGTCACATTTTATCAAATTTCTGAGTTGTGCAGTTACCAATCTACATTGAAGCAACTTTTTCAAGAAAATGAGAATGGAGGTCAGTCAAATTCTCAGTTAGCAGCTGCAACAATGCGAATAATGTCTGCACTTCAGACCAATCTTGATGGGAAATCAAAGCAGTATAAGGATCCTGCACTGACACAACTCTTTCTTATGAATAATATCCACTATATGGTTAGATCTGTAAGAAGGTGAGTGGATATCAAACCTCTGAAAAGGATAATAAAATGCTTTATTGTGATTGAGACTGTTTAATGCATTTTATTGCAATGTAGTCTTTGAAATGCATAGCATGTTGGTTGTTTTAATGCTTTGTTCTGTGAAAGCACTTTAAGTCTGTTTCCCTTTATAAAAGGTCAGAAGCGAAGGATTTGCTAGGTGATGATTGGGTACAGAGACACCGTCGAATAGTACAGCAGCATGCTAACCAATATAGAAGAACTGCTTGGGGAAAGGTATATTTCTGTGAGTCGACAGCAATTTCATATGATTTTGTACAGTTTAGGTCTTTGCACAGTTCATTATTTAGAAAAAAAGTCACAGGAAAAGTAAGTACAGCGATGAATAGCTTGAAGATGTGGTGGATTTTCAAATTTTCACAACTTCGGAAGGCAGCTGGATTAGATTGTCTGCTAAATAAATATGTATACAAACCTGCATGGTGGAACAAACTTGGATAAAACTAGACATGAATAGGAATGTTCGTTAAATAATAGCATTGGTTTTTTTGCAAATAGGAATCAGGTTTCAGTATTCAAATATTGTTTTTAAAGAGTGAGGTGTCTTAGGGCATTTAGAGGATCCTTGAAACTTCTCTGGAACTGGATGGAGTCAGTTGGATGAGCTGGTGCTCTATGCACTTGCGTTGTCCTAGACTCTTAGACGTAGATGTTTATATTTAAGATCCACCAACTTTGTGTGGAACATATTATTTTGAATCTGTTCAACATTGTAGGATGCTGTGAATAAATGGTTTAACCTTGTCTTAAAGTTTTTCAATCCTCTTCACAATTTCTATTTATGGAAAATAATGCATTGAATTTTTAGGAAGAAAGTCATCTTATATTATATCAAGGAACAAATAATTATAGCAGCTAGAAGAAAAGAAACAGGAAGAAGATCTCTAAATCTTACGTTATTGCACATTTTGTCTTCCTCTATGCAGTTGTTTTCTACTGCATTTTAATATTTTTCTTGTTAATGTAATATTGTGCTGTGTTGTCATCAGGTTTGGCATATATTTGAGTCAAAAGTCTTTTACCTAGTGAAAAAATAATTTGTGCATGTGGTTTGTCAAATTAATTGTTTTGAAAGATGCCATAGACAATGATTATACTGCTGATACAAATTTATAATAACAATAGATTGGTCAATTTTGCATATTAAATTTGAAAGGACTAAAAATGCCAGATGTATTTTTGGCATCTTTTGGAACAAGAGCTTTAGATAGACTTGGAGAGTTGATATTAAAAGGCAACTTTAGAGGGAAGCTATTTTGACTTTTAAATGTCATAATTGTTACTTCATGCCTGCTTATAAATAATTTGTGCATCCAAAATGTTGTACAGAATATTTGCAAACTTATATATCATTAAAACTGGTATTGATTGCCTTTATTTTTAGTCAGATTCCATGGGGATGCGTGGGAAAATTGCTGTCTCCAGAGAAATGGATGTTTTTGAAATGCCAGGCCAGCAGGGGAAACATCCCTCTGCTGTACTGCCATCGCTGCCACTAGGTAGGAGACATCCCTGGGACATCTCCGTCAGAGAGGGGGTATTTCCTATGTTTGCCTCTTGATGGGGATGTTGAGGACGCTGGGATGTCCGTATGACCCTTAGGAAACTCAGCCACATCCATTGAATGTCCTGGAAACCTGCAGCCGTCCGCCACATCTGACATTTATTTATTTTTTAACATGCATTTTTTAAAAATTACCCTAATCCGAATAGTCTAATGGGCCCCACCTTGTCTCTAAACACTCAAAAAAGCTATAATAGCGCTCATCATTTAGACTGGTCAGATTTTACAGCTTCACTGTTAGTTCTCTGAAGAATGAAGACTTCGTCAGACATATTGAAATAGCCAGGACTTGGTGTTAAAGAAAACATAGTGATAAATTAATAAAAATGGCATGTGCCAACAAGGTTCATGTGGTCTCGAACGCCCCTAGACCCCTGCCAGCCGCTATCCCCAAATCAAGGTTCTTGATCCCCCTGTTCCTGAAACCTGTCCCCCCATTCTGAGACTCCATGGAACATAGAAATAACACAGTTTATATTCAGCATAGAAGGTATATCTAATATTTGACCTACTAGTGAAACCAAAACTGGGCCAAAGCAACAAAGGCTATCACCGAGGATCAAGATTTTGACGTTACTATATTGCTGTATTTGTGCTTACCAATCTACCACCGATGATAGAAAGAGACCTCAGTGCAAGATTTATGTCATCTGCAGTCTTCTCAGAAAAAAGCTCGGATCCAGGTCCGGTTCATTCCCAGTCTGGTCAGGGTGGGTGTGGGCAGGTCTTTTTTCCCTTTTCTTTTCTTTTTTTTTTGGCTGCTCCGTTGGCACATAATATGCCAGTGCAGGGTTTCCACCATAAATAATATTCCAGCCGCAGGACTCCATTGACGTAAAAATGATCGCCTTAAATTTATGTGTTAGGAAAGAATAATTGTGTATAGCAAATACCATTATCTGCTGCTGTTTTAGTATGTATGCTGCTTTTTACTTTTTCTTTTCAGTTTTGGGGATTTATACAGTGCCGGGATTTAATTTTTTTGTGGGATTTATGGGTTGTCTTTTTCCAGCAAGTCTTGGAGTATATTACCTGCTGCTTCATGTTATTGAAAACAATACATGTTTTACTTTATAGCACCTTTTAATATCAGTGTTTTCTGGGGACACGTCTCCACCTGATTTTTAGACCTTTCCTTGAATGGGGACGCCCTAGGGACAGAATGCACCCCCCCGTTTAGGAATTTGTATTAAAAAAGGGGATGCCCTAGGGATACTCCCTCTGCAAAACGTTCCTTGGGAACGTCCCCCATTTGGGTATGCCAGGAACATGCCATGACGTTCCGAGGACGTCAAAACGTCCCCCATGCCCAGCCAAAGTTCAAAAAAAAAATTCAAAACGTCAACAGATCGCCATTAACCCTTGTTTTGCTTGCCATACCCTCATAGTGCTGCCATTTTTTTGCATCACTCGTTGTGGTTCGTCCTTCTGTCATCACTCTTAATCTGTCCCCTTGCTGTCCCCAAACTTTTGGAAAGAATTTGATGTCCCTTGGAATCCATCCCTGTGTCCTCCCATCCCCCATCCTGGAAACTCGGAGAAACAATGTTTAATTGAGGCTCATATGATTTTATAAAACTTTTATGGTTATTTGTTTATTTTATGAATGCTTATGTGGCTACCTAAACATAATTTCTGTTTTTAGGATAAAATATGTATATATTTATTATTTTTTTATATGTTTTTGTATGGATTACAGTTATAAGACTTGGACTTGGCTAGGACTCGGCAAGCTGATTTTTGACCCGGACTTGAACTCGACGCTTAGTCTCGGCCAAGATTGGGCAAATTGAAAAAACCATGAAATATAGACATTTTTAAGAACTTAAAAACTGTTTCATGCACTCTTTAATAAATAAACTTTAAAGACACAATAAACTAATCAAATAGAAGCTACTTTGATCACATACACAAGTATATATCGATCACATGAGTATAAAAGAAGATTTTAGCTGAAGGAAACAACATTGTTAGATATATAAATTATAAATATTGTCAAATGTATACAAAACTCATGGATTATGAAATCCATGGCATCAAAACAAATATCAAAACTAAAACTGTAAGTCTATGGCTTAGAGGAGACTGTATCACTCGTCCCAAGATCATGGCAAGTCCTATGCGGGCGTCTAAGATAGGTCCATGCTGATGATGCAGCCATGATATCTGTCTCAGTGCCATTGCCGCCAACATCTAAGGGGTTTGCTCGTGCTCTATCCTCTTCCTCTGCCATGGCTATTTCCTTTGCCTCTCAATCTACCTGATCAACCCATGCAAGGTCCTCATTGTTGAAGATGGGTTCCTCAACCTCAATGATCCAATCTGACTGTGGATTAACCTCCTTCGCCCAGAATTTGTTTGTGATGGAGGCGAAGGTTGCAATGAATATAGACAAGATCATTCAACCTTTGCATTGACAACCTTTTGCGCTTCTTGGAGTGTATGTGCTCAAATATACTCCAATTGTGCTCACACCCTGAAACACTGCATGGTTGGCTCAAGACGCGAACTGCAATCCTTTGAAGATTTGGCACCTTAGCATCAAACCTTTCCCACCATGCATCTGAAATGAGATCAATCTCATAGTCTAACTTTTTGTTTCGATATCAGTGTAAAAGAAGGGAAAAGTTTTAATTTTTAAACTTAAAATTATGCCCTTAATAGATTTTTACTCGGTTGCAATGTTGCTCGAGTTGCCTTGCATATCTCTCGTGCAAAGAAGTCTCCTTGTGCAAGTCTGAAGATTTCAATGTCAGTGATTATCTATGCTCCAAGCTAAGGATCAGGGGCCATCCGCTCTATGATTATGTAGAGCCCACCCAGAACCTTCTCATCTACCTTGAAATTTGGGCGGAATTGGAATGCCGGATTGAGGAAATAGGCAGCTACATGTAAGGGCTTGGAAAGCTGAAGGTGTCATCGTCGATCAGTGATGTCTCATATGGGACGATACTTATCTTCAACCCCAGCTTAAATGGATCTAATGGCCTACTTGGCCCTATCCATGCCCTCATATATGTAGCCCATTGTGAGCTTCTCCCCATCAACTCGTAGGAGAAAAACTAAAGGCTCTGTGAAACATAATTAACATAAGTGTGGACAAAAATAAGCAAATAAATTATAAAATGGAAATACGAACAAAAATGAACAAAATCATAATGTAGATTTACCTCTACGATCTCCTTGGTTGGAAGCTAGAAGCTATGCTCATCAAAAATTTAATCAACCACATTAACCCTTGCATTGGTCTTAGCATATGATGATGAAGAGTGAAGACCACTCCTCACTAACAAACATGTGCCTCAAAGTTGCCTTTGACTGAAGCAAGCATTGCAATGTGATAAAATTTGTTGCAAAAGGTTATTCTAGGACGAGCCAACTCCTTCTCTGTGAATTTCCTCATTAGGTTGAGGACCCAAGTATGATTATATGTATTTACAAATATTTTAAGCATGTTCCACACATGCTTTGATCCATGGAATCTTTGCCAAGATCCTCCAATATAAGGTCAAGGCAATGAGCAACACAAGGATTCTAGAATAAAGATGGCTACTTATACATGAGAAGTCTACCTGTAGAAACAGAATTTGCTGCATTATTTGTAACTATTTGCACCACATTCTCCTCACCCACCTCGGTCAAGACTCCCTCCAAAGCTTCACAATGGAATTCAACATTTTTTGTGTTTCTTAAAGCATCAATGAATTTTAAGAAAACTGTGCCACTAGAAAAAGAAACCAAATCATTATTAGTGATTTAGTAAAATAGAAATTGGAATCTTAATCACTAAATCAATGGATTTCAAGAAGTAAAATCACCTGAGGAAGAAACAAGGAAATTCAACAATGTTCTATTTCTTCTATCAGTCCAACCATCGGTCATGATGGTGCAACCCTTCTTCCGTATGTCATGGCTTTCACATCAGCCACTTTTTGAGTCAAAATGGAGCCCTTCATCTCCTCATCATTAGGGGCTTTGAATAAAGAGACCTAAAAGGAAAACAAATAAAATAAACAAAATAAGTATTTTAAAAATTGTGAGTTTTAACTATAAATTCTACATACCCTTAAATGCAAAAATTAAAGAGACAAAGAAATCAATCTATATATTTTAAATTTAAAACAAAAAAAATGATTACCCAGCTGCATGAAATGGAATGATACAATGGAACTGGAAGTCTCCAATTGCACTTTTTGATGTATCATGTTTATCTTTGTTCCAACCCATGCTCTCAAGTGATGGTTGGGCACCTGGTGTAGTGTGTGGTATAATATATAAATCTAAATTAGATCCACGAACTCTAGGCCCAATACTAACAATGCCACTGTCACTACCACTACTAAAAGATCCAGGAAATGGAGGAATGGAAGAAGAAGACTCTCAACCAACGGTTGTCATCTCTTCTCTTTGCCTCTTTCTTGGTAATGTTTCCGGGAAACTCGCCTAACATCAGAGGCCAATGATCTTCTAGCATTAGAAAGGAAACCGGTGATAGGCATATGGACGGATCCATTGGAATGCAAATGAGAAGTGGTATTTATCCCTCTAGACCAGGGAACATTGCATCTACCATGTCTGAAATGAGAAAAAGAGGATGAAGGCATTCCGATGGGTCCACATGAAGGAGGATGTGGTATCATCTGTCTATGACAAGGTTACACATTGACATGTCCTGGGGCCTTTTCTGGGTGTCCCCATCCCTATACCATTTCAATATGCATGGATGTCCAAGAAATGTCTGTTTGCAATCTCTGACATTTCAAGGGAAACGTCTCCTTAACAGCATTTAAAATCAGGAAATGTCCTGGGGATCCCTGGTTGTCCCTGCAGACATCACATTTAAAAAAATCGAAAAACAAGAAAAAAGAAGCTGAATTGAAAAGAGAAGTTGAAGTGTAGTTAAAAAGTGAAAAGTGAAAGTAAGTTTCCTGGATTAAAATATAAGTTGAATTTTGAAGTTAAAATACAGTCAATCTTTATTCATAATTGGGTAAATAACTCAAGTATATGAATTCGACATAAGTTACCAGGTTCGTCCCCAGATGCCCCTCTACTCGGCCTGAATGTGTCTGTGTCCGGGGAAGGGTTTTCTGGGGGTCTGTACACTGTATGCATACCCAGGGTGTATGCGGGTCGCCTAGGCAATGCTACGGGTGAACCAAAAGGACCCTGCTCAGGGAAAAAAAAACTTAAAAAATAACCTATTTAAATTAAAAAAATAATGCCCTCGAACAATGTTTCCTGCTGCTGTCAAGCCCTTTTTAATCTGGTTTTCAAGCTTTTGTTTGAAAGTGATTGGTCAATGTTAGAAAATCTGGCGATCTATGTCATCCTCTTACTCATACAATGGACCCTGCAAATCCCACTCTTTCATTTACCCCCGACAAATCATATGCTGTGCCATTCAAGAGTGCTATGAATCGTTGATTGTCATCTTGCAAATATCTGCACTTCCATGTCCACCATCATGCTCTCACCTTCAATAATGGTGATTTGTTATCCTTCTACCTTCGACCACAGCTCTACAAGAGTCTGAATCTGATATTACTAGGAGATGCATTGCAGATGAATATCTGTTTCATTTATTCAGTTGCAGATCTAGCCAATTTGGTGGTGGAGAGGTCAGGCATATGAAGCATGATGGAAACTAAGGTGTTGATAGAGTGACTTGACTTATTGATTTTAAGGGAATTTAGCTGAATGGAAAAACCATTGCGACGATCAACCAAAGATAACTTAAATCTTGACAAGTCTTAATTTTTTTGGACAGCATACTTGTTTTAACTTTTAGTTTAAGTGTTGTAACTTTTTAAATTTCCTAAATTTGAATTGTATTATGTAAAATTTTCCTTATTCATATTTAAAATGTTAATATACTGCCATCCCCTATGGTCTCTAAAAATTAGCTGCCCAGCACTACTGTCCCTGGAACATGTCCTGATGTTTCTTGTCATCCGTGTCCTTGTTCTGCCATTGAACATACATTTATCACCATGCATGTGGGTGACTGCAACATTGAAGGGTTGCTTAGCACCTCGAATCACTGAAAAGGCTGAAAGAAAGAGATAGTCAGTATAGCTGTTTTCAAGGTACTCTGCAAAATCTGATGCCTGGAGGTAACCACTTCTAGGCTAAGTTACCGATCTTGGTACTGCTTCGGGTTAGGATTCGCGGGTTTGGTTTGTGGATTTGGTCAATTTTTTTTTTCGGTGTGGATTCCTTAATACAAAAACATATAAAAATCATTAACATATACATATTTATAGTCTAAAATCAAGAATATTAGACGTAATATACATATTTATTATTTCTTAATATTTAATGTATAGTAATATTTATAAGTTAATATTATAATCTAAGTTACCGGTCCTGGTACTGGTTCGGGTTCGCGGGTTCAGTCCATTTTTTTTGGGTGTGGGTTCGTCCATACAAAAACATATAAAAATCACAAATATATTCATATTTGCAGCAGTAATTAAGTTCAGAATACCATACAATCATGAATATGATCATATAATAAACAAAACCACACTAGTATTAGAAATTAAAAACACAACAATGTCAATTAGTCAAACACGAACGTCGAATGTCATGATATATGACCTTGATAATCAAAAAAATCAAAATTATAGTGTCCAGATTTATTTTTTTATAAATTTGGGCATTATAATCTGTTCTTTCACTAGGAACAAACAATGCTCACTTCGAAGTCACAAGTGAAAATATGACCTTGATAATGTAGCAGACTTTCAGAGTGTAGATCAGCACTGAAAGGATTAGTGACTTGCATTGACATGGTTGTTTTTGTATACCTAAAAAAGTAAAATGTTCTGCCCCCATGAAGTCACCATCAAACACGAACGTCGAATGTCATGATATATGACCTTGATAATCAAAAAAATCAAAATTATAGTGCCCAGATTTATTTTTTTATAAATTTGGGCATTATAATCTGTTCTTTCACTAGGAACAAACAATGCTCACTTCGAAGTCACAAGTGAAAAATATGACCTTGATAATGTAGCAGACTTTCAGAGTGTAGATCAGTACTGAAAGGATTAGTGACTTGCATTGACATGGTTGTTTTTGTATACCTCAAAAAGTAAAATGTTCCGCCCCCATGAAGTCACCATCAAAAATTTTGTGCATCTTTTCTCTTATTGTCTTCTTTAATGTTTTTTCTTTTTTAGATTTTGAATTAAGAATCCATAAAATATAAATAGAAAACATTAAGAAGAATGAGGGAGAAAAAGAGTGAAAAATAATCAGTTAAGGATATGTTCCATTTGGCATTTACCTTAATTGATGCCTTAAGGATATATGACCTTGATAATCAAAAAAATCAAAATTATGTTGACATGAGTGAGAGTCAAATCACCAAAAACAATAAAAAATTGCCTAGATTTATTAAAAAAATCAAAAAAATTGCTTTTTTGGCCGTCCTGCTGCAGGTTTTGTCCGGGTTCTGCCCGGTTTCACCCTGGGTTCCCCTGGGTTCGTTCCGGATGGACCCACAGGCCCTTGGCCGAACCCCTGGGAGGATCGGACCAGGATTCGGACCCGGGGCAGACCGAACCGGGACCCAGGCTGGGGGGGCAAGAACCGGTAACCTAGATTATAATATAATAATAAAATTAATATTAATATATTATTAATTTTATTAAAAAAATTTGCCGATAAGGGCGTGGTTCGGTGCTTAAGTCGCTCGGTTGTAGTGGCGGTCACCAGAGTTCAACCCCACGCTGGGCCAATGAGCTCGTAGGCTTTACGCCTTCGCTGGGCCAACGAGCTTGCGGGTTTGAAGTGTTCTTGCTAGGGGATGAGGTCCCTCGTGTTGTGGCCACATAGGTTCATTGCTCTGGGCAAAAGCATCCGCGTGGAGCCGGAGGGCGTGTCGCACCAGCGTTGCCGGTCACGTTAAAAAGTTTACCAGGCGCATTATCTTTAAAATATATATATATATATATATATATATTATTAATTTTATTATTATTAATAACAACTATTATTATCCTTACGAATATATGAAATCCCCCCAGATTCTTCTCCTGTCACGAAGATGCCGTCCTCTGTTTCACGTATTAACAAATCGTGATATGTATACCTAGAGAAAACTTAAAGAAGTGGCGGATATATGTGAAACCTGGGATGCGTTTAGGGTTTTTACCCTTTTGTATTTTTTTAGACCAAAAAAATGCGATGTACAAAGGAAATCGAGCAGGTTCGTTGAGGCAGCATAGCAAAATGGTGAAATTCGCCCTGGATTCCCCTGAGTTTATGGTGGATCCTGCTAGAATCCCTGACCAGATCGGATCCGAATCCAAATCCAGTTCAACTCGAACCCGACTCTAGGCCTACATGGTGCGAATCCAATAACACAGCTTCTAGGAGATAATGATCCGAGCACCTCTGATTGTGAAAGCAGTAAAAAGGTACCGAGTGACCCATATGAATATGTGTACAGGTAATAATGTTTTGCACGAATCTTGTAGTAGATGGGACACCTGAAAGAAAAGGTTCTCAACCATCCCCATTTCGTAAAGGGAACAAAGGTTACACATCCTATATCAGTGGAGAATGTACTAACGAGTCTCAACTCACAACTGGTGAGATGTCAGCTGAACAAGAAAATTCTGAGGCCATGTGTCCAATTGTGCCAAAAATTGTTAGGGTGGATGATGGTGCTATCTCCAGTCTTAAAAAAACTCTCATAAAAGAATGCCATCTTAGGGCTAAGAGGCTTTAGGGGAGAAATCCAAGCAGTCTTGATATTTTTGTGGTATATGTACTCCCTGACTGCTTTCCTATATTTGACAAGATAGTGTTGATGCCTATGTATGAATGATTGCTTTGTTAAATTAGTGAAAATAATTTTTAAGAGAACTATTACTGCACCTATTGAAAAAGGATTTGGCTATATGTTATAAACTGTGACAAGTATCCCTTAAATACCACACAACACTACACCCAAAAACATGTTTTTAACTTTCAAGCTGCTGGAAACCAGAAGTACTATCACACAATCTGAAATCATAAATTTGCCTCAACAAGCTCCATTGCATAACGGAGCATAATCTATATTAGAGAGCTAATACACTATCAAGGAATAAACACTGCTGCAACTTCTAAGGAAAATTAAATGTCACCTTTGAGATTCCCAATATATCCTGAGTAACAAGAGTGCAATTTTTGCTGCAATAACTCTCATTCGAAAGGCTTTGATCTGTTGCTAAAAACCAATGCTTAAGAAAGGCTATTATCTGTCACTGAAAAGCAATGTTATGTATGAAACATGACCTTTGGCCAATGAACTATTATCAATTAAAGCGACTAAATGTAATACACACATGGACAAGTCAAAGAACCTCCAGATTAGATTATCTATTCTATGGTATGGATGCTTGAAGGAGATACAAAAGTAGGTTAAAACATCAAAAAGTAAAAGTATCAGCATCTTCCAGGAAAGATTTGATATATGTGCAGTGCAAAGGAAGACAAAGGCACTATCTGAGACAGTCTCCAAGGTTGACGATATTAAACGATGAATTTTTTAATTAGGGCCCTTAGAGGGATTGTAATTCTGAATGAAAATCCTCCTCTTGCTAGCCATCTCTTGTTACCACCTGCCATGACGAAAGAATCTCAGAAGGGTTTGAATATTGGGGGGACTGACCTTGAAACTTCCAACTCGGTCTTGTTTACTGGTAATTGCTATCCAAACAACAATGAACTTCAATGTTCTTCTACAATCTTGGACTCTTTTCTGGAATTAGTTTTGATCTAAAAAAAACGACTTTGTTTTATGTTTTGAATAAATTAACAAATTTCTATGTAAGTGTTAAGAATCAGATTGCTTATTTGAGTTTTTTGCAGATTTTGCAAGCCCTTACTGTGCAAGGTTTGACTTCTTCTGGTAGTGGTGGACCTGGACCAGCTGATGGCAGCACTAGCAGTGGTGTTTCCAGAGCTCTATTGAAAGAAAGGTTAGTTAACAGTTTTTGTTCTGGTCTTTCTAGGTGAATTGTTTCAATGTTCATTAGCACATTGGATGTCACCAATATTTCATGTTCAGGATTTTGTCAGTTCTTTTCATGGACTCAAATTCCTAAGATGACCAAATTCCATACACTTGATAATTTGCATTTTCTTGGACTCCAAACGATTATTTTTTCTCTTTTCGTCGAAACAGAAAATCTTATTAAGAAAGAATAAACAGGGCTACTGGGTAAATTCGAGAGGACCAGATGACGGGTCGAGCATTATTTTGTCTGATTGGGGTACTTCAGTCTCTTTTGTTTTGTAATGTGGAATGCAGTAACATGAATCCTCTTTGTTGCACTTTATACAGGTTCAGAGCTTTTAATGTACAATTTGAAGAGCTTCACCAGCGGCAAATACAATGGACTGTTCCTGACAATGAGTTGCGCGAGTCCCTACGTTTAGCAGTGGCTGAAATTATCTTACCAGCTTATCGTTCATTCATCAAGCGTTTTGGGTATGTTGCTTTGTGTTTGTGGTTAGGTCTTTTAATGAAAATAGTTATGGGTCTGGCTTTTAATTTGAGAGTTAGGAAAGTATGATGCTATATACATTTAGATTAGCTAGATGGAAAAGCTTATGTTTGTTCCCATCTCAACTTTGATTCAGGTCTTTGATAGACTCTGGGAAAAATCCTCAGAAATACATAAAATATTCTCCCGAGGACTTAGAGCGGATGCTAAGTGAATTATTTGAAGGAAAACCAAGAGCCGAACCAAGACGGTAGGTGGAACTGGTTGTGAGTTTGTACATTTTTCGAATAAAATTTTCATGTAAATTAATGTGCGATTAGACATTACTTGTACTATTTTCCAAAGTTCAGGACCTATTGTTGTAACAGTAATTGATTATTTCGAGGTGAAGTTTCTTTCCTCTGTTGTTATAAATAAAATTAATTCAGAGAAATTGCCTGATTTTAGATCAAGACTTGAGCATCACTATATCTAGTTGGATCAATATTTTCTACCATGTCTTGAGGCATACAACTTGATTGTATGTATTGCAATAAAATGTTGCAGTGTATCTATGGGAAGATAAAATTTGTGGAGCTTTTATAATATGGATCTTTGAAATACAAGATGTTTTTCGTAAAGCTTTTTGTTAAAATTTTGTAGATCACAATCAGAACCTAAAAGTATAAAGTAGAGCATCCTTTCCTCTTTCTGGAAATTATGGGAGGGCTTTTGCTTACAAAATCTGGAATTGGACCATAAATGTAACTTCTTCTGATTGGGTTATTGGTAGTGGCTTGCCATTTATATGACTCAATACATTAACTTGCAATATTTTAAAATAACAAATAGAATTTATAAAATAGTGCGAGCAGAAGAAACAAAAGCATCCAGAAAGATATACAGTTATTGCTTGGAGGACTGATTCTTGAACTTTTATACGCCCTACTAGGGAGAGCCATTTGTTTTTCCATAGGGTGAGCTTTGTCCTCATTTTGTTTATTATGTTTGTCTATAACGAGGCTAAGGGATGGTAGGAGCCACCCTAGGTAGGTTGTTTGGAAATTGCTCTTCTTTGAATGCTAAAAATCAGACATTTTCTTTTCTTACTTGTGGATGTGTTGATGAAATGCTCTCTGTGATTGATGATTTGTGACGAGTCTTGTAAGTTTAAATTATGAATCATCTGTAGTGTTGATGTAGTAGGGCGTCATTTTATCTTACAACATTATAGTGGTCCAAGAACCAATCCATTCACTCCAACAGCAAAAGAAACCAAGATTCATCAAATTAGGCATGTTAAAATCTCACATTCCATGGAATTTGCTTTCATTCAACCCAATGGATGAAATGTTGTATTGCCAGTCCAACCTCTGTAGTTTCAGTCAATGAATTTGATTGTAAACCCGTTAATGATGTCAAAGAGGACTAAGAGTGGAGAGCATCTCTTTAGCCACCGCTTCATTCTCATGGGGAGTGGACTAAATTGATTGATTGAAGAGGCAAGAAGAAAGCAAAATAGCTATTTACTCTCAACAATTGAGTGAACTAGAGAAATCAGTTTGGATATGAATGGGCAGAGCATCCTAGCTAGCTATAAGCTGAGATGATTTGGTACACCATGTACAATACAATTGGTGTAAAGCTTCTGCTTTTTGTAGTTTTCAGGATCAAAACAAGTCTCGTAGCCTGAGCGTATGTGACATTTTCTAATTTTTATTGACTGCTTTGCAATTGTGTCTAGGTCATGCTTGATGACCTACCAAATGTGTTGTAGGGTTTTTGACTTTTTGGAAGGAAAAGACAATAGATCAACCTTTTTTGATAACCAAGGTCAAGGTTGCTTCATTTATTGCATATGCTACTACCCTTAGGATGGGGTATATCTTCGTGAACCCTCTTACTATTTTCCAAATTTTCATGAAGGTGGTTTGTCAAAGAAATTGGTATAAAAGTTAGAATTTGCTGTCTTAGGTGTAGTTATTATCTTTGTGTTCTTAATCTTTGAACGAAGTTGCTGTTTTGGTGATTAAGGACTTTCATGGAAGAACAGTTGCTCATGCTCTTTGATAGAGCAAAGACATCCATGGCTGCCTCTTTTGTTTTGCCTAGATATATAATTTTTCTTGTGCGACTTAGTATAAGGGTCATGCTAGTTCAGGTGGCATTACGAGAAATGAAGTAATTGAGATTAATTTTCTAACCTTTGGTTTTGGACAAATGCCCTAACAATAACTATGAAAATTGTTTGGAATTTCTAGCATTAAGAGGAGGTAGATCATTTCTATTAACAAAACCATCAAGAAACTTCATAATAAAGTCGATCTTCTGAAGGAACAACTTATATTTTGAAGTTCTTATTTGATGAATCATACCATTAAGAATAATTAAGAACAGATTGCTTGCGATTGGTGTTCGTAACTTTTACTCTCGAGATTATTTGTGAGCCATGAGGCGGGCACCATTCTAGTGATGAGGAGAATGTCACGTAGGATGGGCATGTGTACTTAATTATTGTGTTCACATTGTTATGCTATCTATTATGAGTTTACGATTGATGTTGTAATTAAGATTTAAGCCTTAAGATACCCCTGGTTATGTACTTGATTTGACACTTGGGGTTATGCCATTATATCAATTCTGTATGAAAATGTTGTAGTAATAGAATGCTTAATTACGTCATTTAATCAGAAAATGTCTGCAAGTTAATTTGTGCTTTTACTTGTGTTATATATAGATAGATATGGCAGTTTCATTGTTGTGGTTTATGTTATTTTGTTAAATGGTTTGGTTTATTTTATCCGATTTGATAAAAGATAATTTGATTACAGGTTATCTAGGTACTGTTATTAGAACAATAAGCTTGCTGTTATTTATTACTTAAAAGTAATTTATAATAGTTATAATAGTTTATGATATTGTTGGCATGAAAAATTCAATATCACCTAAAAAATTCTCTTAGTAGTTCATTGACACCGAGTTTGATTTATGTTCACATGGAGAGATACCATAGTTATTCACTAAAAACTAATATGTATTGTCATCTTTTGTATTATTGGCTACTTTGGCACAAGTGTAAAAACTGAATTCACCATGTCTAAGTGAGGCCTTGATCTCTCTAGCCCACATTGTTTTAGTATTATATGGTGGCTATTTATCATATTAGAGCTATAATAGGGAGTCTATTGGTAAGTAAATTGAGCAACATTTGATTATATTTTAGATGTCTAATTATAAGTTTAGATTCTATCGAAGTACATCTTGCCTTAACCAAAATAATTTGGTAATTTATCACATTTAATTTTGAAATTGTAAAGTTATGAAGCACTTTTGGATTTTATAATTAGATTCTATCGAAGTACATCTTGCCTTAACCAAAATAATTTGGTAATTTATTACATTTTATTTTGAAATTGTGAAGTTATGAAGCAGTTTTGGATTTTCTCAATTTATGAGTCTCACAAGAGATGCTACAAGCCTAAACTTCACATCCATAAAGAATAATTCGAATGAATAGAATGTTGAAAATTTCTCGTTTCTTACGAGTCCCATAGTTTGGCATTTCTATATGAATTTTGTAGACCATAATAAACATTCTAATCATTAATGATTCTCTTATCGGCATTGTGGTTCCAATTTAAATTGTAGATGAAGTTACGAGTTTCCTCTATAGATCCTCGCGAATTTTAAAAGAAGGATAAAACCGTTAATGGATAAATAAGGATGATAATGAACCCAACCATGTTTAATACTAGTGCACCCTTAATCCCATGAACATTTTCCAAATTTGTTTATATAAATGCTAAAAGGTTGGAAAGAGTAGACACCTTTGCTTCACCCTATTGTTCCAGTTTATATTCATCAGTCATTTATAGTTGCATTTCATTTTGGCAATAATTTTTTTAGAAAAGCTAATCACAATACCACAGAGCTTAAAAGCAGTACTTAAAAGCAGTACCAATTACTTACAATGTTTTCTATAGATTTGTTTTTGGAACAATCTCGAAGGCTTTTCTGTAGTCAACGAAATGATCTAGGAGGCCGTCTTGTTTGAAGGCCAGAATGTGATTAGTGGCAGAATGTTGATTTTTTAAGACATCTTACCCTTTTTGACTTTTCATTGTTCTTAACTTGATTGCTAATTTTAAGTTTAAGTATCGAGCTATACAATTTTTCCACAGGAGGGTAAATCGTGATTGTTTTATAATTGATAGGTTCCTACCTATTTTAATCTTTAGAATTTTTTTATTTTTATTTGATTAGTATTTTGCTAGAATGGTGCTGCTACAATAGTGTGTCCCACTTATGGGACATAATGATTTTGAAATCAAATATTTTTTACAAAAATTAATGATTTAAGCCTAGAGGGGTTTAATTGAAGGGGGTTAAATAAAACCCCCTTAGATCAAATCCCTTTGGAAAGAATCCCTTAGTTTTAAATCAAACCCTCGATTGAGTTTCCTCCACACCTATCAAAATGCTGAATTTTTTTTTTTGTTTCACTTTTTGGGGATCAAATGAGTCACTTAGAAGTTCTATTTTATTAATATGTAGTCATAATCTTTTCAAAAAGTATGATTTTGAATATGTTTCATTTGATTTTATATTTATTTTTTATTGTATAGTGAACTTAGGTTTTTCACCGAATATCAAGGTCTGTATTCTACATGCGGAAAAATAAAAAAATAGAGAAAAAATTATAAAAAATATTTGTGCATAAGGTATTGATGTTTTTGTTTCAACAAAAAAAAAAAATTCAATAAATACACAAGAAGTAATGCTTAACGACATACACCTATCCCCAAATTATAGTTACTCCGACTTCAAAAAATAATTAAAAAAATATTTAACAAATAATTATAAAAAAATATCCATACACTAGATATTGATGTTAAAATATAATATTTTAAAATTTAGAATTTTATCCTTTCTAGGAAAAAAGTTATACTGGACAACATAAATATTACTTTCTGAAAATGTTGTTTACTATTAAAAACTAGTTATTAAAAGAGACGTTGAAAGATTCATGATTTATTTTAATTTTAAAAAAAATATATTTAAAATCTACACACAAATCATTACAAATTACTAGTTCGCATCATCTTCAAATTCTTAATGGTTTAGCTATTATAAGTCTTAATGAAGATTTAGTTAAAAATGTTGCTCCTACTTCTACTTATACCATAAGATGATGTTTTTTTATCTAATAATTATTTAACATCTCTCTCTCTCTCTCTCTCTATATATATATATATATATATATATATATATATATATAAACTTGGTTTAGGATCCAAAAACCATAAAAAAAAAATTAGTAAATCGTTAGAGACAAACTAGACAGTACCACCATTGTCTAGATTGGATGAGAAATTGAACCAACATATTGACATAAGTTTTGTATCTATTGCTTATGATTAGAAAGTACTATTTGCCTAAAACCCTTACCCAAAACTACAAAAAACTATAGCCAACTACTCACAAGCCCACATTCCACTAACAAAATATATTGTAACAACTATGATAATATATATGTAGCATACGAGACCGAGGTAAATTATAGGCCCCGAGCCAACCTTATGAAAAGCCTTACATTTTTCACATGGAACATCCATACCAGTAGGAGCCACCTCTTCTACACCATTCAACTGTTCGTTATCACAATAGTTTGAAAATGTAGGGATAGCTACCTCGGGAAGAACAACCTTCAAACCTTTTGCAATTTCCTCCACAACCCTCTAAAAAAATGTTGATGCTGATTCGTAGCATGGAGGTGTTCTAGAATACACCCAAAATACAGCTCAACCTAGTTGCCGTCGAGAGCAACGAAGCATAGGATAAAGATTGAGTTGCATCAAACATGTTCCAATGTCCCCGTGTTCAACCAGGATCCAACAACATTTTAGCCATGGCGGACTGAATTTCGATGCATAGAGTGCCATTCAACTCCTTCGCTAAGTCCCAGATATGAACCACCCAATGTCTGAGTTCAGGGTTCTTGATTTCATTGTCTACATATGCCATGAAGTCCATCACCATTTCTTCCCCCAACACCCTTCTCTTTCTCTTCTTCTACATAATATCTTCCATTTTAATTTTGTCCCCATATATATATATATATATATGAAATGGCTCATCCACGTAGTCTACAATACTAACATTACTACTAGCAATCGCACCTTAGTGTGCAATGGGTACGCCACAATAGCATGTAGAAAAGAAGTAATTAGTGGTATAGTGCATGGCCATTTATTATACTTGGGAGAAGAGTGCACACTTTTATCGAGAGTGAGGGTGAAATGGAATAGATTAAATATGTCGACATGATTCACAATTTAGTTAGTTTTGAATAGTAGTGGGTAAAAGTAGGTATGTAGATGACAAACCCTTTTTTATTTTTCTTGTTTTGGTTAACTATTTGCTTGTGTATGGGCTTTGTTGCATGTGTGCATATATGCCTCTTTATCTCTGTACCTCTCTATATCTTTATCTCTCTATTTCTCTTTGCCTCTCTATCTCTGTTTCTCTACCTCTCTTTCTCTCTATCCCCCCCCGCCCCCTCTCTCTCTCTCTCTCTCTCTTTATATCCCCCTCTTTATCTCTCCCTCTCTATTTCTCTCTTTCCCCCTCACTCTCTTTCCTACTATCTCTTTCTATATTCCTCTATCAATCACCTTCTCTTAATATATCTCTATCTGTCATGCCCACATTTCCCATGTGGTCACAACACACAACACACGTGTCATGTCCACATTTGTAATGTGGTCATGACACAAAACATCAAAAACTTCTCCCACCCGACTTCAAAAACTCCCTCGCGCACAACATGCACGCTCAGAGACGATTGCATGAAGGCAAAGACCTCAATCAAAGTCAGGGAAGTGCGAAGTCCCTTTCGCATCCCCTATGAAATGATAGTCTACTAAGGGGGTTATGTGATGCGATGATAGTCTCAATAAAACCCTATTGGCGATGCTCCTCGCATCGCATAACCCCTTAGTAGACTATCATTTCGCAGAGGATGCGAAAGGGACTTCGCACTTCCCCGACTTTGATTGAGGTCTTCGCCTTCGTGCAATCGTCTCCGAGCGCGCATGTTGTGCGCGAGGGGGTTTTTGGAGTCGGGTGGGAAAATTTTTTGATGTTTCGTGTCATGACCACATGACAAATGCTGACACACGTGTGTTGTGTGTTGTGACCACATGGGAAATGTGGGCATGACACTATCTCTCCCCCTCCCCTTCTGTCTTTGTCTCTTTCTATATCTCTATGTTTCTCTATCTTCTTCTTCCTCTCTTTCTCCTCCTCTCCATCTAAGCTCTCTATCTCTATCTGTATCTCTTTATTTCTCTTCTCTATCTCTCTTCCTCTCTTCCCCTCTTCCCCTCTCTATATCAATCTCCCTCTCCATTTTCTCTCTTCCTCTATCACTCTATGTTCTCTAGCCTTTTCTCCCTCTCTCTTTGTCCCACTGTTCCTCTCTCACCATCTCTCTCCCTCTCTATCCCTATACTCATCTCTCTCTTATTTTCTCAATCTCTCTTTCCCTCGATATCTCTTGTCTCTATCTTTCTACCCTACCCTACTCTCTCTCTCTCTCTCTCTCTCTCTCTCTCTCTCTCTCTCTCTCTCTCTCTATTCCTCTCAATCTCCCTCTCCATTTTCTCTCTTCCTCTATCACTCTATGTTCTCTAGCCTTTTCTCCCTCTCTCTTTGTCCCACTGTTCCTCTCTCACCATCTCTCTCCCTCTCTATCCCTATACTCATCTCTCTCTTATTTTCTCAATCTCTCTTTCCCTCGATATCTCTTGTCTCTATCTTTCTACCCTACCCTACTCTCTCTCTCTCTCTCTCTCTCTCTCTCTCTCTCTCTCTCTCTCTCTATTCCTCTCCCCCCCTCCCCTTCTCTCTCTATCTCTCTCTATCTCTATGTTTCTCTATCTTCCTCTTTCTCCTCTCCATTTGAGCTCTCTATTTCTCTCTTCCTCTCTTTTCTCTATATCAATCTCCCTAGATCTATTATTCTCTCTTCCTCTATCACTCTATCTCTTTTCTCTAGCTTTTACTCTCTCCCTCCCTCTCTATACCTCTCTATCCCTATACCCATCTCTCTCACTCTATGCCTCTCTATCCCCCCTCTCCTCTCTCTACACATCTCTCTCTTTGTTTAACTCTATTTGTCACCCCTCTTTCTCTCTCTATCTCTTCCTCTCTTTCTTCAGTATAACACTTCATAAGAAATCAAATTTGATTTAAACTTAAATCTTTCTAATGTGGATAATGTCTTAAGGGTTCCTTTATATGCATAGGGATTAGAAATTGTGTTGATGGAGGTATTTATGATAAAATGTATTGATTGTGAAGGTTTATAAATCAAACAAATTTATTAGTGTAGGATCACGATGAATTTGTCCCTTATTTTTGTAACAAATTTCCATCCATGGTTGTTGCCTCATGCCCCTATAATACCTCTCGCTCCTTTTTGCCTTACGAGCGCCATATGCCACCTCATGATGAGAAACTATTAGCTTTTCCATGTAATTTGCAGATGTTGACTCCTTTGGCATCATGATGTCCATCCTTTTGCATGGCCTCTTTCAGCGCATTGTCTAAAACCATGTCTTCTAAATCACTCTCATATCTTTTCCTCTGTATCTCTATGTATCTATTTGTCTCCCTCTCTACCTCTCTATTTCCCCATGCAAATGACATGCTTCCTTGAGCATAGCTCCCTATGGACACATGCCTTATTTGGATTGTTAGCATGAAATGATTGATCAAAAGTCTCTCTCTCTCTCTCTCTCCCTCTCTCTCTCTCTCTCTCTCTCTCCTTGCAGATTATATTGATTGCATATGATGTACCGATTGTTATAGGTTTAATCTATTTAGTGGTGTAATGAGATGGATGTGTAAGAGATAAGTTGTGGTGGTTCTTTTGAGTATAGAAGTCAAGTGTATGATAGCTACTCATGCTTGTAAGGAGGTAGTGTGGCTTCATAAGC
The DNA here is from genome assembly GCA_027924645.1 of Cunninghamia lanceolata. Classification (NCBI taxonomy): domain Eukaryota; kingdom Viridiplantae; phylum Streptophyta; class Pinopsida; order Cupressales; family Cupressaceae; genus Cunninghamia; species Cunninghamia lanceolata. The sequence goes on along the minus strand of BSBN01000420.1, from coordinate 8,782,024 downwards.
TATGTTTAGATGTTGGCCTCTTTCTCCCTTCAGTGTGCAATGGGTATGCTAGAGAGGTCTTAAGATGAATTATTAGGTCCTTAAGAAAATGATGTGTTGCTTTGAGCATAGGTCCCGTGGAGAAATGATTGCTTGATTTAACTCATGTTCCATATGCAAGTATTGTTGTTAGGTTGATGTATTTGATTGCCCACAATAGATTGGATGTTGTCCAAGTTGTATGAGTCCTGAGTAGATATATGTTCAACATAGGAAAAGAGTATTAGATTATGGTTAAGAGGGTCTTTAGATATCTTCATTGCACTTTAGAGTGTTTTATTTGCTACAATAGAGGACCTGATTGAGTAGGATAGTGGATATTTGGGGCTTTATTAATGCAAAATAGGTAGGTGATATTGATTGCATAAAATGTACCAATTATTATAGGTTTAAACTATTTAGTGGTGTAGTGAGTTGGATGAGTAAGAGATAAGTTGTGGTGGCTCTTTTGAGTATAGAAGTCAAGTATTGGATAGCTACTCATGCTTGCAAGGAGGTAGTGTAGCTTCATAAGTTATGTTTAGATGTTGAGTTGAGATGAGTTAATGTGAATTGATTGTGCTAGTTATATGCTACCAATTTGTTTACTAACCCCACTTTTCACATGTGGAAAAAGCACATTGATATGTAGTATCATTTTTCATGACATGGTGGATGATAAGAGGGTAATGATAAAGAAGGTGAATAACTTAGAGAATGTTGTAGATTCTTTGACGAAGCTACCAAACTCAAAGAGATTCTTGTGGTGCATGACTAATGTGGGGATGTCTCCCCTTAATAGCTAGTTTGTTTTATTTATGATTGACCCTTTATGCAATGTATAGAATAAGTGTGAGAAAAGGTCTTGTACACTTGGCATAAAAAATATTTAATTTTGTAAAGTTGTGGCCCATCTAACATAGGATGCCACACTTTAGAGAATAATATTTTCCTAAGTAGTTGACTCATGTAATGTATGAAAGGCCTTTAATTTTGGAGGTCACATAAAAAAAATTTAATGAGGTGTCATGATTTGGAGAGTATTTGGGTTTTCCTTGGAGGTTGTAATTTTTTTTAGTGTAAAATCAAACTTCTACATCCATCTTGGGAAATGTCACTTGGATGCATTGATTAGAAAAACTAATAAGTTTTCTTGTTGCTCTCTTTCCTATATATAAAGCGCTTGAGATGGAAATTATATATGGTTGTTGAAAAGACATGTACATGTTGGCAAAATAGCCTTAAGAAGCGAGCTAAAGATCTCCTTGATAATGCAATGAAATTCTCTTAAATTGTATAGTAATTTTTATCCCTATTTCTATAGCAACGTTAAAGAAAGGTATTTGAAACTACAAAAGGCAATAGAAAGGTCGTGCCTAGTGTTTGGGAGGCACTTTTGGTAGAACCCGCCCTCGCTCTCTCTATCCCTCCATCTTCCTAGAGATCATTAAACTCATGATGCAAAACAATGAAAACTCTCTCTCTCTCACTCACTCTCTAAACAATAAATCTTTAGGTTTTCAGTCGATAAAAACAAGAAAGGAATGTATCTAGTGGTACCCATCATTTCTATTGTCTTACATCATTATAAGATGATGTCAAAACAATAAATATTTTATGCAACACATCTTTTGTAATGATTATCACTGGACCAAAGCATACTAGATGCACATTGTTTAATTTTTAATTATTATTATTTTGGTCTATTTGCACCCCTGTGCTGGATATGGAAATAGTTGAAAGTTTGAAAATCGGTACACTATGATTATTTAGGTGGGAATACGATTAGCTAAAATAAAATGTATTAGTTGTTTACTTTGAAAAGAAATAAATTATATAAATCGATTTTATAATCTAATATTATTTTTTAAATTATATTAAATATACTATAGAACAATAAATATAAGTATATAATATATAAAATAAATATAAATTTTTTTATTATGTATACCCTGGTAAGGGACTAGGGACCCATTCAAAAACCAGAGCCATAGCCCTTTTGCAGTATGCATCAGTCTTAGACTATCCCATTATCTGTTTACAAGGGGGGCAAATTACAAGGCCACACCCCTATACAAGACTATACTATCGATAAAGTTTTTCAAAAGACATAAAAACAGAAAAAAACTACATATCTGCTTGCTAACCCTAGTCTCCATCATTGCCAGTGAGATCAACAATGCCCGCCTCATCATCGCAGGGGCACCGGAACACAACTTTCTCCTCCTCTGCGACCTGAGTCTCCATCTCGAACGCTATCTTTTCGACCAATTTCCGCAGGTGACCCTGTCCATCGTGGATGTCATGCACATGATCCAGAATGAATTTTAGATTTAGCTGAGAGTCCTTAGAAAGCTCAGAAATATTCTCATGAACCAACATAGAAGAGGCCACTATCGAAGTCATCATTGCCAGAGTGAGAGATTGGGCTGTGCCAAAGACATTCCAACACCCGCGGGAGGTATTAGGGTCCAGTAAAAAAGAAGACAACGCTTCCCTAAGACCAACACTCTCCTCCCCTTCCACAATTTTTGCCATGTCAATTATTCTCCCCACCCAGCGCCTTAGCATAGGATGCTTGATCTCTGCATCAAGGATGTTTACTGTATTTGTCAACGCTTGCTTCCTCGACACCTTGGCTTTCCTCTTCTCCTTTCTCTTCCTCATTTCATTGCCCACAGTTCTACTCGAAATTTTCTTCGGCACTTGCCTGCATCGAGGCTTAGAAGTAGCGCCTTTAAAACACTCCTCACCTTCTCTCGCCATCTCTCCTTCACTACTGGAAGACTAGAACTCACCTAGCCAAAGAATAGAGGGAATGAAATGAAGAATAACCATGTCTTTCCACCTAAGAATGATGCCAACTCCGCAGACTGCTCGCACAGACGCCAACCTATGAATATGCCCACTATCTTCAAACTCATGCCAACTTCACCTCCGAACATAATGAACTCATTACAAGAGGGATGCCAGCCTCTATGAAGAATGATGACCCTGCCACCCCATCCAATCACCCCCACTTGCCAATAACGTTTGCCACGAGGCTTCTAACTCCCACCACCTATCCCTTCTGTCAGACTATTGCACTTGCCCTTTATCAGGGGATAAAATAAATATAATTAAGATATACATAAATATAAATATTAAATATATAATATGTTCAATCTAAATATACAATTTTGTAATATTATATTAAACTTACAAATATATAAATATAATATGTTTTATATAATATTATTTTTTAATAGTGTATTTTAAGTTGTTACATTTTTATGTATACTTAATACTATATATTGAATGTTTATAAATATTAACTATTATTAAATGTTTTCTTATACAATTTCTCACAAACCATTCTTATAGCTAGTAATTTTTAAATGGGTAAAGGTTAATTCACCTAGATTTAAGAGAATCGAAGAACCAGAAATACTAAAATGCCCAAAAAAAATTAATCTTTTTCTAGAATATCATTAACTTTGAGGGGAGACCAGTACTAAATAAGGAGTGACTTAAAATACATAAACATTAAATATATAATATTAAATATACACAAATTACGTAACAATTTAAAATACAAGTTTAATATAATATTATAAAATTGTATATTTAAATTGAACATATTATATATTTAATATTTATTTTATATATAATATATAATACACTTATATTTATTATTATATAATATATTTAATATAATATAAATTAGAAAATTTTATATGTAATATACTTAGTTGTTGTTAACACAAATGTCCCTAATCCACGTGATAATTTTTTATTAGTTATCTATTACATGTTTTATGGGACATTCATTTAAATTTAAAAGCAAAAGACCCCACTTATAAAGCATGTCAAAGTCGCGGAGCAACTTCTTTGTTTAAATTATTATTAAACGCTGGTTGACGAAAGCGAGAAGGAAAAAACCACGCAAATGGAGAAAGAAAACCGGCAATGGCGAAATCGAACGGCCAACGACCATTGAATCATCTTGCAAGCGTATCAGAAGTCGTCCGCCATCGATCTTCGCGCCAAGCCAGTTTGCCTCATAGAGGGAACGCCCTCGGCATAAATATTTAACTAATGAAAAAGGTTGTCAAATTTATTTTACAATTTACTCTTAAATATTAAGAAACTATTATTTTATTTTATTAAATTAGGGACACAAATAAGGTTGAATATTGAATTTGCTTGTAAATGTGATTTAATAGTTCATTTTTAATGTATACAAGGAAATGAATGACCATGCTCTATAATGAAAAATTATTTAATAGTGGTTTTCATATTTGAATTGGTTGGGTTGTGTAGTAGCTATTAACGGGTTGTTATTGCATGGAGGATGGGGGACATGTCATCGTCTACTTAAGAGATGACATGATGGTTCTATATTCTATAGATTGGGTCATATTTAAAACATTTAAAATATTAAAAATTGAATGCAAATTAATTTATTCACATTTGAATTGTCCAATCAAATTCAATATATATAAATTTAATATGAAAACAATATATAATATAAATTTTTTTTTTTTGAAATATTATACAATTCAATTGAATATAAACTTTTTTTTTTAAAGATAATGCGCCTGGTAAACTTTTTAACATGACCGGTGATGCTGGTGCGACACGCCCTCCGGAGCCGAATGCTTTTGCCTGGAGCAATGAACCGGTGAGGCCACAACTGGGGGACCTCATCCCCTAGGAAGAACACTTCAAACCCGCGAGCTCATTGTCCTAGCGAAGGCGTAAAGCCTTGTGAGCTCGTTGGCCCAGCAGGGGTTTGAACTCTAGTGGCCGCCACTACAACTGAGCGACTTAACCACCGAACCATGCCATCATCGGCCAATTGAATATAAACTTAATATATAAAATATTTTTATATAAATGGTGATTTTATAGTGTATTAAATTATTTTATAATTTTTTGAGATTAAATTGTCTAGTTTCAAGTCATACCATTTATGCTATGTTAATTGAATTGGAGTATTGAGACTTTCTAGGTGACTTTTATCATGACTCGTTTTGCTCAAGCACAGTTAATCATGCAAATTTCTCCATAAGCCCATAATTTGTTACCTTGTTTACAAAATTGTCAACAAGTATTATGTTTTATGAACCATTCATAATTGAGCTCTATGTTATTCTCTTTATACATGTGGTATTTCTACTATGCATGAAATTATGTGATGATCTTTTAGGATTCAAATATTTCACGAGTAGTATTTCATAAGAACCCATCTCTCATGGTCCACTAAGCAGTCATTGCATCTAGGTGATGTTTATATGGGTTAAGAATAAGGATTTATCAAGAGGTCACCAATCCTAGTACTATCACCTAACAATAAGTTTCCCCACAACCAAGTGTACTTAGCTTGCTACCTTATTTGCAAAACTTTTGATAAGTAATGAGTTTTATGAACCATTCATTATAGGGCTTCGTATTTCATTCACTTTTATACAAGTTGTGCTTCAACAATGTCAAATTATGTGATGATTTTTTGGGATTTAATTGTGTAGTTTCGAGTCAATCTATATCAACTTATATTGTATCCAGGTGATCTTCACTAGGGCAAAGCACCAAGACTTGTTGAGAGATCGCCCATTTCATTACTTCTTTGGCTCAAGCATGCTTAGCCATGGAGCTTCCCTCGTAATTAAACTTACTTAACTTGCTACCCCATTTACAAAACTTTTGTCAAGTATTGTGCCTTACTAACAATTTATTATAGAGCCCCCTAGCTCATTTATTTTCATACAAGCGGTGTTTCCTCAATGTATAAATAATGCAATGATTTTTTGAGATTCAAATGTATAGTTTCGACTCACAAGAACCCGTCCATTTTGAGCATGAATGGACCACTCATCGGATCTTGCATCTAGGTGATGCTCGTTATGGGTGAAGCATTAAGACTTACCAATAGGTCACCCATCTTAGTTCTATTCTAGCTTAAACATGCTTAACTTTAGAGTTTTCCCACATTCTAGTCTACTTAGCTTGCTACTATATTTGTAAAACCTTTGGGAAGTGTTGTGCCTTATTACCCATTCATTAGAAAGCTTCCCAACACATTCATTTTTATATAAATGGTATTTCAATAGTGTATACAATTATGTGATTTTCAAGATTCAGTTGCATATTTTAGAGTCAATCCATATAAACTAACATTTTGTATTGTATCAAATTGTGTGATGATTTTTTGAGATTTAATTACATAGTTTGGTTAAGTATTGTACCCTATGAACCTTTAATTACATAGCTTCTAAGCTCATTTTTTTTATATAGTGGTGTTTTTGTAATGTATTAGCTTATGTTATGATTTTTAGTATTCAATTGCATACTTTCAAGTCAATTTACATCAACCCATATTTCACTAGTAGTGGTTAACAAGAATCCATCACTCATGAGCATGAATGTATCACTTCACTCTCATTGCATCTTGTATACACCTAAAAATGGCAAAGACAAATTAATTAAATATTTATTATTTATTTAATTCCCATTCTTCTATCATTTAATAAATTCATCAATTTATCTATTTGATTCATATCCCCAAAATTAAATAAATATCAATTTATTTAATTGAGTCAATTAAACCTATTCTTCTAATGTCATCCCTCAATTAACTAATAATCAAATTATTTAATCCCCAAATCATCCTATTCCAAAGTTCTAAATCCCAAATTCCACGTCACCTTTCCACCTCACCTTGTTGCACATGTAATTAAATATTTTAAATATTTAATTAATCCTTTTTCCCTCACCCACATGGGCTTATTCTTTTTCCAACCATCCCTATTCCAAAGGGCATGGTCTCTCCATGTCATCATGGTCAAAGGGACACTTTGTGACACTTGTTCCATAGTCCCTAGAATCTTTCCAACCTTCCCTACAAACATGTTCTCCTTGTTTGGCCTTCTCTCTTTGGTCATTGTGAGCCTTGTGACATGTGGACTCATGTCACCCCTTTCTCTCCACCATGTCAAGGTGAGAGGAACATCTTCCCTCTTTCTCTCCCTCATCTCAACCAATTCAATCCTCACCATACACCTTTCAAGACCAAGTCTCCACCGTTGAGATCTTGACACATGGATTTGCCCCCTCCTTGGCCTATAAAAGGAAGTTCATTCCCTCATTCAACAACACACAAGCTATAGTAAAGTTACTCTGCAGAAATTCCAGCGTGCCTTTGGCAAAGCATCCATATTGCTCATTGCATTTTATAGCCATTATCTTCATATCCATACAACCATGGCTTCAATCATCCATCCCTCATCCTCACAATAGTTGCATTGTAGGTAATCTCCATTGCATTTTATCCAACATACAACCATTCAAGTATTGTCATCTTCAAATAGCGAAGAGGCACGCTTCTAAGAGCTCTTCTCATCAACAAGATCAATACAAGATAGGCAGACAATGAAAGGTTTCGAGGTAAATCAATCTTCAAGGTAAATTTGCTTTGTTTATTTGATTTGCATTATATTTCATTGAGATTATTGGATTATTAGTAGTTTAATACTGTTGACAATATTTTCACTAACATTTTTGGCGCCCACCGTGGGGCCTTGCCCCGTTTTTAACTTCCATCTAAGTGTTTTGTAAAGGTTCTGTCACGATAGGTTGGTTCTGCGCATACAACTTCTAGTTTTGCGCATACAACATTTCCTGTAGCGCTTTTACCTTTTAGCGCATATAAACTGTTCTGTTGTGCATATGATGCTTTTTGTTGCACTTCTGATATTCCCGTGCATATATAGTGCAGTCTGGTGCATATGAGTCATCTTGTTGCGCATTTACAAATCAACGCATATAATACGTAGTGCTGTGCATATGATCAACAGTCCTGTGCATTTAATTTGTAACAGAGAGTTGTAAAAGTTTTATAAGGTTTTCCATACTAACTTTCATTTGCAGGTGTTAGGAGCTGGATTTAGTCATTTTAGCTGCATTATTAAGCCACCTAGAACTAATTAGAAAGGAGTAACTTAATATGTTCATGCAAATCTTCACATAGACTTAACTAGGAGGAAAGTAAATCAACTTGTTGCATCACAACTTTCATCTAGTCCCAGCTTAGGGGTTAAAATTGAACAATTCCTTTATGTTTTTTTCTATCTTGCACTACAATCTTCACATAGCATAATAGGGGAAAGTAACACTTGTTTTATTTCTACAAACAACAATCTACACCTAGATTTGTTAGAGGGATAAAATTAACAATATCTTTTCCAAGTTATTGCTATCTTGTTACAAATTTCTGTGCTTGGTGGAGTTAACACATTTAGTTATTTTTCTTTTAACTAGGGAGTTAACGAACCAATGTTCTCCATGTTTTCAGAATGATAATAGGACTATGCTCTCCCCTTAACTGGGTGATCAAAATGCCAAACTTATCATTTTGCATGTTTTACCTTTAGAGAGGCCCGCCCTTGGAAATCCTTCCTTCCAAGTGGGAACGACCCTAAGTGATAACGGGCTAAAGCCAAGCTCCTCTAAGTCACTATAAATAAATTACGTTTGTGACGAAAGTTGCAAGCGACAGGTGCTGTTGTATTGCACCGACCAATGTTTCCCCCAAAACCCTGTGGAGTGTAACCTTTGCAGGCTGGGAAGCCTTCTTATCGAAGCGAATGGCCGCACGTGTAATCACCCGAACGGATGCCTTGACTAAAATCCTTTTGTTATAGTAAGCCAAAATCCCCAATTTGGTGACACAAGAGGAGCAACCTCTAGAGCCGTCTAACGTCATACACTCATTTAGTGTAGAGGCAGAAAAGTTCAACTCATTGGAGGAACTATAACTTCGTATGCATGAGAAGTGAGTGCCGTGGAGGGGAGCCGGTGCTACCAAGTTATTAGCTGTCCGCCTTTATGCAAGTGGCTGGTGTAAAAACCAAGTTAGAACTCATTAAATATTGTCCTTTCCATCCTAGGGTTGTAATTGTTTGTTTTTAATTTTGTTAAGTAATCATGAAAACCTTTTGTTCTCTATGTTTTCTTGCAATAACATGAACCAAAATCAGCATAGAAAACCTTAGATTAACTTAGGAAAACATTCCAAGCAAATCAAATTGTCAAACTGAAAACAGAAAACTAAGTACATGCAATTCTGCGCATTTAAAACATTCTGCTGCACACATAACCAGTTTTGCTGCGCATATAATTCTGCCGCGCATATAACCTATTCTGCTGCATATATAGTCTTTCAACGCATATAACACACAGAGTTTTGCATATAAAACAAAGTGCTGCGCTTTCAAAGTCAACCAGCCCTGTGCATTTGACCCGTTATTCTGCGCTTTTAAAGTTGCGCATCCAAAACATAGGCATATTCCGTACAGTTTGGGATAAAAACATTTTCAGTTTTAGGTACCCTTTTTGCTATAGTTTCACCTTGGAAAATTAGTTATACCGTGCAAATACCTTTCCATATCATTTTCACAAACGTCTTCTTTTCACATCATTGCCTTGCTATCAAAACACCTCAAAATCAAACCACAACTTGCTTCTAAGACCTAGTTGATACTGTACCAACCCAAAGAAGAGCTAGTTAGTTTTATAACAGGATTTCAAATCATCCTTCTCAACAAAACTATACTAGTGTAACCTTGACAAGAAAATAGTCCTCATCAAATAGCAGTGTCAGTCTATCCCTATTTAGGACTACCAGTTGTATCGTCACTCTGATAGCTATTAGATGTTATAGCTTAAGATTTACCTTGTTTGAGACAAACATAGAATCAACAAAAACCTTAGCAAAATCAATTCCAATCAAACTCACCTTCTACCACATCACACCTCCAATCAAAAGAGAAAAATCCAATAAATTTCATTTCATCCCATCCCAAAATCTTGCATGGTGCAAACTAGATCTCAATCAAAAGAAAAACAAAACATGGACAACCTTAATAATAATATACCCAATCCGGATGATGAGGAAGTCTCTCAAGAGGAAATCCTTCAACAAATCCAAGACCCTAAGTTCCAAAAGATAATGGATAGAGTTGTTGCTACCGATCCCCCAAAGTATTTCCTCATGCTTGCTCAACAAGGAGCAAAGCTACCCGCAGACTTTGATATCTCTAATCTACGAGAGATTAATGCCTCAAATGAAGCCGAGTCATCAAAAGATGGCTCCAAAACTGAAAAAGAGACTCCAAAAGTAGAAAAGGCTAAGGATACACTTAATCCTTTGGATGCACTGACAACCCAAATACACGCCTTACAACAACAATTGGTAGATATCCAAAGTGGAACCTCAATGAAACATTATTCGCTTGAAGATATCTCACCATACCCATTTGACAAATCCTTGAACATGATACCTTTTCCTATAAGATTCGAAGTGCCAAAAATTGACAAATATAGAGGAAAAGGAGATCCTAGAGATCACATCAGGGAATTCAGTGCCGCTTCTCTTGAAGTCGCCCATAATGAGACTTATATAGTGCGACTATTCCCTAGAAGTCTAGGAGGACAAGCCATGGAGTGGTTTTCATGTTTACCTCCCGACATCCGCACCTTTAACGAATTAGTAGACAAATTCCTCACACATTTCTCTTATAACAGAGAACATGAAATCTCCATGGTAGACCTTTGCAACACTAAACAAAAAGGAGGAGAATCATTTGCATCTTTTCTACAAAGGTGGATGCAACTTACGAGCAAGTGTCCCTATCATATACCCGAAAAACAAATAATAGAAATGTTCATGCATAATTTGTCCACTGAGCTTAGCTATCAAATACAAATTCAATGTCCATCAACTTTTAGTAAGGTCATTGAGATGGGTCTTCTCATTGAGAAAGCATTGATAGTGAAGGGGCAAGTAAAGATATACAAAGACACCCCAAGCTCTAACAACAATGCAGATAAGTTGAGGTTTTGGACTAAAAACAAACCCATAGTGAATGATGGTGTGGTAGATGCAAAACATGCGGCACCAAAGCAACCTAATTTCAACTTATCCAATCCGTAGAATAACGCACCATCTACCAAACCTCAAAGTACTAAACAAAAACAAAAGAACTTCCCTCCAAGAAGAAAGTTCACACAAATTGGTGAATCACTTGAATCCACACTTAGAAAGTTGATTGGGGGCAACATGATCACACTCACATTGGTGCACAAATATGAACCCAAGTTCAAATCTCCTTGGTGGAATGAAAATGACTTTTGCGAATACCATAGGAGCAACGGTCATAAAACCAATGATTGTATGAAACTCAAGCATGTCATTCAAGACCTTCTTGACCAAAAGCACATAGCCATTAATGAAGGACATACTACCAACGATGAACATATAACATTCAAGAATCCTCTTCCTCATTATGAGAAGGGAATTTCTTCAAACCAAAACAACAAAGGGGCCGAGAAAGTAAGCTATAACAATGCTTCTTTTGATTACACCATCAATCATATTTCCCAAAGTGAGTCACATATTAATGTGATCACCATCAATGATCAACTTGATTATAATGTGACCACACGTCATGGAAACATAACTCTACAAGGAGCTCAACCGAAACCATCTTCTACATCCAAGTCATCTCCCACCTCAAATCAATACAACATTATTGACCAACTTCACAAAACACCCACGCATATATCCATCTTGGAGTTATTGCGTTTATCACCATCCCATAAAGCCATTTTAGAAAAAAGCTCTCTTGGAGACAACGGTTCCTATGAACCTTTCCCAAGATCAATTCCAAGCTATGGTAGGCCATCTCACCACATCGCATTTCCTATCCTTCACTGAGAAGGATGACATGTCAATAAATCAACCACACAATGTATCCCTACACATTGAGGCCCTAATACATAAGCATAGAATAAAAAGGGTCCTAATAGATGGAGGGGCTTGTTTGAACATTTGTACACTAAAGTTAATCCTTACATTTGGGTTTTCTAAAAATGCCGTTGATCCCAAGAAAAAGATAACCATCAAGGCATATGATAAGGAAGAAAGGACCTCCAAAGGAACAGTGGTTTTGCCAATACGAGTGGGACCGGTGGAAAAAGATGTAGTGTACCAAGTTCTTGACATGGAGCTTGTGTATAACATTCTTCTAGGCAGACCCTGGATCCACGCAATGAAGGCTGTCCCATCAACGTATCACCAATGTATCAAGTTCCCGCATAATGGTCAAGAAATAACCATACAAGGGGACCCCAATCCTTTTCAGTATTGTAATACCATACAGTCTAAACCAGATGTTGTGATACCCACCAATAGAGTAGCTTCTTCTTCCTCCAACCAAGTGGACCCAAGTTCCTTAGCTTCTACCTCAAAAACATCAGAACTTAAAATCAAGGTCAAAGACAATGGCATTGGGGAGTATGTTATTGAACAATCTTTCTCTCTAGCACAATTGCCACTATCACCAAAGTCTTATGGGAGGCTATCCTTGAACAAGGCTAAGCCACTTGAAACTCCTGTAGGTCCTTTCATTAAATGGGGAAGCCTATCCGATGAGAGTGATGAGAAACATGTCTTGCAATGGATTTTCAAAGATGAAGACAGTTAAACCATACTAGAGGATCAACAACCTAAGCTTCCTACATAACAATATGGTCAAGGTTTTTCCATGTTACAAAGGATGGGATACAATGGTCATGGTCCCATAGGACTAAGAAAGGATGGTATCATAGAACCTATCAAACCCCCTACTCAAACGGCCTGAGACACTTCTGGGTTAGGATACCAAGGTCAGCAGAAGAACAAAGGCAAAGGTAAACAAAAGGTTGAAGACAGATAATAAGCTACCACCAACCTAGTGGAACAAATTCACCATTTGCAAGAGACTAGTGAATCTGATTCAAATGAGTATGAGTGGAACAACCTCTCTGAGATGTCATGTGATGACAAAGGGCTTGATGTGGTCCATTGATAAAGTAATACTCCAACAAGGCATGAGGGACAAAGCTCTAGGGCTAGACTGCTAGAGTTTGGATTGCAACATGACGAGAGTGAATTTCATGAAGAGAGTACGATATAAAGCTTGATGAACCAACTTGAGGAGAGTACCATAATAGACCTAGTTAATACCTCATTCCATTCAAATGAATCCTCCATCCTAACCATAACTATCCTTGAGTCCGATCAACCTGATGATCCATTACCTCTTGTTCACCCTGAATTAATAGATTGGGATCTATTTGAAACAACACTTGAGCTTAACACCTTTGAAAATGATGATGCCATCATCGACTACGTAGAGCTTAGAGAACACTTACCCACAGGAGACCATAAGGCTGGCTTCCCCATCAACCTTAATGATAGGGCATACTTTGGAGAGAGTGCCAATCTTTTCAGTCATAAAAATATCAAAATAAAAATGAGATTTAATGGTGAAAACCAATTTGTGGCAGTATTAGATCATGAAAAGAGAAAAAGAAAAGATGTATCTGAAGGTGAAAACCTCTCTGAGGTGCCGATGGATGAAAGGCTTGACCCTCTCCCCCTTTATGCACATCTAGAAAGATCTTCAGTATTGATTGAACCAGCATAACCAGTCAAAATCAACACAGAGGCACAACCAAAAATCCTTTATCAAGGAGAGTCATTAACTGCACAAGAAAGAATAGAGTTTGCTGAGTTCTACAGAAGAAAGTAGATAAACTTTGCTTGGTCTTATGCCAATATGCCAGGCATTGACCCTAATCTAATCATGCACCATTTGTCACTCGCCCCAGGGGCTAAGCCGGTAAAACAAAAGCTGAGGAAAATGCACCCCCACATAGCTTTAATGGTAAAAGAAGAGCTCAAGAAATTACTAGATGTGGGGTTCATTAGAGCCATTGACTATCTAGAGTGGGTCTGTAATAATGTACCTATTTTAAAGCCAGACAAGAGAATTAGAATATGCAACGACTTTAGGGATTTAAATAAGGCTTGTTTGAAAGATGATTTTCCTTTACCAAACATTGATATCATCGTCGACCTCACAACAAGTCACACCATGTTGTCCTTAATGGATGGTTTCTCTAGATATAACCAAATCAAGATAGCACCGGAGGATCAACATAAAAAAACATTCACTTGTCCATGGGGCACCTATTGTTGGTGCATTATGCCATTCGGTCTCAAGAATGCAGGAGCAACATACCAGCGAGCAATGACAACGATCTTCCATGATATGATGCATACCATCATGGAGGATTATGTTGATGATATCTTAGGGAAATCAATCACCATAGAGGGAAATCTTGAAGTCTTAGACAAAATATTTACAAGACTAGAGCAGTTCAATGTATAGTTGAATCCTAAAAAGTGTGTTTTCAGAGTAACATTTGAAAAACTGCTTGGATACATCGTATCAACAAACAGAATAGAGGTGGACCTGACAAAGGTTAAAGCAATTATGGAAATGCCACCACCAAAGAATCTGAGTTAGCTATGGTCTTTACAGGGAAAGTTGTAGTCAATTAGAAGGTTTATCTCCCAACTGGTAGACAAGTGCCATCCTTTTTCACATCTGTTGCATAAAAATGTTCCATTCAAATGGGATGATAACTATGAACAAGCATTTCAACATTTAAAAGAATATCTCATGAATCCACCTGTCCTAATGCCACCAATTTAAGGCAAACCTCTACTGTTATATATCTCAGCTACATCCACAGCTTTGGGAGCATTGCTAGCACAAGGAAACCATGAAGGAAAAGAGCAAGCAATCTACTATATCAGCAGGACATTAGTAGGTTATGAGCTTCAGTACACACCAATTGAAAGGGCATGCCTTGCAGTCATCTTCGCTTCACAAAAGTGGAGGCACTACATGCTTACTCACTCCATAAAGCTGGTAGCAAAGATTGACCCACTAAAGTATCTCCTCAGCAAAGCTACCCTAATAGGTAGAATATCCAAATGGGTTATGATTCTCAGTGAGTTTGACATTGAGTACATGGACATAAGAGCCATAAAAGGATAGGTCATCGTAGATCAGCTGGAAGATGCACCTTGATAACAACCCATTACAGTTTGAGTTTCCTGATGAATCTATATTCAACATCACAACAATGGCTTGGAAGCTCTATTTTGATGGGTCATACATGCAACATAGTTTTGGAGCAGGCATCTTGCTAGTAACAACATAGGGGGATACAATCTCTAAATCATACAAACTGCTGTTCCCATGCACCAATAATGTGGCAGAGTATGAAGCTTTGGTTATTGGCATAAAGATGGCAGTTGAGTGGAAGATCAAAGAGCTTCATGTGTATGGGGATTCACAACTTTTCATTAACCAAATAAATGACGAATACCAAACAAAGGACGAGAAGTTGATACCATACAAGCGTATGGTAGATGACTTCAAGGAATATTTCATTTGGATCTCCTTCAAACAAATACCCAAGTTGGAAAACAAAGCAACAGATGCGATGGCCACTATTGCATCCCTTCTAGATATCCCTGAAAATCAATCGTTGTAACGTCAGAAATGTCCCCTTGGGGGCTTTTCCCTCATAAGGTTTAGCTCTCGGGTCTTTAGTATGCATTTAGGACATTTTAGTTCATATTTTGGCATCTCGATGGAATGAGACCTGGGTTTCATGGCAAATGGGACCTAGGAGGACCCCTTGAGCTGTACCCTTCCCAAAATAGGGGGCAGGACTTGGGCACTCGTGCCCTAGTCCTGCCCTATTTTAGGGCAGCCCTAATTTCCAGGGGTCGGTTTATGACCGTTATTTGGTCCTTTTTCTGTCACGGTTAATTTTGATTTTTAAAATCTTGGCGAGAGTGCTTGTAGTTGCATATATAAGCATGCTTAGGCATTCATTTGAAAACTAGATTTCAATTAGATGATCATTGTGAACTCTAAGCATTCTCAAGGTGATTCAAGGCTTCTATTGTGTTGCAAGAGTAGACTTGTATGTTTTGTGTGTTGATATTTGCAGATTTGAGCATTAATTTCCTCACGGCATGCAGAGTCTCTTCCTCCATGAGAGCTTCACTACAAGGTGACATAATATTGTGTTTTTATCATTGATTCCTTTGGTTTTTGCCTCTACCTCACAAGGGCACACACTCTTTGTCTGACAACGGTGTTCGAAGACTTAAGTGTCCTTCGGGGCTTGACTGAGGTAAGACTCTAAACACCACAACCCCCAAACCAAGTCTTGTGATTGCAGGTTACAGGTGTCGCATCTGAAAAAAGTGGAGTTAGAAGAAGGATCGACAGGCATCAGGGATTCAGGATCTGAAGAAAAGTCAGACACAGGAGCACTTCTAGGACTTGGACGCTTGGTCCAGTGTCCTTCACAGATAGATCTCGGGAAACAAGAGTTACAGGGCTGATCAGTGTCGGAAGGAGGTCCAGATTCCCCAGAAAAGCAGGTACCTTGGACTTGGGCACCCGCACCTTAGTCCCTGACTGTTCCGCTTCGGAAACCCGAAAACAGGTATTCTGTGATTTGCTATTTTACTCCCGTTTGCAAGAGCTTTTTCTTTTATTTGTCAATTTGTTGCCGTATTTGCATAATTAGGGTTTTAATGGTTAATTGGGCATAAGAGAAGGAAAATTAATAGTTAAATTCCCTAATCCAAGTTTTCCTACATCTGCAAGTGACCTAGGGTATGATAGTGCTCGCCACTCAACCCTAGATCCTTCAATGTTTAGTGGAGAGGCGGATTTAAACACAAAAAACTAAGACATTAACAAATCTAATTTTCTCCTAAACAATTGCATTATGAGTTTTTGGTGGAGCCAGTCTCCCATCCAACCTATGAAAGCCCATAAGATAACACCATGTACCACATTGTAGGAACCGATTCTCCTTTATATGGCAAGATATACACCTACCTTAAAGAGAATATCCTACCTCCCGACCTATCAAACAACCAAAAACGTACGCTCATACGCCAATTATCCAAATATACCATTGTTACTGACACCCTGTACAAACGAGGTTTAGATGGTACTCTCTTTAGGTGTTTAGATAGTGGTGAATATCAAACCGCTCTAAGGGAGGTTCATGAAGGCATTTGTGGGACGCACTCTAGTGGTCCTACTCTGGCGAAGAAACTCATACGTTTAGGATATTCCTGGCCGAGCAAGGAAAAAGATTCCTATTAGTTTGTCAAGCGATGTAAGAAATGCCAGATTCATGGTAATCTGATACATGCACCCACTCAGGAATTACAACGTTTAATGACACCTTGGCCCTTCTGTCAATGGGGACTAGATCTAGTAGGCAAGATTCACCCTTCCTCCTCCAACAGCCACAAATTCATTATCACAACCACAAAGTATTTTACGAAGTGGATTGAGGCCATTCCATTAACCACTGTCACAGGGAAACATATTTCATCTTTCATCCTTAACTATATCATATGCAGATATGGTATTCCATTGTCCATTGTCACAAATAATGGAAGACCCTTCAAGAACCAGGATGTATAGGAACTCTGTAGTAAATTTCATATCCAACATTGTTTCTCCACCCCATACTACCCACAAGGTAATGGCCAAGATGAGGCATCGAATAAAACCATTCTAAAGATCCTCAAAAGACTATCGATGATGCTGGATGGGATTGGCATATGCAACTCAATCCCGCTCTATGGGCCTACAGAACCAGTATACGCACACCCATAGGTGCAACACCATACTCTCTTGTCTACGGCTCCGAAGCCATATTGCCTATCGAAGTTGAAATTCCTTCCCTCAGGGTGTTGTTAAAGGGACTCATAATTGATGAGGAATATAGCATATCAAGGCTTCAAGAACTAGAACTGCTAGAAGAACGGTGACAACATGCCTTTAACCATCTTAAGGCATACTAACAAAGAATGTCCAGGAGCTACAATCACAAGGTTAAGCCATGAGTCTTTTAGGTAGGTGATTTGGTCCTAAGAGAGAACCCACACAATCAACATGATAGAGAGAAGAATGGGAAGTTTGAACCCAATTGGTTGGGTCCCTATATCATAGTCACCGTCTACAGATCAAGTACGTATCAACTCTCAACATCAGAAGGTGAAGTGTTTGATGATCCCATCAACAATATGCATCTTCGAAGGTTCTATATCTAATGACCCCAATGCAAGGGACACAAAAAAAATGGTACAATTGGAAGCAAGTAGTGAAAACCTGGAAATAGGCGCTATTTGTGACTAACCGCTACCTCCATCTATTAGTACAACCCAACCCACATCCATCTTTCCTATCATATTCATCTAGTAACCGCATCCATTTCACATCTACCTTGCAATGACTTACCATAGCCTGGTGTTTTGTCACCCCCATAACCTTATCCAGTAGGGTCATCCAATCAAATTATCCTATTGTTCATCCAATCACAAATCTATTTGTCAGTATCAACCATTCCGAACTACGTTGCCTCTGCGTTATCACGTAGACAAGGCCATCTTTGATGCGCCCCTGAGGCTTCTCCTTTTCCATCCATTCCATCTCATGACATTCAACCTTTGGTCCATTCAAATCTACACCTTTTCTTCATTGCCTAGGTCTTTAGGTCCACATAGGTCCACCCCGAACTACATTGCCTCTACGTCGTCACGTAGGCAAGGCCGTTTAGCAATGAGCCCCCGAGGCACTAGGTTAGTCCTTTAGGTCCCGTCACATTGTTCATCATCAATTCATCCATAATAAATCAATCCTTTACTTGACTAGGGGCTACTCCTTGACCTAGTCAGGGAATATGATTCTTGAATGCTATAAATTCAGAGGGTAAACAATCGGATCACGATTTTATCACTAGACAACAAGTAGCATGACAAGTAAGTTTTCAACATCATATTGACACAAAAGACAATGAAACTACACCTAGCAAATCCCTTTTGACCTAAGACATCAAACTGTTTCTATCAAGTTATTGCAAGAACACATGTTTTGGGCAAGAAAGTTTTTCAATGGTTGTTTTAGAAGTCTTATATCATAATTTTTGTTATTATGTCTTTCTACGCTACTCAAGGATGTCTCAAACTAGAGAATCTATGATGGGGGCATAATTCTTTTATTTGTCTCCTGTTTGTGGATTTATCTTTAGTAATGTGAAAGCCTTGTTTAACGACATGATCAACACAATGATCATCGAGGACATAAAAGGTCTAAACATGAAACGGGTTTAATCCTTGTTTGTTGATATGCGAGCAGTACTCAGGTCTTCTTGGTTTAATTATACTTAGATGCTTGTACTAACTTGCTAAATCAAAATCCATGTAAGAAATACTCAGGTCATCATGGTTTAATTATACCGAGATGCTTGTATTTTCTTATAACATTTTAAAAGCTCGATGAAACAAAGTACTTCAAAAATTCGCACAATCGAAGATGACAAGAATTCGTATCCATACTTATCCCATTGCATTCCATTGCATTTTAAGCATGTTATCATTTTACCAAAATCCATGTGTCTTTGTGATCATGTGTCTATTCAATTCTATTATCATTCATTATCCAATTTCTTATCTATCATTATCCAATTTCTTATCATTCATTACTGAATCTTTCATCCTCACATTTTCTTATCTTTCATTATCATATGTCCAATTCATTTTCTTCTAAAAAGTGTATTGTTATTAAGATTGAGTATACTTGGCATTAACAAAAATAAAACCATCATGTGTCATAATCAGGTCCATCATTGATCATTAGAGGCATATCATTTTGTTCATTAGGTTGCATAAACACAAGTAAATCATAAATCACCATAGCAAGAGTCATATACTCACATCATTTTATCTATTTTTAGTTTCATCTATATATCATGATAGAAAACAAAATAATACAAAAACATAGATAGCATGATCATCAAATTTAAACCATCTTAATACATGCATACATGATTCATATCATTACATTTTGCATTGTGCAAATCAACACGTGTACAAAATCATAACATATAGGTACATCTTGCATCTAGTATTAGGTCAAGCATCATAAGCATGTATAGGCATCATGTCTAGGAAATCAAAAATCTATAGAAGCATCAACTTAATCATCATAGTACTGCATCATACAAGTCATCATATAGAACATCAAGTCCATCACATAACATAAACATATGCATCAAAATCATAACCATTAAGTCGTATGTAAAGCATAGCACATCATAGCATGTCATAAGCATCATAATGTAAGTCATGTCCATCATAAGTAAATCATAATGTAAGTCATGTTCATCTCATATCATCATCATCAAAAAAGAATAATAGTGTCCAAGTGTACAATGATATCAAAATAATAATACATCCCGAAGTGTCCAAGCCAAAGTGGTGTATACATGTCCAAGAAAAAGAACTAAAAACTGATACATGTCAAGAGACAGCTATGAGTGACTCCCTCCTGATGGTGCTGGCTATGGCGGTTGGGTACCTACTTCTCCTCCTCCGCTTGCTGATCCTGTCCCTGGTGCACCTCCTCCTGATGGTCCATGAGGTGGCCCCATAGGTCCCACCACCCCACCACTCTCTGCTCGTCCCCTCTGTGACTTGCTGCGGTAACTAGGTTTGTAGCTGCCTGCCCTGTGCTATGGTGGTATGGCCTGCTTATATAAGGACTGCCAGTAGAAGATCTCCTAACTTGCCTTGACCATCTCTGCAACCATTTGGCTAGTACCACCCTGTGCCACGGTCTACTGCACTTGCTCTAAGAGTGCCTCTACGCTGCCATATCTCTGGATAGCTGTATCTCTCTCTAATTGGGCAGTCTTTAGGTCACCCTACAACTGTGTAATCTGGGCTTGCATCTGCCCAATCTATCCCTGCTGCTACTGTAGCAAAGACTAACCCTGAGCCAACTGGGCTCATAACCCTGCTATAACCTCATCATCTGGCCCCTACCCTTGTGGCTGCACTGGAGGCTGCCCTTGTGCCTGTAGGAGTAGCTGAGCATGTTGGGCGGGATCAATCCACTAGCGAACCCTCCTCCCATCTCCATCTTAGCCATCATCTCCATCACTGCCATCATGTCCACTGTCATGACCAACTCCTCTGCTGCCACCACCGCCATCATGGCCTCCTCCTCCTCCTCCTCCTCTGCCACCGCCATCATCTCCACCTCGGCCACCTCTGCCTCCCTATCCTCTACATCTCCTCTGGTGTCACTTGCACGGCCCCTCATCCTCATCCTCCCTGTTGGTGTTTTTCCCAGACTGGATGCTTCTTCCCAGTTATCCCTGCAAGGTAGCCATCATTGATCAACAGGATTCCCGGGCCAGGGGCCAACAGTACAGGAGATAGACTCTATAAATATCTCCTCTTCTTCTTTAGGCTCTGCAAAACCAAGGGGGGTATTCCCTATTCAACATCTATGACATGCATCTATAAGTTAGCTGAGATGTTGACACAAAGCAGATAAATCCTCTCCTATGCAGACCAAAACTGTGAGATAAGTGCAAAGGGGCTAGCTTTAGGCCTATGTTCAGTTGTGAAACAGAGGATTTTGGTCCTAAAACTACTTCTAAGGTCCTAATGGTTTGGTTTTGAAGATTTAAGGTTGATTTATATTTGGAAGCAAAACTAGGACCTTGGTTGTAGCCTAGATACAAGACCAGATTGGTCCCTATCCAGGGCTCGGAGTTAGTAGATATATATATGTGAATGTTTATCACAGACCTGAAACAACAATCAGATTTCAAGGGGATTGTGTAATGTATGCCTTATAGACAATACCCAAGATAAAGTGTTTAGTTATTTCTTCTTACAAACATCCTTACTGCAAATGTTTTCTTCCCAACACTTAACCTGAAACATTTAATCTACTCCTTGAGCATAAGTAAAAGATTAAGCATTTAATATAGTAAACCCATATTCTAGAATCCCAAACACCCCTTAGCTGTTTAGATTTAGAAGAACACATTCAGTTTGGAGACAAATAACAAAATACATGCTATAAAGCATTACTCATTTGAATTGACATGAAACTGACGAATTTTATGCATAAGACATTCAACATACAACTTATAAACTCACAAAATACCTAGAATAGAGCCACCAATGAAGTTGTATTTCATTACAACACCAAAACTTGTCCAGTTTTCAACCACCAATATGAGTGACACAGTTTGCCTTTTATAGCAAAACTGTGTACTTAGCCAAAATTACAATAGTCAACTCAAAAATTGCTAGATACAATGCATCGTGAGAAATGGCGCTCAAAACAATTAATGCAGCAGAGGGACAAAGAGGAAGGAGCAGGTAAGTTCAGGATTTGCACCGCCACCTAAAGATCTTCTTTCACAAACCCGGTAGTTCATCTGTCATTTCATCCATCGATGCCTCTGCATTGCGCCATTAATGATTCAGCTACTTGTGGGATGCAGCAATGAACACATCTGAAGTTTTCCCGCTCAAAACTGCTGCACATGCATAGGAAAAAATTTGCACAGAAGGTTCAAAACACAACCGTCAATCATGACTCCATCACTGAGATCTAACGGCCCAAAAACCTGCAGAAAAGCTAAAGAGCCAATGATTACGTGCGACGTAGGCACTCCATGTTCCTATCGCTGACTTTTCACCTTCTCCATTTTGCCATTTCACCCTTGTATATGCAAGAACGAATGCATATACAATCGCCACTGTTCCCCTTCCAAAATCCCTTGTATATGCAAAATGCATATACATGCAACAACTTAATATACAAGGTGGACCCCACGCTAGTTTAGAATGAATTGAAAAACTACTCGGGTCCAACTTGCACCTCATTCCTTTGTATATCTGTGATATACAACACACACATACATACAAGCCGCAGACTTCAAATCATTATGCATCAGAATGTACCTCCTTTTGAAATCTGACTTGTATCCTTTTCATTGCACATCGGCTTGTATATCGGCATATACAAGCACTATTATACAACCCACGAACCTCAAATTTCATTCACTGCATTTGATACCTCCTCCATGTCTGGGTTGTTATCCTCTTTTGTATATTGGCTTGTATGTCAATCCTTGTATATGTAAACACCTCTGCACCTTCCCTCTTGCATATCTGACATACATTCGACTTTGTATGTTTGCGGGCCCTACCAATTGTATATCCTACTGCCTTGTATATTGTTCCTTGCATATGACCTTTGTATGTCTGAACATACATTCACCCTTTCACATACAAACAAGGAATCTTTCCTGGAATATGCCCGCAATGTATCTTTTCCTTGCATGTTGCCATTGTATCTAACCATTGTATGTCTGAACATACAAACCAAATATACTTGCAGACCTGATATACAAGCAACGAATATTCCAGGGATCTGCGATGTATATTCCACCTTTGTATATTTTTCCTTGTAAGCCCGATATGCATTTGGAAATGCATACAACTGCAGAATATACCTGGGAATCTGCGATAGATTCCCCTTTTGCATATGCAACCCGATATGCATCTTAAATGCATATAGCTCAATTCCTTATCATTTTTTGGAGGCCGACTGAGATTTCACAAGCCCACAAACATACAATTCACCTTTGCATATACAAAACTTATCATTTTTCTCAAGGCGACAGGAAAAATTAGTGAAGCATTGCATGGGGGCTGGTCAACCTTCGAACACTAAAGCATGAGGATGAGACTTAATAACCAGGAACCCACCACAGAAGGCCAACATCAGAATTGACACAACAATGCAAGATCCCATGACTCAGAAAATTCAGGGTTTGAATGAGAAAACCTGCAAATGTTCAAGCTTAAAACCCTAAACATAAATGAGTACCAACACACTCGATCATCCAGAATCAGGGCTCGCTCTCCTGGTCCAGAGTAGCGTGGAAAAGGATGTGCAGTGAACTAATCAAAGTAGTCTTGAGTCACACCTGTATCTCCCACTGCTTTGTGCATTGGTCATGGCTGATAAGAGATGTGCAAGACATCATCCTGCGTTGTCTCGTAAGATGGGCTGGGTCCCCATCATGCCCTCTCCTTGTGAGTACGGGAAAATATGGCATTACCCTAGGGCATCCCCTGGATACAGCTAAATTGCCTGAACACATGTGAAATAATATGTCTCTCCAGTATATAGGATGTCCTTCCTATAAGCCATCTAGTTTGGAAACAAAAGGGAAGCTTAGATGCATCATCATCCCATACCTCGCAGTCCAGGTATGGTCGCCATACAACATAATCTACATTGTCGAAGGCGTGTCTCCAATACTCCAACTTTCCCAGCTTGGGTTGGGAAAGACTCTCCTGAAACATATATGAGTAAGGTTGACCCCTACCCCAAGTGCCAATGCTAATAGGATGGGTGATAGCTATATGAGTCCATGCCCATATCTGCAATAGTGAAACCTTGCAAGCCAAACTCGAAGAGCCATCATAGACAAATTGGTGTAAATCATGGTATAGGTGGGCAAGGATGCAAACTCACCATGCATATCTAGTACCCTCTCTAGTGATACACTTTAGCACCCACCCCCATCCAACTGCAAAACCACGCGACCGTCTGTTGGGGCACAATACTTCCAATCAACCTAGCCACAACTGTAGGAAAAGGTTCATAGTAAGTCACCATATTAGCCCAGCTGATCTCAGTGCCCTCAATATCATCGTCATCAAAGACCCGTCTGCACTTGTCTAATCCTGCCCCAGTCTGCGACTCGTACTCCACGAGTTCACCATCAATCGGTATATGCAGAATCCTGTGCACATCCTCTAAAGTCATTATAATCTCCCCAGTGGGAAGATGAAAGGTCCCGTCCTCGCTGTGAAACCTCTCCACCAGAGCAGTTAGCATGCTGAGATTAGCCCTAATCTCAGGCATGAAGAGCACAAATGATAAACTAGCTGATCCAATAACAAGTAGATCAGTCTCAGTCAGATACGGCCTCAATGTCTGTGTAACCGAAAATTGCTCCCTCGACATGAGGACATCATCTAACTCCTGCAAATCAAAACAAGCACATGTTAATCAACCAAAGCTGACTAAACTGCAAGTCTATCTATCCAACATCAAAAACTTAGTTATTTCAACAGGAAAACAATCCTATTATCTCTCTGGAGATTCTATCAATCTCAGAGATGACCTATCAGTTGACCAACATCCATCGCATAGTTGACTTCATCAAATTTCTAAGTGCTTTGATCACCTAAACTTATATGTGCAGTTCTACCTGGAAGATGTGCAGTTTTATCCCATATGTGCCACTTTATGTTGAATGCGCAGTACTGCTCTCTGTATGCACAACAATATCTTGAATGCGCAGGATTATATTGAATGTGTAGGTTTATTTCATTTGCACAGTGCTGCTCTTTGCATGTGCAACATTAGCATGTTTGCATTGACAAATTTCAAAAGCGCATTAAAACTTTACATGCGCAGCAGGATTTCGCTTGCGCCGAAATACACTTCACTTGCAAAAAAAATGCATTTGTGCTGATTCCTGCGTCATATGTGTGGAATCGTTGCATATGCGTGGTATCACGCATCATATGCATGCTTCTACTATTCAACGCATTCAAAACCTAAAAATTTGCCTAGCATTTAATGCAATCATAAATGCACCTAACCTAGAAATGAATGGATACTTACCGACGGCCCGTACT
This sequence comes from Cunninghamia lanceolata, assembly GCA_027924645.1. NCBI lineage: Eukaryota > Viridiplantae > Streptophyta > Pinopsida > Cupressales > Cupressaceae > Cunninghamia > Cunninghamia lanceolata. The sequence continues at coordinate 8,756,496 of BSBN01000420.1, read as the reverse complement.
CTATTGGATGGTTGAATCGTCAGATCCACTCGAATCGATGAAGCTCGATAGGAAATTGCTGCATTTTCACTAACTACTCTGTGCTCAAAAGGCTTTGATCTCCTAAAATCTCTCTCTCAAAGACAAGTGTGCAAATGACTAGGAATGTGACCCCACACTCCTATATATAGCACATGGAACCCTAATGGGAGGTGGTTGACCTTGTCCATGCTGGGGCATGTTTTTCACCTGCTTTTTCTTTTGCGTCAACCAATTTCTTCCCGTCCAATCTCCTAAGGGGGCAAGCATCCTAGCGTCATAAACTTGTACCAGGGGCAAACTGGGGCATGTGTCATAATAATTTTTTTTTAATTCTTTGAAACGTGTCAGAACGCATTGTCTCAAAGAGGGGCAAAATGTATACACCTAAAAATGACAAAGACAAATTAAATAAATATTTATTATTTATTTAATTCCCATTCTTCTATCATTTAATAAATTCATCAATTTATCTATTTGATTCATATTCCCAAAATTAAATAAATACCAATTTATTTAATTGAGTCAATTAAACCTATTCTTCTAATGTCATCCCTCAATTAACTAATAATCAAATTATTTAATCCCCAAATCATCCTATTCCAAAGTTCTAAATCCCAAATTCCACGTCACCTTTCCACCTCACCTTGTTGCACATGTAATTAAATATTTTAAATATTTAATTAATCCTTTTTCCCTCACCCACATGGGCCTATTATTTCTCCAACCATCCCTATTCCAAAGGGCATGGTCTCTCCATGTCATCATGGTCAAAGGGACACTTTGTGACACTTGTTCCATAGTCCCTAGAATCTTTCCAACCTCCCCTACACACATGTTTTCCTTGTTTGGCCTTCTCTCTTTGGTCATTGTGAGCCTTGTGACATGTGGACTCATGTCACCCCTTTCTCTCCACCATGTCAAGGTGAGATGAACATCTTCCCTCTTTCTCTCCCTCATCTCAACCAATTCAATCCTCACCATACACCTTTCAAGACCAAGTCTCCACCGTTGAGATCTTGACACATGGATTTGCCCCCTCCTTGGCCTATAAAAGGAAGCTCATTCCCTCATTCAACAACACACAAGCTATAGCAAAGTTACTCTGCAGAAATTCCAGTGTGCCTTTGGCAAAGCATCCATATTGCTTATTGCATTTTATAGCCATTATCTTCATATCCATACAACCATGGCTTCAATCATCCATCCCTCATGCTCACAATAGTTGCATTGTAGGTAATCTCCATTGCTTTTTATCCAACATACAACCATTCAATATTGTCATCTTCAAACAACGAGGAAGCACGCTTCTGAGAGCTCTATTCATCAACAAGATCAATACAAGATAGACGAATAATGAAAGGTTTCGAGGTAAATCGGTCTTCAAAGTAAAATTGCTTTGTTTATTTGATTTGCATCATATTTCATTGAGATTATTGGATTATTAGTAGTTTAATACCATTGACAATATTTCCACTAACACATCTATGTGATACTATCATAGGTGAAGCATTGAGATTGCTCAAGAAGTTCCATCCCAGTACTACTTTGCCTCAAACACATTTAACCATAGAGTTTTCCTCACAATCAAGTTCATTCAACTTGCTACCTTATTTACAAAACTTTGACAAGTATTATGTTGTTTGAGCTATTCATTATAGAGCTCCCTATCTAATTCATATTTATACAAATTATGTTTTTATGGTGTATTAAATTAAGTGGTGATTTATTTAATTTCAAGTTAATCTACATCAACCATATTTCATGATTAGTGGTTCATGAGAACTCATCTCTCTTGAGTATGAATGGTTTGTTGAGTGCTCATTGCATCTACATAGTATTCATAGGGTTTGAAGTACCACAACTCCTTAGGAGATCACCCATCTTAATACTTCTCTAGCTCGAGTTTGTTTAACTGAAGAGCTGCTCCAAAATTAATCTCAATTTACTCGCTACCCCATATGCAAAACCTTTAGCAAGTACTATACATTATCAACCATTTGTTATAGTTCTCCCTCGCTCATACATTTTTATGCAAGTGATGTATCAAATATATGATGATTTTTCAAGAGTCACTTGTGTAGTTTCAAGTCAATTTACATCAACTTGTATTTTATGGATGCTAGTTCACAAGAACACATCTCTTATGAGCATGAATGGTCCACTCAACATTTATCGTATCAAGGTGATGCTCATTGACAAGAAGAATTGAGACTTCGTGAAATGTCATCCATCCCAATATTACTCCGTCTCAACACATTTAATGCTTAACATGCCACCCCATTTGAATTGCTTTGTAAATGTAAATTTCATTAAGATATATAGAGAGCAATTTAATATAATGTGGAAAACAATACAATTTTGAGTAATTTATAACATTAAAACTAATAACTATGAACTTAACCTACAATAACTAAAATTTCATATAAGATCTCATCTATTTCTTAGAGTATTAGCTTTATTTGAATAATTATCTAGCATGCCACATTTAGAAAAAGGTCTGATGGAAATATCTAAAGCTCTATTTGAAAAAAGAAGTGAAGTTTCAAATTATTATCAATGCATCGACCTCTAGGGAAGAAAGGATTGTGCCATTCATGTTATATCAAACAAATAGAAATAAATAGAATTATTGTTTAAACATACTGACACAATCATTAAAAAAATTATATGCCATAATTAGATTATTCTTTAGGTTTTTTAACAAGAATTTATTAGTGGTTATTAGTTGTATACATCATCAAAAAGTTATTAAAGTTATTAAGGGATTAAGTCTTTATAACAGTATTAGCATAATACTGTAAGGGATAAGGTTATGATAGTACTTTAGACAAATTTAGCAGCATGGAGGTTCCTTACTCTTTGACTCTTAGTTGAAGAAGTCCAATTATTCATGCACCAAATCATCTTAAGACTTATTACACATAAATCAATTTATACTCTATAATCTACCATAATCATCTTTTGAATGGTGACCAAGTTCCCTAATACTTAATAAATTTGCATTCAAGGAAATCACTCATAACTCCCTTAATAAACAACAATAATAAGTGAGATGACCAATTTTTAGTGCTTTAGTTTATATCTTACTAGTTAATTTTAGTTTTTGTACACAGTGGATCCATCTCTCAATACCCCAAAGCTTGAATCATAAAATGTTTTATCTACATTATCCTTAGAGATGATCTTAGTAGTGGATGGTACCTAACTCTAATTTTTTATTGTAGTTTTTTAGTTTGTAAAAATAGATTTCTTTACAAATAACATCACAATTACAATATTATATTTTTATAATTTTTTTGTAAAAATATATTACATTAATATTGTTTGTACAATTTATTTTTATAATGGTGGAAATCACATACCCATGTGATTTTTTCCTATGTTTTGGACTCATGAAGACTAGGTTGTCCTTTATGCATTGACTAGCATGCAAGTTGGTGTATTTTGCATGGAAGTGATAAATAATCTTATCACTAGAATGAATGGATAAAGCCCTAATCCTTGTTATGACTTAGTTTTCTAATGAATATTTGCCCTAGATCATCATATAAAAATATTTTTCTCCAATATCTCTTGGTCTCTTCTACTCTCTCTCTCTCTCTCTCTCAATTGCAAAACACTTATTTTTTCCTCTCCAAAGGTTGACACTAAGTTTTAAATTTTTTTACCAATTCCCTAAATTCCTCCATGGTTGAAAATTTGAAAATCCTCCAATTTTGAAGCTCTCCTTTGATCTCCATATCCTCGCCTTATCCTAGAATCCATAGATCACTCCAAATCCTCTCTTACATTATCTAAGGCTTTCTATTCCATATCTATCACACCGTATCTTCCATTAATGTAGATCCAACCTCCCTTGTTCAACTGCTTAACATATCAATGACATTCCCACAATCTATCTTGTTCTCCATTGTACAAGCAAACATCATTTTAGCAATAGACATCTTTGTTGTTAGGCCTAGGTGTTGTATACCTTGCAAGTTATAGGTTTAGTTGAATTATTGAATATTTGTAAATATTGTAAATAATCTGCCTACATAGAAAATGACACTCAATTTGAAAAGAACCTTGAGATTCTTTAGTTGGAACTCTCTACCATGTGTCATTTTAGTTATGATGGTTGTATGAAGTCATTGAATAGGGATTACTATGTGGGCTATGACTAGCATCTTTAACCATATATTTTTAGCCATCTCTAAGAGGTGTGTACCCACATGGAACACTTGGGAGTTACTTGGACCATTCTTGATGTTGAGGTCAAACGGTCAATTGGGAATTACTTTCTATTTTGGGAGTTACACTTGGATGGGGGCTTGGACTATTTGGATAAAGGCTTAGCTCATGGTTAGAGTAAACCATTGGTGGTTTCTTGGATCTCCTTGGCTTATATATTGAAGGCTTGAGATGGAGATTGTTTAGATTTATGTAGGGTTGTGTTGCCAAAATTCTACTAGATATAAAATGCTGATCTCCATTGAAGCACTACAACTCAAAGAGTGTTTCATAAATTGTTTGAAGAGTAACACATTTGTGTGTGCTTTGGAGGCTTGGTTTTTTCCCTACGAAGAATTTTGAAGGGCATATGTTGTGTTTAATGTCATTATGCTATTGAAATTGTTTTAGATCCAACTTACTTGTATTGTTTCTCTATTTGGATTAAGTAGGAACTACTCACATTTCCTTTTCTTTAGTACTAAATCCTGGCCAACATGTTAGATTTGTGGGAGGAGTAGGCTATTATTATTAATCTTGTTTGAGTGGGAGGTTTGTAGTGTGATCTTATTTTTGGGAACATAGATGGTAGGCACATCTAGAATGAAGGTTGAGAAATTCAATGACACCAACTTTGAGTCATGGAAGCTCAAGATGGAGGATCTTCTTATCAATAGAGACTTGTGGGTTGCACTTTTTGGTTAGAAACCCTTCGACATGAAAGGTGAAGATTGGGTAGTGATTAAGAGGAAGGCTAGAAGTTTGGTGCACTTATGCCTTTTTGATCCAGTGCTTCTAAATGTATTAGAAGACGCCACCACTAATAACCTCTATAAGAATTTAGAGAATTTATACCAAATAAAGTCCTTTATTAACATGTTTTTTCTATAGAGAAGCTCTATTCATTGAGGATGAGTGATGAGGACTTTGTGACAAAGCACTTGGATACATTCAACATTATGATGAGCGAGTTAGTATCTATTGATGTAAAAATGGATGAGGAAGACCAATTTATAATCCTCATGCATTCTTTGCTTGATTCATCAAATAGCTAGGTTATGGTGATATCAATAGTATTATCTCAAAACTAAAGCTTGATAAGGTGGATGGTACATTAGTCTCAGAGGATACGAGGTAGAAAATATCAAAATCTATTAAAGATATGTTGATCATCAAAGTCCATTTGAAGGATAAGGGCAAGAACAAAAAGGAAAAGTGGTCTAAATGTAAGGGGAGATCTTAGTCTTCTAGTGGATCTACAGTCAAGTGTTGGATATATGGTAAAATTGACCATATTAAGGACTACAAGGAGAAGAAATCTAATACGGAGTTCAATGATGATTTAGACTTGAGAGCCTTGAATGAAGACAAGTGACATTTTTGTTCTAGCCCTTGCCATGTATGGATGAAAGAATTCATGGTTGATTGATTTTGGAACTTCCTTCCACTAACACCATATAGGGAATGGTTTTCTAATTATGAGAACATAAATTGTAGGAAAGTTGTTTGAGAGACTACTCATCTCTCAAGATTGTTGGTCATAGAGTCATGCTCACTTTTAGAGATGGGAGGAAAAAATCTCTTACTGGTGTTCTACACACTTTGGGTTTGGAAAGGTGTTGGGAATTAAGGTGTCTCAACCTTGGTAATTCCTTACATTTGTAATGTTTGCATTTATTATCTAATTGCCTATGTTGTAAATATTTGTAAATTCCATATTGTTATATTGTGGGATGTGGCTCGGTGATGTGTCGATCCTACATGGAATATGACAACTTGTAATTTTGTCCTCACATTAGGAGATAGGCGTCCCACTTTGTGGTAGGAGCATTTTTCCATGTGTTGGCATCTTCCATGTTGTGTAAGGGAATGTTTGACTGAAACGGTTATGATGGATTCCTATGACGAATCTATGACATGTAAGAGTTGAAAATAGAAGGTTATAAGACAGGTGATGACATGTGTCATGAAGCATCTTTGAATAAGGCATATTTGGGTGCCCCAAGGTGGAATATGACGTGTTGTAAGAGAATATGCTATTTATAGCATGTGTATGCTAGATTCTCTTACAGTTGTAAGTTGTAACCGCTATGATAGATTCTATGACGGTCGTAAGTGTCGTAAGAGCATCTATCATAGCCCATTTTGGAAATAGGTGACCTCTTTGGGATGGGAACTATGGACAAGTGTCAGGAACATTCTACAATGTTGAACAAGTGTCCTTAGGCATGGGTTTTGGTCCATGAAGTCATGTTGGACGCCCATTCTGAGAAAGGTCCAATATTGCCTTGTATTTCCTATATAAGCAGGTGCTTGGAGATGGAGTTTGTATTATAGGTTTACATGTACTGTTATGCTTCCAGATTGACTCCAGACATGAGTGTCGAAGACCATTGAAGCTTGCATTGCAAGTGTATTGTAAACAACTTTCAGATTTGTTATACATTGTGCAGATTTCTGAGTGTGGGATTTTTCACTCGATAAGGGTTTTCCCCACCGTAAATCTTTATCTCTCTTCTTCTGTCTTCTTTCTGGTTCTTGTGTATTGTTGTAGTAACTCTGTTAGATGTTGAAGAGAACGTGTGTCTCAGATTACTGCTTGAATTTCATGTTTCCTACTAATTCTTCATTGAACCTTTTTGGAGTTAAATGGTTTCATCGCTGTGACAGAACACTATCGGCGGGTCTTTATTAAGCTACACCGATGACTTGTTTTATACCGATGCCAGTGGCCATTGGGGTGATGTTCACTATCGGCGGGAGTTCAGAGTCTTATGCCGATCTCCAAGGTCTTATCGATGTGAGAAGTCCATCGGCATAAGGTTGGGTGTCGGGTAAACTCCTGGTGGTCATTCTGATAGTAGTGTGTTACTCCGATGGAAGTATACGTTGAGATCAATGGTTCATCGGCGTAAGAGCTTCTTTTGGCCAAACTTTGTTAAGTCCTTCCGACGCTCGCTGTCTTACCGATGGTGGTAGTTTCTTCAGAGATCAGTGAGAGATTGTTCATTGGGACAATGTAAACTGTTTGGACCGATGGCAAAGGTCTGACCAATGAAGGTAGGAGGACTTGGGCATCGCAGAGACATTGGTCTATCGGTGCGAGAATTGAAGTGCTCACCAATGGAGCGGGTTAGGCCAATAAGGCTATAGCTTGGCATCGTCGGCAACAAAATTGCTGACGATGGTATTACCGTGTGGTTGACCATATAAACTGGAATAGTTTGCACGACTTGGTGCATGTGGGACTAATGGTCTCGCGAGAATACAAACGGTCGTGATGGTTGAAGTCTTGGTGCTGGATCAGTTGGATTGGTCGGTTAGGGCAGATGAAGCATAACGGTTTTATGCTCTTGAAAACAAATATAAAAAATCTAATGGAGTGGTTCGGTAGAGAAGAGTAGTTGAAGAGATTCAATTATATGGTTCATTATGTAGATTTGCAGATGTGTATTGAACTGAATATAATCTAAGAATCAATACCTGAGCAAGAAAGCTGAGATCTTTATTGTAACTGTAAAGTTTACTGTAATAAAGATTGATTCTTGTGGTGGTGGGTTTTTTATCCGAAAGGATTTTCCCACGTAAATCGTGTGTCATTCTCTATATCTTGTTTGTTTATTCTATATTTTCTGGTGTATTCATCTGTATTTTTGAATCGAAAGTTACCTATCTGCATTATCCCCTTTAAATTAACATTAGGGAAGCTATATTCCGCACCTGTGCTTTCCTTACAAGTGGTATCAGAGCCTGGCCCATTGTGTTATCCTTGTTGGTAGGTTTGGTTTTTTGTGTTAGTTCAGTGAGTGGGAGTTCTGTAGAGGTCTATTCTATTAAATAAGATGGCAAGTACATCAGGAAAAATAGACATTGAAAAGTTCAATGGCACAAACTTTGAGTTGTGGAAGATTAAGGATGAAGATTTGCTGGTCGATAGAGATCTTTGGATTGCTATGTCTGGGGTTAAACCTGCAAGCATGAAGCAAGAAGATTGGGACCTAGCTGACAGGAAAACCAGAGGATTGATAAGATTAAGTCTTGCAGATTCTGTTCTATTGAACGTCCATGAAGAGAAGTCAGTCAAAGATTTGTGGAAGAAGTTGGGAGATATTTACCAAGGCAAGTCCTTGGTGAATAAACTGTTCCTCAGAAAGAAGTTGTATTCTCTGAAGATGGATGAAGGTGCATCTGTAGAGGACCATCTGAACACATTTAATTTGATTGTTGCATAGTTGATGTCTGTAGGTGTAAAAATAGAAGAGGAAGACCACTATATGCTTCTATTGTGTTCCTTACTTTACTCATGGGATCATCTTGTGATGGCTATTAGAAGTACAACAACCACGTTTACAACTGAAACAGTTGTTATCTCGTTGTTATCTAAAGAGATGCGGAGGAAATCTTCTGAGACAGCCGAAGAGGCCCTGTCTGTTCGAGGTAGATCAAAGGAAAGAGGTAAGAAGAAGGACAATAGGTCTAAGTCCAAATTAGAGGGGAAATCAAAATCTCCTGGCACAAAGTCCAAGGTGAAGTGCTGGAATTGTGGGCAGAAAGGTCACATCAGAAGAGACTGTAAAGAGGACAAAAAGAAGAAGAACTCTTTTGACAATGATTCTTCTCAGAGTGATGTTGATGCCTTCATTGCTACCTTGGCAACGCCTGCATCTGAAGATGTGTGGCTGGTGGATTCAGGAGCATCATTTCATATGACATCTCACAGAGAGTGGTTCACAAAGTATGAACTGTATGCTGGTGGGAAGGTGTTCCTGGCAAGTGATTCAACACTGAAAATTGTTGGCTGAGGACGAGTCAAAATCCAGTTCCCGGATGGCAGAATAAAGGGAATGAATGGAGTTCTTCACATACCAGGTCTGGCTCAAAATTTACTTTCTATTAGTAAGCTTAATGATGTTGGAGTGCAAGTTACTTTTGTGAATGGTGGTTGTAAAATGACTAGAGGTTCTATAGTACTAGCAAAGGGTGAACGCATTGGAACTCTGTATAGATTAGATGCTAAACTAGTGTGCTGTAATAGTGTCTCTGTAAAATCTAAAAAAACTACTATTGTAACACATGATGCAAATTCTATGGAAGTTAAACTTCCTGCAGAGAAAACAATGCTCTTGCATCATAGACTTGGTCACATAGGTGAAAAAGGTTTAAAAACCTTGAAAAACAAAACCCTGGTAGATGGACTAATTGATTGTAATTTGGAGTTTGATTTCTGCGAACATTGTATATATGGAAAACAGAACCGTGTTTCGTTTTATTCTAGTTCTCAAAAATCTTCTGGTGTTCTGGACTATGTACATTCTGACGTTTTTGGTCTAGTTGATGTTCCGTCTTTATCTAAATCAAGATACTATGTATTGTTCATTGATGATTATTCAAGGAGGGCATTTGTATATTTTTTGAAAAATAAATCAGAAGTGTTCAGTCGGTTTAAAGAATTTAAAACTCTTGTGGAAAACCAGACTGGTAGAAAAATAAAATGCTTGAGAACAGATAACGGTGGTGAATACTACAATGTGGATTTTGACAAGTATTATGTAGATCATGGTATAAAAAGACACAAAATGACACCTTATACTCCACAGCAAAATGGAGTTGCTGAAAGGTTGAATCCGTCACTGATGGAGAAAGCAAGAAGTATGTTGAATTATGCTGGCCTTGAACAAAGGTTCTGGGCTGAAGCAATTGCTACAGCTTGTTACTTGTTGAATCTTTCTCCTACTTCGGCATTGGTTGATAAGACGCCTATGGAAGCGTGGTCTAGAAAGAAGCCATCTCTAAGACATCTTCGTGTCTTCGGCTGTGAGGCATATGCTCATATTCCTAAGGTAAAAAGATCTAAGTTAGATAACAAGGCAGTCAAATGTATCTTTATTGGCTATGGAGTTGGTGTTAAGGGGTACAAGATTTGGAATCCTGAAACTGAAAAAGTAATTTACAGTAGGAATGTAATTTTTAGAGAGCTGAAACCTTTGGTTAGTATTTCTCAGCTGGAGAAGACAGAAGAAAAGAAAGAAAAGAGTGCTGTTAATATTCCTCTGACCCCTGTAAAAGAGGAACAACAAGCACCAAGTGTAGATGGTTCAGATGTGAGTTCAAGTAGCTCCGAAGATTCAGATCTAGAGTAAGAACCTGAACCTGCACCTCAACCATTGAGGCAGTCTACACGTGAAAGAAGACAACCAGATAGGTATGGATTTTCAGTACATGATTCAAGTTGTGCCTATGCTTTACTTACTGATACTGATGAACCTTGGACTGTGAAAGAAGCTATTAGCTTACCTGATTCAGATTCTTGGTTGGAAGCCATGGATAGCGAAATTTCATTGTTGGAGAAAAATGGAACCTGGGATGTGGTGCCCTTGCCTGAAGGTAGAAAACCTGTGGGTTGTAAGTGGGTATTTAAAAAGAAATATGGTCCAGATGGTAGTGTTGATAAGTACAAGGCAAGACTGGTTGCTAAGGGTATTCCCAAAAGGAAGGTACTGATTATGGAGAAATATTTTCTCCTGTAGCTAAGCTGACATCCATTAGATATCTGTTGTCACTTGTAGCAGCATATGATTTTGAAATTGAGTAGATGGATGTGACAACAACATTTCTTCATGGGGACCTTGAAGAAGAAATTTATATGTCCTAGCCAGAGCATTTTGTGGAAAAAGGTAAAGAACATCTGGTATGTAAACTTAAAAAGTCTCTTTATGGTTTGAAGCAATCTCCCAAAATGTGGTATCAAAAATTTGATACGTATGTTTTATCCTTGGGGTATGTGAGATCTAAATCTGATCATTGTGTCTATTATAAAACTGAAGGTGATCAGATTCTTATAATTGCACTGTATGTGGATGACATGTTATTCATTGACAATGGTAAGGGGATGATCTCAGAATTAAAATCTCAGTTGTCCTTGAAATTTGAAATGAAGAATCTGGGGGTAGCGAAGTACATTCTGGGAATGGAAATCAAAAGGGACAAGTCTAAGAGAAAGATTTGGCTTAGCCAGAGCAAGTATATTACCAATGTTCTTGATAAGTTTCATATGTCTGATTCTAAACAGTTAGTTGTTCCAGTTTTGCAGGGAACGAAATTATCTATTGAAGATTGTCCATAATCTTCAAATGAAATTGATGACATGAAAAGAGTGCCTTATGCAAGTGCTGTTGGTAGTTTAATGTATGCAATGGTTTGTACCAAACCAGACATTGCCCAAGCAGTGGGAGTTTTGAGCTGGTTTATGGCGAATCCGGGCAGATCGCATTGGGATGCTGTGAAAAGAGTTATGAGGTATTTGAAGGGAAGTTCTAACTATGCTATTTGCTATCATGGAAACTCAGATGGATCTAAGAGATCTATCAGCATTCAGGGATATGTTGATTCTGATTGGGCAGGGGACATTGACAGTAGAAGATCCACTAGTGGATACGTGTTCACGTTAAATGGTGGTGCTATCAGTTGGATGAGCAAGCGGCAGGCCGTAGTCGCTTTATCCACAACAGAGGCAGAGTACATGGCAGCTACTCGTGCATGTCAAGAAGCTGTTTGGTTGAAGAGGTTGTGTTCTGATGTTGGTTTTGATGCAGGGCAGATATAAATACACTGTGACAGTCAAAGTGCTATATGTTTGGCGAAAAATCCTACGTTTCATTCTAGGACAAAACATATTGATGTCTAATATCACTTTGTTCGTGATATGGTGGAAGACAGGAAGGTCAAGCTGGAAAAGGTTGACACTTTGAAAAATGTTGTTGATGCCTTAACTAAACCAGTGAGCATGGCCAAGTTCAAATGGTGTTCAGATGAAATGGGTCTGTGGGCCCATAGTTCTCATTAATCGCATGAGAATTGAGAGGTAGCAGTAATCTCCTCGACAATTGGGAGATTGAAGAGAACGTGTGTCTCAAATTACTGCTTGAATTTCATGTTTCCTAGTAATTCTTCATTGAACCTTTTTGGAGTTAAACGGTTTCATCGCTGTGACAGAACACTATCGGCGGGTCTTTATTAAGCTACAAGGATGACTTATTTTATATCGATGCTAGTGGCCATCGGGATGATGTTCACTATCGGCGGGAGTTCAGAGTCTTATGCCGATCTCCAAGGTCTTACCGATGTGAGAAGTCCATCGGCATAAGGTTGGGCGTCGGGTAAACTCCTGTGGTCGTTCCGATAGTAGTGTGTTACTCCGATGGAAGTATACGTTGAGATCAATGGTTCATCAACGTAAGAGCTTCTTTCGGCCAAACTTTATTAAGTCCTTCCGATGCTCGCTGTCTTACCGATGGTGGTAGTTTCTTCAGAGATCGGTGAGAGATTGTTCATCGTGACAATGTAAACTATTTGGACCGATGGCAAAGGTTTGACTGATGAAGGTAGGAGGACTTGGGCATCGCGGAGACATTGGTTTATCGGTACGAGAATTGAAGTGCTCACTGATGGAGCGGGTTAGGCCGATAAGGCTATAGCTTGGCATCGTCGGCAACAAAATTGCCGACGATGGTATTATAGTGTGGTTGACCATATAAACTGGAATAGTTTACGTGACCTGGTGCATGTGGGACTAATGGTCTCGTGAGAATACAAATGGTCATGATGGTTGAAGTCTTGGTGCTGGATCAGTTGGATTGGTCGGTTAGGGTAGATGAAGCATAACAGTTTTCTGCTCTTGAAAACAAATATAGAAAATCTGATGGAGTGGTTCAGTAGAGAAGAGTAGTTGAAGAGATTCAATTATATGGTTCATTCTGTAGATTTGCAGATGTATGTTGAACTGAATATAATCTGAGAATCGATACCTGAGCAAGAAAGCTGAGATCTTTATTGTAACTGTAAAGTTTACTGTAATAAAGATTGATTCTTGTGGTGGTGGGTTTTTTATCCGAAAGGATTTTCCCACGTAAATCGTGTGTCATTCTCTGTATCTTGTTTGTTTATTCTATATTTTCTGGTTTATTCATCTGTATTTTCGAATTGAAAGTTACCTGTCTGCATTATCCCCTTTAAATTAACATTAGGGAAGCTATATTCTGCACTTGTGCTTTCCTTACAGATGTTGTATGTTACTGTAGTGATAAGGAATAAATTGAATTTGTATAGCTCTCCCCTCATTAGATTAGTGTAGGAAGCGATTTTAACACACCTAGCTTCCTTTCAAAAGGAACTTGTTGTCAGTAGGAAAAATGAATGACATGTGTGTGTAGGTAGTTTTCAACAAGGAAGGATGCAAGATGGTATGTGGATTAGTGGTATTGGTCAAGGGAGTTTGTTTTGAAACTTTGTTTGTCTTGAGGTGGACAACATAGAATGTAATAATTGTGAGGCTCCTGATTTGGTGAATCATAAGACTCCTATTGAGAAGTCCATGTTATGGCATGAATGTATGGGCTACATTGGGGAAAAATGCCTTAGGAGCTTGAAAGATAAGAATATAGTAGATGGGCTAATTGATTGTTCCCTAAATGCCCAACTTTTGTGAACATTGGATATATGGAAAGCACAATTGTGTTAGCTTTTACTTGATCTCTATTAGATCTTTAGGGATGTTGGATTTAATTCATAGTGATGTATTTGATCTTGTTGATATACCTTCACTAGGAAAATTCATGTATTATGTTTTTTCATTCATGACTTCTACAATAAAACATAGGTGTTTTTGCTTGGACAAAAATCTAGGGTCTTCTCTAAGTTCAAAAGAGGTCAAATCTCTTGTAGACAATAGAAGAAGATAAAGGTGTTAAGGACAAATAATGGTCTAGAGTTCTATTTAGTAGAGTTCAACAAATTTTTCAAGGAGCATACCATTTCAAGACATAAAACAACTCCATACACCCCTTAGTATAATGGAGTTTGAAAAATGATGAACATGATGTTGATGGAAAGAGTTAGGAGTATGCTCGATGGAGGTGTTTTGGATTAGAAGTTCTAGGTAGAAGTTGTGAGCACATGCTATCCAATTTACAGATCTCTTAAATTATCTCTTGTGGGAAAAACACTTGAGGATTAGATTGGTAAGAAGTATTTATTGTAGCAAATTAGGGTTTTTGGTTGTGAGGCATATGTACATGTGCTTAATGAGAAGAGATCCAAGTTAGATTTCAAAGTAGATAAATAACAGAGAAAATATCTTCATCAAGTATAATGATTGAGTCACAAAATACAAGATTTAGAAACTTGAGATTGGAAAGATATTGTATAGTTAGAACATGATCTTCAAGGAGATCAAATTTTCTCCTAAGCCTTTACAAGTTGAAGATAAGAGAAAAGATTGGTCCAAATCAAGCCAAAGATCAAAAGCCTGCACTTGAGGTTAAACTAGAGGTTCAACAAGGAATTGATGAGGAGGTTGACTCAGAGAGTGAGTTAAAGGATTTTAAGGATGAAAAACAACCCCATACCCTACTCATAAGGAGGTCCAATTAGTAGAAAAAGAAACTAGAAAGGTATAGCCCACTTGATTTTCATTGCATTTTTCCTTTGTTTACTAACAATGATGAGCCAAGAAATTTTGAATGAGGCAATGAAGTTTGTAGATGTGAAGTTAGTGAATAAGAAAATGGCTACACTAGATAAGAATAGTACATGGGACTTGGTAAAGCTTCCTAAGGATATAAAACTTGTTGGTTGCGAATGGATTTTCAAGAAAAAGTTTATCTTTGATGAGAAGATTGAGAAGTATAGGGAAAAGTTAGTGGATAACGTCTATTCCTAGGTAGAGTGAATTGAATTTGGTGAGATCCTCTCTCATGTTGTTAAGATTACATATATTAGATTTATGTTGTCTATTTCTATTGCATTTGACCTTGAGGTTGAACAAATGAATGTCAAGACAATTTTCTTGTATGGGGATTTAGGGGAGGATATCTACATGACACAACCATAACACTTTGTGGAAGGGGAAGGAGGACTTAATTTGTGGATTGCAGAAATCCATATATGGTCTCAAATAATTCCCCATGATGTGGTATCAAAAAATTGATTCATATGTTGTGAACCTGGGTTTTGTTAGAGCTATGTTAGACCACTGTGTTTACTTTAAGTAGATAGATGATCAATTTACTATTAGTGTTGTTTATGTTGATGACATGTTGATTACTAACAATAAGGAAATGATTATGGATCTTAAATCTTAGCCTTCTTTACAATTTGATATGAAGGATTTGGGAGCAACGAAGTTTATCTTAGAGATCAAGAGAGATAAAGCTAACCAAAAACCTTGGATCAGTCAAAGGAAGCATGTTAACTCTATTTTGTAGTGATCTAAGATATGTTACTACAAATAAGTTAGTGTTCCCATTCCCTTGGGAGTAAAACCTTTATTTGAATAGTGTCCTTCAACACTAGATGAGATAATGGACATGAACACCATACCTTACATGAGTGCAATCAGTAGTCTTATATATGCTATAGTATACACTAGATTAGACACCTAAGAGGTGGGAGTCCTACGTAGGTATATGTCTGATTTGGGTAAAGTGCATTGGACTTTAGTGAAGGGAATCTTCAATTATCTTTGAGACACATCAGAGTATTCTATTTCCTACCAAGGAGGAATGTCATTGGAAAATTTTCTAATGACACAATAATGATGGGGGAAGCCATTAAATTGAATGTTACAATGATAAAAAATTGCTTAGACAAATTCTATAATGTTTTGGGAGCAACAATCGAGACAAACAAGTGTAGATTCTACTGCATAAACACCTCTACAATTGAAAATATTTTTTTCTCAATTCCTCCAATTTTCCAATGGAGGTGTTGGTCCTTATAATTATCTAGGCCTTCCTATGAGTTTCAAATTGAAGATCTCATATTGTTGGTCAAATTTGTTGGAAAATTTTGATAAGCAATTTTTAAATTTCAACAATGGGTGGCTTAGTCTTGTTGGTAGATTGGTCCTAATCAAACTTATGATTTCTATCCTCCCTATTTACCATATTATCATATACCATCTCTAGTATCTATTCTCTAAGAATTAGATAAAAGATTCAATATTTTTTATGGCAATAAGGTAACTTTTAAGCAATCTCATAGGAAGAGATTTCATCTTGTCTAGTAGAGCCAAGTTACAAAGGAGAAGCCTCAAGGGGTTCTATGTATCCAATAAATTGTCACCATGAGAAATGCTCTTGGATATACTCTTTTATGGGCCTTTGTAAGCATATTCTTGTTCACAAGTATGGTGAAGGCAATCATGGTGTGATTCCACTCAATGCCATTTACCAAAATTTGGGTGTTTCTAAAATCTTGTCATTAATTGTCAAGTCAATAAAGATGATAAAAGATAATCTCTCTTTGTAGGTAAAAATGGATGTTACATCAGATATTGGGAGGAGCCTATCATTGGAAATAAATCCTTAAACTCTTTCATGCCTAGAGGTCTTCTCTAGTCCATGAGCCAACTCAGAATCAAAAGAATTGCCTATCTCGGTAACTGGGAGGGAAGCTAGCCAAAGTGGACTATGCTTAATGGGATTGATGAGGATAAATAAAAGGAGTGAACTCATTTGGAAGAAATTCATGGGCATCATTCCTACTAATCTAGAAAATGTAGATAGCCTAGTTGAGGCAAATCAACTCTACGAGCACCTAAACTATTAAGGATAGAGACCAAATTATATTCGTGAAGGTGAACCTCTTGAACAAAATCTAAATAGCATATGAGACCAAAAATTTAATAAAATTAAATTGTTCTAGTATTTAGTCTAGTAGAACATGATTATTATAGGAGAAAACCCTATCAAAAGAGGTGTCTTGGGCCCTCACAAATTTGTTTCAGGTGCTTTAAAGACTACGAAACCTACTCTTTTAAAGTGAATAATCATTCTTTGTCTAGATCTCTCTTGCTCTTAATTTTGGAGTCCATTTTATATATAAATTAAACTTAGAAGCATGCACTCAACATTGCAACAAACAGTACATTAGCACTTTCAAAGGAAAACCTCTTATTAAATTCTTGTGGTCTTCAATCCTATATTACTATTTGTGGTTTATATGGATAGATAAGAATTATAGGATTTTTGAAAATAAATCCACTCAACAAATGCTTTGTTATATAAAATTCACTATGTTATTATTGAAAATGTCAAATTTCATTTTAAAATGAAACAAAACTAGAATGTTCTCTCCAAAGAAGAACTACATCTCCTCAAAAGAGAAACATTCAAAGTTTATCAACCCTACCACTCCTAGTAGCCCAACTCTGAATATTCAAGTAGCCCAACTCTAAATATTCATTTGAACTACCGAACACTATTTTTTATAGGGTTTCGAAGTCAACCCTACCACCCCTAGTAGCCCAACTCTGAATATTCACTTGAACTACCGAACACTATTTTTTATAGGGTTTCAAAGTCAAATCTAGGTATCAAGTAGCTCGAGGCATTCTTTGGTCAAGTTCACACTCTAAGATCTTAGAATTTTTCACGAATTTATGGAACACTTCCAATAATGAAGTTGAAATGATGGGATGTAATTTAGCAATTCTTCTAGTGGCTAAGGAAAACTCAAAAAGTTTATAGTGTATGGGGATTCTAAATTGATAATCTAATGAATCTATAGTAAGTAGGTGGTCAACTCTATCCAACAAGTTAATTTTTATAAATAACTTACTAAGATTTTGCATGGATTCAATTATATTAATTGGTAGCATATTCCTAGAAAGTTTAACCATCTCGTCAACACTGAAGATATATTTCTGCATCCACTTTCATCTCTTGTGATAAATTTCAAAAATAGTAGTGGAGAGAACTCTCACGATGAATAAATTGATCAACACACCAATATTGTTTCAAAGCAATCCATGGTCAAGAATATTCATGAGGAGCAAAAGACCAAGAAAAAGGATCAACCTCCCCTTGAAGTGGGGGATTTAATGTTTTTATTCAGAGTTGTTTGTTCCCTCGTATTTTTCACTAATATCTCTTTGTATTCTACAAGCTTGTTGAATAAAAAAAATCTCTTATCAAAAAATTATGGGCCTTGTTAAAGAGGAAAAATCTTGTGGTTAGGTCATTTGAATCATTCCTTCTACAAATAAATCCATACTTTTTCCAAAATGTATATGGAATTTGATGCTGATCGTGGAACAACTTGTATTTGGCATTAGAATTTTGCAAAATGGTTTACCCCTACTACAAAATATGTTGAATGTTCTCAATGACATGGATATAATTTTTAACCTTCTTTTGGGCATAGTATAAGATATATCATTAGGTGCCAAATGTTGAAAATATAAGAAAACCATAAAAGGGCTATGTTAAGTAGAGTTGTGCAAAGATTTGTTGTAGCTATCTAAATGAAAATTAGAATTTTGTACCACATGCAATACTTATTGGAATTATACATTTGAAGGGATGTAAAATCACCCTACTCACTTCCATTTTCCCAACAATATCAGTGAAAGGAAGCAATGTATGTGGGAACGCTTCCTACACTGATCTACTGAGGAAAGATATATGCAAATTTTTGTTAGAAATGAAAGCAACACTACTTCAATGGAAATCTGATTCAAGATAAATTTTAGTAATCTTTAAGTGTGCATTAACAATGGAGATTGTAACAAAACATAAAACCCACTATAGAAAAGATGTCAAACATGAAGAACTCAACACAATGACATAGTGTTTACGTGGAGAAAACCCTTGCAGGTAAAAAACTCCACCAGGAAAGAAGCACAAGTTTGTATTAATCTCAACAAGATTGTATAATACATCAACTACACAACTCTCTCCACAAGTCTTCAATCTGACAGCATTCCGGCAGCACTTGAGTACCTCAAATCTATATTGCAGCAACAAATACATGGCAAATACTTATAGAAATGTTTTCCAACTCCTCCTAGTTGTTCACCTTCTCTCTCCTAAGATTCTCTAACCTGTAAACATTAATTACCATCTTACAAGCATCTTACACTTGCCCAAAAACAACCATGCAAAGGTTGGGGGCCCAAGACTAAATCCGGCCTCTTACAACATCTTATGACGCGTCATAACCGTCATAGATTCCACAAAAGAGTATCTTTCCAAGATAGGAACCTTGGGATAAATATAGCAAATATACAACTAGCATACCCATCATATGCGTTATAGAATCTCATAATCTTATGACAACTTGCAACTGTCATAGATTCACTTACCAAACATTATGACAGTTGTCATACATGCCAAAAATAGTATAGTCATCAACCCTCATTTAATTTGAATTTTTACATTTGCTAACAGTAAAAGTCACTCTGTAATTACCTTCGGTTACTCTGAAATTACCCTTGTCGGTGAAACTAGTACATCTCCTCATGTATAATTACAAATTACATATAATATGGAATAAATACAATATTAGTATTTACAAGGTTAATGAAACTTTATCCCAACATTCTCCCAGTTGACATTATACATTGTAAATCAACCCATAGGAAAACAAATGAAAAAATAATCAGGCACTAGAAACAAGGCCCATGGCCTCTCTGCACCATATGAACTTCTTTGTGCTCACAGACTTGGTCAATGAATCTGCAACATTCTCCTGAGTCTCTATCTTCTTCAGCTCAATCTCTCCATTTGCAACCAACTCTCGAACAAAGTGATACTGAACATCAACATGCTTAGTCTGAGCATGATACATGGGATTCTTTGCCAAACAGATAGCACTCTGGCTATCACAACCAATCTGAATGATCCTGCAATCAAAACCAATACCTGTACATAGTCTCCTCAACCAAACTACCTCATTAGATACATGAGTAGCAGCCATATACTCTGCTTTTGTGGTGGACAAAGCAACTGTGGGCTGCCTCTTACTCATCCAACTCACTACACCTCCAAACAGAGTAAACACATAGCCACTAGTGGACCTTCGACTATCCAAGTCACCTGCCCAATCTGGATCAACAAAACCCTGTATCTCCAAAGATTTATCAGTACTCTCAGTGCCAGAATAAACCAAACAATGATCAGGAGTACTTGCAAGATATTTAAACACCCTCTTCGCATAGTTCCAATGCTGTCTACCAAGGTTAGACATAAATATGCTCAAAACTCCCACTGCTCGGGCAATATCTGGTCTAGTGCAAACCATTGCATACATCAAACTCCCTACAAAACTAGCATATGACACATTAGACATATCCTTAAGATCATCCTCACTCTTTGGACACATATCTAATGAAAGCTTAGTACCAATGGGTAAAGGAACTCTAACTGGGTTATAGTCTTGCAAACTAAACCTATGCAAAATAGTATTCACATACTTACTTTATGACAACCAAAGCTTTCTATTAACTCTATCCCTCCTGATCTCCATTCCCAAAATATACCTTGTAGCACCAAGATCCTTCATGTTAAATGCACCTAAAAGTTGGGATTTAAGCTCACTGATCATACCCTTAGTATTGCTGAAAAATAACATGTCATCAACATACAAAGCAATAACCAATATAGAATCATCAATACAATGAATGTAAACACAATGATCCTCCTCGCTTCTAACAAAACCCAATTTCAACACAAATGAATCAAACTTTTGATACCACATTCTAGGGGATTGTTTCAGACCATAAAGAGACCTCTTTAACCTGCAAACCCCATGTTCTTTTCCTTTTACGTCAAAACCTGTAGGCTGTTGCATATAAATTTCTTCTTCAAGATCTCCATGCAAGAATGCAGTCTTAACATCCATCTGCTCAATCTCCCAATCATAAGCTGCAACAATGGATAAGAGAAATATAATAGAAGTCAATTTAGCAACAGGAGAGAATATCTCACCAAAATCAACTCCCTCTCTCTAGGAGTAGCCCTTGGCTACCAGTCTAGCCTTGTACTTTTCCAATGTCCCATCTGCTCTAAACTTCTTGAAGACCCACTTACAACCTATGGCCTTTCTTCCTTTGGGCAAACAAACAAGATCCTAGGTGTTACAAGAGTCTAAAGCCATCATCTCGTCCTACATGGCTAACTGCCAAGACTCACTATCATTTGCAGAAATAGCTTCCCTGTAGGATCTAGGTTCATCATTAGTACTCAATAAAGCATATACACAACGAAAATCTGGTGGGCTATACCTATCAACTGGATTCTGTTGTCTTGTGGATCTCCTCAAGAGTGGAGTAAGAGACTCTACTCGTTCTTCTGCATGATCATCTACACCAACTTCTTCTGTAACAATAGATTCATCTTCATTAGAACTACTTGAATCTTCTTCTTCTTCATCCCCCAATCCATCATTTTGTTCTTCCTGAGGTGCATCTTGCTGCTCTAACTCAAAGTGCACCTGCTTTACCTTTTCTTCTTTTTCTTTTGGCTGCTCAGGTTCAGCAATAGCTCTAAGTTCCCTGAAAATAACATCTCTAGAAAAGATAATCTTGTGGGTTAGTGGATTCCAAAGCTTATAACCTTTGACATTATCACCATATCTAATGAATGTACATTTTTCAGCCTTTGGATCCAACTTAGATCGCTTGTCCTTAGGCACATGAACAAAAGCCTCACAACCAAAAACCCTTAAATGTGAAACAAAAGATTTCTTACTTGTCCACACTTCATAAGGTGTCAAATCAAGAGCCTTACAATGAGATCTGTTTATCAAGTAGCAAGCAATACACACAACTTTTGCCCAAAAGCATTTATCCAACTGTGCATCACTCAGCATACTTATGGCTCTTTCCATAATTATTTGATTCATCCTTTCTGCAACACCATTCTATTGTGGTGTATACGGAGTTGTCTTTTGTCTGATTATACCTACATGCTTGCAAAACTCATCAAATTCCTTAGAGCAATATTCCCCTTCATTGTTAGATCTTAATATTTTTATCTTTAAACCTGATTGGTTCTCTACTAAGACTTTGAATTCCTTAAACTTAGTGAAAACTATAGATTTATGTTTCATAAAATAAATCCATGTAAATCTGGATACATCATCAATGAAGGTTACAAAATAACAAGATTTTTCGATAGATTCATTATCCATAGGTCCAAATACATCTGTATGAATAATTTCTAACTTCTCTTTTGCTCTATTGCTTCTTGAAGGATATGATTTTATGTTTTGTTTAGCAAACACACAATGCGCACAGAAATCAAAGTGCTCATCAGAATAGGAGAAACCATCCATCAAATTTTTATTCCTAATAGTTTTCAGTACATTATTGCTTGTGTGGCCCAATCAATGGTGCCACAATATACATGTATTTTCAATAGTGGCCTCAGATACATAGGAGGCATTACAAACTGTAGTGGCTTCTGTTGGCAAGAGACACCGTGTGGCTTCATTGGTGTTGTCATTGATAGAAAAAAAGACCATTCCACACATCCGCAGGACATGGTGTATCTTTACTGGAAGTCAGATTGAAGAATACTTTGGTCCGGTAAGTAAGAACAGAGCATGCATCAAGGTCCGACAGTCAGGTCCGGATCTCTTAGAGGAAATATCTTTGTAAAGTACAGACTTGGGGAAGTCAAGAGGAACACCTTGATTAATAGATTCTAGGGATTGAGCCTCCGGTGATGAAATACTAAAGAGATATGAGCATCTAAGTATTGAGGTCCAGTTTAGCAAAGTAGATAGAGGAAGAACTGACCGACAGAGCATCAGATTTATTCCGGATGAGATATTGATGGTGATCAAGGTTCTTAAGGTATCATCCATGATTGGCCGACATGTTAGATGACTTCTACAAGTATCTCCTTGATTCGCATCAATTGGTAAGCAAGGATTCAGCTGACAGACTAGAGTTTGGTAAAATATTGACTACTCCTGATGCCGACTAGAAAGAGGATGAAAATACTTTGTATGGATATATATATATATATACCAGATAGATTTGGATGTGAAGGTGTGTGTAGTGTATTGAGTGGTGCGAAGAAAAGTAGAAGAGCAGTGTGAAGATAGTAAGACAAGTCTGGAATGTAATAGGATAGCAGCACCTAAGAGAGTAAGAATGAAGTGCAGTAGATCAGTATATTGGGCTTAACCAGAATTGAACCTCAGCATATGTGGATGCTTCTCATCAGTTCAAGTATCTAGTTTCCCTGTATAAACTATTGTAGGCAGTGAGCCTCTTGTGAGCAATGTGCTCAGGCAGTGAGCCCTAATTGGCAAGTGCCATTTTGTACTATCTTATTCTTTTAATAGAGAATACAATCTTGGGTTAATCACCCCGTGTTTTTTCCCTTAACAGGGTTTTCCATGTCAAAATCATTGTCATGTGTATTGATGTTATTTCCATTTCATGGTTATGTTTGCCTATTTAATTTAATGTTGCACTAATTGATAAAGAAATTCAGAAAGCAGAAATAAGTAAGATAACTGATTCACCCCCCCCTCAGTTATCAACAATTGGTATTAGAGCTAAGTTCCTCCAAAAGGAGCCTAACAGCTTGAGGAAGATCTGGGAACTAAAATGGATATGTATGGTATGAGGGAGCAACTTCAGTCTGCCCTAGATGATCTTGAGTAATCAAACTCTGAAGTCAGTGAATTGAAGGAAAGACTCAAACAGGCTGATGATTTCATAAATGAACTAAAAGGGAAACTGAATATCTCTATGAAAAAGAGAAAAGATCTACTTCAACAATTGGCAAGTCAAAGTGAAGACAATGGTACAAATGAAGATCTGAAGGAGAAAATGAAGTTATGTGAAAAGTTATCAAAAGAGGTCATTATGGTAAGACATGAAATGGAATTAGAAGTTATGAAATTCACCCAAGAAATTGAAGAGAAAAGAAAAATTGAAGATGATCTAAGACAATCTCTTAAGGAGAAGTTAGAAGACTGCCACAAAATGGATAGAATAATCAGACATCTAGAATCTAATCTTGAAGATGCTAGAGATAATGAAGAAAAACTTGAGGATCAAATTGACACTCTTAAAAATGATCTTCAAACAACAAATGAATACAAAGAGAAATTCAAGATAAGTTCTGCTCAACTTGAAGTTCTTATTAAAAGCCAAAAGAGGGTAGATGACAAGCGTGGCTTGGGATGTGAGAAAGGTGAAAGCTCCAGATCCGGTCAGAAGAATTTTGGATCAGAAAATCTAAGAAACAGGCCTAGAAGACCTCAGGTAAGGTAACCTAATGCTCAAAGATATCCATCCTTCAATGGATACTGCCACAACTACAATAACTTTGGTCATAAAGCTAATTAGTGTAGAAAGAGAATAAATTAGACTAATACATCCTTCTCTGGACAGTGTTTCAACTGCAAAAGGTATGGTCACAAATCTCATGAATGTAGAACTATGCAAATGAACAATTCATTCAATGGTAGATGCTTTGCATGCAATAGAATGGGACATATGGCTAATCAATGTAGATAAAGAGGATTTCATTCAAATATGCAAAGAAATGTTGTTTGCCACAATTGCAATAGATCCGATCATATTGCCAAATTTTGTAGAAGCAAGAACCAGGACAAAAGGGGTCCGGTGCATCATAATCAGAATCAAGACAAAGGAAAAGTAAATGCGGATGAAGTTAAAAGTGAGATGAACAAGATTTGGGTGAAGAGAAGTACATAAAATGTAGAGGATGGATCCGCACCAGAATTTGGTGCTGATATTCCTTATGGAAATTAAAAAGTGAGCTCTGGCTTAGGGGGAGACACAAGGAAAAACATTTTTCCCCAGCTAGTTAATTGATGCCTGATATTGGCACATGGGAAGTTGTAGAATAAAAGGATTTTCAGAGAAACATCTAAAGAAATCTTGGTAAAGATATGGAAGATCTACAGGAAGATTTGAAGAGTCTAATCTTCCAAGATTGATCCTGTTTAACAGTCATCCAGTTAAACAGGATTATCACAAGTAAATCCGGTATGATTCAAATTTGAGGCATCTTGTTTAGTGGATAGATCAAGTGTTTGGGGAAAGTAAGATAGTTTATTATTAATCACCAAGGATAACTCTAAGTATATCTTAGTGATCCGAAAAAAGATCTTTCTCAAAATAAGAAGAACCAGGCAACCAGAATAACTTGAGTTGCACATTTATTGCAATATGAAATTAGGGTTTTTCCAGAAATAAAAAGGCTCATTCATCTATCATTTGCACATTTGCTTTCAAGAAGAAGAGAAAAGAAGCTCTGCAACAAATTATCTCAGATTCTCAACCATTGAAGTTGATTCATCAGGCAAATTAATCCAGCTCATTCAACGAACCCTAGAAGCGTAAAAGGTATTTTTTGTTGCTGAAAATCTCTCTGTAAATCTTTTGAAGATGGCTACTCCAAATGTTATAAAGATTTCTGATAGGCCGCGTCCTAAATTCAAGAAACATCCATATAAATCCCTAGAAGTTGATCCCCTAGGCGCCTTTTCAAGCATTTCGCATGGGGTTCTGCATGTAGAAGATGTTAGGGCATATATTCATGTGAATATTGAAGAATTTGAGGAATCTAAGCTAGTCGATATCTATCACAAGCATTTGATAGATGACTCATTCGAACTCAAAACTCAGTATAAAGCTATCCGGGACAAACATTTTACACAATGCATTCATTTCCCCTATTTTCTGGAAGATGAATGGGTCTGGTATATCTTGAGCAGAATGCATGACAACTTCATGTGGTTGAACAGGCCGTTTAAGATCACTAAGGATGCCATTAGGGTAGTAACCGGATTACACTCAACCGGTGGAATGCCTACTCTCAAATCTGTCAAAAACCAAATTGTAAGTGAGGCTATCGGATTGAAGTTTGATAAAAGAGCAATGACTATTGAGGATATCACAGATTCGGATATCAAGTTTGCATCAATGATAATTGGATATAAGATATATCACTCCAGCAGGGAGAATTTAGTATCTGGAACTGCTATATATACTGCTTATGAAATGTTGAGGAAGAATGCAGATTATGATCTTTGTGAGCTCCTTCTGAACCAACTCTTGGAGAATCTGCAGAAGATAAAGAAGGATAAGAAGAACTCTTTCAAATACGGTGGCTTGATACTCTGCCTATTCTTTTATTACATGAATGAGCTTCCTGGATCTAGTGGATGGGTATGGCAGAATGATAGACCAGTAGCCATTCAAATAAGAGATTATATACATGGACTTGGTGATGCCAAGGCGTAGAATACAACTCTCTGGGGCTATTTCAAGAATTTTTAGAGCATGATGCAAGCAAGAGAGAGAATCCCCCAATCTTTAGTTGAAAAATATAAAGATACAATATGCTTTATGGTAGAAGCTAATCAATGTCTAATGGAGGCAGTAGAGCCAAGAATAGTCTAGATCATGCCAATGGGGTATGAAGTAGATGAGAAAATCATTGAGCTACATGTTCAACACATGCTCAGTCAATCCAAGGATCCTAAAGCAGAAAGTTTTGGAACCTTTGAAGAATTAAGTGTGAAGATTCATGTGGAGCTAAGACAACTAGAAATAAAAAGAAAAGTGAGGAGGGAAGTAGAAGAGTTTGCCAAGAGGCATGGAATTTTAAAAGAGGCACTTGATGCAAATAGAGAGAAGACAGAAAGGGCAGAGAAAGAAAAGGAAAAAGCAGAGAAAGAAGGTGCTCCAGTGGAAGTCCCCTCCCAGACCAGATCCTCTAAAACCTCTGCACCTACCACTATAAAGAGCTCAAAGGCATCAAAACTAGAAGCAAAATCATCTGGAAAAGGAGAGAAGAGAACCAAGAAAAATGCAACAAGGTCTTACATCAGTCAGAAGGATGATGAAGAGACAGAATCAGATGAGGAAGTAAAGAAAATGAAAAAGAAGAGGAAAACATTTGGTGAACCCTCTACTAAAGAAGTATCAAAAGAATTTGTTGAAAGGCCCACTCTGTCCTTAGATGATGTAGTTAAAGCAGTTACTATGGATGGAAACCTGCAACCAATAACATAATTCTATGATGCATATAATGATGCAGATAGAAAGATCTTGGAGGAAGCCACGGTTAAGTACTTAAACATATACAACAAGGCTTTCATTGAAATCATTTCTCTCATTCCCAAAAGCCTAGAGGAGTTAGAGATAAGAAAGAATAATGCTAGGGCAAAGGATCTTGAGATCCGGGAATAGATAGCCATTAAGCTCTTTCCTTCAATCACTTCGAAGAAAATGAATATGATCTTCAAAGATTGCAAGGATGAGTTCCAGAGCAAAGCTAGAATGAATCATCTTATGCTTGGTGAAACTAACAAAATAGGAAAAGAGACAGAAGAGATTCTCTGGAATGCATACAAAAGATTCAACATTCCCATTGTAGAGGACTTAAGTGATGATCCCTCAGCTACAAATGTTGAAGAAGAATCTACTGAGACAGTGACAGAAGAGGTAAAGGAGACAGGTGAAGAAAAAGGTAAGGACTTAGATTCCTCTGCTCTGGAAGAGGAGGTCCATGATCAAGCAAACATATCTCCTTTAGTTTCCACTGCTGACTCCAGATCTAAAGAAGAAGAAAGAGTAGAAGAAAAGATCAGTCAAGAAGCAGGGGAAAAGGAAAAAGAAGATGACAGTAATAAGGGTGTAGAAGGAGAGAAAACTCCAACAGAAAAAACCACAGATGATAGTGGTAAGGCTGCAAAAGGGGACAAAACCCTGTCACCGGCAAGAGACACAGTAGAAGCAGTTGAGAAATTCTTAACCAAGGAGGTGATAGAATTTGATGAACCAGAACTTCTTCAAGGACCGTTCAATTTTGACTCCCTCTCCCCGGTTCAAACCATGAAGCTAGCATCCTTTACTTTAGCAAAGGCAAAAGAAAAACTTCTGAAGTCTCGCATGGAAGATTGCAAGCTCATAGAAACTACATCTAGTGTATTAGAGAAGATCATGCTATCTTTTCAGAAGGATCCCTCAGTCTCTTCATCTAGTAATCTCAAATCTCTAGTAAATAGTGTTAGCACTCATTTTGAGTCGTTAGAGAAATCAGATGAGGTAAATGTCTGGAAAGAGTTTTTGGATAAGAGATTCTCAGAGTTACAAGGGCTTATAACCAATGATAGGAGAAATATGGATATTGGGATAAAGAGCTTAGAAAATGCTCTTAAGGATTGAGGAGAAGTATATAAATTTGGTATATCCTGGACTAAAGTAACAAAGGATATTGAGAAGAAAGTGAAAGAACAAGAGGATAAACTGTCAAGCCTCTCTCAGAATTTTGATCCTCTCACTGTATCCATAATAAGCCAAGAATGTCAAACTATTGTAATCATGAATGAGATTAAGAAGCTTGAGAAGGAGAGGAAGAACATATTAAGTAGAATGGGTGAACTTAGAGGGATGATTATCCCTAAGTTAGAGGCCATGCATGAAGCCCTAACTAATGCTCAGGTCATAGCCCGGACCAGTGATCCGACAGATCTCAAGAGGGCATAAGCTTTTGCATTCTTATTGAGTGGTCACATCTCAATTTTGGACAGGATGAAGCTGAGTTGGGCAACAAAATTTGCCCAGTTGAAGACATCCTTTTTAGATATACTTCAGTATATGTAAGTATAAGCATGTATATATACTTATGCAGCTAAGTATAGATTGTTTTTAGAAATTTTGGTATGCGGACCCTACCCTTTGCCATTGATGTCAAAGGGGGAGTGAGGAGCAGTGAAAAATATGGAATCCAGCTAAGGGGGAGCTCCGGTAAAGTGTACAATAGAACAAAGCATCAACCAAGGGGGAGTGTAGTATAACACTTAGTCATTTTTCACTAAGTGTTGCCATCAATGCCAAAGGGGGAGATTGTTGGCAAGAGACACTGTGTGGCTTCATTGGTGTTGTCATTGATGCAACAAAGACCATTCCACACATCCGTAGGACATGGTGTATCTTTACCGGAAGTCAGATTGAAGAATACTTTGGTCCGGTAAGCAAGAACAGAGCATGCAACAATGTCCGACAGTCAGGTCCGGATCTCTTAGAGGAAATATCTTTGTAAAGTGCGAACTTGGGGAAGTCAAGAGGAACACCTTGACTAATAGATTCCAGGTATTGAGCCTCTGGTGATGAAAGACTAAAGAGATATGAGCATCTAAGTATTGAGGTCTGGTTTGGTAGAGTAGACATAGGAAGAACTGACTGACAGAGCATCAGATTTATTTCAGATGAGATATTGATGGTGATCAAGGTTCTTAAGGTATCATTCATGATTGGCCGACATGTTAGATGACTTCTACAAGTATCTCCTTGATTCACATCAATTAGTAAGCAAGGATTCAACCGACAGACTAGAGTTTGGTAAAATATTGACTACTCCCGATGCCGACTAGAAAGAGGATGAAAATCCTTTGTACGGATATATATATACCAGATAGATTTGGATGTGAAGGTGTGTGTAGTGTATTGAGTGGTGTGAAGAAAAGTAGAAGAGCAGTGTGAAGATAGTAAGACAGGTCCAGAATGTAACAGGACAGCAGCACGTAAGAGAGTAAGAATGAAGTGCAGTAGATCAGTATATTGGGCTTAACTGGAACTGAACCTCAGCATATGTGGATGCTTCTCATTAGTTCAATTATCTACTTTCCCTGTATAAACTATTGTAGGCAGTGAGCCTCTTGTGAGCAGTGTGCTCGGGTAGTGAGCCCTAATTGGCAAGTGCCATTTTGTACTATCTTATTCTTTTAACAGAGAATACAATCTTGGGTTAATCACCCCATGGTTTTTCCCTTAACAAGGTTTTCCACGTCAAAATCATTGTGTCATGTGTATTGATGTTATTTCCATTTCATGGTTATGTTTGCCTATTTAATTTAATGTTGCACTGATTGATAAGGAAATTCAGAAAGCAGAAATAAGTAAGATAACTGATTCACCCCCCTCTCAGTTATCAACAGCTTCAAGCTTAAACAAGTTCCCGAATCTCTTCCCTTTTGCTACTACCAAGTTCCCTCTCACCAATCTACAACCATGCTTGTCAAATGTCATATGCAACCCCAAATCATTCAACTTTGAAATTGATATCAGATTTCTAGCTAATCTAGGAACATGCAAAACACCAGGGAGGGTTTTAATCCTCCGATCACTGAAACACAACAATACCTTTCCTTTCCCGACAATCGGATATGAAGAGTTGTCACCAAAGTAGATATTACCTCCATCATATTCTTCATATGAGGAGAACCATTCCTTATGTGGGGTCATATGAAACGAGCATCCCGAGTCAACCAACTAGTGATCATTAGAAACAAGATTACATGTAGAAAGTAAAACTTATTCACCTGCATTCGAGGACTTATCTGAAGCACTCTCCCACTATTTATTGGGATTTCTGCACTCCTTCTTTACATGTCCCCTTTTACCACAGCTCCAACACTTAACTCTATTCTTTTTACCAGGAGTCTTAGACCAGCCCTTGGACTTGTCCTTAGCCCCTTTATGATCTCCTTTAGGTCCCCTTTTCTTAGACCTTCCCCTTGTTGGAAAGAGACACTATGTGGCTTCTTGATTATTTTCATTGATGACAATAAAGTCTATTCCACACATCCGTAACACATAGTATGTCTATATCGGAAGTCTGATTAAAGAGTGTTTTGGTCCGGTGAGCAAGAACAGAGCATGTAGCAAGGTCTGACAATCAAGTACGAATCTCTCAGAGGATGTATCTCATCAAAGTACGGACTTGGGGAAGTCAAGAGGAGTACCATGACTACCACATTCCAGAGATTGAGCCTCCAGTGATTAAAGAGTGAAAAGATATGAGCACCTAAGTGATGGGTTCCTGACAGGTAGAGCAGACTGAGCAAGAACTAACCGGCAGAGCATCAGACCTTAATCCGGATGAGAAATTGATGGTGATCAAGCTTCTTGAGGGATCATTCATGGTTGGCCGACATGATTGATGACTTCTATAACTATCTCTTTGATACACATCACTTAGTATGCATGGATTCAGCTGATAGACCAGAGTTTGGGAAAATCTTGAGTATTCCGGATGCCGACTAGAATGATGTTGAAATCCTTGGTGTAGATATATATACCAGATAGATTTGGATGTGAAGTGGGTGTATGGTGCAATAGTGTGCGAAGAAAAGTAGAGACAAGTGGAAGCAGTAAAACAAGTCCAATATGTGACAGAACAACAACACTAAAGCAGAGTGATAATGAAGTGTAGTAGATCAATATATTGAGCCTAACTGGAACTGAACCTCAGCATATGTGGATGCCTCTGATCAGTTCAAACACCTGGTTACATTCTATATACCTTATAGACAGTGAGTCTCTTGTAGGCAGTAAGCCTCTTGTGAGCAGTGTGCTCGGGCAGTGAGCCCTAATTGGCAAGTGCCATTTTGTACTTCTATTCTTTTAACAAAGAATACAATCTTGGGTTAGTCACCCCATGGTTTTTCCCTTAACAGGGTTTTCCACGTCTAAATCATTGTGTTATGTGTATTGATTTTATTTCTGCTCTCATGGTTATGCATGCTTATATGCTTTGATGATGCACTAATTATTAAAGAAGAACAAAAAATTAAATTGTTTAAGATAACTGATTCACCCCCCCTCTTAGTTATTCACCTTGTTTTGAACAATTGGTATCAGAGCTAAGTTCCTCTAAACAGAGCCTAACAGCTTGAGGAAGATTTGGGAATCTCAATGGATATGTATGGTATGAGGGAACAACTTCAGTCTGCCCTAGATGATCTTGAGCAATCTCACTCTGAAGTCAATAACCTGAGGGAAAGACTCAAACAAGCTGATGATTTCATAAATGAACTCAAAGAAAAACTGAGTAACTCTGTCAAAAAGAAAAAAGAACTACTTCAACAATTAGCAAGTCAAAGTGAAGCCAATGATACAAATGAAGATCTAAATGAGAAAAATAAGTTATGTGAGAAACTATCAAAAGAGGTCATTATGGTAAGACATGAAATGGAATCAGGGGTTATGAAATTCACCCAAGAAATTGAAGAGAAAAGAAAAATTGAAGATAATCTTAAACAATCTCTCAAGGAGAAGTTAGAAGACTGCCACAAAATGGATAGAATAATCAGGCATCTAGAATCTGATCTTGAAGAAGCCAGAGATAATGAAGAACAACTTGAGAATCAGATAGACACTCTTAAAAGGGATCTTCAAATAGCAAATGATTACAAAGAGAAATTCAAGATAAGCTCTACTCAACTTGAAGTTCTTCTTGAAAACCAAAAGAGGGTAGACGACAAGCATGGCTTGGGGTATGAGAAAGGTGAAAGCTCCAGATCCGGTCAGAAGAACTCTGGATCAGGAAATCCAAGGAACAGACCGAGAAGACCTCCAGAAAGGCAACCAAATGCTTAAAGATATCCATCCTTCAATGGATACTGCTACAATTGCAATAACTTCAGACATAAAGCAAATCAGTGCAAAAGAAGAATGAATAAGACTAATTCATCCTTCTCCGGACAGTGTTTTAACTGCAAAAGGTATGGTCACAAATCTCATGAATGTAGAAATATGCAAATAAACAATTCATTCACTGGTAGATGCTTTGCATGCAATAGAATGGGACATATGGCTAATCAATGCAGATCAAGAGGATATCAGTCAAATATGCAAAGAAATATAGCTTGCTACAATTGCAATAGATCTGGTCACATTGCCAAATTCTACAAAAGTAAGAATCAGGATAAAAGGGGTCCGGTGCATCATAATCAAAATCAAGACAAAGCAAAAGGAAAAGTGAATGCAGATGAAGTTCAAAGGGAGATGAACAAGATTTGGGTGAAGAGAAGTACAGAAAATGTTGGGGATGGATCTGCACCAGAATCTGGTGCTAATATTTCTTCCGAAAACTAAATAGATGAGCTCTGGCTTAGGGGAGTCAAAAAAAAGAAAACAATTTCCCCCAGCCAGTCAATTGGTGCCTAAAATTGGCACATGGAGTGTTATAGATTGAAGAGTTCTCAAAGAAATATCTAAATAACCCGTGGTAAAAATATAAAAGATTCGCAAGGAGTTTTGAAGAGGTTAATCATTCAAGATTGATCTGGTTTAACAGTTATCTGGTAAAAGCATGATTTTCACAGTTAGATCCGGTATGATTCAAAATTGAAATATCTTGATCTACGGATAAATGGAATGATTGGAGAAAGGAAGATAGATTGTCAATTATCACCAAGAATAATTCTAAGTGTATCTCAGTGATTCAGAAGGATCTCTCTCAGAACAAGGTCAGAACAAGGGAACCAGAATGACTTAAGGTGTGCATTTATTGCACTATGAATTTAGGGTTTGCACAGAAATATAAGGGTTATTTTGTTCATCATTTGCACATTTGCATTCGAGAAGAAGAAAGAAAGAGCTCTGCAACAAGATTGCTTCAACCCTCTCAAAGTTCAACTGCAGAATTCGATTTAACCAGCGATCTTTTTGGCTCTTATCATGAACCCTAGAAGCGTAAAAAGGTATTTCCGCTCTTAAATATCTCTCTCTGAATCTTTTGAAAGATGGCTACTCCAAATGTTGTTAAGATCATTGATAGGTCGTGCCCTAAGTTCAAGAAACATCCTTACAAATCCCTAGAAGTTGATCCCCTAGGCACATTCTCTAGCATTCCGCATGGGGTTTTACACGTAGAAGATGTTAGGGTATACATTCACACCAACATTGAGGAGTTTGGGGAATCCAAGCTGATGGATATCTATCACAAGGAATTAATAGATGAAACATTTGAACTTAAACCACAATACAAGGCCATCCAGGATAAGCATTTTGGACATTGCATCCATTTCCCTTATTTTGTAGAAGATGAATGAGTCCGATATGTTCTTAGTAGAATACATGATAACTTCATGTGGTTGTTGAAGCCCTTCAAGATAACCAAGGATGCAATCAGGGCAGTAACTGGTTTGCACTCATCCGGTGGGTTGCCTGCTCTTAAATCCGTCAAGAACCAAACTGTAAGTGAGGCTATCGGATCAAAATTTGACAAAAGAGCAATGACAATAGAGGATATCACAGATCCGGATATCAAATTTGCTTCTATGATAATTGGTTATAAAATATATCACTCCAGCAAGGAGAATTCTGTATCCAGAACAACAATATACACTGCTTATCAGATGCTAAGGGAAAATGCTGATTATGATCTTTGTGAGCTTCTCCTGAACCAACTGTTAGAGAATTTGGAGAAAATAAAGAAGGATAATAAGAATTCATTTAAATATGGTGGCTTGATACTATGTCTATTCTTCTACTATATGAATGAGCTACCCGGAACTAGTGGCTAGATATGGCAAAATGACAAACCCGTGGCCATACAAATCAGAGATTATATGTATGGGCTTGATGATGCCAAGGCTCAAAGCATAGCTCTCTAGGGATATTTCAAGAATTTCCAAGGTATGATGCAGGCCAGAGAAAGAATTCCTTAGACATTAGTTGAAAAATATAAAGATACAGTGTGTTTTATGGTAGACACTGATCAATGCCTAATGGAGGTAGTAGAGCCCAGAATAGTATGGATTATGCCAATGGGCTATGAGGTGGATGAGAAAATTTTGGAACTGCATGTCCAACACCTACTAAGTTAGCCTAAGGACCCTGAGGCAGAAAGGTTTGGAACCTTTCAAGAATTGAGTGTGAAAATTCATGTTGAGCTAAGACAACCGGAGATGAAAAGAAAAGTGAGAAGAGAAGTAGAGAAAGTTGCCAAAAGATATGGCATTTCAAAAGAAGCAGTCGATGCAAATAGAGAGAAACTAGAAAGAGCAGAGAAAGAGAGACAAGATGCAGAAAAAGAAAGTGATTTGGTGCAAGCCCCCTCCTGGACTAGATCCTCAAAGAGTTCTACACCTACCACCTCTAAGAGCTCAAAATCCTCCAAACCAGAAGTAAAGACATTCGAAAAGGAAGAAAAGAGAACTAAAACCAAGGCAACAAGATCCTATATAAGTCAAAAGGATGATGAAGAGGCAGAGACAAATGAGGAGGTTAAGAAAATGAAGAAGAAAAAGAAAACTTCTGTGGAATCATCTACCAGCAAAAACAAAGAAGAAGCAGAAGAATTTGTTGAAAGACCTACACTCTCCATTGATGATGTCATCAAGGCAGTTACTATGGATGGGAATCTACAACCAATGACAAAATTCTATGATGAGTATAGTGACACGGACAAAAGGATCTTGGAAGAAGCTACAATTAAGTACTTAAACATATATAATAAAACATTCATTGAAATCATCTCTCTAATCCCCAAGAGTTTAGAGAAAGTACTTGAACTCAAAAAAGACAACACCAAGGAAAAGGATATGGAGATCCAGGAATAGATAGCTATTCAACTCTATCCTTCCATCACTCCAAAACACATGAACATGATTTTCAAGGATTGCAAGGATGAGTTTTGGAGCAAAGCCAGAATGAACAAGCTTATGCTCAAAGAGACTGATCAGGTGGCAAAAGAGACTGAAGACATCCTCTGAAATGCATATAAAAGATTCAATCTTCCTATTATAGAGGACATAAGTGATGAACCTTCTGCCATAAATGTCAAAGGATTAAGTGCACCAAAGGAAGATTCTACTGAGAAAATTGCAGAAGAGTCAAAGGAGATAAGTGAGAAGACTAAGGACTTGGATTCCTCTGTTCCGGAAGAAGAAGTCCATGAAGAAGTAAACATCTCACTTCCAGATCCCCATGCTGACTCTGGAACTGAAGGAGAAGAAAGAAAAGAAGAGAAAATCGGTCAAGAAGAGGTAAAGGGAAGAGAAGAAGATCAAATAGAGAAGACTCCAGGTGACAGTTCTGAGGCTGCAGAAGGAAAGAAGACTTTGTCTCTGGCAAGAGACACTGCAGAAGTAGTTAAAGACTTGCTGACCAAAGAAATGATGGAATTAGATGAACCAGAGTTGTTTCAAGGACCACTCAATTTTGACTTTCTCTCTCCAGTCCAAACAATGAAGGCAGCATCTTTTGCTCAAGCCAAAGCAAAAGAAAAGATTCTAAAGTCTCACATGGAAGACTGTGAGCTGATAGAGATCACACCCAGTTTGTTGGAGAAGATCATGCCATCCTTCCAGAAGGATCTTTCAGCCTCTTCATCCGATAACTTGAAATCTCTTGTTAATTCTATTAGCACACATTTTGATTCTTTGGAGAAATTAGCAGAAGAGAAAGTCTGGAAAGAGTTTTTGGGAAAGAGATTCTCTGAAGTATAGGGACTTATAGAAAATGATAGGAGAAATCTGGATATTGGGATAAAGAGCTTAGAAAATGCTCTTAAAGATGGTGGAGATTTATACAATTTTTGTCTATCTTGGTCCACAGTGACAACATAAATTGCCAAGAAGGTGGAAGAACAAGAGAGTAAACTGTCAAGTTTATCTCAAAATTTTGATCCCCTCACCACATCTTTAATAAATCAAGAGTGCCAGGCCATCACCATCATAAATGAAATAAAGAGGCTTGAAAAAGAGAGGAAGAATATGATAAGTAGGATGAGTGAACTAAGAGGAATAATTATCCCTAAGTTAGAGGCCATGCATGAGGCCTTAACTGATGCTCAGACCATAGCCCAGACTAGTGATCTGACAGATCTAAGAAGGGGAGAAGCTTTTGCATTTTTGTTAATTGGCCACATATCAATTTTGGACAGGATGAAGCAGAGTTGGGCAACAAAAGTTGTACAATTGAAGAATAGCTTTGCGGATATCCTTAAGTATATGTAAGTACATGTATATATACTTATCCGATAATGTATAAGTTGTTTTTCTTTACAAATTTTGGTGTGCAGATTTCACCCTTTGCCATTGATGTCAAAGAGGGAGTGAGGAGCAATGAAAAATGTGGAATCCAGCTAAGTGGGAGCTCCAGTAAAAGTGTACATAAGACAGAGCATCAGCTAAGGGGGAGTGTGCTATGACACTTAGTCATTTTTCACAAAGTGTTTCCATCAATGCCAAAGGGGGAGATTGTTGGCAAGAGACACTGTGTGGCTTCTTGATTGTTGTCATTGATGGCAACAAAGTTTATTCCACACATCCGCAACACATAGTATGTCTATACCGGAAGTCTAATTGAAGAGTGTTTTGGTCCGGTGAGCAAGAACAGAGCATGTAGCAAGGTTTGACAATTAGGTTTGGATCTCTCAGAGGATGTATCTCAGCAAAGTGTGGACTTGGGGAATTCAAGAGGAGTACCATGACTACCACATTCCAGAGATTGAGCCTCCGGTGATGAAAGAGTGAAAAGATATGAGCACCTAAGTGATGGGTTCCTGACAGGCAGAGCAGACTGAGCAAGAACTAATCGACAGAGCATCAGACCTTAATCCAAATGAGAAATTGATGGTGATCAAGCTTCTTGAGGGATCATTCATGGTTGGCCAACATGATTGATGACTTCTATAACTATCTCTTTGATACGCATCACTTAGTATGCATGGATTCAGCCGACAGACCAGAGTTTGGGAAAATCTTGAGTATTCCGGATGCCGAATAGAATGATATTGAAATCCTTGGTGCAGATATATATACCAGATGGATTTGGATGTGAAGTGGGTGTATGGTATGATAGTGTGTGAAGAAAGGCAGAGACAAGTGGAAGTAGTAAAACAAGTCCAGTATGTGATAGAACAACAACACTAAAGCAGAGGAAGAATGAAGTGCAGTAGATCAGTATATTGAGCCTAATCAGAACTGAACCTCAGCATATGTGGATGCCTCTAATCAGTTCAAAAACTTGGTTACATTCTATATACTTTGTAGACAGTGAGTCTCTTGTAGGCAGTGAGCCTCTTATGAGCAGTGTACTCAGACAGTGAGCCCTAATTAGCAAGTGCCATTTTGTACTTCTATTCTTTTAACAGAGAATACAATCTTGGGTTAGTCACCCCGTGGTTTTTCCCTTAACAGGGTTTTCCACATCTAAATCATTGTGTTATGTGTATTGATTTTATTTCTGCTCTCATGGTTATGCTTGCTTATATGCTTTGATGATGCACTAATTAATAAAGAAGAACATAAAATTAAATTGTTTAAGATAACTGATTCACCCTCCCCCCTCTCATTTATTCACCTTGTTTCCAACACCCCTGATATTGAGAGCATCCCCTGAACTATCTGAACTCTTCTTCCTCAATTCCTGTGATAGTAGCACTGAAACAAGAGCATCCAACTTCGGATCCGCAAGGTTAGCAATGATAGAAAGGATAACATTCTCCCAAGACTCAGGTAAAGAACAAAGAAGTAAGATACATTTATCTTCCTCACTAACCTCAACATCTACTGAATCAAGCTGACTCAATAACAAATTAAAAGAATTTAAATGCTCTGCAACTGATTCACCTTCTCACATTTTCATGGAAAAAATTTTTCTTTTTAAATAAAGTTTATTTACCATACTCTTGGGTTGATAGATCTCACCCAACTAATTCCACAACTTGTGTACGGTCTCCTCCTTTGCGACATTCAACAGGACAGAGTCTGAAAGACACAACCAGATGGTTCCCTGTGCCTTCTTATCCAGTCTATCCCACTCATCTTGAGAGACATCGTCAGGTTTCTTCTCTTTTTGAATAACCAACCATTGGTTTCTTTCTTCCAACATATCTTCCATTTTCAGCTTCCACAACTCATACCCCATTCCGTTGAACTTCTCAATGTCCAATCGAGAGGTTGATGCAACAGTGGATGCAGCCATAATATCAACACAAGATCTACAAGACAAATGCA
This sequence comes from Cunninghamia lanceolata, assembly GCA_027924645.1. Classification (NCBI taxonomy): domain Eukaryota; kingdom Viridiplantae; phylum Streptophyta; class Pinopsida; order Cupressales; family Cupressaceae; genus Cunninghamia; species Cunninghamia lanceolata. The sequence continues at coordinate 8,717,673 of BSBN01000420.1, read as the reverse complement.
ACCAAATCTCCCACTGTAGCTACAACTTCCACACTACCACCCAAGAGTCAAAGCTGGCTAGGCTCTGATACCAAATGTTAGAAATGAAAGCAACACTACTTCAATGGAAATCTGATTCAAGATAAATTTCAGCAATCTTTAAGTGTGCATTAACAATGGAGATTGTAACAAAACATAAAACCCACTACAGAAAAGATGTCAAACATGAAGAACTCAACACAATGACACAATGTTTACATGGAGAAAACCCTTACAGGTTAAAAACTCCACCAGGAAAGAGGCACAAGTTTGTATTAATCTCAAAAAGATTGTATAATACATCATTTACACAACTCTCTCCACAAGTCTTCAGTCCGACAGCATTCCGGCAGCACTTGATTACCTCAAATATGTATTACAGCAACAAATACATGGCAAATACTACTAGAAATATTTTCCAACTCCTCCTAGGTGTTCACCTTCTCTCTCTTAATATTCTCCAACTTGTAAACATTAATTACCATCTTACAAGCATCTTACACTTGTCCAAAAACAACCATGCAAAGGTTGGGGCCCAAGACTAAATCTAGCCTCTTACAACATCTTATGACATGTCATAACCATCATAGATTCCACAAAAGAGTATCTTTCCAAGATAGGAACCTTGGGCTAAATATAGCAAATCTACAACTAACATATCCATCATATGTGTCATAGAATCTCAGAATCTTATGACAACTTGCAGATGTCATAGATTCACTTACCAAACATTATGACAGTTGTCATACATGCCAAAAATAGTAAATTCCTCAAGGGAGCACGTCTACCCTCATTTACTTTGAGTTTTTACATTTGCCAATAGTAAAAGTCACTTCGTAATTACCTCTGGTTACTCTGAAATTACCCCTATCAGTGAAACTAGTACATCTCCTCATGGATAATTACAAATTACATATAATAATGGAATAAATACAATAATGGGATTTACAAGGTTAATGGCACCTTATCCCAACAATTTCAACTTTTACAATTACATGTTATTAGATGCACATTAATAGAAAGGTAATTACAACATCCAAATGCAAATACAAAACTCACAACACAAGGTATACGTGGGGAAAACCCTTGCAGGTAAAAAAACCCAAACTCCAAAACATGCACAATGTATTATCAAATCAAAATATGATTACAACACACTTGCAATGCAAGTTCTTTTAGGAGTACACACTGTCGATTCTCATTTGCATCCCGTGACATTTCACATTCTCTAGTCGCTTATTTATCAAGCCTCTTTTTCAGTTATCCAATGTCAGTTTATCAATGTCAGCCAATAACAAAATAATTTCTGATGCATTTATTAAATATAGGACATTTTTTGCTTTGGGGGCACTACCCCTGAGCCCCAGGCCCTGCAGGAGGGGCTTTGCTCCCTTGCACTCCCCTGTTAATTACTTTGAGGGGAAACCATAGTTGACAAAGTCACCAAAATTTACAAGATGTTGACTATGGGATCCTACACATAGTGTTGAATAAATAAATACAACATTAGGAACTTGCAAAGGTTGAGGCACCTTAATTCCTAATAATGAGGTTGGAATGCAATAAACTTTAAGAATTGTGTTCCTATCATTAACCAAAGTGCTTTCAAAAATTAGTTTAAGAATCTTGTATCTGTATCAATTATGATGGAGCTAATAGCTCAACATGAACTCATACATATGGAAAGTACAATTGGTTTATTTCTAGAGTTGATATTTATTTCTTATAGGTATGATAATTGTCATCTTTAAAAAATCTATCTACCACGTAAGTACAATTATTATAATGCTCAATTATAGGAAAAATTAAAAAGAAATTCATGGAAATGGATTCCTAAGTTCAGTTTGGTATCATCAAAGGAGTTTATAATTATTGGTTATTATTTTTATTGGTTATTAGGTCCAAAAAGACTGGACAAAGAGGTAAATATAATTTTTATATATTAAGTAATAAAAGAGATAGTTGATAAAGCCCTTAAACATCACAACACTAAAGGTAACTCGTATAAATGTTTTGCTCAACATTGTGACCTCCTAACCTGTTGGGTGAATATTTTGTTCTCAACTAACTGAGGACAAAATGGTTATATCAACCATGGTATGATGAGATTAAATCTCTCCTCTTCGAAAGGGGAGGCTCCCTTATTATTGCTATCTGAATCAACTAATGATTAAACTATGCTTATTTACAGTACAATTATTCATGAGGGTGTTTCCATTAACATATTCTCTTTCTTTAGAATAAGAGAAATAAATTATAATAAAGACCTTGATGATTACAATGGCTAAGGAACTAAATGATACCAATTATAGCAATAATAACCAATATACAATTTTGTTAGATGAAAGAATAATAGGAAAGATACCACCCCTTAAGAGTAACTAGAAAATCCACAGGAGCACAAAGTCTTCTGCAACTTTTTGTGATGATTTCACTTAAATAATCCATGCAACAAATTATAGCTCAAAGACTATTAACTTGCAACACCATAAACTCACAAGAATATAGATGATACTTGTGGCATGAAGTCTGCAATCTCTCAACCAAACTCATACAAAACATATATCTCCAAAGATAATACGATAACACAAAGTTTACCAGTATTAAATCTGATTTCCTCTCAACAATGAAATACTAGTGTAATGGTTAAAATTTTGATAGGGTTGATTAGATGGCTAGTTTGGTTTGTTCCTATCCTCCTTTCACTAAAACATTCAAGGACCTTGGGTCGAGTGGTAATCCACTATCAGGCCCTTGATCACTGTAGAATGTAGGGAAAATTGGATTTATGTGATTTGATTGCTTGATTATGTCCAATTATGCTTAAACCCCTAATTATGCAAATACGAAAGAAAACTGACAAATTACTCAAAATGCTGCTAAAGGAAGATGTAAAATGACAGATAAATGTGTACCAGATTTTGAAGTTCGGGAAGCAGAATAGTCAGGGACTAATGAGCGGGCGCCCTAGTCCAGTGCCCTGTTGTCAAGATCTAGGAACTTGATCTGCAACATGTTCCTGTTGTCTCAAATATTTCTCCATTATGGAATACTAAGGACTAATGAGCGGGCGCCTGAGTCTAGGGCCCCATTTTCAACCCTGATCTAGAAATCTGACACTCTGCAACACTCTCCTGCAACTCCACTTTTGCTATTTCTTCAACCTGTAATCTCCAATCATAGAAAAATGGGGAGGGGGTTGTGGTGTTTAGAGGCTTACCTCAGTCAAGCCCCAGAGAGACATTCAAGTCTTCAAAACACCATTGTCAGATAGAGAGTGCGTGCCCTTGGGAGGCAGAGGCAAAATCCAAATGATAAATGATCAAAAACACAATTGATATCATCTTGTAGTGAAGATCTCATGGAAGGAAGAAGCTCTTCATGCCATGAGGAGATGGGTGCTCAAATCTGCAAATACAAACACATAAACAACACAAAATTTGCTCTTCCACAATGAATGCCTTGAATCACTTCTAGAATGCCAAAGTCACAAGAATTGATCATCTAATTGTCATCTTGTAATCATCTAGTTTACAAATGAATGCCTAAACATGCTTATATATGCAACTACAAACATTTCCGCTAAGAATTTCGTAATTCAAACTTACCATGTCGGCCTAGGAACCAAATAATGGTAAAAAATTGACACTTAAAATTTGGGCCTAACCCAAAATAGGGCAGGACTAGAGTGCGGGCACCCAAGTCCTCCCCCCTATTTTGGGCAGGGCTTAGCTCAAGGGATCCACCTAGGTCCCATTTGCCATGAAACTTAGGGTTCATTTCATTAGGATGTCAAAATATGATGCAAGATGTCCTAAATGCAGATTAAAGACCTAGGAGCTAAACCTTAGGAGGGAAAAGCCCCCAAGGGGACATTTTCTGACATTACAACTAGATCACCTACAAATCAAATTCAAGATAATATGAATAGAGAGATGTAAGAACACTCTTTCATACAACAAATGTATTCCCAAAACAAAGGTTGGAGACAAATTAACTTCTTTTATTGATAAGTTCTTGATGTGCACTTTCAACACAAAGTTCAAAATATGCTTCACAAAATTGGTAGAGCTTCACTTCAAAGATTAAAAGGTATCTATTACAAAAGAGCCCCCCTTTATTTATAGTGAGAGGCTGAGAGCAAAAATAGGAAAACTATAACTACTTTGACTTATTCAACATAGAAGTCCAAATTGATTTAGGACTTTCTCTATTTTTACATGTAATTACATATTGAAAAAGTACATGTAAATATGTCTGGAGCAAAATACTAAAAGCATGAAAAAATTGAAAAAATAAACTAAGGCATGATCAATCTTCTCCATCGTCTTTCTTCATGAACTCTTCATATTTCTTCATTACTAATTATACTTCATCTGCATCATGTCTTGAAGTATATTTGGAAATAGTAAGAGTCTTGGTTATGAAATTTTTCACGGTATTGCTAGATTTCTCTTGCCTGCCCAGAACTACCTTGAGATTGTCTAAGGTCAATTGTATATCTAACAAATTATCCATAGAATCCATTGAGAAAGCTTGATCTTTGAACTCCTTCTAGATCATGTTATTGAATGTCTGTATCACTGTATCTGTGGAAAGAAACTTTTGGTTGTCATCAAGAAAATCACAAGGAAGTTCTTCAATTTTGTTGACAAGATTTACATCATTATCTTCACTAACTTCTCGAGCATTCTACAAATCCTTGATCAATCCTTTAGGAACACTTATTTGATGAATCATAGTTTCTTTGATTTCCACATATGTTTCTCGATTGGGAATGATCCCAATTTCAACCAAAGTGCCCAACTTTAGTTTCTTCATGTTAGTCCAATCCTATAGACTATCCTCCAAGATTTATTGCTCATCAAAAAAAGTATCAACAACCTTATCCAGCTCAGCTCTTACACTTTCCATCTTCTCCATTTTTTCCACAGAGGATTTTAAGAGTTGTGATCCTTGTGCCAACATCCTATCCAAAAATTCACCAACCACTCTACCTCTTGTATGAATCTTTTCAACCTTTTGAATAACAGGATCTTCCATGGTAATAGCCACAGGTTCCACCGATTTAGAAAACAAAGTAATCTTTTGAAGCATTGAGGTCAATTGTTCGGCTTTAGCCTTGTACTGATCTTTCATCTTCTTCTCATGATCAAACTTCACAACCAAAGAATTCAAAGTAGATTGGACATTAGCTTTAGCACTCTCATGAGTGATATTTCCCAATTCAACTCTTAAAATGGTGTAATCATTCATATCAAACTCTTCAATAGATATGTCAGGAGGAGGTTGAGCTATTTCTACGTATCTGTGACCCTTGTCTTCAAATAGCCTAGAAAGAGTCTTCGACTTCTTCTTGGTCTTGGTCTTCACAAGTGTCAATTTCTCAAAGTCAAAGTTGTCTGGGGAGATGACTTCCTTCTTCCTCTTTGGTGAATGAGATGATAGCCAAGGAGGAAGTGTAGACAGACTTGCATTTAAACCAACAGTCATAGTTGGTGTAGGAGAAACTGCACTCACAAAAGTTTAAGTTACAATAGGTGAAGTGTTAGTGAAAACAACACCATGAACATCTACATTTGGAAATCCACTAGAATTAGTCAAGAGTTTCTCAAAATTAGATTGGGCATGCATATCAAATGAAGGTGAGGATAGACTAGGCAAAGAGGAGGAAGAACCAAAAATAGTTTCCAAATTCTGCTTGAGATTATCAAAAGTGGCCCTAGATGAAGGAGATGAATGCAAGGACAAAGGAGACCCAAAAGACTGAATATTGATTGGAATAATTGGAGTAATTAAGGTAGTAGGAGTGGAAGTTGAAACTGGCAAAGTGTCCAAGGAGGAAGAAACATGTGGCTTCTGTAAGACATCCTCATGAGAAGACATATCATGTTCTTCATGTTGTTCCTGTTCTTCTTGCCCTTCTTCTTTATCAATCTCTTCTCTTTCCTCTGAAAGTGACTCTTCAATAGATTGCTCCTCAGGAGATGGCCCCTCATCAACTACTTTTGCCTTCCACCCTTTGAAACAAATTTGATCTTGGGCTTGGCAATTTTATTTGAGCTAGGGACATCACTTTTAATCTTCGTCCTCAATTTTGTCTTATTATCTATTTCTTTGTCTTGTGTTTCCTTTGTTAGAAATGAAGGTGCAAACCACACAACATAAATCTGATTCAAGCCTTATTATCCTCTAAACAATGTAGAATCAATGGAAATTACAACAGAAATTAAAAGCCACTACATAGAAATAACAAGCATTAAGAATAAAACACAGTATGTAACGTGGAGAAAATCCTTTCAGGTAAAAAACTCCAAGAAAAGAGGCTCCAAGTTGTATTATCTTCAAATATATGAGATTACAATACATGTACTTCCTCTCTCCTTCAATCTTCAATCCAACGATTCCTATTACTCTCAACTCTGATAAAAATGTAGTACAAATATCCTTATAAAAGGGGGTTGCCTTCTAGGGGAATATAACCGACAAAATATCGACTGTCAGATCTGTGACCTAATGACAAACGGTTCAGATTCATAATAATAAAATATAGATTCATAATAATAAAATATCAAATAAAATGTGGTTTCAGGGGCGCTGCCCCTAAACCCCCATCGTGGCATGTGGTCCTCGGGCCCCTCGCTAGGGGGATGATCCCCCCAGACCCCTCATAGGGGGCAAACCCCCTGCTACCCCCCATCGCGGAGGAATGATCATCAAGGACCGGATATAAACATGTAGCTGAAACAAGACCACTGCTGTTGAAACCTTCATCCCTTATGGGTGATTTACAAACAATATTAGGAGTAATTAATTACATAGGATTTACAAGGTTGATGGCACCTTAATCCTAACATCCTCTTCTGATCCAGTTACAAAATTCTTCAAATGAATTCCTTTTCCACTCAACCATACATTAGTGTAAGACATAATTATTTGAAATCTTTGCCGAATAGAAGTTACCTTCTTTTTTGATCATTGTATGTTTGGCAAAGCAAAGTCTTTGCAATTTTTTCTATCACATAGGTGGGATCCAAAATGTCATCATCATCAACCATGCCCTTTGGAATATCATCCAAGTCAAATTCTTCAATTTGACTCAAAGTTAACTTGCAATAATCCATTTTTCTAATTTCCTCTTCTGTTCTCAAATCTGCCCAAATATCCTCCACTCTAGGCATATGGGTCAAAGATTTCTTTTTGATCTTATATTTTACCCCTCTATAATTAAAATGGACCCTTTTCTTATAGAGTTTCATTTTAACCAACTGCATCTTAGACTCTATAGCTTTGGCAGGTTATGAGAGGTAGAAATGAAATACCGACCAATCTCAATTGGAAATCTGAAACTAAGTTTCTTTAACTCCATTTGATTACTATGCATAGTCATGATTTGTATGCATAGTTCCATCAACATGATCATGTCACTAGGGTACCTTGGAAGCATATAAGGATACCCCATGAAGCAACCAACCCTCAGATAAGTAAATGTGGGAAATTGCAAATACATACAACCATATCTATTGACCATTGACCAAGCTTCGTCAGAAACCCTTCTTTGTTCCAATTGGGGATCAAACAAACACAAAAAAACAACATAGAAAGCATCATTCACCCTTCTAAAGTGATGAATTACCCCATCAAGGGTTAACTGAGGATAATACTGATAAACAAGAACCACTCTCCGATCTCCCTCTGATGTCAAACCTAGAAAACTCCTCATCAAGGCAGCTGCATAAACAAGATACAATGTCATGTAAAACTTGGATGAATTAGACACCTTTACCAACTATTCGTGAATGGCATTATTGATTTGTTCTCCCCAGAATATTTGTTGCCTTCCCTTCAATATGAGCCTAATGTATAATTACATCCACTCATGCAAGGCGGAAGATGTAGGTAATCCTCTTACTCTGCTCAGAAGAGTAATCAAATCACTGACCTCTTAAATGAAATCACTACGAGGAAATATTTTAGGCCATCTTGAGAGATTTGGCCTTATAGACTTCAACCATTTGGTATTGATTATCTTCTTTGCAGCCTCAAGATCATTATCATATTCCTTTTGTGGATAATCAAAGTTAATATCTGCACATGAGTTAATGCTAGGACATATGAAGGCTTTACCAAAGAATTTTGGATCCAATCTTATGATTACATTCCCATTGGAATAATTGACATTCCTATTATCTTTGTTATAATGAGTTGCCACTTGAAGGACAAACTCAAGATTGTGTGCGGCAACAGGGAAAGCAGCCACCAAATGAATGTTACTTTCCACAATTCGTCTCATGATTTGACTGAGAGGTTTCTTTTTAGTTCTCTCTACAAACATGGCCATATCAACATGACCGATCTCACTGTCCTTGATTTAATCCACATTGGAAGTCACCAATGTCACTAAAAAAACCTCCAGGTACTTGTACTTCATGGATTTTGAGTTTTTTTGGAGATGGATTAGTCATCCGAAGCACAAAACTATCTGTTGAAAAAGGACCTCAAGAAGCATGCAGAAGAAACTACAACACAAGATTTAGGGTTTTACAATGTTAGGAAAATATGGTGATTGAAATATGCAATGATAGGAAATTGTGAGCAATGATCATGAGCTTTGTGGGGCTAGAGCGCGATTGGGGTGAACAACGGAGTGAAAGTGGGCAATTGGTCAAAAAAGGAAAATTTCCCAAAGAGAAATTTAGGTGAGTAATGTAAGGGCGGTGAAAAATGCCTCTGCATGTAGGTAATATTAATTTTGTGCAAGGGAAGCAAAATTTGCTGCCCATCCATAAAGGGTAAAACTTTGCATAGGTATGAGTAGCAAAATTCACCGCCTTGGCATATGATTGATAAAACATTATGTATAGGCGGTAAATTTTACTGCCCTTGAATTTCATCAAAGGGGTAAGTCCTAGCATGGGTGGTGAAAAACGTTGCCCATGCTCATTTAATAGAAATTAAGATATGTGTGGGTGGCAAAATTTGTCACCCATGCATATGGAAAAAGTTTTCAACTTCTGCGGGGTTGACAAATTTTGCCACCCACACAGTTGGGTAAAATAGACCTTGGTAAGATCAACGATTTTTGCCGACTGTGCTAAGGGAAAATCATCATTCGAACAAGTAAACTGTGAATGAGATAGCGGTAGATTTCACGGATATGGGAAACATGATGACACCACTAGTTTGAACAAATGGCAAATAACTCCATTGAAAGACATTTCAAAGATGAAATAAAATGGTGAAAAACACACATGATTGTAAAAACAAAACAAACATTCTAACCTGAGATACGAACGAGTTTAACAGTAAACACTAGGGTTTTGACAAGTTTTAAAAAGAAAAACCAACAGATTCAAATGAAAAGCATACAATAAACTTACAAACAATAAAACCCTAATGTTAAAAAACATAGGAAAAATGAAGAGGAAAAAGGAACTTACCCGACAATGGAAATAAGAATCGATGAAAACCCTAGTCCAAGTCGCTAATCAAATCTGCTCAGCTATCACACGCCAAGAGATTTAGGGGTGTGCTAAGGGTAAAGAGTAATCACATAGGTAGAAAGAAGTAGGAATAATGAAAACAAAATGATTAAAACCCATTAAAATCCCCCCCAAAGCGCTAGGATCAAAACACATTAATTACACTTAAAGTGAATTAATAGTTGCTCGGGTGGTAGAATTTGCTGACCTAGCAACTATAAAGGGGAAACACATAGGGGTGGCAAATTTTACCGCCCTTGCATAAGACAAGGACTCTAACATGCAACAATGGAAAAATTTGCCACTCCTGCATGCTAATAAAAATTTTCTAACTCCTAAAAAATTGAAACTTGCAACTTGGACTATTTTGCAAATTTTGAGAGACTGAGATGAGACGATGCTCAGATAGACTCTCCGAGGCTAGGGAAACATGCACAAGGACAATTGTGATTGCCTCATTTCACGAGCTTAGAGTTGTGGGCTATGAAGTAGACAAGTTTCGTAGGGGTCATCCCACAAATTGAGTGTAGCTAAATTTGAGGATAACATAACCACAAGAAATACATATGCCAACTTTTATCTTATTGGACTCATCTAAGAAACTTACTTTGGTTTAAAAATGTGTCTATTTATTGTTAATCTCTTATGAAGAGAGTTCTATAGAGAGGCTAGATGGTGAAGATGAACATTCATTATTCCATCCTCCTAGTAATAAATGTTTAGAGGTTCTTGTTTGTTAATCAATTTTCTTGGTCTTGTAAACATTGAAAACATACAAGATGATCCAAAACCTTCAATATTTAATGCATGTACATAATTGGGTTGTATCTGGGTTGATTCCTACATTAGTTAAAATTTGAAGATACATGTGACTTATAAATAATTACATGCCCCAAAAATTTTGCTAACTAGAAAAGAGGCTAGAGCTTGAAAATATCAAAGGAGTGAACTTTTATGGTTCCTCCCTATACTAACAAATGTTTAGAGGTTCTTGATGTCCTAAGTGGGTTTTGTTTCCTTATAAATTTACCAAAATACACGAGGAAATAAAATTTTCATAAGCAGAAATGATTACTCATGGGGATCAACTTAGAATGACTTAAATTTTGAATGGGATGAGCTTAAGTAATAAATCAATTGGGATTTCTAAATGGAGAATCATTAGACAAAATTAATCTAGTAATTTAGAGGATAATACACTAGTTAAAGAACTTAATTTATTATAAGTGACAATTAAACAAAAAATAAAAAAGATTGACAATTATTAAATAGCTCAACAAATATGCTAGCTTTAATTGAGATATTATACTTGACATGAGCAATATTTGTAAAAGATACATGTCTTGTACTCTTCTTACATAGTTTGAATTCAACTATATATAGTTTTACATAAAAAATACTAAAAATAATTAATTAGGCTTCTTGGTGAGAACTGAAGAGTCAAAACACTTTTATGTGTCCCATGTGTTGTTCATTAGAGTTATTTAATTTTTGTACATCTACTTTTGAGGTCATAACTCCTATCTTGTATCTAAAAATTTTAATGTTTGGATATGCATGAGAAATATTAGGTCATGAAATAATTAATCCCCCTTGGATTGTAGCATAAGAAAGTGCCAAAGGGTGTATAACCAAATTACTCTCCAAAGAGCCTCAACCATGCCAAATACAAAAATGTGCAAATAATTAAAAATAAATATAAAGGAATTTTAATAATTCTATCTGAAACTTTCATTTTTATGAGTTGAAATGTTCTCTAGATCATTCATCCTCCCTTGAAAGAAATGGCTCCTATTGATTCTAGTTTTGCATGAGATGAGGGAACTTTTGATGGATTTGGTTCTTAGTAAATTACTTGCCCTTATGTAGAAATTACCCTTCCTTCACCACCTAATAAAGTGGAATCTACCAATCTTTTATCTCTTTTACCAATTTATCAATGATCTAATATGTAGGAACTAGAGTGGTGGTACCCATTTTATAATTGTATCCACTACAACTAGTCAACAACATTTGATGTGTCCAACATTGGTGGAAAATATAACCATTAGCAATTATGTATTAAAATTTTGATACAAGTTGAGATAGTTGTCATGTTGTGCCCAAGTACATTATCATCCACTTGCTTGGTAATAGTGTGTAGACATAGTGCAAAGGATTGAGTTTCTTATTTATACCTTAAAACCTCTTTTTCTCAATGTGCAATATACCTTATCTCCCACTTGAAATTGATGAGAGATATGATGCTCATCATGTCATTAATTGCACTTTTCACTAGTTTATTATAATATATTGTTGATTTTTTGTTGAGTTTCAAACCCTCTTAAAAAGTAAGATTCCATTATCTAATTCATTCTATGTATGGAGTGAAGTCTTGTCCAACACATTAGAAAGTGTTACGTCAATGGGTAATAATGGTTGGAACTCAAGGAAATCATGGAAGGGGATATGTCTTGTGGAGACATGAGGAAAATGATTATAGTTGTGTTGGACATAGGAAAAACTTTCATCCCATGTGTAGGGAAGGTTCAAATGACACATTGAGAGAATGTGTACAATCATGCAGTTAATGAATTTTATCTGCCAATTTGTCTTTGGATGAAATGCTTTAGATTTTTTTAAAATTTTGCATCCATTATAAACTAAATGAAAACAAAAAAAAATACTGCCATATTTGAGAACTTATTCACAATAACATATACATAATCTGTTGGGATAAGTTGCCATTAACTTGTAATCCTAACTAATTTCATGTGTCTCCAAAGTTCTTGGAATGTGTTCCCCAACACATACAGAATTTGAGAGATAAATTAAGATTTAATTATAACACTTGGCTTATTGTAATAACACCTAAATGGTAGGGTTAAACTTGGACGTCCACTTTTGGAGTGGGGTCCATGAAGACTTGTTGACAACTCCTTGAAGTCTATTTTGGGTTTTTGACAACTCCTAGTAAGTGGGAGTTAACTTGGGCGCCCACTTTCAAGGTGTCTTATATTTAGACTAGGAGTTTTCTTTTTTATGTACATGAGTCGATATTATTGATACACTTTGCATGGATATGATGTGGGATTTATTAGAAGTGTTAGAGAAGCATGATATTGGCATATTTCTTCCATGAGTTCATAAACGCTTGCATGTACTTGCATGTTTTTGCATGTGGTTACTATATACACCTAAAATTGGATCGTGTCGAACTAAATAAATATTTTAATATTTATTTTAATTCTTATTCTTCTACCAATTAAATGAATATCCTAATTTATTTAATTGGTTCACATTTCTCTTATTCTTCTAATAATTAAATAAAAATTAATTCATTTTAATTAAATACCCTAATTCTTCTAAGTGTCTCATATAATTAAATAATCCTAAATTATTTAATTAATCCTAATTTCCTCTATCCCAAAGTCCTAATTTCATAAAATCCACCTCACCTTTCCACCTCACCATGTTGCACACATAATTAAATATTTTAATATTTAATTAGCTAATATTCCCTCACCCATATGTCCTATTTCTCCTCCAATCAAATTACTTAACTCACCAATCAAATCAGTTAACTAATTAGTCATTTGAGTTCACTAGTCATCAATTCAGTCAGCTCCCCAATCAATTCACTTAACTAATTAGTCTATTCAGTTAACTCCTAAATCTATTATGTTAACTCCCATAACTCATGAAAGAGGCTTGGACACTTGTCCTCTTCTGATTCGTGCACATTCTCTCAAGCTCTCTCAACTGTACACATCACAGGTAATTTTCTTTAGTCATGGATCTATTGACACTTGGATTTGGTCTCCCCTCAGCCTATATAAGCAAGGTCCTCACACCCATTTGTATCCATCTAAGCTTAAGCAATCTTACTCTGTAGAAATCATACCAGTGTGCCTTTGGCAAAGAATTTTCATAGCATTTACATAACCCCATTATCATCATAATCACAACCATGTCTCCATTATCAATCATCTATCTTCATTAGAGTTACATTTATAGTTTGACCTTCATTGTACATTCCTATCATAGCCATTCTCATATTGTCATCTTCAACAACAAGGAAGTATAACTTTGAGAGATAAAATCATACTCAAGATCAATACGAGATAGGCGACAATGGAAGCTATGAGGTAAATAAGATTTGTGAAGGTAATATCTTTGTTTGTCATTATTTACATCAATTCCATTATGTTATTAGATGTTTAGTTGTTTAACACTATTGTTCACATTTTCCTATAAGATTTATGGCACCCACTGTGGGGCCACTGCCCCGTTTTAACCTCCATTTGAGTTTTCTGTGAAGCTGCTATCATAACAGCTCAATTCTACATATCCATGTTCTAGTTCTACGTATTTACAGTTCCCTGCTGCGCATTCGTAGTTCCGCGCATCCACATCGTCTTTTTGCACATTCATGAAATAGTACTGTGCATCTATTGTTTCTGCGCATCCATTGAACAAATCTATGCATTCATTAATTCTTTTTGTGCATATGTGTTTCTGCACAAATGCTGAGCAGTCCTGTGCATTCACCTTCTATTTCTGCACATTTAAATGCTGTCTGAAAAATTGTAATGTTTCACAAAGATTTCCATACTAACATCTTCTCAGAGGTGTAGGAGTGTTGTTTAGTCATTTAGCTGCATCATTAGTTCATCTAGATTTAATTAAGGGATAGTAATCTAACATCTTCATACAAATTTCATCTAGATTAAAATAGGAAGAAGTAAACTGATTTGTTGCATACAACTCGCACATAGTCCCAATCTAGGTGGCTAAAATTAAACAAATCTTTTCATTTCTTTCTATCTTGCATCACAATCTCTCATCTAGCTTAACTTAGGGGAAAGTAACTTATTTTTATTCTACAACAAACAAATCTTCACATAGATCTATTTAAGGGATAAAATGAACCATCTTTTCAAGGTTATTGCTATCTAGTCAAATGGATTGTACTTGGTAGATTAAACACATCTAGTTTCTTTATTTTTAACTAGGAGGGTAAAGAACCAGTGTTTTCTGTGTTTGAAAATGATGATAGGACTATGCTCTCCCCTTTCTTGGGTGACCAGAATGCCAAACTTGTCATTTTACATGTGCAATCTTTAGAAGAGGCCTGCCCTTGGAATTCCTTCCTTCCAAGTGGGATGACCTTAAGCGATAATGGGCTAAAGCCAAGCCACTTCCAAGTCACTATAAATAAATTGTGTTTGTGACAAAAGTTGCGAACAACATGTGTTGTTGTGTTACATCGACAAATGTTCCCCCTAAAACCCTATGGAGAGTAACCTCTACAGGCTGGGAAGCCTCCTTATCGGAGCAAATTGCTGCATGTGTAACCACCTAAACGGATGTCCATACTAAAAATCCACTTGTTGTAGAAAAGCCAAAAAACCCTATTTGTTGACGCAGGAGGTCAGATCTCTGAAGTCGTCCAACATCATACACTCATCTAGTGTGGAGATAGAAAGTTCAACTCTTCGAAGGAACTGTAACTTGATATGCATGAGAAGTGAGTGCCATGGAGAGGAGCTGGTGCTATCAACTTACTATTTGTCACACCTTTATGCAAGTGGCTAGAGTAAAATCCAAGTTGGAACTCAACAAATATTGTCTTTGCCAACCTTAGGATTGTGCTTGCTTTTGGTCAAAAATTTGTAATAACAACACGGAATCTTCTTGTCTGCCGTGTTTTCTTCAACAACTTGACACAAATCATTAGCAAAAATACCAGACTTGCTTTAAGAAACATTTTGAAAACAAGACAAGATCAAAAAATTGAAACAAAAAAACAAAACTTCTGCAGATCTGCACATTCACTCCACCTTGCTGCGCATTTGTCAAATATTGCTGTGCATTTACTCCTGCTGCCCTTTCACACATTCTTACTATGAATTTGTGAAATCTTGCTGCGCATATACTCTTTCTACGCAATTGCAACACAGTCCTGCACATATGCAACACAGTCCTGCACATACAGAGCTACGCATATACAACACAGTCCTGTGCATCTGACGCTGCGCATCCAAAACAGAGAGCATTTCCCAACATTTTGAGGAGAAAATAAATTCATTTTAGGATACCCATTATTGCATAGACTTCATTTGTGAACTCAGGAAAACTATAAGAATCCATTTTCGTACCCATTTTCCAAAACTTTTTAACTTGCCATAACACACCTAGTCGTCCAAATCAAAATATCAAACAAACAAAACAAGATTTCCACTAAAGTGTCATTAAGATCCTCCAATTTCAAAGCAAAAATCTAGTTAGTTTCATAATAGGATAAATCATCCTTCACCTTGGAACTACACTAGTGTAATCTTGACAAAAGAAGTAGTCTATATCAATAGCGGTGATCAACTCTCCCTACTTGGACTACCTTTCAGCTCAAGAGCACATTTGTTTGAACAATGATAGATCAAAATTTGAACCTTAGGAAAATCTTGTCATCTCAACCACACCAAAGACATCCATTTATATTCACAAGCATTTTCATCCAACATTCACCCACATCCAAAGGTTTTTATGGTTGCAACTAGATCTCAATCTAAACAAAAGAAAAACATGGGTTCCCTTCACAATAGTGGGCATAATTATGATGACAAGGAGATTAGTCAAGAGGAAATCCTTCAACAACTTCAAGATCTAAAATTTCAAAAGGTAATGGATAGGGTAGTTGCCATGGATCCTCATAAGTATTTTCTCATGTTAGCTCAACAAGGAGCTAAATTACCCTCTGATTTTGATCTCTCAAATCTAAGAGAGAACAATGCCTCCAATGAAGTTGAGTCATCAAAAGATGGCTCCAAACTTGACAAAGATGCTCCCAAAATTGATAAAAATGCTTCTAATTTGGAGAAGGCTAAGGATACACTCAATCCCTTGGCTATATTGACAACACAAATCCAAGCCTTACAACAACAGCTCACGGACATTCAAACTGGAACATCCACGAAGCACTACTCTCTAGAGGATATTTCACCATATCCTTTTGATAAAAACTTGATCATGATACCTTTTCCCTCAAAATTTGAGGTACCAAAATTTGATAAATATTGAGGAAAAGGTGATCCGAGAGATCATATTAGAGAATTTAGTGCAGCATGTCTCAAAGTCGCACACAATGAAATGTATCTCATGTGACTATTCCCAAGAAACTTGGGAGGACAAGCTATTGAATGGTTCTCTCGCGTACCTCCTAGCATCCGAACCTTCAACAAACTAGTGGATAAGTTTGTCACTCATTTCTCCTAAAACATTGAGCATGAAATCTCAATGTTAGATCTTTGTAACACTAAACAAAAGGATGGAGAATCCTTCACCTCTTTCTTACAAAGATGGAGACAATTGGCCAGCAAGTGTTCATATCATATGCTAGAAAAAAAAATGCTTGAAATGTTTGTCCACAACCTAAATGCTGATCTAAGCTATCAAATACAAATCCAATGTTCTACTTCCTTTAGTAAGGTCATTGAAATGGGTTTACTCATTGAAAAAGATTTGATAGCAAAGGGGCAAATAAAACTTTACAAGGACACCCCTAGTGCAAATGTTAACACAGATAAGCTATAGTTTTGGACCAAAAATAAAAATATCATGAATGATGGGGTGGTTGATGCTAAGAATGTGATACCAAAGCAACCAATTTTCAACTTATCAAACCCACAAAATAACCCCCACAAAACAAACCCCAAAACACTGAATTACGGTCTACAAACTTTCCTCCTCACAGAAAGTTCACACCTCTAGGGGAAACACTCAAATCCGCCCTATGGAAGATAATATCAAACAATCTCATAACGCTTCCAACGGTGCGGGAGTATGAACCAAAATTTAAACCTCCTTGGTGGAAAGACAAACTTCTACGAATACCATGGAAGCAAAGGCCACAAGACCAATGATTGCCAAAAGCTAAAGCACACCATTCAAGACTTGTTGGATAAAAAATGGATATCACTTGATGGGCATGCCTCTAATGATGATCATTTAGCATTCAAGAACCCACTCCCCAACTATGAGAAGGGAGGTTCTTCAAATCAAAACAAAAGTGGGGCTAACAATGCCAACTACACAAATGTGTCATATGACTATGTTGTTAACCATGTTTTTGAAAGTGATTCACATATCAATGTGATCACTATAAATAAAACCCTTGATTGTAATGTGACCACTCGCAGTGGAAAGGTTACTCTTAAGGGAGCTCCATCCAAACCATCCTCTGCATCCAACCAATACAATGTCTTGGAACAACTCCACAAGACACCCGCGCACATATCCATTTTGGAGCTTTTGCGTCTATCCCCGTCCCACAAAGCCATCCTCTAACAAGCCCTTTTGGAAACCACCATCCTAATCAATCTAGCCGAAGAGTAGTTTTAGACCATGGTAGGTCATCTCAGCACACCTCATTTCCTATCATTCACGGAAAAGGATGACATGTCAATCACCCAACCACACATTGCGTCTCTCCATATCAAAACCTTCATCCATAAGCATATAATAAAAAGGGTTCTAATAGATGGAGGAGCGGGTTTAAATATTTGCACCTTAAAGCTAATCATTGCATTGGGGTTTTTGGAGAATGCTATCGATCCTAAAAAGAAAATCACAATCAAGGCTTATGATGAAGAGGAAAGAACATCAAAGGGAACCATTGTTTTGCTAATCAGAGTGGGACGAGTTGTAAAGAATGTGGTGTGTCAAGTGCTTGACATGGAACTCGCATATAATATTCTCCTTGGAAGACCTTGGATACATGCAATGAAGGCGGTGCCATCCACCTATCACCAGTGTATCAAGTTCTCCCATGATGACCAAGAAATCACCATCCAAGGTGATTCCAATCCATTCCAATACTGCAATTCCATCCAATCCAAGCTTGTCATTATAATTCCCAATAACCGTGCCTCTGCTTCATTTTCATCCCGTGTTGACCCAGCTTCACTCCCTTCCACATCTAAGACATCCAAACTCAACCTCAAGATCAAATACAAGGGTGTTGGTGAATATACCATCGTACAATCCTTTTGCTGAGCACATCTACCAATATCCCCCAAAACCTATGGAAAGCCATCCATGAGAAATCCCAAGTCATTAGAAACTCCTAAAAGTCCATTTGTAAAATGGGGAAGCCTCGAAGATGAGAGTGATGAGAAGGACATCCTACAATGGCTATATAAGAATGAAGACAATGAATCTAAACCACAAGACCATCAATCCAAATTGTAAACTGAACAATATGGTCCAGGGTTCTCAATACTACAAAGAATGGGATATGAAGGGCATGGGCCCATAGGATTGAGGAAAGAAGGTATCATCAAACCTATCCAACCACCTTCATTAACATCTCGAGACACTACAGTGCTAGGTTACAGAGGCAAAGAAAAGACCAAGGGAACAGACAAGCATAAAGGCAAACAAATAGAAGCAACTACTACTAACCTAGTAGACCAGATTCAATGACTACAAGAATGGAGTGAGATAGACTCCAATAAATATGAATGGGATAGTCTCTTTGAACTATCTTGTGATGAAAAAGATGTTGATGTAGTCCATGAATATGTCCTTATCCATACAACTCGTGAGGGACAAGGCTTAAGGCCTAGACCTCTAGAGTTGGATCCACATAATAATGATAGTGAGTTTCACGAGGAAAGTATGATATCACACTTAACAAACCAAATTGAGGAGAGTACCATCGTAGACTTTTGAAATACTTACCATAACCTATCCAACTCCTCCATCTTAACCATCACTACTCTTGAACCAGATCAATCCGATGACCCATTCCCACTATTACATCTTGAACTCATAGATTGGGATTTGCAAGACACTACCCTTGAGCTAGATACTTTCCAGAATGATGAGGCCGTCATAGATTATCTAGAACTTAGAGACCATATAATTGTAGGGGATCACAGAGCTAGCTATGCCATAGAACTCAATGATGAAGCTTATTTTGGAGACAGTGCCAAGCCTTTCAGTCGTAAAAATGTAATAATGAAAGATAGATCTAACGGTGAAAACCACTCTGCAACAGTGTTAGATCATGAAAATAGTAAAAAAAAAGATGTATCCAATGGTAAAAACCTCTTTGAGGTGCCGAAGGATGAAAGGCTCGACACTCTTCCCAACCTCACACATTAGGAGAGGTCCTCAATCTTGATGGAACCAGCAAAATAGATTAACGTCGACACAGGTGAAAATCCAAGGATAATCCATATGGCAAAGTCTTTAACTGCACAAGAGAAGCCAGAGTTCACTGAATTCTTCAAACGGAAGCAGATTAACTTTGCTTGGTCATATGCAAATATGCTGGGTCTAGATCCAAATCTTATAATGCATCACTTGTCGCTACCTCCAAGAGCTAAGCCAGTAAAACAAAAACTAAGGAAGATGCACCCGCATATCGCACTCATGGTAAAGGAAGAACTGAAGAAGCTGCTAGATGTTGGGTTTATCAGACTAATAGACTATCCAGAATGGATTTCAAATATAGTACCTGTCTCCAAACTAGATGGAAGGGTTAGACTATGTAATGATTTTAGGGATCTGAACAAGGCGTGTCCCAAAGATGACTTCCCTCTGCCCAATATCGAGATCATTGTAGATCTCATAGTAGGGCACACCATGTTGTCATTAATGGATGGCTTCTCCAGCTATAACCAAATCAAAATCGTGCTAGAGGATCAACACAAGACTGCATTCACATGTCCATGGGGTACCTATTGTTGGTGCCTCATGCCATTTGGACTAAAAAATGTAGGGGCAACATATTAGAGAGCCATGACTACAATCTTTCATGACATGATGCACACCATCATTAAAGATTATGTGGATGACATTCTAGCCAAGTCAATTACCAGATAGGAACATCTACAAGTCTTGGATAAAATCTTCACAAGACTAGAGCAATTTAATGTACGATTAAATCCAAAAATTTGTGTTTTCAGGGTAACATCCGGTAAACTCCTTGGATATATCATATCAACTAATGGAATAGATGTGGACCCTACCAAGGTCAAAGCAATCATGGAAATGCCACCACCTAAGAATCTTAGTCAGTTACGGTCTCTACAAGGAAAGCTGTAGTCCATCAGAAGGTTCATCTCTCAATTGGCAGATAAGTGCCATCCATTCACACATCTCCTACACAAAAACATTCCTTTCAAATGGGATGACATGTGTGAATAAGATTTTCAACATCTAAAGGAGTATCTAATGAATCCACCTGTCTTAATGTCGCCAATCTGCAGCAAACCATTGCTACTCTATATTTCAGCCACACCAATAGCTCTTGGAGCTCTACTTGTACAACAGAACCACGAAGGAAAGGAGTAAGCAATCTAGTACATTAGTAGAACACTAGTAGGCTATGAGCTACAATATACACCAATTGAAAGAGCATGTCTCACTGTTGTCTTCACTTCACAAAAATGGAGACATTACATGCTCTCACATTCCATCAAGCTAGTAGCTAAGATCGATCCATTGAAATACTTGCTCAACAAATCTACCCTAACAGGTAGAATATCAAAATGGGTCATGATACTTAATGAATTTGACATCGAGTATGTACATAGATGAGCAATAAAGGGGCAAGTGATTGCAGATCAGTTGGCAGATGCACCTTTAACAGAAAACTTTAAATTTCTAGATGAGTATATCTTTAACATCACAACAACAACTTGGAAACTCTACTTTGATGGATCATATACACAGCATGGATCCAGAGTAGGTATCTTGTTGGTCACACCTAATGGGGACACAATTCCAAAGTCATATAGACTACTCTTTCCATGTACAAACAATGTGGCAGAGTATGAAGCCCTAGTCATTGGCATCAAGCTGGCAGTAGAATGGAAAATTATAGAACTTCATGTGTATGGAGACTTGCAACTTGTCATTAACCAAGTGAATGATGACTATCAAACAAAGGATGAGAAGTTAATACCATACAAATGTATGGTAGACGACTTTGAAGAATACTTTGTTGTGATGTCTTTTGAGCAAATACCAAGGCTGGAGAACAAATTAGCAGACACCATGGCAACCATTGCATCTCTCCTTGATATCCCAAAAAATCAGTCACGTTATGAGTTCTTGGTAGAGCCAATATCCCATCCTACATATGACACCCTTGAATCCAACACCATTTACCATATTGTAGGATCAAATTCTCCCTTATACATCAAAGTGTATACTTATTTGAAAGGGAACACCCTACCACCTAATCTATCTAGTAATCAAAAAAGAACCTTCATCTGTCAAGCCTCCCATTTTACCATAATCACTAACACCCTGTATCGACGAGGACTAGATGGTACTCTCCTGTGGTGTCTTAACATTGAGGAATGTCAAACTGCCCTAAACGAAGTTCACGCTAGTAAATGTGGGACCCACTCTAGTGGTCCTACCCTGGCTAAGAAAATCATACATATGGGATACTACTGGCCAACTATGGAAAAATATGCCTATCATTTTGTAAAGAGGTGCAAGAAATGCCAAATCCATGGGAACCTAATACATGCACCAGCACAGGAGCTGCAGCCTTTAACGACTCCTTGGCCTTTCTGTCAATGGGGACTCAACTTAGTGGGCAAGATACATCCACCATCATTTAGCGGCCATAAATTCATAATCACTGCCACTGAGTACTTTATGAAGTGGATTGAAGTCGTACCCCTCGCCAATGTCACAAGCAAACAAATTGCTTCTTTCATCCTAAATTACATCATTTGTTGCTATGGCATCCCTGTATCCATTATCACTGATAATGGAAGACCATTCAAAAATTAGGATGTCAAAGAATTGTGTGACACATTCCACATCCAACACCGCTTTTCCACCCCATATTACCCCTAAGGAAATGACCAGGAAGAGGCATCAAATAAAACCATCTTAAAAATCCTAAAAAAGACTGTCAATGATGCTGGATGCGATTGGCACATCCAATTGAATCACGTGCTGTGGGCCTACCACACAAGTATCCACACACCCACAGGTGCAATGCCATACTCCTTGGTCTATGGCTCCAAAGCCATCTTGCCCTTTGAAGTTGAGATCCCATCCTTGCGAGTATCGTTAAAAGGCCTCATATCTGATGAAGAGTATAGAGTTTCCAGACTTCAAGAGTTAGAGCTGCTGGAGGAAAGAAGACAATAGGAATTCAACCATCTAAAGGCTTATCAACAAAGGATGTCTAGGAGTTACAATCACAGAGTCAAACCCCAGGTATTTCAAGCTGGTGACCTAGTCCTCAGAGAGAGTCCTAGGAATCAGCAAGACAGAGAAAGGAAAGGAAAGTTTGAATCCAACTGGCTAGGTCCTTATGTCATCATTACTACCTATGGATCCGGTGCTTATCAATTGGCCATGTTAGAAGGTGAACTATTTGATGACCCCATCAACAACATGCATCTTCGCAAGTTCTACACCTAAACCCCAATGCAAGGGAACAAAAAATGACAAAAAAAAAAATAGAAAAATAACAAAAAAATCATCCTCTGGTGAAAACATGGTAAACAGGCGCCTTGGATGGATACCATGATGAAAACCTAACAAACAGGCGTCATGTGTATTTTAGCTATCGTTAAAATAAAAACAAGTGGTGAAAACCTGGAAACATGCGCTATTTGTGATAAACCACTTCTTCCATCTGTTGAGACCCTATTTCTCATCCATATCCTCTTACCACAAACATCCAAACACACCGGGATGCCTAACATGGCTTGTTGTTCACTCATCCTTACCACCTCCCATCAGGTTGTCAATCCAAACTTGCATCCATCTTGTCATCCGTCCTAAACCAATCCATTGAACCATTGTCGAACTACGTCGCCTCTGAGCTATCATATAGGCAAGGCCATCATTGATGAGCCCCTGAGGCTTCCCATCCATCCCATCCCATATCACCCATCCTTGTGTCCTTCCAATCACACTTTTCCTATCGCCTAGGTCTTAGGTCCACATGGTCCACACCCCGAACTATGTTGCCTCTATATCATCACGTAGGCAAGGCCATCATCGATGAGCCCTTGAGGCACTAGGTCAGTCCCTTAGGGCCTATTTCTTCATGTCTATTGTCAGTTCATCCACAATAAATCAATCCTTTACTTGACTGGGGGCAAATCCTCGACCTAGTTGGAGAATTAGATTCTTGAAGGTCACGCACCTCAGAGGATAATAATAAGGATCACGATACTATCGCTAGACAATAGGCAACATTACAAGCACACTTTTTCAACAACCCACTTGATGCAAGAACTAGACCTGTAAACAAGACACAATGGGCCTCAACCACCATGATGATTGTATCTATTTTCGTTGCAAGAAAACATAACTATGGAAAGAAAATTTGTGCTTGTTAAAAGGTTCAAAGTCACAGAGTCTTGATTTTTGTTATTATGTCTTTTTATGCTACTCAAGGATGTCAAAAACTAGAGGAGTTATGATGGGGGTATAATTATCTTCTTTGTTTGTTGTTTGTGGATCAATCTTTAGTAATGTGACGACTTGGTCTAACGACATGATCAACAAAAGATCATTGAGGACGTTCTAGGTCTAAGCATGAAACAGGGCAATCCTTGTCTATTGACACATGCAAGAAATACTCAGGTCATCTAGATTCAATTTTGACTAGATGCTTGTATTAACTTGCTATATCAAAATCCATGTAAGAGATACTCAGGTCATCTGGGTTCAATTATATCTAGATGCTTGTATTTTCTTACAACATTTTTAAAAAGCTCAATGATGAAACAAAGTACTTCACATACTTGCATTTACGAAGATGACAACCTCCACATCCATACATATCAAGTTGCATATCATTCCATTATAAGCATTTTATCCTTGTCAAAAATCCAAGTGTCTAAAGATCTTGGTTATCCATTTCCCAAGTTATTTCTTCTAAGTCATCCATTTATCCTAGTTATTAAGTCCATTTTTCTTCTAAGTGTTCTTTTATTATATGATTGAGTATACTTGGGACAACAAAAACATTTCATTTGCATATCATAAATAGGTGTGTCATCATATAGTATCGTCACACAAAATGCATTAACGATATAAGCATTAAGATCATGTTTGTATTGCATATAATGTTGTCACTTAGATGCATGGGTCACCATAACATTGCATTAAAAAAAAAAACCAAAAATCTCACAAAAACATAGATATCATTGTGTTTGCATATTAACATCATCATCCATACATAATTCAATTAGCACATCATGTGTTACATTTAGAATATCACCATATTATGCATTAGGTCATCATAATCTATCAACATATAGGATCATAAACAAGCATATAAATCACCATAAAGCATTAGGTGATAGATATCAAATGCATCATAGAGTCACATAAACATGATTAGCAGCATCGCATATAACCATAATCATAATAACTCAACGCATAGAAATGTCCATCATCACATAGAAATGTCCATACATAAATGCATATAAATAGTCCATCGAGCACTAGATCATATATATATCAAAGTCATTGTCAACATAAGGTCCAAGTATACAGTGATATCAAATAAACATAAAAGTACATATAAAAAAGTCCATGCTATGGTGTATACAATTTCTCACTATCAAAATGATGCATGTCTCTAGTAGAGCACCTAAGTGGCACTACCTCCTGAAGGCATTGGCTTCTGTGGCTTCTATCCCTGACTATCTCTACCACTACCTGAGGTACCTACACCCAGTGGTCCCATCACACCTTCGCTCTCTGTGCAAGTCCTGTGAGACCTACTGTAGTAGCTAGGTTGAAAGATGCCTGCTCGCTACTCTAGGGGCACAACCTACTCATATAACCCTTGCCAGTAGAATATCTCCTAGCTAGCCCTGACCATTTCTGCCACTGTTTGTCTAGTGGGCCCCTGTGTTGCAGTCTACTGAAACTGCTCAAGTAGCCCCTCAGCTCGAGTATACCATTGGATGGTGGTATCCCTCTTTAGTCTATTATCTGTAACTCACCTTGCAGCTAGGTGATCTATCTGTGCATCTGCCCTAACTGCATCTGCATCTGCGCTATCTGTGTCTGCTGCTGAGCCACCTAGGCTCGTAGGGCTACCATCTCCCCATCATCCTGTCCCTGATCTTGTCCCTGTGCCTGTGCCTGTCCAAGAGGTGACATCTATCCAACCTGTGCCTGTACCTGTTGGGCGAGATCTTTGTCAACCCGCTGGTGTACCCTCCTACCATCCCCATCACCACCATCGTCTCCATCCCCACTACCTCCATCCCCACCACCTCTGCCTCCATCCCCACCACCTCCACCGTCATCACCCCCACCTCTGCCACCTCGACCTCCTCCTCGCCTCCGTCATCTCTGAGGCCCCTCATTGTCCTCCTCCCAATCATCTAGTCTCGGGGCTCGCTCTCCAGGTCCTGAGTAGTGAGGAAAAAGGTGTGCTACAAACCAATCTGCATAATCCTGAGTCATACCTATGTCTACAGTTGATCACCTCATAGACCATAGGCTGATATGGAAGCTGTAGAAACTCTGCCTGAGCCTACTCAAATGAAGCACCAGGACCCCATCGTGGATGCTCCTTGTGCATCCTAACAAAGATGGCATTCCCCTAGGGCATCCCCTGGATCCTGCCAAACTATCAGTACACATGAGAAATGATATTGCCTCTCCAAAATATAGGGAGTCCTCCCTATCAGCCACCTAGTTTGAAAACAAAATGGTAGCTTTGGTGCGTCATCATAACATACCTCACACTCTAAGTAAGGGTGCCAAATCACCTGATCCCATCGAATGCATGCCTACCACAATACTCTAGCTTTCCCTAGCTTGGGTTGGGGAAAGACTCTCCTGGCAACGCATATGAATACAGCTAATCTCTACCTCAAGGAGCCATACCTATAGGTCGAGTGATAGCAATGTGGCACCGAGCCCATATCTATAGTAGAGACACTCCACAAGATAAACTGGAAGCTTCATCATAGACAAACTGATGCAAGTCATGATAGAGGTGGGCTAGCAGGTAGGGACCGCCAAGCAAACTGCGTCCCCCTCTGTAACAATCTGCTCTAGAGTCCTCCCCCATCCAACCACAAACTCGTGTGATCTCCTATTGGGGCACACTATCCCCGTGATCAACCCAACAACCACTGATAGAAAAGGTTCATAGGTAGGCAAGCAAGTCTGCCCAACTGATCTCTGTCCCCTTAATGGTGTCATTGTCAAAAACCTTACAACACTCATCTAGTCCAGCCTGTCATGCCCACATTTCACATACAGTTCACAACACACAAAACACGCATGTTATGTCCACATATGACATGTAGACATGATACGAACTATCAAATTTTTTTTCTTTACTACTTGAAATCTTTCCCTCGCACACGTAAGCGTGCTCGGTTGCATATGTTTAAGTTGTCTAAGTGATTGTTCTGCTACAGAATTAATTCCACTCACATGTGTATGTTGATAATCGATCACTATGTTAGAGTCAGATTCATTTTGCTTTGTTTAGGGTTCTCTAGGTAGATAGATGATCTTTAAATGTTATCTCAATCTGTTAAATACTTCTTTCGCATTCCTTGTTGATTCTCTCTATCAATTTGTTTTAAAACGTTACTTATTTCGCCGGTTTACATATTTCTTAACTTAGCTCTAGTGTTTTTGCATTAAATTTTATTCACATAAATCATCTTCTATTACCCTTGGTAATTCATTAGTCAAAAGAATTTTACTAATCTAAAAATAAATACAATTTTCTTATAAACAAATTTAATGTAATTGCTAATAGGGCAATTTAAATTAGCCCATTAAAAATTGCCAACTACATATATATATATAAATTTCATATATATTATATATATTAATTTCCTTTTTAAATCTTGTTGTGGAAAACTCCACTCAATTCCATATATATATTATATATATATATATATTTTAAAAAAATCTCTTAGTGCATGCTTATTCATTTACAATTATTATATATATAAATATACATATATATATATATATTAAAATTGTTTGTTTGTTATGAGTAGTGGAACTCCACTAAAATTAATACCAATTTTTAATATGAAATCCCATCACATTGAGGAGGGTTAAATAACCCTAATTTTATTTGAGAGATGAGTGTTGTTTGTTTTTGTCGCAGGGTTTAATGGTGGAGTAGCGGCGTATGGAGGCGACGGATGGAGGAACGCCAAGACGGAGGTCATAGAGGGCGGAGGAAGTAGGTGGCAGTGGGAGTGATGGTGCCGTAGAGGGTGGTGGAGAAGGTGGGCGGAGGCATAGGTTGCAAGGGGAGTTACCCCCAGGGCAGAGGCCGCGAGGGGAGCTCGCGGGGTATATTGGGTGGCGGGGGGTGTGGGGAGGGGTGGAGCCCCACCCACACCCCACTTCGTGGATGTGGGGAGGGGGCGGAGTGGGTGTGGGTGGGGGCTCCGCCCCTCCCCACATCCTCCTCTTAAATACTTCGGTGGGGGTTAAACCCCCACCACTTCCTCCTTTGTAAATTTGCTACTGTGTTAAATATGAACACAACGATTCTTCACTTAATTGTTATTTCAAAAAATTTCCATTTGATATTATTTATTAATACATACATATATATATATTTATGTATATATCTCATTTTCACAAATACATTTAGTTTAAGATTATTTTGAATATATATATATATATATATATATATATATATATATATATATATATATATATATATATATGTTCACAAGTGTATCAATATTCTCATTTTCACAATTTCATTTAAAATGAACTATTAAATATATATATATATATATCAATTTCACAATATCAATTAGTTATAAAAAAGTAAATATAGATGTATTAAAATTTCACAACTAAATTTACAAGGAAAAGATATATATATATATATATATATATATATATATATATATATATATATATATATATATATATATATATATATATATATATATATATATATATAACGAAATCTCATGGTAATATTCATTTCATACCAACTTCAACATTTTAAATTTCCATATAACATTTATTTAAATGAAAAGAAACCTTAACCATTTTAAATCTATATTTGCCATTCAAATCTATCAAGTAAATTTTCCATTTTCAATAACTTTAAGGATCAAAAGCATATACAGGAAACTATTGAATCTTTCCATTTCAATATCACACAACAGTCAAATAAAATTCGATTTAGATTAATTCCCATTGCAAACTTAACTCAAGATTTAATTTTCATTTTGCAAGGTAAAATTTGCAACTTCCATAATATAGTAAAATACAACTTTCTCACTAAATAATGCAAGAGATAATTTAAAACAACTGATCCAACTCAACAAACATTCATACAACTTTACATTTTGATAAAACCAAAAGATGACAAACAATTGTAAGAATTCCACAACTCAACTACACTCTAAGGGAGGAATTACCTTCTTCTCCCAAACATACAAATGATGTATTGTAATAACCAAATTAAAGTCACAACTATTAACATAATAAGGGAGGATTATCTCTCCACTCCCAAGATAACACTATTACAACAAATTCAAGAGAGAAGGTTTCTCTTCTAAAACTCTTGCATAATGAAACTTATAAGGACCAAGCTCTTAATGCAAATAGGAAGATAGACATTTTCTTTAACAAGGTAAATCTATCTTCAATCCTCTTAATCATGCTTCAATAGTAACCTGCAAGGCAACAAGGGAGACAAAAACAACCATCTAGCTCTCCTCCCTACCTTTGACCCGCAAGAGGGTCACCCCCGAGCTAGGGAGACCATCCTCATACCCAGAGTAGAATAGACAAACCAACACTTCACAACATTGAATAACAACCACAAGACAAATAACACACACACTCGTAGGGTTTGACTCACAATACAAAAACTCAGCTTAGGTGAGTTCAAGGAGGGTAGGGAAGTAGACATCTCTACCTCTAGGTGTCATCCTTTCACACTTTATCACATTTTATCACAAGGCCTCAAGCCATCAAATTACTCTTCCTCAAGGCCTCAAGCCTTCCAGTTAAATCAAATTACCAGGGATATCCCAATAGGCTCTCAAAGCCTTTAAGCCCTCTAGGCTAAAAGTATCAACATGCCTTCAAGGCATTTCTTATAACAAGAAAACAAGATGACACCCAAGGAGGATCACACCTCCCCTTCCCTATACAAGATGAGCATTGCCTTCCAACTGGAAGAAGCTCTTTTAACACCCAAAACAAAACCCCAAAACTAATAGAAAAACTCATAGAAGACAATTGCTAACTCATTCATCAAGCAAGAAACAAACATACATATCAAGCAATAGATCACACAAGAGAGTAGTCTTGTTCACCAACCTTTCAAAGCCCAATTATGGATGAAATTTGATGAAGAGCTCCTCTCTAGCCTCCTTCTCCAAAATCTCCTTCTTTTCACAATAATCCAACCCCCTTACTCTCCTCCTCCTCCCTCTTTTAAAAACTAATTCCCTCCATTTTCCTAATTTCCCAAGTGGGATTAAACAAATAATCCACAACTCATCCATTATCCTAGTGGACCTTAAACAATTTAGCCCCACTCAATAGGTTCCCCACTATAGTCCTTTTTACAACACATGGAGAATTAAAATACAATAAGTAAAATAAAAATACAAAGGGAGTGGATGACACACTACCCTTAATAAGGGGAACCCCACCAAAAGGAGGCACAAGGAGACAAACACTCCATTATTAGGGGATCATGGAGTTGTTCCATGACTTGGAAGTGGGCTTGAGTGTGGATTCCACTCATCCCATTGTCCCCATGCTTCCAAATTCGTCACTTAACTTCATTGTGAAGTTTAAGTGACCATATGGAGGTTAACCCAAGGTTATCCTAGTCAAAAAGGTCCCTAGACCCATGGGGTATAACCCAGGTTGATTTTTGCCTAGTTAGAACCCCTAGAGTCAAATAAAAACACAAGAAAAGGGTCTTAATAAAATAAAGTTTAAACAAGATTAAAAACAACATTTCATACAACACTTATCATAATAAAAATAAATTAGAAGATAGCCCTTATTCCCTTGACCTAATGCAACATTAACACATTACAACATTACAACATTTTTCCAAACACGAGGTTGATCTTAGTTCCTCATAGAACTAGATCGGCTCACAAGGGATACAACATAGGTATGGATGATCTCCTGTATTTGTGGTTTCGTAGCAATACTTGCACACTCAAACTCGAAGTCAATAACACATAAAGATATCATAGCCGAAGAAAATCTAAATACATGCATCCTAACATTCTACCATATAATCACATTGAAGTTCCATATCCATTCATCATTTTTTTAAAAAGAAACATCTAAATTATCATTGCACAATTATTTTCCTTAAAAATCAATTAGGTTTAATAAGCAAGATTCCAGATCAATAGTCTCTCAACATATAAATAATAGTCAATATCACTGCAAATAGTCTCATGAACAATAGTGTAAAAAGTGGGCCTCACACAGCCCCTGTCTGAGACTCATACTCAACAAGCTCTCCATCTATCAGAATGTACAGAATCTGATGGACATCCTCCAGTGTCACCGTAATCTCCCTAGTAGGAAGATGAAATGTCCCATCCTCGCTATGATAAAGCTCTGATAGTGCAGTCAGCATACCAAGATTCACCTGAATCTCTGGCATGAAGCAAACATACGACAAACCCACTGATCCCAGTACCAGATGGTCAATCTCAGTCAAGTATGGCCTCAGAAGCCATGTCATTGGAAACTACTCCCGTGACATGAGTACATCATTCAGCTCCTCCTGCAAGCAGCCAAACATGCGTTAACCAAACATAATCAGCTAAACTGCAAATCTATCAATCAAGCATCAAATACTTAGCTATTTTATCAGGATTTCTATCCTATCATCTCTCCTAAGATTCTATCAATCTCAGTGATGAGTTATCAGTTGGCGAACATTAATTTTGATGCTGACTTTATAAAATTCCCAAGTATTTAGCTACCTCAAATAGATGCACAGCTCTGCGAAGCATATGCACAGATTCAGGGTGGATGCGCATCATCCCCCTTTATTTGCGTAGGAGAATCCAATTGCACAGATTCTGGTGACATATGCGTAGCATAACAACACATGCACAGGTTCACAGTGAATGCACAGGTTTAGAGCAAATGCGCAAAACCCCTTTGCATATGCACAGGTCTATACTTTATTTGTAAAGCCTTACAAATGTGTCGATTCCACTTGCATTTGCACAAAATCAGAGCATCTGCGCTAAATCACAGAGCAAATGTGTAGTTTCATTCCTGCTGCGCATCCAACTAACCTAAGTTTGACCTAGAATTTTGACCATAATAAATACATCTAAGCTAAAATTGAAAGTGTACTTACCAGCGGACCATACACTGCTGGACGGTTGAACTGTCAGATCCTCTTGAAGTGGTGTAACTCAATCGAAACTTGCTGCATTGTCGCTGACTCTCCTTAGCACCTAAGATCTGATCTCTTATAAGCTCTCCAACAAAGATAAGTGTGCAAATGACAAGGAATGTGAACCCACACTCCTATTTATAGTGCCTTGAACCCTAATTGGAGGTGTTTTAACCTTGAGCATGCTAGGGCATGTTTTTCATCTGCTTTTTCTCCATGTCAACCAATTTCTTCACCCTACTCTGTCATCCAACCTATCTCATCGTGAGATCATTCGTCAGCCTGTCGTCACATTTTTCCAGTCCAATCTCTCGAGGGGGCATCCTATTATCAATAACCTATACCAGAGGCAAACTGGGGCATGTATCAATCACAAAAAAAAATTTATTCTTTGAAACAACATGATAGAACACATTGCATCAAAGAGGGGCAAAATGTATACACCTAAAATTGGATTGTGTTGAACTAAATAAATATTTTAATATTTATTTTAATTCTTATTCTTCTACCAATTAAATGAATATCCTAATTTATTTAATTGGTTCACATTTCTCTTATTCTTTTAATAATTAAATAAAAATCAATTTATTTAATTAAATACTCTAATTCTTCTACATGTCTCATATAATTAAATAATCCCAAATTATTTAATTAATCCTAATTTCCTCTATCCCAAAGTTCTAATTTCATAAAATCCACCTCACCTTTCCACCTCACCATGTTGCACACATAATTAAATATTTTAATATTTAATTAGCTAATATTCCCTCACCCACATGTCCTATTTCTCCTCCAGTCAAATTACTTAACTCACCAATCAAATCAGTTAACTAATTAGTCATTTGAGTTCACTGGTCAATCAATTCAGTCAGCTCCCTAATCAATTCACTTAACTGATTAGTCTATTCAGTTAACTCCTCAATCTATTCTATAAACTCCCATAACTCATGAAAGAGGCTTGGACACTTGTCCTCTTTTGATTCGCACACATTCTCTCAAGCTCTCTCAACCGTACACATCACAGGTAATTTCCTCCAGTCATGGATCTATTGACACTTGGATTTGGTCTCCCCTCAGCCTATATAAGCAAGGTCCTCACACCCATTTGTATCCATCTAAGCTTAAGCAATCTTACTCTGCAGAAATCATACCAGCGTGCCTTTGGAAAAGCATTTTCATAGCATTTACATAACCCCATCATCATCATAATCACAACCATGTCTCCATTATCAATTATCCATCTTCATTAGAGTTGCATTTGTAGTTTGACCTTCATTGCACATTTCTATCATAGCCATTCTCATATTGTCATCTTCAACAGCAAGGAAGTATAACTTCTGAGAGCTAAAATCATACACAAGATCGATACGAGATAGGCAACAATGGAAGATATGAGGTAAATAAGATCTGCGAAGGTAATAGCTTTGTTTGTCATTATTTGCATCAATTCCATTGTGTTATTGGATGTTTAGTTGTTTAACACTATTGTTCACATTTTCCTATAACAGTTACATGAGCTCATAAAAGATTGCATGTGCTTGCATGTTGATGCATGTCACTTGCATGTGTTTGCATGTTGTTGCATGCCACTTGCATGTTTTTTCTATGAACTTGCATGTTCTTGCATGTTAGTTATTTTGACTTCAATGTTGTTGCATGTCAGTTATATGGACTTTCATGTTGTTTCATGTCAGTTATATGGACTTGCATGTTGTTGCATGTAACTTGCATGACACTTTAACTCAAGATTAATTTTGGATAACTCTTGAATGATGCTACATGTATTTGCATGTCTTCTGCATGTTACAGAACAAGTTGATTTAGAATAATATTGGGGACATCAATCATGTAGGTTGTTTGCATGAGATTGATGTGTGTTGATCACTATAGTTGACTGAAATAGATTGGGACAACTTGGGCGTCCAATCTAGAGACTTTCAATTCTTGCTTTTATTTGGAAATGTGATTTCTATTGACTAAGTTTAAGTGGGACAACTTGGGTGCCCATAATCAGGATTGATAGTTAAGATGATGCTTAGTATTGTTTGACTTCAGAGTTCTCTATTTGGAGCGCTTGGTTTTTGTATGAGGACTTGTCTCATGTTATCAAATACAATTTATTGTAGTTTGAGTTTCAAGCTTTTGAATTAAGAAGCTTTGAAGTTGTAGAAAAAAAACATAACATATTTCATAGAGAAGAAGATTGAAGAAGCTTCATAAGTGCATTAAGGATTTAGAGGAATTTTAGTATTGAATGTAATCTTTCTCAAAGAGATTTAATACAAGCATAAATACCTTTGGTGTGGAGTTTTTCTTGAAAGGGTTTCTCCACATAAAATACTTGTCTTCTTAGTGCAAGCTATTTTATTCTATTCTACATTGGATTGAAAGTGCAAAATCACTTACACATTAATTGTTACAGATTAATCTTATTTTCAGCTTTGTAACCACTAAATTTTAAAGTTTATAGCAGCAATTCTACCTTCATTTTCAACATAATCATGACCATGCCTAAACATGTC
Organism: Cunninghamia lanceolata; assembly: GCA_027924645.1. Classification (NCBI taxonomy): domain Eukaryota; kingdom Viridiplantae; phylum Streptophyta; class Pinopsida; order Cupressales; family Cupressaceae; genus Cunninghamia; species Cunninghamia lanceolata. The sequence continues at coordinate 8,683,249 of BSBN01000420.1, read as the reverse complement.
ACAAGTAGACACAACATGAAATCCATGGAAACATATTATCATGGATTGTTAGGAATCAACAATGGTGTGTACAGAGACTCTTGTCAGCATAAAAAAAGAGACTCTCATCTGGCATCAAAATGGTTACAATAGAATGGAGTTGCCACCAATGTGGGTTGTGGTGAGTTACCATCTCTTGAAGTATTTCATGCTAGAAGGCAGGTATGAGACTGCCCACGAGTATCATTTCCTTCTCGATCATCTTCGTCATGGCAATTTTATTAGTTTTGCTTTTTTCTTGCTCTCTTTGATTGAAAATTGTATTAAAAGGGTATCAATCCTCTTTTGCACCAGGATTTGATATTTTTTCTTTATCAGTTTAATGTCCTTCTCAACCCTAGGATTACTTGTAATACTGGTTCTCAACCCTTTACTCTGAATAATGGTGATAGTTGTATCCCTAGTTCCCTGGCTAAAAAGTCTTTGGGTAAGGGTAGGGTTGGTAAAACAAGGTTGTTGCTAGTGGGTCTTCTCATCCTGCTGCTAAAAGAACTGCTCCCCCTACCTCCATTATCAATCCTAAGGGTTCCCCTGTTTTTGTTGGGAAAAACAAAGTTTCTTTTGAGGAGAATACTAGTAATCCTCTTGCTGATTAGGGTAATTCTAAGCAAGATGATAAAACTTATAAGGGAAAGGATGTGAATGTTAGTGTTGAGAAAGATTCCAGGTCTGTTGATGTGAATGCCTGTGTTGAGAAAGAATCTTGGTCTGTTGATAAGAACCCTCTTCCTTCTATGCCTAATGTTAAGGCTAGGGAGTTTGTTGCTAATAGAGAGGCTATGGATTCCTTGGAGAACATCCATTTGCCTCTGAAAGACAAAATTATTTGTGGTGATTCCTCTGTGAAGAAGGGTAAAAATAATTTAGGATTAGATCTACTTCTGCTAGGGTCAACCTAGATGCTACTTTTGTTGAATTTAATCCTAAGGAAACTATGGATGATGTTTATTCTCATATTATCAATATTAGGAGAAGGTCAGCTCACCTAGAGAAGGTTAACTCATAGAAGGCTAAATAGAAGAAGAATATTGCTAAGGGTAACAAAAACAATGATTTCATTATGGAAGACATAACCTCTGACTCTTTATCTGAAAAATATGAGACTATTGTTGTTATGGAAGATGAGCAAGAAGAGTAGGACGACAATATGGAGGAGTTTGAGGAAGAGTTTGTTATTGAGGATACTGAGAATCAACATATGAATAATCTGCAAGATATGGAGGAGCCTCAAGATGATCATGTAGATGAGGATTTAGATATGGAAGGAGGTAACTATCAAGCTCAGGACGAGGCAGTGGAGGTCGGTTTACTTCTCTTGGAGAGGATGACTTTGATGATATGGTTGTTAATGTTGGTGTTTTTTATTATGATCTGAGAAAAGCTAATAGTAAAAATGGGTACATGGGTTTCGTTCATGCTTTTAGGGACCTAGTTAAGAGGATTGATTACTTGGAGGAAATTCACAACAAAAGGATGGATTGTACTACATGTTAGGATAGTTAGGCCAACATGTATGATGTGATGAAAATGTACCAGTATAGATTGATCAAAGTCAAGAAGGGAATGAATTATTTGGTTCAGTTCACTAATGAGGTTATAAAGAAGACTGTTTCTGACATAGTTTCTATTCAGGCTGAGTTAAGCAAATGTAAAATTTAACAGGACAATCTGCATGGCTCTAATAAGAAGCTGAAGAAGTAGACATTAGGAGCCTTTGAAACTTGATTAAAAAGGACTGGGATACTTTACTTAATAATAGTAGAAAGTGATCTTCTTGTTGGTTGCTATTTTTTGGTTCTCGCTCCTAGTGTTGTGTGGTTGTTCTCTAACTATTTTTGTCTGATATGTTCTCTAGCCTCCCTGGTCTAGTTCCAAGGGCTTTTATATGTATGCAGGTATATTATAATGGACCGTGCTTAGTTGTTTCTTTGTAAGGGTTTGGGACCCTCTTCCTAACTTACCTTAATAAAAAATAATGGTGTGTACATGCCCTATTTTTTTATTGATTGTGTTTGCAATGGCATAGGCTATAGAAGATTTAATGTACATACATCAACATCATGACATAATTTTAGCTAGTAGAAGTACTTTTGGAATATCGATTGCCTTTACTAATCTAATGTGTCTTGACACTTGACTATAGTGAGATTCCCAAGTCATATTCTATCACTCTTTAGCATGAACACAAATGTACCCCATGTGGCATAGACAACCGCTTATAGTTTCCTAGATGCCTCTTACCTATACATCAAATGCTTGGGATGGAGTATGGTATGGTTTTGTAGGACACGTATATGCTACCATAATTTCTCTAGATAGAGTTAAAGATATCTTAATAGAATGAATACATTCTCATTTTATTGTAATTATTTTGCTATTATTATACTAGAGTGGTGTTATTGTTTTCTTGATTTTTTTTCCAAAATGGGTTTCCTAGGGTATATCATGTGTTATAAGCCATTATTCTATTGAAATTATTTTAGATTTGTAACTTTCTTTCTTATCTTGCATGTATTATATTAGGATTGTTCCAAGTTAATTTGTTATTAGAGATATAGTAGCTTGTTTAGATCCATGGGAAGAAAGGGCACTTTGGCCTTGTATTAATCTTCATTTTAGTTAGATTTTCTGCATAAGTGAATCATTTTTTAAGTACAAAGAAATGGCTAGCACATCTAAAATGGAGATTGAAAAATTCAATAAATATAAATTTGAGGTTTGTAAGCTCAACATGGATGACTTGTTGGTGGATTGTGATTAGTTGATTGATATGATCAATTTCGTTCCCCAAGGAAGGGTTTGTGATGACTATGCAAGACTTAACAAAAAGGCTACTTACCATCTATCTATGCATTTTATATTTAATGATCTTAAATGTATAAATTGAAGACACCATAAAGGAGTTATGGGATAATATTGAGGCTTTGTATCAGATGAAGTCCTTGGTGAACATACTTTTTCATGGAAGAAGTTGTCTTCCTTGTGCATGTCTGATAGAGATTTAGTGGTCAAGAAATTGAATAGATTTAAATTCATAATTAGCTAGTTGAAATATATTAATGTGAAGATGCATGACAAAGATTACTTCATAACATTACTCTAATCATTGCCAAATTCATGGAACAAACTTGTTATGGTGAATAGTAACACCACTTTAAGTTAAAACTTGAGGAGGTGGTTGGTGCCTTGCTATTTGAAGAGATGAGGCATAAATCCATGAATTATAACAAATATTCTTTGATCATTAGAGTTAATTTAAAGGAAAAGGTAAAGAACAAGAAGGGAGACAAGAGATCAAAGTCAAAAGGGAGAGCTAAGCCTCCTGGAAAGTCAAAGGTTAAATGTTGAAAATATGGGAAGATTGATCACATCAAGAACTACAAAAAAGAAGACTAAGAAGGAATTTGATGATGATTTAGATATGAAGAACTCCATTAATGAATCTAGAGATATGTTTCTTGAATGTTTTGTTAGGCATGCATGTGATGATGCATGCTTGATTGAATTTGGAGTGTCATTCCATATGACTCCTCAAAAGGAATCGTTTTTGAGTACGATAGAGATAATGGTGGAAAATTCTTCTTGGGAACATGTCTCACAAGATCATTAGTCACTATAAATTCAAGCTCATATTTAGAGATGGGAGGACCAAGTCTCTCTCCAGTGTGTTTCATAACACTAGTTTGATGAGAAACTTGTTATATGTAAGTAAATGAATGATTTGGGTGTACATGTCTTTTTGAATAAGTATGTATATAAAATGGTTAGAGGAGCCATGGTATTGGCTAAGGGAGTTCATATTGGAAATTTGTTTAGACTTAATTCTATTATCTTTGTTGAATGCATTATTTTTGAGGTTCTTGACTTTGAGAACTACAAACTACTTGCACAAAAGAAAATTTGAAGGCATGAAGCCATGGGCCACATTGGTGAGAAAGACCTTAAGGCCTTAAAATCCGAGGGTATGGTTGAGGATCTTATTTAGTGTTATTTGGAGTTTTATTTCTTTGAACTTTATATTTATGGGAAACATAATCATGTTAAGATTTGTTCGAGATCTATTACATTACATGAAACTTTAAATTTCATGAATAGTGATGTACTTGGACCTATTAATGCTCCACTAGGAAAATATATTTATTATGTATCATTTATTGATGATTTAAACAAATATGGGTGCTATTTCTTAGAAAAAATATGAAGTCTTTGTAGGTTCAAATGGTTTAAGGTTATTTTGGAGAACCATATGGAGAAGAAGATCAAGTTTATGAGAATGGATAATGATGGAGAGTTTTATCTATAGATTCTAAGAGATTTTGTAAGGATAGTGGGATCATGAGATAGAAGCCAATTCCATACAACCCTCAATATAATGGAGTCACAAAAAGAATTAATAAGGCATTGATGGAGAAATCTAGGAGTATGCTTATCAGTCCTAGTTTAGATTAGAAGTTCTATGCAAAAGAAGTGAGTAAAATGTGTAATATTATCAACATATCTCCTACATAAACACTTGTTGATAAAACCCTTAGGAGGTTTTTTTGTCTCTAGCATCTTAGAGTTTTTAATTACAAGACATATGTGTATGGTCCAAATAAGAGTTCTAAGTTGGATTTCATATCAAAGAAGTGTATCTTCATTAGTTATAATGATGGAATAAAGGAATACAAGTTTTAGAATCATAAGATAAGGAATACAATGTATAGTCATAATGTGATCTTTAGAGAGATCAAATCTTCTCCTAATCTTACACAACCTAGAGACAAGGAAAAAGAAGTGCATCTTGAGCCCAAGTCTAAGAAGACTTCACTTGAGATTGAACTAGAGGTTCAAGATGGACTTGATGAGGAGGATTTTCAAAGAGTGACTTGTTGGCCCCCTACCAAGTTTTGATCAAGAATCCTCTTGTAAATCATGTGTTAGGACTATCTTTGTTAGTGTGAAGTAGATTATCTATGATTAAACCCTAGAAAAAATACTAAAAATTCAATTTCTTAAGCCTTTGGTGTCATTGCTTACTGTTTTCTTATGTTTCTACATTGACTTGTGCTTCTCGATTACCATCTTATAAGTGATATATTTTATGGCTATGCTAATGTTGGTGACTATTCCCATAACAAAGGCCATTCATATCACAAATTTTCATTATTAGTCGTAATCCTCACTTTGTGTTATGTGCTATGGTCCCTCTTCATGTCTAAGTCCTTTGTTTGAAGCAAGGTGTCAAGCTTTTGTTGGTCCATGTGGTTATGACTCATAATTTTCCAACACTATTTCCTTTTAAAGGTTAAAGGGCCATATTTTGGTTGTTAATTTTAGCACATAGCTCCTTCAAATTAGTGAGTCATCTTTTCAGATCCTTCACAACTCACCATTGTGTGATGATAAGCTACATGATATTACACTAAATATTTGAAGTTTCATGTGTCTCTATGGGGAAACTTTGTGACAAATGGAATCAATATTGAATATTAAAGATTATGCATAGCTACATACATGGCCACCTCCCATTGCATCACTCTCTCTTTGCATCAACAAGTCATCTCATAAGCAACCTTCATAACTCACCATTGTGTGATGTTAAGCCACAAGACAATGCCCGTCCATTTCAAAATCAATTGTCTAAACTTTATTGCAATGCTTTTCCAACCTAGAATTTGTTTTCTCTTGTGCAATGAGTCAAAATATGAGCTATCCATTGGTGGCCCACCATATCCTTGTTGTCTTTTCTTATGAAAAATCACATTTAATCGCATGCTATTCCCCTTGTTTCAGAAAATATGTTATGTGGCACTCTCTAATTACAATGTGTCACCTCTTCGGATTGGTATATCATTGCTTTTTTCATCTCTTGGTTGTGCACTATGTGCTACTCTATTGATTTCATCTTAAAAGTATGATGAATGGATGTGTAATGTTTTGATTTTAAATCCTTTAACCATGCTATTTCACCTCCATTTTACCTACATATGTGTTGCAAGCATGTGCCTAATCGGTGTTCTCATTGATGTCAACATATCTATGTTGTCATTGGTGTCAACTATATCCTTATCTTTTGATTGATTAGAAGCCTTGTATGTTGAGGACATTAAGAAAATTAGCCCCTCCAAAAGAATCAGAAAGGAAACAGTGAATTGTAGTGAAGACAGTGAGTTGCATACTGAAGAACAGTCTAGAAGATTGCTCCACATTTCTTGCAGATTGAAGATCTTGGTCTACAGATTGAAAATTATTTAGAGACATGTCTGAAGATGCTAAATCCTAAGTTTGAGCCTCTGGTATGAAGAATTGAGTGAGTTACATTCACCAGAGTAAAACCTTCTTTTTCTGATTATTCATTGGTGACAAGGAGAAAGTATTTTGTTCTGCATTCCTCTGCATTGAAGTATTTTTCTCTGCAATTCTAGAGGGAAGTCTGGGATGATGATAATTGCCTACAACTATAATGGTTCATGATTTGGCAGCCCGCAAGCTATCTTTCTTTCATGACAGTTGAAGACAGTGAAGTTCATGTGCTCCGGTGTGAAGAATCCCATGGATAAAGTGGTTAGAATTTGTGCGGTTACTCCTGGTAATTAAAATGTGCTTGTGGATGCCTCCTAATCGTGTTCCTACCTTTACATTGGTCTGTGTTAAGGAATTGAGATCGTGTTTGAAGATTATTCCCAGATAATGTAGTGTGTAACCAGTCTTAGCCGACTTGGTTAATTCTAGTGATTGAGGAGATCTATTGAAGATTGTAGAAGCATGTTGTGGCATGGAAGATCATGTTTGAGTCCCAGCTAAGGCATGGAGTGATCCACATACATCTTTACTACATTTCCTTAGCATAATTTTGCACCTATTTTGTAAATGTTTGTAATGCCAACCTTGGAGATTGTTCCAACGGTTGATGAATGTAATGCTAACCTTGATGTACATTCCAAGGTTGATGAATGATATATATACTTGTAATTTGGTCATGGAAAAGATGTCCTTGTGTGAAAATGCGAAGTTAAGTGAAGAATTGTAGAAGGCAGAGCATAGCAAAGGAAGAGTATTGCACTTCAATGGAACTGAATTCAAGCATAGAGTAGATGCTATTATCTCAGTTCAAAACCTTTGGTAGTGAGCCACCCCTTGACAGTGAGCCACCTCTTGGCAATGAGCCTTTTTCTGGGCAATGAGCCCTATTGGAAGTGAGCCTATGATTTTTGGTATTGTTATAACTTATATATCTTGTGGACTAACATCGACCATGGTTTTTCCCTTAATAGGGTTTTCCACATAAAAATCTGGTGTCTCTTGTGTATGATCTTATAATTGTGTTTATGTTTTTGAGTTTATGCTTTCATGATTTAATCATAACAAACAATGGATAAGTGTTTCATGTTTTAAGGTGAATAATTAGTTTAAGATTTGAGACAACTAACTCACCCCCCCCAGTTGTCTGTTTCATTTCAACAATTGGTATTAGAGCAAGGTTCCTCAGAGGCAAGCTTAACCGCTTGAGGTAGATCTAGGATGTTTGACAAGAAGGAAAGTCCACAGTTTGATGGAACAAATTATTCTATCTGGAAGATCCGCATGCAAACCTATCTCATCTGCTTAGGTTTTAACATATGGAAAATAACCCAATCAAAGTATGAAGTACCAAAGGCTGGTCCTAAATTTGAAGATGAGATAAAGGAGTATGAGTTGAATATCAAAGCTAAAGATGCCTTGTTGAATGCCCTATCTGACACAGACATGAAAAAGATCATTGAGCTATATACTGCTCATGAAATCTAGGAGAAGTTGAAGAACCTGTATGAAGGAGATGAATCTGTGAAAAGTGCCAAGTTGCAAATCTTGAAGGTGAAATATGAAAGTTTGAAGATGAGTGAAGATGAGAACATTTCATCCTATATGCAAAAGATTGATGAGCTTGTAAGTGGCATCAAACGTGTGGGAGGTAAGATTGAAGAACCTGAAATTGTGAATAAAATTCTGAGGTCATTGCCTAAATCCTATTGTCATAAGGTGGCTGCAATTGAAGAAATAATGACAGTGACAACAATTACAAAAGATCAGTTTCTTGGGAAGCTAACAACTTTTGAGATGAGGGAACTTAGTGATTCACTTCCTAAGACAAAGACTGCTTTCAAGGCCAGCACTTCACAAAGGCCTTCCAGACTTGATAAGTAAAAAGGTGGAATCGGATTATGAGCTTGAAGAAATGGAGGAAAATATTGTTAGTAGTCTGGCTAGAGGTACTAGTAAGTTCAAAGGAAAATTACCTTTCAAATGTTTTACTTGTGGTAAAATTGGTCATTATGCCTCTAGATGTCCTGAGAGAGTTTGAAAAAGGTCTAAGAATAGACCTAGGATTCCAAAGAAATGTTATTATGTTAAAGATTTTGATGATGAAGGAGTAATAGATGATGAATCAGATAATGGTACTACTATTGGAAATGAATGCTTGTTCACTACTATTAAAGAAGAAACTGTGTCTACTAATCTTGATAGCTATATGAAGGAAGGAAAACTAGTGGAGGAAAGTGCCTTGGTTGTTCAAGTTGTGCAAGACAAAGATGAATGGGTTATTGATAGTGGATGCTCTCATCACATGTCTGGTGATAAAAGTAAGTTCATAAGTTTGGTAAGATATGATGGAGGACTAGTTAGGTTTGGAGATGATACAACTAGTAAGATTTGTGGAAAAGGATCTATTTCTTTTGATAGCAAGCATAACACTGATGATGTCTTATATGTGAAGGGATTAAAACACAATCTGTTGAGTGTTGGTTAGATGTGTGGCAAAGGTTATGATCTTAGATTCTAGGACAATGGATGCAAGATCTTGGAAAGCTTCGGAACAGTGATTGCAACTGGTAAGAAGACAAGAGGTAACATTTATCATTTGAAAGGGACTCATGAATATTGTATGTTGGCTCAAAATGATGAAAGTTGGTTGTGGCATAGAAGGTTGTGTCATATCAATTTTGACAACATTGTGAAGATAAGTTCCACTCAGGCTGTAAGAGATTTGCCCAAGCTTGTGAAGCATGCTAATACATTGTGCAAGAAGTGCCAATTTGGAAAATAGACAACAAGTTTCAAGAGCAAGGACTGATCTATTGATGGACTACTGGAATTAGTGCATACAGATCTATGTGGAGCTACCAGAGTAAGAAGTCTGCAAGGAGATAAGTATTTCATGTTGTTAATTGATGATCATTCTAGAATGACTTGGGTTACCTTCTTAAAAGAAAAAGTAGAAGCCCTAGAAAAGTTTAAAGCATTTAAGGCAATGGTTGAGAATGAGCTAGATTTGAAGATCAAGTGCTTAAGGTCTGATAGAGGTGGAGAGTTTACATCAAATGAGTTTAACTTCTATGAGGAACAAGGGATAAAGAGACAGTTATTTGCACCTAGGACTCCACAACAAAGTGGAGTAGTTGCAAGGAAGAACAAGACAGTTCAAGAGGCTATTAGAACAATGATGAAGGAGGCTGACCTACCAAAAGTATATTGGAGAGAGGCAATTCACACTGCTGTATACATCCTAAATAGAGTCCAAGTCAAAGGTAATAGTTCTAAGACTCCTTATGAATTGTGGCATGGTAAAGTTCCTACTGTAAAATATTTCAAAGTTTTTGGTAGTAAGTGTTATATCAGAAAAGATGAAAATCTAGGTAAGTTTGATGCAAGATGTGATGAAGGTATCTTCCTTGGATACTCTACCAAGAGCAAGGCCTACCAATGCTACAATGATAGGTTGAAGAAGATCATTAAGAGTGCAAATGTCAAAGTTGATGAAAGCAATGAAAAGGTATCAAGTGGATATGAATCTGATGAACCAGATGTCCCTACAAGCAAAGTAGTAATGCAGCAAGAAGAAAACTCAGAGGAAGAAGAAGAACAAGTTCTAAAAATCATTACTAAGACACCCAGGTATGTGAAGTTAAATCACTCTGAAGATCAAATCATAGGAGATAAGAGTAAAGGAGTTCAAACCAAAAGAAGAGCTGCTGAAGAACAAGTTAATTATTGTTTGATTTCTCAAGTGGAACCAAAAAATTTAAATGAAGCATGTAGTGATGAAAACTGGGTAAATGCTATAAAAGAAGAATTGATGCAGATAGAAAAGAATTAGACTTGGGATCTTTTCCCAAGACTGGAAGACAAGAATGTGATTAGTACCAAATGGGTCTTCAGGAACAAAATGAATGAGAATGGTGAAGTGGTAAGAAATGAAGTAAAGTTGGTATGCAAGGGATACTCTCAGGTTGAAGGAATAGATTTTGAGGAAACTTTTGCACCTGTGGCAAGGATTGAAGCAATAAGAATGTTTCCAGCATTTGCAACCTACAAGGATTTCAAGGTATATCAGACGGATGTCAAGTCATCATTCTTTAATGGAGAATTGGATGAAGACATTTACATTGAACAACCGAAAGGATTTCAATCATCAGATCAGGGTGACATGGTGTGCAAATTGAAGAAAGCATTGTATGGATTGAAACAAGCTCCTAGAGCCTGGTATGCAAGGTTAGATAAGCATTTGTTACAATTGGGATTCAGTAAAGGTACTGCAGATAGCAATCTCTATTTCAAAATCAATGATGAGCAAATCCTAATTGTTGAAGTCTTTGTTGATGACATTATCTTTGGAGGCAATGAAGGTATGTGCATGAAGTTTGCTAATGATATGCAAAGTGAATTTGAAATGTCTATGTTTGGTGAGATGAATTTCTTCTTAGGTCTACAAATCAATCAATTAGATAAAGGTATCTTCATTTCTCAGTCTAAGTATTTGAAAGAGTTGTTGAAGAAGTTTGGGATGGAGGACTCCAAACTAGTAAGCACTCCCATGGTGACTGGTTGCAAACTAAGCAAAAATGATGATTCACCTATGGCAGATCAGAAAAGGTATAGATCCATGATTGGAGGATTGATTTATTTGACTCAAACTAGACCTGACATAATGCATGCAGTTTGTCTTGTGGCAAGATTTCAAGCAGAGCCTAAAGAGTCACATGTGATGGTAATCAAGAGGATATTGAGATATTTGAAGGGCACACCAGAGCATGGCTTGTGGTATCCAAAGGATAATGATTTCACCCTTAGAGCATACATAAATGTTGATTGGGCTAGAGATATGGATGACAGGAAAAGTACTAGTGGAGGTGCATTCTTCTTGGGAAGCAGATTAGTTTCATGGTTGAGCAAGAAGCAAGACTCAATCTCCTTGTCCATTGTAGAAGCAGAGTAGATTGCAACAACATGTAGTTGCACTCAAGTGTTATGGATGAAGCAGACATTAAAAGACATCAAAGTTGTGTATGAAGATCCAATTATAATCTTTTGTGACAATACAAGTGCCATAAACATATCCAAGAATCTAATGATGCACTCAAGGACAAAACACATATCCATAAGATATCATTTCTTGAGGGAAAAGGTGATAGAGAATGAAGTCAAGTTGGAGTATGTATCTACAAAAGATCAGATTGCAGACATCTTTACTAAGCCTCTGCCTAAGGATACTTTTGAGTATCTCAGAGAAAAGTTAGGGGTCATCACCCCTCCTGCTCTGAACTAAGGTACACAGAAGTGCATCAATCCAGTGATGCTTGCAATTTCATTCTTTAAACCGGATTGATCATTTGGTAGCTACATCTTAGGGGGAGTAGCTAATGAGATCAGTAAGTATTGCAATATTGTTGATAGGGGGAGTAATAAAGAAAAGTAAGGTCAGAGAAAAGTCTAGTTCTATCAGAGCAGCAGAATGCAAGTATGTGCCCTTTTCCATTAATGTTAAAGGGGGAGAGAATTCATGTGAAAAACTTAGGTAGAAAAGAATGCAGATGTGTGAAGAGTAAGGGGAGAATCTTGTCTTGATGGTAGTTACAATTTTTCACATCATATGTTGCCATCAATGACAAAAAGGGAGATTGTTGCAAGTATGTGCCTAATCGGTGTTGTCATTGGCGTCAATTGTATCCTTATCTTTTTATTGATTAGAAGCCTTGTATGTTGAGGACATTGAGAAAATTAGCCTCTCCGGAAGAATAAGAAAGGAAATAGTGAATCACACTAAAGACAGTGAGTTGCATACTAAAGAACAGTCCAGAAGATTACTCCGCATTTCTTGCAGATTGAAGATCTTGGTCTACAAATTGAAAGTTATTTAAAGGCATGTGTGAAGATGCTAAATCCTGAGTTTGAGCCTCTAGTATGAAGAATTGAGTGAGTTACATTCACCAGAGTAAAACCTACTTTTTCTGATTATTTATTGGTGACAGGGAGAAAGTATTTTGCTCTACATTCCCCTGCATTGAAGTATTTTGCTCTGCAGTTCTAGAGGGAAGTCTGGGATGATGATAAGTTCCTATAACTACAATGGTTCATGATTTGGTAGTCCACAAGCTATCTTTCTTTCATGATAGTTGAAGATAATGAAGTTCATGTGCTCTGGTGTGAAGAATCTAATGGATAAAGTGGTTAGATTTTGTATGGTTGCTCCTACTAATTACAACATGCTTGTGGATGCCTCCTGATCATGTTCCTACCTTTACATTGGTCTGCATTAAGGAATTGAGATCATGTTTGAAGATTATTCTCAGATAATGTAGCATGTAACTAGTCTTAGCTGACTTGGTTAATTCTAGTGATTGCGGAGATCTATTGAAGATTGTAGAAGTGTGTCGTGGCATGGAAGATCATGTTTGAGTCCCAGCTAAGGCATGGAGTGATCCGCATACATCTTTACTACATTTGCTTAGCATAATTTTGTACCTATTTTGTAAATGTTTGTAATGTCAACCTTGGAGATTGTTCCAATGGTTGGTGAATGTAATGCCGACCTTGATGTACATTCCAAGGTTGATGAATGATATATACTTGTAATTTGGTCATGGAAAAGATGTCCTTGTGTGAAGATGTGAATTTAAGTGAAGAAGTGTAGAAGGCAGAGCAGAGCAGAGGAAGAGTATTGCACTTCAATGGAACTAAATTCAGGCATGAAGTAGATGCTATTATCTCAGTTCAAAACCTTTGGCAATGAGCCACCCCTTGGAAGTGAGCCACCTCTTGGCAGTGAGCCTTTTTCTGGGTAGTGAGCCTCTGATTTTCAGTATTGTTATAACTTATATATCTTGTGGACTAACATCCACCATGGTTTTTCCCTTAACAAGGTTTTCCACGTAAAAATCTGGTGTCTCTTGTGTATGATCTTGCAATTGTGTTTATGTTTATGAGTTTATGCTTTCATGATTTAATCATAACAAACAGTGGACAAGTGTTTAATGTTTTAAGGTGTAGAATTAGTTAAAGATTTGAGACAACTAATTCACCCCCCTCTTAGTTGTTTGGTTCATTTCAACAATATGAACCAACCATTAATGCAAGCTCTGCATATTCATAATCAACCCAGCTGCATAATTCTATTTACCCATGAATCCTAGAGTTATGAATCATTGAATTCCCCTCAATTCAAGTGCAAAAAATGACAAGTTGTAGATAGATTTCTAGTATTTAAAATATGCCATTGTCAACAAGTCTCTTTAGACAAAAGGAGTTGTAGAGGATAAAACTAGAAGAGATTTAGGGGAAAAGTACGAGTGTTTCTCATCTCATATAGATACAACCTAAAAATTCTAATTCAATTTTCCATTTCTTTGTGTCATATCCCTCACATATAGTTGTTATATGTAAAATTGTAAATTTCTTAGGTTTCTTAATCTAGTTCCATAGGTGTCTAGATTTTGTCATGTTACATTTTGAAAATTTATTGACCTAGTGTCATTACCTAGATCATTGCCCCTAAAATTTATTTCAAAAACCTAAAAATCTATACACTAAGTCTTCTTATCCCCTCACCATTGAATCTAAATCATCCAAATGTATATCTACTCAAGACCCAACCAAGAAACTCCCATGGGCAAGGACAAAGAAATTCAACAGGGTGTAAGAACCTAAAAGGTTTTTTGTGTTGGATGTTTTATGTTTTCATTTTAACCTTTTAAGTGGTTCTTTTAGAGTGTGATTGTGTGTGCAAACAAGATAAAAATTAGTGTTTCTTAAGACCATCTCCAAAGAGCCTAACACTAATTTACAACCACTAGAGTTGGAAATAACAATTGACATGACATGACAAACTATGCTCAAATTAGATAATCAAGATGCACAAATTGACAAATTAGGTAAATGACTAAGTATAGAAATCAAATATTAGTTAAAGAGTGGATATAGATTTACCTATGGAATGTAATGGTTTGATAAGAATATGTTTATAATCATGTCTAGAGGTTGCCTATAGAATTTGGGAACCTCAAGATCAAGGGAGTCAAGGCCACCCAAGACCTAACAACCAACATGCCAACATTGAACTCTCCTCATGGCCACCATAACAACATTGATCAGAGGGGTGATCTTGTCCAAGAAGGTGGTGGGGCCCTAAAACTTGTCAATAATGCTCTTGACAGATGTTCCAATCTTCTTAGAGGTATATGCCTATCCAGGAATAATAGAGCACATGTGATTTAATGCAAATTTACAAGGTCCTAATACAAATGAGTGAAACAAATAATGCAACTTGGAATGATGGAATGGTTTCACTTCGTAAATGGAAAGATGGGGTCTTAAAACTAATGATGAATGTTGATAACAACATGTAATAGTGTCTCAAGAAATATTAGCTTATGACCTACAAGGGAAGTAAAAAACAAACAACAAAATTTCTATTCTTGAATGATGACAAAAGATAGACAAATTGAAATAAAAAGACCACATTCAATTGACAAATTCTTGATTTTTGAGCATGTGTAGGTCCTAGAGATTGATATTTACCTATAGCAGGAAACTAGACCTTAGAATCACTTTTTAAGGGCCTTAAATCAAGAAGTGGTGGCCTATTGGGTGGCCTTGACCCTATTTGACAACCAAAAATATGGCCTTAATCACCTACAACTTTAAAGAGATTTTATTTATCAGCTTAAGGGGCACTTTCCTTCTACAACTTGTTCTGGAAGTCTTTAAAATCTTTTTTAAATGACTTGCAAGCTAATTTTGTAAGCGAAAACCTTACAAAATAAATGGTTAAGGGTGAGTTTGCCTCAGTCAATCCCCTTGTGGGATTTCAAGCTTAATCCACATCAACATACTAACAATAAATAGGCTAATAAACTAATATATGCAATAAAATCAATCATAATCAAAGAATAAATAAATAAAACCTTTATGATGATGCCAATGGGTAATGGAAACAAGGTGAAAACATAAAAAGGGCTATGTGGCTTCAAAGTGGACTTAAATGGAAGGGAGAAAACACACGTCTAAAGCACTATGAAAAGGGTTTGATATGAAAATGGAAAACAATACTCAAGGATGGTAGACAAGGATGAGCATCCACATAAGAAAGACAAAGGGTGATGGAAAACACAACAAAATGGTGGGCTGACAAGGTGGGGGCTTGATGGAAATGGAGAGGGATGGTATAGGATATGAAATCAAAAAATGGAAGTGGGTTGAAGGAAATAAGAAGGGGGATGAGACACACAAAAGATATGATTCAACAATGGAGATGGAGAGGGTAGGAGATGGAAAAATGGGCTTAAATGGAAAATAACCTATAGAAATATCAGAAAATTATATGAATTTCAAACAAAAACATAAATGGAAATTGTTGACCCATGGAAAACCCTTGAAATGAACCACCTAGTGATGAAGATTTTGTTACAAAATTATCCAAGGACCTAATAAACTAGTAAAAGCACCAAAGGTGCTATCAAATGGTTGATAGGCATAAATATTTATAAGTCTATCACTAAATAATATATATATTTATATTTTTACTATAAAGTCATTATATATATATATATATATATATATTTTATTTTTACTATAAAGTCATTATATTTATATTTCTCATTTCCCATTCTTCTGCCTCCTTCAACATTTCAATCCATAGTGGTACAGGTTCCTTAAAAACAATTGAATGACATTTCTTATCCATGGGATTATATAACAAGGCTTTAACAACTCATCAATCAAAGTCATGGTCTAGCTCTCTAAATACTCTAAAACATATTGTTTTGAGAAACTAAAATTATATCTTGATTCCTTCCAACCAGTACACTGTATGAAAACGTGTCTTATTAGAGTACAAGCTTGTGTTCATATTTGGCTCCACATGGCATCACCAATAATCTTCATGACAACATTGTCCATGTTTGAAATGATAGAAATACTTTGCATCTCTTACAACAATTTCTCTTGTAGCAATCTTGGAGATAAACTTGGTTGCAGTGTTCTTGACAACTGTAATTGTTGTTCCAGGAAAAGTATTTAAAAACCTGAGTGCAATTGACAACTCCCTATGGTGATAGAGGAACAAATTCCTCCTCCTCCCCCTCCACATGATTCGATACAAAATTTTCATCTGCAATGTACCCTACTACCTTCATTTTTAAGACAACTTCTCTAACTTTTCATATATTTCATGTTTTTGTGGGGGCAGATCTGTCTTTTACACAAATTAAGCATGTACCATATTGTGGACTTCAATCCAACTGCATCTAGGTATATTTTTAATCCCTCCATCTTCTATTGATTTTCTTATCGTTTGATGGTCTCCCCACCTACCCACTTCAACACACATACATTTGACAAAAGAACATAAGGTGTAACATTTTTAGGGTTCAACTCAAAAAAAATTACTGCCACAAATTCTTCTAGCATTATATTCTTACTTGACTGACAAGTGTCAATCAAACACATCCACGCAATTGCATCAGGTTTTATTGGCATTTTGATGATAAAGTTAAGGGTTTCCTCAAGATAGCCGACACCACCAAGAAAATCAACCATGTGTTAGGGTAAAATAGGATCAACAATGAATATGCAATAAACAACATCAAATACCCATAACTCAATAGAATAATGAAACTAAGAAAGATTGAATGAAATGAAGCAATGAATAAAACAATGCAAACCTTCCTTGAATCGAAGCTTCTATTGTTGCCTATCAAGATCGTCCTTGTTTGTATGAAGTAGGCCCTCAGAGAGTGCACTCCTTTGCTGTTTTCAAGAATGTCGATAGTGAATGGCTGTGGTGATAAATGTGCAATGAAGAGGAACTTCAAAGCTTTGGGTGATCTCAAGCAAATGGTATTGGGGTGCCAAAGGCACGTTGGTGAATTTCTGTAGAGTAACAATACGAATAGCCTGGATGAATAGAATGGGAGGATGAAGCTTCTTTTATAGACTCAGAAGAATGAGAATCAATGGTTGAGAGGAGATATGAAGATCAACGGCTGAGGATGGTTGAGGAATGTGCAACTAGTAGAAATATGACAAGTGTCTCAGCTCCATCATAAAAGAGGGGATGTGACAACATTGATTGGAGAGTTAACTCTTTTAATCGAATAGTTAACAAATTTGATTAGTCAGTTGGAAGAATGAATTATGGAATTGATTGAATGGATTGAGGGATTAACTCAATTGACTGGTTAGTTAACACTTTTGATTGATTAGTTAACTAACTTTTGATTTGAGAAGAAATAGGACATGTGGGTGAGGGAAAAATAGGTAATTAAATATTTAATATATTTAATTACATGTGCAACCCGATGAGGTGGACAAGGTGAGGTGGAAAAGTGAGGTGTAAGTGTGAGGTGGATTTTTGAAATTAGAACTTAGGATAGAGGAATTTGGATAAATTAAATAATTTAGGATTATTTAATTGTGTAGGACCTTTAGAAGAATTTTAATTAAATAAATAGATTTTATTTAATTACGGAACAATGAACTGATTAAATAAATTTAGAATATTTATTTAAATGATAGAAGAATGGAATAAATATTTAGAATATTTATTTAGAATGAATCGTGTCATTTTTAGGCGTATACATTTTGCCCCTCTTTGATGCAATGCAGTTTACAGCGTTGCTTCAAAGAAATCGATAGTTTGATAGTGATACATGCCCCGGTTTGCCCCTGGTACAAGTTTAATGACGATAGGATGCCCCCTCGGGAGATTGGACGGGGAGAAGGTAGAAGGCATGAGACGGACAATCTCACGATGAAGAAGGTTAGGTTTGAAGAAAATGGGATGAAGAAAAGAGTCGAATGATACATGATGCAAGAAGAATGATGACACACACAAGCAAGCGAGCAAGTATGCACAAATGATACAAGAACAAACAAGGTATTGCCCCTGTCAAGCAGTAAACCAATGATATACTAATAACGACGTACGACAGTGTTGTCATGGCAGGGAATGATATATCCCTAGACCAACATGGCAGGCGTGTTGTCATGGCGGGGAATGATAGATCCCTAGAGCAACATGAAGGATAGTGTCTGGTTTCAGGAAATGAAGCATGTCGTGTAAGACACATTTATTGGTCTGATTTCGACAATGCAACATCTTGTATAAGACAATTGATTGATTAACTGATCGAGTTGGTTTATGACCAGACAAGGATCAAGACCACTGATTGTGATTGGATCATTTGTGCAAGATTGACTTGACTTGATTGGTATGGATTAAGGATGGACCTTGCATTTGGATCATTGCTCAGACTGACTGATGAAAGATATGATGATAGATAGAAATCTGATGGATAGAAGAAAGACTCGATAGAAGGACTCACAAGCTTTTGTAAACATTGATACTCTGCATTTTGTGGAGCTTTTATTGCATGGGATATGGTATGGATGTATAATGGATGCAAATGGTGTTTGCTTTTGGAGTGCTTTATTTCATCATTGGGTGATTTATTTTTGGTACATTTTCTAAAATGTTGTAAGTGAATACAAGCATCGAGGTATAATTGAACCGAGATGACCTGAGTACCACTTACATGATTTTGATTTGGCAAGTAAATACAAGCATCTAGTCAAAATTGAATCTAGATGACCTGAGTACTTCTTACATGTCAACAAATAAGGATTGCCCCCATTCATGTTAGACCTTTGATATCCTTGATGATCTTTTGCCGATCATGTCCTTAGACAAGGTGTCACATTACTAAGGTGGAATCCGCAGATAGCAAACAAAGAAAAATGATCATGCCCCCATCATAGCATCTCTAGCTTTTGGCATCCTTGAGTAGCATAGAAAGACATGATAACAAAAATCAAGACTCTATAACATAACCCTGATTTCAAGCCGCAAAACATTCTAGCATTTAGATGTGTTTTCCTTGCTGTAATTTAGATAGAATCAGTTAGAAGACCTTGGGTATTTGCGTTGCTTTAGATAGGTTAAGATGTTCATAGTCAAGATTTCTGCTTGAAGCACGGGTTTTGCTTGCATTTGCTTGTGTGGTGAGAAGATTGCACAATCCTTATTGGGGAGACGGACCCTAAGGGACTGACCTAGTGCCTCGGGGGCTCATTGCTAAATGGCCTTGCCTACGTGACAATGCAGAGGCAACGTAGTTCAGGGTAAACCCTAATGGACCATCGATGGACTAGAAGAAAGATGACATGAAAGACGATCAGAAAGGGGATGAATGGGACCACGGGAGCCTCGGGGGCGCATTAGAATAATGGCCTTGCCTACGTGATGGCGCAGAGGCAACGTAGTTCACGGACTTGGACCATGGACATTGACGAGAGACACTATGTTAGGCTCACATTGAGGAGACGGTATGGGACAAAACCTTGGTTAACAAGGCCACAAGGAGAGTATCAAGCCATGATAGGTAACTGTCAAGTGTTTATTGTGGGACAACTATGGGTCGAATGGAAAATGAGCGAAGGAAGAATGTGTTGGTTTTTCTTCTGAATCAGCATTAGGATTTGCCACTTCTAATGCACAGGCAGATTCAGCCAACTAAATACAGGAGGTTGCGTGAGTTGCCTCCCCTTCACTTCTGGTTCTGCCGCACCAAGGGGGGTATCCCTATAACTCAAGATGTAACCTTGACTAGCTCAAAGATAGAAAGATCTAACTTGACAACAACAGGCAGAATACTCTCATGTATGAACCAAGATCTGTATGATAGATCACAAGGCTGGCAACATTCTTGGACATGATATCTGGTTGGGTATGAGAGCATGCAGGGGGTTCCTAATCCTACTCCTACAACTAACAGGTGGAAGTATGAAATGGTTTAGTTTGAATTTTGGATGCAAAGCTGGACATGGTTGTAACACAAACACAAAGCAAGATTGGTGCCTATCCAGGGCCTGGAGTCAGTAGACATACACCTGTGAATGATCAGCATGAACAACTAAAACTGGATTTCAGGGGGATATACATGATATCTGCCTTACAGATATCTCCCAATAAAGAGTGTTAAGTTATCTCTACTTATGGCATCCCTACTACAGTATACCCTTCCCAATGTTCAACCTGAAAACAGTTTAATCTACCCCTTGAGCAGAAGTTAAAAGATCAGACATTCAACATAGGAATTCTATGCTCTAGAATCTAAACATTACCCAAATATCCAGATTCAGAAGAAGAATACATGCAATACTGGAGATAGAATTAACAAAACACATGCTAAGATAGCATTACTCATATAAGATTAACCATGAAATCAGTGGATTCATGCCAAATCGTACAACAGGAGATACATAAACTCACAAGTTAGACTGTACAGAGCAACCAGATCAGCTGGTTTTGGATTACAGAGCCAAAAATCTTCAACTTTCAACAACCTTGAATGAATAACACCGTCTGCATTATATAGCAGGAGGGTGTATTCAGCATTAACTACCAGGTTGACCAAAAGTCCCGCCAGATACACAGTATCAGGAAAATGGCACTCAAACACTACCAGATTGGCGCCCAAACATGAATGCAGCAGGTAGGGGAAGAGACAGGAAGATATCTTGAGCCCTGCGCCACTGTCCGCTGATGTACACCTTCAATCGGGTACTAGATCCGCCCATACCTCTGCAACCTTCACCATTAATGGCGCACCAACCCGCGGCCTCGGGAAAACGTCAAACAGTCGATCGCAACCATTTCCCGCCGAGATTCATCATCATGATATTCGAAAATGCAGGAAATCAATTATCCCACATGCACCCTGCAGCAACCTCATTAACACTTTATATATTAGGTCATGAGCATATATCATGTCGGTGCTTTTGCTCCTGACGACACTAGTATAAGACTTCATCATCATCCTCCTCCAGCAGCATGATATCCTGTTGCCCGAAATATCACCCTGACGTCAGCATCATATCGCCATATCACCTGCATGATAATCGCCTTCATCGGCACAACCTGATCCATCGGAGGAACATCCTCCTGCTGAGCCTATACCAAAAGTCTGGCCGATGAACATCCTGATGACGTCATCATCATATCATGCTGACGTCATCATCATATCTGCCTACTGCGCACCTCCTCATATCCGGATGACATCATCATCATGTTTGCAAATATCGGGAGATCTCCACAAGATGATCTGTGTTAGAAATATGACCCCCCCGGACCTTGATGACGTCATCATCATATCGACATCAGGATGATATTCAGAAGATAACCAGATATTTGGAAATATCATCCTGATGCACAAACATCATGTTGCACTATAGCTCCACTATAAGATCGGGGCGATAGATGAATATGATGATGCTTGAAAAGATCACCCCCACTAGATAATACACGAAGCCGGCAGGCGGATATCTCCTTGATATCAGCATCATCATGACGCTGGAACAAACATACACCCAAGTGCTATGAAAATATCACCCCCTCCTTCGGAAATATCATGATGCAGATAGGCAGAAAAATAGATATCACCTTGTCATAAGAATGACGTCAGCATCATCAGGATGACAAAACAACGAACAAGTGATACAACATCATCAGGATGATATTGACTAAGATCATCCTGACGTTCAAAATATGATGACCCCCAGTGAATATCGGGTCACACTTAGAACTCTTCAACAACATCATCAGGATGATCATAACCAAGATCACCCGATGATAAAAATATCACCCCGGCGAAAAATCACGAAGGCAGAAAATATGATGACCCCCGCAAGCAACACGGTGATAACTGGAAATATGATGATGATGACGACGACCCTTAAGAAAAAACAAGTCAGGTCGAACAACTCAAGGAATAACCCCTTCAGAATATCGGGGCAACATCATCATCATGTTTGGGCAAGGTGATAATTGGAAGATCACCGGATACTTGAGAAATCACCCCCGCAAACTAATCAAGGCGCACTGTAGCTCATCAGCAGGATCAGGATGATATCCAAACATCACCCGATAGTGAAATATGATGATCCTGATGAGAAACCGGTCGACAGAAAACATGATGATGATGACCTTCATCGAAGCAAACATGATGATGATGACCTCCTCCTCAGGAAAATATGATGATGCAGCTGAAAAATGCTGAGGAGGTCCAATACTTAGAACATTTTTTGGATACTTAGGGAGAGTGCCTGCATGAAAATTGCTCAAAAAACTGCCAGTCAATTCAGGCACTAACAGAATGGACTCAAGGTGATTGGATTCCCAAAGATGGAGAAGGCGGTTCATCACAAGTAACACCTGTTAACCAGGTTTTCATCACTTGCTTTTATTTGCACAAGAAGCTAGAAAGTAAACATGACGCCTGTTTGCCAGGTTTTCATCATGCTACCTATCCAAGGTGCCTGTTTGCCAGATTTTCACTGAAGGACAATTTTTTTGTATGCTTTCTATTTTTTCTAATTTTTTTGTATTTTCTCTTTTTCACTTTTTTGATTTTTTGATTTTATTATGCCCCCTTGCATTGGGGTTCTCCTAGGTATAGAACCGGCGAAGGTGCATGCTGTTGATTGGATTATCGAACAACTCACCCTCTGATGTTGCCAACTAATATGCCCCCGATTCGTAAGCAGCTACAATCACATAGGGCCCAAACCAGTTAGGTTCGAACTTGCCTTTCTTTTCTCTGTCTTGTTGATTGTGAGGATTCTCTTTGAGAATGAGGTCCCCAACCTTAAAGCATCTTGGGCGAACCTTGTGGTTATAGCTTCTTGACATCATCTGTTGATATGCTTTGAGATGATCGAAGGCTTTTTGTCACCTTTCTTCTAGTAGTTCTAGTTCTTGTGACCTGGAGACTCTGTATTCTTCGTCTGATATGAGACCTTTCATCGACACCCTAAGAGATGGTAGTTTGACCTCAATGGGGATGATGGCTTCTGAACCATAGACAAGGGCGTAGGGTGTAGCACCTGTGGGAGTGCGTATACTGGTTCTGTAGGCCCACAGAGTGGGATTGAGTTGGACATGCCAATCACGGCCAGCATCATTGACAGTCTTCTTTAGGATTTTCAGAATGGTTTTATTTGATGCCTCAGCTTGGCCATTACCTTGGGGGTAGTATGGAGTGGAGAAGCAATGTTGGATTTTGAAACGCTCACAAAGTTCCTGGACATCCTAATTTTTGAATGGTCTTCCATTATCTGTGATAATGGATGAAGGAATGCCATATCTGTAGATAATGTAATTCAGGATAAAAGAGGAAATTTGCTTGCCTGTGACGATGGTGAGGGGAACGACTTCAATCCACTTTGTGAAATACTTAGTGGCGGTTATGATGAATTTGTGGCCATTGGAAGAGGATGGATGAATCTTTCCCACAAGGTCAAGTCCCCATTGGCAAAAGGGCCAGGGTGTCGTTAAAGGTCTCAACTCTTGAGCAAGTGCATGGATCAGGTTCCCGTGTATTTGGCACTGTTTGCACTTTTTGACGAACTAATATGAATCCATTTCCATGTTTGGCCAGTAATAACCCAAATGCATGAGTTTCTTGGCTAAGGAAGGACCGCTGGAGTGTGTCCCGCAGATCCCTTCATGTACGTCTCGCAAGGCAGTTATGGATTCTTCTTGTTCTAAACAACGAAGCAAAGTACCATCGAGACCACGTCGGTATAGGGTATCGGCTATGATGGTGTAGCGAGGGGTTTGTCGTATGAAAGTTCACTTTTGGTTGGAAGAGACGTCAGGTGGGAGGATGTTGTCCTTGAGGTAAGTGTAAGTCTTACCGTACCAAGGTGAATCAGATCTGACTAGAAGGCAGATGGAATGGGTTTCAAGAAGATCATAAGCTGGTAGTTGGATAGTTTCCACTAAGAACTCATACTGTGACTCATTTTCAGGTATTTCTAGAAGAGAGGCTATGGTAGCCATTGCATCGGCCGCCTTATTCTCAATCCTAGGTATTTGTTCAAAGGAGATGGTCCCGAAGTGTTCTTTGAAGTCATCAACCATTCGTTTGTATGGGATGAGATTTTCATCTTTGGTTTGATACTTATTGTTGACCTGGTTGATGATAAGCTGAGAATCACCATAGACATGTAGTTCTTGGATTTTCCACTTAGTCGCCCTCTTGAGACCAATTACCAAGGCTTCCTACTCCACTATGTTATTGGTGCATGGAAATAACAAACGATAGGACATCAGAATTGTGTCGCCTTGAGGAGTTATAAATAGGATACCTGCCCCCAATCCATGGTTTGTATAAGACCTGTCAAAGTAGAGTTTCCAGGAAGATGTTGACACGTTGAATAAGGATTCGTCTGGAAATTCAAACTGCATGGGCTTGCTATCTTGTAATGGTGCATCTGCTAGTTGGTCAGCTATGATTTGTCCCTTGATGGCTTTTCTATCCACATATTTGATGTCATACTCACTGAGAAGAATTACCCATTTTGCTAGGCGACCTGTGAGAGCTACTTTGCTGAGGAGGTACTTCAGTGGGTTGATTTTGGCAATGAGTTTTACTGGGTGTGCAAGCATGTAATGTTAGAGTTTTTGTGAAGCAAAAACTACTACGAGACATGATCTTTCTACTTGTGAGTATTGCAACTCGTATCCCACTAAAGTTTGACTAATGTAGTATACAGCTCTTTCCTTGTTCTCATAATCTTACTGCGCTAGAAGAGCTCCAAGAGCAGTAGGTGTAGTGGATATGTAGAGAATGAGAGGTTTCCCTTGGATTGGAGGCATGAGAATGGGTGGATTCATAAGGTACTCCTTTAGCTTGTTGAATGCTTCTTCACACTGCTCATCCCATTTAAATGGAATGTTTTTGTGCAGGAGATGGCTGAAAAGTTGGCACTTGTCTGCCACCTATGATATGAATCTGCGGATGGCCTGCAGCTTGCCCTGTAGGGATCTCAACTGAGTTAGAGTCTTGGGTGGTGGCATGTCCATTATAGCTTTGACCTTCGCAGGGTCTACCTCTATTCCGTTTGCCGACATGATGAAGCCTAGTAGCTTGCCTGAAGTTACCCCAAACACACATTTCTTTGGGTTCAGTTTGACTTGGAATTGGTCCAATCTTTGAAAAACTTTTTCTAAGACATCCAGGTGTGAGTACCTTGTGAGAGACTTTTCTAGGATATCGTCGACATAGTCTTCCATAGTCACATGCATCATGTCATGAAATATAGTAGTCATAGCTCTTTGATATGTGGCACCTGCATTTTTCAGCCCAAATGGCATGACATTCCAACAAAAGGTACCCCAGGGGCAAGTGAAAGCTATCTTGTGTTGGTCCTCTGGTGCTATTTTGATTTGATTATACCCTGAGAATCCGTCCATGAGTGATAGCATTGTATGTCCTGCAGTTAGGTTGACTATGATATCGATGTTTGGCAATGGAAAGTCATCCTTTCGGCATGCTTTGTTTAAGTCTTGAAAATCATTGCATAGTCAAACTTGGCCATCTGGTTTGGATATTGGCACTATGTTGGATATCCATTCTAGGTAATCTATGGCTCTGATGAACCCCACATCCAGCAATTTCTTGAGTTCTTCTTTGACCAAAAGTGCTATGTGAGGATGCATTTTTCTCAGCTTCTGCTTTACTGGCTTTACTCCTGGATCCAATGGCAGATGATGTAGAATTAAGTTTGGGTCTAGACCTGGCATGTCTGCATATGACCAAGCAAAGCTGCCTCTCTTCTTCTTAAAGAACGGTACAAACTTGGTTTTCTTTGGTGGTGTGAGAGATTTGGCAAAGTGGATAATCTTGGGTTGTTCTTCTGTTCCAATATTCACGGGCTCTGTTGGTTCCACAACAATCTATGACCTTTCCTGGTACATATCACTAGGGAGAGTGTCAAGCATTCCATCGTCAGGTGCCACAGTTGGGTTTTCACCTTTGGATATGTCCTTTCTTTTTACTGTTTTGTGATCTGACACTGCTGCAAGGCAGTTTTCACTGTCAGATCTATTTTTGATCTTGATATTTTTGCAATTGGAAGGCTTCGCACCCTCCCCAAAGTAAGCCACGGTATTCAATTCAATAGCAAAACTAGCTTTATGATCTCCCTTGGGTAAGTGGTCCCTAAGTTCCATATAATCAATGTAAGCATCGTCGTTTTGGAACATGTCTAGTTGGGGAGTTCCTTGCAGATCCCAGTCAATAAGTTCAGGGTGCAAGAGGGGAAGGGAGTCGGATGATAGACTTGATTCATTGATGGTGTGAATGGAAATGTTAGGAGCATTGGCAGGGGTAGTGTTCAGGGTGGTACTTTCCTCCAAGTTGTTTATTGCAATGGAATTTAAACTTTCCTCGAAAGCCATAATCTCAGGGATGGGCAAATCAAACTCCAGTGGTCTGTTCCGTTGTGTTTGTCCCTCACGGTAGGGGCTAAGAGTTTGGATGGTGTTGACCTCTTTGTCATCGTAGGAGTGCTCTTTTAGCTCATCCCACTCATACGCATTTGAATCTGTATCGCTGTCAACTTGGAGTGTTTGAATTGTTTCCACAAGGCAAGGATTTTCCTTAGCTTTGCCATTGCCTTTGTATCCTAGGCCACTTGTGTTTCTAGCCGATGAGGATGAAGAAGGTTGAATAGGTTCAATGATTCCTTCTTTTTTGAGGTCGACGGGGCCTTGTCCTTTGTACCCCATCCTATGTAGAATAGTCTCACCTCGCCCATAGAGTTTTGTTGGGAGTCTGGGTGGATCTTGGGGTGTGTTTGCTTCTTCAACATAAAGCCATTGTAAGAGATCTCTTTCCTCTGTTTCATCAGATAAGGTCCCCCATTTTACAAAGGGAGTTGCAGGAGTTACAGGAGGAGTAGATGGCTTTGGAAAATGTCTGGGTTGGCCAAAAGATCTAGGAGACCAAGGTAGCGTGGCAAGATTGAGACTGTACTCAATTGAGTACTCTCCTACTCCAGTTTCTTTTATGGTAACTTTCTGTGCTGTGGGTTTTGAGGAGGAAGCTTTAGCGGTATGGTCCTATTGCGGGGTAGGGGAAATGTGTGCTCTGTTGTTAGGTATGACACATTCAGGTTTGGCACGGAAAGAATTGTAGTGTTGGTAGGGGTCAGGGTCACCTTGAATGGTGACTTGCTTGCCATTGTGCGAGAATTTAATGCATTAATGATAGGTTGAGGGGACAACCTTCATGGCATGAATCCATGGTCTCCTGATCAAGGACTTGACACACCACATCTTTTACTACTGGCCCCACTTGAATGGGTAGGACAACTGTTCCCTTTGTGGTTCTTTCTTCCTCGTCATATGCTTTGATGGTAATTTTCCTCCTTGGATCAACTGCCTATTCGGAGAACCCCAGTGCAAGGACTAGCTTTAATGTGCAAATATTTAAACTGGCACCCCCATCAATGAGAACCCTCTTGATGCAGTGCTTGTGTATGAATGCGACAATGTGCAAAGGGGTGTTGTGGGGTTGAGATATAGAAAGGTCATCTTGCTCAGTAAACGATACGGAGTTGGAGGATGTCAGGTTGCCTACCATGGTCTGGAACTTCTCTTGGGCCAGGTTAGTGGGGACAGTGGTTTCCACTAAGGCTTTCTCAAGAATCTCCTTATGAGAAGGAGATAGACGCAATAGCTCCAATATAGAAATGTGAGCCAGAGTTTTCTGTAACTGGTTGATGACATTGTACTGACAAAAGTTGGATGGGGACTGCGGCGACCTTGGAGGGGTGGTATTGAGTGTGACTTTACCACTGCGGGTAATTATACTACAACCAGTTATGTTAGGTCCTGGTTGTTGGTTGGGTGAGATGACATTAACCTGTGGGATATGCTCAGAAATGTAGTTTATGGTGTAGTTAAATGGCACGCTTGCATAGTTGGCATTACTAGTCCCGCTATTCTGATTTGGCCTGTTGCGATTGTTGTCATTATTGTTATTGCCATTGTAGTTGTTGCCATTGTGGTTGTTGTTGTTGTTGTTGTTGTTGTTGTGGCCGTTGTTGTTATTGTGGTTATATGGCCTGTTGTGATTCAGAAGTGGATCCCTGTAGGCCACATGAGATTCATTGGAGGTATGCTGTTGTGTCCCTCCCTGATTCTAATCTAGTACATCTTGTATGACATTTTTGAGGCGGATGCAGTTGTTAGTTGTATGCCCCCTTCCTCGATGATATTCACAATAGTCTGTGTCCTTCCAGTAGGGAGGTTTGACTATAGGCTCGTAATCACTTGTTGGCGGTAGAGAAATTTCATTGTTAGCCAACAACTTCCTTAGTGCAGACTCTTGAGACTCACCCAATGGTGTGAATTTTCTCCTCGGATTTGAACTGAACTAAGGTCTGGGTTCCCGAGAGGGTGGTTTGTTGAGCGTACCATTGTTTGTTTCTCCCTTGAGAGTGAATATGGGTTGTTGCTTGGGAGCTTCCTCCTTGGCATCCACTACCCCATCGTTGACCACATTCTTGTTCTTGGTCCAAAACTTTGATTTATCTGTTGTGTAATTGGAGGTAGGTGTGTCCTTGTATAGCTTGATAGCTCCTTTAGTGATCATAGCCTTTTCGATGAATAAGCCCATTTCAATGACTTTTGTGAATGATGTAGGGCATTGTATCTGTATTTGATAGCTAAGATCAGTGTTTAGGTTGTGGACAAACATCTCCAATAACTACTTCTCAGGCATATCGTAAGAACACTTACTAGCTAGTTGTCTCCATCATTGTAAGAAGGTGGCGAATGACTCACCACTCTTTTGTTTGGTGTTGCATAGATCTAGCATAGATACCTCGTGTTTGATGTTGTAAGAGAAGTGCGTTATAAATTTATTGACAATTTCATCAAAAGTTCTGATTCCTGGTGGGAGACGCGAGAACCACTCCATAGATTGACCACCTAAAGATCCTGGGAATAATCTCATCAAGTAGGTCTCATTGTGAGCTACTTCTAAACATGATGCATTGAATTCCTGGATATGATCTCTAGGGTCCCCTTTTCCTTTGTATTTATCAAATTTTGGAACCTCGAACCTGTAGGGGAATGGTCTCATGTCCAGACCTTTGTCAAAAGGATATGGAGCTATGTCTTCCAAGGAGTAGTTCTTGGTACTTGTACCTGTCTTAAGATCTGATATTTGTTGTGTGAGGTTCTCGAGTTGTTTTCACATTTCTTCCATAGGAGCATTTTGATCTAGGGGTCTCTTTCCTCTATCATTTGCATGCGGGACTGTGTCATTTGTACCCCTCTCATGATCATTGTCTACATTTTCCATGATTGTATTGATATCAAAGTCCGCGGGGAGATTGATTCCAAGGCTAGCAAGATGATGGAAATACTTATGAGGGTCTTCTTGGAGCACCTTCTCTATTAGGCGTTGGAATTATCTATCTTGGATGTGTGCTTCATATTCTTCATGAGAAATTTCTTCATCACCATCCTGAGGTGGAAAGATGTGATTGGACGAGCCGGCCATTTCTATTTTCTTTTTGTACTGGGATCGAGTAAGGACCATGCAAGGTGATGTGGGATGGAGTGGACTAGGATTAGAAATTATGGCAAGGTGCCAACTGAGACTATTGTGAATGGGATACCTAGGGCAGGATTTGGACAAAGGATTTTCTTGCTCAATGACTTCAAGTAAGATGGTTGACACACGACGGTAGCCACTAGTAAGGGTAGCCGGTACTTGTCTTACTGTGTAGGGACTAGTCGTTTCAACAAGACTACTAGCAAAGGTACTGTGACCTACTAGGCTTACGTGAATTCACTAATGATACGAGAAAGGGATCTATGTCGAACCGGTATGGAATAAACTAACTTTGCTTTGACAGGAGGTGAATGGGTGATTGACGGAAGAGAGACACTTTGGGTGAAATGGATGAAGACTGACTGCAAGGCTGAATCTGATCTCAGAATGTGAAGCTAGGCTGAAATAGGTGCTCCAAACAGGTAAAAATACTTCCTCAAAAATAGTGCAAATGCTTACTGTCGTGGATGTGCAAAAACAAAAGTGCAGCAGAAATGAATATATGTGCCATAAGTCACAGTAAATGCACAGCACTGGTGGAAAATAAATGCGCAGCAACAGTCTATATATGTGCAGCAAGTCTACACGTATGCGCAGCAAGTCGATACAAATGCGCAGCAGAAATAAGTATATGCACAGCTCTATTTTTTTGGGCAAATTTTTTGGATTTTTCTGGTGTTTTTGGTATTTGTGGCTGGAAAAAGGCCTTCTTGGTTTGATTTTATGAATTAATAGCAAGAAAACACAGCAAGCACAAAGAATATTTTATAGTTTTCATTGTTTTTGTAGTTTTTTCGACTCTATTTTGGACTAAACTGAACAAAAGCAAACACATAGATCCTAGGCTAGAAATGGATTATAAGGGATTTGGGCCACTAGAACAAGAGGTATTTAATGTGGGCAACTGTTCAAGTGGTTACACATGCGGCGGCACTACTCTCTGTTGTGGAGTCTCCCAGCCTCAAAGGGTTGCGCCTGAGAGGGTTTTGGGGGAGGTTGGCCATCGGTGTAACATAGCAGCACTTGTTGTAGGAAGTTTTCACCTCAAGCACAATTTATTTTAAGTGGCTTGGTAGGGCTTGGCTTTAGCCTGTTACCACTCAGGATCATTCCCACTTAGACAAGCATGCATCCAAGGGCAGGCCCCTCTTAAAGGTTAAACAGATAGAATGACAAGTCTGGCACTCTGATCACCCAGTAAAGGGGAGAGCATAAGCCTATTGTCATTCGTCAAGCACAAAAGACACTGATTAATCCAACCTAGTTAAAAGTAGAAAAACTAAATGGGCTAATCTACTTAGGCAATCACAGAACTTTGAAGTGATTTTAGCAAGATAGCATTGGTTCAGTTTTAACCCCAGAAATCAATGGTGAGTTCAGTTTTAATCCGCATAGCATGAAATAGTTAACTTTGAAGTTTTGGTCCAACAAGATAGCAGTAGTTCAATTTTAACCCCAAAATCAATGGTGAGTTCAGTTTTAATCCGCATAGCACGAAATAGTTAACTTTGAAGTTTTGGTCCAACGAGATAGTAGTAGTTCAATTTTAACCCCAAAATCAATGGTGAGTTCAGTTTTAATCTCAGATAGCAATAACTTGGAAAGTGTTGCAATGCAAGAAACAAATGATCCAGTTACTTCTTTCCTAATTAGAGCTAGGTGAGGATTTGAACATCAGTTTTACTATCCCTTAGAAAGTGAAGTGTGGACTATTTAGATGCAACTATATGGAACTAAACCCGAGCCTATCCTGCAAAACAGCTCCAGAGAACACCTGCGAAAAGGTTAGCGTTAGCAAACTTTCCTAGAAAAGCACTAAAACCATTACTTATTACAAATGCATAGCTTCAGTGACTAAATGCGTAAAGATAGTCAACAGAAGCGCAGCAATAACCAATACGCCACAACAGTGCATAAAAGCGCAACAGAAATACACAGAAGCGCAGAAATGACAGATGCACCGTAACAGTCTGCAAATGCGCAATAATAATGAACAGATGCGCAGTAATGACGGATGCGTAGTAACAGTGTGTAAAAGCGCTACAGAATATGTAAATGCGTAGAAATGACAGATGCACTGTAACAGTGCGCAAAAGCGCAGCTAAAAAGCACAGATGTGCAGAAATAATAGAAGCACAGTAATAGTGAGTATATGTGCCACATAAATGTTCAAATGCGCTGAAGTAGCCTGTGCATGCCTGTGCGTGACTTGTATGAAACCTACCTTCAAAAAAGCTCAGATTTTGATGAGATAAAGGGGCAAAGGCCCCATGGTGGGTGCCAAAAATGTTAGAATAAAATAGGATCAATAATGAATATGCAATAAACAACATCAAATACCCATAACTCAATAGAATAATGAAACTAAGAAAGATTGAATGAAATGAAGCAATGAATAAAACAATGCAAACCTTCCTTGAATCGAAGCTTCTATTGTTGCCTATCAAGATCGTCCTTGTTTGTATGAAGTAGGCCCTCAGAGAGTGCACTCCTTTGCTATTTTCAAGAATGTCGATAGTGAATGGCTGTGGTGATAAATGTGCATTGAAGAGGAACTTCAAAGCTTTGGGTGATCTCAAGCAAATGGTATTGGGGTGCCAAAGGCACACTGGTGAATTTCTGTAGAGTAACAATACGAATAGCCTGGATGAATAGAATGGGAGGATGAAGCTTCTTTTATAGACTCAGAAGAATGAGAATCAACGGTTGAGAGGAGATATGAAGATCAACGGCTGAGGATGGTTGAGGAATGTGCAACCAGTAGAAATATGACAAGTGTCTCAGCTCCATCATAAAAGAGGGGATGTGACAACATTGATTGGAGAGTTAACTCTTTTAATCGAATAGTTAACAAACTTGATTAGTCAGTTGGAAGAATGAATTATGGAATTGACTGAATGGATTGAGGGATTAACTCAATTGACTGGTTAGTTAACACTTTTGATTGATTAGTTAACTAACTTTTGATTTGAGAAGAAATAGGACATGTGGGTGAGGGAAAAATAGGTAATTAAATATTTAATATATTTAATTACATGTGCAACCCGATGAGGTGGACAAGGTGAGGTAGAAAAGTGAGGTGTAAGTGTGAGGTGGATTTTTGAAATTAGAACTTAGGATAGAGGAATTTGGATAAATTAAATAATTTAGGATTATTTAATTGTGTAGGACCTTTAGAAGAATTTTAATTAAATAAATAGATTTTATTTAATTACGGAACAGTGAACTGATTAAATAAATTTAGAATATTTATTTAAATGATAGAAGAATGGAATAAATATTTAGAATATTTATTTAGAATGAATCGTGTCATTTTTAGGCGTATACACCATGCATACATGATGATCAATTGTAGGCATGACACAATAAGAATCCCTCATAGCATTGAGGTATTTACAGCCTTCATCCACTAGACCTACATGGCTACATGCAAATAAAACACAAATAAGGCTTACACGGTCAGGATCAGTGCTAGAGGTTTTAATTAGTTCAAAGTGCTTGAGGGCATCCTTTCTATATCAATGCACTACATATCCTGCAACCATTGCACTCCATGAGACCAAATTTCATTGGGGCTTTGTTAAACAATTCATGTGACTTCTGTATACTTCCACATTTTGTGTACATGTCTATTAGGGCATTTGCAACTGTATCTAAAAAAAATCCACTTTCAGTTATTTTTTTATGGATCTCCATACCTTGTTCCAAAGCCCCAATTTTGGCACATGCTGGGAGGATGCTGCATTTGGATTTACACCTACCAAATGCATTTGTTAAAATTATGTAGTGCTTTCTCAACAAACCCATGTTGTGCGTATCCAGAAAGGATTGCTTTAAGGCTTCATCTAGAACACCATTATGTGCATATCCTATAATCATTAAATTCCAGGAGACCACATTTGCATTATCCAGTTTGTCAAATGAATCACATGCATTCTATATCGTTTCACATTTTGCATGCATGCCTATCAAGGCATTCACAACCACAATGCCAGGAAAAAAACCACTTTTGATTATTTTTTATGGATCTCCATACCTTGTTCCAAAGCTCCAAGTTTGGAGCAAGTTGGGAGAATGTTTTTAAGTTTAGATTTAAATGTACCAACTGTATTTTCTTAAAAATCTCTAAAACTTTGTCAACATAACCATTTTGTGCATATCCTACAATCACTATATTCCATGAAACCACATCACATCGAGGCATTTTTTCTAACAACTCCTGTGCCATTTGCACTCGTCCACATTTTCCATACATGTCTATCAACGCAATCACAATTAAAATATTTTGACAAAAACTTGCTTTCTATTATTTCATGATGGATCTCCATATCCAGATCCAAAGCTCCTATTTTCGCACATGCTGGGACAATGGTAGAAAAGGTTATTGAGTTTCTAGCTTTACATCTACTAATCACATTTTCTTTAAAAGATATGAGGCCTTCTCAATGAGCCCATTTTGCACATATCTAACAATTATTGTAGTCCATGACACCACATTTCATTGAGGCATTTTGTCAAACAATTCATGTTCCTTGTATATGGTGCCACATTTTGCATACATGTCTGTCAGAATAGTCATAACAATAATATTTGATAAAAGGCTGGTTTCCATTATTTTTTGATGACTCTCCATATCCTATTCCAAAGCAAACATTTTAGTAAATGTTGGGAGGACACTAGCAAATGTCACTGAGTTTGGTTTTATGCCTTCCAATTGTATCTGTCTAAAAATATCCATAGCTTCTTGAACAAGTCCATTTTGTGTATGTCTAGCAATGATTGCAAACCAGGAGACCGCCTCTTGTTGCGCTATTTTGTCGAACAGTTTGCTTGCCTTGGTTAAGCATCCACATTTGGCATACATGGATATCAGAGCATTCATCACAATAATGTTAGATAGGTGATGCAGAAGGGTGAAACAAAGAAGCATGACATGGAGTCCAATAATTTGTTGTTAGGGAATAGATGTATAGAAGACACAAGTAATATGATTGTACACCTCTAAGGCATAGACATTACTTATATTACCTCACTGATCTCTAAGTCGGTTCGAAAATGGGTGGCAGAATTAAGGTTTGTGGCACGACTGCAACACCTTCATCTTTGCAATGTCATGGGCTTCCATGCTCATATTTTCCTAGAACAAAGGAAAAACAAAACCTTCATCAGAGAAAATGACAATAAAAGAAAGTTAATGAAAATAACACAAATCTTGGGAAAGATTGGGAGATAAAAGGTGGAGAGGGCAAGAAGAAGTTGAATTGAGGAGCTAAAGAGAATGAAACTACTGCCACTTGTTCTTCATTACCTAATTTTATTTATTTATTTTGGAAAACCAAAAAAATTGAAGGACTACCAAAATTTTGGACTACCAAATTTTTGGCAGTTACAAGATGTGTGCACATATAGAATGGCCTATCGACAAAAAAATATTTGAAAGGTTGGGAATTAAGATAGATCACTCCTAGAATTTTTGAAATAATGTTGGGTGTCATCTATGAGTAGAGATAGCCAAAATAATACAAACAACTCAAAAATTCACCTTTCCTATGTAAAAATGAGGAAAAGGTTGATTCGATTAAAGTTTTTGCTGAGGGAACTCAAGGATAAAAACTTAGTAGGTAGGAAGTCATAAAAATTAATGAGTTTGCATGTCAATTTGGTGGTAGGAGGATAAAAAATCAATGCCAACCTAGTGGGTGTCCAATTATGGGCATTGAAGTCAAATGAAAATCAACCTTAATTTTTAGGAGATCTTAAGCTTGAAGGGTGCCATCTTCTGGTGCATGGTTGTTGGGATAAGTTGCCATTAACTTGCAATCCTAACCAATTCATGTGTCTCCAAAGTTTTTGGAATGTGTTCCCCAACACATTAAGACTTTTAGAGATTAATTATTTATTAAATACGTCACTTTGACTTTTGCAATTAAGTTCTAAATGGATAATGTCAAACTTGGGTACCCACTTTGAGATGGGAGCCACGAAGACCTTGTTGACTTCTACTAAGTCTAAATTTAGAGTTTGATAACTCCCAGTGAGTGGGAGTTAGACTTGGGACTTATATTTAGACTTGGAGTTGTGCTTTTTTATGTACATGAGTGGATAATGTTGAGACACCTTGCATGGATATAATGTTGGAGTTAACTACAGTGTTAGAGATGCATGAATTAGATATTGCTTGCATGTGGTTAGAATAGCTTGCATGGACTTGCATATATTTGCATGTTTTTGCATGTTACTTACATGTATTTGCATGTTGTTGCATGTTGATGCATGTTGTTGCATGTTTCTCATATGGACTTGCATGTTGTTGCATGTCACTTGCATGTGCTTACATGTTGTTGCATGTCACTCCTATGGAATTGTATGACCTTGCATGTTGTTGCATGTCACTTGCATGTGCTTGCATGTTTTTGCATGTCATTCCTATGGACTTGTATGACCTTACATGTTCTTGCATGTAGTTGCATGTCAGTTTTGTGAGATTACTTGCAGAACACTCCAACTCTAGAAACTTGCAAGATGGTACATCTCAGTGATTTAGGAAATGGGTATCAATTGCATGTTGTTGAAAATGATTGCATGTCAGTTTTAAGATATTACTTGGAGGACACTCCAACTCCCCAAAGTTGCAGGATGGTACATCTTAGTGTTTCAAGTAATGGGTATCAGTTGCATGTTTGATTTGGTGTTTGCATGTCACTTGCATGTACAGAATAAGATATTTTAGAATAACCTTGGGGACATCAATCTTGCATGTTGTTTGCATGATTTTGATGTGTATTTGATCACTTCAGTTATCAAAAACTTATTGGGCAAATATGGACGCCCAAATGGAGCAGTTTTGGATGTTGCTTTTCTTTGGTGATAAGCTTGATGTTGGGACAACTATATTTAGCCATCTTGGGCACCCACATCATAAAGGGGTAGTTAACTCAAAGCTTGGACTTTGTTTGAGTTCAGTCTTCTCAATTTAAGTGTGTTTAGTTTTTGCATGAGCTTTGGAAGCTATGTTATCAATTACAATTTATTGTAATTTGAGTTTCAAGCTTTTGAATTAAAAAGCTAGTGAATTAAAAGAGGGATTTTGATTTAATTGTAAACCTCATACATTTTCTAGAGAGTTGAAAGAGGAAAAAAAATTAGAAGAAAAAAACAGTGTTTTTTGTAAAGACCTGGAGAAAAAAAAAGCAAGAAGCTTTTTTGTGAAGTGCATCAAGGACTTGGAGGAATTTTAGTATTGAATGTAATCTTTTCAAAGAGATTTAATACAAGCAAGAAACATCTTTGAGTGTGGAGTTTTTTCTCGAAAGGGTTTCTCCACGTAAATACTTTGTAAGCTTCTTCTCTTCTTTTCTCTTCTCTTCTACATTGGATTGAATGTGTAAATCAATTGTTCATTAATTGTTACAGATTAATCTTTATTTCAACTTTGCATACACAAAATTTTAAAGTTTATAGCAGCAATTCTACCTTCATTTTCAACATTTGGTATCAGAGGTAATGGTTGTGGAGAGTGAGGGATGCCTTTCTCTCAAGGTTTTGAAGGTTTTTTGGCTGTAGTGGGAGCTTTGGTTTGTAGGCTTTGTAGTTCTATGAAGGAGATTGTACACATTGGGTTCTACCTCTCTTATGGATGTTGAGAAATTCAATGGATTAGGCTACGAGATGTGGAAGTTGAAAATGGAAGATCTGTTGGAAGAAAGAGAACAATGGGTTGTTGTTGAAAATGAAAAGAATCCCTCTACAACTATCAAATATGAAGAATGGTTGAAACTTGATTAAAAAGCACGAGGAACCATAAGGTTGTGCCTTGTAGATGCCGTCCTCTTGAATATTTCTTCTGAAGCTACAACATACAAGCTATGGAAGAGGATAGGTGATATTTATCAAGCCAAAAGTTTAACTAACAAGTTATACCTCAAAAGATAGTTGTATTCAATGAAGATGAAAAATGGAGATTCTATTGCAAACCATTTGAATGCATTTAATTTGATTTTAAGTCAACTTGCATCTGTAGGCGTTAAGCTTGATGAAGAGGATAAATGTATCTTATTATTATGTTTTTTACTAGAATCTTGGGAAAATCTAATTGTTGCTATCAGTGGTGGTGGTACAGATCCAAAGATGGATAATCTCATTGCTACACTTCTTTTAGAAGAAATGAGAAGAAAGTACACAAATGGTGGATCCCAAGATGCTTTACATGTAAGGGGTAGGACAAAAGAAAAGACGCCCAAAGGAGATAAGAAGAAGGGTAAGTCTAAACTGGTAAGAGCAAGGTAAAATGTTGGAACTGTGGCAAATAGGGACATGTGAAGAAAGATTGTAGGAGCAAGAAAAAGAGCTCAGATTCTTCTATTGAAAAATCCTTGGAGGATGGTAACAATGATGCATTAATTATTTTATCTAACACAATAAGTAATGATGCTTGGATTATTGATTCAGTTTGCTCCTACCATATGACTCCCAACAAGGAGTGGTTCTCAAAATATTCAACATATGACAGAGGTGAAGTTTTCCTTGGTGACAATAGTACAAAATAGATAATAGGCAAGGGAAAGGTAAAGTTGTATTTCATTGATGGAAGGATTAAAACCCTTCACGATGTTTTGCATATTCCAGGAGTAGCAAGAAACTTGCTTTCTGTATCAAAGTTAAATGATTCTGGAATGAATGTAACATTTGATAAGTCTAGTTGTAGGTTGGTGAGAGGGAATTGGGTGGTTGCTAAAGGATCTTGGATGGGAAACTTGTTTAGATTAAATGCATCTACTTTGAATAATTCAGCCAATGTAACAGACACTAAAAATACATGTATGTTGTGGCACCATAGATTGGGCCACATTAGTGAAAAAGGTCTTAGGACCATTATTAATAAAAAATTGGTTGACGGTATTTCAAATTATTCTATTGGGAAAAATGATTTCTGTGAGCATTTTTTGTTTGGAAAACAAAGTAGATCTTCATTTCCTAGCGGAACAAATAATGCAAAGAGTTTATTAGAGATTATACATTCAGATGTTTTTGGACATGTGGATGTTGAATCTTTTGCAAAATCTCAATATTATGTCACATTCATTGATGATGTATCAAGATACGCTTGGATTTATTTTATGAATGTAAAATCTAAAGTTTTCACTAAGTTTAAGGAATTTAAGGCCTTAGTTGAAAAGAAAACAAATTGTAAAATAAAGGTGTTGAGATCAGATAATGGTGGTCAATATAGTTCAAAGGAATTTGATGAATTTTGTAAGATGCAGGTATTGTGAGACAGAAAACAACTCCTTATACTCCCCAAAAAAATGGGGTAGCATAAAGAATGAACTGAACCTTAATGGAAAGAGCTAGGAGCATGTTAAGCAGTGCTAAGCTAGATCAATGTTTTTGGGCTGAGGATGTAAGTACTTCTTGTTATTTAATTAATAGATCTCCTTGCTCTATTCTTGAAGATAAGGCTCCTTATGAAATGTGGTTAAAAAGAAAACCTTCTGTTTCACATTTAAGGATATTTGGTTGTGAGGCTTTTGTTCATGTGCCTAAAGAGAAAAGAACTAAACTGGATCCAAAATCTCAAAAATGCATCTTTGTAGGTTATGGTGAGAATCTAAAAGGTTACAAACTCTGGAACCCTCTAACTAAGAAAAAGATTTTATCAAGAGATGTTATTTTTAGAGAGTTTAGAGCTTATGAAGGTGAGGAACAACCAAAGGAACAAGAAAAAGGAAAAACAATGCATTTTGAAACAATTACAAATAAGCAAGAAGATGCACATGTTCAAGAACAACTAGATGGGTTTGGGAATGAAGAAGAAGAAGAGGGTTCAGGAAGTTTAGATAATGATGTCCAGGATGAGCATATAGAAGAACATACATAGCCTCTTACTCCTACTGTAAGAAAATCCACAAGGCAATAGAATCCAATTGATAGGTATAGCCCTCCTGATTTTCGTTGTGTATTTGCTTTATTGAGTACCAATGATGAAACTAGATCTTTCAGGGAGGCTCTTCTTCAGAAGAAAGTGAGTCTTGGTTGCAAGCTATACATGAGGAAATGGATTCCTTGGACACTTGGGATCTTGTGCATTTGCCCAAAGGAAGAAAGCCCATTGGTTGTAAGTGGGTTTATAAAAAGAAAATTGGTGCAGATGGTAATCTAGAAAGGTACAAGGCTAGATTGGTAGCCAAGGGCTACTCCCAGAGAGGGTGTTGATTTTAATGAAATTTTCCCTCCAGTTGCTAAATAAACTTCTATTAGATTCCTTTTGTCTATTGCTGCAAATTTTGATTTTGAGATAGAGAAAATGGATGTTAAAACTACTTTCTTGCATGGGGATCTTGAAGAGGAGATTTACATGAGCCAACCTGATGGTTTTGTTGTTAAAGGGAAGGAAGACTTGGGTTGCAAATTGAAAAGATCTTTGTATGGTTTGAAACAGTCACCTAGAATGTGGTATTAGAAGTTTGATTCTTTTGCATTAAAAATTAGTTTTGTGAGAAGTGAAGAAGATCATTGTGTTTATCTTAAGATTATTGATGATCAGGTTCTAATCATTGTCTTGTATATTGATGACATGTTGTTTATTGGGAACAATAAGGAAATGATTAGAGAGCTTAAAACTTAGCTTTGTAAATCTTTTGATATGAAGAACTTAGGGGCTGCAAAATACATTCTTGGAATGGAGTTCAACAGAGATCATGTTCACAGAAAACTATGGTTAAGTCAGAGTAAGTATGTTGATACAATTTTGTAAAAATTTAATATACATGATTGCAAACCAGTTAGCATTCCTTTTCCTATTGGTACTAAGCTTAAATTAGAGATGTGTCCTACCACTGATGATGCTTTTGAAGATATGTCTAATGTTCCTTATGCTAGTATTGTTGGTAGTTTAATGTATGCAATGGTTTGCACTAGACCAGATATTGCACAAGCAGTGGGAGTTTTAAGCAGGTTTATGTCTAACCCTAGTAAAGAACATTGGAATCATGTTAAGAGGGTGTTTAGATATTTATGAGAAACTTCTAATTATTATTTGGTTTATCATGGTATTGATAGTGTTGACAGATCATTGGACATACAAGGTTTTGTTGATTCTAATTGGGCAGGTGAATTGGATAGTCGAAGGTCCATAAGTGGCTATGTGTTTACTTTGTTTGGAGCTGCGGTAAGTTGGATGAGTAAGAGGCAACCCATGGTTGCTTTGTCTACTACAAAAGTAGAGTATATGGTTGCTACACATGCCTCCAAAGAGGCAGTTTGGTTAAAGAGACTTGGGAAAGGTATTAGTTTTGATTGCAGGACAGTAAGACTTAATTTTGACAGTTAGAGTGCTATTTGTTTAGCTAAAATACTATGCATCATGATCATACTAAGCATGTTGATGTTCAGTATCACTTTGTGTGAGAAATGGTTGAGAATGTTAAGGTTTTGATTGAAAAAGTTGACACTTTGGTTAATGCTGTAGATTATCTTATGAAGCTAGTTACTGCAGATAAGTTCTCTTGGTGCAGGAAGGCCATTGGCCTTGATCACTGTACTTGATTTAGAGTTTGAATTATTCATTTAGTGTTATTGCAATGTATAATGTCAAGTGGGAGAATGTTGGGATAAGTTGCCATTAACTTGCAATCCTAAGCAATTCATGTGTCTCCAAAGTTCTTGGAATGTGTTCCCCAACACATTAAGACTTTGAGAGATTAATTATTTATTAATTACATCACTTTGACTTTTGCAATTAAGTTCTAAATGGATAATGTCAAACTTGGGTGCCCACTTTGAGATGGGAGTCATGAAGACCTTGTTGACTTCTCCTAAGTCTAAATTTAGAGTTTGATAACTCCTAATGAGTGGGAGTTAGACTTGGGACTTATATTTAGACTTGGAGTTGTGCTTTTTTATGTACATGAGTGGATAATATTGAGACACTTTGCATGGATATAATGTTGGAATTAACTACAGTGTTAGAGATGCATGAATTGGATATTGCTTGCATGTGGTTAGAATAGCTTGCATGGAATTGCATGTTTTTGCATGTAGCTTGTATGTTGTTGCATGTTGCTCATATGGACTTGCATGTTGTTGCATGTCACTTGCATGTGCTTGCATGTTGTTGCATGTCACTTGCATGTGCTTGTATGTTGTTGCATTTCATTCCTATGGACTTGTATGACCTTGCATGTTCTTGCATGTTAGTTATATGACCTTGCATGTAGTTGCATGTCAGTTTTGCGAGATTACTTACAGAACACTCCAACTCCAGAAACATGCAGGATGCTATATCTCAGTGATTCATGAAATGGGTATCAATTGCATGTTGTTGAAAATGCTTGCATGTTAGTTGCATGCCAGTTTTAAGATATTACTTGTAGGACACTCCAACTCCTGAAAGTTGCAGGATGGTACATCTCAATGTTTTAGGTAATGGGTATCAGTTGCATGTTGGATCTGGTGTTTGCAAGTCACTTGCATGTACATAACAAGATATTTCAGAATAACTTTGGGGACATCAATGTTGTTTGCATGATTTTGATGTGTATTTGATCACTTCCATTATCAAAAACTCATTGGGCAAATATGGACGCCCAAATGGAGGAGTTTTTGATGTTGCTTTTATTTGGTGATAAGCTTGATGTTGGGACAACTATATTTAGCCATCTTGGGTTCCCACATCATGAAGGGATAGTTAACTCAAAGCTTGGACTTTGATTGAGTTCAGTCTTCTCAATTTACGTGTGCTTGCTTTTTGCATGAGCTTTGGAAGCTATGTTATCAATTACAATTTATTGTAATTTGAGTTTCAAGGTTTTGAATTAAAAGAGGGTTTTTGATTTAATTGTAAACCTCATACATTTTCCAGGGAGTTGAAAGAGGAAAAAGACTTCGAAGAAAAAATCAATAAGTTTTTTGTAAAGACTTAGAGAAAAAAAGCAAGAAGCTTTTTTGTGAAGTGCATCAAAGACTTAGAGGAATTTCAGTATTGAATGTAATCTTTTCAAAGAGATTTAATACAAATAGGAAAAATATTTAAGTGTGGAGTTTTTTCCCGAAAGGGTTTCTCCACATAAATACTTTGCAAGCTTCTTCTCTTCTAAATTGGATTGAATGTGTAAATCAATTGTTCATTAATTGTTACAGATTAATCTTTATTTTAGCTTTGCATACACAAAATTTTAAAGTTTATAGCAGTAGTTCTACCTTCATTTTCAACAATGGTCACATTAAATTTAAGCTCAAAAAATCATATTTTGAGAAGGATGAAGTGGGGATTTTAATTAAGATAGGGCTAGGATCAACATTTAATAGTTTAACAAAGGGATAAAGAGGGATAAGTTAAACGAAAATTAAAGAGGGGTTAAGGACATAAAAACGAGGAAAACATTAAATGAAATGAACATGTGGGGAAATTAAACAAGGATATGGAAGAAAAAAGGGAAAGGGTACATGGATGATTAGGAAAGTCTTAATTTAAGAATGAGGGGTCAAAACAAAACAAAAACACACACAAATGAGATTAGGATAAAATGGACACAAAAACATAATAAAGAAGTTATATTTCTATTATTACATTTTGCCCCCACTTTAATAGACTTATGACAGGCTACAATAGAAAATCTACTAAAGGAAGAGTACATTAACATCTATATAAATCAT
This sequence comes from Cunninghamia lanceolata, assembly GCA_027924645.1. Taxonomy (NCBI): domain Eukaryota; kingdom Viridiplantae; phylum Streptophyta; class Pinopsida; order Cupressales; family Cupressaceae; genus Cunninghamia; species Cunninghamia lanceolata. The sequence goes on along the minus strand of BSBN01000420.1, from coordinate 8,639,849 downwards.
GAAATGTAAAGGATACTTTATGTAAAAAAAGAGAGATACCGGTTTGGAATTAGCCTTTGATCTTTGTTCTGGCTCTTGTACCTATTCTTAAAAGCACCCAAGGAAAGTAGTCACTGTACATTGATAAAGCAAAATAGGAAAATACATAAATAGAGGAATGAAACCACCACTAGGATTCAACATGTCTATACAATGAAAATGCATTATCTCTAAAGCATAGATTGGAAACACAACTTGTCATTTGATAATTGCATGTGGAATTAAGAATGATCTTAACCACTTATTTGTCTTGGGAGAGATCTATGGAGATCTGCTCCCTAAGAAAGGTTGAGGAAGGAAGTGTGACAATGACCCACATCATATAGTAGAATGGATACCTTGGCAATGGGAAAATGGAAATCATAGGACTGGAAGGATGGAAATGATAATGAGGGTTGTCAAGGAGCCATCTACAAAATAGGCTAGGCTAGACCAATGGTAAAGTACTAATGACAACAATGGAAATTATAAATTTGGTGGTCACCTTGTAGCTAAAGTTGGTAATTAACTCAATAGAAACTGGATAATAATCTGGTGATTTGGTTGGAACCACCCCACAACTAATGATGGTAGTTGACCCAATGAAAATTGGATAATGATCTAGCAATTTGTCAAGAGATGCATGAAAACTAAAGATGGTATCCAACCCAATGGAAACTAGACAATTTCATGATTTAGTAAGAGGCACCCCACTGATAAAGATAGTAGTTGACTCAATGGAAAATAGTGATGTCATAAGTGGTTAGGTGGTGGCCACCCAATTGGATAAAGAGTTTTGGATAAACTACGCATGATGTAATAGATGGGGATTACCAAGGTCAATGGGAAATGCTCAAATATATGAAAGAGAAAAAGTGAATGATGTATGATATATGCCTCTCCTTAAGTTGATTGAAAAAAATAGAGTGAATAGACCCAGTCAACACAAGGAAAATGATTAGGATAAAGTTTCCAAGGTTATGTTGATGATGGGCTAGGATAATGATGATGGGAAGGACCAAGGTCATGCCCCCAAGTGATGACATGACGTAGCAATGGGCAAGAGGAAGAATCATGGTTACGCCCCTAAGAGTGATTAAATGATGTGATGATAAAAGTGAAATACCAATAGTTAATTTGACTATAGATCAAAATGATATGGAAATGACGAGGCTTGGAAAGGGGAACACCAATGTCATGCCCCTAAGGGTAATCAACATGATAAATCACTAGGATATTATAAGACTAGTTAATGGTGAGGTGTATCTAAATGGGGACACCAATGGCATGCCCCCAAGGGTGATCAAAATAAGAGACTTGTTGGGATATGAAGAGATAAGTTGATTATGAGGCATGGAAAGGGGGACTCTAATGTCATTCCCCCAATGGTGGCCCAAGTAACAAACCACTAGGAGATATCCAAAGTTAAATCAATTGTAGTATTGAAGAGGGGACACTAGGGTCATTCCCCTAAGGATGGTTGATAAAGTCAAGCTTTGACATAAGAAATAAGTAATGCTCATATGAGATGAGGAGAATAAAGTGGATCAACACCAATGTGTATCAACTTGAATGATAGACAAGTGGAGACCCAACATAGATTCTATGAGATACCAAGAACTACTCTTGAAGAAATATCCAAAGAAACATTAGAGAAAAATCATGGAAAAGTGTCAAAGGGAACACAAGCTGGGAAATCACATGGTAAAGAAATCAAGAACACATGAATAACATCATCTCGCTACATTATTTAAGTTAGTCCTAATAGTAGTAAGTAATAGTGACTGCTACATTATTTAAGTTAGTCCGAATAGTAGTAAGTAATAGTGACTAAGTGTGGATTGTCATTCTCTAATTGATGGTAGTAGGATGAGTTTCAAACATGTGGAAAGGAAAAATAAATAAGGTGGAAAAAGTGGTAGGAATGTCACTATGGCAAAGATGACAAATACAACAATGATAAAATCTTTTCCAACACATTCAGGATTAAGGACATGGATCAATAGATTTTAACATGTCTTCCTAAGTTTATACACCAAGTCAAATAGGAACTTTACTTGGTCCATCTTCACTATATACTTTCTCTATAAAATGGAAGGGAAGGTGATGTGGTAAGTGGTATGGGAAAGTGGATGGAGCATAGTGATGACTTGCCATTGATTGTTTCAAGTTTTGGTCATAGTTGGATTTGGAATTTGAGGGGAATGGGGGAAGTATATTCAGTTGCATGAGATCAACTGGTGGATATGTCGAGGGGATACATTTAAGAAAATATGTATTTTTAGGTCATGGGTACTAGTAGAAAAGGAAAAGAAAGCATCCTGACTCAGGAACTAATCATAGAATGGCTCATAGTGGACCGACGAATGGGAATAGGTTGGGAAGGGGATAAGTAGGAGACCTCAATCTTCATAGAGTGATTTTTTCTTTAATTATATAAGGCCTTCGAGTTGTTGGTGTAAAATTATATTTACACCTTTATCATAAGTTAATTAGGTAGGCTTAATTAGGATTTTATTTCCTTTTATTAGTATCTTATCCTTGTGACTTGTCTCACAAGATAAGATTTCTTTTCTATCTTTTCTGCTTTGTCTATTATTGGTAAATGTGGCTATATAATCTTTTTGTGAATAATAAAATTATTGCATCAATTATTCTGCATCTTTTCCTCTAGTTTCTTGCTATTATGTGCAAGCTCTGATACCATGTTAGAGTTATGATCATTTGTAGTAATATAAAAAGTCCCCATAAGAGGGAAAGAAAGAGACTATGAAATCCTCCCTAAGTTGCACTTATAGGGGGCGTTGGTGTAAAATTGTAGAATTTAAACATTTATCATAAGTTAATTAGGTAGGCTTAGTTAGGATTTTCTTTCATTTTATTAGTATCTTATCCTTGTGACTTGTATCACAAGATAAGATTGTTTTTCTAGCTTTTCCACTTTGTCTATTATTAGAAAATGTGGATGTATAAATCCTTTTGTATTATTCTTTTGTGAATAATGAAATTATTGCATCAATTATTTTCCATCATTTCCTTTGGTTTCTTTCTATTGTGTGCAAGATCTCTTTGGTGGAAGAGTTACTATAGATGATCATAACTCTAACATGAGTTGCTTTAATATAGCATCAAAGCATGTAGTTTAGGTTTGCATGTTTTTTGCTTATTGATACTATCCCCATGATCTAACCCCATGCAACCAATAATATGCAAGGGATCATCATTAAAGATTAGACCAAGTATTTATGGATATTTATTTTGACTTTTTCAATTTTTACTTTTTGGATGACACCCCCATGACCTAACCCCATGAAACTAGTAACATGCAAGGGCTCCTCATCAAGGATTAGACTAGGCATTTGTAGACATCTTGGTTCACTTTTTGAATATCAACATGCTTATGATATCTACACAAGAAAGGGGGACAACAAAAGGGATGGTCCACTTATGAGGTTCTAGGACTCACCACTAATTTTCAAATATCAAGGAAATTAGAGGGGTAGCACTCATAGACCTGATTGTGTGCAATGAGTCTAGCATATGGGACAAGGACAAGAGTGGATGGTTGATGAGACACTAAATCTCTCACTTTAATAGATAATTAACCTTTTGTCAACTCGGGTGGTGTCCAAAGGCTATCTACAATAGGGGATTTGGAAATCTAGCTAGAAGTATTTATATTCTAAGGAATGAAATTATGCACACAATTACTAAATTCAAATTACTCAATTGAAACTATTCTAAGAAAGTGGAAATGCTTATACTTGAAAGAAAATTACCTAAAAGAAAATTATTTTGTGAAATCCAATGCACATGCTAATCAAAACTAAATTATTTGAAGTAAAGGATTTTTGTAATTTTTATGCTTTTCTTGAATAACAATTTGCAAATGATAACATGCAAAGAGGACTTTTAAGGAAAAATCATTTAAGGTATTGACTGATTTGCAAGTTAACAAAACATACACTATTGAAATGAATGACACATATACTCACAAGATAATATTCACACATGAAACTAAAAAATATAGAAAAAACTTATCTATAGAAGCATAAAATTTGTTCTCTTTCCCCTAGGTGAGTGGCCTACTCCTAAAGAATGAGAGTGTCTAATGATCACATTCAATTATTCAAAAGCTCATATGGACATCACAAATTGCATAACTCATTGTATTCATGTTTGCTAAATAAAATTACATAAACATAGAAAATATCTACTTATAAACTCTATTTTTTTACATCACAACATCAACTACTAACTAACTCTCTATTTGATAGGTTCATATAGGTGGAACTTTTCGGGACTCATTTAAGAAATTCCTAAGATCACTCCTATATTTCAACATTATGCTTATGCACATTTTGTTGTCTCTATTTTATTAAGACTCTATAACTATGATTATAGAAAACTAATAAAGGAACTTTCCTCTTCTTAATGAATGAGTTGCTGCCATTCCATACAATGTGGAGAATGACATTCAAAAGTTTCTATTTTTATTGGCACTCCTTTGTCTATTGTACTTATGTGTTGATAACTACTTTCTTTCAATTGATGAACTGAAAATAGAGCTGGGTTGCTACAATTCTATAAAAATAGTGGTCTGCTCTTTATTCCTAACTGAGCCATGTCCTTTGGAGCTGTCTAGAAATCAAGGCTACATTCTCCAAATCTGAAGTTCTAGATATATTTGATACATTGTCTTCACGATGGTTTTAGAGTACTCTAGTAGTTGCCTCTAGTAGTTCTAGTTCTTATTCTATATGGATATAAAATTGCCCTATTTTCCATCAAAATAATAGCTTTTGTCCCAACATATTTGTTAGTATCATCAAAAATTAAACTTATAATACACAACTTATATCTATCCCATATAAGTAATAATATTTATACTACACTTAAATTCACATGGGAGGACATGGGAATAAGATGAAAAAAGTTACTTTATGATAATAAAATGAGGTAGTTATAGCCTCGTCACTCCTCCATGCCTAAGGTCTTGTAGGTCCTCCTATAGTTCTACTTCTTTGAGGCTAGGAAGAAGATGTCTATCTTTTAGTTTCTACATCTTGTTGTTTCCTTTTGTTCACTCCCTCCAGAATTGCACTGCAGTCGTATTCCCTTAGATAGGAGTCCTAGTTTTTCTTATTTGGGTTAGTGTATCCCAAATGTTTCTCAAAATTATCTCACCATGATTCAAACTCATTGTCATGGTGTGTTGTAGAAATATTTATAGGTGCAATTGATGATAAGAGAAAAGGTCTGAACCTTATGCCTATCCATGAATTCCTATGATCTTTTGTGAGCTCTGCCACAACTTTGGTCCTTGCCAAAGTAAATTTGTAGGGGAAATGATTTCCCTTATCTTTAGGTGCATTGGAAAAACATTATACCTCTTTGAACATGTTGCATAGGCTAGTTGGACTTTGTTTTGAATGGCATCCTACAGGGATTCATATGTTTGCTTTAAATTTTTAGTATATTTTTCTACATGGCTAGGTAGAGAGTAGTACTAGTGAACATTTTTACAAATGCTTTAGGCTCAGGATTTTGGTGCCTCTTTAGTAACCCTATATATTTTTCTTATTCATTATATTCATTTGTCCTCTCCTACCATGCAATTTCATGTTACAGAAGTGATGTAAATGAACAAATTTTCCCTTCTCTTACAAAAAATATTTACCATAAAATCTACAACATGCCCTAGGAGAAACCTGTTGTTGAAAAATTCACACAATAATTTTTTATGATCTAGGGAGCTCATCTTGTAGGCTTGTAAAAACTCCTCATCATTATTGAAGTCATATGGCAAGTCATATGACATTCTTAATAGTTTCCATCTTAAAATTGTTCCCTTAGGAACATGATTTATATCCTAGATGGTTTCTTGCAAGCTAATAGAGGTTCCCCTGTTTGCAATCTTCTAACAAATATTTTTCTAATTTTTCATTCTTTGTTTGTAGGATTGCTAGTTGTGCCTTTAATCTAGTGTTTTCATGCCCTAATTGCCTTAAAAAGTCACAGTGAGCAATCTAAGTTTGCAATAGTTGGGGGATATGAACACTGAACCATTAAAAATTTTGAGGTTTAGTTTGAATCTCTTTGTCTTCCTTAGCAGGGGTAGTTTTCCATTCCTAGTTCCTCTTTTAAGTCAAAAATTTTGTTGCTGGATACAATTAGTTTATATTTCTCTTCATGAATCTTTACTTGGAAGGTAATGAGCAAAATTTCCACATTAATGGATGTAACTCTTGATCTTTTGAAGTTGATTCTAGCTCATGAACTTATTTAGGGGTGCATTGGGGTGCTTTTGCTTTGTCTGAGCTTCATAAAATAGGAATTTTAGAGACTAGAGAGATTCTTTGTTTGGTTCCAAATTTGGTTGTCGAGGCAATGGAATCTCTGGAGGTTATGTGATAGTAGTACAAACTAGGTTGGATTGTGTGAGATTTTGAATGGTCTTAGTAACTATTTGGTCTTCTCTAGAAATGGCTTCTCTAGAGGTCCAATAGGAGGCACTTGAAATTGGTGCCTCCTAATTCTCTAGAGTGGAGGAGTTTTCTTTGTAGTTGTTTCTTGTTATTTTCTGCCTCTTAAAAATCTAGGGTAATTACTTCAACTCTCTCTATTGCATGGTTGCTTGTGTTCTATAATGGTTGTTCTATTTGGGTGTCCATGGGAGGTGGCTATGATGTTGCACCAAGCTCTCCTCTACCTTCTGTTGATGTCCCTACCACCTGACCCTTCAGAGGTAGCTGCTTTGTAGCAACACTAGTAGTTGCTAATAAGGGTTTTAAAGTTGTTTTTTGTTTAGATTTTATTTTTCTCCTGAGAATTTAAGCTATTTTTTCTCCCCTTTATATTTCTATAAGAAATGATTTTACAGATCAATTGAATTATACCATGATGTTTGAGTCGTCCCACCCCCTACTATATTTATCAATCATTGTCCTAAGGGAGGACAAGAGATATCTAGGCAAATTAACCCTCAATTCTTCTTTTTATGCACTGTGGCAGAGGTAGGTCAACATTCTCATGGTGGGGTTGACTACAATGCCATACTACCTCTTGCATGTGAATAATTTTACTATCCACATGAATGCCATTTTCTAGGGTTCTAGGAAGCTATCCCTATTTATACCTATTGTTATATGGAGCCTAATCAGACTCAGAGGTTAAATTTTCTCCACTTTTGTCGATGTGATTTTCCCCCAAAGTATTTATTGGGGGGTTTTCATAAAGGCGTTGATAGTTATTTTTCTATTGAAAAACCCCTATTTTTGTACCCGACATAACTCTTGATAAAAACGGCTGGAGAAGGTGAAAAGGCTTAAGGGTTAGGGTTGCAGTTCATATTGCATTGTAGAATATTGCAGTGGTATTGAGTTGCTACAGATTGCTGGTTGTAATTGGTTCTATTTTTGCTGGATAATAATAGTGGACTCTCCGTTGGTGGATGTAGCCCAAGTTTGGATGAACCACATTAAAATTATCTCTCATTGTTTTATTTCTATGTATTTTTCATTCCTTTGTTTAATCTTTATCTGCATTTAATTGATATCTTTTGCTTGCTATTCCTAACAAGTGGTATTAGAGCAAGTTGTGTTCAATTATCCTCTATAGGAAGGTCTCACAGTTGAGTGGGAGTCTCACAGTTAAGTGGGAGCAATGGTAGATGAGGGTAAATTGAAGGTAGATAAATTGAATGTGTAGAACTATCAGTTATGGAAGATGCAGATGGAGGGTTATCTCTATCAAAAGGATTTATGGAGGCCGTTGCAAGGGAAAGCCAAGAAACTGGCAACAATGACTGATGAGGATTTGGAACTTCTAGATAGAAAGACATTGGGAAACATTCATTTGTGCCTAGCACCATTGGTGGCATTCAATATTTCAAAAGTGAAGACAATGGATGAGTTGATGCAAACATTGGCAAAGTTATATGAAAAGCCTTCAGCTTCAAATAAGGTATTTCTTATGAAGCATTTATTTAATATGAAAATGGTAGATGGTGGATCGGTTACTGATCATTTAAATAATTTTAGCATAGTTACCAGTCAATTGACTTCTGTAAATGTAAATTTTGATGAAGAAGTTAGAGCTCTCTTGATATTATGTTCTTTGCCTGAAAGTTGGAATAGTTTGGTAATGGCAGTTAGTAACTGTTATGTCAGAAAATGTCCCCTTGGGGGCTTTTCCCTCTTAAGGTTTAGCTCTCAGGTCTTTAGAATGCATTATAAGCATCTTGCATGTTAATTTGGACTCCCGATGAGAAAACCCTTGGGTCTTGTGACAAATAGGACCTAGGGGGTGCTAATTTAATGATTACAGAACAAAAACAAGGGGGTGGACTTGGGCGCTAGTGCCCTAGTCCAGCCTTATTTTGGGTCTGCCCTAAACTTTTATGTCAGTTTTGTGACCGTTATTCGGGTCCCAGGCCAACATCTCAAGTTTGAATTATGAAATTCTTAGCGAGAATTTGTGTAGTTGCATATATAAGCATGTTTAGTGTTTCATTTGTAAACTAGAAGATGATTATGAACTTTAGGCATAATTGTGATTTGAAAGCATTCAAGATATTCATTGTTGCAGAGCAGAGCATTGATATTGTGTTTACGATTGCAGATTTGACTTCATCTTCTACTATGATTGAAGAGCCTTCATGTGAGATCTACACTTCAAGGTGACATTTATTTATGTTTGTATCATTTATCATTTGGATTTTGCCTCTATCCCTCCGGGATATGCACTCTCTAAAAATGGTGTTTAGAAGACTTGAATGTCTCTTCGAGGCTTGACTAAGGCAAGCCTCTAAACACCACAACCCCTTCCCACACTCCTTGTGATTGCAGGTTATAGGTGTCGCATCTGGACAGAGTGGAGTTGCAGAGGTTGGTAGACAACAAGGATTTAGGATCTGAAAGAAAGCAAGACATTGGATCTTTTTTGGGACACAGGCACTAGCACCAGTGTCCTCCGAAGTTGCATCTACATAGAAACAGACTTAACAATGGTAATCAACATCCAAAGAGCTTCCTATATCCTGAAGATTGATTGGCATTGGACTTGAGCGCTCCCACCATTGTCCTCCACCTTTTCAGGGACATAAACGAAAGATACAGTGAAGATTAGTGTCAAAAGGAGATCTAGATTCTGCAAAGAAACTAGTACCTTGGACTTGGGTGCTAGTCCCTATGTCCTTGACTTCTCTGCCATTCAAACTTCAAAAAATAGTGAGTTAAGGTTCTCTGCCCTTCACCTTGTCTTAAGAGCATTTGTCGTAATTCGTGAATTTGCTTACTATTTTGCTTAATTAGGGTTTGGAAAGCATTTGAGCACTAGATAGAGACATTATTTGACATCCCAAAATCCACAGCTTCCTAGTGGTAGCCCAATCTGATAGGTGATTGCTTTTTCTTAGTGGAGATTCAACTCGGTTGATATGCCCTTGGAATGTTTGGTGTGAAAGGAGGATTCCAAATGAACCCTTGAAATTAACCCACCTCTTTTTACCCCTAAACATTTTGGTGAACCCATGTTTTCTAAATTTTTGCACTTTGCTGAGTGTTGTATGATAGATTTACATTCATTCATCTTATTACATTTGAAAAATTACAAAAAAAATAAAAAATTTGAAAAAAAAGGCATTTTTGACTTGATTTTCAAATAATTTTAATTAATTTTAATTTAATTTAATTTAATTTCTGATTTTTAATTAGATCTGATATATATAAATTACAGGAATTCATCATATTTTAATCATGTGCATTATATTAAGATTGCTAGGGTTTGCTTGAAATTTTGAATTTTTCCTATAACCTAGTAATTTCAAAAACTAGGGTTTGTAGCTAAAATCTTGTTTTGAGATTTTACTACTTATCTTAGGCATTCATTTAAATCTATTTTTTCATGTAGTGTTGCATCTTAGTGTGTTTTTGCATTTACATTTCAAGGGATTCCATTTACACATTCACTTTTGACAAAATCTAGCAATTTTCACTAAGTCCTGGCTTATTTTACATATTGGATTGCATTATAGGTGTGTTGTAAAGGATCTTGTGACTTTATTGGACTGATATTAGACTTATTATTCACTACCCCTTCTCAAATTCCTTAAAAAACCCTTTCTTCTACACATTTGCATTGAAAATTTGTGAAAAATTTACATATTTTAGCTATATTTTCACTAGGGTTTGGCCTAGCTTGGCACTATAGGTGTGTTGTGTTGAATTTTATGGCACTAGGCAGCTGATATTACTGTTATAATATGCTTTCCATCACAATTTTTATCACAATGCTTCTTCTTTTACTCATTTGCATTGAGAATTGGTGAAAATCGCATATTTTAGCATATTTTCACTAGGTTTTGGCTTATCAACTCTTCAAATTTGCATTACAAGCATGTTGTGGATGATAGTTTTGCATCATTGGACTGTTACTAGGCATATCCTTTTCCTTCCATCTTGAAACTCTTCACAAAACCTTGGCTTTCATTCATTTGCATTGGAAAAAGTTAAAAAATCAAGCATTTTAGGTCATTTTCACATACAATTTTGCACTTGTTCCTTGCATAAGTTTTGAAAAGCTTTTAAAATATGATTTTACATTGATTTGAAAACTTAAATTTGATAACTTTACATTGGACATTGGTATTACAAGAAATTTTATTATGGCCTCTTCATCACATCGCTCTTTGGTATCTTTACATGCATACATCAAAAACTTTGAGAGTTTCTACAAATTCCTTATTATGAATCCTCATGTTCTCACTTATATACAAGCTATGTATCACAAGGACATATTTAAATTCTCTTCATTTGAAATCCTTGAATTTGTATCTAATTTTGACAACTTCATATCTTTAATGAATACATACCCTTTGGTAATAGAAGATTTATCAAAACACATTGAGAATGATGAGTGTAAAATTCCTTAGACCGCTTTGGAATTCATAGCTAAAACATGTGATGACGACATAAAAAATGATTACTCCTATGAGGATATACTAGCATAAGAGGATGAAATCATTGACACATTCCTAAACATTACCCTACCCTCTTTAGAAAATGAAACATCAATGGATAAAGGGCTCCCTCTCAAGAAGGATTCTTCATGGGTAGTGTTAAGGGAAAATTGGAGTAAACATGAATAATAAATATATCAATATCAATAATACCCAAAACTCAACGAAAAAGAAAATAATCAAGATCAAACAAACAAAAATGAAACCTTTGAAAGCCTCAATACTTCATAGCTTCCATTGGTTGCCTATCTCAATCGATCTTGCATGTATGAATAAGGCCCTCAGAGAGTGCACTTCCTTGCTATTCCAAGATTGTCAATGGAGAATGGCCATAATAGTGCTTTGTGATGAAGATGAGCTTCACAACAATGGTAGTGATATGGTAACAAGTTGATCATAAGCAAATGGAATGACTTGGGTGCCAAAGACGCGCTGTAATTCTTGCGGAGTAACAATACTAAAAGCTTGGATGAATGAAATGGAAGAACAAGGTTCAATTTATAGACTTGAAAGAGAGAAGATCAACGATATAGAAAGAATGAGAAGATCAACGGTTGAGAATGGTTGAGGAACGTGAGTGAATAGAAAGAAGACAAGTGTCACACAAAAAATGTTTTGTTTGAGTTAATTGCTTTCTTTTATAAAGATAAGATATGTTTTCATAAATTAGAATGCTTTTTTTTTTTTCTAATTTAAGAGTTATTGATAAAAACAAGGTTGAACAAATCAATTAACTGAACTTGTGATTTGCTTTTGCATGATTTGAGAGAAATTAAATAATAAATTATTAAATTTTGTGTGCATGAAGAAGAAGACTTATTTTTAGAAGATTTTTGAGGAATTTGAAGATAAGAAAGCAAATTAAATAAATAAATTTATTTAATTATTTGTGCATGATTTGGAAGAATAAATAAAATATTTGATTTTTTTTTTAATTTTTAGAGGTTGAGAGGATTTAAATAAATTTGATTGATTTATTTAAATTTGGAGGAATAAGTGATTTGACTTAATTAAATAATTAAGAATTATTTACTTGTTTGGAAGAATTTAAATTAAATAAAGGATTTTATTTAATTTTGACTTTAGAAGAGGTAATTAAATATTTTGATATTTAATTAACTTAGAGGAATAGGAATCAAATAAATAAATTTGTTATTTATTTATTGATAGAGGAATTAGATGGAATAAATATTAAGAATATTTATTTAGACCAAGTTGTTTCATTTTTAGGTGTATACATTTTGCCCCTCTTTGATGCAATATGTTTTATCACATTGCTTCAAAGAATAAGAATTTTTTTGATAATGATACATGCCCCAGTTTGCCCCTGGTACAGGTTATGACGACAGTAGGATGCCCCCTTGGGAGATTGGATGAGAAGAAGGTAGAAGGGATGTGAGGTGGACAATCTCATGATGAAGAAGGTGAAAAACAGGTTAGGATGAAGTGAAGAAATTGGGTGAAATGATATGCGATGCAGGATAAAATGATAACACACACAAGCAAGTAAGCAAGTATGCACAAATGATAGAAGAACAAACAAGGTATTGCCCCTGTCAAGTGGTAAACCAATGATTAATCGATCTTGATATACGACGGTGTTGTCATGGCGGGGAACGATAGATCCCTAGAGCAAAATGATAGGATAGTGTCTAGTTTCAGGAAATGAAACATGTCGTGTAAGACGCGTGTGTTGGTATGATTTCAACAATGCAACATCCTGTATAAGACAATTGATTGATTATAACTGACTGAGTTGGTTTACAACCAGACAAGGATCAAGACCATTGAGTGTGATGGGATCATTTGACAAGATTGACTTGACTTGATTGGTATGGATTAAGGATGGACCCGTATTTGGATCATTACTTGGACTGACTAGATAAGGATGAGAGATACGTTGATAGATAGAAATTTGTTTGAAAGAAGAATGACTCAAATGAAGGAATCACAAGCTTTTGTAAATATTGATACTCTACACAGAATTTTTTATTGCATGGATAGTATGTGAATTGTAAATGGATATGGATACGGATATGAGATGCAATTAGATACGTTATGGATATGGATATGGAATGCAATTGGATATGTTATGGATATGGATATGGATATTTGTCATCTTGATATTGCAAGTATTTTGAAGTGCTTATTTCATCATTGGGCTTTTTTAAAAATGTTGTAAGGAAATACAAGCATCTAGGTATAATTGAACCGAGATGACTTGAGTATTTCTTGCGTATCAACAGACAAGGATTGCCCCCTTTCATGTTAGACCTTTGATGTCTTCGATGATCTTTTGTTGATCATGTTGTTAGACAAGGGTCATCACATTACTAAAGTTTAATCCACAAACTGCAAATAGAGAAAATAATCATGCCCCCCATTATAGCATCTCTAGCTTTTGGCATCCTCGAGTAGCATAGAAAGACATGATAACAAAAATCAAGACTCTATAAGTTAACCTTATCACAAACACAAAACATTCTTGCATTTAGATGTGTTTCTCTTGCCATAATTTAGATAGAATCAGTTTGATTGTTTTGGGTACTTGTTTGTTTTGCATTGGATAGGTTGATGTCTTGTGTCAGGATTTCTGCTTGAAAGCAGCCTTTACTTGTGCTTGCATACCTGGTGAAAGGTTCCACAATCCTTATTGGTGAGACGAACCCTAAGGAACTGACCTTGTGCCTCGGGGGCTCATTGCTAAATGGCCTTGCCTACGTGACGACGCAGAGGCAACGTAGTTTGGAGTGAACCCTAATGGACCTAAGACCTAGGTGATAGAAAGTGGCGCAAACTTAGATAGATAGAAGGACTAGATATGGGATGGATAGGGAAGCCTTGGGGGTGCATTGAAAATGGCCTTACCTACATGACGACATAGAGGAAACGTAGTTTGGGGTGGACCCTATAATACTGACGACAGACGCTATGCTAGGCTGACACTGTGGATAGGATACTGGATAAGACCTTAGTTGATAAGATGACAAAAGAGATATAGTATCAAGCCATGATAGGTTATCATTAGGTTTTTATTATGGAACAAATGTGGATCAAATGGAACATGATTGAAGGAAGAATGGACACAAGGTGATTGGTTTCCCAAAGATAGAGGAAGCGGTTTATCACAAGTAACACCTGTTTACCAGGTTTTCATCATGATACCTATCCAAGGCACCTGTTTGCTAGGTTTTCACCAAAGGATGATTTTTTTGATTTTTTTGATTTTTTTTGATTTTTTTGCTTTTTTTTGCTTTTTTGATTTTTTTTGTATTTTATGCCCCCCTTACATTGGGGTTCTCTTAGGTATAGAACCAGAGAAGATGCATACTGTTGATTGGGTCGTCGAATAGCTCACCTTCTAATGTTGCCAACTGATATGCCCTCGATCCATAGATAGAAATGATCACATAAGGCCCTAGCCAGTTGGGTTTAAACTTGCCTTTCTTTTCCTGATCCTGTTGATTGTAGGGATTTTCCTTAAGTACTAGGTCTCCAACCTTAAAGACTCTTGGACGGACTCTGTGGTTGTAGCTTCGTGACATCATTTGTTGATATGCCTTGAGATGATTGAAGGCATTCTGTCTCTTTTCCTCTAGTAGTTCTAGCTCTTGCAATCTAGAAACTATGTACTCTTCATCAGTTATGAGACCTTTTAATGACACCCTTAGAGATGGTAACTCGACCTCGATGGGCAAAATGGCTTCTAATCCATAGACAAGGGCGTAAGGGGTAGCACCTGTGGGAGTGTGTATACTGGTTTGATAGGCCCATAGAGCAGGATTGAGTTGGATGTGCCAATCATGGCCAGCATCATTGACTGTCTTCTTAAGGAGTTTCAAGATTGTTTTGTTGGATGCCTCTACTTGGTCATTGCCTTGGGGGTAATAGGGTGTGGAGAAATGGTGTTGGATTTTGAATTTGTCACAAAGCTCTTGTACATCCTGGTTCTTAAAAGGTCTTCCGTTATCCATGACAATGGATGAGGGAATTCTGTATCTACAGATGAGGTAGTTGAGGATGAATGAGGCAATCTGTTTGCCTGTGACATTAGAGAGTGGAATGACTTCAATCCACTTGGTAAAATATTCTTTGGCGGTTAGTATGAACTTGTGGCCGTTGGATGAGGGTGGATGGATCTTGCCCACAAGGTCAAGTCCCCATTGACAAAAGGGCCAAGGTATTGTTAAAGGTCGTAGCTCTTGAGCTGGTACATGGATGAGGTTTCCATGTATCTAGCACCTCTTGCACTTCTTCACAAATTGATATGAATATATTTCCATGGTTGGCCAATAATAACCCAAACGCATGAGTTTCTTAGCTAAAGAAGGACTACTAGAGTGTGTTCTACAAATTCCTTCATGCACGTCTTGTAAGGCGGTTTAAGATTCTTCCTATTCTAAACATCAGAGTAAAGTACCATCTAGGCCTCAGCAGTATAGGGTATCAACAATAATAGTGTAACGAGAGGTTTGGCGAATGAAGGTTCAGTGTTGGTTAGAAGATAAGTCAGGAGGTAGGGTATTATCCTTGAGGTAAGTGTAAATCTTACCATACAAGGGTGAATTAGATCTGACTAATAGGCATATGGAGTGTGTTTCAGGAAGATCATAAGCTGGTTGCGTAACTATCTCCACCAAAAACTCATACCGTGACTCATTCTTTGGGATCTTGAGGAGCGAGGCAATGGTTGCCATGGCATTTGCTGCTTTGTTTTCAATGTGAGGTATCTACTCAAAGGAGATGATGACAAAGTATTCTTTAAAGTCATCGACCATGCGCTTGTATGGGATTAGCTTTTTATCTTTGGTTTGATAATCATCGTTGACCTGATTGATTACCAGTTGAGAGTTACCATAGACATGTAGCTACTTGATTTTCCATTCTGCTGCAATTTTGAGACCAATGACCAAGGCCTCATACTCTACTATATTGTTTGTGCATGGGAATAGCAAATGCTAAGACTTAGGTATGGTGTCACCGTGAGGAGTGACCAACAAAATTCCTGCCCCCGATCCATGGTTTGTATAGGATCCATCAAAGTAGAGCTTCCATGAGTGTGTTGTGATATTGAACAAGGATTCATCTAGAAACTCAAATGTCATTGGTGTGGTATCCTGTAATGGTGCTTCTGCTAACTGATCAACAATGATTTATCCTTTGATAGCCTTTCTGTCTACATACTCAATGTCATATTCACTTAATAGCATTACCCACTTGGCAAGGTGACCTGTTAGAGCTGGTTTGCTTAATAGGTATTTCTGTGGATCTATCTTTGCAATAAGCTTGATTGAATGTGCTAGCATGTAATGTCATAGTTTTTGGGAAGAGCTGGTTTGCTTAATAGGTATTTCTATGGATCTATCTTTGCAATAAGCTTGACTGAATGTGCTAGCATGTAATGTCATAGTTTTTGGGAAGCAAAAACTACAGCAAGACAGGATTTTTCTATCTGAGAATATTGCAGTTCGTAGCCCACCAACGTGCGACTAATGTAGAAGATAGTCCTTTCTTTGCCTTCATAATCTTGTTGTGCTAATAGGGCTCTGAGAGCTATTGGTGTAGCAGATATGTAAATTAATAGTGGCTTACCTTGGATAGGTGACATTAGAATAGGAGGGTTCATGAGGTATTCCTTCAATTTGCCAAATGCTTCTTCGCACTTCTCATCCCATCTAAATGGAATGTTTTTATGTAAGAGATGACTAAAAGGTTGGCACTTGTCTGCCAGTTGTGATATGAATCTACAGATTGCTTGTAACTTGCCTTGTAGAGACCGCAATTGAGTGATATTATTTGGCAGTGGTATTTCCATGATAGCCTTGACTTTGGCAGGATCCACTTCTATCCCATTTGTTGATACAATGAAGCCTAAGAGCTTGTCGGAGGTGACTCCAAACACACATTTCTTCAGGTTCAACCTAACTTTGAATTGTTCTAGTCTATGAAAGACCTTCTCTAGCACATCTAGGTGGGATTCTCTTGTGAGTGACTTTGCAAAGATGTCATCTACATAGTCTTCCATTGTGACGTGCATCATATCATGGCAGATAGTGGTCGTAGCACGTTGATATGTTGTCCCTACGTTCTTTAACCCAAATGGCATGATAGTCTAGCAAAAAGTGCCCCATGGACAAGTGAAAGCAATTTTATGTTGGTCTTCTAGTGCTATCCTAATTTGATTATATCTGGAGAAGCCATCCATAAGAGAAAGCATGGTATGTCCTGCTGTCAAGTTGACTATGATATCAATATTGGGCAATGAAAAATCATCCTTGCAGCAAGCTTTGTTTAGATCTCAGAAATAATTACATAATCTAACTCTGCCATTAGGTTTGGACATTGGCACTATGTTGGATACCCACTCTGAATAGTCTATTGTCCTGATGAACCCTACATCCAATAGTTTCTTGAGTTCCTCTTTCACTAGTAATGCTATGTGTGGATGCATCTTCTTGAGATTCTGTTTGACTAGTTTGACCCCTGGATCTAGTGGAAGATGATGTAGAATCAAATCTGGATCTGAACTGGGCAATCTGCATATGACCAAGCAAAGTTGACTTGCTTTTTCTTGAAGAATGGTACAAACTTAGTCTTTTCTAGTGGAGTTAGAGACTTTGCAAAGTGAATGATCTTACGATGTTCCTCTGTTCCAATGTTGATAGGTTCTGTAGGTTCCACAACAATCTAAGACTTATCCTGATACATGTCGGTGGGGAGATTGTCAAGCCTTCCATCGTCAGGTGCCATAGTTGGGTTTTCACCATCGGATGCGTCCTTTCTTTTTACTATTTTAGGATCTGATACTACCACAAAGAGGTTTTCACCATCAGATCCAATTTTTTTTCTATGTTTTTGCGACTGGAAGGCTTGGTACCCTCTCCAAAATAAGCCACGGTGTTGAGTTCAATAGCAAAGCCAGCTTTATGATCTCCTATAGGTAGGTGGTCCCTAAGTTCAATTAAGTCAATGTAGGCATCATCATTTTGGAACATGTCTAGTTGCGGGGATCCTTGTAAATCCCAGTCGATAAGTTCAGAATGCACAAGGGGGAGGGGATCAAAAGATAGATCTGATTCATTGGGTGTTATGGTTTGAATGGATATATGGTCAGGATTTTGATTGGTAGGGATAGGATCAGAGATGGTACTTTCCTCCAAATTGTTTATTGTGATGGAACTCTGACCTTCCTCAAAAGTCATACTCTCAGGAGTTAGCGAATCAGACTCTAAAAGTCTATGCATTAGCATTTGTCCCTCATGGTAGGGGCTATAGGTTTGAATGGTGTCAATTCCTTTTTCCTTGTAGGAGTGCTTAGTAAGTTCATCTCATTCATATTCATTAGAATCTGTGTCACTGTCTTCTTGTAAGGCATGGATTTGTTCCACAAAACAAGCATTGGCCTTAGCTTTGCCTTTGTCCTTGTATCCTAACCCTTTTGTAGTTCTAGCCAGTGAGGATGAGGAAGGTTGAATGGCTTCGATGATTCCTTCTTTTCTTAGGCCAATGGGGCCTTGTCCTTCATAACCCATTCTGTGTAGGATAGACTCACCACGCCCATAGATTTCTATTGGGAGTTTAGGTGGTTCTTGTTGTGTCCTAATTGTTGGTTGAATGTGACCACATTAACTTGTGGGATGTGCTCTCATATGCAGTTGATGGTATAATCGAATGGTACACTCGCATAGTTAGCATTGTTGTTTCCATTGTTTTGATTCTGCCTGTTGTGATTGTTGTTGTTGTTGTATGGCCTGTTGTGATTGAGGAGCTGATCCTTGTATGCCACATGTGTCTCGTTAGAGGTATGTTGTTGAGTACCTACCTGATTTTGGTCAAGTATGTCTTGGATGATGTGTTTGAGACGGATACAATTTTTTGTTGTGTGGCCTCTTCCTCTACGATATTTGCAGAAATCCACATCTTTCTAATAGTGAGGTTTTATTTGAGGTTCATAGTTGCTAGTTGGTGGAAGAGTGATCTCATTGTTGGCCAATGGCTTTCTTAATGCAGACTCTTGGGACTGTCCTAGTGGTGTGAATTTTTGCCTAGGGTTGGAGTTGAACCATGGCTTTGGCTCACGAGAGAAGGTTTTGTTTTGCGTAGCATTGTTTGCTTCTCCTTTAAGAGTGAAGATTGGTTACTTTTTGGGAGCTGCCACTTTGGCATCAACTACTCCATCATTGACGACATTTTTGTTCTTTGTCCAAAATTTTGACTTGTTCGTGGTGTAGTTAGAGTTAGGGGTGTCCTTGTACAAATTTATTTCCCCTTGGTGATCATAGATTTCTCAATAAATAGTCCCATCTCCATGACCTTCAAAAATGACGTAGGGCATTGAATTTGGATTTGGTAGCTTAGATCGGAGTTAAGGTTGTGGACAAACATCTCCATCAATTGCTTCTTAGGTATGTCATATGAGTATTTACTCACGAGCTGTCTCCACCTTTGTAAGAAGGAGGCGAAGGATTCACCACTCTTTTGCTTTGTATTGCATAGATCAAGCATGGAAACTTCATGTTCAATGTTATACAAGAAGTGTGTGACGAACTTGTTTACTAAATCATCAAAAGTTTTGATGCCTGGTGGAAGTAATGAGAACCACTCCATGGCTTGACTACCTAGAGATCTAGGGAATAGTCTCATTAAGAAAGTTTCATTGTGAGCTATTCTCTAATGTGATCTCTTGGGTCTCCTTTCCCTTTGTATTTTTCAAACTTAGGAACTTTGAACCGAAAGGGGAAGGGCACCATGTTCAAACTTTTGTCAAAGGGGTATGGTGCAATGTCTTCCAAGGAGTAAGTTTTAGTGTTTGTTCCTATTTTGAGATCCGTCATTTGTTGCGTTAGGCCCTCAATTTATTTCCTCATTTCTTCCATAGGTATGTTTGGGTCTGCGACTTTCTTTCCTTTGTCCTCACTAGTGTGGTTTTCATGAGTTTCCTCTATGGTCTCTTTTAGTTTGTTGAGATTGAAGTTAGTGGGGAGTTTAAGTCCTAGATTTGCAAGATGAATAAAGTACTTGTGAGGGTCCTCGTGGAGCACTTTTTCTAGCAAGCGTTGAAATTTTTGATCTTGGAGGGTTCCTTGGTACTCTTCATGAGAGATTTCTTCATCACTATCGTGAGGGGTGACAATGTGGTTGGATGTCCCAGCCATTTCAAGTTGTTTTTGGTATTGAGATCTAGTTAAAACCATGTGAGGCAACGTGGGAAGAGGTGGGATGAAACTAGAGATTTTGGTAAGGTGCTGGTGGAGATTGTTGAGAAGAGGATACTTGTGATGAGATTTGAACAATGGATTCTTTTGATCAATGATTCCAAGTAAGACGGTCGACACAAGATGATAGCCACAAGTAAGGATATCCGATACCTGTTTACTGTGTAGAGACTAGTCTTGTACCAAGACCACTAGCAAAGTTCTGTGACCTACTAGGGTTACTTGAATCTGAAATGATCTAAAAAAGGTCTTGTACTAATCTGATATGGAACTTTTGACTTTGTTTTGGAAAGACCTAGTAGAAGGTGGATGAGACGACCAATGAAAGAGAGGGTGTGCTATGAAAATGGACAGAAAAAGGTGACTGCATGGTAAAACTAACTTCAGAAACTAGAACAAGGCTGAAATGGGTATCCAGAAAGGTTAACAAATTTTTCTCAAAAGATGTGGAAATACTCACTATTAGGGATGCACAGGAACATATGCGCTGAAACAGAGGATAGATGCGCAGCAAGTCGATACAAATGCGCAGTACTCGTAAAACACAAATGTGCAGTAACAGGTGATAAAAGCATAGAAAGTCGATATAGATGCACAACAGGTTGAGGTAAATGCACAGCTTTGTAGGACAGATGCACAACTCTAGTTTTTTTGATTATTTTTACAATTTTTGGCACATTTTTTGGTGTTTTTGGTTTCTTAGTTGCAAGATGGTCTTTTTGATTTGATTTTCTTAATTATGGCAAGAAGACACAACAAACACAAAGAATATTTTCATGGTTTTTAATTTTTTTTAATTTTTTTTTGGACTCTTTTTGAATCGAAAAGAAAGTACAAATCCTAGGTTGGAAAAGGCAATATTTGTCGGATCCCCTAGTTGTACATATTTAAAGTAAATAGCTTCAGGATCTTGGTAACACCAGCTCCTCTCCATGGCACACACTTCTCATGCATACCAAGATATGAGTTTCCCAAGGCTCGTACCCCTACGGAACCTTAGGATTGTCTCTGCTATCTCTACTAAGAACCACATGAATCGAGACGACTTCAAAGGTCCCACCTATTGCACCAACAAATAGAAGGATTTTGGTCTACTAAAACAAGGATGACTAGGAAGTCCAACCATTTCAGTGGTTATACATGCGGCAACACTACTCTCTGTTATGGAGTCTCCCAGCCTGCAAGGGTTGCGCCTTGGAGGGTTTTGGGGGAGGTTGGCTATCGGTATAACACAACTTCACTCGTTTGAAGCTTTCACTCCAAACATAATTTATTTATAGTGGCTTGGCAGAGCTTGGCTTTATCTTGTTACCACTTAAGGTTGTTCCCCAAGGACAGAAGGATATCCAAGGGCAGGCCTCTCTAAAGGTTTAACACATGCGAAAATGATAAGTCTGGCATTTTGGTCACCCAAGATAGGGGAGAACATAGGCCTGGTATCATTCCCAAAAACACGAAAGACAGTGGTTCTTTTCCCCTAATTAAAATGAAAAAGACTATATGAGCTAGCTACTTGGGCATACACGTAAGTTGTTAACTTTGAAAACAACATAGCAGTGGTTCAATTTTAGCCTCCTAGCATTGGGACTAGATTCAAGTTGTTGATGCAACAAGATTCAAGTTACTCCTTTTCCTAGTTAGATCTAGATGTGATTTTGCATGAACATTTGATTACTATTTTTTAAAAAGACAACGTGTTAACAATGTAACTAGAATTACTAAACTAGTCCCTAATCTTGCAAGTAGATGAGAGAATATTCCTGTGAAAAGTGTCAGCATTAGCAAAAACCACAAGAAATACCCTAAAAACCACTGTTCAGAATAGATGTGCAGCTTTAGAGCCTGAATGTATAGAAACAAATCTTAGAAGCACAGAGAGTTTAAAAGTGCAGAAATAGAGGTTAGATGCATCGAAACAAATATTATATGCACTGGAATATCAGATGCGCCGTAACAGAGTATGTATGTACGGCTTCAAAGGTCAGATGCGCTGAAAGATTATATGCATCAGAACAGAGTTCAGATGAGTGATAGAATTGCTCAGATGCACTGAATCCCCCCGTGTACGGAACCTTGGCATAAAAAAACTCAGTTTTGGATTAAATCAGGGCAGGGCCCCATGGTGGGCACCAAAAATGTTAAGAAAAAATTGGAGTAAACATGAATAATCAATATATCAATATCAATAATACCCAAAACTCAATGAAAAGGGAAATAATCAAGATCAAACAAACAAAGATGAAACCTTTGCAAAGCTCAATACTTCATAGCTTCCGTTGGTTACCTATCTCAATCGATCTTGCATGTATGAATAAGGCCCTCAGAGAGTGCACTTCCTTGTTATTCCAAGATTGTCAATGGAGAATGGCCATAATAGTTCTTTGTGATGAAGATGAGCTTCACAACAATGGTAGTGATATGGTAACAAGTTAATCGCAAGCAAATGGAATGACTTGGGTACCAAAGGCACGCTGTAATTCCTACAACGTAACAATACTAAAAGCTTGGATGAATGAAATGGAAGAACATGGTTCAATTTATAGACTTGAAAGAGAGAAGATCAACGATATAGAAAGAATGAGAAGATCAATGGTTGAGAACAGTTGAGGAACGTGCGCGAATAGAAAGAAGACAAGTGTCACACAAAAATTGTTTTGTTTGAGTTAACTGCTTTCTTTTATAAAGAGAAGATATGCTTTCATAAATTAGAATGCTTTTTTTTTCTAATTTAAGAGTTATTGATAAAAACAAGGTTGAACAAATCAATTAACTGAACTTGTGATTTGCTTTTGCATGATTTGAGAGAAATCAAATAATAAATTATTTAATTTTGTGTGCATGAAGAAGAAGACTTATTTTTAGAAGATTTTTGAGGAATTTGAAGATAAGAAAGCAAATTAAATAAATAAATTTATTTAATTATTTGTGCGTGATTTGGAAGAATAAATAAAATATTTTATTGTATTTTATTTTTAGAGGTTGAGAGGATTTAAATAAATTTGATTGATTTATTTAAATTTGGAGGAATAAGTGATTTGACTTAATTAAATAATTAAAAATTATTTAATTGTTTAGAAGAATTTAAATAAAATAAAGGATTTTATTTAATTTTGACTTTAGAAGAGGTAATTAAATATTTTGATATTTAATTAATTTAGAGGAATAGGAATTGAATAAATAAATTTGTTATTTATTTATTGATAGAGGAATTAGATGGAATAAATATTAAGAATATTTATTTAGACTGAGTTGTGTCATTTTTAGGTGTATACAGGTAGAAAAAGAATATTCACCTAATGATCATATGGTGCATGAAAATCCATTAGATCTCACACCTTTGATTGAAAAATCAAGAACCTTCGATGAGAATACTATGGATAGCTCTATTCTTCCTAACAACACCATGCCTTCCTCTCATCCCAATGCTCTTCCTGGCCAAGATGTAGCATTAGTGGATGAGAAAAGGTTCCTCACATTAAATCATTTAGGAATAGATGTTGGGTATAATCAAGAGGAAAACAATGTTAATTCAATATTCACTAATAGACTTTGTAACAATATTCCTAAGATGGTTGTGCGGGGGGCACCTAGTGCACCTTATTGCTTAAAACCAATTATAACAGTTCAAGGACCACCTCAACTTGAGGATTACATCTACAAATATGCACAACAAATTTCTCAACTGAGTCAAGGTGTTCAAAATGTGTTACAACAACCACACCACAATATGATTGCTCACACATACAACACTTGTAATAACAAGCAAAGTAAGCAAGCACCGCATGTGCCTGTCTCTCTTCCATGTTCTCAACCTATGCTCCCTCTACCACCTCATCTTACTCATAAAAGTGGTCAAGAATATGATCTTATCGAGCAACTCCGCGCTACTCAGGCTAAGATCTCTCTTTGGGATTTAATACAAACATCGCCTACATACCATGGAATGCTCCAAGAAGCTTTATAAAAGGTGATTGTACCACCCACTGCTAAGCTAACTGATGTAGCAATTGTGTTGGATAGTATAAATGCAACAAAAATGGATATTCTCTTTCAACCACATGAAATACCATCAACAAAAGATTAATATGATCCACTTATGATCTTTGTCACGATAAATAAAAAGTTGATAAAACAAGTTAACATGATTGACAATGGATTGACTCTTAATGTTTGTGGCATGAACTTACTACACAAAATCAAGATTGACAAGTTTTTAATCAAACTGGATAGGACTAGCATTCATGGCTTTGATAATGTTGCAAAACTAGCTGTTGGCACAATAACCTTACCCATAATGGTTGGACCCATGACATTAGATACTCTTTTTCATGTTATGTTGGGTTCTCTTTCATATAACATGATTCTAGGTAGACCGTGGATTAGTGCCATGGGGGCAGTCCCATCTACCCTTTATCAATCATTTAAGTTCATTTATCAAGACAAGCTCTACACTTGGAAAGTTAATCTTGAACTGAATACTTGTTCACATAATGAAATGCAAAAACAAGTTAAAAATCAGTAGAGACTAAACAACTTACAAGTTCATTCAACAGTGCCTCTTACCACTGATAATGTTGTGCAAGACCCTCAACCATTGAATGCACTCTTTGGTGATGATTGGGGTTCATTAGATTGTAATCCTTGCGGTATAGGGGAATATAAACTTAATAACCCTAACACATCAAAAGTAGCATCGATCTCCTCCAAGCAACCGTTTGAAGCTCATGCAAAACCTAAAGTCTCCTTAGGAGAAAATAAAGACAATACTCTCACTTATACTACAACTTATGAGACCTATGAGGCTTCACCATCTTCTAAGGAACTAACATCTCTCTATGGTCAAGGATTTAAAATCCTTTATAACAACTGCACCTATGTAGGTAATGGATGTGGTGTAAATCAACAAGGGATTCAAGTACCTATCGAATCCACTACAAGACATTACTCAAGTGGCATTGGCTGTAATCCTTTTAAAGAAAAGAAAGCCTCTCATCATCCTAAGCTTAATGTTAATGCAATATCAACAAGACCAAAACAACATGAGAGATATCCTAGATATGTATGCTCTTAACATTGGGTTGAATCAAGTAAGTATTTCTAACCCTTTACCTCCATGTTGTGTTTCCCTTATGATGTGCTATGTGTTATGTTTAGGCCTCTTGGTATAACCCTTGATACTCTCGTAAGGTCAAGGATACTGGGAGACCGCCTCTGTTGTGACCCTTCTTCTATTTGTATCATCATTCTTCTATATTATTTCTCCTCTATTTTCATTGTTGTGTGTTGTGTCTTACGAACATAGCGTTGTGGTTGGTGACTTGGGGGCACCCTCCTACATGACTATCCATAAGACACTTGTTTCTCCTCTCTTGATTTATTGTTTCCCTTCCTCTAGTGGTTCTATCTAGCGGGTGGATGATGAAAAACGTATTATACTGATGCGGACCTAGTGTCCCTTTAGTGAGTAATTAAAAAATGGACCTAGTCCATACATGACGATGGGGATGTTATATAGTATCCGACGCTTGGCTAGTAGAATCACTTTGTGTGATCTTGATGTTGTCTTATCGCACTTACAAAACATAACAATACTACTACTTCGTGCACTTTGTCTATCTTGAATCTAGTCTCGCATTGTTGTTTATCATGATTATATGGATGCTAACACATTTTCTTGTAGGAAATTCTATGTTTGTAGGAACATTTGGCAATTGTAAAGTACATGTCACCTCTAGGGGGCATGGGATTTGCAAGAGCTCGTGTTCCCTTGTGTGTTTTCTTCCTACCTTAACATGCTTGATATCAGTACATGACATCAACCACCTTAAGGTGGGAGAATATATAAGATAAGCTATCTGATGATTTTGGTACTAACGAAGCGTGTTTGTAAGCCCTCTATGGAGGCAGGATGATGCATCTCCAAGTGGGACCACATCTTTCTTTCTATATTGCAATCATGTAAGCCTTATGCAGAGGCGGGATATTGCGCATATCCTTTTATCATTTAATCCCTTCTGTAAAAGGAGGGATGGTGTATCTCTTGAGCTAGTGCACATCTTTTTATTTCAAAAGTCCTCTACAGAGGCAGGGCAGATCTAAAACTATCCTAACCCTTAAGCATGTTTTCGGTGATTGTTGTGGTGAAGCGCAATCGTCGGTGTGTGCTTGTAATGTGCCTGAGATGGTGGGGGCTTAGAAATAAGTTCCTTCCATCTCCTTGTTTTCCATGTTTTCTTTGTGTCTTCCATGTGTCTTTTGTGTGTTTTCCCCCTTGTGTGGCTAACCCCCACTTGGGTTTTGTATGGCGTGATTTCCCCTCTCACATATGTGTAGTGACATGCTCCACTTACTCTTGAGGTTTTGTATGGCATGTTTCCCTTTGGGGTTGTATGTTGCATTGTTACTTTCAATGTATTTGGATATATATATATATATATATATATATATATGAGAAAATAAAAAAAGAAATAATCACTACATTCACTGTGTTTTGTGTGTCTTCAATACTATCATCTCTGTGTTTTACGTGCCTATAACTGTCTTCATTGTGTTTGGCATGTCTGTGATGTGTCTTCACCATGCCTGGCATGTCCGCTGTGTTTGTTGATCATACTTTACTGCATGTATTGGCCTTGCATTTATACATACATTAAAGTGGGGGCTAAATGTTATGTCAAAAAATGTCCCCTTGAGAGCTTTTCCCTCTTAAGGTTTAGCTCCCGGGTCTTTAGAATGCATTATAAGCATCTTGCATGTTAATTTGGACTCCCGATGAGAAAACCGTTGGGTATTGTGACAAATAGAACCTAGGGGGTGCTAATTTAATTATTACAGAATAGAAACAAGGGGGTGG
Organism: Cunninghamia lanceolata; assembly: GCA_027924645.1. NCBI lineage: Eukaryota > Viridiplantae > Streptophyta > Pinopsida > Cupressales > Cupressaceae > Cunninghamia > Cunninghamia lanceolata. The sequence goes on along the minus strand of BSBN01000420.1, from coordinate 8,612,743 downwards.
ACTTGGGCGCTAGCGCCCTAGTCTAGCCCTATTTTGGGTCTACCCTAAACTTTTATGCCAGGCTGACATCTCAAGTTTGAATTACAAAATTATTAGCAGGAATTTGTGTAGTTGCATATTTAAGAATGTTTAGTGTTTCATTTGTAAACTAGAAGATGATTATGAACTTTAGGCATACTTGTGATTTGAAAGCATTCAAGATATTCATTGTTGCAGAGCAGAGCATTGTTATTGTGTTTGTGATTGCAGATTTGACTTCATCTTCTAATATGATTGAAAAGACTTCATGTGAGATCTACACTTCAAGGTGACATTTATTTATGTTTGTATCATTTATCATTTGGATTTTGCCTCAATCCCACTGGGATATGCACTCTCTAACAATGGTGTTTCAGAAGACTTGAATGTCTCTTCAGGGCTTGACTGAGGCAAGCCTCTAAACACCACAACCCCCTCCCACACTCCTTGTGATTGCAAGTTACAGGTGTCACATCTGGATAGAGTGGAGTTGCAGAGGAGGTTGGCAGACAACAAGGATTTGGGATCCAAAAGAAAGTAGGACATTAGAGCTTTTTTGGGACACGGGTGCTAGCACTAGTGTCGTCTGAAGTTACAGACACAAAAACAAACTGAAGAGTGGTAATTAGCATCCAAAGAGCTTCCTATACCCTGAAGATTGACTGGCATTGGACTTGGGTGCTCCCACCATTGTCCTCCACCTTTTCAGGGACAAAAACAAAAGATATAGTGAAGATCAGTGTCGGAAGGAGATCCAAATTTCACAAAGAAATTGGTACCTTGGACTTGGGTGCTAGTCCCCATGTCCCCGACTTCTCTACCATCTGAACTTTGATAAACAATGAGTTAAGGTTCTCTGCCCTTTACCTTGTCTTAAGAGAATTTGTCATAATTCATGAATTTGCTTATTGTTTTGCTTAATTAGGGTTTTGAAAGCATTTGAGCATTAGATAGAGACATTGTTTGACAACTTCCCAGAATCCACAATTTCCCAACTGGCAACCCAATCTGATAAGTGATTGGTCTCGTTTAGTGGAGATTCAACTCGATTGATATGCCGTTGGAATGTTTCATGTGAAAGGAGGATTCCACATAAAACCTTGAAATTAACTCACCTCTTTTTACCCCTAAATAGTAACTCCATTTCTAGTTTGAATACATTGAAATTTGATGATGTTGATTGGTGTTATTTTGAGTGAGGAAATTCATAGGAAAAGCTCAGGTGGATCCACATCAGGTAGTGTTTTGAATGAAGAAAGGAAGGGCAGATCAAAGGAGAGAGGAAAAGGTTCTGGAGGTCATAGGAAGTCACGAGTAAAATCACAGGACAAGAGGTCCCAATCCAGAGGAAAGAAGGACTGTTGGTATTGTGGGAAATTGGGTCATCTGAAGAAAAATTGTTGGTCTCGAAAGAATAAATAAGGAGATAAACATGAAGGAAATAAGGAAGCAAATGTGGTAAGTAATAAATCTGAAGATGATGCTTTGATTCTTTCCCTAGATAATGTTGATGATTCATGGGTTTTAGATTTAGGGGCCTCATTTCATGCTATGCCCCATAGAAGTTATTTTCTTGATTATGTCCAAGGGGATTTTGGGCTATTTATTTGAGAGTAATAAACCCTGTAAGATTTTTGGAAAGGGAAGAATTAGGATTAAGTTGCAGAATGGGAATCATTGGCTACTACAAGAGGTAAGGCACGTTTCAAGACTGAGTAGAAATTTAATTTTAGCAGGGCAACTAGGTGATGAAGGTTGCATAGTTACTTTTAGTGATAAAAATTGGAAGGCTACAAGAGGTGCCTTAATAGTAGCAAAAGGTGTGAAAGTATGCACCTTATATCTTTGTACAACTCATACTGTTCCTTCTACTTTAGCTGTTGCAGAGAAAAATCAAACAGGTTCAGTAACAGTTGCTGCAGATTCGTAGGTAAAGATTGAAATAGTTGTTGCAGGTTTTGAGACAACATTGTGGCATAACAGAATTGGGCATATGAGTAAAAAAGTTATGAAGGTACTTCATTCTAAGAAAGTTTTACCCAGTCTAAAATGTATTAATATGGATTTTTGTGAAAGTTGTGTGCATGGAAAACAAAAGAGAGTTAGTTTTCTCAAGGATGGGAAGCAAAAGAAAGATGAAAAGTTAGAGCTTGTGCATACGGATGTATGGGGACTAGCTTAGGTATCTTCTCTTGGTGGCTCTTGGTATTATGTTACATTCATAGATGATGCAACTAGGAAGGTTTGGATTTATTTCCTTACACAGAAATCTGATGTATTTGAAATATTTAAGAAATGGTGAAGCTTGGTTGAGAATGACATGGGTAAAAGATTAAAATGTCTTAGATCTAATAATGGTGGTGAGATTGCAGCAAAGAATTTAAGAATTATTGTTCTTTTAATGGAATTCGTAGGTAGAAAATGGTTCTAGGGACTCCATAGGAGAATGGAGTGGCTGAGCGCATGAATAGGACAATAATGGAACATGCAAGGAGCATGAATTGCATGTTGGGTTGTCTTTAAACATGTGGGTAGAGGCTGTCAATACCACTGTTTATTTAATTAATAGAGGTCCTTCAGTTCCTTTGGGTTGTGGTATTCTAGAGGAAGCATGGACAGGTAAGAAGGTGAGTTATTCTTTTCTCAAAACCTTCAGATGTGAAGCATTTGCACATGTCAATTCTAAAAATAGAATCAAGATGGATGCAAAATCAAAAAAGTGTATCTTAATTGGATATGGCATTGATGAATTTGGTTATAGGATTTGGGATTTTAAAAATCTAAAAATTGTGAGAAGCAGGGATGTTGTAATGATAAGGTGTTGTACAAAGATCAGTTGCATCAGCAAGAGAAGAAAGAAAAGGATTCTATGGTGTTGGATGATACTCTAGACAATGATGTTCCAATGGTTCCTCATGCTCCGCAACAACAACAACAAATGCCACAAACTCCAGTGAATGTTAGACAGTCAACATGGATAAATAGAACTTCCAAAAGGTTTTCTCCCTCTTTGTATTCTATTTTTTTAACAGATGATGGTGAACCAGAAGGGTATGATGACGCCATGCAAGTGGATACAAAGATTTAGTGGGAGCATGCAATGGAAGAATAAATGGACTCCTTGCTAAAAAATCAGACTTGAGAATTATGCAAGTTTCTTGTAGGTAAAAAGGCTTTACCAAACAAATGGGTTTATAGGCTGAAAGAGGAAGATGGAGGTAAGAATAGATTTAAAGCCAAGTTAGTTGTAAAAGGATTTGCACAGAAAAAGGACATTGATTTTGATGAGATCTTTTCTTTGGTTGTTAAGATGACTTCTATTTGTACTATTTTAAGTATTGTGGTTGCTGAAGATTTGTATTTGGAGCAACTAGGTGTGAAAACTGCCTTTCTCAATGGTGATTTGGAGGAGATATATATAGAACAACCACAAAGATTTAAGGTCAAAGGTAAGGAGAAATTGGTGTGTAGATTGAAGAAAAGCTTATATGGCTTGAAACAAGCACCTTGGCAATGGTACTTGAAATTTGATAGTTTTATGGCTGAGCAAGGCTACAGACGGTGTAATTTTGACCATTGTGCTTATTTTAAGAGGTTGGATAATGATAGATACATTATTTTATGTTTATATGTTGATGACATGCTTGTGGCAAGGTCTAACATGGATCACATAAGTGAGTTAAAATAACAATTAGCAAAATCATTTGATATGAAGGATTTGGGGGTAATGAAACAAATACTTGGTATGAGAATTTGTAGAGATAAGAAGAATAGGAAATTGACTCTATCTCAGGTTGATTATGTTGAAAAGGTGTTGCAGAGATTCCATATGGAGAATGCAAAAGCTGTCAGCACACCTTTGCCTAGTCATTTGAAATTGACTAAGGAGATGTGTCCAAAGACACAAGAGGAGGAGGACAAAATGTCCAAGGTACCATATGCTTCAACTGTAAGAAGTTTAATGTATGCCATGGTATGCACGAGACCGGATATTGGACATGCCATAGGAGTTTTAAGCAAGTATATGAGTAATCCTGGATTAGAGCATTGGAATGTGGTAAAATGTATTCTTAGGTTTTTGAGAGGTACATCTAATACACATTTATGTTTTGGGGGCTCTAATACTGATTTAAAAGGCTATGTGGACTCAGATTGGTAGGGGATATTGATACCAGGTGGAGTACTACAAGTTATGTCTTTACTATAGGTAGGACATCGGCGAGTTGGATCTCAAGGTTGCAAAAGGTGGTTGCTTTATCCACCACAGAGGTAGAGTATGTAGCTGCAACAGAGACAAGCAAGGAGATGATATGGCTACAATCTTTCATGGAAGAATTAGGCAAACAACAAGCTAACAATTATTTGTTTACATATAGCCAAAGTGCCATACATCTTACAAAGAATTATGCCTTGCATTCAAAGACCAAACATATACAACTAAGGTATCACTTCATCTGGTTGGTGTTGGAAGATGGATAGTTAAGGATGGAAAAATACATACAGATGACAATCCAGTAGATATATTTATGAAGGCAGTGACAAGGGAGAAACTAAGCTCCTCTTCAACTTCGATTGGCCTTCAAGATTGAAAATAATAAAATTAGAACAATAGGGTCCAGGGTGCTTATTTCTAGTGGGAGCTACAGGGGCAATAGTGTTATGATTAGTCTCCAAGTGGGAGATTGTTGTTATGGAGCCTAATCAAACTTGGAGGTTAAATTTTCCCCACTTTTGTCGACATGGTTTCCCCCCAAAGTATTTACCGGGGGGGGTGTGTTCCATAAAGGTGTCGATAGTTATTTTTCTATTTGAAAAACCCTATTTTTTGTAACTGACATAAGTCTTGATAAAAATGGTTGGAGAAGGCGAAAAGGCTTAAGGTTTAGGGTTACAATTCATATTGTGGTAGTATTGAGTTGCAAGAGATTGCTAGTTGTAAACGGTTCTACTTTTGCTAGATAATAATATTGGACTCTCTGTTGGTGGATGTAACTCAAGTTTGGGTGAACCACGTTAAAATTGTCTCTCGTTGTTTTATTTCTGTGTATTTTTCATTGCTTTGTTTAATCTTTATTTGCATTTAATTGATAACTTCTGCCTGCTATTCCTAACAATACCTTTAATGTCCCCCCTCTTTGCCACTATCAATTTTGGCATGGGTTCTCCTTCCTCATGGAAGACCTCAATTAAATAAATTTATGAACTATGTTTAGCCTAGAAAAAATCTATCCCTTCTGTGGGTAACTCAAAAACAACAATTATTGTAACAAGGCTTACCTTGATTTTCTTCTTGTAGACCACTATATGGGTGTCTTTAAAATTTTGTACAAATACCTCTATAATGTCATTGTCATACCATTTTGAAAATTCATCCATCCTATTGTCCCGAACAATGTTGCTACCTCTTCATTTCCACTAATTTTTGGGTTGAGTTTGGCTCTACTTTTCATTTTAGTCCCACTGTTTTCTTCTTACATAATTTCGGTAGGGTGGTGAATCTTAGAATAATAGAGATTTGGAATATGGCTAGGAAAAAATTGTGTATTAGTTGGGCAAGGTTTTTTTTCATTTGAAGGGAAAAGAATGATGAGTAATTAGTTGTAGGGTATAATGACATAGGGATTTCCAGAGCATGGGGAAGGAGTGATGATGGAGCTAGTGTATCATTATTGCACATGCAATAGGTAAGGCCTGCACACATGACAACAAATGCATAAGATCTAAATCTTTGATATCTTGTTTCCGCACCATCATTTTCCCATGTTTGGAGGGGTAAGGGAAATGGTTAATTGCTACTAGTTATGATTGTTTTTTGCATGTAATGACAAGTGGAAGATTTAGGATATGATAACATCATGTGGATCTAATCGCAATAAAAGAAATTGTTGGTACTTGAAATAAGAAATATAATGTGCACTTGGTTGTACTTGAAATTGCTAAAAAAATATCATGTTGATATTTAAGGTGAAATGTACAACCATACTTCTCAATGATAGGACTATTGGAATGATGAAGAATACTTACATTTATTAATGAAAGTGGTAGAAAGGACTTCATGGTGAATGTTGGTTCAAACTTTGGGAAAAGGACCTTGAAATTTTGGTTAACAATAAAACTCTAGAATGAGATTGAAGAAGACGACTCTATAAGTATCATTGAAAGGATGATCTAGAGTTATCACCAAAGAAAGTTTCAAAGTCATTGTTGAAAAAATGATCTAGAGGTATCATTGAAAGGATACTTTGGAGTTATTGCTGAATAAATCTTTAAAGTCATCATTGAAAGGATGTTGCAGAGGAACGAAATGAAGATAGCTCCAAAAGTATCGTTGAAAGGATACTTTGGAGAAAAGTTGATAAATATGGATCCAAAAGTATCACTGAAAGGATGATCTAGATAAAAACTAAATAAGATGACTCTAGAGTTATCATTACAAGGATACTCCAGAGAAAAACTAAAGAAGATGGGTCTAGAAGTGTCATTGAAAGGATACTCCAAAGAAAAAATGAAGTAGATGGCTCTAGAAGTATCGTTGAAAGGATACTCTAGAGAAAAACTAAAGAAGATTACCCTTGAGTTATTGTTGAAAGGACTCTTTGGAGAAAAACTTAAGATCACTCTAGGAGTATCATTTAAATGATACTAGGAAGAAAAATTGAAGACAACCTTAGAGTTATCATTGAAAGGATACTTTAGAGAGAAACTGAAGAAGATGACCCCAGAGTTAATGTTCAAAGGATACTTTGGAGAAAAATTGAACAAGACAACTCCAGAGTTATCATTGAAAGGATACTCTAGAGAAAAACTAAAGATGTCTCTGGAAGTATCATTGAAAGGATACTCTAGAGAAATACTCATAGATGACTTCAAAAGCAATAGCCTTAGAACGGACTCTAGAGGAATGAATGAAAGTAAATTATGTGAGTGATAGCCTTGGAATAGACTCTAGAGGAATGAATAGAAGTAAATTCTAGATCTATAGCCTTGAAGTGGATTTCAGAGAAATTATTACAATTTTTTGTGGTAGGAGAGCCACCATATACTAGTTTTCAACTTTCCTACTTATTCATGTCCTTTACCTTATAAGTTTTTTTGTGAAAGAAGAGGGGAGTCTCTTCACATAATAAAGGTCTGGTTGAGACTATATTTTTCTAATAAACTCCTCCCTAGTAATTGTCTATTGATACAAGCGTAACCTATGTCCATCCACTAAAATTGTTTTGGTATCCTTGTCAATGGGGGTTAATCCTACAAATCCATTTTCAAAGATTTTTCCATGTCAGATGTGTTGCAAGTATGAGCCTAACCAGTGTTGTCATTGATGTCAACATACTCTTGTTGCATTGATGTCAAGCATTAGATGAGCTGTGTGCTGAGGATATTGAGAAAATTAGTCCTATCAGAAACATAGAAGAACAGTGAAGGCAGTGAAGCTCTATGAAGCGAAGATCCTAGCTAAGATGAAGATCATGGAATGCACATCAAAGGGTTTGTATACATGTGTCTAAAGATTATCCAATCAAGATTTGAGAGGTCTTTATGAAGATTTGAAGGAGTTATGGCCACTTGAGTGAAACCAGTTCTGGCAGGTGTTCAGAGGTGACAGAGTAACACAAATAGGTTTGGTAAGATCTGGAAATGCAATATCATGTTCTGCGAATTTAATGGAGTGTTTAGGAAGCCAATGAGAATTGACAACTCAATTGGGTCATAGTCTGGAGGTCCACAAGCATCTATTCCAATATGACAGTGATGACAGAAAGTGTTCTTGAGGTTCCAAATGAGGAAGAGAATGATTTCAGTAAGCAGAAGTAGTATGGATGTTCTTGGTGATTCAGGCAAGCCTGTGGGGGTCTCTAGATTGTGTCCAGTTCATGTTGGTGATCTGCATTGGAGATGGAGCTTGTAATTGAAGAATTACTTCCAGATGATGATGTTCTTCCTAAGTTTGGTTGACCGGATGAGTTACACATCGTACGGGTGATCTTGAAGATGTTCTACGAAGCATGGTGTGTTCCTCAAAGAAGATTGCAGTCCTAGATCTGTGTGGCCGACAATGTGGTGATTCGCATGAAGTCTTTTGTAATTAGTCAAGTTGTACTTGTGTATTTGCTCTGTAAGGTATGCTAACTTTGATGATTATCCCAAAGTCGATGTCTTGTATAAATAAGAGTTGTGAAGTCATTCCAAAATGATCTTGGTGAAGATGAGTGTGTGGTAGAGAGAAGGAAAGCAAAAGGCAAAGCAAAAGTATTAGGCTTAAATGGAACTGACTCAAGCATGGTGAAGATGTTATTCTTCAGTTTAAGTATGTAATATTTATCATTCTGTAGACAATGTGTTTCTTGTAGGTAGTGGGCCTCTTGTGAGCAGTGTGCTTAGGTAGTGATCCCTAATTGGCATGTGCCATTTTGTTCTTCTTATTCTTTTAATAGAGAATACAATCTTGGGTTAGTCACCCCATGGTATTTCTCTTAACCGGGTTTTCCACGTTAAAATATTGGTGTCATATGTGTTAATGTGTTTCTGCTCTTGAATTATTGCATTGTGTTTTCATGATTGATTTATTATGCTACTAAAGTACAAGAAGGATTTAAGTGGTTAATAAAAGGAAAGTTTTGGGACAACTGATTCACCCCCCCTCTCAGTTGTCTATCTTGAAACTAACAATTGGTATCAGAGCCAAGTTCCTCTAAAAGAAGCTTAACTTCTTGAGGAGATCTAGAATGTCTTCTTACAAGAAGGATAATCCAAGGTTTGATGGAACCAATTACACTCTTTGGAAAAGCTGCATGGAATGCCACTTACAATGTATGGGAATGCAATATTGGATCATGGCTTCAAAGAAGTATGTTCCTCCAAAGAATGGTCCGACAACTATAGATTAAATCAAATATGTTGAAGACAATCTTCAGGCTAAAAAAGCTCTATTAAGTGCCTTATCTGATTCAGAGCTGACAAATGGTATTGATCTAAAAACTGCATATGAGATTTGGGAAAAACTAGAACTTTTGCCTGAAGGAGACAAATATGTCAAATGTGCCAAGCTACAGAGTCTAAAAGGAAAATTTAAAAACATGAAGATGGGTGAAGATGAGAACATCACTACTTTTATGCCAAAAGTAAATGAGCTTGTTTGTGGCATTAGGTGTGCTAGTGGAATCTTGAATGAAGATGAAATTGTGGCCAAAGTTCTCAGATCCCGACCTCTTATTTACAAATACAAGGTTGCTGCTATTGAATAATTTAGATCTTTTTCAAATATCACAAGAGATCAATTGGTTGGAAAATTAGATGCATTTGAATTGGCCAAGTTTGGAGATGCCCCCCCAAAGACTGAATCTGCATTCAAAGCTAGTGCCTCTGTAAAAGGAAAACAAAAGTTTGATCCAGGAGAGAACTCTTCAAAGAAACTATCGTGGTATGAAAAATCAAGAAAAGATATGGAAGAAGATGAAACAGAAGCTGCTCAACTTGAAGCCCTTATTGCAAAAAGAATGCCAAGAGGTTCCGGTAAGTATGAAGGAAAATTGCCCTTCAAATGTTTCAACTGCAATAAGATTGGTCATTTTGCCTCAAGGTGTCCGGAAAGATTTTCAAGGGCAAATCCAAATAGATCAAGATTCTAAAAGAAATGTTACTATGTTCATGAAGATGATGATGATGAAGGAGTAACAGATGATGAATCAGAGACATGAAACAAATTTGAAAGTGACTGGGTGTTTATTGCCATCAAGGAAGAAGATCCAATGCCCTCTGAATCTGTCAATCATAAAATGATAGAAAGAGCTCTGGCTGCCCAAGTTGAAGAAAAGGATGATTGGGTCATTGACAGTGGATGCTCCCATCATATGACAGGTGACAAAAATAAGTTTATAGATTTGGAAAGATATGAGGGAGTTGTAAAATTTGGTGATAATTCTGCTGGTAGAATCAGAGGTAGAGGAACTATTTCTTTTGATGGAAAGAACAAAACCAATAATGTACTGTATGTTGAAGATCTAAAGCACAATCTTCTCATTGTTGGATAGTTGGTGGACAAAGGCTATGATCTATGATTAAAAAATGGAAAATGTAGAATCTTTGAAAGTTCTGGAATGGAGATTGCATCCGGTACTCAAACAAAAGGTAATATATTCCACTTGGTTAGTATTGGCAAAAGTTGTTTATTTGTTCAACTTGATCAGAGTTGGTTGTGGCATAGGAGAATGTGTCATGTGAATTTTGATAATATCATCAAGATAAGCAACACTCAGGTTGTAAGAGATCTTCCAAGACTAGTGAAACCTACTAATAGTTTGTGCAAAGAATGTCAGTTGGGAAAGCAGAGCAGAGTACTTTCAAAAGTAAGAACAATCTTCTACTGGATTGTTGGACTTAGTACATACTAATCTATGTGGACCAACAAGAATCAGGAGTTTGCAAGGTGATAGATACTTCATGCTATTAATTCATGACCACTCCCGGATGATGTGGGTGACTTTTCTGAAAGAAAAATCCAAGGCTCTTGAGAAATTCAAAACATTCAAGGCTATGGTAGAGAATGAAACCGGATTAAACATAAAATGTCTCAGGTTTGATAGAGGTGGAGAATTCAATTTGGAGAGTTCATAGAATTCTATGAGAAACATGGGATAAAGAGACAGTTATCTGCTCCAAGGACTCCACAACAGAATGGAATAGTGGAAAGAAAGAATCGGACCATCTAGGAAGCATATAGAACCATGATGATGGAAGAAAATGTTCCTCAAATCTACTAGAGAAGAGTTGTAAGCACTGTTGTCTATACTCTTAATCAAGTACAAATTAGAAGCAATACTTGTAAGACCCCTTATGAACTCTGGTTTGGCATCACTCCCACTGTGACATATTTTAGAGTCTTTGGTAGCAAATGTTACATTAAAAGAGATGAAGACCTTGGCAAATTTGATGCTAGAAGTGATGAAGGAATATTCTTGGGTTATTCTACTCAAAGCAAAGCATACCGGTGTTATAAGAAGAGATTGAGAAAGATTATAGAAAGTACAAATGTGAAGGTTGATGAAGGTATTGAAAAACCCTCAAGGTTTTATGAATATGAAGAAGATGATCAGAATGATGTTCTAATCCAAGAAGTCCAAGCCCATTCTGAAATTCAGATCCAGACTGATCCAGAGAATCAAGAAGAAGAGATAAGTTTGAATGAACCTGCTCAAGAAATAGAAGTGCAAGAAATTCCCAAAACTCCCAGGTATGTAAGACTAAATCACTCTAAAGATCAGATCATAGGTGATAAAAGTAAAGGTGTTCAAACAAGAAGAAAGATTGCTTAAGACTCAGAAAAATATTGTCTAATTTCAAAGATTGAACCAAAAACAGTGAGTGAAGCATGCAATGATGAAAGCTGGACTAAAGCAATAAAAGAAGAGCTGATGTAAATTGAGAAAAATCACACTTGGGATCTTGTTCCCAGACCTAGAAACAAAAATGTGATTGGAACCAAATGGGTCTTCCGGAATAAACTGAACAAAGATGGTGAAGTAGTCAGAAACAAAGTCATATTGGTCTGCAAGGGTTATTCTCAAGTAGGAGTTGATTTTGAAGAAACTTTTTCTCCAGTTGCAAGAATTGAAGCAGTCAGATTATTTCTTGCCTTTGCTAGCTTCAAGGATTTCAAAGTATATCAGATGGATGTCAAGTCTTCCTTCCTGAATGGTGACTTGGAAGAAGTATACATTGAGCAACTGAATGGATTTCAATTGTCTGATCATGATGATATGGTCTGCAAGTTGAAGAAAGCACTGTATGGACTCAAACAAGCCCCAAGAGCCTGGTATGAAAGACTAGATAAGCATCTTTTGAAGATTGGTTTCAACAAAGGTGCTGTTGACAGTAACTTGTACTTCAAAATTGATCATGAAAATATCTTGATTGTTGAAGTCTTTGTTGATGATATCATTTTTGGAGGAAGAGATAGTATGTGCAAAACTTTTGCAAATCAAATGAAAAGTGAGTTTGAGATGTCCATGTTTGGGGAAATGAATTTCTTCTTGAGTCTGCAAATCACTCAAACAAAGAAAGGAATCTTCATTTCACAAACCAAATATGTGAAAGAATTGTTGAAGAAATTTGGGATGGACGACTCAAAACCAATGAATACTCCCATGGCAACCAGATGTAAATTGAGCAAAGATGATGACTCTCCTAAGGCTGATCAGAAAAAGTACAGGTCAATGATTGGAGGACTACTGTATCTTACTCAAACTAGACTTGACATTATAAATGTTGTTGGTCTTGTTGCTAGATTCCAAGCTGATCCTACAGAATCTCATGTCATGGCAATCAAGAGGATTCTCAGATATCTAAAGGAACAGTTGAGTGTGGCTTATGGTATCCTAGAGATCATGATTTCTCTCTTCATGCATATACAGATGCGGATTGGGCAAGAGATGTGGATGACCAGAAGAGTACCAGTGGTGGAGCATTATTTTTAGGGAAAAGATTGGTTTCTTGGCTGAGCAAGAAACAAGAGGCAATATCTCTGTCCACTGCAGAAGCAGAATATATTGCAGTAGTAGGTAGTTGCACTCAAGTATTGTGGATGGAGCAAATGCTAAGAGACATAAGAGTGGAGTATAAGGAACCTATCACAATCTTCTGTGATAACTCAAGTGCAATAAACATTTCAAAACATCTAGTGTTGTATTCAAAGACAAAACATATATCCATCAAGTTTCACTTTTTGAGAGAGCAGGTGAACAAGAATGAAGTCATATTGGAGTTTGTACCCTCTAAGGATCAAATTGTAGACATTTTTACTAAACCTCTACCTAAGGACTCTTTCGAGTATCTCAGGGAGAAGTTAGGGGTTATTACCCCTCCAGTTCTGAATTAAGGTGCACTGATGTGCATCAATCTGGTGGATCTCACAGTCATATCTTGTGGTCTGGATTGATGATGAGAAGCTGCTACTCAGGGGGAGTAGTCTGTATGATTCTAAGTGATGCAAGTATGTGCCCTTTGCCATTGATGTCAAAGGGGGAGAGAAGACATGTGAAAAACAAAAAGTGGTTGTTGATCAAAGGGGGAGCAGTAAAGGAAGAGAAGACATGTGAATAGTTGCTATTGATAGGGGGAGTTATGTCAGTCAGAGAGGAGAAGTACTTGTCTTGATGGTTAAAACAATTTTTCACATCATATGTTGCCATCAATGACAAAGGGGGAGATTGTTGCAAGTATGGGCCTAACTAGTGTTGTCATTGATGTCAACATACTCCTGTTGCATTGATGTCAAGGATTGGATGAGCTGTGTGCTGAGGATATTGAGAAAATTAGTCCTATTAGAAACATAGAAGAACAGTGAAGCTCTATGAAGTAAAGATTCTAGCTAAGGTGAAGATCATGGAATGCGCATCAAAAGGTTTGTATACATGTGTCTAAAGATGATCCAATCAAGATTGGAGAGGTCCGCATGAAGATTTGAAGGAGTTATGGCCATTTGAGTGAAACCAGTTTTGGCAGGTGTTCAGAGGTGACAAAGTAACACAAATAGGTCCGATAAGATCTGGAAATGCAATATCATGTTCTGCAGATTTAATGGAGTGTTTAGGAAGCCAATGAGAATTAACAACTCAATTGGGTCATAATCTGGAGGTCCGCAAGCATCTATTCCAATATGACAGTGATGACAAACTGTGTTCTTGAGGTTTTGGATGAGGAAGAGAATGATTTTAGTAAGCAGAAGTGGTATGGATGTTCTTGGTGATCCAGGCAAGCCTGTGGGGGTCTCTAGATTGTGTCTAGTTCGTGTTGGTGATCCACATTGGAGATGGAGCTTGTAATTGAAGAATTACTTCTGGATGATGATGTTCTTCCTAAGCTTGGCTGACTGGATGAGTTACACATCATGCAGATGATCTTGAAGATGTTTTGTGAAGCATGGCATGTTCCTCAAAGAAGACTGCAGTCCCATATCTGTGTGGCTGATAGTGTGGTGATTCGCATGAAGTCTTTTGTAATTAGTCAAGTTGTATTTGTGTATTTGCTCTGTAAGGTATGCTGACTTTGATGATTATGCCAAAGTCGATGTCTTGTATAAATAAGAGTTGTGAAGTCATTCCAAAATGATCTTGGTGAAGATGAGTGTATAGTAGAGAGAAGGAAAGCGAAAGGCAGAGCAGAAGTATTGGGCTTAAATGGAACTGACTCAAGCATGGTGAAGATGATATTCTTCAGTTCAAGTATGTAATATTTATCATTCTGTAGACAGTGTGTCTCCTGTAGGCAGTGGGCCTCTAGTGAGCAGTGTGCTCAGGCAGTGAGCCCTAATTGGCATGTGCCATTTTGTTCTTCTTATTCTTTTAATAGAGAATACAGTCTTGGGTTAGTCACCCCATGGTTTTTCCCTTAATCAGTTTTCCATGTTAAAATCTTGGTGTCATATGTGTTAATGTGTTTTCATGATTGATTTATTATGCTACTAAATTACAAGAAGGATTTAAGTGGTTAATAAAAGGAAAGTTTTGGGACAACTGATTCACTCCCCCCCCTCTCAATTGTCTATCTTGAAACTAACAAGTTGGACCCAACCAATGAGTACTAAGATTACCTCTGAAGTCCTTGTACCTAGAATTTTGCTAAAATTTTCTATAGGCACTGTAATTTTGTTGAAGTTTTCTATAAATCACCTTTAATAAACCACATGACCCAAAAAACTTCTAACATTGATTTGTGTCTTTGGGTGAGACAATTGTTGTATAAAATCATTCTTCTTTAGGTCTACCTTGATACCCTTAGCATAAATGTGATGACCTAGGACAATGCCTTTGTCAACCATTATAAGACATTTTTCATGGTTGTGCAACAATTGATGTTCTTCACAATGTGTTAGGACTTTATCAAAAATTTGAAGGCCTTCACAAAGGTAGTGCCATGGACAATGAAATCAACCATATATACTTCCATGTAGTCATTCACTAATTCAATAAAAATAGCAAGCACAACTTGTTGGAAGGTGGTTGGTGTATTAAAAAATCCAAAGGGAAGAACTCTATAAGAATAAATTCTTCAAGGGAAATTAAAACTAGTCTTATCCTTCTCTTCTAGAGCTACTTGAACATGGTTACATCCACTAAACCCATCTAAGAACCTAAAAAGTATGTCTTCCTAGCCAAGTTATCTAGAACCTCGTCAATGACGGGTAAGGAAAAATAATATTTTTAGGTTTCCTTATTGAGTTCTCTATAATTTACACACACTCAACATTTATTGCCTTTTTTAGAACAACAAGAAGTGGTGACACCCATTTACTATTTGAAATGGGATAGATAAATCCCACTTGCAAAAGTTTTTCTATTTTATTTTTGATAATTTCTTTGAGCACCCAGTTGAGTCTACTTGTGGTTGTCTTACTAGTCTCACATACTCTATGTAAATATGGTGAGTGAAAATGTTCAAGTGGATCCTTCTCAAGTCCTTGTAATCCCAAGAAAAAGATTTTGTATGAGAAATTAGAATGTCAAACATTATTGATCTATTAACCAGTTGTTTGTGTTTAGGGTTTTTCCTGGGAGGACCATTATTTGTTTTGTCCCTAGATAAATTGAAGAAACTACTTTATTTTCTCTCATCAACATGTTTAATGGGAAGTAATTGAGTTGTAACATATTTAAGGTGGCTATGTCTTTAAAAATTTGTCACCCTTTGGGATAACATTGGCTAGAGGGCAATAAAATTCCATTAGGAAATCCCTTTGGTTATCCTGATCAAAGACAATAATGGTATTTGTAAGAGTGACTAAATGTCCTCATCTCCTCCCTGATCATAAAGATCTAGATCATCACTTGATTTTAGGTCATCATACAAATTTCAATCTTCTTCAAATTCCTCTACATGTTATTTTATGGTGACCATAGATAGTGAAGCTATGTTTTTTGAATTACTATTTTGGTCTTGTTCATCGACCCATATACAATTTCTAATATTTGGGGATGGTCTTGCAGGTGGATACAAGGATATCTATTTAATATTAAGCCCATTTTAAATGGTCATACCTCTTGACCTACAGTCTATTAGAGCAACAACAGTTGCTAGTGAGGGTTTGCCCAATATCAGAAGATAACTATCCTTGGGAGTATGTGATTGAAGTATCAAAAAGTCCACTAGATACTCCCAATATTCAATTACAACAAGGATGTTTTTAATCACACCTTTTAGGATGACTACTATCTATTCCACCATTTGAAGGATGGTATTGATAGGTTGTAATCCCATGAGAGATAGTGTTTCCATCACTTTAACAGACATGACATTAATGGCGTCTCCTAGATCAACCAATACATTTGAAAATTCTACTCCCCTATAGCCACTATGATCACATGACTAATTAGTATAGCCAATATGATCACATGACTAATTAGATCACCATACTTGGGTGGAAGGAGTTCCCTAAGATAAGGTCAACTAAGTGACTCTCTATGTGAATAGTGTTGGAGTGTCTTTCTTCCTTCCTAGGGTTTTAATGCATAATTGTTTGATGAGTTGGTTGAGCTCCAAGATTTATTTTATGGCTTGTAATGGAGGAGCTTCAATATTTAACTATTTTAGTTCTTGGACAAATTTTGCTTCACAAATAGATACTAGCTCCATAGGAGGTTTTAGAGCTAGCATCTTCAACCTTTTAGGAAATGGTGTGTGCTCTAGAATAACTTTAGAATATGGCACTAGAAGGGTATTAGAAAAAATATTTCTTGGAGCTCAAGAGTATCTCTAGAAAGTGGCCTCAGATGATTTCTAGAATGCAATACCAAATTGGCATAAAAAAGAGGCTTATGTAAAGCTCTAGAATGTGCCTCGAGAGTATCTCTAAAGTTAGGCTCCAGAGAATATCCAATGGAAGGATCTAAAGGAGTTCTAGTTGAGATTCAAAAAGTCTTAGAAATAAATTGAGGTTTGTTTTTATTGTTTTAACTTTATTTTTTTGAAATGATGCCTCCTTCCTATCTATGATTTCAACTATGGTTGGAGGAGAAGGTTTAGATAGAGTTTTCCATAATCTTAGTTAGATGTTTTTATAATGAATAGCATTAATCCGAGCTATATTTTCTTATTTTATGGAGTAGACAAGGGAAACATGCCTATTATTTGAAGGATTTGCCACTGGTTGATTAGGGAATTATGGTTGGGTGATTGACTCAGTAATAGGCTATTTTTACAATTTGGTAAGGGTTGCAACATGGTTTGTTTTTGGTTTTGAACACATCTTGGTCCTTGATAAAATTAATTGTACTGAGGGTTCCATTGAGATGGTTCATTTGAGGAAGCAATTGTTGCTACAATTGGTTGGACCACTAGAAATTAGACCAAGGCTAACTGGTCCATTTCTGGGGCCCATAGATAAGGTTTCCGTTGCTATGATGTTTGTTGAGCAAGATGAGGTGTAGACCAAGAATTAGTGTTCTAGTTCATAGGTGGGCTCTAGAAGTGTTGATTTGAAGTTTGGTTGTAAGAAAAATTACCACCTTGTATTTGTCCCATGTAGTTAAGCTCTTCCTCCATTGGAGAAGTCTTCTTTTTTGAATTTTTGATGGCACTGAGTAGTTCACACTAATCTATGGGGTGGTTTTCTCTCAAAACTAATAAACATCTATTTTTCTAAAGGATAGTCCCTAAAAAGGTGATTATTTCAACATTTAGGATAGTAGATGGATAGAGGTTCTATATTTTTACTTTTGGCCTATATTCCATCTAACATGGTGTTTATCTACACAACAATGTCCATCTTTAAATTTACTATTTATTCCATTATCTACCCTATCTCAATATTTCCCTTGACCAGTTTAGATTTCTTGACTCCACCCCTTGTCCTTAAATAGTTTCAACATTGTTTTGATATGTCAGGAAGACTTAATTTTATGACATCACCCTTCCCCATAATGTCAAAGGCTTATCTAGACTCTTCTTTTAGTCCACTTAGAAATAGAGACTTGCCAAGTTTAGGACTCAAGACATCTCTACATCATCATAAAATAAAGAGGAACCAATCTAAATAATTCTCCATACTTTCATCCTCTCTATGTTTCATGCAAAAAATTTCTTCCTTCCTATCCTTGACCCTACAATAATCTTGGTATTTATCTATAAACACCATACCATTTCATCCTATGAGTTGATGGATCCAAAAGTAAGTCCCATGAACCAATGCATGGTTGAATCCTTTAGTGTTGATGGGAATAATTTGAGTTTCTAGTTTTTTTATTTGTAGTCATAGGTTTGACATAGGACCTTAAACCCAAAAAGGAATTTGTTGGGATCCTTTGAAGTCATTCCTTTGCATGTGGGTAGTATGGAAGGGGAGATATTTTTCATGGGGGATTCTTTGTTAGAATTTAAGTTGATTAGGTAGGTGAATATTCTTTCTACCCTTTGTTCTACTTGCCCCTTATGGTTCTCCATTATGTTTCCTAGAATAAAATCCCCAAGTCAACTAATATCTTGGGCTACTTGAGAACTTCTAAGTTGATCTTCATTACTAAGATGTTCTTGAGGATTTTCCAAGGACAAAGGTAATAGTTCTTATTGTTGAAAGAGACACTGCAAGGCATGTCATGTGTTGTCATTGATGGCAACTAAGTCCATTCCACACATCCACAGTGCAATATTAGATCATACCAGAAGTCAGTCCCAAGATTGGTCAAGTCCAGATAGACAGCAACACGGTATATGGCAGAGTTTAGTATTTTGGTTAGCGGATTTCTCTAGTTAATCATTGTGTGTTATGATTCTGAGGGAGTGTAGAGGAGTGTCAGGACAATCTAAATCCAAGATTTCAGCCTCTGGTGACAAAGGGATTAAAATTTATGAGCATTTGAGTACCGGGTCCTAATATGATAGAACAACTCAGTGAAGAAGAAGCCAACTCATGTTAGATCCTTGTGGGGATCTAGTAGAAGTGTTTTGGTGAGTTGCGTATGGGATATAATGTTAGTGGCCAACATGTATGGTGACCTACAAGTGTTATTCTGGTACGCATCAATATTGGTGTATGGATTCAGCCGATAGAATAGAGTACTTGTATTGTTTGTTAAGTTCTTCATAAGGCCGACAGAAAGGTGATTAAATTTCTTGAGGCAGATATATATAGCCAATGGATTTGAGTGTATTTGACATGTGTCGACATGTGAATATGGAGTAAGTGTGAAAAGGGTAGCTAGAAGTGCAAAAGAGAAGAGATCTAAGGTTTGGATTATGGCAGAGCAGTAAACAGGGAAGAGTAAAGATGAAATGTGTAAGATCAGTATTCTGTACTTAATTGGAACTGAGTTCTTGCATTGGTGGATGTTATTCATCAGTTTAAACAATCTGTAATCCTTTTGTAATCATTCTTGTAGGCAGTGAGCCTCTTTTGAGCAGTGAGCTCTGGGCAGTGAGCCCGAAGGCATGTGCCTTCCCCTTTTGTAATACTTTTAACAAAGTATAATCTTTGTGGGTTAATCCCCACCATGGTTTTTCCCTTAACCGGGTTTCTACATTAAAAATCCTGGTGTCAAGTGTGTTATTTGTGTTTTTGCTCATGTGTTATTGATTCTTACTTATATCATTAATCTGTTATGAAGTGGTAAAGAAGAAATAACTACAACAAGTATTAAAGTTTCAAGACAACTAATTCACCCCCCCTCTCAGTTGTCAGCCCTATTTCCAACACTTACCCTAAATTTATTTCCCATTCAATTTTTTTTTATCGATGTCTATTGTTGTTTTTTTGTGGGGTTGGGTGTTCTTTGCTATAAACTAACCACATGAATCCCTTTTTAGACCATGCAAGAGGAAGGCTTGTTCACAATATAAAAACTACTAGCTTGGATTGTCCAAACAATTCTCCTAATAATAGGTCTAGAAGTATGCTCCCTGGAAACCACACCAAAAAGTGACGAGAAGTCATCGAATCTCTCACTTTAATAAATAATTTATCTCTTGTAAACCTAGGTAGTGTCTAAAGGCTATCTATAATAAGGGATTTGAAAATCTAACCAGAAGTATTTCTATCCTAAAAAATGAAATTGCACACACAAAATTTAAATTACTAAATTCAAAGTATTCAATTGAAACTATTCTAAGAAAATGTCCAAATGCTTATGATTGAAAGGAAATTGCCTAAATAAAATTACTCTATGACATTCAATGCTTATGCTAATCAAAACTAAAATATTTGAAGTAAAGGATTTGTAATTTTATGCTTTTCTTGAATAACAATTTACGCATGATAACATGAAAAGAGGTCTTTTAAGGAAAAATCATTTAAGGGACCGATTAACCTATAGATTAATAAACCATACACTATTGAAAAAAATTAAACATATACTCATAGGATAACATTAAAAAATGAAACTAATAAACCATAGAAAAAAATATCCATAGAAACATAAACTTCATTCTCCTTCCCTTGGGTGAGTAGTCAGCTTCCCTTGGAATAATGAGAGAATCTAATGATCATATTCAATTACTCAAAATATCATATGGATATCACAAATTGCATAACTCATTGTATTCATGTTTGTTAAATAAAATTACATAGACATATAAAATCTCTGCTTATAAACTCTTTTTTTCACATCACAACATCAACTACTGGCAAACTCTTTGCTCGATAGGTTCATATATGTGAAACTTTACCAAACTTGTTTAAGAAATTCATAAGGTCACTCCTTGTTGGCAACATGGTCAAGTGACACTACTAATATGTTAGAAACTTGATGTTGTCATTGATGGAAACAATCAGACATGATTTGTAACAGTTTCTGAGACAAAGTTGTGTGTAGCCTTTGGTCTGGAAAGACTAACTTAGCCAAAATTGACTAAGTGTTGGTAGTTTACCAAGACAGTGATAGTGATTTAGTTGGTACTCCTCCACAGATGAAGATCCTGCTATGTGGTTCTAGTATGTTATACAATGTTGTATCCTAAGTTTCATGTCTTGACAATCTTCAGAAGTCATCTTGTAAATTGCCTAAGTCTGATAAGCAAAGTGTAGTGAGGAACAATGCAGAACACTTGAGTAATTCACTCCACATTCCTCCACTATTGGTCATCTCGATGTGTTATTTGAAGGTGTTTAAAATACATATGGTAACTATCTAATTCCAGATTTACAGTATCTAAAGTCTACCGGAAGATCATCTACAAGCTTCCAAGTTTCGGCAATCAGTTTGACAGTGTTTAACTAAGATAGAGGTAACAATTCTGAGATCTGCATATCACCAAAAAAGAATATTATGACCTATGGTTATGAAGGTATGATTAGTGATGTTGAATGAATGTTTGATGTGAATTTTGAAGTTTCAAGTTGTCCACACTAGAAGTTATGATATGACAGACAATAAGGTTTAAGTGTGTACTTTCAAATAAGGCTAACACACAGTTGGATCAATGTGTGGTAAGGAGACAATGTTTAGATCATTATTCTAAGTGGTTCAATAATAGGTCTAGACCTATATGAATATTCTTGAATGATTGTATGGGTTCGCATTGTTGTTTGTGAAAAGGATCAAGCCAACAAGGTACAACTTTGGTATACAAGTTTCATATTTTGCATGTCGACCTAGTTTTGGGATAATTCATGTTGTGGATATATATATATATAAACACTTAATAGATTTCAGTATTAGAGTGATGAGATTGTGTGAATGTGGTGTGAATACGATGTGTATGCAATCTGAGGAAATTTTGTGATAAAAAAAGATCAATAAGGGCAGAAGAAAAGAGTATATGTGAAGCAGAGCAAATATAATGAAGACCTTTGAATCTATATAGTGAGCTTTCAATGGAACTGTATTTCAGCATTCTATAGATGCATCTGTAGCAGTCCTCTCTTGACAGTGAGCCACCCTTTCTCTATCTTCTCTTCTCTATGGCAGTGAGCCTATTGCAGTGAGCACTTCTTTGGATAGTGAGTCCTTGGACAGTGAGCCCTCAAGTAGTGAGTCTTTTGTAATCTAGTTTTGATATCATAATATATTGTGAGCTAACACTCACCGTGGTTTTTCCCTTTTTAGGTTTTCAACATAAAAATCCTAGTGTCTTGTGTTATGACTTTGTGGCTGCTCTTCTTATGTTTATTTTGTTTTCATGTTATTGAATTTGGTAAATGGATTAATGAATATGTGAAGGAATGGTTTTATAGAATATTGATTGACCCCTCCTCTCAGTATTCCTTGTGTTCAACACTTGGTATTAGAGCCAAGTTCCTTGGAAGAAGCCTAACAGCTTAAGGAAGATTTGGGAAAGTGTACTCATGGTAGCTAGAAGGTATCCTACTCCAGGCAGTGTCACAATTGATGATTGCACATATGTTAGTAATCAAGAACTAAAAACTAATCTTGAAGATCTTGATAAGTATGAAGCATATATCCAAGATTTTAAGGAAAATCTCAAGGAAGCTGATGAATGCATCCTGAAGCTAAGAGAGCAAGTTAAGAGATCAAAGGATAGGAGTAGAGAGCTAAGTGAATAGTTGAAAGCAGCAAATGAAACTCTGAATAGTTTATCAATGCTAATTGAAGAAAAAGATAAGGATGAGGAGCATTTGAATCAATCTTTGAAAGACAAATTTGAAGAATGTGAAAAGTTGGCTAAAGATGTTGTGTTTCTTAAGTATGACCTGGAAGTAGCTAATAGCTATAAAGAAAAGTTCAAAATAAGTTCTGCAAAGCTTGATGAGTTGATTAATAGCCAGAAAAGCCCAGATGACATGCAAGGCTTGGGTTTTGAAAAAGGAGAAAGCTCTAAATCAGGACAAGTTAACACTAAGATGAAGAGAGTCAAAGGCAACCAGGTCCAGAATCAAAGAAACAAACCTAGAAGACCTCCAGTCAGGCAACCAAATGCTTAAAGGTGCCCATCTTTCAATGGCTATTATTTTAATTGTAATAAGTTTGGTCATAAGGCTACTCAATGTAGGACTAGAAGGAATCAAAATGTTCAATCATTCTCTGATCAATGTTTCAATTGCAAGAAAATTGGTCATAGATCAAATGAATGCAGAAGTTTGGTAAGGAATGGTTTTAACAATGTAAGGAACACTCAATCTTTCAATGGAAAGTGCTTTGCATGCAATAGATTTGGGCATATGGCTAACCAATGCAGATCAAGAATGAATCCAAACAATGGAAGAATTAAGGATAGAGGAATATTGTTTGCTACAATTGTAATAAACCTGGACATGTAAAATTCTGCAGAAGCAAAAATGTGAAAAGAAACTATTCTGCAAAAGAGAAGAAATCAGAGAAGAGGGAAGATAAGGGAAAGAATAAGGTTGATTTGGCAGAAACCAAGAAGGAAATGAGCAAGATTTGGATTAAGGATGTAAAAGAGGTCAAGGATGGATCCGTACCAACTTCTTGAAGAGACCTAATGTCTCAAGTTATTGCTTGGAACTCATTCATTCGTTGTTTTTTGTTTCACTGATGGTAGTGAGCTATCAGGTAGACTTTCTGTATCAAAGGGAGTGAGGAGTCTTTGGCTGATATGCAAGCTTTCACCAATGAAGGGCTAGCTATCAGGTTGACATGCTCTAGCTTCTCCGATCGATATGTGTCATACCAATGTGATATGTCTATCGACATAAGGTTGGCCATTGGTTGAGCCTGTGGTAGTTACTCTGATGGTCTTCTGTTACTCCGATGAAGGATGAAGGCTTGGGCATCGATGGGACAAGGAATCATCAGTGTGGATGGTGGAGTGGTCTCTGATGGCTTGGGCTATTTTGATGAGGCTTAGACTGGCATCGTCGGCAATAAAAGTGTCGACGATAGTCTTATAGTGTGTTTGGGTATATAAACCTGGATATCAAACTCAAACTGGTGAATGTGGGACTAAAGGTCTCACATGAATACGAATAGTTATGTGACGGTTGGAAGATAGCGATGCTGGGTCAATTGGAACGAACAGTTAGGGCAGAAGTTCAAAATGGTTTTGCTCTTGAAGACTGTGTTATATACAGATTTGGTGAGATCGTCTGATGATGATGATGAGATTTGATCAAATTGTTCATTCTGTAGATGTACAGAGGAAGTGAATTGTGTGTATGATTTGAGAATCGATACCTGAGTGAGAAGGCTGGAATCTTTATTGTAACCTTTCTAAGCTTACTGTAAATAAAGATTGTCTCTCTTGTGGTGGTGGGTTTTTTACCCAAAAGGGTTTTCCCACATACATTTGGTGTTGTTCTATGTTATCTTGTATGTTTATTCTGTATTTTCTGGTGTGTTCATCTTTGTATTTGAATTAAATGTTACCTATCTGCATTATCCCCTTGGAATTGACATTAGGGAAGCTGTATTCCACACCTGTGCTTTCCTAACAAGTGGTATTAGAGCCTGGCCAGTTGTGTTATCCTTGTTGGTAGGTTGGGTTTTTTGTGTCAGTTCTGTGAGTGGGAGTTCTGCAAAGGTCTATTTTGTTAAATAAGATGGCAAGTACATCAGGAAAAATAGACATTGAAAAGTTTAATGGCACAAACTTTGAGTTATGGAATCTTAAGGTTGAAGATGTGCTGGTCGACAGAGATCTTTGGGTTGCTGTGTCTAGGACTAAACCTTCAGGAATGAAGCAAGAAGACTGGGACCTAGCAGATAGGAAAGCCAGAGGACTGATAAAATTAAGTTTAGCGAATTCTATTCTATTGAACGTCCATGAGGAGAAGACTGCAAATGCTTTGTGGAAGAAGTTGGGAGATATTTATCAAGGCAAGTCCTTGGTGAATAAACTTTTCCTCAGAAAGAAGTTGTACTCTGAAGATGGATGAAGGAGCATCTATAGAAGACCATCTGAACTCATTTAATATGATTGTTGCACAATTGACTTCTGTAGGTGTAAAAATAGAAGAGGAGGACCGATGTATGCTTTTGTTGTGTTCCTTACCTAGCTCATGGGATCATCTTGTGATGGCTATTGGAAGTACAACAACCACGTTTAAAACTAAAGAAGTTGTTGCCTCGCTGTTATATGAAGAGATGCGGAGGAAATCTTCTAAGGTGGCCAAAGAGGCCCTGTCCGTTCGAGGTAGATCAAAGGAAAGAGACAAGAAGAAAGACAAGAAGTCTAAGTCCAAATCAGAGGGTAGATCAAAATCTCCTAGAAAAAAGTCCAAGGTGAAGTGCTGGAATTGTGGGCAGAAAGGACACATCAAAAAAGACTACAAAGAGGAGAAAAAGAAGAAGAAGAAGAACTTCTCTAAGAACGATTCCTCTTAGAGTGATGGTGATGCCTTCATTGCTGCCTTGGCAATGCTTGCATCTGAAGATGTATGGCCGGTGGATTCAGGAGAATCTTTTCATATGACATCTCACAGAGAATGGTTCACTAAGTATGAACCATATGTTGGTGGGAAGGTGTTCCTGGCAAGTGATTCGACATTGGAAATTGTTGGCTGAGGAAGAGTCAGAATCCATTTCCCGGATGGCAAAATAAAGGGAATGAATGGAGTATTACACATACCAGGTCTGGCTCGAAATCTACTTTTTGTTAGTAAGCTTAATGAAGTTGGAGTGTAAGTTACTTTTGTGAATGGTGGTTGTAAGATGACTAGAGGTTCTATTGTACTGGAAAAAGGTGAACGCATTGCAACTTTGTATAGGTTAGATGCTAAACCAGTGTGCTATAATAATGTCTCTGTAAAATCTGAAAAAGCTACTATTGTAACACATGATGCAAACTCTATGGAAGTTAAACTTCCTGTAGAGAAAACAATGCTCTGGCATCATAGACTTGGTCACATAGGTGAAAAAGGTTTAAAAACCTTGAAAAACAAAAACCTGGTAGATGGGCTGATTGATTGTAATCTGGAGTTCAATTTCTGCGAACATTGCATATATGGAAAACAGAACCATGTTTCTTTTTACTCTAGTTCTCATAAATCTTCTAGTGTTCTAGACTATGTACATTCTGATGTTTTTGGTCCAATTGATGTTCCTTCTCTGTCTAAATCAAGATACTACGTATCATTTATTGATGATTATTCAAGGAGGGCATTTGTATATTTTTTGAAAAATAAATTAGAAGTGTTTAGTCAGTTTAAAGAATTTAAAAATCTTGTGGAAAATCAGACTAGTAGAAAAATAAATGTTTAAGAATGGATAACGGTGGTGAATATTGCAATGCAGATTTTGATATATTTTGTCTTGATCATGGAATAAAAAGGCATAAGACTACACCTTATACTCCACAGCAAAATGGAGTTGCTGAAAGGTTGAATCGATCATTGATGGAGAAAGTAAGCAGTATGTTGAGTTATGTTGGTCTTGAACAAAGGTTCTAGGCTGAGGTAGTTGCTACAACTTGTTACTTGCTGAATCGTTCTCCTACTTCGGCATTGGTTGATAAGACACCTATGGAAGCATGGTCTGGAAAGAAGCCCTCTCTAAGACATCTTCGTGTCTTTTGCTATGACGCATATGCTCATATTCCTGATGTAAAAAGATCTAAGCTGGATTACAAAGCAGTCAAATGTATCTTTATTGGCTATGGACTCAGTGTTAAAGGGTACAAGCTTTGGAATCTTGAAACTGAAAAAGTAATTTACAGCAGGAATGTAATTTTCAGAGAGCTGAAACCTTTGGTTATTGATCCTTAGCCAGAGAAGATAGAAGAGAAGAAAGAAAAGAGTGTTGTTAATATTCCTCTGACCTTGTAAAAGATGAACAACAAGCACCAAGTGTAGATGATTCAGATGTGAGTTTGAGTAGCTCCGAAGATTCAGATCGAGAGCAAGAACCTAAACCTGTACCTCAGCCGTTAAGGAGGCCTACGTGTGAAAGAAGACAACCAAATAGGTATGGATTTTTAGTACTTGATTCAAGTTGTGCCTATGTTTTGCTTACTGATACTGATGAACCTAGGATTGTGAAAGAAACTATTAGTTTACTTGATTCAGATTCTTGGTTGGAAGCCATGGATAACGAAATGTCATCATTGGAGAAAAATGGAACCTGGGATCTGGTGCCCTTGCATGAAGGTAGAAAACTTGTGGGCTGTAAGTGGGTATTTAAAAAGAAATATGGTCCAGATGGTGGTATTGAAAAGTACAAGGCAAGACTGGTTGCTAAGGGGTATTCTCAAAAGGAAGGTATAGATTATGGAGAAATCTTTTCTCCTGTAGCTAAGCTGACATCCATTAGATTTTTGTTGTCACTTGCAGTAGCGTATGACTTTGAAATTGAACAAATGGATGTGACAACAACATTTCTTCATGGGGACCTTGAAGAAGAAATTTATGTCCCAGCCAGAGCATTTTGTGGTAAAAGGTAAAGAACATCTGGTATGTAAACTTAAAAAGTCTCTTTATGGCTTGAAGCAATCTCCCAGAATGTGGTATTAGAAATTCGATACGTATGTTTTATCTTTGGGATATGTGAGATCTAAATCTGATTAATGTGTCTATTATAAAACTGATGGTGATCAGATTCTTATAATTGCACTGTATGTGGATGACATGTTATTCATTGGCAATGGTAAGGGGATGATCTCAGATTTAAAATCTTAGTTGTCCTTGAAATTTGAAATGAAGAATCTGGGGGCAGCAAACTACATTCTGGGAATGGAAATCAAAAGGGACAGATCTAATAGAAAGCTTTGGCTCAGCCAGAGCAAGTATATTACCAATGTTCTTAATAAATTTAATATGTTTGATTGCAAATAGTTAGTTATTCCAGTTTTGCAGGGAATGAAACTATCTGTTGAAGATTGTCTAGAATCTTCAAATGAAATAGATGACATGAAAAAAGTGCCTTATGCAAGTGTTGTTGGCAGTTTAATGTACGCAATGGTCTGTACCAGACTAGACATTACCCAAGCAATGGGAGTTTTAAGCTGATTTATGGTAAATCCAGGAAAATCACATTCGGATGCTGTGAAGAGAGTTATGAGGTATTTGAAGGGAACTTCTGACTATGCTATTTGCTATCATGGAAACTCAGTTGGATCTTAGAAATCTATTAGCATTTAGGGATATGTTGATTCTAATTGGGCAGGGGACATTAACAGTAGAAGATCCACCAGTGGATATGTATTCACATTAAATGGTGGTACTATTAGTTGGATGAGCAAGCGGCAGGCTATAGTCACTTTGTCCACAACAGAGGCAGAGTACATGGCAGCTACTCGTGCATGCCAAGAAGCCGTTTGGTTGAAGAGGTTGTGTTCTGATGTCAATTTTGATGCAGGGAAGATACAAATTCATTGTGACAATCAAAGTTCTATATGTTTGGCAAAAAATCCTACTTTTCACGCTAGGACAAAACATATTGATGTCCAATATCACTTTGTTCGTGATATGGTGGAAGACAAAAAGGTAAAGTTGGAAAAGGTTGATACTCTGGGTAATGTTGCAGATGCCTTCACTAAACCAGTGAGCACGGCCAAGTTTAAATGGTGTTCAGATGAAATGGGTCTTCGAGCCCATAATTCTCAGTAATTGAATGAGGATTAAGAGGTAGCAGTAATCTCTTCGACAAGTGGGAGATTGAAGAGACCTAATGTCTCAAGTTACTGCTTGGAACCTCATTCATTCATTGTTTTTTGTTTCAC
Organism: Cunninghamia lanceolata; assembly: GCA_027924645.1. Taxonomy (NCBI): domain Eukaryota; kingdom Viridiplantae; phylum Streptophyta; class Pinopsida; order Cupressales; family Cupressaceae; genus Cunninghamia; species Cunninghamia lanceolata. The sequence continues at coordinate 8,584,168 of BSBN01000420.1, read as the reverse complement.
TGATGGTAGTGAGCTATTAGGTAGACTTTTTGTATCGGCTGGAGTGAGGATTCTTTGGCAGATATGCAAGGTTTCACCGATGAAGGGCTAGCAGTAATCTCTTCGACAAGTGGGAGATTGAAGAGACCTAATGTCTCAAGTTACTACTTGGAACCTCATTCATTCATTGTTTTTTGTTTCACTGATGGTAGTGACCTATCAGGTAGACTTTTTATATCGGCTGGAGTGAGGATTCTTTGGCAGATATGCAAGGTTTCACCGATGAAGGGCTAGCTATCAGGTTGACATGCTCTAGCTTCTCCGATCGATATGTGTCATACCGATGTGATATGTCTATCGGCATAAGGTTGGCCCTCGGCTGAGCCTGTGGTAGTTACTCTGATGGTCTTTTGTTACTCCGATGAAGGATGAAGGCTTGGGCATCGGTGGGACAAGGAATCATCAGTGTGGATGGTGGAGTGGTCTCTGATGGCTTGGGCTATTCCAATGAGGCTTAGACTGGCATCGTCAGCAACAAAAGTGCCGACGATAGTCTTACAGTGTGTTCTGGTATATAAACCTAGATATCAAACTCAAACTAGTGAATGTGGGACTAAAGGTCACATGAATACGAACAGTTATGCGACGGTTGGAAGATAGCGATGCTGGGTCAGTTGGAATGAACAGTTAGGGCAGAAGTTCAAAATGGTTTTGCTCTTGAAGACTATGTTATATACAGATTTGGTGAGATTGTCTGATGATGATGATGAGATTTGATCAAATTGTTCATTCTGTAGATGTACAGAGGAAGTGAACTGTGTGTATGATTTGAGAATCGATACCTGAGCGAGAAGGCTAGAATCTTTATTGTAACCTTTCTAAGCTCACTGTAAATAAAGATTGTCTCTCTTGTGGTGGTGGGTTTTTTACCCGAAAGGGTTTTCCCACGTACATCTGTTGTTGTTCTCTATTATCTTGTATGTTTATTATGTGTTTTCTGGTGTGTTCATCTTTGTATTTGAATTAAACGTTACCTGTCTACATTATCCCCTTGGAATTGACATTAGGGAAGCTGTATTTTGCACCTATGCTTTCCTAACACTTCTGGTGCAGATACTTCCTCCAGGAAGTAAATTGGGAGCTCTAGCTCAGGGGGAACTTTCATTAAAATATCTTGATCCCCTAGCCAGATAGTGGGTGCTGAGATTCAACACTAAGGTACAAGTTAAAGTAGTAGTGGATGAATCATTTGGAGAAGAAACTGACAGAAAAAGACCTAATGTGACACATTGCAAAGCAATCTTAACCGACTGTGCCTAACAGTGAAGTGTTTGATAGCTTTTTGAGAACAACATTTATGACGACTAGGTTTTTGCATATCAAGGGTTTAAAAGGGGTGCATTCAAAAAATTGATCACTTTGCATTCAAGATATCAAGTGTCTAAGGAGAACTGAAGTAGAATTCTAAGCGACTTCAAAGATTTCCACTGATTCAAAGCAACTCAGAGCGATTTCAAGTGAAGAAAACCCTAATTCGGCAAAAGATGTATTTACAGTTTGAAACCCTACCGTGAACTTGTTTTAATTCTTGTGAAAATGGCGACACCACAAGTTATTGATATCACTAAGAGACCATGACCAAAATTTAAGAAACATCCATACAAGTCTATGGAGGTTGATCTAGATGGTGCATTTTCAGAAATACCCTATGGTGTGATGCATGAAGAAGATGTTAGGGCTTACATTCATGTTTCCCTAGAAGAACTTAAGGATTATCATTTTGCAAAACTATACATGAATCATCTATGCAATGGTGATTACAAATTAAAGGATGAATACAAGGTATTGAAAGAAAAGAAATTTGTGCAATACATAGACTTTCCAACATTTGTAGAGGACACATGGGTCCGATATGTATTGAGAAGAATTCACGATGATTTTATGTGGCTTAACACACCATTCATGATCACAAAAGATGCTATAAGGGCTGTTACAGGTTTGAACTCTACTGGTACAGTGCCTATGTTGAAGGTTATGAAGAACAGTAGTGTTACAGAAGCTATTGGAGCCCAATTCAACAAAAGGGCATTAACAGTCAATGATATTGAAGACCATGCAATGAGGTTTGCATTGATGGTGATTGGTTACATGATATACTTCACAAACTGAGAGAACTCTATCTCTAGTACAGCCATCTATATTGCTTATGAGATGGTTAAGAAGAATGCAGATTATGACCTTTGTGAGTTGCTTCGGCAGCAACTAATGGAAAATCTAAAGAAGAGCAAGGAGCATAAGTATCCATTCAAATTTGGTACATTAATTAGCTACCTATTCTTCTATTTCATGCAAGAATTATCAGGAATGAAGTTGATCCGATCTAGTAGCCAACTAGTTGCCATACAAATCAAAAATCATTTAAATAGCATAGGAAGCCGTGATGCACAAAATGCAGCCCTATGGGGCTATTTCAAGAACTTTTAAAAGGCCATGCAATCGAGGAAAAGAATACCAGAGAAAATAGTTGAGAAATACAAGAATGATATATGTTTTATTGTAAACAAAGATCAATGCATGATGGAGGCTATTGAGCCTAGGATAGTCTGGGTCCTTCCAATGGGTTATGAAGTAGCTAAAAATATACTGGATGGTTATGCTGAGCTCATGTTGAGAAAACCTAGGGACACCAATGAGGTGAGGTTTGGTACCTATGAGGATTTATCTGTAAAAGTTCATGTTGAATTGAGAAAGCCAAAAACTCAGAAAAAGGTGAAGAAAATGGTAGAGGAATATGCCAAGAGCTATGGGTTTACAAAATAATAGATTACAGAAACAAGGACAAGGGTTGAAGTAGAGAGGGAAGCAAGAGAGAAACAACAAGATGAACCAGTCAAGGCTCCAGAAGAACTTGAAAAGAGAATAAAGGAGCCTGTAGCAACAAAGAAGAGAACAAGAGCCTCAACTTCACAAACTGCATCTGCATCCTCTGATCACACACCCTCTATGGAAGCATATGCAAAAAAACTACTGATGAAAAGCACAAAAGAAAGAAGACCAAATCCAAAAGAATGCATGTGAGTATAGGGGTTGATGAAGAGGAAATAGAGACAGATGAAGTGAAGAAAATGAAAGTTGAGGCTACTAAAGCCTCCGGGAGCAAAAAGGGGAATCCCTCCGATAAGGGAAGAATCAGGAAAAAGCCAAGGCAAGATGAGCCTGAGAAAGGAGAAGCAACAATAAATCTAGAAGATGTCTTGAATGCTATGACAAGCAATGAAAACCTAAAACCCATAGCACAATTGTATGATGACTATGATGATGTAGATAAAGACATCATTGAGACTGTTGTAATCAGATATTTGGAGATGTACAATAGAGCTCTTATTGAGATGATTAGAGATCTCCCTGATAGCCTTGCAAGTATAATGTCTACCAAGTAGGAAGCAGCAATGGAAAAATACTTGGAGACAAGAGAAAATACATTGTTAAAACTATGTCCAGATGTAACTCTTGAGGAGAAATCCAAAGTCTTCAAGATCCTTGGAGATAAAATTGAAATAAAGAAGAGGATCAACACTCTAATGTCTAGGGATACAAAAAAAATTGTGAAGGACACATATAACAAATAATACTTGATATCCTAAGAGATCTTAACATCCCAAATATTTATGACAAAGAAGAACAAAATGTTGGTGATGACAGTTCTTTACCTGAAGTCAATCCTGATCAAGGTTTAAATCAAACAAAGACTCCTTCAGTAAGCCCAGGAAAAGGTGAAGAAATGAAAGAGCAAGAAGAGGATAAATCTCTTGAGAATGTTGAAACCCCTACGGAGCAAAATGAAGCTGATGATCAAGAGGATGAACAAGCTGTGAAGAGCTCTCCTTTGGAACAAAACATTTATGAACAAGTGGCTATGGACCTAGAACCACCGGAGCAGAATCAAGAAGTGTCTGATGATATGGAAAGAGACACTACTGCCACACAGAATCCGGTAAATACTATCAAGGAATTTTTGGAGAAGCAACAAGGAACACAAGTTTTGGATGTACTTGAGTTTTTGCAAGGTCCAATCAACTTAGCCTCAATGTCACCTCTGCAAAAATTCAAATTAGTGTCAATTGTCCAAGCCAAAGCTCAGGAAGAAATCTTGAGGTCTCATATTCAGGACAATGAGCTCATTGATAAGGCATCTAATGTATTGGAGAAATTGATGCCTAGACTACAAAAGATACAACACTTGCACCATCTGAGCAACTTAAAAGGCTCATAAACTCTATAAGTACTCATTTTGAATCCTTTGAAAAAGATATAGACTATAGGGTTAGAGCAGAAATTCATGATAAAAGGTTAGTTGAGTTGAAGGATAAGCTAGCTAAAGATACAATTTTGTCAGACAATAGCATCAAGAACATAGATACTACTATTAAGGATGCTAGTGATATATACAAATTTTGTCTAAAATGGCTTGAGACAACAAAGGAAATGAAGGAGAAGATAGATGACTTGGAACTTCAATTGATAAAAATCTTAGAAACATTTGACCATACATCTGATTCCATCAACAACAAAAAGGCATAAATTGAATGCATTCATGCAAAAATAAGCAGTCTATAAAATAAGAGGCCACTAAGAGCAGAATGTGCCAGGTTAGAGAAATAATAGAATCCAAGATTGATTCTATGACTGGTTTTCTAGCAGAGGCAACAAAAATAAAGGCAATAATTAATGTACCTACCAGAGTAGACAAAGTGGAGGAATTAGTGTTTCAAGTGAATGGAAACATTCAAATTTTGAACAGTGCCAAGGCTAAATGGGATGGAGAGATAGCTCAATTGAAATTCACATACTCATACATCCTCTCCACCTTTATGATTGCACATGTACTTATGTAGATAAGTATAACAATTTTGTAATTTTGACACAATTTTGTTACTTGTACATATACCTTTGCCATTATGTCAAGGGAGGAGAAGAAGATCTAGTGAAAAATGGCCAAACATCTTAATGGAAGAAGAAAAATAGAGTTTACATAGTAAGGGGGAGCAGCATAAGCATTTTTCACTAAGTGTTGCCATCAATGCCAAAGGGGGAGATTGTTGGCAACATGGTCAAGAGACACTATTGATATGTTGGAAACTTGATGTTGTTATTGATGGCAACAATCAGACATGATTTATAACAGTTCCTGAGACAAATTTGTGTGTAGCCTTTTGGTCTGGAAAGACTAACTTAGCCAAAATTGACTAAGTGTTGGCAGTTTATCAAGACAGTGATAGTGATTCAGTTGGTACTCCTCAGTAGATGAAGATCTTGCTATGTGGTTTTGGTATGTTATACAATGTTGTATCCTAAGTTTCATGTCTTGACAATCTTTGGAATTCATATTGTAAATTGCCTAAGTCTGGTAAGCAGAGTGCAATGAGGAACAGTGCAGAACACTTGAGTAATTCACTTTGTATTCCTCTGCTATTGGTTATCTCAATGTGCGATTTGAAGGTGTTGTAAACACATATGATAACTATATAATTCTAGATTTGCAGTATATGAAGTCCACCTGAAGATCATCTACAAGCTTCCAAGTTTTGGCAGTTAGTTTGACAGTGTTTAACTAAGACAGAGGTAACAGTTCTAAGAACAGCATATTGCTACACAAGAATATTATGACATGTGGTTATGAAGGTATGATTGGTGATGTCTAATGAATGTTTGATGTGAATTTTGAAGTTTCAAGTGGTCCACACTAGAAGTTAGGATATGACAGATAATAAGGTTTAAGTGTGTACTTTGGGATAAGGCCAACACACAGATAGATCGATGTGTAGTAAGGAGATAATGTTTAGATCATTATTTTAAGTGGTTCAATAATAGGTCTAGACCTATATGAAGATTCCCAAATGATTGTATGGGTTTGCATTGTTGTTTGTGAAAAGGATCAAGCTGACAAGGTACAACTTTGGTATACAAGTTTCATATTTTGCATGCTGACCTCATTTTAGGATAATTCATGTTGTGGATATATATATATATATATACTTGATAGATTTTAATATTGGAGTGATGAGAGTGTGTGAATGTGGTGTGAGTTTGATGTGTATGCAATCTGAGGCAATTTTGTGATAAAAAAGGAACAGTAAGGGCAAAAGAACAGAGTATATGTGAAGCAGAGTAAAAAAGCAGGGCATATATAATGAAGACCTCTGAATTTGTATATTGAGCTTTCAATGGAACTACATTTCAACATTTTGTAGATGCATCTGTAGCAGTCCTCTCTTGGCAGTGAGCCACCCTTTCTCTATCTTGTCTTCTCTATGGCAACGAGCCTATTGTAGTGAGCACTTCTTTGGACAGTGAGTCCTTGGGCAATGAGCCCTCAAGTAGTGAGCCTTTTGTAATCTGGGTTTGATATCATAATATATTGTGAGCTAACACTCACCATGGTTTTTCCCTTTTTGGGTTTTCCACGTAAAAATCCTTGTGTCTGTGTTATGACTTTGTGGCTACTCTTCTTATGTTTATTTTGCTTTCATGTTATTGAATTTGGTAAATGGATTAATGAATATGTGAAGGAATGGTTTTATAGAATACTGATTCACCCCCCTCTTAGTATTCCTTGTGTTCAACACTCCTATATCTCAGCATCATGCCTATGCACATTTTGATGTCTTTATTTTATTAGGACTCTAAAACTATGATTAATAAAAACTAATAAAGAAATAGTACCCTTCTTAATGAATGAGTTGTTTTCATGCCATAGAAAGTGGAGAATGGAAATTAGAAGTGGATATTTTCATCAGCACCCCTCTATCTATTGTAGTTATGTGTTGATGAATACTTTCTTTCAATTGATGAACTATAAACAGAGTTGGGCTGCTACAATTCTAGAAAAATAGGGGTTTGCTCTTTATTCCTGACTAGGCCATGTCCTTTGGAGCTATCTATTAATGAAGGCCATGTTCTCCAAAGATGAAGTTCTAGATATATTTTATGCCTTGTCTTCACAATGGTTCCATAGTCCTCTAGTAGTTGTCTTTTGGTGCTTGTTTTTTATGGATGCCAAAATTGCCCTATTTTCCATCAAAATAATAACTTTTGTTCCAACATATTTGTTAGTGTCATCAGCAACTAAACTTCAACAAAGAACCAAAATTAGATTGTAATACACATCTTATATCTATTTGAAATAATTAATAATCTTTATACTACTCCTAAATCCACATGGGAGGACATGGGAACAAGAGGAAAAAGAGGTTACTTTATGATAACAAAATGAGGTAGTTATATCCTCATCAATGGCCAATGAATGGTGATATGTGGAGGGCTTAAATGTCTAAATTTCATATGATTATATCTATAAAATCAATCATCAAAAGTTCTAATGTGTGAATTTGATAAGATGGCACATGGTGAATACAAGATAAAGGGAGTATATGTGGAAGAGTAGATTGGGAAAATTCATGGTCATTCTTGGTGCATAAACAAAAAGATGTTTCTATTGAAACCAACCATTCTTATCTTGAATGTTTTATGCACTTGGAGGAAAGACAAATATGGTGAATATGCATGCGAAAGAAGATACAACCAACAAGGAAAAAATAAGGTGAAATTAACAATTTTAATCAACATGTGTAGGGGTTGTGAATTCCTCATGCTTTGCATTATCTCCAAATTATTTATGCAAATAATAACATGGGTATAATAGGAGGCAACATGTGAAAAAAAAGGAATGAAAAAACAAAGAGGATGTGAGGCACATTACAACATAACACCAAACACTAACCCCCTTTTAGTGAATGGAAATATAAGAGGAGGCAATAATACATAAAATACGATAAAATTTATGTAGAAAATAGATCTATGCAATAGCATCTAAGGTGGGAGCTCATTTATCAAGAGATCATCATTGGAGAATGGGTTATTAGTTAAATTATTCAGTTAAGTGGGTGGTATGTAAAGGTGGTGGTGATTGGTGGGATGTTATAAATAGTATTGAACATGGTATGAGATAAATGCGGGAAGATATGAAGTGAGGGAAAAGGTGGAGGGAGTGGTAATGGGCCATTAGAGGGAACTATTCATGAGCTTGGAATAGAACCAAGACTAAGAGGCTCAAGAGATGAAGTATCATCAATGTTCATGCCTTGAGGTGTAGACTGGGGAGGCAAGGGTGAAGAATCATCATGAATAGAGGATGGAGGATGATTGAGAATAGAATATGGATTTTATGCTAGAGAAGAACCAAGAGGAGATGTTTTGTCTTTTGCCAAACCATTCTTTAATTTTTGGATTGGGGCAGGGTGGTGCAATGACTATTTGGTGAGGAGGGTGTTATGGTGGGAGGTCTTGGTTGTGGTGAAGAATGGGAAATAAATTGCTATTTGTATTTATTATTTATAGGTCTCAAGGATGGTGGACAATGATGCATGATGAGAGAAACAAAAGTTTATAAATTGGTGGAGGTCCCTATTATCCTATTTTGCCTTCTAGCCAAATAGCCTAAAGATCCACAAGATCCTAGTATTTTCCCCTTTGGAATGCAAGAGAAAAATACCCAAAATGGCTAAGTCCCAAAAAATCCTAAGTTTCCCTTGTATTTTTTTTAGCTTTTTGGAATTTTAGAGTTTGGGCTTGTCATCTTCATCATGCCATGTCTGTCAACCTCGAATTTCGCCTTGGTCGCTTGTTATTCGGCTAAGTATTTTAGGCATCGGAGGTCAGGAGTTCTCTCTTCCATGTTCTCTTTTGGAAGGCTGAAGGCTAGAGGTCTGCTTGCCAAAGCCCAACAAGTAATTGTTCTAAGTATGTTGAAGGCCAAAGTTTAGGCTTCTTGCCTTCTATCTTCTTCATAAAAGGCATATGACTGACTCCTGACGGGACACGTGGCACTCACAAAAATTCTAAGGAATTCTTCCATTCCATCGAGCCTTTTGGAGGGACCCATAGTTAGCTTATGGAACTGCATGAAGAGGACATGTGACATGATCTAAAGTGTTTTTTCTGTTCCACGAGCCCTCATCTACAGCTTGATCTCATGATCACGGAAGCGCGAGAGGTTGCCACATGGACAAAGGACAAATGTCAAGGAGGAAGGCTTGGGGTTTGAGTTTTACTTCTTTTCCTTCAAATATTTCTAAGTGTTTCAGGGAGTCAGACTTCAAACTTCCCTTCTTCCCTCTTTCTTCCTTTTAGAAGGAGGAAGGTCGAAGGCCTAAACCCCAAACTTTACTGAACCTTTGCAAAAGCCACTAAGTTTTCAAACTTGTGAGGCTCAGACTTTCTCTCTTCTTCCTTCTCTGGTAAGGTGTAAGGTGGAAGGCCTGAGGCCCAATCTCTATTGATTTCATAAAATTGACTAAGTGTTGCAGAGGTGGAGTTTAGGTTCTTCTTTCCAAAGAAAAATGCAATGGTGAAGGCCCAACCCTCAAAGCTTAACAATTTTTCTTTTCTTAGATTTTGGAGGCCAGGGTTTCCTCTTCCACCTTTCCAAACCTGATCGATGGAAGACTAATCAAAATCTTGATATGTCAAGGCTCGACCTTCTTGCCTTCTAGGAGCATTTTCTACTGTTCAAGATGTGATGGGACTATTCAATGACTCTCCTGGTCACCATTAATGCTTCTTCAGAGCCTAATTTCTTGTAGAAGATGATTTCCTCACCCCCCATGCTACTGTAGCCTCATTTGCATTAAATTTTTGTACTCATGGCATGGGTGGATCTCCTGTTTCAGTAGATTTCATGGGCAGAGCCATGTGGGCACACTCCAAGGACACTGAGTGAGTTATTGCAGCATGGGTAACAGTTATTTCTTGTTGACTTCTCCTTCAACGTCCATGGCTGCTACAGTATGATTAAAATGCTATATATACATGAAGCAAAGGTGTAGAAAAGGTTGTTGGTTAGCTGTTCTTTTGGGCTATTACATTGGCTAGATTATTTGTTATTTTCAGACCTTGTAATGCACCTACAGAACTAACTATATGTGATACATTGTGCTCTTTTTCTGAGCCTTTGTTGTCTCTAGTTGATAGTTCACCAATGAGTGTAGATGGTTATTCTATGTCTACTCTTCTGTAACACATTATCCTCCTTTTGTAATGGCTATTTAGCCTTCATGATCAATACAATCACTGATATTTCTCCTCTCTTATGCTTTTTTTCTATGTTTATTTGAATTGTGTGACTCATTCTATGGATAAAAGAGTCTCTTCATTAGTTACATTCTTCTATTCGAGCCTCTATCAAAGCTATAAGTCTGTGTGAGTTCTTTTAGTATTTTAGATCATTGTCATGTTATGTCATATTCCCAGCTAACACATGAAAATCTAGTGTACCACCTCCCCTTTTAATTTCAGTATTTCCTTCTCCCTTTTCCCTGTGAGTGTAGCATTAGATTTAGTTTAGTCATCTGAGTCTTAAGCTCAAAAAGAGGAACCAAGCTTGTCTGGAGGTCTGATCTCATCTACAAGGTCCCACACCTTGAGATCAATCCCATTGTGTCATTGGAATGCTTGGATAGCCTCCAAGCATGGTGCAATTTTACATAACAACACTTTATGGCACACCCAGTGGGACTCTCTACTCTAAGCAAGAGCTAGACTGAGACATTTTGGTGCTATTCTTAGGTCATTCATTATTGTAGAAGCACTCAACATGCACCTAGTGACTTTGCTAGTCCAATATCCATATCAACTCGACATTTCATGCCTAGAGTGCAGACGCAGTCTTCTTCTAGAAGTAATTCTCAATTCATTGAACTATCATTTACTGAATCAATAAGAAGTAGACTGTCTAGGTCCCCTATGAGGGAAAATAGGAGTGTAGTTCCATCTCCTTCAAGAGCCCAGTCTACTCCACCTCTAGCTAGATTCCAAGTTAGATTCCAGTATTCAAGAAGAACCCTACGCATACCTAGAATTAACCTGAATATCCTAAACATGGCAAGGAATCTTCCTTTTGTCACATTTAATGGGGGTAGCCCTATAGACCTAGCCCAGTATAATGATATCCCTACCTCAGCCTTAAATGTTATACCATTTTTTATTGGAGAAAATCTCACCACCCCTACTAAATATATCCAAGACATTGCCAATGTATGCTATATCCACAATGTCACTTCAGACAATGTGGTTGTGAGATTGTTGGCTTCTTCATTCAAAGAAAAATATCTTCAATGGTATAGAGGTCTCCCAACCAATTCCATCCATAATTGGGATGATTTAGGCACTAGACTGTGCCAACACTTCGAAGACAAGAGTGATCACCTATCACTAATGGAGCAACTAGCTATGATCAAGAAAGCCCCCCATGAATACATGGTGGACTTCAACTACAAATTCCAGAAGACATGGGACAAAATCCCATTATTGGTGAAACCCTCCCCAAACACTGCATTCATTTATTATTTTAAGTCTCTAAATTCTGACATTGCTGTCATGATTCAATCCATGAGAGGGACTATGCTATTAGATGCATACAACATAGCTATGAGGGTAGAAAATTGCCTAATTCAAGCTGGGAAGATTGCTCAGAGGCCACCAATGCCTTTATTTCTCGAGGCTCCTATCATTCACCCTACTGTGGCTCCAATTCCTACAATAGCCACCCTACAACCTCTTCAATGACACCCTCAAATGAATTGCATGAAGTCAAGACTTTGCTGCAAAGCTTTAGCAATGAGTTGGTGGCACTTAAAAGATAGAATGCATAGCCTAGCAGACCATATCAGCCATTTAATCAAAATTACTAGAAAAATAGACCACCATATCAGGGGAATGTGCAGAGGCAAAATCAGCCTAGTTATACAGACCATTAAATGATGTACACCCTAATGTTTCTAGTACATTCAAGCTTCTTGTACCCATATAGAACAACTTGGCTCAAGACAATAATTGGTGTTATCCATGCAATCATCCACATGATCAAAACTTGTGCTAAAGTGGACAATTCAGTCAGGATTTGACAGTGCAAAGCCAACCAATGAATTCATAGCAACAAGTCAGCGCCAATCAAGAAATGGTAGGAGGGCAAGAGCAAATGCAAAACAACTCCACCTTGATGAATTGGACACAAGATGACTTTTGTGGTGTTAATTAAGGTGAAGGCCCAATAGAACACAACATAAGGGCCAAAAGAAGGGCCATTGAAGAGGCATCAATACATGTAGTTAGTCAGGCATCTTCTTTTCATGCATCCCAAATAGCTGTGAGTGAAGGAGTAGTGGCCGGACTCCTTCAAAGTAAATAGATTAGACTATTGGTAAGGCAAATCTAATGCTAGAATAATAGCTCTAGACCAGTCAATAGTTGACAGTGTGGTCACAAAAGAAAAGGTATCCTAGAAGTTTAGTCAGATTCCCTTCAGCATAGTTGATCAGATGACGAAGACTAACATGACTGTCACTATGTGGGATGTCCTATTAATCCCCACCCAGAGAGATTTATTTTAGGAAGCCCTAACAAGCTTCAGTCAGCCTACTCTGGAGACAACAAAGAAAAGATAGCCACCCTAGAAAACCTATGCCAACCCAAGGAGGAAGCAAGCACAAGAAAAACTAGTAAGCCCTCTCCATTCTATGTTTCCCTAATCATTGGTGACAAATTATTTCATAATTGTATGATAGATTCTGGGGTGAGTACTTCTGGTATGCCCAAAAATATAGCTAATAGGTTAGGCATAGAACATGAGCCTGTGAGTAAGGGGGTAGTGCAATTAGATGGCACTGTTGTTAATACAGTAGGTGTAGTCAAGGATCTGAAACTCACTCTACGTGAATGCCCTAGCTGCTCTGTTTCACAAGATATCTCAATCATTGATCTCCCTACATACTTTGGCATATGCCTATCTAGGGATTTCACTACCAAAATAGGTGGGTACCTATCTTTTGACTAGTCCCACATGTTTAGAAAGAGATATGGTACTAAAGTGACCATTAAGGTTGAGCCCATTACAAATGACCATATTGATCCCTATTCCCCTAACCCTACTAATATGAATTGCACAATCCATGAGTTGGAGGAGGATGACAACAGTAGGCATGAGGCTGTAACACCGGTGGAGGAAATACCTAATATATTGCTTGATGAGTGGGCAAACTATTTTTAGTTTGATACTCTTGACCATATAGAGGAAATAGGGTTCGGTACTTATTCTATCCATGAAGAGGATGCCACCATCCCTAATCTTGAAAAGGCAACATCAGATCTGAAAGGGATATGGCAAATGTATTTTGATGGCTCCAGAAGCAAAAATGGAGTAGGTGTTGGGTTGTGTTAATTTCACCCTAGAAAGAGAGTTATTTCTCTACTTTCATACTACAGTTTAGTTGTACCAATTATGTGGTTGAGTATGAAGCCTTGATTCAGGGTATACAGCTAGCACAGAAGAGAGGAATAAAAGTTTTACAAGCATTTGGTGACAGTGAACTTGTTGTCCACCAAATCAGATCACAAAGTACTTCAAGGAATGACTTGCTCAAGTCATACAAGCACAGAGTCTTGGATCTGATTGAAGACTTTGATGCCTTCAATATTTAGGCAGTGCCTAGACAGAGAAATAAGGATGTTGATAGACTGGCTACAATTGGTGCTCAGTTTGGCATTCCCTAGAATGTCAAACAAAATTTAGATCAGCATGTAAAGAATGTTGTCAGACCTGTTGTGCCTGACAATGTGATAAGCTAGCAAGTATTTGAGAGTGACCAGTAGATTGTAAATTTTTTGCAAGATGAGGCAAAGTTTGCTGCCAAAAATTAGTCAGTATTGCAAGAACAGTATGGTGACCAGGTGATCCAGCTAAAGACCAATAAGTTGCCCAGAGGACTGATCACTTTAGAGAGCATATTTGGTGTTGATGATCAACCTAAGAAAGATAAAATTAACATGACAGTCAAAAAATAGGACTATGAAGAGGTGGAGATTGCATAGGGCCAATTTCTAAAAGATGGCAAGGTATGTGATCAAGCTGAAAGGCAAGGTTTTGTTGAACTTTGTAATGAATTTGATGATTTAATTGCTTGGGATTATAGGGATCTCAAATGCTTTGACCCTAGTTTAATCCAACATACCATTGATCTAGACCCCAATGCAAAACCTGTCCACCAAAAACAAAGGCCAGTCAACCCCAAAATTGAGCCATTCATTAGAAAAGAGCTATCCAAACTCATAGAGGCTAAAATCATTTATCCAATCAAACAATCCTCTTGGGTAGCTAATCTTGTTCCAGTTAGGAAGAAAAATGGGGAAATCAAGTTGTGTGTGGACTTTATAGACCTAAATAAGGCCTCCCTTAAAGACCACTATCCACTCCCTTCCATGGAGCAGATTCTCCAAACATTGGCAGGAGCTGAAAGGTTTTCACTCCTAGATGGCTACTTAGGTTACAACCAGATTCTTGTAAAAGAGTCATATCAGTACAAACAACCTTTACCACCAAGTGGGGTACTTTGGCTTATCACAAAATGCCATTTAGATTGACTAATGTTGAGGGAACCTTCCAAAGGGCAATGGATTTGGCCTTAAAGGCTTGATCAATGATATTATTTCATGTATCTTGATGATCTAACTATGTACTGTAAGCATGCAGCTGACCACTTAGGTCATCTGAGAAAGGTCTTTGAAAGATTCAAGGAATATGGAATATCATTGAATCCAAAAAAGTGTGTGTTTTCTATCCCAGAAGGCAAGTTATTGGGACATGTGGTTTCAAAAGAAGGGTTGGCTATTGATCCTAAAAGAACCAGTGCCATTCTGGCTCTTCCCTTGCCCAGTCACAAGAAAGGCATGTAAAGTTTCCTAGGAAATATAAACTTTGTGAGGAGGTTCATACCAAATTTTGCTTCAATAGAAAAACCCCTCACAGCTATGCTCAAGAAGAATTCTACCTTCACATTGTCAAAAGAAGGCAAGGACATTTTTTAAGCTATCAAGAAGGCCATTGCATAGGCTCCCACACTAATAAATCCTAATTATGAGAAGGATTTTATCCTTTATGTCTTTGGAGGCAAGGAGGACATATCAACAATTTTAACATAGCAGAATGAAGAGAAATTGGAACAAGCAATTACTTTCTTCAGCTAGCATCTCAAAGAATATGAGATGAATTATGATTTTGTTGAGAAGCAGGTGTTTGCTGTGGTTAAATCACTAAAAAAGTTTAGGCATATTCTTTCAAACAGAAAAATACCACTGATGGTGAACCACCCTAGTGTTAAGGAATTCTTTTGAGTAGAGATATTAATGAAAAAGGGGATGGATGGATCAAGAAGGTAATGGAATATGATGTCAACATCAACATTACCAAGCTAGTGCAAGGCAAAGACCTGTGTGAGTAGATGGTCATGGGTTCTGAGGTCAAAAATGATGTTGTATGTGTCCTAGAACAAGCACAACCTATTGATTCTCACGTTCCAAGGGACTGGTATCTATTGCAAGTATGTGCCTAATCAGTTTTGTCATTGATGTCAACATATCTGTGTTGTCATTGGTGTCAACTATCCTTTTATTTTGTTGGTTGCTTGTGATCTTGATGTTGAGGATATTGAGAAAATTAGCTCCTCTTATAGAAGAATAGTCTAGAAGTTTGCTTTGCATTTTAAGTAGAATGAATATCTTTGCCTGCAGATTGGAAGGTATTTAGAAGTCTATCTGAAGAGGTTATATTCCAAGTTTAAGCCTCCAGTATGAAGATTTGAGTGAGTTATGTTCACCAGTATGAAAACTTCTTTTCCTGTATGTTTAGTGGTGACAAGGAGAAAGTTTTATGCTTCGCATTCCTCCGCATTGAAGTATTTTGGTCTGCGACTCTAGAGTCAAGTCTAAGATGATGTTAAGTACCTTCAAATTTAATGGTTCATGATTTGGTGGTCTGTAAGCGATCTTTTCCTTATGATAGTAGTTGGTTGTGCTATTTATGTGCTTCAGTTTGAAGAATCTTCTTGATAGAGTGATTAGAAGTTGTGTGGTTGTTTCCTGATGATTTCAATGTGCTTGTGGATGTCTCCTAATCATGTTTCTACCTTCGGATTGGTCTGCGGAAAAAAAATTGGATCGTGGTTGAAGAATGTTCTTAGAAGACCTAGTGTTCTCACTAGTCTTGGCTGACTTGGTTGATTTCAATAATTGCGAAGATGCATTGAAGATTGTAGAAGTGTGTCGTGGCGTGAAGAATTGCGTTTGAGTCCCAACTAAGGCATGGCGTGATCCGCATACATCTTTACATCTTTCCCTTAGCAAAATTTTGTATTAGGTCCAGACCTATTTCTATGAATATTTTTGTAATGCAGACCTTGGAGATTGTTCCAATGGTTGATGAATGTATTGCCAACCTTGATGTACATTCCAAGGTTAATGACTTGTATAAAGACTTGTAATGCGAAAACTGAATTGAGTGTGGAAATGATGAGATAAGTGTGAAGGGATAAAAATACAGAGTAGAGAAGCTATATTGGACTTCAATGGAACTGAACCCAGGTATGGAGTAGATGCTACCAAATCAGTTCACCATCTTTTGGCAGTGAGCCACCCTTTGGCAGTGAGTCGTTCCTTGTAGTGACCAATTTGAGTAGTGAGCCTCTATTTTTCAGTATTGCTATAACATATATATCTTTGTGGGCTAACACCCACTGTGGTTTTTCCCTTTTAGGGTTTTCCACATAAAAATCCGGTGTCTTATGTGTTAATTGTTGAGTTTCTTGTCTCATGCTTTCATGGTTAAATCTAAATAACAATAAATAAGAGTTTGATGTGTTGTTGTTCATAAGTGTTCAAAGTTTTAAGGACAATTGATTCACCCCCCTCTTAGTTGTCTAGTGCATTTCAACAATTGGTATCAGAGCAAGGTTCCTCGGAAGAAAGCCGAAGAGCTTGAGGAAGATCTAGGATGTCTTTCAAAAAGGAGGCTCTGTAATTTGATGGGACAACTATGCGCTATGGAAAGCTACAAAAATAGAATACACCATACCTGAAAATGGTTTGACAATTGAAGATGAAATCAAAGAGAATGAGTTGAATGTAAAAGCCAGAGATGCCCTGTTAAGTGCCTTGACTGACACTGAGTTGATAAAAGTCATGGATCTAGAAACTACAAATGAAGTTTGGAAGAAGTTGAAGAAACCATATGAAGGAGATGATTTTGTAAAAGAAGCCAAGCTACAGGGCATGAAAGAAAAATATGAGAGTTTAAAGATGAATGAAGATGAAAATATTACAGCCTTCATGCAAAGGGTTGATGAACTTGTCAATGGAATAAAAGGAATGGGAGGAACCATTGGTGATAAGGAAGTTGTGATGAAAATTCTTAGATCTCTACCAAAGTCCTATAGTCACAAGGTAGCTACAATTGAAGAAATAATGACTATGAAAACTATTGACAGAGATCAATTACTTGGAAATCTTATAGCCTTTAAGATGAGAGACTTTGGTGATGCCCTTCTAAAAGCTAAGACAACTTTTAAAGCTAGTACTTCAGAAAAGATCTCCAAAGCTGAGAAATATAAGGTGGATCCTGATGATGACTTTAATGAAATTAAAGCTAAATTTTTTGACAAGTTGCAAAGAGGTTCTGGTAAGTTCAAAGGCAAATTACCTTTCAAATATTTCTCATGTGGTAAAGTAGGTCATTATGCTTCCAGATGTCCTAAAAGAATTGAAAGAAATAGGAAAAGATTTGAGAGCAGGCCTAGAGCTCCAAAGACATGCTACTATGTTAGAGACTTTGATGATGAAGGTGTGATAGATGATGAATCTGATGATGCTAGTACTAGTGCAAATGAATGCTTGTTTATTTCTATCAAAGAAGATCTTGTGTCTACTAATTCTACTAGCTCTATGAAGGAAGTAAAACCAGTGGAAGAAAGTGCTTTGGTTGTTCAAGTTGAGAAAGATAAGGATGAATGGATTATTGATAGTGGATTCTCACATCACATGACCAGCGACAAAAGTAAGTTTGTAAGTTTGGAAAAGCATGATGGAGGACTAGTTAGGTTTGGAGACAATACAGCTGGTAAGATTTGTGGAAAAGGGTCTATTTCATTTGATGGAAAGCATGGTACTGACAATGTCCTATATGTGAAGGGTTTGAAGCATAATATTTTAAGTGTTGGTCAAATGTGTGACAAATGATATGATCTAAAATTCAAAGATAATGGGTGCAAGATCATGGAAAGCTTTGGAATAGTAATTGCTACTGGTAAGAAGACTGGAGGTAACATTTACTAGTTAAGAGGAACTAATGATTACTGTTTATTAGCCCAGGAAGATGAGAGTTGGTTGTGGTATAGAATGATGTGTCATATAAACTTTGATAATTTAGTGAAAATAAGTTCAGGTCAGACTGTGAGAGATTTACCAAAGCTTGTGAAACCCACCAATACAATTTGTAAGGAATGTCAGTTGGGGAAGCAGACAAGAACCACTTTCAAGAGAAAAGAGCAATTTTGTGTCAGCCTACTAGATCTAGTGCATATAGATCTTTTTGGTCCTACAAGGGTGAGAAGTCTACAAGGTGACAGGTACTTCGTGTTGCTTATTGATGATTGTTCTACAATGACTTGGGTTACTTTTCTAAGAGATAAATTAGAAGCCCTAAAGAAATTCAAATATTTTAAAGCAATGGTTGAGAATGAAATAAAGTCAAAAATCAAACGCTTGAGGTCTAATAGAGGGGGTGAGTTCACATCAAATGAATTCAACATTTTCTGTGAAGAGCATGGGATAAAGAGACAACTGTCTGCACCTAGGACTCCTCAATAGAATGGAGTTGTGGAAAGAAAAAATAGGATATTTCAAGAGGCTACTAGGACAATGATGATGGAAGCAGATCTGTCGGAAGTCTTCTGGAAAGAAGTTATACATATTGTTTCTATGTTCAAAACAGAGTTCAAGTGAAAGGTAATGGTACTAAAATTCCCTATGAATTGTGGTATGGAAGAATTCCCACAATAAAAATTTTCAAAGTCTTTGGAAGCAAATGCTATATCAGAAGAGATGAAGATCTAGGAAAATTTGATGTAAGGTGATGAAACAATCTTCCTTGGATACTCTACCAAGAGTAAGGCCTACTGGTGCTACAATAAAAGGCTGAAAAATATGATTGAGAGTGCAAATGTAAAGGCGGATGAAGGAAAAGGGAGAACATCATATCAGTGTGGCTATGAATCAGATAAACATGCTGCTATAACTTATGAAGAAAAAATTAAACAAGAAGATAGTCAAGATGAAGAAGAAAAGACTCCAGAAGTTGCTGCTAAAACCCCCAGGTATGTAAGAATCAATCACTCTAAAGATCAAATTATTGGAGACAAAGACAAAGGAGTACTTACAAGAAAAAGAGTTGCAGAACAACAAGTGAATTACTGTCTACTCTCTACAATTGAACCAAAAATTGTGAATGAAGCCTGCAATGATGAAAACTGGGTAAAAGCAATGGAGGAAGAACTAATGCAGATAGAGAAGAATGAAACTTGGGAATTAGTACCCAAACCTACTAACAAAAATGTTATTGGGACCAAATGGGTTTTCAAGAACATGCTAAAAGAAAATGGAGAAGTTGTAAGGAATAAAGCAAGGCTTGTGTACAAAGGATATTCTCAAATTGAAGGGATAGATTTTGAAGAGACTTTTGCTCTAGTAGCTTGGATTGAAGTAATTAGAATGTTTCTGACATTTGCAACTCACAAAGATTTCAAGGTGTATCAGATGGATGTGAAGTCTACATTTCTGAATGGTGAGTTAGAAGAGGAAGTATATATTGAGCAACCAGAGGCTTTCCAAGTATCAAATCAAGGTGATATGGTCTACAGGTTGAAGAAAGTATTGTATAGACTCAAGCAAGCTCCTAGAGCTTGGTATGCAAGGTTGGAAAAGTACTTACTGAAGTTAGGGTTGAATAAAGGTACTACTAACAGTAATCTCTATTTCAAGATTAATGGTGATCAAATCTTGATTGTTGAAGTCTTTGTTGATGATATCATCTTTGGAGGCAATGAAGGTATGTGTATGAATTTTGTTGGTGAAATGCAGAAAGAGTTTGAGATGTCTATGTTTGGTGAGATGAATTTCTTTCCGGGTCTACAAATTAATCAATTAGATAAAGGAATCTTCTTATCTCAGGCTAAGTATGTGAAAGAGTTGTTGAAGAAGTTTGGGATAGAAGATTCTAAACCGGTATGTACTCCAATGGTGACTAGCTGCAAGTTGAGTAAAACTGATGAATCACCTAAGACTGATAAAAAAAGTACAGATCCATGATTGGAGGATTGCTTTATCTAACTCAAACCAAACCTGATATTATGCATGCAGTTTGTCTTGTTGTAAGATTTCAATCTGATCCAAGAGAATCACATGTGATGGTAGTTAAGAGAATCCTAGGGTATTTAAAAGGCACTCTGGATCATGGCTTATGGTATCCAAAGGATAATAATTTCACTCTTAGTGCTTATATAGATGTTGATTGGGCTAGAGATATTGATGATAGGAAAAGTACAAGTGGAGGTGCCTTCTTTTTGGGCAATAGATTGGTTTCATGGCTGAGTAAGAAACAAGACTTAATCTCTTTATCAATAACAGAAGTAGAATATATTGCAGCATCATGTTGTTGTACTCAAGTGCTATGGATGAAGCAGACTTTGAGGGACATAAGAGTTGTATATAAAGATCTAGTTGCAATCTTCTGTGACAATACAAGTGTAATAAATATTTCAAAGAATCCAGTGATGCACTCAAGGACAAAGCATATATCTATAAGGTATCAATTTTTGAGAGAAAAGGTGACAGAGAATGAAGTTAAGTTGGAATATGTGCCCACAAAGGATCAGATTACAGATATCTTCACCAAGCCTTTGCCTAAGGATACCTTTGAGTATCTCAGGAAAAGTTAGGGGTCATTACCCCTCCTATCCTCAACTAAGATGCATAAGAATGCATCAATCTAGTGGTGTTCAATGTCTTATTCCTTGATCTGGATTGATTTTTTGAGAGGTAACTCTCAGGGGGAGTAGCTAGGTGTGTTGGTAACAGTCCAGTTGGATCAGAGCGATAGAGTGCAAGTATGTGCCCTTTACCATTGATGTTAAAGGGGGAGAGAAATCATGTGAAAAACTCAAGGGAGAAAGTGTTAGAGTTGGCTATGATTGGACCCACCCAGGATCTAGGAATTCATGAAAGCACAAGAGAGATCAAATGAGAGAATAATGCTATTCTATCAATGAATACAAAATATTGTTATTAGATTGATACAATGTACATGATATGCCTTGCTTATAAAGACAAGGATGAAATGTGGGATGTTGTAGTCATGTGACAAGTGTCATTATCCTATGACATGTGACAACTATAGAATAAGATGACAACTATCAACAACTAGACACAACTAGACATCTAGAAGACTCACTAAGTCAACTTAACATGTGTGAATTATGTGTGATGTGTGAATATTATTTAACCAATAAATAGTTAAATAATATGAATTATACACACAAGGGTAAACCAGTTAGGTGATAACCCTGTTCACACCAACACCCCCCCTTAAGTGCAACTTAGGGAGTAGCAGACTAAAGAAAGATGCAATGATGGATGATGATGGGTCCTAGGTACTAGGCCATATTAGGTACCCATGTATAATCAAATCTCAAGTGGAGAAAAGGAGAAAACCTCATGGGACAAAACTCCTCTCCAAAAGTAAGAATGCATGAAATATGAAAGTGAAAGAAGAAGTGATAGTAGGAGGACTCAACATGACCCCCCAAGGACTACTTCTATCACATATGTACAATCAAATACCTCCCATAGGAGAGCAAGTGTGAGACTATAGGTCCCCTCACAATGAAGTAGCTCCTGTGCCGATGGTGAATGCCTAAAGATGAACACTGGAAAGTATCATGTACCTATAAACAACATTCCTCCCCTTAGGAAGAGATAGGTCCAAAGGCTGATGTAGAAGAAACTCCATCTCAGGGTATGAGGAAAAAATCCTCATGATGTATGTTGTCTCTAAAAACTACTCAAGTGTCCACATGTCCAAATCAAAGAATGGCACAATGCAATGAGGTGTGACCAATCCAAAATCCTGGGTAGACTCATGAAAAACAACCTCCAAAGATGAAGTAGATGGGATAAAAATTGTGCTATAACTGTCATCAAAGAGGAGAGATATCCCCTCAAGTGTGTTCTCCAAATTTGTAATATAAGACTCACAAAACAAGTCTAATATACCTACCAAGAAAGTATCCCACAAAGTTGTGTCTAAAAGACCTGAATGATCTTGCTCAATTGAAGTAGATGAAACCATGTCAATGTCAATTTCTAAAGAAGTAGGAGGTTGAGGTGATGGAAGCTCAGCACTAGTCTCATGAACCAAAGTAGATTGAAGAACACCAAGGTTCAAGTGACCAAACTTCTCCTCAGAAACATGATTCACACTTGATGCATGATTGTGAATATCAATCAATGGATCTACATCATCAGAAGAAGCAAAATGGGAGAAAGTATACAAGTGAGATGCATGATCAGCCATCCCAACTGCAAGGATATCTCTGCTCTCCAAGTCTCGTATGATCACAGAATTAGGAGTGAACTCAACTATCTTCCCTGCACCACAATGAGTAATTTGGCAGATGGAAAGGAGATTGGTTGTCAAGGAAGGTACACACAACACATTATTGAAAGTACTCTCACCAACATCAATAGTTCCTTTACCAATTGCATGCATGTATGCAATGTCACCCATCAAAATAGGTGGTGAAGTACATGACTCAAATGAAGAGAACATCCCTTGTGAAGATGCCATATGATGAGAAGCCCCAGAATCAAGAAGCCAACTCTCTTACTGAAGACTTGTAGAAGCAAAGAGTACTTGTCATTTTCCTTTGTCTATCCCATTTACAATGCCCGATATCCCTGTATGTGTAGATGATGATGGTGTCAAAGAAGAGGATGGACTAGGTGATGATGATGGCATTTTGATATTGTGCTTTTGAATAATGAGAATCAACTCATCAATTTTTTTCTCATAACACTTATGCTCATCATGTCCTGGTTTCTTGCAATATGCACACTTTGGTCTCTCCTTCTTAGATGATTCCTCCTTGGGAGAGGATGAGGACTTAGGTGATTTGGTTGATTCCTTTTCTTGCTCATTGTTCTTAAAATCCTTATTTTTTTTTGTTTCTTGCCTTTGCTTGTTTAAGTCTTTTGATCCTTTGTATCTTGATTAGAAAGAAGTGCTTGAGGTCTAGGAGACTTCAATTTGCCCATGTATACTAACTTAGCTTTCTCCCTTGTGAGTGATGTAGTGAACTCATCAAGTGAAGGCATTGTGAAAGCTTTCCCAAGTGCATCCATTGTAGCATAAAAGGTAGAAACAAAAATTGAATAGTCAGGACCAAGTTTGGCAAGGATTCAAATAATCAATTGAGTGTCCTCTTTCTCAATTCCACATTGTTTGAGCTGCAATCTAAGTGATTTTAATTTTGTGAAGAAGTCTTGGATGCTTGCAAAATCAATGGGATTCAAACCAATTAGTTCATTCTCCAATTTGAAACCTCTCATAGTATCTTGTTTACTAAAGAGATTTTCTAAGGTAGTCCACACTTCATTAGGTGTAGTACAAGATTCAATATGAAAAAGAAGATCAAGAGAGATAGATAAGCATAGTGTTCCATAGGCTTGATCACATCTATTACACCACTTTCTCTTTTCTATAACTATTGTTGGTTCAACTTCTGTACCCATTGTTACTCTATGAATTTCCAAACTTCTTAAATGAATCTCTATTTTAGTTTTCCACTCATGATAGTTATATGGTGTGAGTAGAGGAAGTTTGTTCATGATGCAAGAGTACAAAAAAGAACACAAGTACATCACCCTGTTACTCAATCAAAGAGATCACCCCCCAAAAAAAAGAATGATTGTGGTAGTTTATGCTTAGTGCAATTTACAATTATCCTCAAGGGACCAAAAATGGGAAAGCATCAAAATATCCTAAAACTAATATCCAAGAGAGATTACAATCACTCACACTAATTTACCATAGCAAACAAATCCCTCCAATACAAGTTTCACTTCCTCAAGTGCCAAAATACCCAAGTTATCATTCAAAAATCAAAAACTGACAAATGAAATAAAATGAACCTAGAGCTAAATCTAAGAAAAGTGCATGGATGGATTTGAAGATCTCCCGAAGACCTTTCTGATGCCGCAAGAATCATGAAAATCAGAGATCGTCGTAGAAAGTTGTGAGCTCGGAAGCAAAAAATAGAGATCTGTCTTCAAATTGATGTATCTGTCACCTGTAGAAAAATATCGAAAATGACTAACACCACTATGAAGAGCTTTCTGTTAGCTTTCCAACGATATCTTGTTTGCTTGATTTTGCCTCCGTGGGCAAAGGTTATGCAAAAAAAAAAAAAAACCCTTGTTAAGGGCTTTGAGGGGTAACAATGGCCCCCTAGCGTTGATGGCAGTAGAATATTCTTAGAATATTCCCTTTTGCCTGAAAAAAATGCTCCCCTAGAAAAACAAAAATTCTGGTAAACTTCTGTGTCAAGTCAAAACCGTCGATAATAGAAAAACTGCCCAAATTTGTTGTCACTGCCGGTAATGAATAGGAACAATTGATGGGTTTGAAAATTTTCCTGCGTGATACAATTCTGATTTCTCTGTACGTGGTTTGGGCTAGTTTTCCTCTGTGAAACTGTCGGGCATGTTTTAAATGTTGGTTTATGGTTTTAAAGATCCTGCTAGTTGAAGATGGACACTGGAGTTGGTTTGAATGTTCAAGCAGAGGAAAATAACCGCTAACAGTGATAAAAAAAATGCTATCAACTGTTGTGTGCCAAATCGCCAGGCAGAAGATGCTAGTCAATGGAGTTTGAAGACCGCTGACTGATGTCAAAAGATGGCTGCTAGGGAATGGGTATCACCAATTTGGAACAACTGATGAGTTTGAAATTTTCGGCGTGAGATGTCTATGAATGCCCAGTTTAAGGATCGTCGTGTAGCAACTGCTGGTGGGTGGATATGGTGTGTCGCTAAAGATCTGCTGAGTGTTATCACAGACCAATGATGTGGAAGGAGTCTCTATCACCGATGATTAATGACTACCAAGGATTTGTGAAGATTAGATTGGCAGTAATCGGGACCACCGAAGACTGGTGAAGAGCCTGTGGTTAAGAAAAGACCACTTGAGATTTGTTTACCATGAAGACTGCTAGAATATAACAAATTGTCGACTAATTTGAGGGTGTAGACCACCGTAGATTTTAATTCACCTGCTACTTGTTTCAAGACCTTTGATGCTATGTGATCCAGCGTCGATGATGGATTTGACCGCCGATTTTGGATTTAGTAGTCGGGACATAGTAGATCTGCCAGATTAGATGCCTTAACCGCTGACTGTATTTTGATGATCACCTGGTATAGTGGAGATTAAAAGTTGTCAGTTGTTGTTTGTAAATGTTGCTACCGATTTAAAAAAGCCACCCTTTGATATGGAAACCGTCGACATGTGTGGGGGCCCACCGGTGGTCGTCCCTAACCACCAAGTTTAGACTGTTGTAGATTGCCGTAGGGTCCTATAGATCCACCGGTACCTGGCACTATAGATAGGGTATGACTGTACCCTGAGAAAGATTTTGTAGACAAAAAACTCTACAAGATAGACTAAAAAATTAAACTAGCATTCAAAGCTATTACTGGCTAGATAAAAAACTAACCCGTATGATGACGTCAGTTACTATGCAACTGTGATTATGAAGAATATGTTGTGGAATATTCTCTATGACAAATCCGTACGGCTGAGGACTAATTTTTTTTTGCCTTTTGCTGCAACTTTGTCTGATTTTGATGAACTGGCAGTCGATCTTGGGGTTTTTGGGCCTCCTGGGCGCAATGGTAGGGTCAAACTTTACCCAAAGTGCTCTAAAAGATCAGGTACCTACTGGATCAAGCATGCACCTTCCACCTTCAAATCCTCATAGATTTAGCCTCCAATATCCAATTTGGACAAAACAAAAGCCAATCTTGACTATCTCAGACCTCCTGAACACAATGGTGTGCTTAGATTTGTAGCAGCATACTCCAAATGAACCTACAATACAAGGCCACAAAGAGGAAACCCTCACAAATCTAGTATTCTGTCAAGTCTTTTTAATTCTCCAGGTCATCATTCAATGCAAGAAAAGAGCATACTCAACTATCAAGATCCACCATGAATTGCACTCAAGATCTCTCAAAAAAATGACTAACACAAAGTGATTCTTCCTAGTGTTCTGATACCAAGTTAGAGTTGGCTATGATTGGAGCCACCCAGGATCTAGGACATCATGAAAGCACAGAGAGATCAAATGAGAGAATAATGTTATTCTATCAATGAATGCAAAATATTGTTATTAGATTGATACAATGTGCAGGATATGCCTTGCTTATAAAGAGAAGGATGAAATGTGGGATGTTGTAGTCATGTGACAAGTGTCATTATCCTATGACATTTGACAACTATAGAATAAGATGACAACTATCAACAATTAGACACAACTAGACATCTAGAAGACTCACTAAGTCAACTTAACATGTGTGAATTATGTGTGATGTGTGAATATTATTTAACCAATAATTAGTTAAATAATATGAATTATCCACACAAGGGTAAACCGGTTAGGTGATAACCTTTTTCACACCAATAGAAAGGATGCAGATGTGTAAAGAGAAAGGGGGAGAATCTTTTCTTAATGGTCTTTTTAGTTTTTCACATCATATGTTGCCATCAATGACAAAGGGGGAGATTGTTGCAAGTATGTGCCTAATCGGTGTTTTCATTGATGTCAACATATCTGTGTTGTCATTGGTGTCAACTGTGCTATTATTTTGTTGCTTGCTTGTGATCTTGATGTTGAGGATATTGAGAAAATTAGCTCCTCTTACAGAAGAACAGTCTAGAAGTTTGCTCCGCATTTTTTGTAAAATGAATATCTTTGCCTGCGGATTGGAAGTTATTTAGAAGTATATCTGAAGAGGTTATATTCCAAGTTTGAGCCTCCAGTATGAAGATTTGAGTGAGTTATGTTCACCAATATGAAAACTATTTTTCCTGTATGTTTGGTGGTGACAGAGAGAAAGTTCTATGCTTTGCATTCCTTTGCATTGAAGTATTTTGGTCTGCAGTTCCAGAGTCAAGACTAAGATGATGTTAACTACCTTCAACTTCAATCGTTCATGATTTGGTGGTCCACAAGTGATCTTTTCCTTATGACAGTAGTTGGTTGTGTTGTTTATGTGCTCCGGTTTGAAGAATCTTCTTGATAGAGTGATTAGAAGTTGTATGGTTGTTTCCTGATGATTTCAATGTGCTTGTGGGTGTCTCCTAATCATGTTCCTGCCTTCAGATTGATCTGTGGAAAGAAATTTGGATCATGGTTGAATAATGTTCTTAGAAGACCTAGTGTTCTCACCAGTCTTGGCCAACTTAGTTGATTTCACTAATTGCGAAGATGCATTGAAGATTGTAGAAGCATGTAGTGGTGTGAAGAATTGCATTTGAGTCCCAGCTAAGGTGTGGTGTGATTTGTTGGCAAGAGACACTACTAGGATTCATAAGTGTTGTCATTAATGGCCACAAAGTATATCCCACACATCTGCAGTCCATAAATTACTCATACCGGAAGTCAGATTGAAGATAGGTTGATCTGGTAGTCAAGAACAGAGCATATGATAGGGTCCGACAGATTGGGTCCAGAACTCTCTAATGATGAAACCCAACATGTTGTGGATTTGGATGAGTAATAAGGAGTATCTAAACAATTCTATTCTAGAGATTTAGCTTCCGGTGGCAAAGCATGTGAAAGATATGAGCATCTAAGTATTGGACTTCAGTTAAACAGTGCAGACAGAGGAAGAACTAGCCAACAGGGTATCAGACCTCAATCTGGATATGTAGAAGGTGTTGATCAAGTAACTTAAGGAGTTATATAAGTTTGGCCAACTTAGGTAATGACTTCTATGACTAAGTTTTTGGTATGCATCATCTTTCAAGTGAATTCAGCTGACAGAACAGTATCTTGCAAATATCCTAA
The DNA here is from genome assembly GCA_027924645.1 of Cunninghamia lanceolata. NCBI lineage: Eukaryota > Viridiplantae > Streptophyta > Pinopsida > Cupressales > Cupressaceae > Cunninghamia > Cunninghamia lanceolata. The sequence goes on along the minus strand of BSBN01000420.1, from coordinate 8,556,128 downwards.
GTGTTCCTATTGCCGACTAGAAGGTTGTTTGAAATCCTTGATGCGGATATATATACCCGATGGATTCGAGCTTGTGACTATATGATAGTGAATATAGATTAGATTAAGTGCGAAGAAAAGTAGAGAGAAGTTTGAAGATAGTAATCCAAGCTTAGAATGTGATAGAAGAGTGATACTAAGTAGAGGAAGAATGAAATGTGCTAGATCAGTATATTAAGCCTAACCGAAACTAAATTCTTGCATATGTAGATGTTGTTCATCAGTTCAAACACATTGTTATCATCTGTAAGTCTCTAGTAGGTAGTGAGCCTCTTGTGTGCAGTGTGCTTGGGCAGTAAGCCCTAACTGGCAAGTGCCATTTTGTACTTCTTTATTCTTTTAACAGAGAATACAATATTGGGTTAATCATCCCATGGTTTTTTCCCTTAACAGGGTTTCCACATAAAAATCCTTGTGTTATGTGTGTTGATTTCATTTCAGTTCTTATGGTTGTTTATTCTTTCATGCTTTGATATTTCACTGAATGTTAAGATAAGAAAAGGAAGTAAAAGTAAGAAAGTTTTGAAATAACTGATTCACCCCCCCTCTCAGTTATTTGCTTTGTTTCCAACAATTGGTATCAGAGCTAAGTTCCTTAGAATAAGCCTAACAGCTTGAAGAGGATCTGGGAATCTCAATGGATGCATATGGTATGAAAGAATAACTACAATCTGCCTTACAAGATCTTGATCAATCTTAGTCTAAAGTCAATAATTTGAAAAAGTGACTTAAGGAGGCTGATGATTTCATCATTGAGTTGAAAGAAAAACTCAATAATTCCATGAAAAAGAGAAAGGAACTACTTCAGAAGTTAGCAAATCAGAATGAAGCCAATAATATTGATGAGGACCAGAATGAGAAAACAAAGCTATGTGAAAAACTGTCAAAAGAAGTTGTCATGCTAAGACATGAAATGGAATCAGGGGTTATGAAATTTACTCAAGAAATTGAAGAAAAGAGAAAGACTGAAGATAACTTAAAACAATCCCTCAAGGAGAAAATAGAAGATTGTTACAAAATGGATAGAATAATTAGACATATTGAGTATGATCTTGGAGAAGCCAGATACAATGAAGAACAACTTGAGAGATAGATTGACACTCTTAAACAAGATCTTGAAACTGCAAATGAATACAAAGAGAAATTCCAGCTAAGTTTAGCCAAACTTGAAATACTACTTGAAAGTCAAAAGAGGGTAGATGATAAACATGGCTTGGGATATGAAAAAGGTGAAATCTTTGGATCTAGTCAAAAGAATTTTGGGTCAGAAAGACAAAGAAACAGGCCTAGAAGACCTTTGGTAAGACAACCTAATTCTTAAAGATATCCATCCTTCAATGGAAGTTGCTTCAACTGCAACAAATTTGGTCATAAAGCAACTCAGTGCAGGAGCAGAATGAATAATTCATCCTTCTCCGGTCAATGTTTTAACTGCAAAAGGTATGGTCATAAATCTCATGAATGCAGAAATATACAAATAAACAATCCTTTCAATGGTAGATGCTTTACCTACAATAGAATAGGGAATATGGCTAATCAATGCAGATCATGAGGATATCAATCAAATAAGCAAGGAAATGTTGTGTGTTACAATTGCAATAAGTCTGGTCATATAGCTAGATTCTATAGGAGCAAAAATCATGATGGAAAAGGTCTGGTAAAACATGATCAGAAACAAGACAAAGGCAAAGGTAAAGTGAATGCAAATGAAATTCAGAAGGAGATGAGCAAGATTTGGGTAAAGAAGAGTGATGAATATTGGTGACGGATCCACACTGGAATCTAGTGCTGATAATCCTTCCAGAAATTAAAAAGGGTGAGCTCTAGCTCAGGGGGAGCTGCAAAGAAGATCAAATTTCCCCAGCTAGTTAGTAAGTGCCTGAATTTAGTACATTGAGTAAGAATCAGAGGTCATGGAAAGATTGAGAAATCTGCCTATTGAGTTGAAGAAATTATGAGTAGATCAGGTTTCGGCAACTATCCAGTAAAACAGAATTACACAACCAGATAGAGTATGATCTAAAAATGAAATTTTATGGTCTGTGGATTTAGAGGCATGTTTTGAAAGGCTAAAGTTATGTTGTCAACTCACTTAGATGATAATTTGAAAATCCGCACAATGATTCATGAGAAATTCACTCAAAACAGGGTAACTGGATGACTTAAAATGTGCATTTATTGCAATAAGGAATTAGGTTTTTGGCAAGGATAAAAGGCTTTTCATTCATCATTTTCAACACTTTACACTCACGAAGAAGAGAGAAGTGCTCTGAGAAAAGATCTTGCAGATTATTAAAGTTGAAGCTGAAGATCGAAACCAATCAAAAATTTGTTCCGGGAGTTGCATCAAACCCTAAGGCGAAAAAGGAATTTCTTCTCTGCAAATTTCTCTGAATTTCATTGTTAGAATGGCTACTCCTATGGTTGTGAATGTCAATGAGAGGCCAAGACCAAAATTCTAGAAACACCCTCACAAATCTCTAGAAGTTGATCCCTTGGGTACGTTTTCCAGTATCCTGTACAATGTTCTACATGTAGAAGATATTAGGGTTTACATTCATGCAAACATTGAAAACTTTGGAGACTTAGAATTGATGGAAATATACCACAAACAGTTAAGAGATAAAGAATTTTGATCTCAAACCAGAATTCAAGGCCCTAAAAGACAAGCACTTTGCACATTGCATACATTTCTCGTCTTTTGCAGAGGACGAATGGGTCTGGTATGTGTTAAGTAGGATGCATGATAACTTTATGTGGTTAATGAGTCCATTCAAGATAACCAAAGATGTCATCAGGGTTATAACTGGATTGCACTCAACTGGTGGGTTGCCTGCACTCAAATCTGTGAAAAATCAAACCATAATAGATGCCACTGGATCAAAATATGACAAAAGGGCAATGACTATAGATGATATTATTGACTCGGATGTCAAGTTTGCATCAATTGTAATTGGTTACAAAATTCACCACTCGAGTAGGGAAAATTTTGCATCTGGTACTGCAATCTATACTACATATCAGATGGTGAAGGAAAACGTAGATTATGATTCGTGTGGGCTTCTGTTGAATCAACTAATGGAAAATCTATAGAAGATTAAGAAAGATAAGAAAATTTCTTCAAGTATGGCAATCTGGTGTTGTGTTTGTTCTTCTATTACATGAATGAGTTACCAAGATCAAAAGGTCTGATCTGGGCAAATGATAGATCTGTTGCAATTCAAATCAGAGATTATTTGTATGGACTTGGTGATGCACAAGCCCAAAAGACAGCCCTCTGGGGTTACTTCAAGAATCTCCAAAGCATGATGCATGCAAGAGAAAGAATACCAAAATCAATAGTTGAGAATACAAGAGACACTACAGAAGCAGTGTAAAGTTTCTTGGACAAGGAAGTTATGGAATTAGATGAACCAGAGTTGATACAAGGACCACTGAATCTGGACTCTCTCTCTTTGGTTCAGATAATGAAGATAGCATATTTTTCTCAGGCCAAAGCCAAAGAAAATCTCATATGGAGGACTGTGAGCTACTGAGTATTGCATCCAGAATGCTAGAGAAGATTATGCCCTCATATTAGAAGGATTCATCTGCCTCTCCATCTGGTAACTTGAAGAACTTAGTTAACTCTGTCAATACACATTTTGAGTCTTTAGAAAAATTAGCAGAAACTAAGGTCCGGAATAAGTTCTTGGGAAAAAGATTTAGTGAGGTACAAGGGCTAATTGTTAATGATAGAAAATCCTTGGACATTGGCATAAAGAGCATTGAAAATGCTCTTAAGGATGGTGGAGACATATATAAATTTTGTTTATCCTGGCCTAAAGTTGCAGAGGACATTGAGAAGAAAATAAAAGAACAAGAATTAAAATTGACAAATCTATCTTAGAATTTTGATCCTCTCACTGTCTCTCTAGCAAGTCAAGAATGCCAAGCAGTTGTTATAATAAATGAAATAAAGAAACTGGTTAAGGAGAAGAAGAATATAATGGATAGAATGGGTGAACTCAGAGGGATAATCAACCCTAAGTTAGAGGCAATGCATGATGCCTTAGCAGATCCTCTAAGTACAGCCCAAACTAGTGATCCAATAGATTTGAAAAGGGTAGAAGCATATGCATTCTTGTTGATTGGACACATCTCCATTTTGGATAGGATGAAGAGTAGTTGGGCCACAGAGCTTGTACAGTTGAAGACTACATTTGTAGATATACTTAAGTATATGTAAGTTTATCTTATGGATTGTATGTACATATGCGGCCTTATATAATATTTTTTGCACATTTTTGGTATGCAGATCCCACCCTTTGCCATTGATAACAAAGGGGGGGTAAAGAGCAGTGAAAAATGAGGAATCCAGTATTAAGGGAGCACCAGTAAGTAGTTTGGAGAAATAGAGCACAAGCTAAGGGGGAGTTACAGCAACACTTAGTCATTTTTCACTAAGTGTTGCTATCAATGCCAAAGGGGGAGATTGTTGGCAAGAAACATTGTTAGGATTCATAAGTGTTGTCATTAATGGTAACAAAGTTAATCCCACACATCCGCAGTGCATAAATTACTCATATCGGAAGTCAGATTGAAGATGGGTTGATCCGGTAGTCAAGAACATAGCATATGATAGGGTCCAACAGATTGGGTCCAAAACTCTCTGATGATGAAACCCAGCATGTTGTGGATTTGGATGAGTAATAAGGAGTATTTGAACTATTGTATTCTAGAGATTCAGCTTTCAGTGGCAAAGCATGTGAAAGATATGAGCATCTAAGTATCGGACTTCAGTTAAACAGTGTAGACAGAGGAAGAACTAGCCAACAGGGTATCAGACCTCAATCTGGATATGCAGAAGGTGTTGATCAAGTAACTTAAGGAGTTATATGAGTTTGGCCGACTTAGGTAATGACTTCTATGACTAAGTTTTTGGTACGCATCATCTTTCAAGTGAATTTAGTCGACGGAACAGTATCTTGTAAATACCCTAAGTGTTCCTGCTGCTGACTAGAAGGTTGTTTGAAATCCTTGATATGGATATATATACCTGATGGATTCAAGCTTGTGAATATATGATAGTGAATATAGATTGGATTAAATGTGAAGAAAAGTAGGGAGAAGTGCGAAGACAATAATCCAAGCTCAGAATGTGACAGAAGAGTGATATTAAGCAGAGGAAGAATGAAATATACTAGATCAGTATATTGAGCCTAATTGGAACTGAATTCTTGCATATGTAGATGTTGTTCATCAGTTTAAACACATTGTTATCATTTGTAAGTCTTTAGTAGGCAGTGAGCCTCTTGTACGTAGTGTGCTCAGGCAGTGAGCCCTAACTAGCAAGTGTCATTTTGTACTTCTTTATTCTTTTAACAGAGAATACAATCTTGGGTTAATCACCCCGTGGTTTTTTCCCTTAACAGGGTTTCCACATAAAAACCCTTGTGTTATGTGTGTTGATTTCATTTCAGTTCTTATGGTTGTTTAATCTTCCATCCTTTGATATTTCACTGAATGTTAAGATAAGAAAAGGAAGTAAAAGTAAGAAAGTTTTAAAATAACTAATTCACCCCCCCTCTCAGTTATCTGTCATGTTTCCAACATGATCTGCATACATCTTTACATCTTTCCCTTAGCAAAATTTTGTATTAGGTCTAGACCTATTTCTGTGAATGTTTTTGTAATGCCAACCTTAGAGATTGTTCGAACAGTTGATGAATGAATTTCCGACCTTGATGTACATTCCAAGATTAATGACTTGTATAAAGACTTGTAATTGTGAAAAGTGAATTGAGTGTGGAAATGATGAGATAAGTGTGAAGGGATAAAAAGGCAGAGTAGAGAAGCTATGTTGGACTTCAATGGAACTGAACCCAGGCATGGAGTAGATGCTACCAAATCAGTTCACCATCTTTTGGCAGTGAGCCACCCTTTGGTAGTGAGTCGTTCCTTGTAGTGAGCAATTTGGGCAGTGAGCCCTGTAGGTAGTGAGCCTCTATTATTTAATATTTCTATAACATATATATCTTTGTGGGCTAACACCCACCATGGTTTTCCCTTTTAAGGTTTTCCACATAAAAATATGGTGTCTTATGTGTTAATGTGTTGAGTTTCTTGTCTTATGCTTTCATGGTTAAATATAAATAACCATAAATAAGAGTTTGATGTGTTGTTGTTCATAAGTGTTCAAAGTTTTAAGGACAACTGATTCATCCCCCCTCGTAGTTGTCTGGTGCATTTCAATAGTATCATGACATGGTCACGTTTCTACAATCAGGAAGATGCTCAAATGGGTTGGATCAGGCCAAAAGAAGGTATTTTTGGCTCCAATCCATCCCTTATGTCCTTTTTTATGGTGTCTTGTTTAGGAAAGACATCAATAGAGTTCTTCTTAGATGCATTGCACAAAATTAGACTTCTAGGGTATTATAAGAATTTCATAATGGCCCTACTGGTGGCCATTATTCTCCAAGAACAACCACTGTCAAGATCATGGGGACCAGCTGTTATTAGCCAAATTTATTCAAAGACACCCATAGATGGGTAAGGAGCTACAAAGAATGTGCCTTCTTTACAAGGAAATAGAGTTTAGTTACTCTTCCCCTTCACCCAATTCAGGTGGATCGGCCATTTACCCAATGGGCTTTGGATTTCATTGGGATGATTAACTGACCTTCTAGTTCTAGTCACAAGTGGATTTTAATAACTACTAATTATTTTACAAGGTGGACAGAGGCAGTTGCATTGAAGGATACTATAGAGGCCTCCATTTTAGACTTCCTTGAAGTGATAGTTACTAGGTTTTGTGTTCCATTCACCATTATCTCTAACAATGCCAAGGCCTTTGTAGGCACAAAAATCAATGAATGGGCACTTAACTATGGACTTTACTTGAAGACATCATCTAATTACTACCCCCAAGGGAATGACCTGGCTGAGTCCACAAATAAAAAATTGATCAGGATCATCAAGAGAACAGTGGATGATAATCAAAGAAGTTGACATTCCAAGTTGACGATAGCTCTCTGGGATGATAGAATTACTCCCAAGAGGGCCATAGACAATTCTTCTTTCATGCTTGTTTATGGAAGGGAAGCAAAAGTTCCATTATCATTAGAGTTTCCTTCCCTTGAGCTGGCATAATAGTTGGAATTGCAAGAAAATGATGCTATGACAGTCAAGTTGGTCGAGCTAATGGAGCTTGAAGAAAAAAGAGATGCTACTATGAAGACTCTTGAGGCTAACCAAGATCAAGTAAAAAGAATTTTTGATATAAAATCAACTGACAGAACATTCAGTGAGGGAGATTTGGTGTTGAAATGGGATGCAGACAAAGCTAAAGTTGGGAGACATTCAAAATTTGATGCCATGTGGAGTGGCCCTTATATTATTACCAGCTGCAAACAGGCCAATGCATTTCAACATTCTAAGCTGAATGGAGAGGTTTTGCTAATCTGAGTCAATGGGATTCATCTCAAACCTTTTCTTTAGCATGGTTGTGGGATTTTGTAAATGTGTTAGGTGTTTCCTTTCAATAAGTTCCCTTGCACTATGTTGCATTCTCATTAGGAGAATGTTTACCTTGTTTGTTTTGCCTTATCTTGTTTCTTGGAAGTAGTGTTCAGTTTTGTTTTGGTTTGGCCATCCCTTGTTCTTGTTGTTGTGCCCTTTGGCTCTGTGCCCAATGGATTGATAAGGCCTCTAGATCCCAGTGTTTAGTAGGAAAACACCTCCACATAGTCACCAAAATGTTATCCTATTTTGCCTTCTGACCAAATAGACTAAAGATCCATGAGATCCTAGTATTTTCACCCTTTGGAATGCAAGAGAAAACCACCCAAAATGGCTAAGTCCCAAAAATCCTAAGTTTTCCTCGTGTTTTTTTCCTTTTTAGAGTTTCAGAGTTCAGGCTTGTCCTCTTCATCATGCCATGTCTATCAGCCCCGAACTCTACCTTGGTCACTTGTTATTCAACTAAGTATTTCAGGTATTAGAGGTCAGAAGTTCTCTCTTTTGTGTTCTCTTTTGGAAGGCTGAAGGCTGGAGGTCTTCTTGCCGAAGCCCAACAAGTAATTGTTCTAAGTATGTTAGAGGTCAAAGTTCAGGCTTCTTTCCTTTTGTCTGCTTCATAAAAGACGTAAGGTGGAAGGCCCGATGGCCAACTCTCAACAGGACAGGCGACACTCACAAAAATTCTAAGGCATTCTGCCATTCCACTGAGCCTTTTGGATGGACCCATAGTTGACTTGAAAAACCATAACAAGAGGACACTGGCATGATCTGAAGTGTTTCCATCATTCCGCGGGCCCTCATCTGCAGCTTGATCTCATGATTGCAAAAGCATGGGAGACCACCATGTGGACAAAGGATAGACATCAAGGAGGAAAGTGTTAGAAATGAAAGTACAACTACTCAACAAAAATTTGATTTCTAATATGTTTAGTGATCTTTTATCAATGCATTATCAATGGAGATTGTAACATAGAAAATAAACTATGCAAAACAGAAATATCAAATCAGAAAACTAAACACACAACACAATGTTTAACATGGAGAAAACCCTTTCAGGTAAAAAACTCCACACAGGAAAGAGGCCCAAATTTGTATTAATCTGAAAATGATTGTACGATACAACAATTCCACCAATATCTCCTTCAGTCTTCAATTTGACAGCTTCCAGCAGCACCTGAGTACCTGCAAATCTATATATTACAACAAATACATGGAAAAATACTTATAGTAGCATCCACACTCCAATCTAGGCATCCACTTTCTCTCTCTTAAGAATCCCCCACATGCAAACATTAAATGTCATCATACATGCAACTTCCACTTGTCAAAAGATGCCCATGCAAATTTGGGTGCCCAAGGTCAAGAATAGCATCTTGCAACATCTTACGATGTGTCGTAACCGTCATAGATACCACCAAAGTGTATCTTCCCAAGATGGGCACCTGGGGCTAAACATATCAACTTACAACTAAAGAATATCTGTCATATGTGTCATAGTATCTAGAATCTTATGACAACTTGCAGATTGCATAGATTCTTTACATGCACCCACCAAACATTATGACATGTGTCATATATGCTAAACATAGTATATTCTCCCAAGGTGGCACCTATACTCATTTACACATGAGTTTTACAATTGCCCACTGTAAATGTCACTTATTAATTACCTTCGGTGACTCCAAAATTACCACTGTAAGTGAAACTAACTCATTCTCCTATGGATAATTACAAATTATAAATAATAAATGGAATAAATACAATATTGGAATTTACAAGGTTAATGGCACCTTAATCCAACAGAAGGTTCGAGGTCCAAGTTCTGCTTCTTTTCCTTCAAATATTTCTAAGTGTTTCACCCTCAAATATTTCTAAGTGTTTTAAGGAGTTGGACTTCAGACTTCCCTTCTTCCCTCTTCCTTCCTTTTGGAAGGAGGAAGGCCGAAGGCCCGAACCCCGAACTCCACTGAACCTTTGCAAAACTGGCTAAGTCTTCAAACTTGCGGGGCTCAGACTTTCTCTCTTCTTCCTTCTCTGGGAAGACATAAGGTAGAAGGCCCAATGTGATGCAGAGCATAAAGAACAACACAACTCCTTTTAGCATATTTCATATCAAAGGGTTTCAATCAACTCAATTTACAAGGTTATCACTCTTTGAGGCAACTCTTCCTTCATAAATCCCTTGTTTCATAATACCAAAACTGAGATTAAGGCATAGAAGTAATTGTAGAAACTTCAAACAACATAAAAATGACTATCTCAATCCCTTTCACCAACATGAACAATTCAAACATAGGAGCTTTCAACAGTGGACTGTCCCAACCAACCTTATGGGCTCCCAAAGACCACTCCATCTTACATGATTGTCATATAACAAATGGTGGAAAACTCAACATAGTTCAAAGGCAATTAAGACTCCACAAGTACACACTCTTCAAAGTGATTTCACAATCTTTCAATGTGGAAGACACCAACATTTCAAACTCTGTCCTAATTGGGACTGTCCTCAAACAGATTTAATAGGACAGGCAATAACCATTGATCTCAAACTTGCCAATACACCAAATCAAAACAAGGAATGAACTCACATCCATCTTGTCTCACTTTAAAACTAACAAACACCAAAGAAGGATACAGAAACCCAAAAGGAATGCATTTTTTACATCGTCTAGACAAGGAATCTTGACTGCCCTAACTTTGTGTTCACAGGACAGTCATAAGTATAGGCTCACACATCTATAACCCCACCAAATCTTTTTCTAAATATGAACCAAGATATATCTAATAGCCTATTTTGAACATCCCCACCTTTAATAGGTAATAACTCATCAACAAAACACAAAGAAAAAACCCTCATTGTTCTTGAAACTCTGCTTTTCTGGACTGTATGCAGAAATGCAGTCACAAACTTTGGTTCTTCCCCACATCCACCTTAGTTATTGGGTCTGAGACCTTAAGAGCATGAATAATCATTTCCACCAATGATAAGCAATATGCAATGGATAACAGAAGAAGAAACACAATTATCTTAGTTTGTTGTTTACCCTAACAGAGGGTTTTGGCAGTTAACACAAGAAATATAATATCTAACACAAAACCAAACCAATCTGCATGCAACCAACTGCAAAGGGAAGGTGATTGATAGACCTTTCATGCAAAATCAGTTAGAAATGAACTCCAGTCCGTATAGAGCCGTACAAGGCCAGAAAACAGCATTTTTCTGAAGAAAATGCATAAAAACAATGCTTTTTGTTATTCCCATTCACACATTCAATCACCTCCCCAGTCTTTGAAGATTACAAGGCCTATTTAAAGGCATACACTCATGTCTTTTCAGTTTCCACTGTCTTGGAATGAACCAAGAGCCACAAGACTCTTCACCTTCCAAGTTTTTACATTTTTGAAAGATAACATTTGCCCTTTTGCAAATGGAGATAACATTTGAGCATTTAACACTCCTAATGACATAACAATGACTTGTTTAACCTTATACAATGTTGAAGCATTACAATTTAATCAAAATCAAAGATTTGTCTAGGACAACTTTGATTTGCCAAGGTGCTCCTGCACCACAATGCCCGATCTCCATCGATTTCGTAAAATTGACCAAGTGTTGCAGAGGTGGAGGTCAAGTTCTTCTTCTTTCCAAAGAATAACGCAATGGTGAAGGCCCAACCCCCGAAGCTCAACAATTTCTCTTCTCTCAAACTTCGAAGGTCAAGGTTTCCTCTTTCACCTTTCCAAACCTAATTAGAGGAAGCCCAATATGTCAGGGCCCAACCTTCTTTCCTTGCAGAAGCATTTTCTATTGTTCAAGATGTGACGAGACTGCTTAGTGACTCTCCTGGTCACCATTAATGCTTTTATAGATCTTGATTTCTTGTAGAAGATGATTTCCTTGCCCCCATGTTACTGTAGCCTCATATAATTAAATCTTTGTACTCATGGTGTGGGTGGACCTCCTATTTCAACAGATTTCATATTAGGCAAAGCCATGTGGGCACACTCCAAGGAGACTGAGTGAGTTATTGCAGCATGGGCAATGGTTCTTTCTTGTTGACTTCTCCTTCCACGTCCATGGATGCTACAGTATGATCAAAATGCTATATATACATGAATCAAAGATGTAGAAAAGGTTGTGGGTTAGCTGTTCTTCTGGGCTGTTATGCTAGGCAGATTAATTGTTATTTTTAGACCTTGTAATGCACCTACAGAACCAACTAGATGTGATAAATTATTCTCTTTTTCTAAGCCTTTGTTGTCTCTAGTTGATAGTTCACCAATGAATGTAGATGGTTATTCTGTGTTTACTCTTCTGTACCAGATTATCTTCCCTTTGTAATGGCTATTTAGCCTTCATGATCAATACAATCACTGATATTTCACCTCTCTTATGCTTTTTCTCTGTGTTTATTTAAAGCTTGTGACTCATTCTGCGGATAAGAAGGTCCATTCATTAGTTAAAATCTTCTATTCAAGCCTTTGTCAAAGCTATAAGTCCGTGTGAGTTCTTTCAATCCTAACTAACACATTAAAATTTGGTGTATCACCTTCCCTTTTAATTTCAATATTTCCTTCTCCCTTTTCCCTGTGAGTGTAGCATTAGATTAGTTTAGTCCTTTGAGCCTTAAGCTTAGAAAAAGGAACCCACCTTCTCTGAAGGTTTGATCTCATCTACAAGGTCCCACACCTTGAGATCAGTCCCATTGTGTCATTGGAATGCTTGGACAACCTCCAAGCAGGGTGCAATTTCACGTGACAACAGTCCCAATTAAGGATGAGAAAAATGTGACGATGGATGGTTATGTGATCCAGGTGAAGATTATATCTATCTTGAGAAGGATATGATGATTTATCAATAGTGTGGTGAGTCAATGGTGGTGATATGAGTGGTAATGGAGGTACCCATAATTGGAGACCATGTGGGTTGTCTTGGTTGAATTGATGTTTTTATTTTACATAATTGGCATAGTTTTGATACATTAGGTGTGTGCATTGTAAGGGTGCCAAGCTTGGTTTTTTAAAGCAGTGATCCATCATGAAATGTGTTTTTGTGTATATTATCCTAAACATTGATCATGGGATTGTGATGATCAAATTTTTGTGTATGAATTTTACATATTGGTGAAAAATAGAAGGTATATCTTGAAATTCATCTATCCATGGCCATTTGATCTTGAGTAGGTAGATTTGTTTAGAGATGATAACCACATGTGCTAGGATTTGGGTACATGTAGGGCTAATTTCTATAGGTAGGATGATGTTTCGTAGAATTTCTATGAATATATCATTGTAGAATTTTATGGTCACTCCTAGAAATGCCTAAGGGTAATGGAAAGTGCCTCTTTCATAAAGGTATTAAATGGCGAGTTGGCTTCAATAAGGACTCCTTCACAATTATTTCCATTGATTATTTCATTTATGTATAAAGGTTCGTGATAGTTATTGTTAGAAATTTCTACATGTTTGAATGTGAGTATGGTTTTAGATGGAGTGAGATATTATATGGGGGGGGTGTATCTACAATAGCAACCATGATTTCGAAAGAATTGGTTTTTGGTCCATCACGGGGAGACTATAGGAGATTGGTTGGTTTGACATTTTTGAGTGGTGGGGGAAGGGATTTGTATAAACCTACAGGTTTTGATTGGTTGGGGACATTGAATGATTTCCCTTGTCATTTATGCTAACCACTTGAATCATATTATTATTAATCAAGTCTTGCACTTTCTATTTTAAGACCATACACTTTTCAGTATCATGACCAGGGACTCTATGGTATTGGAAAAAGGCATTGGGGTCATAGTTTATTTGTAGAGGGAAGGAAGTATCAAGAGGATGGATTAGAGGTAAATGAAATAGGTTAGTAGAGAGAGCTTGGGTTATGATATATTTATAGTAGTCCACCAAAGTCTTGGTTTAAGGGATATGTTATTTGTGGAAGGTGGTAGGGGAAGAGGAGGTGATGAGGAAGTTGGGAGTTGAGGTATTGTGATGACTGTTGACTACATTTATTGTGTTGTGGTTGCTAGTGTTAGGGTTGTTGTTATTATTGGTGTTGTTGTTGTCGAATGAATTCTTATATTTTTTTGTGAATTTATTAGTTGACATGGTGGCTGATAATGTGCTAGAAATGTATTTAATTTTACCCATTTTAATTTCAAATTCCCTAAAGGGTAGTGTAGACACCTAAAAATGACTAACGCATTATCATCTTGTCATATGCATTGTTTTCTCATCAATTCTTCTAATTCAGCATTAATTAAAAAATTCCTACTTGTTTAGTTAATTTCATCTTTTCATCAAATTCAATTCCCCTTCCAACATTATTAAATAATTTCTAATTATTTAATTAAAGCTAATCTTTCCCTCTAACTTTATTCTTCTATTTATATTAATTAAATGATTCCTATTATTTAATTAATTCACCAATTTATTCCTCTTATCCACAATAATTAAATAATTTTTAATTATTTAATTAGGGCCAATATTTCCTCCACAATTTTAGTTGACTTTTCTATTTTCCTCTCTCACAAATAAATAAAATCAAATATATTATTTATCTTCTTTTTCTCTCATCATGCACATGAATTAAATAAATTTATTTATTTAATTCTAATAATATCTTCTCATTTCCATAAATCACTCCTCATGCACATGAATTAAATAATTTATTTATTTAATTCTTTTTCTTTCAAATCCATCTGCATGTCAAAAAGCAAATCACAATTTGAGTTAATTTATTCTTCAAATCTTTATATTATCAAATCAATTTATTAAATAGAAAAAGCAATTCTATTTATGAAAATCAAATCAATTTAATTATCCATGCAATCAATTAACTCATTAATTAATCTTTTTTACACGTACACGTCACATGCACATCCTTCATGTCCTCTCAATTAACCTCATCCGTCGATTCATTCAATTATTCTCCATTGTTGATCAGCATCTTGTGAAAGCTATAAATACATCCATCTTCCATGTCATTAATCAATACATGATCATTGAGCTATGAGTACCCATATCACGCTTTGAGCATTCATCCACTATCGTCGAGCAACATCTATCATCCATACTTTTTGCAATTAAGGTTATGCAAGTAATAGAGCAGTCCACATCAATTCCAAGGAATACCTATCAAGTTGTAACATCTTTGATTGTTTATGCATTATGGATTTAGGTTATGCTCTTGATTATTCTTTGAGTTATGATTGATTTTGGATTTGATTCTTTGATTATTATTGTCTCCTTTGCATTCCAATTTCATCATACACATTTTGGCACACCTGATGGGACCCACTTCCCTAATTTTTAACAACTTTTGCTTGAGAATTTTAAGTTTTTGAGCATACAAGTACAGAATTGCACTTATGACAGACAAAATGACACTTTCAAAGAATAGATCAGCACTTTTGAAGAATAGATCAACACTTCTAATAGATGGTTTGGTGCTTCTGATCTGCAGAGTTGCGCTATTGATTAAACCCTAGGTGCTTTTGATTTCTTATCTCGAATTTGACTTTCTATCTTTCTGCAGGGTTACTTTGTGCTTATTTTTATCAACCTTTGTTTGCAAGATGATTTATTTACAAGCACTATTATTGGTTTTGTTTCACAACTTGATTTATTTGCAAACATAACTCACTGTTATTGACTTGATTAATCATCCATGTTCTAGTTTTTTATCTTTTGATTATGCAGATTTGACAAATTGGCACTTTTGATCAACCCCCTGGCGCATCTAACAGATGACAATTCACTTTTGATTAACAGAAACTCGCATTTGATTCTATTTTGTTTACTATTTTTGCAGGTCTGGATAGTGTTGCACATTTGATAAGTAGAGTTGTGCATCTGATTGACAAAGCTACGCTTTTGATAGGTATAACATATACATCTTATTATCCTTGGTATCACATCTAATCAATTTCTCTATGCATTTGATAATTTCTAGTTCACTTTTGACTAAAACTACTATGATTTTGATTATTGTGCTTACACTTCTGATTCTGGAATTTCTAATTTTGGTCTAACAATTGGTTTTTGGAAGCTAACTTGATTTGTGTAGCTTATCTTATCACTGATCAAAGATAAAAAAAAAATAAACTACTAATATTATCTAGTGCAGGACGTATCATTGAAGATTTGTTTTATCACTAATTTAGTTGCACATTTTGATTTTATAATGGAATGAATCTTGTTTTCCATGTCTTGAATTACTTAGTGTGTATGCTCTCTCATCACACTGTAAGGTGATCTTGGAGATCAATGTGCATGTTCTTCTCTCACATCGAAAGACGATCTTGAGAATCAAAAGCACTTGATATCTTCTGTAGGAGGCCTATTAAGGGATTTCATCACCCTTAAGGATGACCTCAACCACATGCTCTGGTGAGGTATACAAAGGGGGAGAGTGAAATATATACCTCAATGGTGAACACAACTGGTCCAAATTGATCCCTGAGACCCTCGGTCCGCCGAGACTTGGTTTAGTGACGTTTGTCGCTTGTTACTTGGAATCATGTTCATAGACTTATGCCCTATCATACCTAGTGTATATCAGGGACTCCCTAGTAGCCTTGTTAATCCTAGCTAAGACCTTCAACCATCCTATCTTGTGATGCATCATTGCAGCAGGGGGAGAAGTGCTCACACTGTACCTTTGTTGTTTGAGATAGAGTCTAATTTGGGAAATGCATTTGTCTCCAAGGTAAGGGGTGTAAGGTGGTACATGAACTTGCATTGCCTATCTATCCATAACATATTAAATGGTATCAAGGGGATTGGTGTCACCATTATCTAATTAGTGGGGATCAAAGTCACACCTAGTGAGTCCACAAGATTTGACACTCCTTGATTGAATAATTTTAGGATTGTAAAAGAGTGTTTGGCATGTCTTTTATGTGTTATACCCATATACACCATTTGTTATCCATGGAGGTTAATAGCCTTTCGCACCCAACTCCGTTAAGAGTAAACAACCATTGTGTCTTTTTGTTTGTATCTCTTACAAAGATCTTACCAAAACTATATATCCAAACAACTAGTCACAAAAATTTTCTTTTGAGTAATAGAAACATGCTTTTGATCCACAAAAAATTGATTTTGAACTATTCCCCTACACGTTTGACACACATAGCTACACATTTAACATACAAAGCTACACATTTGACAGATAGAGTTGCACTTTTACCATATACTCTTATAGTTTTGATTCCTACTTTCTGAGACCACAACTTAGCCAGATTTGTGCTTTTGACCCAATCCCTATGCTATTGATTGACAAAAAATGTGCTATTGATATACAGAGTTGCGCTTCTGGCAGTCAGTATTGTGCATCTGACAAATAAAGTTGTGCAACTAATCAGCAATTCTATGCTTTTGATTTCATATCTTGTCCAATTTGATTACCAGAATTGCACTTTTAAGTTATCATGTATCATCTATTGAGCTATTCCTTAGCGCTTTTGATCTACAATGTTATAGTTTTGATATATATTTTTTGTGCAACTAAGTTATCCTGTAGCCGCTTCTGAGTCATCCCTTTGCCCTTCTAATAAATAGTTTGTTGCTTCTGATTTCACACTGAGTTTCCATTCATTACCCATCCATATTTTGAGATCTTTACATTATTTAGACTTAAACATAGACCTAAGACCTCTCAACATTTTCATCGGCATCCTATCCATCATTCCACCCATCACCATCTTGCATCACATTCCTTTTGGACTTTAGAGATTTTTTTATCCCCATTGAGACTTTAGGAAACAATTGGACATCATCATCATCCTAAATCAACAACATATCTTATCATCTAGTTTGGTTGTCATAACATCCAAAAAATCAATCACCCAAATCATCATATCCAATCACCTTTAGAGTCTCATTATTTTAACAAAGTCCAAACATCATCAATCATCCACTCCCATCATAAAAATTTCTAAAATATTTTTATGCCTGTCACTAGATCTCAATATAAGAAAAACATGGACACTAATCAAACTGACCCAAAGATGCTTCCAACTGATCCAAAGACTCCTATAGATGCTAGACTTTTTACCATGGGTATGCCTCCCCATGTCTTTCTTCCAAGTGGATACACCATATGTCCATCATCTTCCATGGATATAGGTCAACACTCACATGAAGATCCCATAGACCCTGTTGACTTGGGGCATGACTCAAAGGAATTCCAAGATCCTGATACCTTACAAGCCTTAGATCATCTCCTAGCATCTTATCCTAATATATTTTTCCTTCGACTTTCTAAAAAAGGAGCTAAGTGATTTTGATACATCCACCATCAAAGAACAAGACCTTGTAGCCTTTGTTATTTCTACCATAGGAGGATCACATCCCATTCTTGTTTCTACCACACCAAGTCTATTATCAAACAATCTAGTTACAAACATCCCCTTAACTATTTCTTAATTGCCATTTACCAATCAATTTGTCAACCCTCTATATCAACCTCCCATAATGTCTAGTCACAATTCCACAAACATTTCTTCCTTTATTCTTCCAAATCTTTCATCAATATCCACCATGCCTCAACCTAGCATACCTATGACTTCATACATACCTCTAGTATCCAACCCATACTCATACCTACCATCACAACACCAACCATCTAACCCATACACACATCCACCAAATCCACCTCACACATCACAACCTTCGTCATCAAACTATCAGGGACTTACAACTCACCAAAATATAACACCCAAATTGGAACAAAAACTCTTGCATATGTAGAAACAAATCACAAACATCACATTAGGATAAACAAAGAAAAAATTCTCATTAGAAGACATATGTCCTTATCCTTTTGATAGGTTCATACCTATGATTCCTTTTCCTCATAATTTTGAAATGCCCAAATTTGAGAAATACAAAGGAAGAGGAGATCCAAAAGAACACCTTAGAGAATTTTATACTGCTTTCCTAGAGGTCACTAACAATGATACGTATGTTATGTGCCTTTTCCCTCGTACTCTTGGAGGACAAGTTATTGACTGGTTTTCTCACTTATCCCCATGAATTAAGACCTTCATTGAGTTAGCTAAAAAGTTTGTAGCTCATTTTTCATATAACATAGAACACAAGATTTTCATGACTGGTCTATGCAATAATAAACAACGAAATGGGGAAACCTTCAAATCCTTCCTACAATGTTGGAGGAACATGGATAGAAAATTCTCATGGCCTATCCCCAAGAAACAATTGGTTCACATATTTATCCAAAACTTAAACCCAGAAATAGGTTTTCACTTACAAATTCAATGTGCCAATTCATTTGATGAAATCATATCCAAGGGAACAAACATTGAAAAGGCTTTTATTGATAAAGGTCTAGTTAAAATATTCAAACACAATAAGGACAACCCCCAACAATCCTTGACAAAAAACCCAAATTTTGGTCTACAAACAAAAATGTCATCAATGATGGTGTTGTAGATGCAAAACACATTCAAAATGTCCAAACACTAGTAAATATCCAACCCATAAAGAATAGTATACCTACTCCTATAGAACAACCTAGACAAGATTCAACACGAAGATAAAGATTCACTCCATTAGGAGAACCTATTGAATCAATCTTACAAAAACTAGTTTAGACAGGTCTCATCACATTACCTGAAGTAAGACAGTATGATGAACCTCAGTTTAAACACTCATGGTATAAAGATAATGAATATTGTGAATTCCATAGGGTTAAGGGACACAAAACACCTAGATGTATGAAACTCAAGAACCTTATTCAGAATCCAATTGACTGAGGAGACATAACCATTGACGATCCACCTAAACATTCATCTAATAATGATCTTGATATATACAAGGATCTATTCCCTCCTCATGGTAAATGACATGTCCCCAACAAAAGTAACACCATTAAAAAAGAAAACTATGCATCCACCTCTTATGATTCCATTGTGGGACATATAGAGGAAAGTCATACTCATGTATCTACCCTTTCTATCAAAGGAAAAGTCCCAGATTGTGTAGTAATATCCTATTGTGGTCATGTCACCCTTCATGGGGTAGCTTCTAATACATATCCGTCTTCTGAGTATAATATCTTAGACCATTTAGGAAAAACATCAACTAAGATATCTACTTTAGACCTTCTCCGATCATCTCCTACACACAAACCAATCCTTGAGAAAGTCCTTCAAGAGTTGTCTCTCCCTGATGACATTAAATTGACCAGTTTCAATCCATGATAGGGCACATAGCTTCACCACATTACTAGGTCTTCACTAAACAAGATCTTCCATCCAAGAATCCAGATAACAATGATGCCCTTCATCTAGAAGTTTGCATCTGCAAACGTAAAGTCAAAAGAGTCCTTATAGATGGTGGCATTGGTTTAAATATCTATTCCATCAAATTGCTAACATAGTTGGGATACTCTAAGGATGTCATTGATCTAGAGAAAAGTATGACTATCAAAGCTTATGATAATGCAAAACATGAAACAAAGGGTGTTATTCAATTGCCTATCTAGGTTGGTCTTTCTATTATAAATACACGTTGTCAAGTGTTGGACCTTGTGTTAGAAATGAAAGCAACACTACTTTAATGGAAATCTAATTCGAATAAATTTCAGCAATTTTTAAGTGTGCATTAATAATGGAGATTGTAACAAAACATAAAACCCACTGCAGAAAATATGTCAAACATGAAGAACTCAACACAATGGTATGGTGTTTACATGGAGAAAACCCTTGCAGATAAAAAACTCCACCAGTAAAGAGGCACAAGTTTGTATTAATCTCAACAAGATTGTACAATACATCAACTACACAACTCTCTTCACAAGTCTTCAATCCGACAGCATTCCGGCAGCACCTGAGTACCTAAAATCTGTATTGCAGCAACAAATACATGGAAAATACTTATAGAAATGGTTTCCAACTCATCCTAGGTGTTCACCTTCTCTCTCCTAAGATTATCCAACCTGTAAACATTAATTACCATCTTACAAGCATCTTACACTTGTCCAAAAATAGTCATGCAAAGGTTGGGGGCCCAAGACTAAATCTGGCCTCTTACAGCATCTTATGATGCATCATAACCATCATAGATTCCAAAAAAGAGTATCTTTCCAAGATAGGAACCTTGGGCTAAATATAACAAATATACAACTAACATATCCGTCAGATGCGTCATAGAATCTCAGAATCTTATGACAACTTGCAGTTGTCATAGATTCACTTACCAAACATTATGATAGTTGCCATACATGCCAAAAATAGTCTATTCTCCAATGGAGCATGCCTACCCTCATTTACTTTGAGTTTTTACATTTGCCAATAGTAAAAGTCACTCTGTAATTACCTCTGATTACTCTAAAATTACCCCTGCCAGTGAAACTAGTACTTCTCCTCATGGATAATTACAAATTACATATAATAAATGGAATAAATACAATATTGGGATTTACAATGTTAATGGTACCTTATCCCAACATTATCCCACTTGACATTATACATTGTAAATCAACCCATAGGAAATCAAATGAAAAAAAAAATTAGGCACTAGAAACAAGGCCCATGGCCTCTCTACACCACACAAACTTCTTTGTGCTCACAGGCTTAGTCAATGAATCTGCAACATTCTCCTGATTGTATATCTTCTTCATCTCAATCTCTCCATTTGCAACCAACTCTTGAACAAAGTGATACTAAACATCAACATTCTTAGTCCAAGCATGATACATGGGACTCTTGGCCAAATAGATAGCACTCTGGTTATCACAACCAATCTGAATGATCCTACAATCAAAACCAATACCTATACACAATCTCCTCAACCAAACTACCTCCTTAGAGACATGAGTAGAAACCATATACTCTACTTCTATGGTGGACAAAGCAACTATGGGCTGCCTCTTACTCATCCAACTCACTGCACCTCCAAACAGAGTAAACACAGCCACTAGTGGACCTTCGACTATCCAAGTCACTTGCCCAATCTGCATCAAAAAAACCCTATATGTCCAAAGATTCATCAGCACTATCAATACCAGAATAAACCAAACAATGATCAAGAGTACCTACAATATATTTAAACACCCTCTTCACATAGTTCCAATGTTGTCTACCAAGGTTAGACATAAATCTGCTCAAAACTCTCACTGCTTGGGCAATATCTAGTCTAGTGCAAATCATTACATACATCAAACTCCCTACAACACTAGCATATGGCACATTAGACATATCCTCAAGATCATCCTCAGTCTTTGGACACATATCTAATGAAATCTTAGTACCAATGGGTAAAGGAACTCTAACTGGGTTACAGTTTTGCAAACTAAACCTCTGCAAAATAGTATTCACATACTTACTTTGTGACAACCAAAGCTTTCTGTTAACTCTGTCTCTCCTAATCTCCATTCCCAAAATATACCTTGCAGCACCAAGACCCTTCATCTCAAAAGCACCTGAAAGTTGGGCTTTAAGCTCACTGATCATACCCATAGTATTGCTCAAAAATAACATTTCATCAACATACAAAGCAATAACCAGTATAGAATCATCAACACAATGAATGTAAACACAATGATCCTCCTTTCTTCTAACAAAACCCAATTTCAACACAAATGAATCAAACTTTTGATACCACATTCTGGGGGACTATTTCAAACCATAAAGAGACCTCTTTAACCTGCAAACCCAATGTTCTTTTCCTTTTACCTCAAAACATGTAGGTTGTTGCATATAAATTTCTTCTTCAAGATCTCCATGCAAGAACACAGTCTTAACATCCATTTGCTCAATCTCCCAATCATAAGCTACAACAATGGATAAGAGAAATCTAATAGAAGTTAATTTAGTAATAGGAGAGAATATCTCACCAAAATCAACTCCCTCTCTCTGGGAGTAGCCCTTGGCTACCAGTCTAGCCTTGTACTTTTCCAATGAACCATTTGCTCCAAACTTCTTCTTGAAGACCCATACAACCTATGGCCTTTCTTCCTTTGGGCAAACAAACAAGATCCCAGGCGTTACAAGAGTCTAAAGCCATCATCTCCTCCTACATGGTTAACTGCCAAGACTCACTATCATCTGCAGAAATAGCTTCCCTGTAGGATCTAGGTTCATTGTTAGTACTTAATAAAGCATATACACAACAGAAATCTCTTGGGCTATACCTGTCAATTAGATTTTGTTGTCTTGTGGATCTCCTCAAGGGTGGAGTAAGAGACTCTACTTGTTCTTCTGCATGATCATCTGCACCAACTTCTTCTATCACAATAGATTCATCTTCATTAGAACTACTCGAATCTTCTTCTTATTCATCCCCCAATCTATCATTTTGTTCTTCCTAAGGTGCATCTTGCTTCTCTAAATCAAAGTGCACCTTCTTTACCTTTTCTTCTTTCTCTTTTGGCTGCTCAGGTTCATAATAACTCTAAGTTCCCTGAAAATAACATCTCTAGAAAAGATAATCTTGCTGGTTAGTGGATTCCAAAGCTTATAACCTTTGACATTATCACCATATCCAATGAATGTACACTTTTCAGCCTTTGGATCCAACTTAGATCACTTTTCCTTAGGCACATGAAAAAAAGCCTCACAACCAAAAACCCTTAAATGTAAAACATAAGGTTTCTTACCTGTCCACACTTCATATGGTGGTGAATCAAAAACCTTACAAGGAGATCTATTTATCAAGTAGTAAGCAGTACACACAGCCTCTGCCCAAAAGCATTTATCCAACTATGCATGACTAAGCATACTTCTGGCCCTTTCATAATTGTTCGGTTCATCCTTTCTACAACACCATTCTGTTGTGGTGTATACGGAGTTGTCTTTTGTCTGATTATACATGCATGCTTGCAAAACTCATCAAATTCCTTAGAGCAATATTCCCCTCCATTGTTAGATCTTAATATTTTTATCTTTAAACCTGATTGGTTCTCTACTAAGACTTTGAATTCCTTAAACTTAGTGAAAACTTCAGATTTATGCTTCATAAAATAAATCCATGTAAATCTGGATACATCATCAATGAAGGTTATAAAATAACTAGATTTTTTGATAGATTCATTATCTATAGGTCCAAACACATCCATATGAATAATTTCTAACTTCTCTTTTGCTCTATTGCTTCCTAAAGGAAGTGATTTTCTGTTTTGTTTACCAAACACACAATGCTCACATAAATCAAAGTGCTCATCAGAATAGGAGAAACCATCCAATTCTTAATAGTTTTCAGTACATCATTGCTTGTGTGGCCCAATCTACAGTGCCACAACATACATGTATTTTTAGTAGTGGCCTCAAATACATAGGAGGCATTACAAACTGTAGTAGCTTCAAGCTTAAATAATTTCTTGAATATCTTCCCTTTTGCTACCACCAAGTTCCCTCTCACCAATCTGCAGCCATGCTTGTCAAATATCACATGCATTCCCAAATCATTCAACTTTGAAACTGAAATAATATTTCTAACTAATCTAGGAACATGCAAAACACTAGAGAGGGTTTTAATCCTCCCATCACTGAAACACAACAATACCTTTCCTTTCCCTACAAGATTTGTCACCAAGGTAGATATTACCTCCATCATATTCTTCATATGAGGAGAACCATTTCTTATGCGGGGTCATATGAAATGAGCATCCTGAGTCAACCAACCAGTGATCATTAGAAACAAGATTACATGCAGAAAGTAAAACTTCTTCACCTGCATTCGAGGACTTGTCCAAAGCACTCTCCCACTATTTCTTGGGATTTCTGCACTCCTTTACATGTCCCCTTTTACCGTAGTTCCAACACAACTCTGTTCTTTTTACCAGGAGTCTTAGACCAGCCCTTGGACTTTCCCTTAGCCCCTTTCTGATCTCCTTTAGGTCCCCTTTCCTTAGATCTTCCCCTAACACTGAGAGCATCCCCTAAACTATCCGAACTCTTCTTCCTCAATTCCTGTGACAGTAGCACTGAAACAACAACATCCAATTTCGGATCCGCAAGGTTAGCAGTGATAGCAAGGATAACATTCTCCCAAGACTCAGGTAAAGAACAAAGAAGTAAGATACATTTATCTTCCTCACTAACCTCAACATCTACTAAATCAAGCTGACTCAATAATAAAATTAAAAGAATTTAAATACTCTGCAATTGATTCACCTTCTCACATTTTCATGGAAAACAATTTTCTTTTTAAATAAAGTTTATTTACCCTACTCTTGGCTTGATAGATCTCACCCAACCAATTCCACAACTTGTGTGCGGTCTCCTCCTTTGTGACATTTAACAGAACAGAGTCTGAAAGACACAACCGGATGGTTCCCCATGCCTTATTATCCAGTCTATCCCACTCATCTTGAGAGACATCATCAGGTTTCTTCTCTTTTTGGACAGCCAACCATTGGTTTCTTTCTTCCTACAAATCTTTCATTTTTAGCTTCCACAACCACTACAACAAATTCCTATGATTAGCTCCTTTTTTTGCTCCATTTTTGCTTCCACCCACTATTTTAATGTATTTTTCTCCAATTTTTTGAAAAAGTTGGTGATATTTATCAGGATGGTGCTTTTTTGGCATTTTTTGCATTGATCAGAACAAGTAGGCATTAAATTAGGTGCCAAATTGTGCCTAAATTAGAGTTGACTTTAGCGCCCAAATTAATGCTAACATTAGTACTGACTTTAGCACTGTACCTCTAAGCCTCTATGGATTTCAGAGTTTAAAATTTTGCCATTCCCGCCATAATCCCTAATAAGACGTTATAATTGAACCCAAAAAATATCACCATTCCCTTATTAGCCCTAAATTCTATACCTCAACCGTAAAATATTTGATGAAAAAATCACTATAGCTAACATCGGCAAGATGATACTATGTCGGGCAGACTCAATATACAGTCTCTTCGATGACCTGAAGGCACAAGCAGACAAAAGGAAAATCACACAAAAACCTGAAGTAATGAGCAAATTAAAGAGACAGGGGATATTGGCAAGATTCATTCAGCAATCTCATCGATACCCTGAAAGTCGAACAGATAAGGCACTTTGGCGTGACACCAAAACGTGTCACGACGATCAAATGAAAATATCAATAACCTTTAAGAGATTCAAGATATCGAAGTGATATGGTTTAGAGTCTCACCGATAGAAGGGGTCTCGCCGATGAAAAGATAATGTAAAGGGTATTTCTAAGAAACTCTATTGTGTCGAAGAGAGGGTTTTTGGGGTCTCTCTGAAAAGGCGACGCAAAGAAATTAAAATATCAAAAGGGTGATTTCTTGTTCGAGGAGACTCATATTACCGAAGTAACACCAATTAGGGTCATACTGAAATCCTGAACAATAAATGAGATTGCAAAACATATCACCTCAAAATAAAGTGACAAGACATAAAGGTGGCGATCTAATGCTCTTTTTTCAAAAAAAATTATATTCCCTTCGATGATATGAGAAACACAAGAAAGATGCCATTGATTGCACAGAGTTAAGATTGTTGAATGGGAATTCAGAGGGCATTGCAAAGAACAAGTGTAGGGTGTGGATGAATAAGCAATTCAGGACCAGAGTGATTTGTTAAGTACGTATTGCGAACGTGCTTGTATAGATTAGTCTGCATTTATAAATCATAGAGTTGAAATCTAGACATAGTGATAGAATATGGAAGAAACAATTCAGAACCCAAAGAGTAAAAGACAAAAAATTGGGGATAGGCATCTAAACCGGGATCTATTAGACCAATGTCCCGAGTTAGGATAGAAATCCAAAAGAAATGCCCAACTAAACCCACATGCTGAGAAATTTGAAGATTTATACAGGCATATTGGGGATATATGGACACCAGTCAGAGGGTGTGATCTCTTTATCTCCCATTACAGAAAAATGCATAGGCATAAACCCATTTCAAACCCATGGTGGCTAAACTTGGGTAAATTGGTAGTCCCGAATGTGTTTGTAAATGTCCAGTTGATGAAGTTTCTTACAGAGAAATACAACCCTAAGACTTGTTATATTGAAGTCAACAATGGGACTTGTTTCTTCCCCATCACCAGAGACTATATAGCCATAGTGTTTTAGTTAGACACAAGTTTAGACAAGAAATTTAGAATCAAGGATTTGTTGGTTGAGTACCGCAATATGAGTAGTAATTATAAGAGATGGAAGTTACCCTTGCACAGGCCTCACGGTGACAATAACCGACTTAGGGTATTTTCAGAGGGTGAAGATCCACCCTACTCAACTGAATTGTTTGAAGATTATTTCAAAAACACATATTACTCTACCTGCCAGATATTGGGAATAGAGGCCTCCATGTTCATGGAAATTGCGCCCATGGTCCTAGCTACGGACATACAGAGTCATGATGCACGGTATTTTGATTATGCTGAATACCTTGCATATAATATAAAAATTGATTTAATGTCTATTAAGAATGGAGGAAGTAAATTCAAACATTATTCTTTATTTATGCATATGGTATTATATGAAGGACAATGTATGGGCTTATGGGATAGAATTCTCAGGGTAAGAGACCTAGACATCGATGGAGATATAAAACCTGTACAAATGTGGACTACTATTTGGGATAGCAAATGTGACAGATCCCATTATTTATACTTTGAAGATTTTTTGTGAAACCAATATTCAAACTGTTTGGACATCCTTGCAACCACAATTTTTCATTGGAAATACAGAAGTTTTTGAGACCAAAAGATAGACATGAAGAGGGAAAGTTCAGCCATAAATGGGACAATTGGTATGTTTTCAGAGATTGCACTATGATAAGAGTATTCAAATATGAAGGGCCACCCTTCCTGCTACCAAAGACATGCCTAGATCGAGTTGCATACTTAGAAATTGTTAGGAAATTGGCTTCCTCAGACTTCATGCATCTCAAGAATCACACTAAACAGTCATTTATGCCTGGGACTTTATGCTTTGGAGATTTCACAGTACTTTCTGACAAAGGTTATCAATTAATTGATAGTAAATTAGAACAATTCAAATTACCTTTTGGAAATGCAAGAGGAAATTTTGATCTAGAACACTTCATAAACAGTGTAAAAACAAAGCAAAAGTTAAAGGGATATCATCATGTCCTATTTGTTGATGAAGATTTAATCATAAATTGTGATGAAACCATAGCAGCAGAAAGAAGAAGTTTGTACCATAAAACCATGTTAGCAGAGGCTTGGAGGGTAGCCCAAAATCCCACCTACACTAGAGTTTTCCAGGATATTGATGATCCTATCGAAAGACTGGACACTATGATTACACATGCACCAGAATTGATCAAGAATGTTCCCCTTCATGTATTTAACAAAAAAGGAAAACATCTTAAAGATGCACAGGCTGAGTATGAAGTATCCCTGGGTCACTTGTCACCTCAACCCATGCCGGATATAAGTTTCTCTATATACACAAACATTGCAGAAGGAGAGGGAGAGTTTGAAGAAGGGGTGAAAAGTTATGACCCAACCATTGAGGGGTATGAACCGCCTAAAGACAGGGAAGCTATCACTGTGGAAGCACCAAATGATCTATCAGAAGAAATAAGACACCTGGCCAACAGTAAATTCATATCAGATGATGATTTCATCAAAACATCTGAGTTTAAAGCCTTCTTATATGAATACAAGGGCAAACAAGCTAGGAAGATAATGAAAGATATCACTCCTGACATACAGGATGAGGTGTTATCTGAGCTTCATAAGGAGATCAACAATGAATTGGAGATAATGACTCCAGAAAGGGGAAGGACCTTGTTACAAGAAGCAGGTGTGATTTTGATTCCTGGATGGGACATGGCTTTGGCCATTGTATTTGATATGTCAATAGAAATCAAGATAAGAAGTTGAAACTCAGCATAGAGACAATGGATGATATCAGAAGAGGATCAGGGTATGACCCTGATAAAAGAGCATTGCTTATATGGGCGTTGTATCCTCCAAATAAGAGACCACATATCATTGATGATCGTAATAAAGCTTTTGGTCGCCTGTTGATACAAAGGATTGAGGATACAGATCCTATGGACATTGTTGATTTAAATGTTAATGTTGCAAGGTTTACTAAAGCACAAATTGAGAAATTAATCAATATATATATAAGAAAGAAAATGCTATGCTGAGACAAGAGATTGATTTCCACAGAGACAAGTTGCCTTCATCTAGCAGCTACTCACCATACCTAGAAGGTGATCAAAGGGTAATAGAAGCCTTGGCAGATGTGAATTATTGGAAGTATAAGGTAGAAAAGAATCAAAAGAAAAGTGAGTAGCTAGAAACTAAGTTGAAAACTGTCAAATATAGTATGGCCTCTGAATTGATTCAAAGAAGGTTTGGCCACATGATGAAAACTAGCGACAAGGTTTGGGATTTGCACAATAGAACACATCAATTATACCAAGAACATAAAAGACTACACCTCAGAATGTTGGAAATAAAGGAAGGGTTAATTGCTAAAGCTAGCACTGAGGAACAAGTGCTCAAATGATATAATGAATTGATTGAAGAACATGAGAGCTTTAATGGTATATTGATAGCAGATTTGAAAGATTTTGATCAATGTATTGATTTGGCATTTCCCAACTTCTTCAATGATGAGGGCAACCTAAAAGACAAGGACACTTGGAGGAATGAATTGGGTCAGTTATTGCCACCACTACTTGAAAATGTAAATAATGAGGAAAGGATGATAGAGAATACTTACATGTCTGGGAAAGATATTTACTCTAGAATCAATGATGAGTAGTTTACTTGAGACTGATCCATGTGATGATCAAGGGTACATCAACCATATTGGTCAATTAAATCTATTTGTATCTAGAGAGTTGTGATGAAGCAAAAGTAGTACAATTTTGTCAAGCAATGCAAGTGTATCAATCTGTATTATGGAGATGAGGACGACCTTGCCAGGCCTTTGAGTCACGGGTCACTCTATGGAGATTAATGGAGCTAGAATCAGATCGCTACATATGCTTTTATCTTCATTTATGTTTCTTAATTATGCATTAGTTACCAAAAGATGTTATTATGAAAAGGTACAATGTTTCAGGCTTGAAGCTTGTTTGCATCGTATAAAATAGGATACCAAGGCTACTATGAAGGAGATCATCCAATCTATTTTAGAGACATATATTTAATAAAAAAGTAGTATTCAAAGAATCCATTTCTATCTATCTATGTTTTCAAACCAATATGAATTGCTAAATTAATAAAAAGAATCAGAGTTAGTTGGTGGATCCAAAATTGATGTTCAATTGTTGTGTTGATGTTAATATTTATGAGTTGCATGATTGTCTCCAAAGTGGTTTGTCAAGTTGTTTAAGTTAATATATCAAGGATATCATTAATTTTTTAGTAAACATTTGTTGTTACTATATGATTTGTGTGATTGGTTTCTGAGGAAGTTGATTTAAATCTGGCTAAGTAGTCAGTGTTTATTGGTCTCTACCCAACATTAAAATCCTTTGAACAATCTATTCTAGTTGGTTTCCTTCCTGTTAGAATTAAAATCCTTTTTCTAGGTCATAGAAATTTGAGGAAATATCATTGGGATTTATAAGAAGAATCTTGTACCTCAACATTCTTGCACATTTGCACAAGATACAGATTTACATAATTGCCTAACAATCTGAGTTAAGTCAATAGAAAGATCCATTACACCATTGACTCCTAATTTCTTTACCCAATAGATAAAGCACTAGTCCAATTTACTATTAATCTTCATACCCTATTCATATTTGCAAACCTTAACCTTAGAAATGCATTCCAACCCTTACATATACTTCACACCCGTTTTCCACTGTGAAGGTTATACAAAAATCTACAATATCTTTCAAGGTACACCGACCTAGGTCTAGTAGAGCCTAAAGTGAAGGGGGTTTAGCCATATCTACCCCATGTCGTTAGCCAAAAACATCAAGAGAGCTTGGCAACCTCTTAGGGTTAACAACCTCTGTTTTTGTGACCTAACATATTGTTTGAGATGTTTCAGTTGGAATGTCAGAGGTTTGGAATCCTCTAAGATGAAATATGTAGTTAGAGATTTTTGTACCACTCTATGACTTTTAAATGACACGGTTCAATGCTATTCCACCCATGTAAAGGAGTTGTATACCATCATGCAAGCCATCAAGCAATGATCTCACTACATCTTGGGAAAGGAGGTCCAATCATCCACTTTGATCACAAGCCACTCCAATTCTTACAAACTCAGAACAAATTGGAAAATGTGCACCACATGAAATGGATGACATGTCTACAATAATTCCATCTAGTTATTTGCAATCACGAGAAGGGAAAAGACAAAAAGGTATTTGACTACCTAAGCTAATAGCTAGTTCATGCACTCACCACAATGTTGGACTCATGTGGTCACAACTTCTTTGATCAGGAACCTCTCTACCCACCAGACTTGTACTTTGCATAGAACTACACCAAGCTCTTACAAGGTAAATAGGTTGGTGAATTTTACATGTCTAACAAGCTTCTCTACAAGCTCAAGTATCTCTATGTTTTAGACACCACACCACACTAGAGACTCATCTAGGAAGCATACTATGCCAAAATAACTCAACACTTCAACATTACTAAAACACTAGAAACACTTGAACAACACTTCTAGTGGCCTCACATATGTGCAAATTGAGAACCACATCAAGTCTCTCATTCTTTGTAGCATTGCAAAATATTGGAAATAGGAAGCTTGGACTCTACACCCCTCTCTTAGTTTTGACACCACCTTGGGAATCATTAACATGGATTTATTAAGAAGACTACCTATGACAAAGCACTGGTGTAACTCCATGATTGTGTTATCATTATGTATTTTTCTTATGTTTTCCATACTTATTTCTTCTTATATTTGAATGAATATCAATTATTGAGCCTCAATACTGTGCTTATGTGAATTAATATGCTGATACAGTAAAGCATTTATTGTGGATGTTTTTAGTTACATGTTCAAAATTATGTTCAACATAAAAATGGAAACTATTTAAAAATAATAAAGTTAACAAAGTTGCTTATTTAAATAATTGTGAGTTACGTGCATTAATATTTTATTAATTTTTGTGTCTTCATGAACATATGTTGATACAAAATGAATGGAAGAAGCATCCAAGTAATCCTAATTTTTTCTGCCAATAATTCATACCAAAGATTGAACAATTTAAGGATATTGCAATAGGTAATTTGTATCGACACAAATAATATTACTAAAGCATTACAAAGTTTAGGCCATAAGAATCATCCTTTTTTAAACATGGATTGCAAATAATTCTAAAAATTTGGAAGTCTTGGTCATTAACATTATTGTCTGCTACAATGTCATCAAGTGTATCATTGTCAATGTTCATATGTTCTTTCAAGTATTTAATATTATCATCATCCTCATCTTGACCTGCATCATCTGCATCATCATTGAAATTTGACTGTAGACCATCTATATTATTACCAGATGTATTTGGATCATCATTTTCTATACCATCCATATTGTTGTCTTCCATAACATCATCTAACTCTGGATTGTTGTCTTCTTGTGCCTAAACATAACCATCTTCAACATTATCATGGATGTCAATTTCTTCGATGTTCTCTAATCCCTCTCTCTGATTTTGTTGGCCATCATTGTTTTTCTCAGTATCCACTAATGTATCATCAAATACATGCCTTAATCTTGGATCATAATGTATGACAAATATCCATTTTGGGTCTAAAATATCTTCATTGAAAAATACATGCACATGAATGACATACATATATTAGACGTATGGTATAACAATTTTATTGATTAATAAACACATGTATATATTCGCAATAAACTACGAGTTAATAGATTAATGATCACTATTGCTTCTTGTTTGAGTTAAAGAAATACCTGCTCACAATGAATTGATAGAACATAAGGCTCCTTATCCTCCGATAGGAAACATAAGGAATCTATAGAAAACAATCCACTATGGGTATCATGTCTTTGTGTCCTCTCAAATGCTTCATACCATCTACACTTAAAAACACAACATTTAAAAGAGTGGTAATCCAACTCAATAATTTCTTGTATTTTCCCAACATATTGTAGATTCCCTTCAATTATATTCTTATCTTTTGAGCTTGATCGACTTGATTGCTTGAAGTCAACCATGATGCCACAATCGAAGGATTGTCTCTTTACATCTACACTTTCTACACAATAATGTCGACCATATGACCACATTGATGGATATTCCTCACCTATGAAAGACCATTTATTTCAGTGAA
This sequence comes from Cunninghamia lanceolata, assembly GCA_027924645.1. Taxonomy (NCBI): domain Eukaryota; kingdom Viridiplantae; phylum Streptophyta; class Pinopsida; order Cupressales; family Cupressaceae; genus Cunninghamia; species Cunninghamia lanceolata. The sequence goes on along the minus strand of BSBN01000420.1, from coordinate 8,523,344 downwards.
AACAAATATAATGACAAATATTAAAATAGTTAATAGTGTCAAAATTGTAAGGAAACAACATTTTGTAAAATTCCAACTGTACCTTTCTTTCACATCCTCTAGACATGTTGATTTCATCTTTTGCTATGTTTGAATCTATATCTGCATCTTCTATTTGATTTTGAATTTGTTCAGTAACCCATTCTAGTGTGTAGTCTTTGCCCCATTCCCCAAGCAGATCAGTGGGAAGTGGAGTATTCCCTGGGTTCGATCTCTTAAACTATCTTCTTGCTTCTAACACTTCTCTCTTTTTATCATATAGATCGATCTATTTGTTCATAAAGTCCATGTGGTACAAAATGAACTTGTCGAGTATAGCACTTTCGTCTACACCTATTACATGTCAACATGTTTATGTCAAATTCCAAATGTCATGCTATTAATTTGACAAATAAATTACAAAGTAAATTAATGATTGCAAGAAAAACAACCACATTGATTATGAATTTACTTACTAATTTCTACTTGAATACCATTAGATTGTGGTTTTTCTCCATCAATAATATCTGATGTTCATTCTTCATCCTAGAAGCATGGCCCATCTTCAAAATCCTTACCAAGGAATTCACACAGGAAGAAAAATGCTTCATTCAATACATACCCTTCAACCATGCAACCCTCTAGATGTGCCTTTTGTCAGACATATCTTTTTAGAGTTTTCATATACCTCTCAAAGAAAAACATCCACCTCGTTGATACGACACCTGCCAATTCAATCTCATCGACTAGGTGTATAAGTAAATGGACTTGTAGGTCCATGAAACTTGTAGGGAGCTCCTTCTCAAATACACATACAATTTCTGCAATTTCCTTCTTCCATTTTGGCACTTCACATTCGTGGATCTCCTTGGAGGTCACCCACCTAATATAAGAATAGTAAATTAGTATGAACCTTTAGTCAAAAATTAAAATGCAATATAATATCTCTATGTCTCTCACACATGAACATTTCATATAACCACATACCTTGTAAATGCTGACAATCGACTTATGGCATTCCTTAAGTCAACTGTAAGATAGGAATCCCCCCTAATTGCTAATGGCATGATATGCTATCAAACACATTTATGAAAAGGTCATTAGTAGTTTTTTTCTCATACAACAAAATATCAAAATATATTTAGTGCTTAATCAATGTTACCAGTAAATGTGAAATGATGATATATAATACCTTCATAAAATTATGAAAATCATGTGTTTTAAATCCTATGATATGTCCATCAACTGTAAAAGCTTTAGCCAATGACAACCCATAGCCAGTAGGTGTCCTTATTGAATGGATGACATTTTTTAGTTGGTCTAGCACTTTTTTTTTCAAAATCCATGGAGCTTCTACATATGTTTCATTTTCCCTATTTGGCTACAAATGTTTTCTATCAATTTTGGTACGCGAAAGAGCAAATCTCTCCTCAAAGACAAGGTTTCCTTCTCTTTGCCTGATATATGTCAAAATATAGAACCTGGGACATTTTAAAAGATGTGCATAGGATCTAATAGGTGAGATATTAATAGATCCTTCCAGTAAGGGGGTTCATAAAATATGGATTTCCTTTTCATTCCTTCTAGCATATTAACTACAACTTGTTTTGGTTCTTCAATTGAATCACCCTGATCAAAAAAATCCTCTCAAGCTTTCAATTCAACATCTTCATACTTCTAAATCCAATCACTTGGACCCATAATAATGGGAGGGCCTCTATTTTCAACTTTTCCATCAAATTGATTCTTCAAGCGATTTCTAAACTTATGATCTAGTGGTAGAAAAACCCTGTTGTTTGAGTAAATAAATTTATGTAGATCTTTAGAATACTACCCTTGAAATTGTTTTGTACATCTTGGACATGAAAATATCCCCTTTGTTTGAAGCCCTGCAATTCAATAAGTAATTTTAATAACATCAAAAAAATTAGTATAAAACTATGTATGAAAGTTAGGATGGAAATAAATTATGAGTGTAATTACATAAATATTTTATCTTACCAAAACAAACACCAAGTCCTGGGAAATCATGAATAGTCCAACATAGCACACCATACAACATGAAGGACCTATTTGATGGGGGACATGATATGTCTTACATTCTTATAACTTTCCATAGCAGTTGCATCTCATCAATAAAAGGCGCAAGATAAACATCCATGTTTTTAACTTGATGTTTTCTTGGAACAATGAGAATTAGCATAAGGTGCTCCTTTCTAACACTCATCCATGGGGAAATATTGTATACTATCAATTCGACTGGCCAAACACTATAATTTGAGCTTAGGAAAGAGAATGGGCACACTCCATCAATTGCAAGACCAAACCTGATACTACGGGGTTCATCTTTGAATTTTCTTGGCTATTTTTCCTCTATGTGTTTCATTGCTTTGGAGTCAGCTAGAATTTGCATGAATCCATCTTTACTCCTGTTCTTTGCATGTCAGTCCATCAATTGTGCAAGTGACTTGCAACGAAACATTCGTTGAAGTCTAGGTATAATTGGCATGTGACGTAAAACCTCCTTTGGAACTATAGGACCTTGTACATCTGTACAATATCTCTTCTCTTTGCATACAGGGCATTCTACCTTGTTTTCATATTCATCTCTGTATAAAATGCAATCATTTTTACATGAATGAATTTGCTTATATTCAATCCCCAACTCAACCAACAACAGACGCGCCTCTCTGCAAGTTGATGGAAACACATTCTCTTCAGGGAATATTTTAGTTTTTAGTGCCTTGTAAGATTTCTAGAGATTAAATCAATTAAATGTTTGACTTATGATGAATATGTTTGATATGTCAATCTATACTAGGACTGTTTATATACAATATATGATTTTAAATTCCCCTTAAAGAAATATAAATGAAGTTGATGAATGTTTACGAATTATGTACACCAATTGACAATGCAAAGTAATAAATGGATTTCAACTCACTTTAGTAGGGTAGTGAATCCTTTGTCTAACCAACCAAATAGTGACTTGATTTCTAATAATATTAATGTGCATGCTAGTTTTGAAGTTCTACTTACACTCAATTTGAACACGGGTGTCTTCGCTGCCTGCTTGATGGAGTCTTTCAGGTTGTTATCATCAACATTACATTGGTGGGAATTACCCCTGCTATCATCATTACTATCAACCATATGATCATTATTGTCATCATTGTTTCCATCCCCAAAGAAACATGTAAGCATTTCATTCAATCCTTCTTCATGCACTACATTTTCACTATCATGATCATCATCATTAAGGCTAACTGGCATGTCATCAGTGTATGCGGATTTCATCAGCAGTTCAAATTTTTCAGTTGCTAGTATTCTCTTCAATGTTGCTCTTTTCTGTCTGGTATAGTTTAAAAGATGGTTTGGATCATCCCATCCAAACCTTAATAACCCAGTTGGATCTTGGGTATTAGTATGTGTTTCATCAACATCTTCTACCTATCAACAAATGCAAGCATTATTTAATGTTTGGAAACAATTGTACTAAATTTAAAATGTATCAATTTAAAAGAAATATAATCAAATATGGCTTAAAAAATAAAAATATAAATTGTATGAACATATATACATCAATTGAATAATGGAACATTATTTTATAGACTACCTTTTTTATACAATAATTTAAAGAAAACACAATTTTGAAAACATAGTTTATAAAACATCAGTCCACACTCATTTATTATTCTTTGGTTTTCTGCCCTTAAGAACATCCTTAGGGAGACCTTGTTCTTCCCTTTTCTTTCACGCAGGAGTGTGTTTTAAGAAGGGGTAATCAATCAATAACTCATCGCCAATGGTAAGGTCCATAATAGCCTCAACCATTATCAATCTATCAACCTCTCTTTCCATATCTCCATCCTTATTATTTATAACCTCAACAAATTGATAATTCAGTCTTACAGTAGGGGCCCTTCCCTTACTACTATTTATAAATCCTGCAATATTTTTGTGTGTGTATGCACGTCCATCTATATACATAAGATGACCTCTATTCATTTCTTTTCCACTTTCCAATTGGAGACGATGTGTATACATATTTGAATTTATACCATATGCTGACATGCTAGGCTTATATTCGGCTAGCCTTCTCCATTCACCACTATAATATGAAGGACCATAATACGGCATTAATCTCCTAGTGGTTTGTTCTGAATTGTTTCTATGTTTAGATCCCACATGTACATTTTGGACAATAAAGAGGCCTAGATTCACTCCATGAATATTGGAGGGTCGTATCATGTAGTTGTATCCCCAAAATTGAAACACCTCGTACACTCTAGGTAGTTGTTGATCACTAGGCCAAGCGCAATATAGTCAACGATCAAATGTCTCTTTGTAAATTGATCTCAAACTTAGGGGCAAGTCATCATCTCCATCACATTCATTCTCGTAGGGTATGTAGTCCTCCTTCCCCTTGTCTTTAAGAAAATTATGCATCTTTAAACTGGTTCTTGTTCTGTTACTTGTTTTCATCAATTCCTTGTCTTCGGAGGCGGTATATTGGCACATATTTTTGTTAGATGTATCATCTGATGAATGATCATTGCCCTCTAGGATGGAAGTCGATGATCTAGGAAACTTTAAACCAAGAAATTTATCCTGCAAGTATCCATGAAGAAAAAAATTAGTTATTTAAATAATATAAAACAATGTTTAAACGAAGTATACATGTTATTTATATCAAATTGGAAAATTCCTTACCACAATTCTTATTGGATTTGAATTGATTGTAGGAGGCATACTACCAACTAGAAGCTCATCATATATGTAATGTCTTTGTACAATCACTCGTTTGAATTGTTTCTTTCCACGACATACAGAACATCCACAAATAACAATTTTCTCAAAGTATTCATCCCATGTACTATAGTCCTGACCAACCTCTTGTTCACTGCAATCATTTGTTGTGTCTGGAGGATCCATTGTCATAACCTCTTCCACTATCATCTACGTGATTTAATAGTTTTAGGTCCACATCCACGTACATATCTTTTTCTTTTGCTAGTTGAACGCTCAGGCTCTGCATTTGCTCTAATCTCCATCTAAAATAATCAACATGCATTAATTCATGTCAAGATTGGATAATACAATATAAATTTCAATAATACTGTGAAAAAAGATGGACGTATCACAAAATGCCATCAGATCATTTTTTCCTAAGTTAAGTCAAAATTTGAGTACCTGATGTCCCTCTTCATCCATTGTGTCCTCATTTGATATGACACGATCTGTTGCCATGGCCTCGTTTGGCCCCTATAATACACAACATAGTAAATAATGTTTAGTACACAAATTATATCATTTCAACGAATATGCTATCCAACACAAAACCTCACTTTAGTCATATATGTGACATATTCATATCATGTTTGGCCATCCTAACTTTCAAAATTTTCCCTTGATCATAGAATCACATTTAATCACCATTCCTGTGCATTTTCAACCAATAAGTTTAACCTCAGAGGCCTCATGGACAAAAAAATGACTTTATCTCCTCTATGTTGTAGCATTTGTGAATTCATAAACACCTTCCTCCTTTGGTTGAGGTTGCTTTCTCTTCTTACCTCTATTGTATCTACAAATTCCGTTGTCATATCTATTTCCACCCACTTTCCTCTCTGTGATTTAGTAGTTCTACGCCATCCACGTCCTCTCTCCATGGCCTCCTCTGGATCATGTAATACACAACAATGACAATAGTCACATAATAGCTGTGCACTAAGAGCTTAAAAGGAACCAATCAAGATAACCACACATGAAGAGCAAATGTGTCCTGATAGATTATATAAATTTCTTATATATTTGCATTTATCCTCTAACCTTTCTACATCAACCCTTAATTGTGCAGACCTCCTAGTTGTTATATGCAAATGATTTGTATCCTTACATTCCCATTGGCAAATGCAGTGAACTGATTTGAATCCTTGTACAACCAATTTGCAGGTACAGTGAATTGATTTGAGTTTTTGCATTCACAATTAAAAAATCATAGCGAGATGGTTTGAATCCTTGAGTACTCAATTACCAAACATGGTGAAATGATGCAGGTTTTTGCATACCCACTTAGCTATTATAGTGAAATGTATATGAATATTTCAAGATCCATTCACCATACATGGTGACTGTTTAGACATAGGACTTTGAAGTCCATGCACTAAACAGAGGAAAATACTACATCATTTTTTAATGCCTAATGACATGTTTAAAGACATCTCTTCCTTTAACAACATTTGAAAAGGGAAGAAGCAAGTGACCTAATTTGTGAAAGAATGGTGATCACTTTCACTAGTAAGCTCATTATTCTTGCATTGGTAGAATTTTGATAGATTTCTTCTCATTTGTAAAATTGTAAGCAAAAGGTTTTCATTATAGTATGAGAAAATTACAAGCATCCACATCATCCAAATTACAAGCATCATCATCATGATGCAAGAGCATCCCTGGTTCAAGAGAAATCTTGCATCAACCAAAAACATTTGCATTTGCATTTCAGTTTGTTTACATTTCAGTTCTTTCATTTCCTAGTTCAGTTCAGGCAATTCAGTTAGAAGCAGCTCAGCTTGTGGTCCAGTTTTAGCATTTCACACCTTGCAAATTTAGACTTAGCATCTCAATTCATTCATCTACATCATACCAAGAATTTAGAGCATTTGGATCGATTACCAAAACGTTATCGCTATTAGAAGATCCTTTGTTTTCTTAGTGTAGAGTTCTCTGACAGTCATGAGTAATCAACTGAAGGAGAAGGATTGGGAGCATTGGCCAACTTATGGATCCTTGTGATTCATTCTAGAATGTTCCTTGGTTCATGGTTGACCTTCCTCATAGGTCCGCACTTCATTGTATCCATTGGAGAAGGATTTTCAAGCTGATAGGTCTGACCTATCCAAGAACACACGTTACACCTCTTCATCAGGATTCCAGATCTCTTGTGGCTGACGTGGAGGAATCTATTGGTATGAAAATGATATATAATGATGTAATAGATCCTTAGGAAAGAATTTTAGAGATATCTATTCACATTAGAAAGATCTATAGTTTAGTTTGTGCGAAGGAGCTTTAAAGCTTTATCTTGTGCATGTCTGAAATTAGGCATGTGAGCCCAAGTTGTAAGCCCACATGTTGCCAGCTAGAGTGTATTTGAATTCTTTGATATACTAAATGACTGAATCTGCATTTGTTCTATATTCTTGTGTTGTTTCCGTTGTGTTTACTCTTGCTGCACGGTCCGGACAATTGATTCTATGAACCCTCCTACCATGACTGCACCAAGTGGTATCAGAGAGAAAGTTTAATTCTTTGGAGTGAATTAGTGAAGGGGATTCTGTAAGATCTTGTTGTAAGAAGATCACCGATCCGAGGCAAGTTACTTGTGCACAACTGATTGCTGATTAAGAGGTAGTTGTTACTTGTAGCCCAATCGCTGACCTGAGGCAGTTTACACTTGATCCTAGAAAGATGCCGCTGTGAAGAGTTCCTCCTATTGGTATAATGGCTAATAGAATGGATGAGATGATGGAATTGATTAGAACAATGCAAATTCATTTAGATGTTGTTGAAGAAGATAGGCGAAGAGGATTGACACCTAGACCTAATGTTGAAAGTGATGATGAAGAAGAATTTCAATCTGTTGAACAAAGTGGCGAAACCCTAAAAGGTCATGAAGAAGAAGAATCAGATCAAGTAAAGATGTTGCGAGCTATTTCAAAGATTGGGAAGAGACCTAGAGTGGATGTGCCAAACTATACTGGTAATTTGAATCTGGAATAATTGATTGATTGGATAAATGAGATGGAAGAATACTTTGAATATGAGGAAATTGAAGATCCAGAGAAGGTGAAATTTGCAAAGACAAAGTTGAAAGGACATGCTGCTATATGGTGGAAAGAAGATTAGTTGGAAAGAAATAGGAGAGGAAAGGAAAAGATTACAAAGTGGGACTGGATGGTGACAAAGATGAAGAATCAATTCATACCTGCTGACTATGAGTTGGAGTTGTTGAAGAGATTGCATAACTTGAGACAAAATGAAAAATCTGTGAAAGAATACACTGAAGAATTTCATAAAATGATCATCAGAATAGGACACAGTGAAGCAAGCAAGGAGAAAGTGGCTAGATACATCAATGGACTAAGATTGAACATTCAGGAAGAGCTAAGCCTGATAAGGATGACCTCTTTGGAAGAAGCATATCAGTTTGCACTGAACGTTGAAGAGAAGTTAAGAGACATGATCAGAGGCAGAGGGCAGAGGAGGTAAAATTTTGAGAGGTAGGACATTTTCTAGAGGGGACAGATCTTATCTGGAATAGAACAAGTTTGACAGCCCATTAAGGAAGGATGACAGAGATAATAATGCTTACCGGAGAGATGACAGAAATTTTTATCAGAGAGGAAACCCTAGTGCATACCGGAATGAAGGATACAGAAGAGAAGGAAGAGGATTTGATAAGAGGACATTCAAAGGTACTTGTTTTAAGTGTGGAGGTGAAGGACATAGAGCATTTGAATGCCATCAGGGTAGTACAAGCAAGAAGACAAAAAATAGTGGAAGAGCAGCCTATGTTGAAGAAGAACCTGTTGGATCACCTAGTTTTGTTGGCAATCCAGAGAAAGGAGAATCATTGGTAATGAGGAGAGCACTATTTCAAACAGAGATAAATGAAGAACCATCACAGAGGAAAATTATGTTCAGAACAAGATGCAAATCTAGACGTAAGTGTTTAAAGTTGTGATTGATAGTGGAAGTTTAGATAATCTAGTATCAAAGGAGATGGTGACTAAGCTAAAGTTGAAAAGATTGAAACACCCTAAGCCCTACCAGACAGCATGGATTCAGGATGATCATAAGTACTGGTGAGTGAACAATGTTTGGTGAAATTTCATATTAGATCTTATCATGATGAAGTCTTGTGTGATATTATGCCTATGGATGTTTGTCATATCTTGTTGGGTAGACCTTGACAATATGATAGAAAAGATATGCATGATGGGAGAAAGAATACCTATACTATAACAGCAAATGGAAAGAGAATTACCTTGATTCCTTTGGAGGATGATCCTAAGAGTGAAGTATGTGGGAATGCTAGAATCTATTTGGTAGATGGAAGGAAATTTTTGGATGGTTTGAGACATGAGAATATGTGTTATGCCTTGATTCCTAAGAAACCTGAAGCATTGAAGAAAGAGACTGAAGAAGAACAGCCAGAAGAGATAAGAGAGTTGCTGACAGAATATGAAGACATCATATCAGATAATGTACCTGAAGGATTACCAACTATAAGAAGTATCAGTCATCACATGGATCTTATACCAGGAGCAAGTTTGCCTAACAAAGAAGCACACCGGATGACACCAGCAGAGAATGAAGAATTGAATAGACAGATACAAGAGTTGCTGAGGAAAGGTTTGATCAGAGAAAGCTTGAGTCCTTGTGCAGTACCTACAGTTTTGGCACCGAACAAAGATGGAGAATGGAGAATGTGTACTAATTCTAGAGCAATAAACAAGATCACAATTAAGTATAGATTCCCTTTAGCTAGAATGGATGATATCATGGATTGTTTGAGTGGAGAAAGAAATTTCACAAAGATAGATTTGAAGAGTGGATACCATCATATCAGAATCAGAGAAGGTGATGAATGGAAGACTCCTTTCAAAACAAATGAAGGATTATATGAGTGGTTAGTGATGCCTTTTGGATTGACAAATGCACCAAGTACTTTCATGAGGTTGATGAATGAAGTTCTGAAGAAATACTTGGGTAAGTTTGTGATTGTGTATTTGGATGATATTCTAATTTTTAGTAAGACAAAAGAAGAACATTTGTGGCATATTAGACAAATATTTCAGAGGTTGACAGAAGAGAAATTGCTGATAAACATCAAGAAATGTAGTTTCATGAAAGAAGAGTTAGTATATTTGGGATTTGCAATTTCTACAGAAGGATTGAAGATGGATCCTGAGAAAGTGAAAGCAATTGTTGAATGGCCTACACTGGAGAGCATTGGAGAGGTTAGATCATTTCATGGTTTGGCTAGCTTCTACCAGAAGTTCATCAGAAATTTTAGTTTAGTTTGTAACCCTATGACAGAGACAATGAGAGGTGACAGAAAATATTTCAAGTGGACATCTGGAGTAGATAAAAGTATTAAGTTGTTGAAGTAGAAAGTGACAGAGCAACCTGTTTTGGCATTACCATATTTCAATAAGGTATTTCAAGTCAATTGTGATGCTAGTGGAAATGCAATTGGAGCAGTGTTAAGTCAAGAGGGTAGACTAGTAGCATATTTTAGTGAAAAGTTGAATGATGCAAGGAGAAGATATTCAATTTATGATCAAGAGTTCTATGCCATAATTCAAGCCTTGAAGAAGTGGAGACATTGTTGCCTAAGGAGTTTGTGTTGTATACAAATCATCAAGCTTTGCAATATTTGAATAGTCAAGGTAAGTTGAATCAGAGACATATGAGATGGGTAGAGTTCATGTAGAGGTATACTTTTGTGTTGAATCATAGGAGTGGTAAATCAAACAAAGTTGTTGATGCCTTGACTAGAAGAAGAAACTTGTTGATAGAAATGAGAGTTGAAGTGTTGGGTTTTGATGAATTGAAGAACATGTATGAGGGAGACACTAATTTTTGAGAACCTTGGAAAGCATGTAAGGAACCTATTGTGACAAATAGAAGTAAGTGGTTGGATTATTTTATTCAAGAGAAAATGTTGTTCAAAGGAAGTCATTTGTGCATACCTAGCAGTTCAATGAGAGACAACCTGATCAAGGAGAAGCATAGTGGTGGATTGGCAGGACACTTTGGCATTAATAAGACAGTGGCTTTGGTAAGTGAAAATTACTTTTGGCCTCAGATTCATAAGGATGTTCAGAGATTTGTGCAAAGTTGTAGAGTTTGTCAAGTTGTAAAAGGGAAAAGTCATAACACTGGATTGTATAAACCTTTAACAGTACCAGAGAGACCTTGGGAAGACATAAGCATGAATTTTGTAATGGGATTACCTAAGACATAGAGAGGACATGATTCAATATTTGTAGTGGTTGACAGATTTTCAAAGATGGCTCATTTCATACCTTACAAAAAGACAAATGATGCAGTGCATGTAGCTGACCTATTTTTCAAGGAGATTGTGAGATTGCATGGATTACCTAGGAGTATAGTTTCAGACAGAGATACAAAGTTTGTTGGATACTTTTGGAGGACACTTTAGAAGAAGATGAAGATAGATTTGAAGTTTAGTTCAGCTTTTCATCCATAGACAGATGGACAGACAGAGGTAGTGAATAGGAGTTTGGGAAACTTGTTGAGATGTTTGGTTGGAGACAAAGCTGAAAGTTGGGATTTGATTATTTCACAAGCAAAGTTTGCATACAATAATTCAGTCAACAGAAGTACCAGAAGAACACCTTTTGAGATTGTTACTAGAGTAAATCCTAGAGGAGTTGCAGAATGGAGAGACATCAGTACAGAGGAAAAGAGAAGTGTAGAAGCAGAAGAATTTGTAGATCATATGAAAACAGTGCATAATCAGGTGAAGAAGCATTTGGAGAACATGAATAGTAAGTACAAAGAGAAGGCAGATGAGAAGAGAAGACACAAAGAATTTGAAGAAGGAGATGAAGTAATGGTGTATTTGAGAAAAGAAAGATTTCCAGTTGGGACATATAACAACTTGAAGATGAAGAAGTTCGGACCTTGTAAGATACTCAGGAAATTTGATTCAGGAAATGCATATGAAGTGGAATTACCAGAGACATTGGGTATTTCACCTATTTTCAACATTACAGATTTATACTAGTATCATGAAGTAGAGTTCAGTGAAAGCATGGAAGAAAACTTGAAGAAACAGTTACCACAGCAAGCACCGGAGCAAATTGAAGACATTTTGGACAATAGAGTTGGACGCAGCACTAGAGGAAGATAATACAAAGAATATCTTGTGAAGTAGAAAGGCAGACCAGGAGAAGATTCGTCATGGATTTCTCAGGCTGAGGTGGACCGTCTTGGTTCTCCCCTAGCCCAAACAAAGTGAGGGACTCACTTTTTTTCAATAACCCCAGATGTCTGATGCAGGAGCATCCCTGGTTCAAGAGTAATCTTGTATCAACCAAAAACATTTGCATTTGCATTTCAGTTTGTTTACATTTCAGTTCTTTCATTTCCCAGTTCAGTTCGAGCAGTTCAGTCAGAAGCAGCTTAGCTTGTGGTCTCGTTTTAGCATTTCACACCTTGCAGATCTAAACTTAGCATCTCAACTCATTCATCTACATCATACCAAGAATTCAGAGCATTTGGATCAGTTACCAGAAATTTATCTCTATCAAAAGATCCTCTATTTTCTCAGTGCTCTGACAGTCATGAGTAATCAGCTGAAGGAGAAGGATTGGGAGCACTGGCTGACTTGCAGATCCTTGTGATTCATTCTACAATGTTCCTTGGTTTGTGGCTGACCTTCCTCATAGGTTTGCACTTCATTGTATCCATTGGAGAAGGATTTTCAAGCCGATAGGTCCGACCTATCCAAGAACACACGTTACACCTCTTCATCAAGATTCTGGATCTCTTGTGGCCAACACAGAGGAATCTATTGGTCAGGAAATGATATATAATGATGTAATAAATCCTTAGGAAAGTAGTTCAAAGATAGTTATTCACATTAGAAAGATCTATAGTTTAGTTTTGTGTGAAGGAGCTTCAAAGTTTTATCTTGCGCATGTCTGAAATCAAGCCTGTGAGCCCAAGTTGTAAGCTAGTATGTTGCCGGCCAGAGTGTATTTGAATTCTTTGATATACTAAATGACTAAATCTACATTTGTTCTATATTCTTGTGTTGTTTCCATTGTGTTTACTCTTGCTGCACAGTTTAGACAATTCATTCTGTGAACCCTCCTACCGTGACTGCACCACATCATCATCAAATCATTTGTATCTTTTGTCAATCACTTTGGAGATAGTACAATAGCATATAAACAAGAAAATTAACACAACAATTGAACACTAAAAAAAAGTTACCATTTAAGTACAGTCTTTTCCATAATACTACTTCATAATATATATATTAATTGCAAAGTTTTTGGAACATGAAAGTAGATGAGTGGGATGAGTGCAATCTATCTTCTTACTAAGTCCCCTAAAATGCTTCAGAAAGAACTACTACCCTCCTTTTTTTCTCTCAGGTCTTGGTCTCTCTTATATGCGAGAGGCAACAAGCTACAGACCCATTACAAAAAGACATGACTTTTGATAACTAATTATAATTGAAAAGAAAAACATTTCATTAAATGGATGCACCGATCCATTAATCTCATAATAGAGGCCTGTGACCACCTAAGGCATGTGCAAAGCTTCTATTTTATGATATGATGCCCATCATACTATTGGTTGATCTCCTCCATCTGATGATTGTCCTGTCGTATCTGGCACATTCATGGTTCGATTGATGAACAAATTTATTGCAGAGAGATGATGGATGTAGTCTTGTTCTGCATAGGTATTCACACTGATAATTACTTCCTTCATATCATACTCCATTCGTATCATTTTTTCCAACTACTTATGAGTATTTTTCAAGACTATCTCTTCATCGTTGATCTCCTATAATGTATTAGTTAGAACCATGGCCAATTCTTCCTTCCAATCATCACATTTTTGGAGATTCCCAGAATTATCATGAAGTGGTGGAGCAAGATAAAAATAATCAAGCTCATTTTTTGAGCTTGTCATGATATTCATCATGTGACTCTATCAAATCATTATATACCTGTAATGTTTGTCCCACCAAGATCCCTTTGCCCAAAAGGTCTTCTTTCTTTTTAGTCATCCTCCCCTGTAATATTTTATTTTCTGCCATTGTTGAGAGTGTCAGCTTAAACAATTTCCAATAGGTATCAGTACAGCTCATCATTTTATTGAATCTTTCCATGATTCATTTAGATGCCATATCGTATTTGATAGTTTTTACTTCCTTCTCCAGCTCTTTACATTTCCCTTGGGATTTCAGATGGCATTTTTTCCAATAAGATGCATCAATAAGTGCATCCAACACTTTCTTATCTTTCTCAAGGTCTGGAGGATAGAATTGTGATATAGAAGAGGAAGAGGATCTTCCCTTTTGATATAACAGCTCCTTTAGTCTATCATTTTCTTTAAGTAGTTTTTCAACTTGTGCCTTATTAAACTTTGCCACATTAATGTTGAGCTCTGTTGTTTCCATGGGGTTAGTATCCCCTACCCTTTTGACTAAGAGATGACCGAACATTTGATTTGAATTATTAGCAATTTTTGGTCTCTTATCCTGTGGGTAAAGTGACCAAATGAGTAGAGTGGATTCATCTGCATTATACCCTAATCCTGATCCTGAGTATATCTTATCATTGGCTTCTTCATTCAAATTCATTCTTTTGTCTTCTCTCTTCCTGAAGCTATCAAACACAATTGCTAAACTCATATCCCACCCTGACAAGGGCAATACTTTGGCTTCTTGAAGCAACGCCCTTCCTCTTTCGGGAGTGATGGACTCCATCTCTTTATCAACTTCCCTTTTTAATTCATCTAAAGCAGTAACCTCTTGTTCAGAAGTGACATCTTGCATTTTTTCTCTCACCTTTTTTCCTTTGTACTCATAGACAAATGACTTAAATTTGGGAGTTTTAATAAAATCATCAGAAATAAATTTTTGTGCAACCAAGATTCTAATGTCATCAGATAATTCATTTGATGTCTGAAACTTTACATCATTTAATTCAGGAGGATGCTCATATTGTGCTATTTCAAGAGCATTTATTGGCTTCATTTGTTCACTTTCTTCATCACTTTCCCCTTCTTCACTTATGTCAGTATCTATAGAAAAACATACCTCAGGGGTAGGTTGTGAGGCTTCATAGCCCAGAGGCTCTATGTCTTCAACTTGTGTTCCTAAATAGATTGTATAAGTTGTATCAAAAACAACTGGAGGCACATCTTTTATGATTTCATCTACATGAGCAATCAATTGTTCAATCCTTGCCAGTGGATCCTATATTTCACAAAATATTTTTGAATAAGATTGGACATGTTTTCTTTTTCATTCATCAGCAAGTATCACTTTGTTGAATGTACCCATTTTGTTGATAGTAGAGGCCTCATCACAGTTTCTAATCACATCTTCCTCTGAAAATAAATGTTCATATCCTGAGAGCCCTTGTGAAATCTTTGATTTATGAATAAAACCCTTTGAATCAAAATTTTGTCTTTCATTACCTATAGGAAGATTGAACTGTGCCAATTTAGTATTAATTTCTTCATACCCTTCATTCATGACCACTGTGAAATCTCCAAAACATAGAGTGATGGGCATGATTGACTATTTGTTTTGCTTCTTGAGGTGTATGGCATCAGATTTTTCTAATTGCCTCACAATCCCTAGATAGGCAATCCGATCAAGAACTATTCGTGGCAGCAAATATGGGGTGCCCTCAAATCCATAAACTCTAATCACTGTGCAGTCATGGAAAGCATACCAATCTCCCCAGTTATGGTCCAATTTACTTTTAGGGTCATTTTCTTTGGGTCTTAGAAATCTTTGCATCCTTATGGATAGGTTATAATCCTGGGGATATCCTAGTAACTCCATTAAAGGTTTTACAAAATACTCTTCAAAGTAGAGGTAGTGAGATCTACCAAATTGGCTATCCCATAATGAAGTCCACATCTGTACAGGTTTAGGATCCCCATTATCAAAAGAATCCCTTATCCTCAGTTCACTGCTCCAAAATCCTCTATCATGTCCCTCATACAAAAGCAAATGCATTAATAAGGAATAGTGTTTGAAGTTGAACCTATCACTATTTTTTTTATTTTTTCCAACCCTTGATTTAGGGCATTAGCCACAGAGCTAGCATAGTCAAAAGGCCTAGCCCACTTAGTCTGTACATCTACAGCTAAAACCATTGGTGCAATTGACATTAGAGGTGGGACCTCTACTCCCAAGACTTTACTAGCTGCATAATAGGTGTATCGAAAATACTCTTCAAATAGATCGTCATGAAATGGAGGATTCTCATTACTAGAGAATTTCCTTAATTGTCCTTCTTCATCCTTAGGCCTATGCAAGGCCAACTTCCACCTTTTATAGCTAGTATCCATATGACGATACTCTAGCAATAGATCTTTGATTGTGAATGGTAAATCAAAACCACACTCTAATTGAAATACATTGGAAATGAGATCTTTTGAAATAACTAGTAAATTATCACCACTGTGTGTTTGAATAGATCTCATTTTTGGATCATATTTACTAGCAAGGGCTTTCATTAATTCCACATTGACAAACACCTCTGGCACAACTAATCTCCCTGGGTTCAGCCTCCACGGGTTACAGACCAGTAAAAACCTATATTGTTTTATGTAGTGGTATAAGAAAAGTTCGTACCCTCGTAGTGGAGTCCATACATCTCCCAAGTCCTTGTGATTGTCCAAAAATTGATCACGTGAGGGTTTAATCTGTACACTTCTTTTTGGTCTTGGTCCCAACCCAGGACACTGATCTATCAAGTCTTGGTTTAATGGTCTCTTTTCAGCTTTCAGTTTCTTATTTTTAGGTTTTTCTGCACTATCTCCCATTGCTTGATCTATCAAGTCTTGGTTTAATGGTCTCTTTTCAGTTTTTGGTTTCTTATTTTTAGGTTTTTTTGTACTATCTCCCATTGCTTGAATTCAAACCTTTAAGAGACAAAATTTCTCAGTTGGGATCGGTGTACTTACTTGAATTTCACTTTCCCACTAGTTTTTCTTCACTTTACTATGTGAGAGCTTCAGTCCCCTTCTCCTTCAGCCCCTTTTGTACTTTGTTCAAGTTTTACAAGAGCTATGTGACCAAACTGTGGTGCAACTCACTTTTATTCCTGGTTCATAAATGCACCTTTCATTTCTATCATGTCATTTATTTTGAATATCTGAACGATGCCTCGGGATGTCACAATAATTATTATCACTACATCATTGAGATTGTTATTTATGTTTCATCGATGTCAGCTTCCTTCATCGATGAACTCTTTGTGTTGGTGTATCAGTGGGACGCCAAGTAACGTTACCTCGATGACCTTAGCTTAGGTGATATTGCACCTTTGGGTAACTTATGGTCATATCGGGTTATCGGGGGAACAGAAACATTTGTTCCGCCGATGTTTATGAGTCACAATGATGTGCTAGCTTTTGTTGATTTTATCGGTCTATTGGTGAGGGACTCTCAAGAGTTAGGCTGATAGGATATTATTAGCCCAATATGGCTACAAGTTATGTTTATAGGACTATCGGTGGGAGGATGATGGGATCTCTAATGATGAGGGCATATTTGGCCAATTATGTCTAATTTTGGACAACCCACAGTTATATCAGGTCATTGGGGGAATATGAATATCTATCCTCCCAATGACTATGTGTTGCAATGATGTGCTCACTATAGTTAGCTATATCGGTCTATCAGGGGAAGGACTTCAAAGGTTAGCCCAACAAGGTATTTTTAGACAGATAACGCTGTAAATTATTTTTCATAGGGCTATCGGTGGAGCTATAAATAAGGTTCCAATGATGAAGTGTTTCTAGGCCGATACACTTAGGAAAAGATATTATGAGGATTTGTTCATAAATGTAATTGTTCTAATAGGATTTTGCCACACATGTTTTAGCAATAGGAGTTAATATGGATCTTGTCACATAAATTTTCATAACTTGTTTTAATCACAAAATTATAATGTGGCCAATTTCCATGGTATACAGAGGATAACTGTGAAGAGGTTGGTGAGAGATGTAAAAAAAATTCTGGTTCTAACAAGTTCAATCCCTTTTCAATCAAAATTGTTCATATAATATTCATTCGTGCAGCCATTAATGTCCATCACTAGAAATGAATGCAATAGATTTTTTGAATTTTGAAATGTCAAATTGCATCGGTGGGACTCTCCTAGTTTTAGGCTGATCTATGTGCTTCATTTGGTGTCATCTTTGTTTATATATTCATAACTATTCACCAAGACTCACTGAATGTCTTTTAAGCAGAATGGGAATTTGAGATGGGAGTAGATGGTTGGGATTTTTTAGAGGTAGATGCCTCATTTAACTTGATTTCTTGTTGCTTAGGTACCCATACCATTTTGGTTTTAGACTTTGCTTTTGGAGGTATGGGTTTGAATAACTTTTATGTCCTGAGGCATGAGGACCCTTAGGATGTTTGGCTTTATTAGTAGAGGCATCTAATTTTGCATTTCTGGATCCCTTAGGGATGGTGGAATGAGTGGAAGCTTTAAGTTTAGCTTTAAGATTAGGGTTGAGGATTGAGGGATTAGGGTTTAAGGTATAGTGTTGAGGGTTGAGGGTTTAGGGTTTAGGGTTTAGGGTTTAGAGTTGAGGGATTATGTTTTAAGGCATAGTGTTTAGGGTTGAGGGTTTAGGGATAGGGTTTAGGATTTAAGGTTCAAGTGTTGAGGGTTAAGGCTTTAGGGATAGGGTTTAAGGTTTAGCGATAAGGGATTAGGGTTTAGGGTTGAGGGATTAGGGTTTAAGGTATAGTGTTTAGGGTTGAGGTTTTAGGGATAGAGTTTAGGGTTTAAGGTTTAAGGGTTGAGGCTTCAGGATTTAGGGATAGCATTTAGGGTTGAGGGATTAGGGTTTAAGGTGGAGGTATTAGGGTTTATGGTATAGTGTTTAGAGTTGAGGGTTGAAGGATGCATTGTGCTGCACTGAAAGGTATAGTCCCATTAGAGAATGATGTCCTTGCACGGACCATGTCGAGTGCCTTCATCGATGTTGGTAAGGGATACATGGAGGGCAAATGGATTAGGCAGATAGTGGATTATGATGTGGATTCTAAAGGGGAGAAAAGTGGATTATATAGGGAAAATAGTGGATTATGATGCGGATTATGTCAGACTTATGCCAAAGCATGGACCATAGGGATGGTATGTGGAGCGTATGTAGGATAGTAGATGAATGATGGTAGATTTATTATGGAATGGAAGGGAACCATGACCAATGGTTGCACACATCATGATAAACGTTGAAGCTTGTGATGCGGAGGTGGTGTAGGGTGCAATGGAGATGTTTTCTTAGGAGATGGATGATGAAGGGCTTTAGGAACCCACATAGACTTAGGTGTTTTATTACTTTTGTTTTGCTTGTGGGATGGAATGTTTTGACACTTTTGAGCGGAATGGGAATTTGAGATGGGAGTAGATGGTTGGGATTTATTAGAGGTAGATGCCTCATTTAACTTGATTTCTTGTTGCTTAGGTACCCATACCATTTTGGTTTTGGACTTTACTTGTGGAGGTATGGGCTTGGATAACTTTTTGGATTGATTTTTCTTTGACTATTTGTTTTATGTCCTGAGGCATGAGGACCCTTAAAATGTTTGGCTTTATCAGTAGAGGCATCTAATTTTGCATTTCTGGATCCCTTGGGGATGGTGGAATGACTGGAAGCTTTAAGTTTAGCTTTAAGATTAGGGTTAAGGGTTGAGGGATTAGGGTTTAAGGTATAGTGTTGAGGGTTGAGGTTTTAGGGTTTAGGGTTTAGGGTTGAGGGTTTAGGGTTTAGGGTTTAGGGATTAGGGTTTAGAGTTGAGGGATTAGGGTTTAAGGCATAGTGTTTAGGGTTGAGGGTTTAGGGATAGGGTTTAGGATTTAAGGATCAAGTGTTGAGGGTTGAGGCTTTAGGGATTAGGGTTTAAGGCATAGTGTTTAGGGTTGAGGGTTTAGGGATAGGGTTTAGGATTTAAGGATCAAGTGTTGAGGGTTGAGGCTTTAGGGATAGGGTTTAAGGTTTAACGATAAGGGATTAGGGTTTAGGGTTGACAAATTAGGGTTTAGGGTTGAGGGATTAGAGTTTAGTGATCTTTACTCCTAAATCTTTACTCTTGTTCTTTGCATGCCAGTCTATCAATTGTGCAAGTGACTTGTAACAAAACATTCATTGAAGTCTAGGTATAATTGGCATGTTGGCATGAGGAACATTTTGGTTTGGCATGGCTAGGCACTAAATTAGGTGCACTTCACGCCAATTTTGGTGACCTAAATAGATTACATTTAAGGGCTGAAAGTTGGCGCTAAAGTCGGTGTTAGAGACGCCGACTTTAGTGCTGACTAATGAATAAAAAAATAAAATAAAATTCCCACCTACGTTAAAACATACCACACAAAAAAAACACAAATTCAAGTTAATACATTTAAGCCCACAACACAGTGTACTCTACTTTTGTTTTAGGTTTCCTGCTAAGAATTGTAGGTTGTGAAGTGATGACTTTATTAGGTCGAAAACAGAAGTTACTGAAAAGTTTATACAATAGATCCATGAATTTGTATTTTATTTATTTTTGGTTCTAGACATCCAGAAGATTAAAAAATTGCTTTAGCTAGCTACTAAATTTGGGGTTTCTGATGCTAAATTTGGGGTTTCTAGCTACCTCATCCATCAATTAAGCTTGTTCGTCTGCCTTTTAGCAAGTAAGTTCCAATTGCTAAGCAATTTACTCTTGACCTAGGTTTTTATCAATTTTGATATAATTTTGAGCTCAAAGAAAGTTTTTCTAAGATGTTGTACTCATGCTTTAGGGTAAATTTAAGTAGTGATGTTGTTAATTATCCTTGCTTGTAGTATAACTTGCATTTACCATTTTTGGAAGGCCTGTCGAATAAGGTCTCTTTGTACATCATACCCAAAATATGAGCTATTAGGATTTGTTTTTGGCTACGATTGGTCAAGCACGCTATTAATTCATACCTGGCTACAATTGCCTCCATAGACTGGATGAAAATAATTTGCCCTAGGTCGCCTCAAAATGTCAAGAAATAGAGGGAAGGGAGCAAACTCTGGCCATAATTAGGTAATTCACTGTCAATTTATAGATTTGTAAATGTTTCCATTGTTTCTTTGATTTTTAGTATTTAGTTTTCTATTTCTAAATTTAAAAGAAGAAATTTATTTTATATATATATATAGGGACATGAGACTGACAAAGATAAAGAGGCATTAGCTTCCATATTGGGGGTAGAGGTAGTGAACAAATTGGATGGTGTTGACTTGACAATGCTTGCCAGATACATAGAAAAATGATCTAGTAAAGCCCTTGAAACATTGCAACCAAATCAACAGTGTCAAAGGGAATCAATTGATTCCCCAACCAGTCATGGATCGGGTAAAAGATCTAGGAGGAAATCAATAACAATAACCTCTAAGAATGTGGAACAGGGAGTAGAGGCTTCCAATGTCTCAACCACTCCTAGGACATAGACTTCTTCAACCACCATGCCATGTTTTGCATCTTGCATTGGTAGCTACGATACCAAGATAGAATATGATGTGGTTTCAGGGGAAGTCCAAATGACAGATGCTGGAAAAACATTTGTGAATAGATTGAAAGAATCATGCCTTCAATGGTTCAAAGACCATCTACATTTGCCATTCTAAAAAATACCCATGCACCTGCAAAAAGTAGTTATCCATGACATGGAAACTAAATTTGGCACAGGTTAGTCTGTAAAGAAAATAAAGCTATGAATATCTCAAAACTGCAAGAGATTTTGGTGCAACCAAACAAAGAAGATAAAAAAAATCCCTCCTGAGCTAAGGCTCAAAAAAAAGCCAATTGATGTAAGTCTGAAAGTATGGAAAGAGCTTGTAAAAGCATATGAGAAGTCCGATGCATGGAGGAAGTCTGGTGAGGAGAGTACGCAGGGTTTTGAATTTGCTCATAAGATTTTATCAAATTTATTAAATGATTTTTAAATTTTCTTTGTGCATAATTAAATTGAATTAGTATACATTTCAGGACAAGGCCTCCAAGTCTAGGCTTTACAAACTTCGTGCCACTCATCACAATGGCTAGAAAGGTTTACAGGCCTTGATCTGTACATTTGTAAGTATATTTAATATGTTAAATGATATTTTTTTTATTTCCTAGGAAAAAGTAAATGATTGCGTATTATTTAGTTTAACTAGTCCATGTGCCATGTTTTGACAGGAGGAGAAATATGGCCAGCAACCAACGCAAATTGAAAAGGAAATGTTAGAAAGCAAAAAGTGGACTGATTTTGTAATCTGGATGGAGAACGAGGTATCAATAGTTGACTTTGAATAACTTAGTTGGATATTGTTGTGTTAATATGTTAATTTGCATTTCTTGTGTTGAGTTTCAATAATCTTTGAAGAGGCTATAAAGTGATACTTGAGACAAATAGTTATAGTCGTACTCTGTTTGTTGTGTTTGGTTTCTATTGGTCTTCTTGTCTTTTTGACTCAAGTGGATTGTTATTCATAGGTCGCTTGTCATTCTTGCTGATCATGTGGATGTAGTTATCAGTGAGTTTTCAGGTGGTCTCCTAAGTGAACAGACCAAAGGGTTTATCTCAAGTCTTTGTTTCCTAACCTTTTATTATAAGACTTAAAGGGGCACATGCATTATAGTTACGTTGTTGGTTATATTTCAAACCTTTGAAATATAATAGTGGACATTTAAATTTTAATATGCACAATTTTTTTGTTGAGAAGGAGGCATCATTGGCAATAGGCATTAACTCTCCTCTGCCATAACAGCTTTGGGAAGTACTAGTCTTTAATGTGCTTGGTTTTGGGGTATGTGAAGGAGAAAAGGAAGGAGTGGGGAACCATTTTGGGGGGGAATTCTTCTTTTTGCCTTGGGGTCAAGGAAGGAAGGTTGATGGTTGGACGGTAAGTGATTTAGAGGAAGGGAGACTTTGGGTGTGCTCATCATGTTGGCTAAGTGTCTTGTTGTTTGGGTTGGAGACTAAGAATCAAATCGCTAACTAGTCTCCTTCAACTAAGCTAACCTTTCTTTGAAGTAAAGTTCCTTGTCATCCATTCTTGTAAAATTACACTGACCATTTTGGTGAAACATTTCCTTTAACTTGTATAACTGTATGTGGTCTTGTGAAAGCTTATGCTAAAGGGTTTGGATGAGGAAAATATTGTTAACTGTGAGATTTTAGACTTAAGATCATGGGACTTACGAACTGTGGCAAACTGTTGGTTATTGTGTTTTGGATTTCTATCATGAAGGAAGCTACATTAATTTGGTCACAGTTTGAGGTGGAGTTTCAAACCCTGGATAGAATTGCTAGAATGCTATCATTGCAACATACCATGAGTCTTGAGGAAACCTGGTCTGGTTCATGGTTATCTTTTTTAACATGGTTGTAAACCCTAACAGTGTTGGTATTTCACCTATAAATTTCCACTCTCTCAATTGTGGATGCGAGGTCTTCTTGGGTCAACTTGCCCCCCAACACTCCCTCCAAGGTTATGAGGTTTGCATTACTGAATCCATAATGGAACACAATGTTGAAACAACACTACATGATTGTATTTGATTACCAGTTGACTCTTGGAAAGAATAGTTTTTGTCAATTGCATACAGTTGTGTAACATTGCAATAGTTGTATTGTACTTGTAACTAGAATAGTCTATTGCGAAGGCATTCGTTTGATGAGAATGACCTTTGAGTTCATTGTAATGACTTGCACTAACTTAGAAATGTGATTTTAAACTAGTATTTATTAAATTGGAGAATGTTTGTGAACAAATTTATCTTAGTATGGACTTCCATGTGTTTGAATGACTGAGCACTACCCACGGAATAGTAGATATTATGTACTTGTGATCACTGCGTCATTTGGATAGAGGACTCATAAATGGAATATAGGACCTTCTATTTCATTGTCCATAAAATCCTAAGGGTTGATTAAGTTATTGTGCATGGATGTAAATAGAAACTTTAAGCTCTCTGAAGGCTTGCTTATTGTTTGCAAAGTAGCATTAATTTCTTATTTTAACTGTGGAAACATCTTGTGGACACTAGTATGGTGTTGACTAAGGAATTGTCTTGTAAACACTAGAAAGGTCTATGCATGCTAATCATAGACTATAACCCTACATTTGGAAGGAAATTGTTACTGTAGATGTGATATATACTATACAGTGGTGTCTAGTCTATGGCATGACATCTTTAGTGGGAGGTACCTTCAGATTTCTATAGCATCATGTCTGGGCTAAGGTACTGTAAAGTTAAGTGTGCATTGTATGGTGTTATTGTATTGGAGGTTGTTGTATGCAAATCTACAGTGATATAAGGAGACTCGACTCTCGTCATTTCATTGCACAAAGTGAGTGACAAAACAACTACCTAGTTTAAAATTGGCCCTTCTTTAAGCAACATATGTAGCAATGAGACTTAGGATTCTTGAAATGAGAAGCATCCTTCTCCCCATACAACCTGCTAACTAGGGCCACTATGTTTTTTACTGAACCCTTGAGGCTGATGGAAGGGTACCATTTAGTGTTCCTAGAAGTTAATTGTCTAACTACTCCTCTTGAGCCAATTTCCTTGTATGATGAACTAGATAATTGGGATGACCATCTTGAAGATGTAATTGAAGACTTTTGTGCTTGTGTAGTGTTGCAAATGTACACTCCATGGGGACAAAACTTGTAGATCTTAGTGTTAATCATGATATAGGCACAATTTTTTTAATTGTTGGTCATGTAAATGTGAGTTTTCAGCTACCACAAGTGTACTCTTAAGGATAGTCTCACTAAGGAAAGCATGGATGTAAGAGTCAAACTTGAGATACATGATCTTGACTTTCTTCTTGGTATACCTAAAGTTTCTAATCTCTTTGTTAATGAGCTAGATGTCAATTTGAACCAAGGATCTGTTTCCAAGATTTGTGATGATGTTTGCATTCATGAGGATGATAAGTTACATCAAAATATCAAAAGTTACATAGCCTCTGAGATGGAGTTTATCCCATCCGCGAGGGAGTTAATTCGTTCCAGCTGTTATGTTGAGAACAGATCACCATATAGGCTTACAAAGTTTGCAAAAGTAGTCATGTCATAGTTTTCCAGTCCCTCTCTGAAGATCTTGAGGGCTTAGATTCAGTTTTCTTCTTCTTCTTGATTGCCTCCGTGTCGAAGACTCCACAAATGAAACCTTTTTTTGGATTTGGGTTGGTGTGTTGGCCTACAATAATAACATCATCCCTGATCCCCTCATTAACTAGAAAACTCGTAAATCTTGACACCCTAGCAAGAGACCCTGTGGCTTGGATGACAGTCACGTAGAAATGCTCTAAAAGGACACTGTCATGGATATGGATACCATGTGCTTCCCTTATCCCTGTAATCTCTTTGATGGCATTGCATAGCCCTTCCTCCTCTATACTGAATAAGCGGCAGACTTGCTGGTCCACCGACTCCTCCAAGCACTCGCAGCAGACTCTGAAGTATTTTTTGCCTGCCATTGTTATGGGAGACTTCAAGTCGTCCTCCTAAAATAGGAATTTTTTCTCGATTACCTTCCTCGTGACTTACTCACATTGTCTAAAAGTTAAAGGTTTTATGATGCTTTTTGCCTGTCCGAACCATCCTCACTTCTGGAAAAGGAACACTTGATTGACTCTTCCCTAATCGAACCAAACTGGGGACAGTCCTTCTTATCTCCTCCAGGATTTCCTATCTTGGAGAAAGCCATGCTCACCATCGATTCTTTTGAGATCTTCTGCCTTGAGCTGTACCTACGAAATTCCTAAATCCCCATCGTCCTTGATTAGCATCTTTCTTAGATCCTTGAAACATTGCCCTTAAAAAAAGCATTCCTCCCCTGTTTCCTGCTCAACCCCTCAATTCGCTAGGAGATCGGCCACCCCGTTGGCCTCTCTGTATACGTGTATGGTTGACCTCCTTGCCCATGTTGGCTATCTTGAAGACACCCTAAACTTTATGATTGAGATACCTGTTAAATCTGTGTTGGTTGTATGCATGTGTTTTCTTGGTGCCTGTAGATTACATATGAATATAGGCTTAGGAGTATTTATAGTAACACTGATCCTAAAAATGTTGCACAACTTATGTTCTTCTCTCAAACATCTATCCACAAGTGGGCAGGTGTGGTGAGGTAAGGAGATTGATGAAAGATAGAGGAATTAAAAAAATGCCCGAATGTAGTTGGATTGAAGGGCATAAAATGGTACATGCTTTTTTGTGTAGGAGATAGATCACATCCATAGACAAAGGAGACCTATGCAAAGTTGGAGAAACTAGCTTGGAAGATGAAGGTGGCAAGGTATTTTCCAGATTCAAGAATTTACATAATGTTGTGGAAGGATGGGAAAAAGAATTATTTCTCTGCCACCATGGTGAAAAGTTGGCAATTGCATTTGGTTTGTTAAGCAAGCCCCATGGAACAACTATTAGACCTTTATATTAAGGTTACTCATGAACCTTAAGATAAATAATTATTGAAAAAAAATTGTGCATTCATTAATGACATGTAAGAGAATTTAATCAACCGCTACATAAAAACTCTTTAATGTTTTTTGTCTAATGCAGGTTATTAGATTAATAGTGAAAAAGAACATACATTGACCACGCAATTTGTGGCACTTAAGGTTATGTAATAGAATTTATAGTTGATAATTAAATTGTATACAAATTTTTTTATGATCTTTAGTAACGTTTATTAGAATTGTTGCAAGTTTTACATCATTGGAATGACATATTAGCTGTAACTTTTTTGAAATTTTATTATGGTATGTGCACTTTGATATGATGTAATATGCTTATGGTTTCGTTTCATCTATTGGAATTGTTATCACTAGGCATTGTACCCATATGCAAGGCTGGAAAAGCTCTACAATTCCGTGTAACATGGGACTAATTTCAGGTTGTGGGTGCCCTATAATGAAATTAAACCTCCGGATTGTGGGTTGGTTCCCTTAAAATATTCTATTGAAATGTATGATTTTCTATTTTGGAAAAGGATAAGAATGAAACTATAAGGAAATGAAAACTGTGAAATTTGGTGATGCACATAATATGGGTAAAAATATGCAATCTAGTTCACAATATAACTCAGAAATCTGACTCACACAATCCAATCTTGGCACAAATATCACAAAAGTATTTCTAAGGAAGGCTTGAAAATAGGCTTTCTATGAAGGAAAAGGATTTCTCACAACACAAAAGGATTATTTTCATTAACACAACCTAAGACCTATAATAACACTATGCTTAATACTGCAAGCAAAAGTGAGACAATAATTTTAAAGGTTTAATGATTAAACACAGTAAAACTTCATCAAATCATTTCAAACAATTATCATTAAATAGAAAGGTAAATACTTGATTCCAAAGAATAAAGGAAATATTACAAAAGAGACAAAAGTGGAACCTGCAACCTATTGATCTCTATAAAACTATAAAAATGGTGAGCTAAAAAACCTTCTTCTCTCAAAGTGTATAAGAGCAAAAAGGCAAGAACTAGCAAAAATAAGTTTTGCTTTACAATATATAGGCTTTGCTCTCACAAGAGGCATGCAAAAAATATGAACTGCAGCTAGCTGCCTCTAAAAATAATCTCTCAAGAGCAACCTCAAAAATCCTCAAAAATAGGGGCTCAAAATGTCACAAATTGAGCAAAAATAGCTCCAATTTAGGCCTCTCTATATGCTTGACCAAAAAGTTGACCAAGAACCCTAAAAATACTCCCCAAATCATGCAAAAACCTCCTAGGTGGCCTAGTTAACTCAACTCATCAATTTGCATGATTTTGCTTTTCCAAATTGATTGTGAGTAAATAATAAAGTAATTAAAATAATTACTTTAATATTGGTTACAACTTGTATTATTTTTGACTTTACAATTTGTGAAAAATAATAAAGTAATTTGAAAAATATTACTTTATTATTTATTTACAATTAATTTGTTTGTAAAATCATGCATGAAAAATATAACTCCTTATCACTCCAAATACATATGCCTAATTTGCATGATTTTAGGAAAAAATAGGACTTAGAGACAAATACAATCTCCTTATAGCTCCTTGTGAGAAAATACACCCACTTGCATGACAGTATGCCTTAGGAAAAAATATACCCTTATCTCTCAAAATACATTATCAAAAATGCATTAAAAAACTAAGGCATTTCATACTACACTTATAACTCCATATTTGATTTGAAAAGAAAACAAATATTCTTTCTTAGCCTTATGACTCCAATCACCATGCAAAAATATCTGACTGCCTCACATATACATATCATGCAAAAATATCCTAACTTGCTACTCTCCCATATGCATCAACATGCCAAATACATTATATTTCCTCCATACCTCCCTCATGCAAAAATACTCCTTGTCCCCTTGTCTGCTCAAAACTGTCTTTGTCTATGCATATCTTTGACCCCTTTTGATGATAATATTATAAGGCATAACATTATTTCTTTTGACCCAGTCATCCTACATAATACATGTATTGTGAAGGGAAAATTGTCTTATCTCTATCTTAAAACACATGATGATAGGGGAACTTTTCGACCATGCAATGTCAACTCCAAGATACTGAGTGTTATTTGAAATTTTTGTAAGGTATAATGCCCACTGACCACCATTTGATTCTCTTGACTTTAGAAACAAAGGCAAAGAAGAGCTGTCGGCCACTCTTGGCAATGATGCTAGGTAAAAGTTTTGACCCCGATCAACATTTTAGATATGGCAATAATGTATTATTTTGAGAAGTCAAAACAAAATGAAGAAAAGAACCTTCGAATAAAAGGGTTAGAAACCTTAATCATTTGGTCATTTCACTTGTTCTTCTTTCCTTGTCGGTCACTCTGCAACTTTCATTACCACCAACTAGGGTTTGATACCCTCTGCTCCTTCTCCCTCATTCTCGGGCTCTCTTGGTCGATCTCTCTGTATTTATTATTGTCCTTGTACACTAAACCTTCATGCTTTGTTTTAATTCCTTGTACTATTGCATACATGAATGACATATCTGAATAGCAAAAGAATATATCTCATTTATATCAAAAGATGAAAGTACCTTTCTCCTTTGGTCACTATACCTTCCTATACTTCATAATGGCAACTTTATGGGATGTACCTTGGTTCTCTAGACCTGATTACTTGCTTTTGTGGTATAGCTGCTCATTATCATCATTTATGATAGTACCTTGGGTACCTTGATGGCATAGGACTATTATGAAAGAGCACACATCATAAATGATAAAGAAAGTAGAACAGTACCTTGTTTCTTGCATATCATTTGGAATTTGATCACTGATGAGCTATTGGATATAGCATAACGTGTAATGGTATCACTTTGAGCATGTTGGGCTTGCCCTTTGTGGGAGCCACATTTTTTGCACATGCTTTAAATGTCTTCAAATCAGTAACATTACTTTTTCCTATACCTGTACAGTGAACAAACAAATTAGCATAAAAGATATACCTGGTGGTATTGATTGGTCTTCTTTATGATATCTGACTTGTAGCACATGTCTGATCTAATTCTTTATATGAATTGCATTATCTGACAAGTTGATGTATATGTTTGATAAAATCATATGATGACTTTAAACATCCAGAGCGCTAACGGGACTGTCCCTAAATTTCTGCAGGTTCAACTGATGATAGGAGCCCAAAATGAAGGCTGAAGACTGGCATCAACAAAACAACCTTCTTGCTCAGGCAATGATGGATGTTTATTTTTATCATGTGTTCACATCATTTCTTTTTACCATTCAGATGTATAGCTTGCATGTCTACAATCGCTCAGTGTAGTTACTCCCACGGCTTGTGTGGGACACATTTAAACACTTCTTTTAAGCATAATCAGTTACTCTATCTTATGCACTTGATATATGTGTACTTCTTTTTTAGTCAATGCATAGAATAAAGTAACAGATATTGAATGTATGTTCAAAACATGACATAGAATAACAGTTCAATACAAATATCTTTCTTTCTTTCTTTCAAATCTGATTAACTGAATAATCAATCTAACTTATAACTCCTGAAAGATAAAACCATGTTAAAACAACTGTACTTGAATGATTGATACCTTGGCAACCTTATTCTCTTGTCATGATGACTCATCAGTCTTGATTAGACTGATGGGTTATCCTGTCATCTGAAGTCCATCTTTGTTCTGTTAAGATATCAACTGTTCAATAAATGCTTAACTTTAAAATTTTCTTTTATTCCTTTTGAATA
The DNA here is from genome assembly GCA_027924645.1 of Cunninghamia lanceolata. Taxonomy (NCBI): domain Eukaryota; kingdom Viridiplantae; phylum Streptophyta; class Pinopsida; order Cupressales; family Cupressaceae; genus Cunninghamia; species Cunninghamia lanceolata. The sequence continues at coordinate 8,493,260 of BSBN01000420.1, read as the reverse complement.
ACTGCACTTAGGTCAAACTAATTTTAGTGTGAACAAAAAATTAGTAATAGGAATATTAGATATATAACAGAAAAATAAATTATTACATGAAATAAATAATAACTTTTCATTTTAAATGTTTTTTTTTGTAGAACACGGGTCTTCCAGGAGATGAAGATGATCCTGATGATATAGATCCAGATTATATTGGTTCTTGTACAGATCACATGGCAGAGGATGATGATGATGCAAATACAGAAGACAACGAGGCCAATGACGATGATGATGACAACGATGATGATCATGATGATGATGATCACAATGGTGATGATGATGATGAGGCAGTTGCTAGTAGTAGCCAGTGACATTCATGATCATATAGATTGCATTATGGATCATTGTTGATATATCGTTATGATGCCTCTTTTCATGGTTACTATCATATGTATCATTTTCACGGCATGCAGTACTATATTATTGAGTTGTATCATTTTCACAAGTATCAATTTGACTTATATCATTTGGACATGTATCATCTTGACTTGTATCATTTTGAGTTACATAATTTATCATTTTTACTTATATCATTTGTACATGTATCAATTTGACTTATGTTGACTGTTGGACATGTATCATTTTGACATGTTATTGATCTACTGGCATATTTGACTTTCACTTGTTTTAGTTATATATGATGATGATCTTATCAGTATTGGCTTGTCAATTTATATATATTGAAAGTGGTCGATGATTTTTGGATAGATATTTATTACGTATGATGATTTTAATTTACTACTCAGGATGGATGTTGTAAAATTCAATTAAATTATAGATATTTGACTCACTTGTTTTAATTATAGATGATGACCATGTTATAATAATTATCTTGTTATTTTATAATAATTATCTTATTTTTTTATATAATTATCTTGTTAAATTGGAAGCAAAACCCAAAGAAACAAAGGAGGTCATAATGGAAGCAAAACTTGGAGTCAATTAGGAAGCCAAAAAAGAAGCTATTTTTGATGCCATACAAGAAGAAAAATACGAAGCACGACTGAGAGAAAAACTAGAAGCAAAAATGGGAGTAGACATGGAAGCAAAACTGGAAGCTAAATTGGTTGCCAAATCTGGTGCTAAATTGGAAGTGAAATTGGAAGCAAACCTGGAAGCAAAAATGGAAGCAAATCTGGAAGCAAAACCCGAAGCAAACTTGGAAGCAAAATCAGAAGCAAAACTGGAAGCAACATAAGAAGCCAAACTAGAAGCAAAATTGAAAGCCAAATCCAGTGCTAAATTGGAAGCAAATCTGGAAGCAAAATGGGAAGAAAAATTGGAAGGAAAAATTGAAGCAAAACCAAAAGCAAAACTGGAAGCAACACAAGAAGCAAAACCAGAAGAAAAATCGGAAGCCAAATTGGGTGTCAAATCTGGCACTAAATTGGAAGCAAATCTGGAAGCAAAATCGGAAGCAAAATGGGAAGTAAAATTGGAAGCAAAACCAGAAGCAAACCTGGAAGCAAAACCAGAAGCAAAACTAGAAGCAACACAAGAAGCAAAACTAGAAGCCAAATTGGAAGCCAATTTGGGTGCCAAATCCGGTGCTAAATTGGAAGCAAATATGGAAGCAACACTGGAAGCAAAACAAGAAGCAAACCTGGAAGAAAAACCAGAAGTAAAATTGGAAGCTAAATTGGGTGTCAAATTTGGTGCTAAATCTGGCACCAAATCTGGATATTGCTTTCCGATGCTAAATCTGGTGCTAAAGTCAGCTCTAAAGTCAATGCTAAATCTGGTGCCAAAGTAAGCATGCAAACTTGCATCAAGTTTTGCACTGGAAAAAGTGTCCAATTTCTGAGCTCAATTGCACTAAATTTTGGTGCTATTTTAGGTGCTAATTACCTGTTCTATTTTAGTGAACTCATACCCCATTTCGTTGAACTTCTCAATGTCCAAACGAGAGGTTGATGCAACGGTGGATGTAGCCATAATATCAACACAAGATCTGCAAAATAAACACAACCAAATCTCCCACTGCAGCTACAGCTTCCACACTACCACCCAAGAGTCAAAGCTAGATAGGCTCTGATACCAAATGTTAGAAATGAAAGCAACACTACTTTAATGGAAATCTGATTCGAATAAATTTCAGCAATTTTTAAGTGTGCATTAACAATGGAGATTGTAACAAAACATAAAACCCACTACAGAAAAGATGTCAAACATGAAGAACTCAACAATGACACGGTGTTTACGTGGAGAAAACCCTTGTAGGCAAAAAAATCCACCACAAAAGAGGCACAAGTTTGTATTAATCTCAACAAGATTGTAAAATACATCAACTACACAACTCTCTCCACAAGTATTCAATCTGACAACATTCTGGTAGCACCTCAGTACCTAAAATCTATATTGCAGCAACAAATACATAGAAAATACTTATAGAAATATTTTCCAACTCATCCTAGGAGTTCACCTTCTCTCTCCTAAGATTCTCCAACCTGTAAACATTAATTACCATCTTACAAGCATCTTACACTTGTCCAAAAATAGTCATGCAAAGGTTGGGGGCCCAAGACTAAATCTGGTCTCTTACAGCATCTTATGACATGTCATAACTATCATAGATTTCACAAAAGAGTATCTTTCCAAGATAGGAACCTTGGGCTAAATATAGAAAATATACAACTAACATATCCGTCATATGCATCATAGAATCTTAAAATCTTATGACAACTTGCAGCTGTCATAGATTCACTTACCAAACATTATGACAATTGTCATACATGCCAAAAATAGTATATTCTCCAAGGGAGAATGCCTACCCTCATTTACTTTGAGTTTTTACATTTGCCAATAGTAAAAGTCACTCTGTAATTACCTCTAGTTACTCTGAAATTACCCCTGCCAGTGAAACTAGTACATCTCCTCATGGATAATTACAAATTACATATAATAAATGGAATAAATACAATATTAGGATTTACAAGGTTAATGGCACCTTATCCCAACACCTTGATCTCCCACATAATATCATTCTAGGTCACCCATGGATACATACCATGCAGGTCATACCCTCAACATACCATCAATGCCTAAAGTTCCCATATAATGGTTCTAAAATAACTATCCATGGAGATCCTAGACCTTTCAAGTTTTGTAGGGCTATGCAAGGAAGATATCATAATTGAAACCAAGTTCCAAATAATGATGCAGTTCAACCATCTTCTTCCCATATTGATCCCTTGACTTTAACCCAATCTAGAACTAATTCTCCTATCCCCAAGATCAAGGTCCAATACAAAGACAAGGGATTTAGTGAATATAAACTACAGAAATCCTTTTGTGTAGGAAATCTTTTGCTTTCACCAAAATCTTATGGAAAACCACCTCTAGCACATTCAGTTCCCAAAGTTGTTATACAAGGTAAACCCACAACTTTCACTTGTTGGGGGGTTCTAGTTAAAGAGTCCATAGACAAAGCTATTTCCTCATGGTTATACAAAGAAAAGCAAGATCCAACAAAACTACCAATAGAGAAATATACTATAGGGCTTCGTATTTTTAAAAATATGGGATATAACGGTCAAGGTGGGCTTAGACTTCATGATAAGGGAACATTAGAACCTATAATTGTGAATAAGAGGTATAATCGAAAAGGGTTAGGGTATGGAAAGGAGGTACCTAAGTCCTCAGACATTGAGTATATCCTTGACAAAGTAGAGAAAGATTTTCTTGCAGTTAAGGGTTCTAACGAGGATACCATCAACAACTCCTTTATGCATCTCATAGAATTATTCCAAGAAACCTCCATTTTCATGATATCCTCCATCTCCCTTGTATCCAATTCCAAAACCCAAAGCCTTACACTCATTTATCCTAACCTTATCGATTGGGACCAACAACGTCCTATTCTCGACTTATTTCAACATGATGATGATATCACCAAATTCATGGGACTTTGAAATGGTATTCCACTAGGAGACCATAAAGTTGGTTTTATCATGGACCTAGACTCTACAACATACTTTGGTGAGAAGGCCAAATCCTCTAGTCATAAAAATGAACAAAATAAAGAAATAAAATCCCCTGGTGAAAACCACAATGTGGCATTATCGGATTCAAAAATAGTAAAAATAAAGGATGTATCCAAGGGTGAAAAACTATCTGAGGTATGTGAGGATGGAGGATATGACCTTCCTATGAACTCCAAATATAAAGAGAGATCTCCACTATTGGTTGAGAAGCCACATGAAATGAACTTAGGTACAACACAAAATCCTAAAAATAAATTTCTAGCAGCATCGCTTTCAGGACAAGAGAGAAAGGACTTCATGACTTTATTCTTGAAAAGAACTATAAATTTTGCTTGGTCTTACACAAACATGCCAGGATAGGATCCATCACTATTAGTACATCATTTAGTAGTCTTTCCTGATGCTAAACTAGTCAAATAAAATTTTAGAATGATGCATCCACAGATAGCATTGCTGGTGAAAGCAGAGCTACAAAAGATATCAGACATGGAATTCATTCATCCTATTGACTATCCAAAATGGATTTCCACTCTTGAAGTTGTTTCAAAAGTCATTGGGGGCATCTGAATTTGCATAGATTTTAGAGACTTAAATAAGGAATGTTCAAAAGATGATTTTCCATTACCCAACATAGCTATCATCATAGATTTGACAGCTGGGAATGAAATGCTTTCCTTAATGGATAGATTTTATGTATACAATGTTGGCAAGAGACACATTGTAGATTCATAAGTGTTGTCATTGATGGCAACAAAGTTCATCCCACCCATCCGCAGGACATGGTGTGCTCATACCAGAAGTCAGATTGAAGAGTGTTGTGGTCCGGTGACCAAGAACAGAGTATGCAACAAGGTCTGACAATCAGGTCCGGATATCTCAGAGGAAGTATCTATGTAAAGTGCAGACTTGGAAAAGTCAAGAGGAGTACCTTGACTGATAGATTCCAAGGATTGAGCCTTCGGTGATGAAAGAGTGAAGAGATATAAGCACCCAAGTATTGGGTTCTTGTTTGGCAGAGTAAATAGAAGAAGAACTGATCGACAGAGCATTAGATCTTAATCCGGATGAGATATTGATGGTGATCAAGCTTACTAAGGTATCATTCATGATTGGCCGACATGATTGATGACTTCTAGGAGCATCTCTTTGATACGCATCACTTGATAAGCAAGGATTCAGCCGACAGACCAAGAGTTTGGGAAAATAGTAAGTATTCTGGATGCTGACTAGAAAGTGGATGAAATCCTTGGTGTAGATATATATACCAAATTGATTTCGGTATGAAGGTGTGTGTGTGTGTTGAGGTGTGTGAAGAAAAGCAGAAGAGCAGTGTGGAAGTAGTAAGGTAGGTCTGATATGTGACAGGACAGCAGCACCAAAGAAGAGGAAGAATGAAGTGCAGCAGATCAATGTATTGAACCTAACCGGGACTGAACCTCAGCATATGTGGATGCTTCTCATCATTTCAAGTATCTAGTTTCCTTGTATAAACTATTGTAGGCAGTGAGCCTTTTGTGAGCAGTGTGCTCAGGCAGTGAGCCCTAATTGGCAAGTGCCATTTTGTATTATCTTTATCTTTTAACAGAAAATACAATCTTGGGTTAATCACCCCGTGGTTTTTTCCCTTAACAGGGTTTTCCATGTCAAAATCATTGTGTCATGTGTATTGATGTTATTTCCATTTCATGGTTATGTTTGCTTATATGATTTGATGTTGCATTAATTGTTAAGGAAGATCAGAAACTTGAAGTAATTAAGATAACTGATTCAAGCCCCCTCTCAGTTATTAACATACAATCAGATACTTATAGCACCAGAAGATCAACATAAGATAGATTTCACTTGTCCTTGGAGTACATGTTGTTGGAAAGTTATGCCTTTTGGTTAGAAAAATGTTGGAGCTACATATCAAAGAACAATGATAGTAATATTTCACAAGCTCTTTCATAGTATCATGAAGGATTATGTTGATGACCTACTGGGTAAATCAGTTACTAGATAAGGACATTTACAAGTTCTAGTGTAGATATTTGATAGATTAGAGAAGTACCAGGTCAAACTAAATCCAAATAAATGTGTATTTGGCGTTACTTCAGGGAACTGTTAGGATACATAGTTTGTCGTAGAGGTATTGAAGTTGATCCAACCAAAGTAAAATCTATAGTTGAGATGCCTCCACCAACTAATTTGAAAGAGTTAAGGAGCCTTCAAGGTAAACTTAAATCAATTAGGTGCTTCATTGCTCAACTTGCTGATAAATGTCAACCATTTTTACACTTATTATGAAAGGACATTTCATTCAGATGGGATAATAATTGTCACTGTGCCTTTGATCAATTAAAAGGTTATCTAGCTACACCTCTAATATTGATGCCTCCAGTGGTGGGAAAAACCTTGTTATTATATATCTCTACCACTTTAACTACATTCAGAGCCCTACTTGCACAACATAATGAGTTAGGGAAAGAACGAGCAATTTATCATATCAATCATATATTGGTTGGCTATGAGCTTAATTACACCCCAATGGAATGAGCATGTTTAGTTGTTGTTTTTGCCTCTCAAAATCTACGACATTACATGCTCAATCAACAAGCTAAGCTCATCTCAAAAGTTGACTCATTGAAATATCTATTGTCTAAAGCTGCTCTCATACATCATCTGGCTAACTAGGTTATGATCCTTAGTGAATTTGATATTGAGTATGTTGATTGAAAGCAAACCAATGGAATGACCATGTTTAGTTGTTGTTTTTGCCTCTCAAACTCTACGAGATTACATGCTCAATCAACAAGCTAAGATCATCTCAAAAGTTGACTCATTGAAATATATATTGTCTAAATCTGCTCTCATACATCATCTGGCTAACTAGGTTATGATCCTTAGTGAATTTGATATTGAATATGTTGATCGAAAGGCAATAAAAGGACAACTTATAGTAGATCAACTATAAAAAGCACCTATAACAGATACTCATCCTCTGATCTCTGACTTCCCAAATGAAGAGATATTCATTGTCACCATTGCTACTACATAGAAATTATACTTTGATGGTTCTTACACTCAACATGGTTAAGGAGTTGGAGTCCTTTTTATCACTCCAAAGTCATATCGGTTAGTTTTTCCTTGCACAAAAAACATTGCCAAATATGAAGCTCTCATTACAGGACTCTGCATGGTTGTAAAATGGCACATTAAGGATCTACATGTCTATGGTGATTCCCAATTGGTCATTCAATGGGTAACAGATGAGTATCAGACAAAGGATGATAAAGTGTTCCCATATAAAAGAATGGTTGAAGATTTTAAATAGCATTTCTCTAGGATATCTTTTGATCAAATTTCCAGGTTGAATAATAAAGCTACTAATGCCGTGCCAACAATTGGATTTCTTCTTGCTATGCCTAAAAATACTTAACACTATGAATTCTTGGTTGAACAACTATTGATTTCATCTTTCAATGTTCCACAAATTGAGTTTATATGTGAACTTGTTGGTCCCAATTCCCCTTGGTATCTAGGCATATATGATTATCTTCATGAAAATACCCTTCCTCTCAACCTAACTTGCACCCAAAAGAAAACCTTCATTTCGCCATTCTTCCCATTTTACCATTCTCAGTGATATGTTATATCGACGGAGTCTTGATGGTATCCTTCTTAGATGTATCAACTTAGAATAGGCTAACACTACTTTACGAGAGGTTCGTGAAGGTGTCTGTGGGGTACATTCCACCGGCCCAACACTTGCCAAGAAGTTGTTGCGTACAGGGTACTATTGGCCAACTATGGAACAAGATGCACAACAGTTTGCTAAGAAATGTCTTCAATGTCAGCAGCACGAAGATTTAATTCATGCACCAGCACAAGCATTATAGTCGATTACTACTCCATGGCCATTCTCATAGTGAGGGCTTGACCTCATAGGCAAAATCCATCCATCATCATCTAATGGCCATAAGTTCATTATCACTTCCACTGAGTATTTCATGAAGTGGGTAGAAGCCATTTCAATGACTTACATAATTGGTGTGAGGCCTACCCTTTCCACCTCTATTCATAAGACTATTTGCGGTACTATTGCTATTACTTTTATGTTGAAGGACGGTTGATCCTAGAATCTTGTTATTAAACCAAATTGATGTTTAAGAAAATAATTGTGCAATGATAGTTAGATGTTGTTTTTGTAGAATGTTTAGGTATGCATGCATTTATACTGCTTCGGCTATGATATCTGTTTGTGTTATTAACTTCGAGTTTGAGTGTGCAGGTAATACTAACGAAACCACATATATAGGAGATCATCCCATACCCTATGTTGTATCCCTTGTGAGCCGATCTAGTTCCATGAGGAACTAAGATCAACCTCGTGTTTGGAGAAATGTTGTTATGTTGTAATGGGTTAATGTTGCATGAGGTCAAGGGAATAAGGGCTAACTTCTGATTTACTTTTATTATGTTGTGAGAAATGTTGATTTGAATCTTGTATTAAACATTATTTCTTTTAGACCCTTTTCTTGTGTTTTTATTTGACTCTGGGAGTTCTAACTAGGTAAAAATCAACCATGGGTTATACCCCATGGGTCTAGGGACCTTGTTGACTAGGATAACCTTAGGTTAACCTCCATATGGTCACTTAAACTTCACAGTGAAGTTAAGTGACGAAATTTGAAGCATGGGGACAATGGGATGAGTGGAATCCACACTCAGGCCCACTTCCAAGTCATGGAACAACTCCATGATTCCCTAATAATGGAGTGGTTGTCTCCTTGTGCCTCCCTTTTGGTGGGTTTCCCTTATTAAGGGTGGTGTGTCTTCCACTCCCCTTTTTATTTATATTTTACTTATTGTATTTTATTTCTATATGTGGGCTTTAATGGAGGACCTCTTGAGTGGGGTTAATTGTTTTAAGACCACTAGGATAATGGATGAGTTGGGGGGATTAGTTGTTTAATGCCACTTGGGAAATAAGGAAAATGGAGGGAATTAGTTTAAAAGAGGAGAGGAAGGGGAGTGTAAGGGGGTTGGATTATTGTGGAAAGAAGGAGATCTTAGAGGAGGAGGCTAAGAGTGGAGCTCTTCATCAAATTTCATTCCATAATTGGGCTTTGGAAGGTTGGTGAACAAGACTACTCTCTTGTATGATCTGTGGCTTGATATGTATGTTTTGTTCTTGCTTGATGAATGAGTTTGCAAATGTCTTCTATGTGTTTTCTATTATTTTGGGGTTTGTGTTGGGTGTTGAAAGAGCTCCTTCTAGTTGGAAGGCAATGCTCATCTTGTATAGGGAAGGGAAGGTGTGAACCTCCTCGGGTGTCATCTTGTTTTCTTGATATATGAAATGCCTTGAGGGCATGTTGGTACTTTTGAGCCAAGAGGGCTTTAAGGCTTTGAGAGCCTATTGGGATATCCCTGGAAATTTGATTATTTGGAAGGCTTGAGGCCTTGAGAAAGAGTAATTTGTTGGCTTGAGGCCTTGTGATTAAATGTGTAAGGGATGACACCTTGAGTGAGGTAAGTCCACTTCCCTACCCTCCTTGAACTCACCTAAGATGAGTCTTGTATTGTGAGTAAAACCATGGGAGTGTGTGTGTTATTTGCCTTGATTGTTGTTACTCAATGTTGTGAAGAGTTTTGGTCTATTCTACCCTGGGTATGTGGATGGTCTCCCTAGCTCGGGGGTGACCCTCTTGTAGGTCTATGGTAGGGAGGAGAGCTAGTTGGTTGTTGTTTTCTTCTTTGTTTGATATGCAGGGTTTCTCTTGGAGCATGTAGAAAAGATTGAAGGAGTTTATCTTGTTTAGAGAAAATTTTCTTTCCCTTGTTGGAAAGAGAGCTTGGTCTTTTTAAAGTTTCATTCTGTAAGAGTTTTAGAGGAGAGTTCTTCTCTATTGAAATTGTTGTAAAAGTTATTATTTTGGGAGTGAAGAGAATATCCTCCCTTATTATGTTGTTAGTTGTGATTTTTATTATTTCACTAAATCTCTTGTGTTAGCATAAAGAAGTGGAAGTTATTTTATCCAAGGAATGGATTCGTCTATTCTTGCAAAAAATATATATATTTGTGAAAACTAGTTGTGGATGTATGCAAAGTTGTTAAGAACTATCCATTGTATTGTTTAGGGAATATGATACATTCATTAAATGTTATAAGAAGTAAATTTGTTTTTCTAGGAAAGAATTAAGATTTGAGTTGGTTGTGCAATAGAACTTCATCAAAACGTTTTACATTTCTGTTATATAGAATTTTGAGGTGAAGAAATTAATATTTAGTCAGTATTTATTCTTAACCAAAATTTCTTCTTTGTAATCCATTGGAAAGTACATGTGAAAGGATAATTACATTGAATAAATATTTATTTAATTTTATTTTTATTTTTGTTTTCTTTCAAGTAATGGTTAGATTTATAAACTGAGATATTGAAGAAAATGGTTAAATTGTATAGATCCTTTGACATGGTTATAAAAAATATATATATATATATAAAAAAAATATAACTAATCTTAGTTATATATAATTAAACTGAAAATCTTTGGGTTATACACATTTAGAATATTTTATGACAAAAATATATATATATACTTAGATTTATTTTTTATTTTTATAAAAAAAATATAATAAAAATATTTTTTTTTAAAATAATAATTACAAGGGTGGGGGTTTAACCCCCACCGAAAGTAACCATAGTGGTGTGGGGAGGGGCGGAGCCCCTCTCACACCCCCGTTCACCCCAGCCCTGCAGGCTATCCCCACACCCCCTTCCTGCGAATAGAACCCCTGCGGCCTGTCCTCTCCCCTCGCGGCCACTGCCTCCACCAACCTCCTTTCCCCGCCGCCCTCTGCGGCTTACACCATCCCTCCTCCACTGCCCTTCGTCCTCCGCCACCGCGGCCACCACAAACCCTGCCTCCGCCCACTTCCACACTTCTCTCCACTGCCCTCCATGCCCCTGCGCGGCCGTATCCCGCCTGCAACCACCAGCCACCGCTGTCCACAGCACCTCCTTCGGCCCTCCTCCTCCATCGCCATACCATTTCCGCTACCTGTCGCCTTCTCTACCCTGCTACCATATCAAACCACAACAAAAAAATCAAGGTTAGGGTTGTTTATATTCTTTGTTATGAGTTGGATATCATATTAATATTGTATTAAAACATGAGTGGAGAATGATTAAATTTGTAATAAAGCCATTATATATAAATATATGTATGTAGGTATATATATAAATATAAGTTTATATATATATATATATATATATATATATATATATATATATGTATATTTTGGTAATAGTGGGGTTACTTGTGGTATCCACTTAAGGGAAATTTAATTAATTTAAAGATATATATTTATATATCTATATATGTATATATATATATATAGATGTGATAGTTGTATTAATGGTGGAATCCATTACAAAAGAGGGATTTAATTATATATATATATATATATATATATATATATATATATATATATATATATATATATATATATATTTTTTCTTTTTTTAAATGTAGATGTAATAGATGTAATAGATGTAATTAGTTGCAAATTTTACTTTCAAAAGAAAAGAATTAAATTTGATATAATATATATTTATTCCTATTAAGTTATATTTATGGAAATGTTTATTTGGTATTATTAAATGCCTAACGAAATAATCAGAGTATTGAGCACAAAATTATCTTAGTAAATTAATTTAAGATAATAAATAAATAAGTAAACATATGAATGTGAAATTAATCGAATCAACTTGAAAGAGGAGGTAATCAATAATGAAATGAGAAAACCCATTAGGGTCAACCCGTTGTCCAGTAAATTAAACGCTGAATTTTAAAACCAACGTTAAAACATAGTAAACATCATCAAGCAACTAGTGAGTCCAACATAGTGAAGGCGCACGTAGGGTTATTATTCTGTTAATATCAATATCATTGACGACATAAACATATGCATTTGAGCACACTTACGTGTGCGAGAAGGGAATATAGAATTGTTAAGGAAAATTTTTGATAGTTCGTATCATGACCACATGACGCATGTGGACATGACATGCGTGTATGTGTGTTATGACCGCATGTCAAATGTGGGCATGACAATTGGTAAATAGATTGTTGAGTTCATCCTACATTATATCATTTGCCAGTATGGTATTCCCCTTTCTATTGTCACTGATAATGGTAGACCTTTCAAAAACCAAGAAGTCCACACTTTATGCACTCAGTTCCATATCCAACATTGTTTCTCTATCCTCTATTATCCATAAAGTAACGGCCAAGTCGAGGCTTCCAACAATACTATATTAAAAATCCTCAAGAAAATAGTTAATGAAGTTGGTCGTGATTGGCACCTGCAACTTAATCCTTCCTTATGGGCCTACCGTACAAGTACCCGCACACCCACCGGTGCTACCCCATATTCATTAGTTTATGGCACTGAAGCTATTTTGCCTATCGAGGTCAAGCTTCCTTCTCTTAAGGTTTCCTTGCAACACCTTATTGATGAAGAAGAATACAAAGTTGCTAGATCATATGAGTTAGAGTTACTCGACAAGAGGCATCTCACAACACTCAACCATCTTCAGCTTTATCAAAATTGTCTCCATCATAGTTATAACAAGAAGATCAAGGCTCAAACATTTGAGGTTGGTAATCTAGTCCTACAAGAAAATCAAAATAATTGGCAAGATCAAGACAAGAAAGGAAAATTTGAGCCTAATTGGTTAGGGCCTTTTGTTGTTATGTAACAGTCTATTGATCGGAAGCTTATCAACTCGCTACATCTGAAGGAGTACCTCTAGATGAACCCATCAACACAGTTCATCTTAAGAAGTTCTATGCCTCATCCTCAGAGTATCCCAAATAGAAAATACAAAAAAATACAAAAAAATTAGAAAAATACAAAAAAAATACAAAAATACAAAAAAATATAAAAAATACAAAAATACAAAAAAATTAGAAAAATACCAAAACAAAAGATACCAAAAAAATAATCCATCCAATGGTGAAAACTTGGCAAATAGGCACCTTGGGCAAGTACCATAGTGAAAACCTAGCAAACAGGTGCTCTGAGTAGATGTCAGCATCCACCATCTATTCGATTCTCATCCATATTTCCATCCATCCACCATAATAAACTCTTTGTCCTAATCATTTCCATCTACCCACCTATCATGGCTTGAACATTGTCAGTATTCATTGTTATCCATCACACTTCATCCCATAATAAAGTCCATCCATTCCACTCCATAATAATTCTACTACTTGACTGGGGGCATCTTTCCTTAACCTAGTTCTAGGATTGGATCCTTGGTGTCATGAGAGGAATTGTCATTTGCCACACACTTTCATAAACATTTTTCATCTAACACAACCCATAATAAAACTCAAACATTCACTTCATTCATCTATCACAATTTGTCCTATTGACCTATCACCCCAACTTGACTAACACAAGCAGAAAATCAAACTATGCATCTTTTAAAAGCTCACGTACTTCTCAAATTAGAAGCAAAAGACTACTTTTGAAGCAGTGCATTGTGACCCATACCACTTGCCTATTTTGCTAATCCATTATCCAAATCCAAAAGCCTTTAACGAATGTATCCTTCCTATAATAAGGCCTTATCCACTATGAGAACCCTCTTTGGTAAGAGATATGATGGTTTTGTCTTTGTTTTATCAGTTGGTCAATTTCTTTTAGTTTATCTTTTAGTTCCTTTCTAATACCTAATCAAGACTACCTTGATCTTTTTGTATCTTGGTATGTTACGATAAGTATGGACTGGGACATTGTCATTACTTTCATATGTTGTGTTTTTGGGATGTCTTTATTATCCTACGAGGGCTAATATTTATCTTGTATGTGTGGGAATAACATCTTGCATAAACAATATCCTTTGTATATAAGGTCATTCAAATACCTTTTGTTCATTAGGATCATTATACACTAAGACTATCCTCCATTCACATTTCCAACAAGGTTCTAGTATGTCTGGTATGAATAAAGACAAACCTTTTGTTTGCAGAGTCAACATCTTATACATTGGATACATCGTCACCTTAGTCTTATATACCCTTGTGCATAATATCCATATCCTATATCAAAATAAGGATTGATCTTGACATTTTATAAATCATAACCAAGGAAAAATCACTCCATCCATCCCCCCATATATCCTAATAAAAAATATATAGCTTTCACAGCTAGGGTCCAAGAGGCCCATAAACTCTGAACACCATCTAAACTTCTTTATGCTCACGGGCTTAGTCAATGCACTGCAACATTTGTCAAAGTCTTTACCTTTTCCAATTTCACCCTTCCATCTTTAACCATATCTCTCATAAAATGATACCACACATATATGTACTTGGTCCTCGCATGAAATGTCAGGTTCTTTGCCAAACAAATTGCACTCTATCACAATAAAGAGTAATTGCACCTTGTTTCAACCCAACATTTGAACATAATCTCTTAAGGAAAATGGATTCTTTATAGGTATGAGTTGCTACCATATACATAACATATGTAGTGGAAAAACTAACCATAGCCTATCACTTACTCATCCAACTTATTGCACAACCAAATAGAGTAAAAACATAAGCACTGGTAGATCTTCTGCTATCAATATCACCTACCCAGTCTAAGTCTACATAACCATGGATATCAAAATAATATTTATCTCCTATCAAATTACCATGATAACACAAGGACTGCTCTAAGGTATCCCACAAACATCTAAAGAATATCTTAACAACATCCTAATAAATTTGTCCAAGATTAGACATAAACCTTTTAAGAACTCCGACTGCTTAGGCAATGTCTAGTCTAGTATAGACCATAGCATACATAAATCTTCCAAATTCACTCTAGTAAGACACTTTGTTCATGTCTTCCATCTCTAAAGGAGATGTAAGACAATGTGTAATAGATAACTTTATTCCCAATGTCACAGGAACACACAATGGTCTACAATCCTACATGTTAAACCTCTATAAAATTGAATTGACATACTTACTCTGGCTAAGCCATAGATTTCTATTCTCTCTATCTCTTCTAATCTCCATCCCCATATTGTGTTTAGCTGCACCAAGATTTTTCATTTCAATCTTTACTAAAAGTTAAGATTTTAGTTCTGAGATCCAACCTTTCCCTTTGCCAATAAACAACATATCATCAACGTATAAAGCAATAACTAGGAAATAATAAACAACAAATTTAAAATAAACATAATGATTAGATTTAGAATTCTCAAATCCCAAACCCAACACATATGTATCAAACTTCTAGTACCACAAGCTAGGACTCTGTTTCAAGCCATACAAGGATTTCTTCAATTTACAAACCACATTTTCTTTACCTTTAACCACTAAGTACTCTAGTTGTGTCATATAAATATCCTCCTCCAAATCTCCATGAAGTAATGTTGTTTTCAAATCTATTTTCTTGGCCTCTAAGTTATAATTTTCAACAATAGATAACAAGAATCTAATGGATTGGTCTTTTTAAAGGCCACCATCTCTTCATCCATGGAAATTTTCCAAGACTCTACACCATTCATACCCAATGCCTCTTGTACAAATTTTGGTTCATCAATGTTAGTATCCAAAGAAAATATGCATCTCCAATCATCAAGTGAATACCTTTCTAGTGGTTGTCTACACCTTGTAGACCTTCAAACAAGTTGAGGTCGAGGTTCTTCTTCCTCTTCTAATGATTCTAAACTAGATGATCTATCCTCAACTTCTTGTCTATCTTGGGGTCTCAATTCAACTTTCTCAAGCAGAGAAGTAAGTTGAACCACATCTTTCTATTCAATTTTCTTTGGCTACAAGGTAATGAAAGAAGGCTTAGTTTCTCTAAAATTACACTTTGTTGTATATTACCTTTTGTGCAAGAGGATCCCAAAGCTTATATTCTTTCACACCATAACTATAATTGATGAAGATACATTTCACAACCTTTTTCTCCAACTTTGTTTGCCTCTCCCTATTGAGAAAGGTGTGTTATACACCTTGCATAATGTTTATAATGTAAAATATATAATATTTAATTGTGGTGCATCTTAGAGATGTGAACATTAGAATGGGTTAGGCATTCTTGGGGCCACTTGCAAGTTGTATGTAACATTAAGATAAATATTTAATGTGGGTTGCACATTGGAAAGATATTTTAATATTGGAAAAACTTAATACCAAAAAGTAAATAAGGGGGACATGGTTTAGTGAGATCATGGTTTTGAGGGACATGGTTATGTAATACCACTTGGTGGTTTTGGGAAAGCTTATTTCTATAAAAGAAAGAACATGAGTAGTTGGGTTGGCTTGCATAACATTTGGCTTATTGTCTAAGGTTGGATTGAGCATCTCTTGTAGGTTGCATATGTGAGGAGAGAAAGCATGGATTAGGATGTGTGGTTACATGATTCTCATTTGCTTGTTCACATGGAGTACAATTAGGGAGTTTGATGCTTCAGAAGTATTCATGGAGGCTTTGTAAGTGTATTATAATCTTTGTTCATGTGATAATACATTGAGTGTGGATGCTTTTGGAGGTTGGGTTTTTATCCTCATTAGGGTTTTCCCATGGTACATCTTGTGTCATCTTAATGGTATGTTTGTCTATTATTTTGCATAGTGGATTTTGAATACTTGTTTTCATATTTTTCTCTCATGGGGTTATGTGGAAATAGTTTATTATGGATGCAAAATTCATTTCATTTTGTATCAAAGCTTGGTTGTCAAGTTGTAGGATATATTCATGGTATTTGTAACCCTTTGTATGAGAAGATTCTTGTGCATAGTTGAATCTATGTCCTTGTAGGAAAATAATGAAGGTATTTTCAAGGTTATAGGTGTGTTTACAAACTTGGGTTGTTGCAGATCCATGTTTTGGAGATTTGGCAAATAGGTTTTCTATTTGGGCTCTTTCTATGAGGATTTTGGGGGTGAGATTTTTCTAGAGACCTCCTAGACAAAAAATAGACGTCACAATTGAATCCAAAAGGATAAATAAATTATGGATCCATATAAAACATGACTATGTTTAGGGTCAAAAATATTTGGCCATTTTTTATGCCCAAGGAGGAATCTTACATAATTTGTTTGTATAGTCGTGCAGAATCTGTACGGTGTGTAGTTGACAGTCACAAGTCTGCAAGTTGACATCTTTTTGGAATATTCTAGGAATATTATGCAACCATTGTATCATCCCAATTATGGAGTCCACAATTTTTAAAAAACCTGGGAAGGCATCCATTAGGCACGGACCCCTCCTTGTGGATAGCCTAGTACAGGGTTCAAAGTTGTTGGTACTATTAATGGAAATAGATATAGAGTACAACATGAACTAGTGATTGTTGAAGTATGTATAGCATATGTGGTTTGACTATCCCCAGTTGGTCAATGGTGTCCCGATTAACAGGGCCTTTTGCCCTTCGTTAGGATAACTAAGGCTTAAGCCACAGTGGGAATTCAACAAAGAAAAAAACCTTAAACCACATTTGATAAAGGTTTCAAGTCTGTCACCACCTAGGACCATCAAAGTGCCACTCTCACATCACTAACCAACCACCACACAACCACCTATGTTTAGTTTGGTTTGCCTAATGGAGGAGATTTTTCTAGGAGGCATAACTTTTGCCCTGCATGTCATTCTATGTACTACACTTTAGTATTGGTGGTTTTTCTAGATTTTTTGTTTTGGATAGAAAATACCAGTTGGGAGTTAGGTTTTCTCTAATTGATTCGACAAGTCATATCTTGTGCCCACAATGTCCAATTTTAGACTTCTTATAGATGATGGAGAGCATTTTCTGAGCACTTTGCAATGGATTAGATTCGGATATGTTGATATGTGTTTTCATCACTTATATTTCTATTTGAGCTATTTGTTGGTTTCTTTGACTGTGGTACTTAGTCAGTTTGTGGCAAATTGAATCTAGAGGTGATTTGGTGTTTGAGTCATGGAAAACTTACATGTTTATATTTGGTTATCTATGTTTGATATGGTTACCAATGTATGGTTGAATTTGTATGTTGCATTGTGATATCTATGAGTTATGCAGTATTGTAGGTTGTCTATACTTGGATATGGGTTGTTTATACCCATAGATATTTTAGTGTTTATGCAAATTTTATTTCGTTGGCCTAGTTTGATTACCTATTTCATTGGTTTGGTTGTCATTATGAGGCAGAGAGAGACGGTGTTACTTGATATAGTTATGTTATGGGACCTAGACTTGTTTACTATATGATACAAATGTGTGAGACTTAGTGGAAGTTTGATGCAGGTATATTGGGTGGTGATCATGTTTTTATGGAGGTTCCTTGTATGCTTGGAGATTTGGCATGACATGGTTGTTATGCAAATGCATTAATTATAGTGTTGGATTTATTCTTGGTTTATAGGTGGTGGTTTATCTTCTTAATTTGGAGATCGTGGTTTTAATATACCCTTTGGGAGATCTTGATGTTGTGGTTGAGTTATTTGATTGTGTTAGGGCCATGGATGATCTTTAGTTAGGATATGGTTATCATGATGTCATGTGTATCTCAGTATCACAGTTTAGTGGGAGCTTTGGTAGTGATGTGGATTCATCACTTGATGATGGATGATCTTCTATAGTGGTTATTGGTGTCATGGAGGAGCTCTTGGATCTTGTTTCTTATATGTAGTGATAGTTCTTTGATATCTTGAGTTCTATTGATAGGAGATGCTTATCTTTATCTGATTTAAAGATGTTGACATCTTGGTAGCATGGAGGAATCTTGGACTTTGGTTGAGTTGTCATTTTATGATTTATCAATTTGACAAATGATTCTTGTTTACAGGATGGATGTTATTGTTCCATAGTGGACTCTAGATTATGCATTAGATTTTTTGCATGATACATGTGCTCTTGGTAGCAAATATGTACATTTGAGACATATAATCTTCCTTTGAGGAGATGTAGATCATGACATCATAGTGATTTCTTGATTATGCATTTGGAGCTTTGGCAGTGATTTGTGATAATCTAATTGGTGAGTGGTGTGATCATTTTTTTTGTAAGCATTTTATTATTGCGGTGTTTCTTTGGAGTTTAATTGGCATGATATGATTGGTTGTACACCTATTTCATATTTGGGTGAGGCTAGAGATCTCTTGTTTCTTGGAGACCATGTGTTGAGATGGTTACTCTTTGATGAGGTTTTAGCAGGAAGACCAAGAAGCCTACACCTAGGTTGGATGTGAGTTCAACATGGAAATGTTGATGAGATTGTTTTTGGAGAGAATCATTATGGCTTGATGTATCCTAGAGGAGCAATTTCATTCCCCACTAATTGGTCCTCTCGGCGGTGAATGATCCGATAGGAATTGCCCAACTATTTTTTCAAATGCATTATTTCTTCATGTCTTGTCTTCTCATGTATGCTTGAGTATTGAGATATGGATGTTAGTTCTAGAGGACCTATTTGAGGAGTAGATGCATGGTTATGATTTGTTATCTCCTTATTTTTGGATCTTAAGTTGTTTTGAGGTCAATGTGTTTTGAAGAGAAAAAGGAGATGGTTAGTGGCTTTGGGCATATTGAGGGAATGGAGGTTTTGTTTGATCTTCCTTTGGTTTGAGAGGCTTACATCCTAACTAGTTATTGATTTATGGTGTGTTTGACCTTGGTGTTGAATGCCTAGATGTTGAAGAGGTTTCTTGATTTAGAGTTTAAGGAATGAGATTTTACTTTTTCATAGCTATAGCACATTGGTGTTGGTAGAAGGACATGGTCTTGATTTGCAGGTTCTCTCTTGTTGGTCTAATGCTTCTTCATGGACGTTCATGTTCACATGACATTAGAATTGGTTTTTCTATCTTCTATGATGTGGAGAACTTGGGAGAGATATGGACATGTGGTGAGAGAGTTATGTTGTAGTTGTTTTAGTTTGTAAGTTTTGCATATCAATGTGTGTGTTCTTCGACACTATGTGATAGAGGATTTAGCCACATCCTCTATTTGAGTGCTATTGGTGGATTTTTGGATGCCTTGATTGATTTGATATTTGACATTACCCATGCAGTAGGAGTTATAACATGTCCTTTATTGTACATTCTCATTATACTGTAGTGTTGAGGGTCTTGAGGTTTTCTATCACATGTTTATGTGTTGTTACCTTGGAGGACTTCTTTATGTAGGATAGTGTATATACAGGGACTTGTGATTATTGTGGATTGGGTTGTATATTTTAATGGAATAAGGTATATTTGTTATGATTAGTGTACCTTGGATTAGAGGTATGGTTAGTTGGATGTGTTAGCAACTAGTTGTGGTTTCTATTCTAGCTATAGTGATTAATTCTTGGTAGCTACTTATTTGTTACCATTAGATTTGGTGTTTGTGTTTGGATATCAGTTGAAGCAAGATTCTTGCTTCTTTGTGATAGTTTAGTGTGGCATCTCTTGGGATTGTGCATTGGCATGGTGGAGGATGAGAGGATTCTTGTTTGAGATGGTGGTGGTTTCTATTCTAGCTATAGTGATTAATTCTTGGTAGCTACTTAGGTCTATTTGTTACCATTAGATTTGGTGTTTGTGTTTGGATATCAGTTGAAGCAAGAATTTTTCTTCTTTGTGATAGTTTAGTGTGGAATCTCTTGGGATTGTGCATTGGCATGGTGGAGGATGAGAGGATTCTTGTTTGAGATGGTGGTCACCTTGGTTATTATTGCAAGTATCTTGATGGAGCACATGGATGTTTACATGGTACATGTTGGGTACATGGATCATTTCCTTGATGTTTGAGTTTACTTATGACCCCTTATGTAATGTATACAACAAGTGGGAGAATATTGTGAAAGGTGTGTTATACACCTTGCATAATGCTTATAATGTAAAAATTAATATTTAATTGTGGTGCATCTTAGATATGTGAATATCACAATGGGTTAGGCATTCTTGGTGCCACTTGCAAGTTGTATGTAACATTGGGATAAATATATAATATGGTTTGCACATTGGGAAAACTTAGTGCCAAAAAGAAAATAAGGGGGACATGGTTTCATGAGCTTATGGTTTTGAGGGACATGGCTATGTAATACCCCACTTGGTAATTTTGTGCAAGATTATTTCTATAAAAGCAAGCACATGAGTAGTTGGATGAGGTTGTCTTGCATAACCTTTGGTTTGTTGGCTAAGGTTGGATTGAGTATCTCTTGTAGGTTACATATGTGAGGAGAGAAAGCATGGATTGGGATGTTGGTTTACATGATTCTCATTTGCTTGTTCACATTGAGTGCAATTAGGGAGCTTGATGTTTTAGAAGTATTCATGGAGACTTTTTAAGTGTTACTATTGTAATCTTTGTCCAAATATAATACATTGAGTGTGGATGCTTTTGGAGGCTAGGTTTTCTTCCCTCATGAGGGTTTTCCCAGGATACATCTTGTGTCATCTTGATTGTATGTTTGTCTATTCTTTTGCATTGTGGATTCTAAATACTTGTTTGCATATTTTTCTCTCATGGGGTTATGTGGAAATAGTTTATTATGTCACTCCTTTGGCACATGTGCATATGCTTCAAAACCAAAAACTCTAATATGTCTCAATGAAGCCTTGTGACCTGACTATGCCTCCATCATCAGTTTATCAACAAGAGCTAATGTAGGAGATCTATTAATTAGGTAGCAAGTATTGTCTAAAACTTTAGCCCAAAACTTGTGTTCTAGACCATCACCACTAAGCATACTCCTAGCCTTCTCCATTGGTGTCTTATTCATTATTTTTGCAACTCCATTATGTTGAGGAGAATACAAAGTTGTCTTTTGTCTCTATACACCACAATCTTTATAGAGTCTATCAAAATTAGTAGAGAAATACTCACCACCATTTTTAGTTCTTAAATATTTTATTTTCTTTCTAGTCTGCAAATCTACCATTGCTTTAAATTATTTAAATTGACTATAAACTTTAGATTTATTCTTTAGAAAATAAACCCATGTCCTTTTTCTATAATCATCAATAAATGAAGCATAATAAATACACTTTGAAATTAAAGGAACATCAAGAAGACCATGTTGGTTTTTCTTCTAAATCAGCATTAGGGTTTGCCACTTCTAATGCACAGGCAGATTCAGCCAACTGAATACAGGAGGTTGCGTGAGCTCCTCCCCTTCACTTCTGGTTCTGCCACACCAAGGGGGGTGTCCCTATTTGATAAAAGTATAACCTTGACTAGCTCAATGACAGAAGGATTTAACTTGACAGCAACAGGCAGAATACTCTCATGTATGGACCAAGATTTGTGTAACAAATCACAAGGTTGGCAACATTCTTGGACATGATGTCTGGTTGGGTATGAGAGCATGCAGGGATCCTAATCCTACTCCTACAACTAACAGGTGGAAGGATGAAATGGTTTGATTTGATTTTTGGATGCAAAGCTGGACATGGTATATAACCTCAACACAGAGCTAGATTGGTGCCTATCCAGGGCTTGGAGTCGGTAGACATACACCTGTGAATGATCAGCATGAAGAACTAAAACTAGATTTCAGGGGGATATACATGATATCTGCCTTACAGATATCTCCCAATACAGAGTGTTAAGCTGTCTATACTTATGGCATCCCTATTGCAGTATACCCTTCCCAATATTCAATCTGAAAATAGTTTAATCTACCCCTTGAGCAGAAGTTAAAAGATTAAACATTCAACACAGGAATTCTATGTTCTAGAATCTCAGACATTCCTTGAATGCCTGGACTCAGAAGAAAGATACATGCAAAACTGGAGATAGAATCAGCATAACACATGCAAACATAGCATTATTCATATAAAATTGACCATGAAATCAGTGGATTCATGCACAAACATACAACAGAAGATACATAAACTCGCAAGTTTTGCTGCACAGAGCAACCAAAACCAGTTGTATCTTATTACAGAGCCAAAATGTCTAGTTTTCAACAACCAAAACAATGGTAACACAGTCTGCCTATATCGGCCAGAAAGTGTACCCACAGCAATTAATTAAATGATTGACCAAAAATCCCGCCAGATACATCCATCAGAAAGAATGGCGCTCAGAAGTTATTGCTGCATCAGACAGAAAGGACCTCGAGCTTCGCGTCGCCATCTGGAAGTCCTCATGCCCAAAAATTGGGCAACCTGATTATGTGTACCATTTCTCTCACCCCTGCTACAGTCGCCATTGATGGCCCAACAACCTGCATTTCACTTGGAAACTGTCACAGCGTTCAAAATGAAGCCTCCCGCCAAAATGCGCTTCACCGCAGGTTCAAATTATGCAGGGAGATTAATCCCACATTGGTGCCGCGGAGACTCCTTCAGCAGTTTATAAACGGGGCCACAAAGCATCAAGCGCTTTTGCCACGCTCGACACACGCCTCTCAGCCCAAATCCTATCACCCAGACCTAGGCCATCGGCTCACCCCACAAATCTCTCATCGATCTCAATTGTCTCGCCGACTGCTACACTACACTCCCCCATCGGCAAGAACAATCCCGTCGGCAAACCTCAAAAAACTCTGGCCGAAAAGCAACCTCACGCCGATGACTCCTCATCAGCCAAACTCCTTACATCGGCGGCCCAAAAATTTGCTTCGCCGATAGCCAAACACACGCCAATGGACATCCATCAGCCAGACCAAAACAATCAGAGCACTCAAGAAATCTTTCGCTGATGAAGCCAATCACTCCTATAAGACCAACAACATAAAGCTTTGAACCATTGATCCGGTTTAAGCGGATGGTTCAAAGGAGAGGTTCAACCGAGAAGTTCAACGCTGAAACCAACTCAGTCAGCAACAAAAAAGCAACCCCGCGAACCCATTGAAACCGGTTCAATGGCGAGGTTCAATATTGAGGTACGCCGGCGAGGTTCAAACCTCCACAACAATACTCCATCGGCAAAACACTTCGGCCAAGACCAAAAAACTTGAAGCATCGAACTATTGAACCTTGAACCGGTTTAAAGGGTTCAAGCGGGAGGTTCAACGATACAAGATTTGCGCAAGGCAAATGCATAATATGATCCGTTAGAAGAAAAATGAACCCCGAACCGCTAAACCATTAAACTTAGAGAAAAAGGGTTCAAGTTCAAACCGAAATGTCGAAGACACAAAAACGAACTCATGCCGATGGAGAAAACATGAAGACCACCTCCTCAAGAACGATGATGCGGATGCTGCAAAACACTGAAGGGGTGCCAAAGCTTAGAACCTTTTTTGGATTTTTTGGGAAGGTGCCTGCATGAAAAATTGCTCAGAAACTGACAGTCAATTCAGGCACCAACAGACCAAACACATCAAAATGAATAAGATTCAAAATCCCACAAGATTTATGAGAATTCAACTAAAACTGAATGCAGTTTGTTTTCCATAAACATAGTGCTCACAAAAATTCAAATTCAAGATTACAATTAGTAAGACCTTCAACAAGGTTCTTATTTTTCAAGGTTCTTAGACCCTTTTCTCCTATGTGACCTAAACTTTGGTGCCATAACATAGTCTTCTCTCCATGTAATTTTTTATTCAGGAGAAAGAGC
The DNA here is from genome assembly GCA_027924645.1 of Cunninghamia lanceolata. Lineage (NCBI taxonomy): Eukaryota > Viridiplantae > Streptophyta > Pinopsida > Cupressales > Cupressaceae > Cunninghamia > Cunninghamia lanceolata. Next base: position 8,468,704 of record BSBN01000420.1, on the reverse strand, counting down.
ACCCTTAGGTACTATTACCGAAAAACATTTCGGCTTTAGTGTTCCTTAATTAAGTGTTTGTTTACTTCATTATGTCACCTTCAAATTTTGGCTAAGTCCTTAAGTTCCCCTTTCTTTGTTAGTGTTATTGCCCATTCATGAACTTTATCGACGATTTTGTCTTTTCTAGAACCTACCGATAAAGTGGTCTTTCCTTTTTCCTTGGGTGTCACTTTGTTTCCCATTGGCCATTTTTGTCGATTGTTAACTTAAGCCTTTTCAAAACCCTTTGGTCGACAAGTTTTACATTTTATGAACCTAGCGACTTCTGATGTTCCTACTTTGTAAAGTATGTCTTTTGCCATTCGATAGAAAGCTAAAAAAGCAAATGTATCAACGAATATCTTAAGTTTTGAACTTGCTCCTTTGTCCTATAATATGTTTCAACATTCTCACTATTGTTGATTCGGAAACCCTTCGACTGAAGACTCATCATTAAGGGAAAGTTTGTTTACATTGCTAATTTTTCAAGTTTTCCAATTCATCTGCTCACTCGTTTATTTTTAAAAAAGTTTATCCTCACCGATGGGCATGGAAATTAAGGCACTGTACAACATCATTATTAGCAGGAGTAATTTCACATGCATGAAAAACCTTATCACATTCAAAATCCTTGAAGCTTATTTATGAAATTTGGCCTCACCATGAATGCTAGAATATATGGGATTTATTAATGCATTACACAAATTATAATTGTAAAGTTTTTCATTCACAAAAGTAGCTGCATAAAGCATCTAAGTTTCCAACCTTTAGGAGTTTGAAGAAAGTTGGCTTGACAACACTTTAGTCAGTTCATAGTTGCAGGGTAACATGTTGCCAATATGTGTTGTAATTGATGTCAACTCAATATGTGTCAACTTGAGGTCAGGTTTGTATAGATCTTTTGTATAAGAGGTTGAAGAGGCTAAGGTGGATATTGGAAGATTTTTGACAGATGTTTTGGCTCAGTTAGAGACGTAAGGTCAGCATGTTTAAGGCAAGTCAGTCCCGAAAACCTGGAAAATGAAGGAAAACTATCTAAGTATGAGAAAGAATGATGATCAACCTGATGTCTAAGTGTGATGCGGAGGTGAGTACACTCATTCTAATATGTTTCTAGTATCCCTACACTGATATCTTACCAATTTGGTGTACCACACTTAGAGAAAAGTTACAAAAGTTTTGCTAAGGCATTTTCAGTGTATACCCTAAGGCAGAGTCATAGTATTTTGGTCTGCATTCCTTTGTAGAGCAAGATTTAGTCTTGCAGTTTAGAAGATAATTTAATTATCTTATTAATGTTTTATATCCAAGAGCTTAAGTCTTTATACCCTTGGCAGTGAACGTTATAAGTGAAAAAGTTTTTGGTTAGTGCTTTGACAGAGCAAAATAATAATGAAGACCTATTGGAATGCTTCGCATTCCTCTAGAAGTAAATATGTGTTCATACAGTTTTGAGGTCATGCTTAGAGATGTATAATGTATGCTTCATTGCAGTATTAAGTGGTTTAGTGGTCCACAATTTTAGTCTTCAAAATGACAAAAGTGTTCAAGACAGTTTGAGTTATATGATTGTTGATTATAGTACAACTAAGTTAAATGTCTATGAATTCCTTTAGAAGTAACAGATGTGGTTGTGTGGTTCTAGAGACATTTTCATAATGATGCATAAGTTTATTCATAAGACTTCTAGATGTTTTGGTGGTCTGTAATGTAATATCCTAAGTTGTGATATGTTACAGTCAGTCTCGAATGCTTTGTTTTCATCAATTCAACATGTTTCTTCTTTTGTGGATGCACATAATGATTAGATACTTCAGGTGAATGGTGTAAGGATAGTGTTGATAAGGTACATTTCTCATATCTTGGTTTGCATGATGTTTTTGGTGTCTCCCCGGTGATGCAAAGATGCACAGATAGCAGTGTTTGAATTGTTTGGGTCGACAGTCTAGTTTCTTTCATGTGCAGTTGATCCTGATCAATTGGATTGGTCTTGAAGGATGTGTTATGATGTATTTGATGCTATTATGCAATGTGAAGTGATTTGCAACTCATAATGTACTTGTTTTGAGCTGACCTATACAGTAGCACATGTTTCATCTAAAGGTCCTTTTTGGTGCCAACCTTATTAATGTTTTGAGTTATTGCAGATGGTATATATAGAAGAACAAATTCATTTGTGAAGTGTTTGAATGTGTGAGAGATGAATATCAAGAATGAAGTGTGCAAAGTTAGTATGATGGAGTAGTTGTGTAGAAAAAGGGGACTGTAACATCAACATAAGTCAGATGCTTCTTTCACAATAGTTCAAGTGTATGTTTTCATGGTAATTCTCATGTATCCTGCTACTAGACAGTGATTCTCTTTAGCAGGTCTTTATATCTTGCCTAAAGTTGTAGCCTTAGTCTACAAGTCTAGCAGGGAGTAGTATCTTCCTTGGGTTGTGGTCCTAAAACAAAGTCAATAGGGAGTAGTAGCTTCCTTGGGTTGTAGCCCTAAAACAAAGTTGTAAACTTTTATAGCAGTGACCTTATTATATTGTGAGTTAATCCTCACTGTGGTTTTTCTCCCATTGGGTTTTCCACGTAAAAATCCTGGTGTTATTGTTTTGATTAATGTGTTGCATGCTTTACTTTCTATTCTCTAAGTAATTTGATTTGATCTACAAATGAAGTAGTTAAATTTTTGCATATGCTGATTCACCCCCCTCTCAGCATCTCGGTGTGTTCAACAATTGGTATTAGGGCCAAGTACCTTTGAGAAGCCTAACAAGTTGAGCTAGATCCTACAATTGAACACATGGAATTTGAAGCTATGTTTAATGATGTGTTTACTCTAGAACCAGATCTAGAAGCAATGGAACTTGAAGGTTGGGACCTCAACCTAGATGAAGTAGACTGATGCAGAGTGAAACGCAACGAAAGCTAACTAACAGGAAGGAGGAGCCAATAATACAAACTGCATGATAAAAATCCCTATCGGCTCAGCATCATCATCATATTTCCTGTAAACACCAACAGCATCATCATATTTCGGACGATCACAATTATCCTCCTGCCGACTACTGTTCACCTCCTCCGTCTATCGCCTATCATCATCATCATGATACTCAACGGGCGCAAACATCCTCCTGTTGCACTGTTCATCGAGCGCCAAATACAAGCAACAGCATCATGATATGACTTATCCGGTTCTCTCGAAACCTCCTGATGATGTTTCACAACTTTCTGCCTACGCCGATACCTAACCACTTAGCGACAACAGGATCAACATGCATAGGGGGATATCTCAATATCCTGATGACGATGACGTCATATGCGGATGACGATGACGTCACACAATATCCTGATGACCTCTTCAACACTTAGCCAAAAAAACCGAACTTTCACTCCCGCATCTATTAGCGATATGCGGATGATGGGCACTCACAGAAGATGATCCTGACGGCGATATATACACTGAGTATATATCTGACTTACAACATCCTGATGTACTTGCAACATGTAAACTTCAACAGTTTCATAACCCGATCTTCACCTTATGCCGATGTACTCTTCTTCAGCAACTCCTGACAATGATCACCCCGACGCACATTCACTTCATGCACTCAACTGCATCATGTTCATCTTCACTTATCCGGATGACGACGTCCAAAGTGACTGCAAGATATAAACCGAAATATCCTGATGAAGCCGTTTTGACGAACTCCCAACCTTAGCGAAATCTCACTTCGCCGATCCTCCAGGGATGACCCGATCCACTCTCAGGGTGATCTTCCAATTCAAACTTATCAACTCGACCTAGCACATACCCATGCTAGGGTCTTCAACATCTGTCGACCGCGATCCTGCACACCTGCATGCAAACAGAAAACAAACTACCTCCTAATCTACTGTACACAACCATTCCACCGATTCGACGAATCAACCGGTGGAATGGATCAGCGAATCCATATAACCACCAAAACAGCAAATCGATCACAATGGAGGGCAAACAGAAAATGAACACAAACAGGATCTTTATTGATTTCAAAAGATGCAATTACAATGCTCAATCTCTCTCTGCAATCTGACTTCTCAATGCGATACAATACTATGATCGATGATATCTCTATCTGTATGCAATATCAACCGATCCTCATGCTTAAATAGATTTTCCTACGAGTACTACTGACCCGACTCCAAGCGGCTGGGAACTCTCCAGGCGGCTGGGAGATCCAACCGATCCTACAGCATGACAGTTGTTCTAACAAACTAACTAAAAATAGTAAAAGCATGGTCAGCGTGATCTTATCATGATCAACATGACCTTATTACATGCATTTGGTCTTAACAGACCTTCTTGAAAACATTAACAAGACCTATAACAAACTAACTGCCTCATGAAGGCCAGCTGTCAGGTAGGTGCTCCTGCACCATACTCCCCAATAGAAAAGAACTCATGTCCCATGAGTTTAGTATGTGGAAGTCCTCCACCTCTACACTTTGCCTGTGCAATGTTCTGCCCTGTTCCAGCTTTCTCTGCTGCTGTCTCTTGGCTGCTCCAAGACTTCTGAACTGTAACTTGCTTTCTGGCAAGTAAATCCTCATGCCTGTCAATGTAGGCTTTTCTCTCACATACATTGTGTTTGTCAGGTTGTCTGACCAGAACCTCTGTCTGAACTGCCTCTTGAACTGTTGCAATGTTCAACTCTATCTTTCTTTCAACTCTTATAGGACAAACAATAGTCCCAACTATGACAACATCCTTGTCATTCCTCTCAACTGGTTGCTGTTTACCATCCTGTTTCTGAACCTGCTGCTGACCTCTGTCAGTCACAACTGAAACTTTCTTCAGCTTGTTGTCTTTAACAACTCCTTTCCCTGCAGTGTTCACAACTGCCTGCATGCCTGCTCCTATAGGCTTCTGCACAAATTCCTTCTTTCCCATTAAAATGACTTGGGCTGCCCTCTGTACTGCAGCATTTGCCTGCAATGGCATCAACTTAATAGTCTTCCCATCTTTCTGGATGGTGTAGGTATTAGCATACCCATCATACAGTACCCTTCTATCAAATTGCCATGGTCTACCCAACAGTAGGTGACAACATTCCATGGGCAAAATATCACACAAAATTCTATCCTGATATGCTCCAATCTGAAAATCCACATATGCCTGTTCAGAGACAAAAAGTGAATGACTATCACTCACCCAAGATGCCTTGTAAGGGTGTGGATGTGGAATCCTTTCCAAATTCAGTTTATCCACCATCTCCTGAGATACCATGTTGTCTGTTGAACCAGTATCAATGACAACCTTACATACTTTACCTTTACTCTTGCATGTGGTCTTGAAAAGAGCTCTTCTTTGTGGGGATTCTTTGTCAGGTACCTTCATGGTAGTCACTGTTTTTCTCATCAGCAGAGATTCTCCACTTTCTGGGTATCCACAATTATCAGCCTCCTTATCCTTTTGATAAGTGTTTGGACTCTGCACACTTTTCTCTTCTTTCTCTTCTTGCACAAGTTGTACTCTCTTGTCACTCGTTCTATCATTTCTGGATGATGAACCTTTGTTTTCTGGACATTTGAAGGATGGATGACCAAACTCACCACAGGTGTAACATTTTCCTGAAAATGTAGTAGAACCTCTACCACCTCCAAATCTTCCTTTATTACCTTTCCATCCACCTTTGAAATCAGACTGTCCCTGTCCTTTACCAGTGTCTTCTTGACTCTCATTAGTTTGCCTTGTTCTATGGGCTGATCCTCTTCCTCTATTGTTTTGTTCTTGTTTTCTCTTTAACTTCTCTTCCACTTTCAATGCCAACTGGAAACATTTCTGGACTGTATCTGGATTATGCAAACTTAAATCATCCTGAATATTAAACCTCAATCCATTAAGGTATCTGGCTACCTTCTCTTCTTCACTCTCCTTTACCTTTGTCTTCATACAGAGTTTCATGAATTCTTCTGTATATGAGCTGACATCTAGCTCCTTCTGCTTCAGGTTTTGCTTCCTCTTGTGTAATTGGATACTGTAATCCAATGGGATATAAGCTTCTTTTACTAATGCCATCATCTTCTTCCATGTGGCAACTCTACGTTTTCCTTCTTGTACTCTATCATCTTGAACAAAATTCCACCATGTCAAGGCAGCTTCTTTCATCTTTGACTGTGCTATCTTCACTCTCTGTTGTTCTGGTATCTCCTCTGTTACAAAGAAATTGTTCAAACAGTCTATCCACTCCATCACTGAATCAGGGTCCATCTTACCTGTAAACACTGGCAAATCCAGTTTCACATCCATGGTTCTCCTCTCCATGGCCTTGAGGGCGTTCAACAGTGGTCTCTGGTCTGCAGGAACGACCTCCTCGCTCCAATTAGGGATCTCTTCTTCTTCCCTATCTTCTTCTTTACCAGAACCTACTCTGCTCCTCAATTTTGCTATCTCATCTTTCAATTCCTGATTCTGAGCCTTCACGGCCTTGCTTTCTGCAATCTGTTTCTTCACCAGAACTGCCAACTCAGCGTTGGTCATCCTTGCTGGAACCTCTGATGTTCCTTCTTCGTCTGACATCCTGCTTATCTTTTCCAGAAGATCCTAACCTTTGCTCTGATACCACTATGATGCAGAGTGAAACGCAACGAAAGCTAACTAACAGGAAGGAGGAGCCAATAATACAAACTGCATGATAAAAATCCCTATCGGCTCAGCATCATCATCATATTTCCTGTAAACACCAACAGCATCATCATATTTTGGACGATCACAATTATCCTCCTGCCGACTACTGTTCACCTCCTCCGTCTGTCGCCTATCATCATCATCATGATACTCAACGGGCGCAAACATCCTCCTGTTGCACTGTTCATCGGGCGCCAAATACAAGCAACAGCATCATGATATGACTTATCCGGTTCTCTCGAAACCTCCTGATGATGTTTCACAACTTTCTGCCTACGCCGATACCTAACCACCTAGCGACAACAGGATCAACATGCATAGGGGGATATCTCAATATCCTGATGACGATGACGTCATATGCGGATGACAATGACGTCACACAATATCCTGATGACCTCTTCAACACTTAGCCAAAAAAACTGAACTTTCACTCCCGCATCTGTTAGCGATATGCGGATGATGGGCACTCACAGAAGATGATCCTGACGGCGATATATACACTGAGTATATATCTGACTTACAACATCCTGATGTACTTGCAACATGTAAACTTCAACAGTTTCATAACCCGATCTTCACCTTATGCCGATGTACTCTTCTTCGGCAACTCCTGACGATGATCACCCCGACGCACATTCACTTCATGCACTCAACTGCATCATGTTCATCTTCACTTATCCGGATGACGACGTCCAAAGTGACTGCAGGATATAAACTGAAATATCCTGATGAAGCCGTTTTGACGAACTCCCAACCTTAGCGAAATCTCACTTCGCCGATCCTCTAGGGATGACCCGATCCACTCTCAGGGTGATCTTCCAATTCAAACTTATCAACTCGACCTAGCACATACCCATGCTAGGGTCTTCAACATCTGTCGACCGCGATCCTGCACACCTGCATGCAAACAGAAAACAAACTACCTCCTAATCTACTGTACACAACCATTCCACCGATTCGACGAATCAACCGGTGGAATGGATCAGCGAATCCATATAACCACCAAAACAGCAAATCGATCACAATGGAGGGCAAACAGAAAATGAACACAAACAGGATCTTTATTGATTTCAAAAGATGCAATTACAATGCTCAATCTCTCTCTGCAATCTGACTTCTCAATGCGATACAATACTATGATCGATGATATCTCTATCTGTATGCAATATCAACCGATCCTCATGCTTAAATAGATTTTCCTACGAGTACTACTGACCCGACTCCAAGCGGCTGGGAACTCTCCAGGCGGCTGGGAGATCCAATCGATCCTACAGCATGACAGCTGTTCTAACAAACTAACTAAAAATAGTAAAAGCATGGTCAGCGTGATCTTATCATGATCAACATGACCTTATTACATGCATTTGGTCTTAACAGACCTTCTTGAAAACATTAACAAGACCTATAACAAACTAACTGCCTCATGAAGGCCAGCTATCAGGTAGGTGCTCCTGCACCATAGACCTTGAAGGAAAACTCCAATTAGCCCTTGAGAATCTAGATGAAGCAAGAGAACTAAACCAAGAATATGAGGCCATGCTTGAAAAATCAAAAAGGACAATTACCAAGTTAAAGACATAAGCTAAAGAATCAAAAGAAGAAATTGACAAACTGAAAGCTCAAATAGAAGGAGATAAAGGATGTGACATTAAGCTCAAGGAGGAAGAAGATATGATCTCTAGCTTGAAATTCATGGTTAAAGAAGGAAATAGTATTGAAGACTGCCTAAATATGAAGCTCAATGAGAAAGCAGTTGAATGTTTAAAACTTGAGCAAGAAGTTGTCACTCTAAGAAAAGAACTGGAAAAAGAAAAATAACAAATTGACAAGGGGTTAAAACTAAAAGGAGGTAATGAAATTCTTGATGAGTTAATTAACTCTCAAAATCCATAAAAAGAAAAATCTAGTCTTGGTTTTGAAAAAGGGAAAAGTCCTATCATCAGTGCATCTACAAACTTATATGATAACTTCAAAGCAGAAGGAAAGTTTAAAACAGAGGAAAATTCCTGCATTGAAGATCCTAAGAAGACTACCTCAGGAGATGTAGAAGAAGATGGATTCATTTCTGTCTGGAGATAAAGAAAGAAGAACTTCAAAAAGCCTGCTCCTACTAGGTACCCTCAAGCTTTCAATGGTAATTGCTATACTTGTAATAAGTTTGTTCACAAGGCTATTGAATGTAGAAGCAAGATGAATTAGAATTCATTTAGGCCTCCAAGGTACAATGCTATGAACTGTCATTCATTTCATGGTCAATGTTATTCTTGCAACAAAGTTGGTCATAAGACTAATGAATATAGAAGCAAAGTGATGAGGAATGGTTTCATGAACAAGAATAATAGGACTTCTCAGTTATTCTATGGTTACTGCTACACATGCAACAAGTTTGGTCATAAGGCTGGTAATTGCAGATCTAATGTGAGAAGAGGTAGTTATTCTCTACAATCCAATATCACCCGCTACAATTGCAGTAAATTAGGACACATTGCAAGGTTTTGCAAGGGAAATACTGCAAGACCTACTCCTCAAAAGAAGATTGACATTGGTCAACAAAAGAAGGAAATGAACAAGATATGGAAGAAGGAAGAAGGTAAAGTAAAGGAAGGATCTATACCTCTTCCTAGTGCATATGGATCTTCTGGTAACTAAAAGGGAAGTATTGGCTCAGGGGGAGTTACAATTGCAAATATTTTTAAAAACCCATGTTGAGCACAAGATGCTGAAATCCTCAGCATAATGGCTAATGGTGACATGGATATGTTTAGATATCATTTTTATGACCTTTGATCAAAATTCTGGAGCAAATACACTCTTTGTGGAGGTATGTTGAGTGATCATAGATCACTCTAATAGTAAAAAGTTGATTAGGTCAAAAATAGAGAAATGCATTTAATGTGGAGCAGCTAAGGTAGGTATGAAGCATATTTAGTCAATACTTGATCAAAATTGATATCATTTGATCAATATCTAGTGTGTGCAAGAGCTAAGAAGTGAAAAAGATATTCAGTGGATCTTGGGAGCAAACCCTAATGGTAATATTCACAGGTATTTCTCAAATCTGATTGTAAAACCCTAGTCTCTTGTAAGAATCATCATGGCAACACCAGTGGTTATTGATATTGTGGAGAGGTTGAGGCCAAAATTTAAGAAGCATTCATACAAATCAACTGAAACTGACAAGGACGGGGTGTTTTCTTGTGTTCCCATCAATTTAAATTGCATATAGAGGATGTCCGCATATACATCCACTCACAAATAAATGAATACAACCATTTGAAGTTGGAACAATTCAGGAATGACCATCTATTGGGTGATGATTTTCAACTAAAACCAAAGTATGCAAATGTTGAAACTAAATACTTAGATATATGGAAGGGTTTTCCCAATTTCTACTATGAGGATGATTGGGTTAGAATTGTTTTGAGCCAGATTCATGAAGAATTCCTTTGTCTTGATCAACCCTATATGATTACAAAAGAAGTCATTAAAGTTGTGATGAGATTGTGCTCCTCCGGACCTATGCCAGTTCTAAAAGATGTAAAGAATGAGGTGGTTATGAAGCTTACCAATGCAAAATTTGGGAAAAGAACCCTTATAGTGGATGATATCACTAATTTAGGGGTTCAGTATGCTACAATTGGCATTGCATATAAAGTGTATTACACCAACAGAGAAGGTTCTACTATTGTAATTGCCATCTACATTGCACATCAGATGGTTAAGGAAGGAAAAAGACTATGATTTCTGTGAGCTTCTATGATAGCAACTATTGGATAACCTAAAGAGAACAAAGGAGACACGTTATCACTTTCAGTATGGTTCTCTGATTGTTTATCTCATGTTTTATTACATGAAAGAATTGCCTGGTATAAAAACTGTAGTCAGGAGAAGAGATATTCCTGTGGGATAGTAGATCAGGGATCACATGCGAGGCTTTGCAAACTCTAAACAATGTAACACTATGTATTGGGGATTCTTTAAAAACCTACAAGATGAAATGCAAATGAGGGATAGGATACCATCAAAGTTGTAGAAAAATATAAAAATGACATAACTTTCATGGTAGATAAGGACAATTTCTATATGGAGGCTGTAGAACCAAGGACTTTCTAGATAACCACCTTGCCTTATGAGGTCTTTGGACCTAATTTGATTGGATATGCTAATATCTTACTCAGCAAGCCTAAGGATCCCACTGCTAAGAGATTTGGGACATGTGATGAAATAACCAACCAACAAGAGAAATAAGGAGATAGAAGAAAAGGCAGAGAAGATGAAAACAAGATTGGAAGAGATGCTTAATAATCTTGAGGGTTCTATGGAAGAAACACAAACTACTTCTGCCACACCTACTCCTAGAAGGACAAGTAGGTTTGCATCTACCAATGTAACCTCTCCTAAACCTTCTAGACTAGTTCAAACATCCCCTAGCAAAAGAAGAAATGCTACTGAATCACCAGTGAAAGCCAAGACTAGTGAAAAGAAGAAACCAAGGCCTTAGCCATAGGCAAAGAGGGGAAAGGTAAATCCAGAGAATGTAGAGGATGATTAAGAGGATGAAGAAGAAGAAAAGGAAGCCTTTATATTGAAGAAAAGAACAAGGCAAGGAGAGGAAGAAGGAACATCTAAAGAAAAAGAAAAGACAAAGCAAACAAAGAATCTCCTCCGAAAGTATCTGAACATGTGCCTCTATAGCTTGAGGCTACCATAAATGCAATTGCATAGCATGGTGCATTAAAAGAAGTTGTAGATCTCTATAATGAAATTCCACCTATTGACAAAGCCACAATTGAGAAAGCCATAGTCATGTATATGATGGGCTTCAATATAGCCCTAATTGAGATCATTGATCAACTTCTTACAAGTCTTGCAGATATACTCACCAATAAGAGGGATGAAGCCATGGAAAAAGAGGCCAAGATGAGGCAACAAGTAGTTGAGAAGGTTGGTCCATCTATCTCTGATGAAGAAAAGGTCAAAGTTTCCCCAAAGGCAAGCATAATAATTTAGAACCAAACATAGAATAAATATTCTAATAAGAAAGGATGAAGAAGAAATAGAAAGATTGGAAAAGGAGAAAATAGATAAAACTATCAAAATTCTTGAAGAGATGAAGAATGCTAAGGTGAGTATTGAATATATATTTAATGACATGGACTTGTCAACTTTTGAAGATAATATAACAAGTGATGAGGCTATGAAGAATGATAAGCAGAATGAGGAGACTAGTCCTCTAGTGAATACTGAAGTACAAGATACAAAGGATCAAGGTAAAATGGGTACACCTCCTCCAGAGAATACTAATCCCAGTTCAGAACATGACAATCCTCGTACGGAGAATCCAGGGAAAGATGAGCAAGAGAAAGACGATAATTTTGGGTAAGCTCAAGATGAAACATAAAAGACTAAGGAGAAATAAGATGGGAAAATTTAGGATGAAATAGACAAGACTGAGGAGAAGGAAGATGAGAAAAGTCAAGATGTTTCTATGGATATAGGTCAGAGTTCTTCAAAGTTAGACTCATTCAAGGACCTATTAGGATTGTAGATGCAATTTCAATCTGTGATTACACCTCAGCTTCTGTTGATTCCCACTCATGAGGGGCAAGTGGATTTGTAAAATATTTCATCCCTTCACAAGTTACAGCTTGGTGACATCTTGTATGCTTCTGCGAGGAAGGAGTTCCTACAGGAAAACGTGAAGAAGACTAGCTTAGTTGAGAATGCAGTAAAGTTGATTCAGGAAGGCTTACCAGAGGTAAATATTGATCCTTCCTTGGCTCTGGAGAAAAAACTAAAACTTTTGATGGACTCCTTCAAAGATCACACTTCTCATAGTGAGAAAAAGGTAGAACAGGAGGAGGCTTTGAGGAAGATTAATGAGAAAGACTGCCTGATGTATCGAACAAGTGTGCCAATGCATATAATAAATTGAAAGGAAATATAAAGATATTTAAGGATTGTATTGATGAAGCTATTGCCTTATATCTATTTTTCTTGAAATGGCCAACTTCCACCATGAACATCAAAGCTCAGATTGACTCCATTGAGTCAATCTAAATAAAGATTGTCTGAGATAGATGACTTGTCAAAGGACGAGGATGGATCAACCAGGGCTCAAATAGAAAATCTTGATTCACAGATGTCATAGCTTTAGGACCAAAGAGAACAAATAAAGAAACATTTTGGTCAGCTGAGGGAAGCAGTCAACTTGAGACTTGCTTCATTATCTAATTTGCTAGGAGAAGTTGAGAAAATTAATCAGAAGATGAAGACCCCAAGCAACATAGATGAGACTAAGGATTTATGTATGCAATTTGAATGTTAGAATATGATTCTCTCCTCAGAAAAAGCAAACTGGGTATCCACTCTTACTCAACTCAAGGTAATTTACAAAATAATTCTACCTTTTAAGTGAGTTGTAAGAGTATTGTAGATAAGACAATTTTGGCTGGGTATAGACTTGTGGAGGTTTGCAGTATCATTCTATGTACATAGCATCAGTTTTTGGGCATTTCCATCTTAGGGGGAGTATTTTTGTAGAAATCATATAGTAAGGGGGAGTTCATACAACTTTGGGATGTTATAAGTAGAAGATATTAGGCCTTTTTGTCCTTTATGTCAAAGAGGAAGAGAGAAGAATGTACATCTAAGGGGGAGTATTTGTGCACATCATTTTGGTGTTGCCATCAATGATAAAGGGGGAGATTGTTGGCAATATGTGTTGCCATTGATGTCAACTCAATATGTGTCAACTTGAGGTTAGGTTTGTATAAGAGGTTGAAGAGGCTAAGGTGCATAGTGGAAGATTTGAGAGAGATGGTTTGGCTCAGTTAGAGACATAAGGTCAGAATGTTTAAGGCAGGTCAGTCTGGAAGACCTAGCAGATGAAGAAAAATTGTCAAAGTATGAGAAAGAATGATGATCAGCTTGATGTCTAAGTGTGATGCAAAGGTGAGTACACTTGTTCTAATATGTTTCCAATATCCCTACATTGATATCTTACTAGTTTGGTGTACCGCACTTAGAGAAAAGTTATAGAAGTTTTGCTAAGGCATTTTTAGTTTATACCCTAAGGCAGAGTCACAGTATTTTGGTCTGCATTCCTCTGCATAGCAAGATATAGTCTTGCAGTTTAGAAGATAAGTTAATTGGCTTATCAATGTGTTATATCCAAGAGATTAAGTCTTTATCCCCTCAGCAGTGAAAGTTATAAGTGATAGAGTTCTGGTTAGTGCTTTGACAGAGCAAAGAAATAATGAAGACCTATTGGAATGCTCTGCATTCCTCCGGAAGTAAATATGTGTTCATGTGGTTTTGAGGACATGCTTAGAGATTTCTAATGTATGCTTCATTGTAGTATCAATTCCTTTAGTGGTCTACAAGTTTAGTATTCAAAATGATAGAAGTGCTAAAGATAGTTTGAGTTATATGACTGTTGATTATAGTACAACTAAGTTAAGTGTCTCTGAATTCCTTTAGGAGTAATAGATGTGGTTGTGTGGTTCTATAGACATGTTCATAATAATATATAAGTTCATTCATAAGACTTCTAGATGTTTTGGTGGTCTGCAATGTAATATCCTAAGTTGTAATATGTTACAGTCAGTCTAAAATGTTCTATTTTCATCAGTTCAACATGTTTCTTCTTTTTTGGATGCACATAATGATCAGACACTTTAGGTGAATGGTGTAAGGATAGTGTTGATAAGGTACATTGCTCATATCTTGGTTTGCATGATGTTTTTGGTGTCTCCACAGTGATGCAAAGATGGATAGATAGTGGTGTTTGAGTTGTTTGGGTCGACAATCTGATTTCTTTCATGCGTGGTTGATCCTGATCAATTGGTTTGGCCTTGAAGGATGTGTTATGATGCATTTGATCTTGTTATGTAGTGTGAAGTGATCCACAACTCATAATGTACTAGTTTTGATCCAACCTATATAGTAGCACAGGTTTCATCTAAATGTCCTTTTTGGTGCTGACCTGATTAATGTTTTGAGTTGTTGCGGAGGGTATATATAGAAGAACAAAGTCATTTGTGAAGTGTGTGAATGTGTGAGAGATGAGTATCAAGAATGAAGTGTATGAAGTCAGTATGATGGAGTAATTATGCAGAAAAAGGGGACTACAACATCATCATAAGTCAAATGCTTCTTTCATAGCAGTTCATGTGTATGTTTTCATGGTAATTCTTATGTATCATGTTACCGGACAGTGAATCTCTTCAGCAGGCCTTTGTATCTTTCCTAAGGTTGTAGCCTTATTCTGCAAGTCTAGTAGGGAGTAGTAGCTTCCTTGGTTTGTAGCCATAAAACAAAGTCAGCAACTAGTAGTAGCTTCCTTGGGTTGTAGCCCTAAAACAAAGTTGTAAACTTTTATAGCAGTGAGCTTATTATATTTTGAGTTAATCCTCACCGTGGCTTTTCCCTCATTGGGTTTTCCATGTAAAACTCCTAGTGTTATTCTGTTGATTAATGTGGTGCATATTTTACTTTCTGTTCTCTAAGTAATTTGATTTGATTTACAAATGAAGTAGTTAAATTTTTGTATATGCTAATTCACCCCCCCTCTCAGCATCTTGGTGTGTTCAACAAATCAGGTCAGTGAATTTGTGAATACTTTGTACTATTGTTTGTGCGAATACTTTTTAGTTTGGGAATTGTTCATTTTATCAGTTAAATGGTTCACGAGTACCACACACACTTCTCATTTGAAAACTCCTCTTACTTTCCAAATTTTGCGAAGAATCCTCGATTCATATATCTAGTAAGCAATTAGACTAGTTAGAATGAAATACAAATATTAGGGTTTCGATGTTGCATCAATCATAGATAATAACTTGGGTATTAGAGACACGGAGTTGGGGCACATAGATTTGAAAGACTCTGGAATAGAATGAACTAAGACCCTAGGTCACCTCTGGCATAAAAGACCTTTTCTAGTGGTCTTACCCATGCATGATATTTCCCACCATCTATGCAATGCCCTTATTTGGTGCTTGCCTATGTCAAAATCTATCATGCATAAACTAGGGAAATTAATTCTTTCGATGGGACTGTTGTCACAAGACTTAATGATGAATAAATAAGATGTGCCCTTAATTACCAAACACAAATGAATATGCCAATATGTCTTTTGAGGCTAGGTGGAATTACTTTTTTGATAGAAAATATTGGTGTCTTATGTCCATAGCTAAACACTAGCTCAAGAATTAGAAGAAATGTAAATCACAAGTCCCACAGAACTTGAAGTGAGAACATTTCAAAGAAGACATATTTGATAGGATTACCTTATTTCATAGAGTGGTAGGAAAAGATGAGACTAATTCATTTTAGAAGTGGATGTGCTAATTTATCCTTGTGATTTGTAGTGAAAGCCAATATATTGATTGGGCTGTAATTATCAGTGACCACATTGATGATCAGTTGGTTAATTTCCACAAAAAGGGAACCTTTTACATGTGCTTGTATTTAATTTATGTGATTGTTGATACTCAAGTGGTCTAGCCTGGATTGAGAACATTTGGTACTCTCTCCAATGACATGCCAGTGTATGCATATTTTCAACAGTTACAAGAAGAGATTGGAAATAAAGATTTTAGGTGGGTTAGTGATGCATTCTTAATGTACAATGTGAAAAGAATTGATGGTAACCCTAGTTTTAGGACATCCCAAGAGGTAGCACAATTTGTGATGCAATATGGGAGTTTCTTCATCTAGTTTGATAAATTCTCTTATGTGAGAATAGGTGGCTTTGAAAGTTCACCATACAGGCTTCCCAGATATGCTAGTGATTTTATTATTTTTTCTTGAAGTGTATAGGCAAATGGCACATGTGAGTAAAAAAATATCATGATATGAAGAAGGGTTATCCCTTCCCTGGTAATTTGACATATTTCATGTGTAAAACACATGATAATGCAAGGAATGTAGAAATAATCCAGGTTTAATTTTCATTTGTTTACTACTCGACCATATTTTGATAGTAAATATTATGTCAAGAAGAACTTTTATGGAGGATCTTCTTATGAACATAAATCCCATCTTGAGGATTACTTGGAAGATTGTGTCGATGAGTGTGAGGTGTAATGTAGAGACTGGTGAGATTGATAATGGATAAAATTCATGCTTTTAAGCTGGCGTGGACTATACCTGATATGGTGGATGATAACTCAGACATCATTAATGAAGGATATTATATTGAAATCTCCAAACCTGTGCCAAATGTTTGATGGTCAGAGAAAGAAATCATTGATCTTTATGTGTGATCATCATTTGTATTGGATAAGACTAGAAGGTGATTAAGATTTAAAGCTATTGATTATATTGTAACGTTGTAAAATGTATACACCACCATTTTACACTTAGTTTATCTCTTAGATGGTCCTCAAATGTTCATCCTTGTTTATTAGGACCTATTTTAGTACCTTTTTGAGCATTATGTGTGTAAACTTGATGTTGATGCACGAAACCTAGAAAAGAATCATAAGGTAGGACTAAGCATACTCTAAGTACCCTTTTTTAGGAGGTGTCTGGCTAAAGGACCAGGGTTCCCAAGTTCCTTGGGCCCTCCTTTAGCCCTACCCTAAATTGTGGCCTTGTCGGCTTAGACCCCTTAAAGCATTCCTAATGTTGGCCTTGTGTGGTTTAATTATCCAAAAATCAATAGGAATACATATAAAAGTAAGTTATTCTATTCATTTAAACATCTCTATGCTTTTGCTAACTTCTTAGAAGATGCTTATTCTCTCTGATGCTCTCTACTCTGCTCTATAGCTCTCTCTTGTGGATTATTGTTGCGGCACTAACATATTGCAGGTCTTGTGAAGATCTTAGAGACTACATCAACTTCTTGAGTCAATTTGTGATGCCATCTACAAGAATTCAAGGGTTTCCATGTTCATGGTGACCTCTTTCCTTCATGCTTTGTGTTAGCATTCCATTCTACTTTGGATGTGGCTTTGCCCTCCTAGGGCATGCACTCCTTATCAATCATCTTTGCTATTGTGGAGGTGGAAACACCATTAATGGGGCTTGACAAAGGCAAGATCCTAAATAGTACCCAACCTTTCCCTTCTTTTCGTGTGTGCAGGTCAGATAGACAAGTTTGGAAGGTGACATCCGGGAAGAAGGAAAAGCTTACTGGTACATACCCAACAATGTTTGTAGTTTCCAGATACCCTATTTTTGGACCAGGGCACCCAAGTGCCCTTGTCCTAGGCATTATAACCTCTTAGAAAAGTTTTTCAATTGTCTTTTGATCTTTCTTGTCCATTTGGTTGTAGGGTTTCAAGTACCAACAGTCTATTTCACTCAGATATTTGTTAACTAGGGTTTCATGTCTTAATCCTAGCTTGATTGATTGGATTTGGGTTGATTGCTTCTCTATAAAACAAAAGGGTAGAACCCCTGTAGTCTATCTCTCCTTCTAAGGTAGAATCCAAGCTTGGTTTGTGCCCCAAATGTTTTGTAGAAGAGGATTTGACCTAGTTTGATCTATTAAGCTAGTTTCTCTTTTCTACATTACATTTTGGTGAACCCGTCATTTATTGAACTTTGACATCCTTATTGCATTAGATCTGAGCTATTTTCCACCTTAGATCTGATTAAATTTAATTCATTCATCACTTTGCATAGTTACATAGCTTAATTTTGCATTATTTCATTGTTAGGGTTTGTAAAAACCTTGCATTTTTTAGAAATCTAGGTAATCTTCAACCTAGGGTTTGTAGATTGGTGTGTTGTTGTAGATATTGTTGCATTATTGGATTGATTAAAGGTTTTTAAGCTACTGTACCTTATCATCCTTGTTTTTATAAGGCATTTTGCATATTTGTATTGAAAAAATTGAAAACAAATCAAGCATTTTAGGCTTGCAAAAAGGCATATTTGTGCATCGTTTTCATTGAATGTGTTATAGATCATCATATAAGAATTTAAATCCTTGATTTTGCAATAGATCAGATTCATATTATAGTAGATAGTCATTTCATGGTATTTCATCTTGCATTTGAAGCTCTCATTTGCTAGGGTTTTGTTGAAAAGCTTGTGTTTTTGAAAAACCTAGTCAAATTCAAACATAGGGTTTGTAGTTAAAATCTTGTTTCAGATTTTTCTGTTGTTATAAAAATTTCAATTTTGATCTTGAATTTCTATACCATGTCATAAATTTCATTCATGTTCAAAAATAAGCCTTGCATCAAAAAATTATGGTTTACGAATTGAGCATTTAAGATCTACGGTTTGATGGTAAAATCCTAGCTAGTCTTGCATTTGAAATCTTTGCTTTGTAAAATAATTGTTAGATCTGATTTTTCATTGTTTTAATTCATCATATTAATCATATTTGTTAATTTAGAAAGCAATAACATTCAATCATTCATCTTCTCTTTGAAATTTGAAAGTAAAAACATAAACAAGCATTGCTTTTCTTTCATCATTTTCCAACTTTACTCAAAAGGTTTCTAAAATTTATGTTCCATTTCTTAAATATGGTAAAAATAGAACACTTCCCACACCCTTCTATTCATTTGATCCAACTCCTAATATTTCTCATGAAGAGATCTTGGTGCAAGAGGATGAAATAGTACATGAGGTCTCTATAGCTCATCCTATGGATCTTCTACCTTTGATTGAATGTTCAAGCACCTTGGAGATCACCGAGGAAGTAAAGACCCTTGATCTTCCTCCTTTATTTGAATGTTCAAGTACCTTTAATATCACTAAGGATGTGAAGACCTGGAATGTTAATCCTTTGGTTGCATGTTCAAACACCTTGGACATCGCTAAGGATACAGGCATCAACAATTCTCTTAACAACACCTTACCCTTGTTGAATACATAGAAGTACTGAGAGGGGAGATAATCAATACTTATTCAAATTATTTTCTTCCAACAATATTCAACCTAACATAAGCATTTAAAACATGAAAAGCACAAGTACATAGAAGCGTGCATCCATAACACCATATTTACATGGAAAACCTTAGAAGGGAAAAACCATGGTGAGCAAGATACTTGGATCTACTATCCAAATCCAGCCTCACAAATAAAAATAAGATTGCAATATTATTTATGGGCTACAACCCAAAGGAAGTTGCAACTCCCTGAACAGTTACAACATTTACAATCTTATAGAATAATTCATCAATCTCTATAGCACAAATCTTATCTGACTTAACAAAACTGACTGTTGATCACTTCAACATGTGCACAACTATCTCTACCCTACACAAACACAATATCAACCTCCGCCACAACCAAATAACTTCAGAAACTCTTCTCCATCACTTCTTCACCAATACTTGTCTCTGCAATAATATCATATTACATCAAACTGGTCATGTCCACATTTCATCATTACTTCTGCTTTTGTGGTAAGTTTATTTGTGCAAAATCAATGTTATTTCTTAGTACATCATTCATGTATCTCTCAACAACTTTTATCTTTCATTTATATCCTCTGCAGGCTTCTAAATCTTTCTCCTTGGTCGGCCAAGATGAAATGTGCAGCATGAAATGTGTAAAGGTCATAACAGTCGACTCTCAAACATATGGGGTATGTAAAATTCCAATGCGGTTCAAGAGTGAGACATAATTAGGTCCTATCTTACATTGGCATACTCTTCCATGCTAGTGCACACCCCAAAACATATGGCATAATCATCGACATATATCAGGTCAACACAACAAGCACTTACCCTTCATTGTATTTAGCTCTAGACTAAAAAATGGTCCCAGAGGGGACAAATTATATCATGTGGACCACCCAATGAACATTATATGTCTTGTAAAACATTCTTGTATACTTCTTTAATCATTTCTATATATTTCATGCCGGTGTAAACACATGAAATTTGATGTCAGTGTCATTGACAAACTCTGCTTACACAGTCTTAAGATAAAACACTAAAAAACATACTTGCAATGATCATAAACATTTGAGACTTGCACTGTACATACCAACTAGCCATATGAGCTTATATTTCAATCGGTAGGGCTAAATGCCATTGTGTAGTGATCTGTAGTGGCATCAACAATCTCCCTTTGCTTGCTTCAATTAGCACTAAGGCTTGTCATCACACTACTGATTCCAGAGAAGCAACTACGGTACATATTAACACTTGAATCCTGAAACATGCGTACCTGATACCCATATCTATTTGTCCTCCAAACCACAACATCATATCTTCATCTGTAGAGAGATGTGGAGCATTCTCATGTCTCTCTGTGACTGCACTTACCCTATCTCAACACTGTCTTCACACTTCTATCTCCAAAACATCTTGCGGTAAGATTCATGACCACAACCCTGAAACATAGGTACTTGAATGCAATATCTAGCCATTAGTCCAATCTGTAACCTCCCTTACCTTCAACTGTGGTAGAATGTGGTACCTTCTTGTGAGCCTATAACACCTTCCCTGACTTGTACTACACTTAGACAATTTCCTTTTTTATCATGTGGAAAGCATCATGAGTCCATAGCAAGAATCCAACTCTACTCCTTGCAAACTTCAAATATAAACATATCAAAGATGTGAACTTACACATGAACTTCAAAAGATATGGTATGACTGTGTATGGATGATACTGATCCATCTCCTTTACTTCACAACTCTTCTGATTAGCTTTCTTTATTTTCTCCTTTGATCACCTCAGCATATATTTATCACTTTACCTCTCTATCTCACAATACTTCTTATCACTTATTCTACTGTCTTCATTGACCACCATACTGCTGCAATCTTCCTTTGACATATCTGGTAACACCACTCACAATGCAGTACTTCATACCACTATTGACATTAATGACAACACATATGCAATAACTCTCCCTTCATTCCAATGCTCTCCCTTCAAGAGATGAAGCATTAGTGAATGAGGAGCGGTCTCTCACATTAAATCCATTGAGGATGGATGTTGAGCTTAATCACAATGTCAACTCTATAATCATAAATAGACTTATTCCACCTGCTATGGGGATAGTGGATAAGTGTACTAATGTTCCTAAGATCATTATGCATGAGGCACCTAATATGCCTCCTCACTTCAAACTGGTGATTACGGTTCAAGGTACTCCAACACTACCTCAACCCCTGGGTTACATTCTCAATTATGCAAAACAAATCACTCAAAGAAATCAAGGTGCTCAAGATGTGTCGCAGCATCACATAATTGCTCACACATACAACACCCGCAATAAGAGTAAACAAGCACCAAGTATGCCTGTTTCTCTTCCACCTTCTCAACCTATCCTACCTCAACCACATTGTCTTCCTACTCATACTGGTAAAGAATATGATCTCGTCAAGAAGTTCCGCACTACTCCAACTAAAATCTCTCTATGGAATTTAATACAAACATCACTTACATACCATGAAATGCTCCATGAAGCTCTACAAAAGGTGAGCATTCTATGTGTTGTTCATCTTAATGATGTAGCATCCTTGATAGATTGTATGTAAGCGGTAGCATCTAACATATTGTTTCAATGTAACATGAGTTACCTCCCATAGAAGTTCAAAACCAAAATGAGCCTCTTATGATATTTTCCACCTTTAATAGAAAGAAGATAAGACACACTATGATTGATGGTGGCTCAAGTCTTAATGTTTGTAGCATAGATTTGTTATATAAACCTAATATTGATACATCTTTAATTCAACCGAATGATAAACTCAACATTCGTGGATTTGATAATGTTGGTAGGCCATCATTGGGTACTATTACCTTACCTCTTAAGGCTAGACCTAAGACATTGCCTACCCTTATCCATGTCATGCCTAATAAACTTTCATACAATATTCTTCTTAGTAGACCATGGATTTATGCCATGGGGGCAGTTCTATCTACCCTTCATCGTTCAGTAAAATTCATCTTTGAAGACAAACTTCATACAATTTAAGTCGATCTGACTTCGAATAGTTGATTGAAAGTAGAAGCGAGACATCAAACTCCTTTGAGTAGTTTGATCCCTTCTTCAACACTACCCTTTGCTGCTAACAATAGTTTTGGTCAGGATAGTGTTGGTCCTTCGAATGCTTTTGTTGGTGATGATTGGGGTTCATTAGATTTTACACCCTCCTTTGTGGGTGAATATAAAATCCCACCCTCACACCCTAAGAACCCAAAGGTGAATACAATTTCCTCAACACAATCTCATACTCCTACAAAGTTTAAACTTAAACTTAATGATGATGGAACCTTTAAAATAGATGAAGATCAGCCTTCTCCTACAAGAATGGCAACCATTTGTGACAAAGTACCATCTAATTCTAATACATATATTGGTAGTGAAGTGGCCTCTTTATATTTCAATCCCCATGGGATGATTGAAACAAAGATTGACCCTCCTCACCATGATAAAAATAATGATCCTTCTTCTTCAATGTGTAATCATACTTCTAAAAACAAAGCTAGCCATATGACCTCTCTTCATCCTTTGGTCTTAGAGAAGCATTATGGGCATGGATTCAAAATTCTTTCAAAAAAGGACACAATGGAAATGGGTTAGAACATAAAGAACAAGGAATTATGGAGCCTGTGGAACCAAACCTGCACTTTTCTAAAGCAGGTTTGGGTTTCTAGCCTTCTCCTGCATTCTCACCACCATGTTCTCAATAAAAAGGTTTTCTTCCTACTCCCCCTATATCTTCTCAAGAGTTTTTGTTGCCGAGTCTACTCAAAGATGGCTTAATCACTTTTCCTCCTCTTAAATGGAGAAAAATTCATAAAGATAGTAATCTAAATCCATATTGTGTGTATCATCTAGCACTTATCCATTCCACTATGGAATGTCAAGTCTTGACTAGAAAAATTCAATAACTTCAAACAAGGTTTGGCTCTATCACTTCTCACCATGCTTGATGTAGTACCTAAGAGCGCTTTGTCCTTCTTCCTTTTATGTGGCACCTTGTAGCAATGCTTGACGTCATACCATGACTACACAAGCAATTGTGTATCATGCTTGTAAGCATCACCTGGGTTTCCTCTTATTGGGGGCAACCCCTTGTAGCAATGTAGATTTTGGGGAACACAATCCATTTGGGCATGTGCTTTTAGAAAGCTCCCATGTTTGTCTTATGTTTATTTCTCACTCTACCTTAAAGGCAATTACTCCCTATTGGAGTTAGCAATCACTTTAAGGTGGGGGCATTTATTGGGCTATGCACCTTACTCTTCATTCTATCTAGGAACTTATTGGTTATCAAATCTACTCTCTTCGAAAGGATTATGAAAATCTTGGAAACAAGATCTTGAGTCATCTTGTTCTCCTTGGTTGAATTTTGGAAATAAGATCCTGAGTCATCTTTATCTCCTAGGTTGAGGCTTGGAAACATGATCTTGAGTCATCTTGTTCTCCTAAGTTGAAGCTCCTTGAATGTTTGGGAGAAGGGTTACGCCACCAACTAGAGTTTGGTAGTAAGGTTACTTCACCTTCTTATTCTACAATACTTCCCTTGCATGTTTGGGAGAAAGTTTGTGCCACCAACTAGAGTTTGGTAGTAAGGTCGCTTCACCTTCTTATTCTACAAGACTTCACGTAATTCCTCTTGTGAGAGGTAGCTTGGTGTATTCCCTTGAGTGGAAACACTTTCCTTTTGAGATGTGTATATGATGTGTTTGTACTCCTCTTATGCTTCTTCTCTTTTCTAACTAACCCCTTAGCATTCTTATTTATTGCATCTTGGGGAATGATGCGTGGTGATTAAGACGTCACTTAGATTAAGGTCTCCTTTTTCATGTTGACTCAAGGTCTTGTGCATTGTGTTCTTATATGTTCTTATTCTCCATGTATTCCTTGTGTATTCTATGTATACCTTTTGCCTTACATGTGTATGCTCTGTGTATACTTTGTGTATTGCGTGCATGCATTGTGATTTCTCAAATGTATGTCTTGTGTATGCCTTGTCTTCTAAATGCTTCATGTATTTCATTTGTCTTATGCATATGCCAATCATCATAGACTTCTAGAATCCTAAAATTGGGGGCTTTGTCACCCTTCAATTTTAGTTCCATTCCATAGTTTCTATGTTGTGTTTGAATTGTATCTTCTCTAGCATTTAGTATGAGTTCAAATGTAAGTTCGTACCCACACTAAAGTGGGGGCTAAATTTAATGTCGTAAAATGTGTACACCACCATTTTACACTTAGTTTAGCTCCTAGATGGGCCTCAAATGTTTACCATTGTTTATTAGGACCTATTTTAGCCTTTTTTAGCATTAAGCATGTAATACTTAATCCTGATGCATGAAACCTAGAAAAGAATTATAACGTAGGACTAAGCATACTCTAAATACCTTTTTTTCAGGAGGTGTCTGGGTAAAGGACTAGGGCACCCAAGTGCCCTAGGCCCTCCTTTAGCCCCACCCTAAATTGTGGCCTTGTCAAATTAGGCCCCTTAAAGCATTCCTAATGTCGGCCTTATGTGGTTTAATTATCCAAAAATCAATAGGAATGTATATAAAATTAAGTTATTCTATTCATTTGAACATCTCTATGATTTTTTTAACTTCTTGGAAGATTCTTATTCTCTTTTATGTGCTCTACTCTACCCTACAGCTCTCTCTTGTGGATTATTGATGCGGTACTAACATATTACAAGTCTTGTGAAGATCTTGGAGGCTACATCAACTTCTTGAGTCAAGTTGTGACACCGTCTACAAGCAAAAAGGGTTTCCATGCTCATGGTGACCTCTTTCCTTCATGCCTTGTGTTAGTATTCTATTCTACTTTGGATTTTCTTTTGCCCTCCTAGGGTATGCACTCTTTATCAATCATCTTTTCTATTATGGAGGTGGAAACACCATTCACAGGGCTTAATTGAGGCAAACTCCTAAATAGCACCCAACCTTTTCCCTCTTTTTGTGTGTGCAGGTTAGACGGACATGTTTTGGAAGGTGACATATGGTAAGAAGGATAAGCTTGTTGGTACAGACCTGATATTGTTTGCAATTTCTTGAAACCTAATTTGGAACCAAGGTGCCCAAGCGTCCTTGTCCTGGGTATTCTAACCTCTGAGAAAAGCTTTTGAATTATTTGTTAATCTTTGTTGTCCATTTGGTTGTTGGGTTTTAGGTATCAACATTTGTTTCACTCAGATCTTTGTTAACTAGGGTTTCATGTCTTAATTATAGCTTGATTAATTAGATTTGGTTTGATTGCTTCTCTATACAACAAAAGAGCAGAACCCCTATAGTTTGGCTCTCCTAAGGTAGAAGCCAAGCTCGGTTTGTGCCCCGAATGTTTTGTAGAAGAGGGTTTGACCTAGTTTTATCCATTAAGCTAGTCTCTCTTTTCTACGTTACATATATAGGTAGTAATTATCCTCAAAAAGAACATTTTTCTAAGGAACAAGGATCTTCTACAGCTTCAGCTTAACAAAGGGTCTTACCTAATGTGTATGTTACGAGGTCTAGAGTTGCTTCTCAACAGGGAGACAGAGGGGAGGAACCTAAAGATAATTGAAAGTTGAAGAAAACATGTGAACAAGATAGAGAGGTACCCAAGGATAAATCTGAAATGAAGAAGAATCTTGAAATAGATGCCTTGGATTCTCTATAGCATCTTGAGGTTGATCATGAGGCTTCCCCCACTCCATCTCCTTTAGGTACTCTATCTCCATCACTTCAACAGATTGATCAAGATAGTGTTCTTAATGCTATGTTTAATGTGTCTCCCCGAACCTCAACCACAAGTTGATCAAGCAAAGTTAGACTTTGTTCCGGTTAATACCACTTCAAATGTGTTGGAAACACCAAGATATTGAGAGGGGGGGTGAATTAGTATCTAAACAATCTTCAATCTTAACAACTTCAACTTATCTGGAGCACATTTAAAACTTAAGTATCACAGCATTAACATGAACATGAAAGATTAATACAATGCACACATCAACACATAACATTAGATATACATGGAAAACCCTAGAATGGAAAAACCATGGTGAGGATTAACTCACTATATATGAAGCTCAAATAGCAACTTTGTTTTAGGGCTACAACCCAAGGAAGCTTCTGCTCCTTGAATACTATGATTTAGGGTCACTCATAAGGATGCTTCTAATCCTTGAATACTTCACTTTAGGGTCACTCCCAAAGAAGCTACTACTCCCTGAAATGAGAACACACTTACAAAAGATTACAATATGACAGTCTTTCTACCATTTAAAAACTGACATTGAAACTCACACTTTTGATGATTCCACTTCTGCCTCTTCACTCTTCCTTCTGATGATCTAATCAGTTAGGCACACTCTATACTTGACCATTTTCACATATAAGTCTTCAAGATGAATCCAAACAGCATCAACAACTTCTGCTCTTTCTTCTTTAGTCGCACATCAATAATGCATTTATTTTGCCTTTTATCTACTTGCAAACTTTTCAATCAACTTGTAATCACACCTCTCCTCACTCAATTTGATTCACTATTTATACATGATATTACATTGATTACATTGCATGTCATCTAAATACAACATGAAAAATACATTTACAAGTCAGCCAGACAATACACAATATGAAACGTGTAGAAGATAGGTCCTAAGTGAAACCACATGTTACACCAGCAGAAGACCCATGCCTTGCGGACACCAACACTTTCTTAACTAGGTCCAAAACATCCTTCATAGCTTCAAACACCAAGGAATTACATCTGCACACTCCGCTCATTTGGAAATAGGACAGCTTTAAACAAAACATATGAAAACTTGAAGCATAACGGCCACATCAACTTGAAAACCTTGTGTGGTACTGGAAATAAAAAATATATTAATGAAAACTCTTCTAGATGACTCCACATCACTCATACAACATATCCAAGCACTTCTTTGCCACCGCACATCAAAGAATTATGCCACACATCTTCAATCATTAACTCTAAGAACAATTTATCATCCAGAACATAGTGCAACATGTCATTTGAAAAATTGAGCTGCAGACCACCAAGAACTTTGCAACTACAAGGAAGAATGTAATACACATCCATGAACATTTCCTTAAAACTTGAAATACAATCATTCATTTGTGGAGGAATGCAGAGCATCCCAATAGGCCTTCATCACTAGCTTACTCTGCCAAAAAACATGTTGGTACTCTATCATGCATAACTTTCACAATAGAAGTACAAATGATCTAAAAGCTTGGAATTGACACCTTCACTGTATCTTGAGCACAATTCCAAAACCACATGGCCATATCTACAAATGCGGCGGAATGCGGAGCATTCCATTGTCCTACACAGAACATCTTCACAAAAGTGACACTATCTTCAATCAATCAATCACCAAAGCACCCTTCTGTTAATGCAATCATCATGGAACTTGGATCATACATACTACAGACCATCAGTAGCATCAGAAACACATTTGATCATCTTTTTGCTTCTAATTCCCATCTTAATATGAACTATATCTTTTCCCTTCTCTTGTTGGAAGGGACATGACATCCAACCATGAACTGTATCTTTTTCTCTTGTTGTTTTTCTCTTGCTAGATGGGAATGACATCCAACCATGAACACCATCACACCACTAGGATAGTGTGACATCAATGACAACCTAGTGACATTGTTGACATCAATGATGTAACATGAGCTCCCCCTAGATAGATACACCACTATGCATCTAGCAATAAGAAGGAGGGGTAATTACCCCTAACCTCTGCCAAAGATCCTCAAAAGTATCCTTTTCCAAAGCCTTTGTGAAAATATCTGCTATTTGATCCTTTGTTGGAACATATTCCAACTTCACTTCCTTACCTGCAACCTTCTCTCTCAAAAACTGATACCTGATTGTTATATGCTTGGTTCTAGAATGCATCACTGGATTCTTGGAAATATTGATAGCACTTGTATTGTCACATAAGATAGGAATAGGTTCATCATATAATACCTTGATATCCTTTAGGGTTTGCTTCATCTACAATACTTGTGTATAGCAGGATGCTGCTACAATGTACTCTACCTCTGCAGTAGATAGGGACACTGAATCTTGCTTCTTGCTCTTCCATGAAACTAATATGCTTCCTAAAAAGAAAGCACCACCATTTGTACTTCTTCTATCATCAACACAACCAATCGAGTCAGCATCAATGTAAGCACTTAACTCAAAGTCACTACCTCTTGGATACCATAGGCCATGGTCTGAAGTTCCTTTCAAGTATATGAATATCCTTTCCATTGCCTTCTTTTCTTTGGATTGGCTTGATATCTGGCAACCACACAAACTACATGCATAATATTAGGTCTAGAAGCAGTCAAGTACAACAATTCTCCAATCATAGATCTATAGACAGTTTGATCCACCTCTAGAGACTCGTCATCTTTTCTCAAGTGACATCTAGTTACCATGGGAGTACTCACTAGTTTTGAATCCTCCATACCAAACTTCTTCAACAACTCTTTGAAATACTTAGCTTGAGAAATAAATATACCACCATCTAGCTGAGTAATTTAAAGTCCAAAGAAGAAAGACATTTCACCAATCATAGACATATCAAACTCTTTTTGCATCTCCTTTGCAAACCTCTTACATATATCATCATCTCCACCAAAGATGATGTCATCAACATACTGCAACTATCAATATCATGACTCCTTCTTCCTAAATGTAAATATTGCTATATGTAGTACCTTTCTTGAAGCCATGATGAAGTGAGTACTTGTCGAGCCTAGCGTACCAATCTCTAGGTGCTTGCTTAAGACCATACAGAGCCTTCTTGAGTCTACACACCATGTCTAGATCTTCTGATACCTGGAAACCATCTGGTTGTTCAATATAAACCTCTTCCTTTAGGTCACCATTTAGAAATGCTGACTTAACATCCATCTGATATACCTTGAAGTTCTTATGAGAAGAAAGAGCAAGGAACATTCTAATTGCATCCATCCTTTCCACCGGAGCAAAAGTCTCCTCAAAATCAATACCTTCAACTTGTGTGTATCCTTTGCATATCAATCTTGCCTTGTTCCTTGTGACTTCACCTTCTTCATTTAGTTTTTTTTGGAACACCCATTTTGTTCCTATAACATTCTTATTTGCTAGTCTGAGAACCAATTCCCATATCTGATTCTTTTCAATTTGATCCAATTCTTCTTCCATGGCTTTTATCCATCCATCATCTTTCTGGCATCAGCAAAGCTTTTGGGTTCCACCTTTGATAACAAACACAAGTTTACTTGCTCACATACTTTTGCAAAACTTCTCCTGGTCAGCACACCCTTATTCTTTTCTCCAATGATATGATCTTCTGAGTGATTATTTTGAACATACTTTGTTGGAGTCTTCGGCATCTACTCTAGTTCTTGTTCCTTTTCTTCTTTCACTTCTTCATCTACAATGCATGGAAAGATATTAGATTCAGAGTCCTCTAATTCATGTGAGATCTGATACAGGTCTTCATCTACCTTAACATTTGTGCTTTTGATCATCTTCCCCAACCTCTTGTTGTAGCATCTATAAGCCTTGCTTCTAGTTGAGTAGCTAAGAAAGATTCCTTCATCACTTCTTGAATCAAACTTTCCTAGGTCTTCTTCATCTCTACTAATATAGCATTTGCTGCCAAAGATCCTGGAATATCTAATTGTAGGAGGTCTTCCATACCATAACTCATAATGGGTCTTAGTGTTGTTAACCCTCAATTGCACTCTGTTAATAAGATAGACAGTAGTATGAGCTACACCCTTCCAGTACATATCAGGTAGATCTGCATCTTTCAACATTGCCCTAGACATCTCTTGCACAGTCCTATTCTTTCTTTCCACTTCCCCATTTTGTTGAGGGGTCCTAAGAGCTGACAGATGTCTCCTAATACCATTATCTTCACAAAACTTTTCAAATTCATTTAAAGTAAACTCACCTCCTCTATCAAACCTTAAACATTTAATCTTGGCATCAACTTCATTCTCAACCATAGCTTTGAATACTTTAAATTTATCGAGGGCATCTAATTTTTCTCTTAAGAAAGTAACCTAAGTCATTCTAGAATAATCATCAACATGAAATACCTTTCACCTTGTTGACTCTTTACTCTGGTACGGCCACATAGATCAATGTGAATCAACTTCAATGGTTTTGAAGAAGAATACTCCTTGCTTTTGAAGTTTGACTTTGTTTGCTTTCCCATTTGACATTCCTTGCATACTACATTTGTAGGATTGATTATCCTAGGCATATATCTCATTGTATGAGTAGAACTGGTCTTTACCATATTGTCAAAATTGTTGTGTCCCATTATCTTGTGCCATAGCCAACACTCACTGGATTGAGCCAACAAACATGTTCTTCCATTTACCTCCTTCAGATGATAGATGTCACCATATGTCTTGATACCTTCTGCAACTAGTTTTTTGAATCCTACCTTCCTGATCTCACAACCTTTGGCATGAAAGGTGAGATTATACCCTTTGTTGCACATCTAACTTACACTAAGAATATTGTGTTCTATCCCTTTGACATAAAGGACATCCTCAGTCCTATTCTTCCCATCAATAGTTATAGCACCTTTTCCACATATCTGTGCTGACTCACAACCATCAAACTGGACAGAGCCGCCATCCCACTTCTTAAGGTTGATAAACTTCTCCTTGTCACCAGTCATATGATTTGAGCATCCACTGTCAATCACCCAAGCCTTAGATTCTTATTTTGCATGAAAGGCAATCCATACAACCATTGATCTTTCATTGTTTTGATTTATTTGCAAGGTATCAGTCTTCTCACATGTTCTAGCATCATCCTTTTTATTACCAACACTCAGGGCCATGAAAGTGTTTCATCATTTGAATCATCATATCCTCATCTTCTAAAGAATAATTACTTTCTATGGAATACAGACTTCTCTTGAACTTGTCTCTTCTGTTACTAACCCTTGATTCTTTTAAAGAACATTTAGAAGCAAAATGACCAACCTTTCCACAGTTGAAACATTTGAAGGATAACTTACCTTTGTATTTGCTAGTGCCTTTCTTCAGTCTTCTCAGAAAATTTTCTTCAACTTCATCAGAGCTTTCATCTTCATCAACAACCTCTTCTTTTGTCTTCACACTAGTTTTGAAAGCAGCTTCTTTCTTTGGAGAATCACTACCAAACTCTCTCATTTCAAAGGTAGTAAGGGAACCAAATAATTTGTCTACAATATATGTATCCAAGTCTGCATTCTCCTCAATGGCAGATACCTTGTGACTATAAGATTTGGGAAGAGATCTCAGGACCTTTTTCACAACCTCATCTTCTTTCACATCTCCACCAAGTCCTTTAATGCCAATGACCACTTCATTCACCTCGAGCATATATCCAGCAATATTTTCCTCCTCTGACATTTTTAGGTTCTCAAATTTGCTCTTGAAGATTTGCATCTTAGCTTGCTTTACTTTCTTATCTCCTTCATAGATGGTTTTAAGTTTATCCCAAACTTCTTGAATAGAACTGCAACTCATTACCTTTGACAACTCTGAATTAGCTAACCCACTCATGATAGAAAACTTTTCCTTGGCATTGTTATCATATAACTTGACTTCATCAGCATCTGTAGGAATAGTACTGGGAACTTGTTGAACACAAGGAATACTGAGAGGGGGCATGAATGAGTATTCTATAAAACCATTCTTTCACATACTCTTTAACCCATTTACCAAATTCAGTAACATGAAAGCAAAATAAACATAGGAAGAGCAACCATAAAGTCATAACACATAGGCACCAGGATTTTTACGTGGAAAACCCAAAAAGGGAAAAACCATGGTGAGTGTTAGCTCACAATATATTATAACCGGTTACAAGATATTACATAGAAATGCCCATTGTAGGTGGACTCACTATCCACTAAGAAAGAAAGATAGAAGAGGAGAGAGAATGGCTCATTGCCAACAAAGAACTATTACAAATGCATCCATTGAATGCTAGAATGTAGTTCCATTGATAGCTCAAAATACAGCTTCAAATCTCTTCATGATGACTACTCTGTTTCTCTGCTCTGCTCACATAGACTCTATTCTGCTGTCCTCTGCACTCTTACTGCACTTTTTGGATCACAGAAACTATGTTAGATTGCACACACATGAACTCAATAAGTCATCACATATCTTAACATCAAAATCCATCAAGTGTTTATATCTGCAACAAGATCTAACTCAAAACTGGGTCAGCTTGCTAAAAATGAAATGTGTACACAAAAAGGTATACTTTGTCGGCTTGAATTCTTTACACAAGAACTTATGCAGACCAATGCAATCCTTCAAGAACCTTCATATAGGTGTGAACCTATTATAGAACAACTTAGAATGATGATCCAAACAATATATCTTTATCGCATATCAATCAACTTGCATATCAGCTTCATCCTTAAGTATATACTTGACCACATCTACTATCATACCACAACTTCTAATGCGAACCACACGGAACTCTAAGATTCATATCAAACACTCATTATGCATTACCCAATGTACTTGTTGACTTATTTTTCCCCTTTGGCCAATAGTCCAAACCCTTAAACCCCTAGGGCTTTACAGTCCAAATCTTCCTCTTGTTATAATTTGTTGTTGATTGTCTATCCTCAGTGCCCAGTCACTTAAGTTACAACCTTGAAGCCTTTTAAGTCATCAAGTTACCGGCCCTAGGTCCTAAGGTTACCTTTATCACTTGTCGGCATTATTTCTTTATGCCTTAAATCCTTTTGGGCCCGAAATGCTACGTGGCAGTCTTTCACAAGCTCGTAGACCTCTTGAGATGACGTCCTTTCCCTTCCATGGGGCTATGAGAGGAGGACAAATGTAAAGTGTTTCATGATCTGCGGTCAGGGGTGCGGTGGGGTCCCATGTAAATCAATGATAGTGCAGTGTCACAGATGAATCTTGCTGACATCGTAAATCCAATGCGTGGCTACAAAATTAAGATGCATGGTAGCTTTTCGGGTCGTGAAGGCAAAAGGAAGCAAAGTCTCTCAACAAGCTCCGGAATGCTACCATATGTGGACACATGATGGCTTTCTGGGTCTCTAGGGTAAAAGGAAGTTGAAACTCTAAAGGATGCCTCAAAACCTCTCTAATGATGCCACGTGGCAGTATGTCATGAGCTTGCGTCCCACCTACGTTGATGTCCTTTCCCCTCTGTGGGGCTATGAAATCGAGACAAGTGTAAAGTGCATCGGGGGCCCATGGCCATATGATCGATGAATCTATCAGATGGTGGAGATTATCCCAGGTGTTAAAGAATGAAAGAGAGAAGAAGGCCACAGTATTTGAAGATCTAACAGTTGTGCGGTAGTGCAGAGGAATCTTGTCTGCACGGAAGATTCACTACACAACTACGATATAGCGCCATATGGCCACGGGGGTATGGGATACAGGAAATTTAAAAGGTAATGGTTAGAAATGGAATGCATAACGGTCATTGATCTCTAAAAAGGTAATCCATCTATAGTCAGAATTTAATGGAGACCCCAGGCATCCCGAAGGTGGCAAAAATACAGGCTCAATCTGCAGAGGCATTCAGAGCCTGACTATTCAAAGGTTTTCAAAGCTGACAGAGCACAGAATCAAGGGTTCGAGGACTTAAAGTGTTGTTAAATCTTTGCTTAGGGGTTCTGTTCTATCTACCATCAACAAGATCCGATCTTCTCAGCTGCCCCTTAACAGACATTCACTACATTGATTGTTGCAGATCAATGAATCAACTACTCGCATTAAAAAGGGAGAAATATCTTCTGGCCACCTATGGATTTAGATATTTTTCTACAATAAATTCTTGTAGGCCAACATTCCTTTTGGCAGAGATATTTCCTGATAGAGCCCATGGGGCAATTTATTGCAACCTAATTAGGTCATTTCGAATCAGATGCTATGTATGCATGAATGTAAGATGTAAAAAGGGTTGGAAAATAGTTAGTCTGATACTTCTATATTCCAAACAGAACTTTCCTCTGCTGTAACTATGCCTCTTGATCAATACATATGGTGTTTTACTTCATGTTTTTAACTCTGTGTAGTTTTAGAATTGGTCATTATTTGTGAATGTTTAATTCCTAGCAATCCATTCTTTACCTCTATTAAAATCTTCATCATCTATGTAAGTTTATTAGTTGTATTTCTTTATTTGTGCATCTTAGCTCTGTGAATTTTTTTAATTCGAACCTGATGTATCACCTCCCTTTACTTTTAGTTTTATCCCCTTTTCCTCTTTTCCTATCAGGTGGATAGATTAGGTTTAGTTTTAGGTTGCCTGAATCTCTCATTCAACAAAGGAACCAGCCTCTCTATGGACATTCAACCTCCCTATAGGGTCCCACACCTGGAGGTCGTCTCAATGTTTCACTAGATTGTTGGAGCCCTAAAAGCCTTCAACACTGGGTGCAAATCTATGTGACAATAGCTTCTGGCACACCTGGTGGGACAGAAAGAAAAATGAATTAAGCTGAGAATTTTGTGTTCTTCTCAGCACTCTATGTCTTGGCAGACATTTCATGCACCTAGCGACTGCAAGCTATTGGTTCTGATCGGTGCCATTTTTTTATGCCTATGCAAACAAGAGCATCTTCAAGAGGTAACTTTCAATTTACTAAATTATTTGTTGTTGCTTCAAGGAGAAGGTATAGGTTGTCTAGGTCTCCTATGAGAAAGGGTAGCACCTCTATTTTACCTCTTTCAAGAGCTCAATCCACACCCCCTCCTGTTAGGTTTTAGTAAAATAGAAGAAGCTTGCATATCCCTAGACTAAATTTGAACATTCCTAGGATGGCAAGGAATTTTACTTTTGTAACCTTCAACGAAGGAAGACCATTAGATTTGGATGCATACAATGATATCCTAGCTGCAACCTTGAAAAGTGTTTCACCCTTCACAGGTGATGGTTCTGTAACCCTTGCTAAGCACATCAAAGACATATCCAATGTGTGTTTAGTCCATCATGTACAACATGAAGATGTTGCAGTCCGTCTCATGGCGTAATCTTTCAAAGGGAGGGCTCTTCAATGGTTCAGGAGCTTGACCCCTACTTCAATACATACCTGGCACGAGCTGGGGGAAACCCTCTACAAACAGTTTGGAGAGAGGGCAGATAACGTTTCATTGCTTGAGTAGTTGACAACTATCAAGAGGTCTCCAAGTGAGATGCTGGCAGACTTTAACTTCATATTCTAGAAGACATGGGAGAGAATTCCAAGTACCCTCATGCCATCTCCATAAGGTGTTTTCTTGTACTTTTTAAGAGCTTTAAATTATGACATTGTTGTGATGATGCAATCAATGGGTGATGAAACCCTACCAGATGGCTATGAGACATCTCTTAAGGCTGAAAATTATTTAATATAGGCTGGGAAAATTGCTCCCAGACCTCCTGTTCCCCTTTTTCCAAAGATGCCTTCCTCATCCCAGCAGCCCATTATTGCTCCTATCCCCAAGCCTAAAGCTTCAACATCCTCTTTTTCTCAAGATGAGAGTGATCTTAAGACCCTAATGTCTAATTTGACCAACAAGGTGAATAGTATAGCTATTCAAACTACTCCCAAACCCTATCAGAATATAACCAGGGGCAGTCATCTAATCAGAATTGGGACTAAGGGTTTAATTCTAATAGGAATCAGAACTAGAACCAAGGTTACCAACAAAATAGATACCAAAATCCTAACCCTGCACAGCCTTTACAAACCATTAGACCTATACAATAAATACCAACTATGAATCCAGTTAGGGCCTTAGTCCCTACTCAAAATAATCTTGCCTAGGAGACAGATTGGTGCTCTGCAACCAACCTCACAATTAGTCCTCTTATGCTTTTGGTGCACAAGAAAAAGCTTTGATGGTGCAAAACTTTCATACTTAGTACGCATCATTATCGAAGACAGCAAATAATCATCCTGAAACATCAAATGAAATTACCCATGATGCTAGTATGATGCTATGGACTCTAGAGGAGTTTTGTGTTATCAATCATCTTATGGACAATGTTGTTATGCCTATTGTAGACAACATCAGGTCAAAGAAGAGGTAGTTGGAGACTAGCCCTATGCCTACCGTATAGCAAAAGGAGATTGTTCCTAAGGCTAAAGTGGCCAATGCCACAATTCCAATTCAGAGCAGCAAATCTGCTACTACAAAAGAAATTCCACCAGGCTCAAAAGTGCCTGTACAGATTATAGATCAACCAAAAAGAGGAACATGGATTCCCTCTATACATAAGGAAATTAATGTTCCATTAAATATTGTGGAACATATGAAGAAAACAAACATAAATGTTTTTTATGTGGGAAGTGATGTCCATCCCCTCTTAGAGGGACCTATTACAAGAAGCCTTAAGGCACTTTCCATCTACTGAGTTAGCAGCATCAAGCTCATCAACTAAACAAAAAGAGAAAACCCTTGCTAGTCTAGTGCAACCAAGTGAAGGACAAGTAAGTATAGTTAAGAAACCATCCCCTTTCTACTTGTCCTTGATCATTGGCAAATTTTTAGTACACAACTGCATGATTGACTCTAGGGCTAGTGTTTCAGTAATGCCAAAGAAGATAGTAGATGCATTAAGCATCAGGTATACCCCTATTTCACCAGGAGTATTATAGTTGGATGGAACCTCTGTGAATACTGTAGGAGTGATCAAGGAACTGGACTTGACTCTGCATGCATGTCCAAACCTAACTTTTAAGCAGGACATTTCAGTCATTGATCTTCCTCCCTTCTTTGCCATCTACCTATCAAGAGACTTCACAGAAAAGGTAGGTTGCTACTTTCTTCTGACTAGTCTCATATGTTATTGAGGACCAGATACAGTACGTGGTTCACCATCAAGGCTAAACCTATTTCAGATTATCATGTGGAGAATCATGACCACAGTTTGGTGAACCCACATGTGATGATTTAGGGTGAGGAAGTGCATGACTTAGAACCTATTGAGGTAGAACCTTCACCTCTTCCTATCCCTGACCTATTTTTAGATGAGTGGGTAGGGGATCATGAAAATTTCAACCCTTATGATACCACTGAGGAAATTGACTTAGGCAACTACATAATCCATGAAGGGGATTCTTCATCCCCTTCTGTACTCAATCCAAATGATGAGTCCATAGGCCCATGGAAGATGTACTTTGATGGTGCAAAGAGTAGAAATGGAGCTGGTGTAGGTGTTTGTCTAGTCTCCCCAACTGGTAAGAAGTTTCATTTTGCTCATAGGTTGCATTTTTCTTGTACGAATAATGTAGTAGAGTATGAGGCATTGGTTCATGGCCTAATATTAGCAGAAAAGAATAAAATCAAACATCTGGAGATCTTTGGTGATACTGAATTGGTGGTTAACCAAGTCAGAAAGAGATGTGCTACAAAAAACCAGCTTCTAAGAGATTATAGACATAGAGTTTGGGACCTGTTTGGGAGTTTTAATGCTCTCAACTTGCAGGTGATCCCAAGAAAATTAAATACTGATGTTGATCGATTAGCAATGGTGGGGGCTCAATTTTCTCCACCTACAGACTTAATCCAAGGTCCTGATCAGCATGTGAAAATGGTCATCAGGCTCTCTATTCCTAACAATGATATTCATTGGCAGATTTTTGATAGCAATGAGTATATTGCATGCTTCATCCAGAATGAAGCTGAGTTCTCTTCAAGGGCGTAGCCCAGATCACAAGAATCCTATGGTGATCAAATCATCTAGCTTAAATCAAACAAGCTATCCAAGGGTCTAGTTACTCTTGAGGCCATCTTCAGTCGTGATGATGAATTCAAGGGTGAGAAAAATAACATGACCTTCAAGAAAGAAGATTACTAGAAGGTAACCGTCGCCCAGGACAAGGAGTTGTTATTAGGGAAAGTATGTGGTGATGTAGAAGAGGAGGAATTCATAAGATGTATCCAAAGGTACAATGATGTCCTGGCATGGACATATGAGGATCTTAAAGGATTTAATCTGGATGTGTCTCAACATGCCATTGATCTGGATCCCAATTGCAAGCCGATTTGCCAAAGTAGCAACCTATAAATCTACAAATTGAGCCACTCATGAGGAAAGAGCTTGCTATGCTCATACAGGCTAGGATCATCTTCTCCATCAAATATTCTACTTGGGTTACTAATCTAGTTCCTGTAAGAAAGAAAAACAAAGATATTAGGCTCTGTATAGACTTCAGTGACCTAAATCATGCTTCTCTAAAGGATTATTACCCTCTACCCTCTATCGATCAAATTTTACAAATAGTTGCAGGGGTAGAGAGGTTTTCATTATTGGATGGCTTCTCTAGCTATAATCAATTTTTTTCAGAGAGGAGGGTAGATTCAAGACAACATTTACAACTAAATGGGGAACCATGGCATATGCAAAGATGTCATTTGGTTTGTCTAATGCTGGTGTCACATTTCAAAGGGCAATGGATATTGCCTTCAAAGGACTTATAAACAGATTCATCCTGATTTATCTAGATGATATCATAGTCTTCTCCAAGAAGGAAGAAAACCACATGGAGCATCTGGAGAAAGTTTTCCAAAGATGCAGAGAGTTTGGGGTGTCTCTGAACCCCAAGAAATGTATTTTTGTTGTTGCCCAAGGAAAGCCTTTGGGCCACATAGTGTCTGAGGATGGGATATCCATAGATATAGATAGAACATTTGCTCTCCTTTCTCTCCCCCTACCTGCTCACAAAAAGGCTTTATAATCATTTCTAGGGCAAATCGACTTTGTTAGGAAGTTCATCCCTAACTGTGCTGGCTTAGTGAAGCCTCTAACCCTTATGCTCAAGAAAGATGCAGTCTTTAGATGGACTAAAGAAGGGAAGGATGGTTTTGAAAAGATCAAGGAAGAGATTGCCTAGGCACCTACTCTCATGAACCCAAATTATGAGGACTTTGTCCTCTATGCATATGGAGGAGAGAATAGTATTGTTGTCTTGATGTAGCAAAATGAACATGGACTGGAGCAGCCTTTGGCCTTCTTCAGTTAGACCTTGAAGGACTATGAGATTAGATATAGCCCCATGGATAAATAGGTATTTTCCATTGTTAAATCTTTAAATAAATTTAGATATATGCTGGCAAATAATCATATTAAAGTTTTAGTTTCTCATCCTAGTGTGAGAGATTACACAATGGGGATAGAGATTAGTGAAAAGTGAGCTAGCTGGGTCACTAAGATCCTAGAATATGATGTGGTCATTAAGGCCACTAAGTTGATTAGAGGCAGAGGATTGTGTGAACAACTAGCTCAAATATCAATAGGTGAAGTGAATTCATCTTACCATTTGAATGAGGAGGAGCCTCCAGCTGAGTCATCGATTGTAAGTTCTTGGACAACAGATATGGGTAGTTTCCTATCCACTAGTGAGTACCCCTATGGATTGGATAGAACTAAAAGAAGACATTTTAGGTTGCAATCTATCCCTTATGCTTTGGTAGATGGTATTCTCTTCAAGAGAAATTTAGATGGAGTCTTACTGAGCTGCATAGAATTAGATCAGGTTGATAGACTTCTTGATGAGTTTCATGTTGGCCCAGCTGGTGGCCATTTCTCTTCTAGAGCTACAACAATGAAAATAATGAGGGAAGGTTATTTTGGCCCACATTATTCAATGATGCCCATATGTGGGTAAGAAGATGCAAAGAGTGTGCTCTCTTTGCTAGAAAGAAAAGATTGGCAGCACTCCCACTCCACCCTATTCAGGCTGATCATCCCTTCTTATAGTGGGGATTAGACTTTATTGGCATGATAAATCCCTCTTCCAGCACTGGTCACAAGTGGGTTTTGACTACAATGGATTATTTTACCAGGTGGGTTGAAGCAATCCCACTCAAGGAGGCCACTAAGTCATCAATCATGGATTTCATGGAAAAAATCATGAAAAGGTTTGGAGCTCCTCATACTATTATTTCTGATAATGCAAAAGTATTCACTAGTTTTAGGATTGATGATTGGGCTCTTAAATCTAATGTGTTCTTAAAAACTTCATCCAATTGTTACCCTCAAGGTAATGGGTTAGCTGAGTCCACTAACAAGAACCTAATCAGGATTCTAAAGAGGACCATGGAGACAAACTAGAGGCAATGGCACAATAGGATCAGATCATCTCTGTGGGCCAATTGGATCACATACAAGAGAGCCATTGGAACTCTCCTTTTGTTCTAGAGCACAGAAGAGAGGCTAGATTGCCTATATCCTTAGAACTTCTTGCACTAGATCTCGCTCATCAATTGGAGTTTGAAGGAGAGGATGCAAGGCCTGTCAAAATGGCTGAATTAACTGAATTAGGAGAGAAAAGATAGTCAGCCATGATCACACTAGAAGAACATCAGTTGCAGACCAAGAAGTATTTTGACAAGAAGGCCAAGGTCTAGACCTTCAAAGAAGGTGTTCTTGTCTTGAAATGGGATGCTGACTGAGCCAAACTAGGAGGCCACACCAAGTTTGATGCACTTTGGAGTGGGCCATCCATCATCAACAGCTGCAAGCAAGCCAATGCCTTCATTCTTTCAAGGTTGGATGGTGAAGTTCTCCTGATCTCAGTCAATGGGATCCATCTCAAACCTTACCATTAAGGTTGGTATGAGATCTTGTAAATATTATTTTAGTTTATTTTTGTTTTAGGTTTCCCTTTCCCTAAGTGCCTTTACACAGGCTACATTGTCATTAAGAGAATGCATGCCTCTTCCCCTTTTAGTGTTTTGGAGATAGGTTTCAGTTATCTCAACCTATTACAGTCCCCTTTGATTCTATGCCTAATGGATGCTAAGGCCACTAATCCAATTGTTTAGCAGGCAAATTCCCCTGAGAGGTCACCAAAATGTTGACCTATTTTGCCCCTTTGGCCAATAGTCCAAACCCTTAAACCCCTAGTGCTTTACAGTCCAAATCTTCCCCTTGTTATAAATTGTCATTGACCGCCTATCCTCGGTGCCCAGTCACTTAAGTTACAACCTTGAAGTCTTTTAAGTCGTCAAGTGACTGGCCCCAGGTCCTAAGGTTACCCTTTATCACCCGTCGGCATTATTTCTTTATGCCTTAAATCCTTTCGGGCTTGAAATGATACGTGGTGGTACTTTGCAAGCTCATAGGCCTCCTGAGATGATGTCCTTTCCCTTTCGCGGGGCTACAAGAGGAGGACAGTTGTAAAGTGTTTCATGGTCTACGATTAGGGGTGCGGTGGGGTCCCATGTAAATCAACAATAGCATGATGTCATAGATGAATCTTGTTGATGTCGTAAATCAAGTGCATGACTATGAAATTAAGACACCTGGTGGCTTTCCAAGTCATGAAGGCAAAAGGAAGTGAAGTCTCTCAATGAGCTTCGGAATGCTACCATAACTGGACACGTGACAGCTTTCTGGGTCTCCAAGACAAAAGGAAGATGACACTCTAAAGGATTCCCTGGAACCTCTCTAATGATGCCACATGGTAGTATTTCATGAGCTCGCAACCTGCCTGTGCTGATGTCCTTTCCCCTCCGGGGGGTTGATGTCTTGATTTTGGGACTACAAAATCAAGACAGGTGTAAAGTGCATCAGGGGCCCATGGCCATATGATCGATGAATCCATCATATAGTGGAGATTATGCTAGGTGTCAAAGAATGAAAGAGAGAAGAAGGCCACAGTATTTGAAGATCTAATGATGGCGTGGTAGTGCAGAGGAATCTTGTCTACATGGAAGATTCACTGCGCAACTGTGATATAGCGTTGTGTGGGCACGAGGGTTCAGGATACAGGAAATTTAAAATGTAACGGTTAGAAATGGAATGTATAACAGTCGTCAATCTCTAAAAAGGTAATCCATCTACAGTTAGAATTTAATGGAGACCCCAAGCATCTCGAAGGTGGCAAAAATGCAGGCTCAATTTGTAGAGGCATTCAAAGCCCTATTATTCAAAGGTTTTCAAAGCTAATAGAGCATATAATCAAGGGTTTGAGGACTTAAAGTGTTGTAAAAGCATTGCTTGGGGGTTTTTCTCCATCTGCCATCAATAGGATCAGATCTTCTCAACTGCCCCTTAACAGATATTCACTGCATTGATTGTTGCAGATCAATGAATCAACTACTCGCATTAAAAAAGGAGAAATATCTTCCGGTCACCTATGGATTCAAATATTTTTCTGCAATAAATTCTTGGAGGCCAACATTCCTTTTGATGGATATATTTTTTGATAGAGCCCATGTGGTGATTTATTACAACCTAATTAGGTCGTTTGGAATCAGATGCTATATATGCATGAATGTAAGATGTAAAAAGGGTTGGAAAATACTTAGTCTGATACTTCTATATTCCAAACAGAACTTTCCTCTATTGTAATTGTGCCTCTTGATCAATACATATGGTGTTTTACTTCTTCATGTTTTTAACTCTGTGTAGTTTTAAAGTTGGTCATTGTTTGTGAATGTTTAATTCCTGGCAATCCATTCTTTACCTCTATTAAAATCTTCATGATCTATGTAAGTTTATCAAATGTATTTCTTTATTTGTGCATCTTAGCTCTATGAATGTTCTTTATTCGAAACTGGTGTATCACCTCCCTTTACTTTTAGTTTTACCCCATCTTCCTCTTTTCCTATCAGGTGGATAGATTAGGTTTAGTCTTAGGTTGCTTGAATATCTCATTCTGCAAAGGACCCAGCCTCTCTCTGGAGATTTGACCTCCCTATAGGGTCCCACACCTGGAGGTCGTATCAATGTTTCACTAGATTGTTGGAAAAAGCCTTCAACACTGGGTGCAAATCTATGTGACAACAATACCTTCATAATCGTGAGTCATGATATTCTTATGCAGCAAAGTGAGGATCTTTGAACTACTATCTCTATCACTGTGAAATATTGTTAACCTGAATGTCGATACTTAGGAGCTTGTGGATGATCATCTGGTGAACCTTATACTCTACAAATCTAGAATTGGATACTCCTAACATGTGTTTACAACACCTTCAAACCACAAATTGAAACAACCAATAGTGGAGGAATGTGGAGTAAGATACTCAAGTGTTCTGTATTGTTCATGACTGAACTCTATTAACCCGGACTTAAGAAATTCAAAGTGTAACTTCCAGAGATTGCTAAGACATGAGACTTGGAATAAAGCATTATCAAACAACTATGTGCAACATACTAGAACCACATACCAGAGTCTGCATCTGTAGAGGAATTCTAACCAATTCTCTATCACTAACTTAGTAAGTTACCAATACTTAGTCAATTTGACTAGGTCATTCTTTCTGAACCAAAATGTTGTACACAACTTGTCTCAATACCTATTCCCAATCATATCTAATTATTGCCATCAAAGACAACACCATATCACGATCATATCAGCAGTGTCTCTTGACCATTTTGCCAACAATCTCCCCCTTTGGCATTGATGGCAACACTTAGTGAAAAATGTTCATACTGCTCCCCCTTACTCTATACATCCAGTTTTTCTTCTCCCTCTTAGGTATTATGCTATTTTTCACCAGTTTTTCTTCTCCCCCTTTGACATCAATGGCAAAGGTGTATGTACAAGTGACAAAATTGTATCAAAATTTCAAAATTGTTATACTTGGCCACATATGTACAAGTGCAATCACATAAATTACTTGCTATAAGTGGAAAGGATGTCTATGTATATGATTTTTCAGTTGAGTAAACTCTCCATCCCACCGGACCTTAACCCTACTCAAAAGATGAATGTTTTCTCATTCACTTGGAACACTTGTTCCTCTG
The DNA here is from genome assembly GCA_027924645.1 of Cunninghamia lanceolata. Taxonomy (NCBI): domain Eukaryota; kingdom Viridiplantae; phylum Streptophyta; class Pinopsida; order Cupressales; family Cupressaceae; genus Cunninghamia; species Cunninghamia lanceolata. The sequence goes on along the minus strand of BSBN01000420.1, from coordinate 8,424,357 downwards.
CTTTATCTACAATGGTAGGCACTTTAGTTATTGCCTTTATCTTTACTACCTCAGCTACTAGACCAGTTATAGAATCAATCTTACAACCTATTATATCTCTGAGCTGGCCCATTCTACTTTTAATGGCCTCTTTCTGATTTAGCAGACTGCTTATGTTTGCATGAATACCTTCAATTTCTGCTTTCTTGTTGGAGTCAGATGCTGGATCATATGTTTCTGACAATTTTATCAATTGAAGTTCCATAGCATCTATCTTCTCCTTCATTTCTTTGGTGGTCTCTGGCCATGTTAGACAAAATTTGTATATGTCATTGGCTTCCTTGATAGCAATATCTATGTTCTTAATTCTATTGTCTAATAAAATTCTATCTTGAGATAACTTATTCTTCAACTCAATTAGTCTTTTATCATTAATTTCTACTCTACCTTTTTATCCGCAGCCTTTTCAAAAGACTCAAAATTTGAACTTACAGAGTTTATTAGCGTTTTGAATTGTTCAGTGGTGGCTAGAGATGTGTCCTTCTACAGTCTAGGTATCATTTTTTCTAAAACACCAGATGCCTCATCAATAAGCTCACTATCTTGAATATGGGACTTCAACATTTCTTCTTGAGCCTTGTCTTGGAAAATTGTCCCTAATTTTAGCTTCTATAGAGGTGACATGGAAGCTATGTTGATTGGCCCTTGCAGCAACTTAGGTGTATCCAAAAGCTGACCTTCTTGTTGCTTCTCTAAGAATTCTCTGACTGAATCAATAGGATCTTGTGTGGCTATAATAGTGTCTCTTACCATGTCATGAGACACTTCTTCCTCTTTAGTCTTCTCCAAAGGTGTTTGGTCCATAGCTTCTTGCTCATCAGTTTTATGTTCCAGAGAAGGGCTAGCCTTACCCTATTCATCATCCTGATTTCCCTGACCATCAGTTTCATTTTACTCTAGAGGGGCTTCTATATCTTTAGGAGTTTTGTCCTCTTCTTGTTCTTTCATCTCTTCATCTCTTCCTGGGCTTACTGAAGGAGTTGTCTCTATTTGATTCAAGTCCTATTCTGAGCTGGCTTCCGGAAGAGAAGTATCATCACCAACATTGGGTTCTTCCTTGTCAAAAACTGTTGGGATGTTAATCTCTCTTAGGACATCAAGAGTTAATTTTTGTGTCCTCCACCAATTTCTCTATGTATCCAGACATCAGAATGTTGGTCCTTGTCTTTATCTCAAACTTTTTCCCAAATATCTTGGTGACTTTGTTTTTCTCTTTAGCAATTATATCTGGACACAACTTTATTACTGCATGTTCTCTTAACTCTAAATCTTTTGTCATTGTTTCTTCTTTTCTAGTAGACATAATGCTTCCCAAGTTGTCTAGTAGATCTGTAATTACCTCAAGGAGAGCCTTGTTGAACATCTCCAAAAATCTAATCACTGCAGTTTCAATGATGCCTTTGTTTGCATCATTATACTTATCATATAATTCTGCTATTAGCTTAAGATTGCCATGAGCTACCATAGCATTTAGAGTATCCTCTAGGGTTATTGTGGCCTTTGTTTCTTTGGGCTCTATTTTCCTTGAATTTTTCTTGCTTATGCCGTTACCGGAGGGCTTGTCATGTTTGCTCCCAAAGAATTCACTGGCCTTAGCCTTCATTTTCTCTACTTATTCATCTATTTCAATCTCCTCTTCATCAACTCCAACACTCACATACATCCTTTTGCCCTTGTTTTTCTTTCTTTTATGCCCTTCATTAGTGGATTTCTTTGAAGGTTCTTCCATATTTACTGAAGAAGTGAGACCGAAGCACTTGGATGTTGTTTCAATAGAGGTTGAATGTCTTGTTCTTCTCTTTGGTGCTACAAGCTCCTCTCCTTTCTTCTTAGGCTTTGCTAGATCCTTTTCTAGTTTATCTTGCTTCTTTTCTCTAGCTGCCCTTTCTGCTTCAGACCTTGCTTTTGTTTCTACAATTTATTCTTTAGTAAACCCCTTGCTCTGGGCATATTCCTCTGCCATTTTCCTAGCCTTCTTTACAAATTTGGGCTTTCTCAATTCAACATGTACTTTGACTGAGATTTCCTCATATGTTCCAAATCTTTCTTTAGTGGTATCCCTGGGCTTGCTCAACATGAGCTCAGCAGAGCCAATCAACACATTCTCAATTACTTCATATCCATAGAAGGGACCTATATTGTCCTTGGCTCAACAGCTACCATTATACACCAAGCTTTATTCACAATAAAACATATATCATTTATGTACTTTTCCACTATTGTTTTAGGTATCCTTTCCCTAGATTGCATGGCCTTCTGAAAGTTTTTGAAGTAGCCCCACAGGGCTTCATTTTGTGCATCATGATTGCCTAAACTATTCAAATGATTTCTAATTTGTATCACAATAGGTTTACTATCAAGCCAAATCAAATTCTTCATTCTAGGCAATTCTTTCATAAAATTAAAGGATAGGCAGATAATCAATGTACCATATTTAAAGGGATATTTTGACTCTTTGGTAATCTTCAGGTTTTCCATCCACTATTGCCGGAGTAACTCATAGAGGTTGTAGTCAAAATTCTTCTTGACCATCTCATTTGCAATGTGGATGGCAGTACCGGAGATAGAGTTCTCCCAGTTGGTAAAATATATTTTGTATCTAACCACCATTGATGCAAATCTCACTGCATGGTCTTCAATGGAGTTCACAGTCAATGCCCCTTTGTCAAATTGAGCACCGCTTTCCTCTATTACAATGCTATTCTTCATAGGCTTTAGTACATGCACATTTCTAGTGGAGTTTAATCATGTTACAACCCTTATTGCTTCCTTTGCAATCATGAAGGGTTCTTCTAGCCACAAAAATTCATCATGAATCCTGCTAAGCAAATACCAAACCCATTCGTTCTCTACAAATGTTGGGAAGTCTAGATATTGTATGAATTTCTTCTCTGCCAATGCCTTGTATTCTTCCTTCAATTCAAAATCATCACTATTTAGATGCTTCAGATATAGATCTATAAGTTTGCAATCATTATGCTCTTCTAGGGCAACATGGATGTATGCCCTAATATCTTCTTCATATATTATGCCATACGACACTTCCGAGAATGCACCACTAGGGTCAACTTCCATTGATTTGAAAGGATGTTTCTTAAATTTTGGTCGGGGCTTTTCTTTAATTTCTATTACTTGTGGGGTCAACATGATTCTGCAATAATTCAAACAATTTCACATAGAAGTTTCAACTATAAATACCTTTTTTCGCTGAATTAGGGTTTCTTCACTTTGAATCATTAGAAATCACTGAAGTTTCTTAGGGTTTAGCTTCTGATCTTCTTGAATGCTTGAAAACTTGAATGCGAAGTGATTATTCCTTCAAATGTGAGTCTTTTATCCTTTATTTGCCAAAACCTAATTGCCATAAATGCCAATTTCTAAAAAGTTGTCAAACACTTCACTGGCAAGCACAATCAATCAAGATTGCTCTACATTAGATCTTTTTCTACTAGTAACATCTTCAAAAGATTTATCCAATAGCTCATTAACTCATATCCTCATGCTAGATCTTAGCACCAACTATTTGGCTAGGGGATCAAGATTTTGAATGAAATCTCCCCGTGAGCCAAAGCTCCCAATTTGCTTCTTAGAGGAAGTGTATGCACCAGAGGCTGGTGTGGATCCATCCCTGACCTCATTTACATCCTTCTTAATTTAGATTTTGCTCATTTCCTTCTTGGTTTCTGTCAGATCAACCTTGTTCTTTCTTTTATCTTCCCTCTGCTATGTTTTCCTCTTTTCTGTAGGATTATTTGTTTTCACATTCTTGCTTCTACAGAATTTTGCAATGTGTCCAGGTTTATTGCAATTGTAGTAAATAACATTCCTCTGTCCTTGGTTCCTTCCATTGATTCAATTAATTATTGATCTGCATTGGTTAGCCATATGCCCAAATCTATTGCATGTAAATCATTTTCCATTGAAAGATTGAGTATTCCTTTCATTATGGAAACCATTCCTTATCTGACTTTTTCATTCATTTGCTCTATGACCAATTCTCTTGCAATTGAAACACTAACCAAAGAATGATGGAACATTTTGATTCATTCTGATCCTACACTGAGTAGCCTTAGACCAAACTTATTGCAATTAAAACAATATCCATTGAAAGATGGGTAATTTTGAGCATTTGGTTGTCTGACCGGAGGTCTTCTAGGTTTGTTTCTCTAATTTTGGACCTGGTTGCCTTTGTCTCTCTTCATCTCAGTGTTAACTTATCTTGATTTAGAACTTTGTCCTCTTTCAAATCCCAAACCTTTCTTATCATCTAGATTTTTTGGACTGTCAATCAACTCGTCAAGCTTTGCAGAGCTTATTTTGAACTTTTCTTATAATTGTTAGCTATTTCCAGATCATGTTTCAAAATCACATCTTTTGTGAGATTTTCACATTCCTTAAACTTGCCTTTCACAACTTGATTTAAATGTTCCTCAACCTTTTCTTTCTCTTCAATCAACATTGATAAACTACTTAAGGTTTCATTTGCTGCTTTCAATTGTTCACTTAGATCTTTGCTCATTTCCTTGGATTTCTTGACTTTCTCCCTTAGCTTTAGGATGCATTCATTAGCTTCCTTGACATTCTCCTTCAAATCCCATATATCTACTTCATACTTATCAATATCTTCAAGAGAAACCTTTAGTTCTTCATTGCTGACATATATGCAATCATCAATTGTAACACTACCTGGATGAATTTCTTCTAGAGGAGTAGGATATCTTCTAGCTGCCATGTGTTCACTTTCCTAGATCTTCCTCAAGATGTTAGACTTCTTCCAAGAAACCTTGCTCTGATACCAATTGTTGAACACAAGGAATACTGAGAGGGGGTGAATCAGTATCTATAAAACCATTCTTTCACATACTCTTTAACCCATTTACCAAATTTAGTAACATGAAAGCAAAATAAACATAGGAAGAGCAACCCTAAAGTCATAGACACCAGGATTTTTATGTGGAAAACCCAAAAAGGAAAAAACCACGGTGAGTGTTAGCTCACAATATATTATAACTGATTACAAGATATTACATAGAAATGCTCACTACAGGTGGACTCACTGCCCACTAAGAAAGAAAGATAGAAGAGAAGAGAGAATGGCTCACTGCCAACAAAGAATTGTTACAAATGCATCTATTGAATGCTGGAATACAATTCCATTGATAGCTCAAAATATAGTTTCAAAGCTCTTCATGATGACTACTCTGTTTCTCTGCTTTGCTCACATATACTCTGTTATTTTGTCCTCTGCACTCTTACTGCACTTTTCAGATCACAAAAACTATGTTAGATCACACACACATGAACTCAATAAGTTGTCACATATCTTAACATCGAAATCCATCAAGTCTTTATATCCACAACAAGATCTAACTCAAAACTGGGTCGGCTTGCCTGAAATGAAACGTGTACACAAAAAGGTATACTTTGTCAGCTCAAATTCTTTACACAGGAAGTTATGCAAACCAATGCAATCGTTCAAGAACCTTCATATAGGTGTGGACCTATTATAGAACCACTTAGAATGATGATCCAAACAATATATCTTTATCGCATATCAATCCAACTTGCATGTCAGCTTCATCCTTAAGTATATACTTGACAACATCTACTATCATACCACAACTTCTAATGTGGACCACACGAGACTCTAAGATTCATATCAAACACTCATTATGCATTACCCAACATACCTTCAGAACCGCAAGTCATGATATTCTTATGCGGCAAAGTGTGGATCTCTGAACTACTGTCTCTATCACTGTGAAATACTGTTAACCTAAATGTTGATACTAGGAGCTTGTGGATGATCTTCTAGTGAACCTCATATTCTACAAATCTAGAATTGGATACTCCTAACATGTGTTTACAACACCTTCAAACTGCAAATTGAAACAATCAATAGCGGACGAATATGGAGTAAGATACTCAGGTGTTCTATATTGTTCATGACTGAACTCTGTTCACCTGAACTTAAGCAATTCAAAGTGTAGATTCTAGAGATTGCCAGGACATGAGACTTGGAATGAAGCATTATCAAACAATTATGTGCAACATACCAAAACTACATACCAGTGTCTGTATCTGCGGAGGAATACTAACCAATTCTCTGTCACTAACTCAATAAGCTACCAATACTTAGTCAATTTGACTAAGTCATTCTTTCGAGACCAAAATGTTGTACACAACTTGTCTCACTACCTGTTCCCAATCATATCTGACTGTTTCCATCAATGACAACACCATATCACAATCATATTAGTAGTGTCTCTTGACTATTTTGCCAATAGAACTGTATAACCAAACTTGATAGAGTTCCAAACACCACACCCTAGGGAATTAATAGAAGCTTCCATCCTTAGCTTCCAAAAAGCATAATTTATTCCATCAAACCTAGGAATCTTGTCAAATCCATTATGTGCCATCCTGAACCTTCCTCAATTGGTTCATCTTCCCTTAGAGGAACTTAGCTCTGATACCAATTGTTGGACACACCAAGATATGGACAGGGGGGTGAATCAGTATCTAAACAATCTTCAATTTTAACTTCAACTTATCCGGAGCAGATTTAAAACATAAGAATCACAACATTAACATGAACATGAAAGATTAACATAATGCACATCAACACATAACACCAGATATACGTGGAAAACACTAGAAGGGGAAAACCACGATGAGGATTAACTCACTATATATGAAGCTCAAATAACAACTTTATTTTAGGGCTACAACCCAAGGAAGCTTCTACTCCCTGAATACTTTGATTTAGGGTCACTCCCTAGGAAGCTTCTACTCCCTAAAGATTTTATTTTAGGGTCACTCCCAAGGAAGCTACTACTTCCTAAAATGAGAACACACTTATAAAAGATTACAATATGACAGTCTTTCTACTATCTGAAAACTGACATTGAAACTCACACTTTTGATTATTACACTTCTGCCTCTTCACTCTTCCTTCTAATGATCTGATAACATAGGCACACTCTATACTTGATCACTATCACATATAAGTCTTCAAGATGAATCTGGACAGTATCAAGAACTTCTGCTCTTTCTCTTTCAGTCACACTTCAATAATGCATTTATTCTGCCTTTTATCTACTTGCGAACTTTTCAATCAACTTGCAATCACACCCCTCCTCACTCAATTTGATTCACTATTTATACATAATATTACATTGATTACATTTCTTGTCGTCCAAATACAACATGAAAAATACATTTACAAGTTAGCTAAACAATACACAATATGAAACGTGTAGAATATAGGTCCTAAGTGAAACCACGCGTTACACCAACAAAAGACCCATGCCTTGTGGACACCAACACTTTCTTAACTAGGTCCAAAACATCCTTCACAGCTTCAAACACCAAGGAATTACATCCACACACTCCACTCATTAGGAAATAGGACAACTTTAATAAAAACATATGAAAACTTGAAGCATAACGACCACATCAACTTGAAAACCTTGTGCGATACTAGAAACAAGAAATATTTTCATGAAAACTCTTCCAGATGAGTCCACATGACTCATACAACATCTCCAAGCACTCCTCTACCATCGCACATCAAAGAATTGTGCCTCACATCTTCAATCATTAAATCTAAGAACAATTTGTCATCCGAAACATACTGCAACATGCTGTCATTTGAAAAACTGAGTTGTCAACCACCAAGAACCTTGAAACTGCAAGGAAGCATATAATACACATCCATAAACATGTCTTTAAAACCACAAAGGCAACCATTCATTTGCAGAGGAATGTGGAGCATCCCAACAGGGCTTCATCACTAACTTACTCTGCTAGAACACATGTCAGTACTCTATCATGCATAACGTTCACAGTGGAAGGACAAATGATCTAAGAACTTAGAATTAACACTTGCATTACATCCTAAACACAATTCCAAAACTGCATGGCCATATCTACAAATTCGAAGCATTCCATTGTCCTACATAGAATATCTTCACAGAAGTGACACTATCTTCAATCAATCAATCAGCAAAACACTTTTCCAGTAATGCAATCATCATGGAACTTGGATCATACATACTATAGGCCATTAGTAGAATCAACAACACATTTGATCATCTTTGTGCTTGTAACTCCCATCTCAATATGAACTATATCTAAGATCCCTTCTCTTGTTGGATGGGACATGACATCCAACCATGAACTGTATCTTCTTCTCTTGGTGGATGGGACATGACATCCAACCATGAACACCATCACACCACCATGATAGTGTTGACATCAATGACAGCCTAGTGACAGTTTTGACATCAATGACAACCCTAAGAACCATATGTGTAACAAAATATTGTTGATAACAATTCTATTTTACCACCCCCTTCCTGACTTAAAAAGGTAGTAGGTAAAAATAGAAAGTACACCCCTATGGTAGACCCTGGATTTGATATTGTGGCCAAAATTCTCCAAGCCAGCCCTTAGCCTAAAAAGGCCAAGAGAATGTCAAGGGTGGTAGTTGATTCTTTGTTAGGACACCACATTCTAGAAATTGTTGATCCTATTGGGGATAAGGATGAACAGAGTGTTGTCGAATCATATTTTAGCGTAAGCAAAATTGATATGGGTCCTTTTACCATGGAAGGTGATATTTACCATGAAAAATTATTAGTAAATGTGTTAGCCAAGAGATTGAAGATAGAGGAAATGGAAAAAGAAAAGCTACTAGAGAAAGTGAATGTCCTTACCTCATTCATACAATCAATTCTTAATAATACTTCCCAATCTCTGGACACTATAATTAACACCTCTGTTAAATGTATAGGTCCAAGGTAGTTGAACAAATTAAGAAGTATCAAGATTTAGCTAGGGTTATAGAATCTTGGATTGAGAATATAACAATCGATGGTTTATTGTACATTGAGGAAGTTATGAAGTTGTATAATGATATTGTAGCTAAGAGGAAGAAGCTTAACACTGATATGTAGTCTCTTAAAAAGGAGGAAACTATACTCATGATTATTGCAAGGGAGATGCAAGAATTGGTCAAAGTTGACACCAATGTTTTGGTTTTGAAAAGTGTCTTTAGCAAACTGAAAGAAAATGAATATGTCTCTTAGTTAAATGCAATCAAATGGAAACTCTTTGTCGTTAAACAATTTTTGGTTGAATTGAAAAAGATATTGAGCCAATACAAAACATATTTATTGGACATCAAATCCAGTTGTTTAGCTTTGGAAACTAACATTTTGGATGAAAATGAAGAAAACCTCTTGGATGTGAAGGATGTCAAGAAAGATTTCAAGAAATTAATCACTGAGGAGTTAACTTGGAATGATGTGGTAAATGGTGTTTCTATGGAAAAAGTATTCCATATATCCTCTAACATTTCTAATTTCAAGCATGAACTCACAAACATAAATAGGAGACTCAATGAAGATGATAAGACTATCAATATGTGGAGAGTTTGAGTACATGTGACCATCGGCCCCAGTGGAAAAGTCATCACCCCAGTGATTACCAGATTTAGGAATTTCAAAGTGAAGATGAACCCACTAGAGGACAAGGCTATAGCAGAGGTACCAAACCAAAGGGGATGTGTCAGTGGACAAAGGAGATCAAGAGACCTAACTTAATTTATTTACGTTGTTTATTTGCAAAGACTTTAAATTTCCAAAAATTAAGTAAACCTTTTCAAATATTTTATATTTATATGTTTATTCAATTTTAGTCAGCTAACTACCAAGAAGTTGTTACTCATCAAGACAGTTTCATTTTTTAGAAGCTCTATATATAGTCCATCATATGGACGATTAGGGATCTTTTGGCAAATTTTTGTTTATGAAAAGATCGTTTTTATAAAGCAATGCTCAAGGACTTTTCTATGTTTTTCAGATACATATGAAAGAGTTTGAAAGAGAATAAATTGCAATATTTCATAAACTTTTAGTTACTTTTTCTATATATGTGTGTGCATCATATGTTGAATGTGTCGTGTTTAATCTCTGAGGTATCTTGTTGTATGATGGAAATTCAGATCACGTCCCTTTCATATGGCTCATTTCTTGTAGTTTCTTTTCCATATGTTGAAGAATGCAAGTGGTGATTTTATAGTTTTCATCTTATACATATCTATTGAAGTGAGTAGATTTGTTTTGTGAGGCTTTCTACTCATATTTGATTAAGTTTAGGTAGAAAATTTCCTTTTGTACTTTCATGTTAAAATCATACCAAGTTTACTTTTCTATTTATATCATAAGAGGGAGTTTCCCCTCAAAACACATAGGAAGATTATTTTTTTTTAATAACCTCTCCAACTGTTAGTGTATTTGTGGCTATTTGTTGGGAAAGGGTTATATTTAAAAGTATAGCAACAAATATGTTCACTAATAGATTTTTGGTGACTCTACTGGGGATATCATCGAACAGAGAATATATTCTATTGAAGTTGCCTTTATCCCAAAGCATGTTTTATTATGGGATTGCAGTCCAATAGAACACCTTTATTGCAGCTTGGTGGTACATGGTTAGGAGGTAATATCAAAGATATCATCTTAGACTTTTGAGTGGTTTCTTGGTGTAATCAAACCTCCAGACTCCAATATCAAGATGTCAAAGAAGTGATTGTCCAAGAGGAAGAATAGGGAATCAAGATTCAAGAAAACACTCAAAGAATTTTAGAGGGCCATTTTGAATGAGGTTTGGAACAATTTGTAAATCAAGTCTTGACAAGGTGGCACTGAGAATTATCACTGATATTAATGGTGCTTCAAAGGAGATTTGGACTAGTCCTTCAACCCAATATCAAATGTCTTAACATTGAACAAGAAGATATCATTACTGATCTACGTAACTTATCTTGGAGGAATAAGAGGAATAACTAGTAATTTCATCAAATTAATCAAGTCCTGGATGAAGAAGAAGATATTGGCCAAGATCTAAGAAGACAAGCAAGAGAATTTGGAGTAGTTCACAACAACTTCATTTTTGAAAGAACTGTCCATGTGCTAAGGAGAAACATGTCTTTCCATATTCACATTGATAGGTTGTCATGAGGTCCTAACACTTTAGTTGAAATATGTCAATTATGTCGATTGGTTAGTGTCCAAGGTAGTTTGTAATAGGGAATGAATTCGGACATCTCATCTTAGCAATGGTTTTCTAAGTTTTTGAACAAGCCTGTAATAGAATGAATCTAACCTAGAAAGCATACCAGTCTTAATCTAGAAAGCATCTGAATTCTTAATCTAGAAAGCATATAAACTAACTGGGAATCCACACATGCATTTTTAACTATGAATTTTAAAAAGGCAGCTAACTATTAACTGAAAACATATTAAAACTTGAGCTAACAACTGATAACAAATATTATGAACAAAGCATATGCTCCAGAAACTCTAGCATGACAAACAGAACTTAAATATTATTAACTTAAACACAATATCATGTAGGGCCACACCACAATGCTAAAACAGAAAGATACATTAATCTAAACAAAATATTTACTAAACAGAATTGAACAACACAATTGCACAATGATAAAACACTTATCTATCCTATATCCTTTGAGTGGCCAGCTCTCAGGAGATCTTCTTGTCAATTCAAATCACATGCATTATCTCAACAGCTCCAAAATAACTCCATTTTCATTCACACTTCCATTGCTCAAAATATATTACTCATAATAAACTCAGTTGCTTCATTCCATAGAAAATTATCACAGAACATAATAGCTAAACATTACTTCTATATTATATATCAAAACATAGCATAACATAACATAACTGTTTTAGACATTATCCATAATCTATACTACCAAAATCCAAAATTTCAGGTGACACATAAATGCCACTTGAAGAAGTCTTCAACAGAAAAATAGAGTTTTTTTACTAAACTAGATGTCTGTCAGATTCAACATAGTAAAGGCTCTAAGTGGAGTCATAAAATGTCTTAAGTACTTTTAAAAAAAAATAAAAGAACTATCAATAAAGTCTATGATCATGTATTCCTAAATTTTTGACGCCCTAAGATTCTGATGTTGTTGACTTCAGTTGCTTTTAAGTTCCACTAGGCTCTTCATAAAAACCTGCATAAATACATAGACCTTCGGGTAATTGGGTGACACAAAAAAGGTTATATGATTTATTATGAATGAGGTTAATTGTACTCATCACTCTCCCCTCTCTATGAGGGAGCTGGTCCTCCTACTCTCTATTGACCATGGGCTGAGGTCATAGATGTCACCTGCTTCCTCATCTAAATGGTCAGGATACTTAAGGAAACTTTTGTGCAATTTTACCCTCATCTTCCATGCATGTAAATCTCTGGGGTCTTGCTCTGCAGTTACCAAAACTGCAGGGGGCAGCTGAAGAAGCAATGGAGGTATGTACCTCATGCCTATCCATTTGGTCTTAAGCTGCTGTAGTATTTCTGTCAAAGCTTCTGCTCTTCTATAGGACCATCTGAGATTAGTTGGAGAAATCATCTCCCTCCATTTTAAGTACATGGGCAGAGGAGTATATCTCTCTTCACAAGAATTTTGTGCTCTTTCTATCAATTGTGGCCCATTAATGATGAAATCTTCAAAACAAATTCTTCTACTCTCATTATAGTTTTCCTTCATAGCTATATACTTTTTCATTCTTTGAAACTGAGCCTTCAAGGCAAAGGGCTTATAATGAGGAAACATCATGTGAAACCCTATAGTTTTCTCTGCTTGAAGGTATTCTCTAGTCCTATCTTGCCAATTCAGTTGGTTCTGCAGGTTGGACATGAATGCTCTGAGCTAAACTTCTCCCACAAAGAGATTAATGAAAAAGTCATTGTACTTTTCTAACAACAAATTATGCAAAAAAAATTCACACAACAAATTCTTTTGAACAAGGGATGATTCTTTGAATATCTCTAAAAAAAATTGTTATCAAGATCATAGGGTAGATTATAGGAATCCTTAAAAGCTTCCATCTTAACACTTGTTCATTAAGGAACATATAATATAGCCTGGATGGCTTTCTACAAGTTAGCAACAACTCTCTGATTTTGCATGCATCACTCTTAGCTTGATAAAGTCTATCATAAGATTACTTTAACAATACTAATTCTTGTTTGAGTCTAGCATTTTTCTGCTCCATCTTGCCTTAGGAAATAACACCTTTCCATCCATTTTTCCAGCATGGGAGGAATATGAACTTGAAACCATTCCATTTTGGTTGGTTCAGTCTGTATCTCTTTTGATTCCATGGCTGGTTTAACATTGATTTCCTATAATACTTGTTCCAACTCTACAATTTTGCTAAGAGCTGCGTTAAGTTATTATATTTGTTGTTCCTATTTTTCCATAAATGACTTAAGGAATTGTTCAAAATTGATAGTCAAACTTTTGATTTATTCATCTTTTGCAGACAGACTAGTCAAATGTTTTTTTATCTTCTTCCTTAATTTGTTTCATCTGGGACCGTAATTCCTCAATGAATTTATCTTTTTTCTCTAATTGGAGTTTGCTCTTCAACTGTACAATTTCTTCTTTTAATTCTTTCAATTCAACTTTCATGTGATCACATTTCTCATTGGGGATAGAAATTTATGTACCATTTCTAGACACATGTCCTTCATCATTTTCTTTTATTGGACCTTGCTCTATGTCATGTACATTGTTCAGAGGGGATGATTTTTCATTTTTAGGGACTGTTAGTTCTATGTTCATCTAATGACTGCTAAGTGGCATAAATTATTTCCACGGGCTCATCTTCCTAAGCCTCTACTTCTTCAACAAGTACATAATTTGGAACTTGTTCTCCTATTTTCTTTTGATCCTTCTCACGTGGACCAATCTCCTTCTCAAATTCAAGGGTACAATTATTTTCCAGGGCTTGATTTTCAATGGGTTGAGCTAGATTTTCACTTGGCTACCTATCCCACCTTTTCTTTTTAGGGATAGGTGGCTAGTCACATGCTGCAGAACAGCTAAAGTCGATAGCCAATTTTTTACTCCTTGGAGGAGGAGGTTTCTGCAACTTCATTTTAGGCCTTTGTTCCCTTTTCCTAGGCCAACTATTTTCATCCTTGGAGTCAACTAAGTCCAAATTTTCTCATTTTTCTGGAGTTTCTGGAACACTATATGGTCTAAGTTGCTACTCAAGTTCTAAAGGGTTTGGAAGATTTTCTGGCACTTCGCCTTCAAGAGCTTCCTTGGCAAGTTGAGGCATAGGGGAAGGTTCCCTAGGGTTCCCCGCTGCCAAATAAGATGACTCACCTCTCTCAAAATATCTTAAGGGTGCAGGGTTTTCAAATTTCTTGAGAATTTTTTGTCATTTCTCATTTGTTTTTCTCTTCTTGAGGAGCTAATGCTTGCAAATTAGAAATAAGACTATGGTGTTTTAAAGGTCTAGACCCAATTTTGAACCTTTCTATCATGTGGATAAGGTAGGAAGATTAACCCTCAATTTAGGGTTTTTAGTGCCATGGCGCAGGTGAATGAGCAAATGGAAGGGAGGACCGACGATAGTAGCACATTGTCCTTCACATGTAAAATACTTAATTATCCATGCTACTGCCATTCTCCATAGCTCTGCAATGAACATTCTTTGAAACCCTTTATTTTGTCCCTGGGTATTCACAACTAATAATGATTAAGGTTCCCATTCCCTTAAGAAAAGCTCTATCATATTCTGGTAGGAAATATTTGTAGTTTCCAATAGATTTAAGTCTTCATTTTTTATACCAAATAAACTAGAAATAGTTCAGGCACTTACCTTAAATTTCTTCCCTCGCACAATTGACTGCCCATCTCAGAAATTCTCCATGAACCCTTTAACTAGCTGTGTATTCTTCCCTTCAAACTTTTTCATGAAGTCCAGCCATCCCACTCTTTGAAACAATTCTAAAATACTATTGAGTGCCAATAATTTGTCTGCAAAAGTTGGCTCTGATTTACATTTTTCTCCCCCCATACTATCCCCTACTGGTAATTCTGCTTAATTTTTTATTGAATGTTACAGCACACCAAGGTGAGTAACTATTTCAAACAAACTGATATGCAGACTAAGTGAAACTCAATCTTTACGGCCACTTGTATTATGACAATGCTGATGTGACATCCATTAATTCATTGTATTAAGTTGTTTTGTGTCTAATTATTACCTTGCATGGCGTAGAATGAATGTGTCACCATACCTTCCAATGAAAGTATAGTTCTCACGAATTTGCTAAATTTGGAAAAAGGGAGGAATGTGCCAATTTATTTAATTTTATTCACAACATATTGCTTAATTAAGAAAGAATGTGTACATACCTCATGTCCCAATTTGATTTGAAATTCATCGCACTTGTGCTGATGTAATGACTTTATAGACAATTATGTATGCAAAACTTGGATGGGATGGCGAAAGGTTTGGGCAGATTTATTAATGATCATGATGGAGTGGTTGGAGTAATTTATTTATAATGATAGTAAATAGTCATCATAATTTTATTTATTATGACAGGGGGTGTTGACACAAGGAATGAGTCTTTTAATGAATGCTTTGGTACGGGAGAGTTTGGTGGTGGAAATGGATATGCTTTTGAAAATGTCAAAGCATCTGCAAAGAAGGGATCACAAATCGAGAGTATCAAAAGTAGACACTCATGGAATGAGTATGACAAACATATGGGAACAACATTGTGGAGCATTATAGTTGGGTATTGTGAGAGTGAGGGTATTGTTATCACTGGGAATTACACCCATATGCAAGGCTGGTAAAGCACTGCAATTCTGTGTAACATGGGACTAATTTCAGGTTGTGGGTGCCCTATGACGAAATTAGACCTCCAGATTATGGGCTGGTTCCCTTCAGACGTTCTATTGACATGTATTTTTTTTTACTATTTTGGAAAAGGGAAGAAAGAAACTAAGTGAATGCTAAAGGTAAAATGGTGATGCACCTGATTTAGATAAAATAATGCAATTTGATCCACAATGTTTACCCAGAAATATGACTTTTACACAATCCAGACTTGGCATAAATATCACAAAAGTGATTCTAAGGAAGGTTTGAAAACATGGTTTCTATGAAGGAAAAGATTTTTTCACAACACAAAAATACTATTTCTGGTTAACACAACATAAGACCTGTCATGATTATATGCTTTAATGCTATACACAAGGAAGTGAGACAATAATTTTAAAGGTTTAATGATAAAACACAGCAAAATTTCATCAAAATCACTTCACTAATAACACTAAAATGAAAGGTAATTTAACTGATCTCAAAGAAAACAAAGGAAATCTCTACAAAGAAGACAAAAGTATAACCTGTAACCTGCCGATCTCTCAATAAAACTATAAAATTTGAGCTATAAGAATTCTCCAATCTATCTGAATCAGAATGAGGATTAAGAACTAGCAAAAACAAACTTTTGCTTTACAATATATAGGTCTACTCTCTCCAAGAGGCATGCAAAAATATGGACTTGCAGATAACCACCTCTAAAAATAATAATTCCTGAGCAACCTCCAAAATCCTCAAAATTAGGGTCTAAAACTGCCACAAATTGAGCAAAAATAGCTCAAATTTGGGCCTCTCCATATGCTTGACCAAAAAGTTGACCAAGGACCCTAAAAATACTCCTAAAAGTCATGCAAAACCTCCTAGGTGGCCTAGTTAACTCAACTAATCAATTTGCATGATTTTGCATGAGCAAAATTGATTGTGAGTGAATAATAAACTAATATAAAATTACTTTATTATTGGTTACAATTTGTTCTATTTTTTATTTTACAACTTGTGGAAAATAATAAAGTAATTTGAAAAATATCACTTTATTATTTATTTACAATTAATAACTTTGTAAAATCATGCATGATTAAAAGAAAAAATATCACTCCTTATCACTCCAATTACACTTGCCTAAATTGCATGATTAGAGCATAAATAGGACTTAGAAGAAAATGAAAATCCCCTTATATCTCCTTGTGGGAAAATATCCCTATTTTACATGATGCAAATACATATTAAGGCAGAATTTCTTACCCTTATCACTCCATGATCAAAGAGAAAAGATTATCTTCTCTTTGCAAGATTAAAAACTCTTAAGTCACTCCATGAATAAATAATACTCCATGCACAAAATAGTATGCATAAAACCCTTATGACTCCCCTTTGATGCCTTAGTGCACATATATATCATTACATTTTTTAATCCACCTTATATCTCCATATGCAACTTAAAATCAAGAAAGAAAAATAACAACTCCATGACTCCATCACTGCACCATCATACTTGCACCATTATACTGCCACCATGCATAATTGCTTACCTTTGGAAACTCCATGCTCAGCCTTCATGCATGCCATGTTTAAAATCATACCCTTCTAGCTTCGTTAGCCACCATGCATAATCAAGAAGCATCTTTACTTTTGAGTGTTTGCAAAAAAGACAAGGAATTTGATTAGCATGTGTATCTTTGTCCATGCATTACCCGACCACCAAGGAATCTTTAAAAAATCTTATAAGGCATGAATTATTTCTCTTTCATCATATCGGCCCTCTTGACTTAATAAAAATCAAGTCCTAAGCATTGTTGTCGGTCACTCCATGTTATGATGGCTAGGATCTTTCAAGACCCAAGTCTTGACCATGGGCACTTCTTGGATAAGGTAATTATTTATTTTTTGCAAGTCAAAAAATTGCACTTGAGAAAGAAGAACCTTCGAACAAAAGTAAGGAGATAACCCTAAAACTACTCATTCTTCATTTGATATTCCTTCTTCGACACTCTGCAACTGCATCCTGCCGGCTTAGGGTTTGAAGCTCTTCAGCATGACTCTAGTTTTACTCCCTTTAATGGCCCTTCTTGGTTGAATATTTGCAACTCTGCATCATTAATGAAGAAGGTAACATCACTTGAGTTTCATATGAGGCATTTTATAATATTAGTAGCTTTATTTCTTTCATGGCTGCGGCCTCCTTCTTCATTCATGGCTATCTCCTTCATTGGGCATTATTTAACACCTTCTTTCTTGTTTCTGTATCTTCTTTTTGCAACTCTTCACCTGTTCTTGAAAACTTGATGCCACTGTGAGGCCGTGGATAATCTCTCTTCCTGTCAGCAAAAAAGAGGTAAGCACTTGTCATTCTTCACCTCTGTAGCTTCTTTTTTCTCTTTTTATAGTTGAAGAAAATGACAAGACCTGTATGTAGACATGAGTATTGCATTTTTTGGCAAAAAATGGCTTATTATTGTTGACCATGATTGTATATATCTCTTTTTAGCTTGACCTATTTGTAGATGCAGAAAAACCTGAGGGTTTGAGATCTTGAGATGAGGGTTTGCTATTTTCTTGCATTTTCAAGGCCTCCATCTATCACGGCCATGCTCCTTCTATATATAGGCACCAAACTGTGTAAACTGTTGAGGGTTTGTAAGTTTTGAAACTAGGGTTTCAACCCTCCTTACACAAAAACTTATTCACACTGCCACGGCCATTTTCTTTCATTGTTATCTCTTTCTCTTTTGGCTGTGTATGAAGAAAAGGAACAAGGGTTTGAACTTTCTATCAAGAGTTGTTCATTTTGCACTTTCAAGGCTTCAATCTATCATGGCCACTCTCCTGTGGTATTCACTATTCTTTCTTTTACTTGTAGGAAACAAGGGTTTGATATTTCTTTTGAAAAGATCTTGTTTAACTTGTAGATGAGTATACCTGTTATCATGAGAAATCTTGTTCTTCTGGCATGGCAATGACTGTATTTCTTCTCTGTCTAAAACCTCTTGACTATACCTTTCCTGTAGTCAAAAGGAATTAAGAGTTGAAGTATTAATAAATGGAGTTTTTCTTTGCTTCACACAACACCTTCACTTCCTACTCCTTGTGATTGTCATGAATGATGATACACTTTTCTTTATCTTCCCTCCACTGTAGCTCCTGGGTATGATAACAATTCTTTTGATATTCTGTATGGTAACTATTATCATTTACCTCCATCTGTATCATACATTGACACTTCTGGAAGGCTCTCCTGTAGCATAAGTGGCTTCTTTAGCTTATTTGCATATCAAACTCTTGGATCCTTTTTACCTACCAACTGTAAGATGATGGACTATTTGTCATGTGTGATGATCTCTTCAACTATGTAACTATCTTTGTTTGCATCTAGATTCTACTATAGCATAGATATCATGTTATCTTCTCCTTGACTGTCTATTACATTCTTTAAATACACCTGTAGCATACATAACATATTCTTGCATACTCATTGCTTATCTCATCATTTGGATGCTATAGTATCATATGTATCATGCATTTTTCTCCTTAGCTATCTGTTTACTATAACTGTATCATGACAGAACAATGGCATAAAAGAAAGAGGACTATTTACCTTGTGAATTGTCAATGATCTTTACTGTAGCACTTGGTATAAGTCTTGTTCTTCTTCTGATGTTCCTCCTTCATCATTTGATGTACTCCTATAGATAGATATGGCAACTATGATTTATTCTGACTATTTTTTCTTCTTGCAAAACTACTTCATGATAACTTTCATGACTGTTCATAAATAAAGATGACTGCATTTTATCTTCTTGTGTGGTAACTTTCTTTCTGGCATTTTATTGACTATATCATGCTATTACTATAGCTCCAAGGTATATGAGATAAGGCTTGTTTGATCAAAGTAGTGATGAGATGCATGGAAACCACTTTGTTATATTTGGACTATGGCATTCCTGTCACTCCACTGTGCTTAATGTTGGACTCCCTCCTTGCTCTAGGCATGACTGTCTCTTGTTCTTGGATTTGTACTTGATTGTCATGTCAGTGATGACCCTTCATTATGTACTCTGGTATTTGATGTGCATCATGTGCTTCATCCTTGAATGTTTGAATGCTTGAACACCTGACTACATTTGGACTATAGCATTCATCTTCATTTATAGGCTCTCCTTAATGCTTGAATCATATGAGATTCTAGGCTTGGCTATTTTATCTTTGAGAACTAAGGCCCATCTGCTCCAGTTGAACTGTTTCACTGTACCTCCATGTATCTTGATGGTTTGAAGTTTTGAGGCATTGGTGACTACCCTTTGCAAGGTTCATATCCTTATTTTAGGATGATTGCACACTATGAGTACCTGTATCATGTCACTTACCTCTTACTCTTTTGTCATAATGAGATGATATCTTCACATGATTTATTCTGCAACTTGCTCAAATGATACACCAGTTCTTGTATCTTAGAATCTCTATTCTATTTCTCTTCTTTTATTAGGCACATTAATCTGAAAAGTTGTATGATCTTAGATGGCTCTTGTAGCCTGGATGACTATAATCTGATTTCTGCATTTTGTTTTTGTCAATCTTGACTCAATCATGTTACTCTGATTTGCTCCAATCAACTGTAATAATGCCATGATGATATATCTTTTCTGTAAGTTGATTATATGATGCATGATATAGCTTAAAATGATGCATCCTGTCTTTTCTGATACTCTTTTCAAAAAATGAAAAGAAACATGTTGGGCTCAAACCCTTGTGGGAGCCACATTTAATCCACATGTTTATTTGTCTTCAAATCAACAACAAAAC
The DNA here is from genome assembly GCA_027924645.1 of Cunninghamia lanceolata. Classification (NCBI taxonomy): domain Eukaryota; kingdom Viridiplantae; phylum Streptophyta; class Pinopsida; order Cupressales; family Cupressaceae; genus Cunninghamia; species Cunninghamia lanceolata. The sequence goes on along the minus strand of BSBN01000420.1, from coordinate 8,403,781 downwards.
TTGTCCTATACTTGCAAAGTGCACAAACAAGTTAGCATAAAAATGTACGTGAGAGTATTAATTGATCTTCTTCATGGTTTCATCCTGATTTGTGGCATATATCTGATCTGATCTCTCATTTGAATGCATGATATGATAAGTAGATGTCTCTATTTGATAAAAGCATGTGATAAATGTAAACATCTGAAGCACTAACAGGGCTATCCCCAAAATTTTGCAGGTTCAATTGATGATGGAGCTTGGAGTGAAGACTAAAAGCGGAAGACTTGAAGGTTGGCATCAACAAACAATCTTCATCATCAGGCAATGATGGATGTTTAGATTTATCAGATGTTCATTTCTTTTCCTTTTATCAAATAGATACATTGCTTGCATGTCTGCAATTACTCAGTCTAGTTACTCCCACGGCTTGTGTGGGACACATTTGAACACTTCTTTTGAACATGATCAGTTAATTTCTCTTATGCATATTATGTATATGTATTTCCTTTTCAATCAATGCATGAGATAAAGTACCGGATACTTGAATGTATGTTCAAAACATGACATGAAATAACAGTTTAATACAAATATCCTTCTTTCTTTTATTCAAAATTGATTAACTAAATAATCAATTTAACTTATAACTCCTGAAAGATAACATGATGCAAAAACAATTGTATTTCTTGAACGAATGATACCTTGGCAATCCCATTCTCTTGTCATGATAACTCATCAGTCTTGATTAGACTGATGGGCTATCCTGTCAACTGAATCTCCTTCTCTGCTCTTGTCAAGATGTCAATCATTCAAATAAATGCATAACCTTGAAGTTTTCCTTTATCCCTTCTAAACAACTACACTTAGGTCAAACTAATTTTAAGTGTGAACAGAAAAATTAGTAACAGGTACAAAGTTCCAAAGCATCACTGAAGGGTGTCGACGAAACACGAAACAAAGTTCCAAAGCATCATTAAAAGATGCAACTAGAATGTAGGAACAAAGTTTCAAAGCATCACTGAAAGATGTAGCTAGAATGTGGAACAAAGTTTTAGAGCATCATTGAAAGATGTAGTTGGAATGCGGAACAAAGTTCCTTAGCATCACTGAAAGATGCAGTTAGAATGCGGAACAAAGTTTTAGAGCATCGTTGAAAGATGCAGTCGGAATGCAGGAACAAAGTTTCAAAGCATCGCTTAAAGATGCAGCTGGAATGTAGGAACAAGGTTTTGGAGCATCGCTAAAAGATGCAGCCAGAATGTGGGAACAAAGTTCTAGAGCATCACTAAAAGATGCAACCGGAATGTAGGAACAAGGTTTAGAGCATCATTGAAAGATGCGCCGAAATTTTGTATTTATTTAAAGATGAAGTCTTGCAAAACAATAATAAAATTTAGACAAGTAACAAAAATGGAAAATACAACAACTTGACTAAAATGCTCTGAAATAAACATGCATACACAGTTTTTTTTATTGTATCTGAGAATAGATTATTTTTCCTCTGCCAAGGCAGAGTCAATACATTGGTTCTTTGATGCAGGGGCATCCTGATGCACTCTTTTTGATGCAAATTGTTGTCATGTGCTAATCTTTGAGTTTTGATTTGTCTGGTGTCAATAAATTCATGTAAGACCATTTTGAGTCATTTAAATCCATTGTGTAATGTTTTGGAGTCAAGTTGCAAAAGTTGCAAAATATTGTCAAAATGTTGTCAAAAAGTTGTAAATGTGGTCATTTGTGTTAAGTAGTTAGAGGTCAATTTTTTCAATTGGGATTGATGGAGACATGTTAAATATGCAATGTAACCATGAGCACTGAGGTTGGAGAAGGTTGGAATGTAAAAACCTTCATTTTGCCATGTTTTACTTGCATTTTCTGTGTGAGACAACCTGTATTTCATGTGGTATGGATTGATATTGTATGGTATGGTCCTAAAAATAGTTGAATAAGTTATAGGAGAGAGTTATCTTTCAAATGAATTTGGTTTGGTAAATTTTCATCAAGTTTTGTGAAAGTTATGATAATTTTAGCGATTGCCACTCATAGATTTTTATTGTGAAACAACAAGAAAACATGTTGGTATGATTTTGTATGACTTGGTATAGTCAAGGGAAGACATGTGGATGATAAACCTATGAAATACAAAACTTTTTATTTTTGTTTGGAGTCATTTTATTAAGTTTTGTGAAATTTATTGCAATTTTGGTGATGACAACCCTATACCCTGCCTAGGGTTCCAGAAACACAAAAAAACTCATATCTTTGTTTTCCATTGTCAAAAAGTCATTAAAATTGGTAAGAAGTTCTATTTTTATATGTTCTAAAAACCCTTTAAAATAAAATTCATAACTTGCACGTGTGAAGGAGTACTTGTTGACAGTTTGTTGCTCCTTGTTGGGAAAACAGTCACAAACCCTAGTTTAGTGAAGGCCTGATGCAAACTCTGTATTGTGTGTTGAAGGCAGGGTAGAGGAACATTGTGGCATGTTTTAAGGAATATAAATAATTCTTTTAATCATATGACTAATTCTCTTTTCCTTTGTTTGAAGTTCTTTTCCTTTGTTTGAAGTCATCACCTTGTATGCTCCTAGTGGCAACAATGCCTAATTTTGCATAAAACATTGCTTTGATCGCTTGGTTTGGTCATGAATGCTTGGAAGCCCAGAAAAGGTATTGGAATAGGTCTACACAAGTCAATAACATTATGTTACATGTTGTCCCATTGTTTTTTTCCTACTATTAGGCTTGTGGGCAAGTTACCAAAGATGAATAAAGTAGCACTTTTGCCTTCATTGCATTGAAGTCCTGTTGGAAATGTGTCAAGGTGTTTATGAGTAAGTCATTTCTCTATATCATTCTCTCCTTACATTTCTACCATCCTTGTAAATTCTTCTTTGTTAATAGGTTTTTTGTAGATCCACAATCGATGATCATTGACGAGGAGTGTTCAAGTGTCACCATCAATGGGTTTAAGTTGCACTACTCCATTTGAGAATACTTCAAAAATCTCATATGGACCCAGCCAATGGGTTCTCAGTTTACCTTTTTGGTATTTATATCTGGAGTCAAATAGCAGTGCCCAATCACCGTTATGGAACTCTCTTTATCTTATATGTTTTTCATGCCAAGCCTTTTGTTGTTGCTAGACCAGCTTGGTCTGGTGAATGGCTTCTAGTCGGAGTTCATCCAGTTCACTAAGTTGCAGGACTCTTTCAATCTGGGATCGATCAAGGTCCAAGCCCACTTCTATTGTTGTTCTGAGTGTTTGTAATTCAAATTCAATGGGTAGAAGAGGTTTCTTCCCAAGGACTAATTCATAGGGAGTGAGACCGGTGGTTGATTTCCAGGTTGTGTTATAGGCCCAAACTGGCTCATGCAATTTCCTAGCCCAATCCCTTCTCCCTAATGAAAATATTTTTGTTAGAATGTTTTCAAGCTCTTTATTGGTGACTTTGATTTGACCATTTGCTTGTGGGTGATAGGGAGATGACTTCTTATGGCTTACTTGAAAATGGTCAGTAAATGCTAACAAAACTTTAGACACAAACTGGGGTCCTTGATCTGTGATAATTTATCTACGCACTCCAAATTTAAGGAAGATCTTGTTATAAAGGAAATCTACAACTTGTTCTTCCCTACAAACTTTAAGTGCTTGGACTTCTGCCCATTTAGTCTGATAGTCATTACATAATAGGATGTATTCTTTACCCTGTGGAGGATCTATGGGGCCTATAAAATATAGCCCCCATTTTTCAAAAGGTTCAAAAACCACCTGTGGCTATAAAGGCATCTTGCTAGATCCAATAAGCCTTCCTACTCGTTGGCATTCATCACAGTGGCGAACATATTTTTTTACATCTTTATGCATGGAAGGCCAATAATACACTACACCTAAGATTTTGTGAGACGTCCTTTTGTTGAATGATGACAACCGAAGGGATCATCATGGTAGGATATAAGTATGTTGTATGTTTCATCTGACCTAATGCAATGACATAAAACCATATCAAGGCCACTCTTGAATAGCATACCATTGATCCATTTGAACTAAGCACTTTCTCTAATGAGGTGTTTCTTTTGTTTTAATGTAAAGTATGGTGGAAACTCAGAGTTGGCTAGATAGTTGGTGATATCTGCAAACCAGGGGATTTTAATGGAGATGGCAAATAAGTTTTCATCTAGGAATTCATCTTGTACAGGGGCACAATCTCCATTATCTTGTTTGATCTAGGATAAAAAGTCTACGACTACGTTGAACTTTTCAGGTTTATTAATGATGGTCACATTGAATTCTTGGAGAATTAATAACCATCTAATTATTCTCCCATTTACTACAGGTTTGTTCATTAGGTATTTGATAGCTGAATAGTCTGTGAACACTGTTATCTTATACCCTATAATGTAATATTGAAATTTATTGATTGCATGAACCACAAATAAGAATTATTTCTTCGTAGTGGTGTAGTTTCATTCGGTGGGGGTCAAATTCTTACTGATGAAATATATGGCACATTTTCCTCCATTCTCATCTTCCTGACCTAAAACCACTCCAATAGCATCATTGGAAGCATTTGCATAAATATGGAAAGGAAGGCTCCAGTTAGGTCCACGTAGAGCTGGAGCAGAAATGAGTTTCTCCTTAATGATCTCAAATGATGTTTGACATTCTGTTGTCCAGACAAAGTCTATATCCTTTTGAAGAAGGGAGAACATGGGGACTGCAATCTTATTAAAGTTTTCTATGAACCTTCGGTAATATCCAGCATGTCCTAAGAAACATTTGACATCAATTTGGTTCTTTGGACACTCTAGTTGTTGTATCACTTCAATTTTCCTAGGATCTACCTTTATCCCTTTAGCTGAGATGTGGTGTCCCAACACTATCCCTTGTTCGACCATTATTAGACACTTTTCATGACTCAGGGATAGCTGATGGCCTTCACATCGCTGCAACACCCTGTCCAAGTTTTTAAGATCTTCATCCAAAGTGGAACCATATACTGTGAGGTTGTCCATATAGACTTCCACACAATCTTTTACAAGCTTAACAAAGATGGCTAAAACATCTCTTTAAAATGTTGCAGGAGCATTACATAGCCCGAAGGGAAGAACTCGGTATGCAAATGTTCCCCAGGGATAGGTAAAACTTGTTTTGTCCTGGTCCTCTGTTGCTACTTGTACTTGGTTCTATCTGTTGAATCTATCCAAAAATGAGAAATACTTCTTGCTAGATCATCCAAGACCTGGTCTATGAAAGGTAGTGGAAAGTAGTCTCTATAGGTGGCTTTATTGAGCTCTCTATAATCAACGCACACTCTCCATTTTCCATTTTTCTTTGGGACTACTACCAGAGGTGAAACCCATTTGCTGTCAAAGATGGGATAGATGAATCCTACTTGTAGGAGTTTTTCAATCTTTGTTTTAACAATATCTTTGAGAGCAGGGTTAAGTCTTCATTATGGTTGACGAATAGGTCTAACGTCTTCAGTATAGATGTGATGGGTACAAACGCATGGGTGTATCCCTCTCATGTCTATGTAATCCCAAGCAAAAGCTTTATATCTATTCACCAAAACATCAAATAACTTGAGTTCATCTTTAACCCACTATTAATATTTAAGGTTTTTCCTAGTAGTAACATGATAGTTTTGGTCCCTGGGTAGTTGGAGGTGATAGTTTGAACTTCTCTTGTTAAGGTGTTGAAAACATAGCTATGTGGTATAATTCTATGAAATCTAGCAATATCTTTGAAGAAGTGATATGTTATTGGAATGATATTAGTCAGAGGACAAGGTAAAACTGTAAATGTCGTGTAACTGTGTTCGATATCATCAGTGTGGATTGGATGTCCTAAAATCTCTTCAACTTCTAAAATTTCTTCATCACCTAAATCTATGGCAAGATCTTACATGTTGTTTTCCAATTCATCTTCCAATTATTCACCGTGTTGTTTGATGACTACCATAGCAAGTGAGGCTGGATTTTCTTGTTTGTCAAAACCATTTATTCATCAACCCAAACTAATTTATGCGCAGCAAGTTGAGTAGGGGGATATAAGGATAAGTGTTTGCTATTGGGGCCATTTGAAATGGTCATTCCTCCTGCTCTATAGTCAAATTTGGCTGCAACTATAGCCAACCAAGGTCTACCCAGTATTAATGGGTAACTATCCTTAGGTGTGAGGGATTGGATTACTTGAAAATCTACTAGATACTCCCAATTGTCAATATTGACAAGAACATTTTCTAGGACACCCTTGGGAATAGCAATAGACTGGTTTGCCATTTACAATATGGTGGTTATGGGATGTAGGTCAGTGAGTGCCAATTTTTCTATAACGTCCACCATCATAACGTTAATGGTTGCTCCCAAGTCCACAAGTGCATTACGTATTGCTACCTTGTTGATTGTCACTGTTATGAGTGGACTACTTGGGTCACCATAATTTGGGGTTGAGATCTATCCAATTAGAAGGTTGGCTAAATATCCATTGATGTGCATAGTGTTAATTTGTTTCTTCTTCCTTCCTTGTGTTTTTATGTACAACTGTTTGACTAGCCGGTTTAGTTTAGGAATTTCTTTAATTGCTTGTAACAATGGAACTCAATATGGAGTCATTTAATTTCCTGTATTAACATGATTTTAGTGGGCAAGGTCATTTCTGGAGGGTTTTTCATGGGGTTCTCTTTGAGTCACTCTAGAAAAGGTGCCTGAAGTCTCTTATTCAAGGTGGATTCCTTCTCTGGAAGGTCTGTTGAACATTTAACAACTTCTTCCTGAGGTAACTCTAAAGTTTTAGGTGAGGATGGTTGAGGAGGCTTCCCTTGGTTACTCTCAAGGTTTTTATCTGAAGGTATGGAAGGTGTCTTTCTTACTTCACCAAATTCTTCATTTTATTCAACTTGTTGGATTGATTTGTCATTGATGACCAAGATTTGTCATTGATTTCAATTGATGTCAAGAGTGCATACAATGTCAATGGTGTTTGGTGATTGATTTGTGTTTGAGGTCATTGCAAGTCACTAAGTCACTAATGTCACAAGTGTGTTGATTAATGAACCAGTGAATGCAATAATAAAGATGTCAAAGGTTTTTGTTTGAGAAGTGAATGGTGTTGTTGTTTGAGAAGGTTGTTGTTAATGCAAAGAGTTGCAGTGCTTCATGACAAGGTATGAAAGTGATGACAAGGTATGATAGGGTATATAGGGTATGACAATGAAGAGTTGCTCCATGTCAAAACATGACAGTGTTGCCTTCATGGCAAAGTACATTGTTGATTATGGACTATGATGTCAGAGTTACTTCATGGTGTTCATGGTTCACGGTTCACAGGGTTACTTCATTACAAGGTGATTGTGTACTTTGATGTCTTCATGATTCATGATGCAAATCTTCATTTCACAGTGATGATGCTTTCACATTCATGATGCAATTTATGATGTTGGCCACTTCATAATAGTGATGCAAAGTAATGTTGATGCAAAATACAATTGGTTTCATGGTTCTTGTTTTACAGAGTTGTTTCAGGAATTGCTTCAGGTCAAAGTCTTTATTGATGGCACTTATTCATCTCATGGTTCATCTTCATGGTGTTGATGCTTAATGCAATCAAATAAATTGTTTTTCATATCAATGTGTTTTGAGAGATTGTGATGAGCTTTATGGAGGGAAGAACTATGGTAGTAATTTCTCTTTAGGGTTTTAGATGTTCATATCTCTCTACATCCTATAACCTAAAACACTAAGGTTTAAAACCCTAAAAGAGGGTTGGATCCTAAAAACCTAGGGTTTATATCCTTTGATGCCATTCAAAGGAGTGTTATCTTTTGTTATGTTTAAAGTTGACTGGTGATTGTAGGTTAGAATGTCACTTAAGTGAAAACTTAAGGGGTCTTATCCGTTGTGAAAGCGGCCCCCTCACCCTAAGGTGGCCAAGTGGACCGAGGACAAAAAGGAGGTCTAACGCCAATTAAAGATCAAAGGTGATTATTTAATTTAACAGGAGCACGAAGTTGAAGATCCACGATCTGAATTTAAACTTTCAATGGCCTTTCTCCAAGGATTACACTGTGATGGGCATTTGAGTGTCATTATGTTACACAGTTTTGCAACTATTTTGTATCAATGATGGATTTAGGGATGAAGTTAATGCATTGTGAGTTTTTTAGTCAAGGTTTTGACTCCATGAGAAAGTGTTAACAGTCGCAATATCCTTTTGGTGTTCAGATAATGAAAAGGGAAGAAGATTTTTAAATAACAGTGCATAAAGGCTTACTTGTGCCTTTGTATGATAATGCTTGTTAAGAAAAGTGTCTCAACCTTGCAACTTTGAAAGATTACTATTCTTCCTAGTTTTGGTCTTTTTGAATACCCTTTATCTTGGAGAATGGTCTGGAACCTTCAAAGTTTCCAAAAGTCTCCAAACGAGCTAAAAATAGCGAGACTTACTATTTTTAGTAAGTTCTTCAATTGAGCTCAGATTGACCTAAAATTTTTCCTAGAAGGTGCAGAACAGCTGAGTGAACATCTCAAGTGAGTTTCATCTCAAGATCATATCTGGATTGCGAGATATTAAAGTTTCTATTTTTTGAAACTGCTAGAAAAAGTTTCAAACTCAATTACCGGAATCAAAACTTATCTAAATGTCCTAAAAATTGGCATAATTAGCATAGCCAGTCACAAGGTGATAGAGTACTTCACGAGCTTTCCAACGCATAAAATGGTTCATCAATCAGACACCCAGATCAAAAGTTATGGCCTTCGGAAGTTGGACCTTCTATTTTGGGAAATGTAAAAACATGTTGGACACATAAAAGAGCTGTTAAAGGGAGAGTTACATGTGTTGGTGTGTGGTTTGGTACATCACAAGGCATCTTTGATTGGAGATAATTTGGGTGCCACTTTTTGGGTGGTTTTAGCTCATGGTTTTGTAATTACTGTTGGCGGTGTACGGTATTGTATCTCCTATATATCAGGAACTTGAGATGGAGGTTGTATGTAAGAGTCTTATAGATGTTTAGTTACCTCCTGGATCTTTGGTTGGATATACTCCTGTAAAATCTTACTCTGTAAGTATATTGTAATCTTTGTGATTTTTGAATCATATATTGCGCGGCTTTAGAGTGTGGGGTTTTTTACCTAAAATGGTTTTCCCCACGTATATCTTGTGTTGTGAGTTTTGTGTTTGCATTTGGAAGTTGTTATTATCTTTCTATTAATGTACATCTTAATCTGTAACTATAAAAGTAAAAATTTGCATAAGTCTTTCCTCATTAGATCAATGTAGGAAGCATTTCCACATACCTTGCTTCCTTTGGTTCTAGTTGTTGGGTAGAGGGTTTGTTGAGCTAATCTTTGTTTGAGTGGGAGCTTGTGCAGAGGATTTTGAAATCTTTTTTACAGGTTAGAGATGGTGAGAGCATCTAGGAGGTTTGAGATAGAGAAGTTTAACGGCAGTAATTTCAAGTTGTGGAAATTCAAAATGGAGGACATGCTTGTAGATTAGGATTTATGGGAAGTTGTATCTGGTACAAAACCAACAGCAATGTCTCAAGAAGACTGGGATCTCAAAGATCAAAAAGCTAAGGGTTTAATAAGACTCTTTTTGGCTGATTCAGTGCTCCTAAATATCCATGAAGAGAAGACTGCAAAGGAACTTTGGAAGAAGCTTGAAGATGTTTATCAGGCTAAATCCCTGGTGAACAAGTTATTCTTGCGAAAGAAATTGTATTCTCTGAGGATGGAAGATGGAGGATCTATCACTGATCACCTAAATACATTCAATATGCTTGTTGCCCAGTTGATTTCTGTTGGTGTGAAGATGGAGGAGGAGGATCAATGTATGACATTACTATGTTCCTTACCAGATTCGTGGTACCCCTTGTTATGGCCATTGGGAGTACCACTACCACCTTCAAGATGGATGACGCGGTTTCTTCGTTGTTGTCTGAAGAGATGGGGAGAAAGTCTTCCAAATAAGCTAAGGAGGCTCTTGTGGTTCGTGGTAGATCTAAAGAGAAGGGAAGAAAAAGGATAAGAAGAAGGAAGAAAAAGGAATATCCAAATCCTGTGGGAGATCTAAGTCTCTCGGAAAGTCCAAGGCCCTGTGTTGGAACTATGGCAAACCTGGTCACTTCCGTAAGGAGTACAAGGAGGAGAAAAAGAAGAAGAATTATGATTCAGATTCTGACAAGTCCTCTCAGGATGAAGGAGAAGCATTTGTCGCTGCCTTGGAAATGCATACATCTGAGGATGTGTGGCTTATTGCCTCTGGTGCATCTTTTCACATGACCTTGCATATGGACTAGTTTTTGAAGTATGAAGAAAATGATGGTGGAAAGTTATACTTGGGTGATGATTGTCACCTGGATATTGTTGGCTATGGAAGAGTCTTGATTCGATTCCTTGATGGATGAGTAAAGGGAATCAATGGTGTTCTGCATATCCATGGTTTGACATGGAACCTTCTTTCTGTAAATAAATTGAATGATGTGGGTGTGCAAGTTGTTTTCTCGAATGGAGGATGCAAGATGACTAGAGGATCTATGGTGTTGGCTAAGGGTGTTCGGATTGGCACTCTATTTTAGCTTGATGCATGCACAGTTCAATGCAATAGTGCCTCTGTTTCGAAGAAGAGAGCTTCAGAGTTTCATCCTCACCATTGGAACTAGCAGCGAACAAAACTATTGCATCTACTCCTGATGGTCGTGCTTTCTGGGTACCTAAGGGTGCTCATTCTATGGAGATGAAACTTCCAGCTAAGAAGACAATGTTATGGCACCAAAGGCTTGGTCACATAGGTGAAAAGGGTTTAAGAACCCTAAAGAATAAAAATCTTGTTGAGGGTATGAATGATTGTAACCTTGAGTTCGATTTCTGTGACCATTGCATTTATGGAAAACAAAATCATGTTTAGTTTTATTCTAGTTCTCACTAATCTTTTGAGGTGTTGGACTTGATTCATTCTGATGTGTTTGGTCATGTTAATGCTCCTTTGATTTCAAAATCTATTTACTTTGTTTCATTCATTGATGACTACAGTAGAAGGACATGGGTGTATATCCTTAGAAGTAAATCTAAATTCTTTAATAGATTCAAAGAGTTCAAAGCTCTTGTAGAGAATCAGAAGGATAGAAATATTAAGTGTTTGAGGACTAACAATGGTGGTGAGTTTTGTTCAGCAGATTTTGACAAGTTCTATAAAGAACAGGGGATTGAGAGGCACAAGGCAACTCTGTATACCCCTTAGCATAATGGAGTTGCAGAGAGGATGAATAGAACGTTGATGGAGAGGGCAAGGAGTATGCTAAGTGGAGCTAGTCTTGAACAAAAGTTCTAAGTTGAAGCTATTGCTACCACTTGTTACCTGGTTAATAGGTCTCCTACATCAACACTCATTGATAAGACACCCATGGAGGTATGGTCTGGTAAAAAGCCTTCATTAAGACACATTTGAGTATTTGGTTGTGAGGCATATGCACATGTGCCTAGGGAGAAGAGGTCTAAGTTGGAGAACAAGGCTGTAAAGTGTATCTTCATCAGTTATGGTATTGGTATGAAAGAGTTAAAGCTTTGGGATCCAGTAGCTGAGAGAGTTTTGTATAGCAAAAGCATGATCTTTAGAGAGCTCAATCCTTCTTCTGTTGTCTTGCAGCCAGAGAAAGAAGAGAAGAAAGATGATGTGGTTCAGCTTCCTTCCACCCCAGAGAAAGTTGAACCAAAAAAATCTATTAGACTTGATAATGAGGAGAGCTCTAGTAGCTCTAAAAGTTCAAAAGAAGATGAAGAACCTCAACCTCAACCTTTGAGGAGGTCCACACGGATAAGGCAGCAACCTGGTAGGTTTGGTTATTCATTGCATGATTCCTAGAACTGTGAAAGAGGCTATGGGTATGAAAGATGTAGGTGCTTGGAAGGAGGCCATGGAAGAGGAGATGGCTTCTTTGAAAAAGAATAATACTTGGGACTTGGTACCTTTGCCTAAAGGACAAAAACCTGTTGGATGCAAATGGGTGTTCAAAAAGAAATTCAGTATATATGGCAGTGTTGAGAAATGTAAGGCTACATTGGTTGCAAAGGGGTATTCTTAGGTGGAGGGAATTGACTATGGTGAGATTTTCTCTCCTGTTGCAAAGATGACATCTATTCAGTTCCTGTTATCTCTTGCAACATCATATGATCTAGAAGTGGAACAGATGGATGTGAAGATAGCATTCCTTCATGGTGACTTGGAAGAGGAAATCTATATGTCACAGCCAGAGCACTACATGGTGAAAGGTAAAGAAAATTTAGTTTGCAATTGAAAAAGTCTTTGTATAGTTTGAAATAGTCTCCTAGGATGTGGTACCAGAAGTTTGATGCCTTTGTGTTGAGTATTGGCTTTCAAAGATCAAATTAGATCATTGTGTTTACTACAAGTTTGACAATGATCACATTCTCATTATTGCAGTGTATGTCGATATGTTACTAATTGGGAATGGTAAAAGTTTGATTTCTGATTTGAAGTCTCAGTTGTCAGCACAATTTGTGATGAAAAATCTAGGGGCAGCTCGGTACATTCTGGGAATGGAAATCAGAAGAGATAGAGAAAACATAAAACTTTGGTTAGGCCAGAGTAAGTATGTTAACACTGTGTTGGAGAGATTCAGCATGATGGATTGCAGACCTTTGACTGTTCCTGTTACAATGGGGACAAAGTTATCTGTTGAAGATTGTCTAAAGTCTCCTTCTGAGAGAGAGGATATGAGCAGAGTTCCTTATGTTAGTGCGGTTGGTAGCTTGATGTATGTGATGGTCTGCACAAGACCAGACATTGCCCAGGTAGTGGGAGTCCTTAGTCGATTTATGGCTAATACTGGACAGGTACATTAGGATGTAGTGAAGAGAGTGTTCAGATATTTGTGGGGTACTTCTGAGTATTCCTTATGTTATCATAGTTATCCTACAGGACCTTGGCATTCACTTTGTATTTGTGGATTTGTGGATTTAGATTGGGCAGGTGACATTGATAGCAAGAGATCCACCGGTGCTTATGTGTTCACTATGTTTGGTGGTGCTATTAGTTGGATGAGTAAGCGGCAACCTATAGTCACTTTGTCCACTATTGAAGCTGAGTACATAGCAACAACTCATGCTTGTAAAGAAGCCATTTGGCTTAAGAGATTGTGTTCTGATGTTGGGTTTGATGTAGGGAAGATTACAATTTGTTGTGACAGTCAGAGTGCCATATGTTTGGTGAAGAATCCTACTTTCCATGCAAGGACTAAGCATATTGATGTCCAGTACCATTTTTTTCATGACATGGTAGAGGATGGGAAGGTAAACTTGGAAAATTTTGAAACTTTGATGAATGTTGTAGATTCCTTGACAAAACCTGTGAGCACAGAGAAGTTCAAATGGTGTTCAGAGTCTATGGGCCTCATGGCCCCTAGCAATTAAATCATGGTGTTGATACTTCCTTTGCTCTTGCAAGGTGTTTGACAAGTGGGAGAATGTTAAGAAAAGTGTCTCAAACTTTGAAAGATTACTATTCTTCCCAGTTTTGGTCTTTTTGAATACCCTTTATCTTGGAGAATGGTCTGCAACCTTCAAAGTTTCCAAAAGTCTCCAAATGAGCTAAAAATAGAGAGAATTAATATTTTTAGTAAGTTCTTCAATTGAGCTCAGATTGACCTAAAATTTTTCATAGAAGGTGTGGAAGAGTTGAGTGAACATCTCGGGTGAGTTTCATCTCAAGATCGTATCTAGATCACGAGATATTAAAGTTTTTATTTTTTTAAACTGCCAGAAAAAGTTTCGAACTCAATTACTAGAATCAAAACTTCTCTAAACATCCTAAAAATTGGTATAACTAGCATAGCCTGTTACAAGGTGATAGAGCACTTCACAATCTTTCCGACGCATAAAACGGTTCATCAATCGGACACCTGAATCAAAAGCTATGGCCTCCAGAAGTTGGACCTTCTATTTTGGGAAATGTAAAAATGTGTTAGACACATAAAAGAGCTGTAAAGGGGAGAGTTACATGTGTTGGTGTGTGGTTTGGCACATCACAAGGCATCTTTGATTGGAGATAATTTGGATGCCACTTTTTGGGTGGTTTTAGCTCATGGTTTTGCAATTACTGTTGGCGGTGTATGGTATTGTATCTCCTATATATCAGGAACTTGAGATGGAGGTTATATGTAAGAATCTTATAGATGTCAAGTTACCTCCTGGATCTTTGGTTGGATATACTCCTGTAAAAGCTTGCTCTGCAAGTATATTGTAATCTTTGTGATTTCTGAATAATATATTGGGTGGCTTTGGAGTGTGGGGTTTTTTACCTGAAAGGGTTTTCCCCACGTATATCTTGTGTTGTGAGTTTTGTGTTTGCATTTGGAATTTTTTATTATCTTTCTATTAATGTGCATCTTAATCTATAACTGTAAAAGTAAAAATTTTCATAAGTCTTTCCTCATTAGATCAGTGTAGGAAGCGTTTCCGCATACCTTGCTTCCTTTCAATGCTCATGTATAGTATTTTCTTTGTATAAGCAAGTGTGATATGGCAGGTGACAGAAGTTTCATTTGAAGCATTAATAGAGTATGTGTCTCCATTTTTATGTTTTTGAAAACTATGCACATGGAGGGAGTTAATTTAGCAGAGTATAAGATGGTGTCACTGTTATGTCAACATTTATGAAATGTGTGTTTCTTTGCAAAGATAAATGTAATCTGTATGAGATTACTAACATTTGGAGTTTATTATGAAGTCAATGTGTGGGAAGATAATGTGTATGTAGAGAATGTGCAACTATTCTGATTGAAGTCCAACATTGTCTAAGGTTGATAATCTTGGCAGGGAACATGTTTGTTTAAGAGTCATTTTGTGTTTTCTATCTGAGCATTCATAAAGGATTCAGTCAAGGGGTATACAGAGATTTAGTGAGGTTCTTGTATATTTCAGTTTACATCTTGTGTGTGTTTGTTGAGATAAGAAGGGATTCTTGGTATGAGTATCTGTTGGGATCATGAGTTTTTGTGATTAGATGTATGGTGGTCTTGAAGAGTTATTATTTTATGTAAATCTAGGAGATATAAGGTGTTTAAATAAAAGAGTTATAGAACTCATAGTAAACAGAGTAGTACTCTGTATATCTTCATGTTGTGTACTTGGAGTAGGTGCTCTTGATTTGTTTAGAGTTGGTGTTATTGATGTAGGGATTGGTGTTCCTATCAGGAGGTGATCAGTGAGATCCTTTCCAGTGAGGCATGACTGTAATCAGTGAGATTTTGGCCAATGAGAACTAATAAGATTTCGGTGAGGTTGGATAGTGGTTTTTCCCTATTTAGGGTTTTCCACTTTAAACACTTGTGTCATGGTTTCATGTTTGAAGATTCCATTTCTCTCTATGTTTTTGGTATGTTGATATTAATTACATTTACATATATTAGGTTGATGAATGAGTTAGTTTTATTAGATCACTGATTCACCCCCCCTCTCAGTGATCCATTGTATTCCAATAATTGGTATCAGAGATGCAGGTTCCTTGGAAAAGTCTAATAGACTTGGGTTGATCCTGGAAGTAGAATACTATGGCAAAGAATAAAAGAAATAAGGAAAGAAGAAATTCCAAGAAAAAAATTGTTCAACAAGTCCAAATCAAATCAAGTGATGTGTTGTTGCAAGAAACACCCCTGCCAATTGACACAAGCTATGATATATCTAAAAGAGAAGATGATCTTGTAGTTGAGAATGTTGACAAAGAAGGAGACCACATCGTGAGTGAATATGAACAAGAATATGATGAAGATGAGTTTGAAATTGATTTTGAAGGTGAACTTATTTCTGCCCTAAATGAAGTCAAGAAACTCATAAAAGAGAACCAGAAATTAAGATTACAACTTCAAGAAGAAATGAGCATCAAGTCTAAAGTTTTTTCAAATCTTAAAGAGGCAAGAAATCTAATTGTGGGTTTGAGAGTACAAGTTGAAGAATCAGACAAATTAATTAACAACCTAAAAATAGAGATTGAAGAGACTAAAATGATAGAAGATGTAACAAAGTCTGAATTTGAAGTCAAAACAATTGAATGCCAAAAACTAGAGGCAGAGATAGTCACTTTAAGAAAAGTTTTTAAAAATCTCAAAGCTCAGTCAAAGAAAAATCAAAAGTTTGAAGATAACACCAGCATGTTGAATGAGATTTTGAGTAAGCAAAATCACCACAAGGACACTACTAGATTAGGCTATGAAAGAGGGTAGAGTTCTAAGGTCAAAAATGCTCCTAGGCAGAAAATAGATCTTAACTATCATTCTACTGCTCCTAAGATTCAAGACAAGAAGAAGGTAGAAGATAAGAGTATTGATAATGGATTTTCAAGAAAATCAACAATGGAGGAAGAAAAAGAACCATTAGGTACACATGATCTCACCTACTAAGTAAAATCAATCTATAAGGTGCAATTATTCCTTTCCTAGTTATTGTTACTCATGTAATGGCTATGGTCATAAGGCTGCAACTTATAGAATTGCTCATAGGCCAAGATGTAAATTTATGAGTAGGAACTATTTTGCTTCAATAAGTAATTTGGATCTAGTGTGTTATAATTGTAACAATGTTGGCCACATAGAAATAAATTGTAGAGTGCATGGAAGGTATGATCATGTATGGAATAACAATAGAAGTGCTCATAGGTTGTCAAAAAGAAATTATCATTCATTTGATCTAGATTGCAATATCATATGTTATAAGTGCAATACCCTTGGACATAGAGCACATTATTGTAGAAAAGGTTTTGTAAGATCTCTTGGTTATATCAAGGAGGTGAATATGTTAACCAAGCAAAAGGAAGAGTATTTGAAAGGTTGGAAAAGGAAAGAGCCTAAGAAATTTGGAGAAGGAAACATGAACAAAAAGGGAAAGAACCTATGTTTGTGCTTTATGCACAAAAGACATCTCCAAGTGCATAAAGAGATCCATAAGTTTAGGGGGAGATGATATATAGTTTTATCATGCAATCCTCTAAAAGACAAAGAAGGGTAGAGATATTTAAATGTACATAGATGCATGTCTCTGAATAGTATAGTATAGTGGCTAGATAACTACAAGATGCCAAGTTGTGACTACAATGTTGAAGCAGGATCAAATATGCATTACAATCATGCAATGGATTACAAGGCAGGTATGCATTATCATCAGTAATAGTGCTTATCAGTATCATTTTGAAAGAATGACATCAAAGTTACCAAGGTACCTACTAAGGATGATAAGAACTCAAGAGCTCTGTATCAGGATCAGGCTTATCATATTTGTTTCTTTGTAATTCAAAATTGGAGTGCTAATTCAGACAATGGCAATCTTATTCAAACAGTGACAGTGAGTTGATCTGTCCAATGTAAAGGTAATGAGTTATATCATTACAAATTAAGAAGAATATTGGTATATCATGTCTTACTCAAGATGTCAAAGAACTCCTACAAGAGATAGATATCAAGATTGAGAATGATAACATGATGACAATACTTTAATAGGATAATAAATAAGACTGAGATATAGTGCAAGGATGGTATAAGAATAATATGACTGTAATTAATTAAAGCGGTTGGTTAAAGAATGCAGTTCAGTCAGTAATAAGTGGAGTTATAAAGTTTTACTATGACTTACCAAATCATGCAGGGTTTGAGGACAACAAGATTCAAATCCAAATCAGTGTTCAATGATTTATGTTTGTGTATCTTGCAGCCATAGATAAGTGTGCTTTTTATGGAGTATAGTTGTGGTCAGTACTCAATGACATGCCAAGAAATGTGACATGGAAAATATTGTCACATAAATCTTAATTAGCATGATCCTATCAAAATCATACAAAATATTAGATTGCAGATGACAGTAATGAGAATGGTGAACAAAGATGGAAACAAGATTGATATGCAAGGTATTAGTGTCATCTATTGTAGAATTTGGTTTGTATTCTTTACTCATATTGTTATGGAAGGATGACAACTAAATGCAGTATTTGGGGTTATAGTTGGTATGATTGGTACTTTTCTTTACAAGAATTCTTGGACAGTCAATATGCTCAAAAATGTCAAATGTAAAGACCACAAACCTTAATGCTATAAGTATATGTTGCAGGTGTAGTGACCTATGGATGTAATTTGTTTGTGGAAATGTGCAAATACAAAGGAAGTTTGGGTGGATTCTATTGCAGGCTTTACAAACATCAATGGTAGGATTCCTCTGATGTAAAGCTAGTATTTAGTGCTTCTTGATAGGGGGAGTAGTAGGATAGTTGGTGAGTAGTGGTACTAGTAAGTAGTGGTACTGGTTAGACATAGATGCAGAACATGATAGGTACTAGTCAGGATAGGACAATAGGAGGACATTATTTGCCTTGAGGAACTCTTGTTGCATGGGTCTGCTAATAGTCATGACATAATTTCCAATGCTTTTTTTGATGTGACAGTGTAGCTTGTGTGACTGTTCCTGGATTTTAATGCAATGGTGATGCATATCTTCATCTTCACAGAGTTGATAGTGTTAAGTAGACAGAGACAAAATCACAATCTTTCATAGTAGTGATCTTGTTGGTGCCTGACTTGGTGTGAAAGATAGATACAGTAGTGATCTTGTTGGTGACTTGTTGTGTCTTAACTGTTATGATGCTTACATGATGGTATTTTTTTAATGCCCTAATTATTGTTCATATATTTTGGTATTGTGACTTTGATAAAGTACAGTGATCTACATATATGAGATCTTAGTCTATGTTTGAAGTGATGTGTATGTTCATCTTGACAGTGATATGCTTTCACATGGGCTTCATTCAATGTTTAGATAGACATATTCCTATCATGTAGGGGGAGTAAGTAGTCCTTTGTCATTTGATGTCAAAGAGGGAGTGATAGATTTGAAAGCATGTTGAATTGCCTTCATTGACAAAGGGGGAGTTTGTTGGTTTGATTTGTCATTGATGTCTAAGGTTTGTCATTGATGTCAATTGATGTCAAGAGTGCATACAATGTCAATGGTATTTGGAGATTGATTTGTGTTTGAGGTCATTGCAAGTCACTAATGTCACAGGTGTGTTGATTGATGCAATAGTAAAGATGTCAAAGGTTGTTGTTTGAGAAGTGAATGCAACAATGTTGTTTGAGAAGGTTGTTGTTAATGCAAAGAGTTGTAGTGCTTCATGACAAGGTATGAAAGTGATTACAAGGTATGACAGGGTATACAGGGTATGATAGTGAAGAGTTGCTCCATGTCAAAGCATGACAGAGTTGCCTTCATGACAAAGTACATTGTTGATTATGGACTATGATGTCAGAGTTACTTCATGGTGTTCATGGTTTATGGTTCACATGGTTGATTCATTACAAGGTGATTGTGTACTTTAATGTGTTCATGAATCATTATGCGAATCTTCCTTTGACAGTGATGACGCTTTCACATTCATGATGTAGTTTATGATGTTAGCCACTTCATGATAGTGATGCAAAGTAATGTTGATGAAAAATGCAATTGGTTTCATGGTTCATGTTTTACATAGTTGTTTCAAGAATTGCTTCAGGTCAAAGTCTCTGTTGATCATCTTATGGTTAAAGGAACTTATTCATCTCATGGTTCATCTTCATGGTGTTGATGCTTAATGCATTCAAATAAATTATTTTTCATAACAATGTGTTTTGAGAGATTATGATGAGCTTTATGGAGGGCAGAACTATGGTAGTAATTTCTCTTTAGGGTTTTAGATGTTCATATCTCTCTACATACTATAACCTAAAACACTAAGGTTTAAAACCCTAAAAGAGGGTTGGCTCCTAAAAACCTAGGGTTTATATCCTTTGATGCCCTTGAAAGGAGTGTTATCTTTTGTTATGTTTAAAGTTGAAAGGTGATTGCAGGTTAGAAAGTCACTTAAGTGACAACTTAAGGGGTCTTATTCGTTGTGAAACCGACCCCCTCACCCTAAGGTGACCAAGTGGACCGAGGACAAAAAGGAGGTCTGGGTGCCAATTAAAGATGAAAGATGATCATTTAATTTAACATGAGCACAAAGTTGAAGATCCACGATCTAATTTTAAACTTTCAATGGCCTTTCTCCAGGGATTACACTTTGACGGGCATTTGAGTGTCATTCTATTACACAGTTTTGCAACTGCTTTGTAACAGCAATGGATTTAGGGATGAAGCCAATGCATTGTGAGTTTTTTGGATCGAGGTTTTGACTCCATGAGAAAGTGTTAACAGTCACAATATCCTTTTGGTGTTCAAATAATGAAAAAGGGGAGAAGGTTTTTAAATAACAATGCATAAAGGCTTACTTGTGCCTTTGTATGATAATGCTCATGTATAGTATTTGCTTTTTATAAGCAAGTGTGATATGGCAGGTGACAGAAGTTTCATTTGAAGAATGAATAGAGTCTTTGTCTCCATTTTTATGTTTTTAAAAACTATGCACATGGAGGGACTTTATTTAGCAAAGTATAAGATGGTGTCATTGTTATGTCAGCATTTATGAAATGTGTGTTTCTTTGTAGAGATGAATGTAATCTGTATGAAATTACTGACATTTGGAGTTTGTTTTGAAGTCAATATGTGGGAAGATAATGTGTATGCAAAGAATGTACAACTGTTCTGATTGAAGTCCAATATTGTATAAGGTTGATAATCTTGGCAAGGAACATGTTTGTTTAAGAGTCATTTTGTGTTTGTTGTCTAATCATTCATAAAGGATTCAGTCAAGGGGTATATAGAGGTTCAATGAGGTTCTTGTATATATCAGTTTACATCTTGTGTGTGTTTGTTGAGATAAGAAGGGATTCTTGATATCAGTATATGTTGGGTTTAGGAGTTTTTGTGATTGGATGTATGGTGGTCTTGAAGAGTTATTATTTTATGTAAATCTAGGATAGATAAGGTGTTTAAATAAAAGAGTTATAGAACTCATCTATAACCTGTGGTATTAATGTAAACAGAGTAGTACTCTGTAAATCTTCATGTTGTGTACTTGGAGTAGGTATTGTTGATTTGTTTAGAGTTGGTGTTATTGATGTAGGGATTGGTGTTCCTATCAGGAGGTGATCAGTGAGATCCCTTCCAGTGAGGCATGATTATAATCAATGATATTTTGGTCAGTGAAACCTAATAAGATTTTGGTGAGGTTGGATAGTGGTTTTTTCCTGTTTAGGGTTTTCCACTTTAAACACTTGTTGCATGGTTTCATGTTTGAAGATTCTATTGCTCTCTATGATTTTGGTACATTGATATTAATTGCATTTACATATATTTAGATGATGAATGAGTTAGTTTTATCAAATCACTGATTCACCCTCCCTCTCAGTGATCCACACAACTATGGTAGGTTGTTGGAGTGTTTTTCTAGACCTCAATTGTAGGTTTCTACAATAGATAGAATTAACTCTAGCCATGTTTTCCTCCTCTGTGGAATACACTGGTGTGGTTTGATGGTTATTATTTGGATGAGGGATAGGTTGCACTGGTAGTTGTGGTTGGTTGACTTGCTCATTTTGTTCAGAGTTTTGGGGTGCTGGCAAAAGGTTTTGGTGTGGATTGGGCATCCTCCTTGATCCATGATAGAATTGATTTGGAGACTAATTCCATTGAGGGGCAGGATTCTGAGAATACCATTATTGTTGAGTTTGATTTGGCCATTGAGGGTTTCCCCAAGACTGATTTACCCATTCAGGTGGTCCCCAAGTGTAAGGTTCCCAATTAGGTGGTGTTGGAGGCCAAGGTGTTTCCCATTGATTATTATTCCAATTATTTGGAGGGTGCCAGGATGAGTTTGAATTCTGGCCATAGGAGAAATTCCCTCTAGGTCTTTGGCCCACAAAATTGATCTCTTCCTCAGTGTGAGATGACATTTTCTTGGAATTTTTATTGCATTTAGGATCTCACATTGTTCAGTGGCATGACTCTTTTCACAAATTTGACAATTGTCAGCTTTGTCTAAAGGACACTCCCTTAACAAATGTTTGTTTCAACACCTAGGGTAGTAGATGGATAAGGTTTTAGGATTATGTGTTTTGGTCTGTATTCCATCCAAGGTGTTGTTTACCTAAACAAGGATATCAGTTTTCAAATTTGCTATTTCCTCTCGCAGTTTACCAATTTCATTCGAGCCCCTCAAGAGACTAGACTTACAGATACCTCCACAAGTCTAGGAAAAATTCCTGCATAACTCAACAATATCACTGAGTTCAAGTTGGGGCACATCTCATTTTCCCATCAAGTCTAGGCTTCTCCTAGCGTCCTTATCAAGTCCCTTGAGAAATATGGTCTTCATAATTTCTGGGCTCATTATCTCTTCTCCACATCATTTGGATAAGAAGATGAACCTATTCAGGTAGTCTTCTAGGCTCTCATCTTCTTTTTGCCTTAGTTTGAACAATTCCTCTTGCCTATCGCTAACTCTACAGTAGCTCTGATATTTGTCTAAAAAGATAGTCTCCATTTCTTCCCACGTGGTTGTTGATCCTCAGACTAGTCCCATGAACCAACACATTACAGAGTCTCTCTAAGTAGAGGGGAAGAGTTTTAGTTTCTAGTTATCCATTTTGTAGTCATATATCTGACACAGGACTTTAAACTCAAAAAGGAACTAGTCAGGGTCTTTGGAGGATAGCCCTCTGAAGGTTGATAAGACGAAAGGTGAAATGTTTTTCATGGGTGAATCATCATCTTTGTTTAGAGCAATAGGATAGGTAAATGTCCGGCATGCTCTCCATGGGTTATCACCATCTCCATGGTTTGCTATCCTTCCGTTGAAAGGGTTATCATTGTTATCAGCCATGATGTTAAAAGGAATGTTTTCCTCCTCAAAGGTTTGGTCTAATGGATGAGTTTCTGGGGTATGTTGGGAACTCTCAGGTTGATCCTGACTGATCAATTCGTAACAAAGTTCTTCAGCTAAGACTTCTACCTCCCTGTTTATGGTTGGAACTACTATTGGGGGGGTTTTGGTATGAATCTTCTATGTGGACCTCATTTCCTAACCATACTGAAAAAGAAGTCTGATAAATATTTTTGTTCTTACTAAGAGAGGTATCCAAGTATTCTCCTATTAACACTAGAAAGAAGGTCACCAGCAATGGCGCCAAAAAGTGACAGGTTGTCATGAGGTCCTAACACTTTAGTTGAAATATGTCAATTATGTCGACCAAGTAGTGTCCAAGGCAGTTTGCAATAGGGAATGAATTCAGACATCTCATCTTAGCAATGGTTTTCTAAGTTTTTGAACAAGCCTTTAATAGAATGAATCTAACCTAGAAAGCATACCATTCTTAATCTAGAAAGCATTTGAATTTTTAATCTAGAAAGCATATAAACTAATTAGGAATCACCACATGCATTTTTAACTATGAATTTTAAAAAGGTAGCTAACTATTAACTAAAAATAGATTAAAACTTGAGCTAGCAACTGATAACAGATTTTATGAACGAAGCAGATGCTCTGGAAACTCTAGCATAACAAATAGAACTTAAAGATTATTAACTTGAACACAATATCCTACAGGGACACACAACAATGCTAAAACAGAAAGTTACATTAATCTAAACAAAACATTTACTAAACAGAATTGAACACATTTGCACAATAAAAAAACACTTATCTATCATTTATCCTTCAAGTGGCCAGCTCTTAGGAGATCTTCTTATCGATTCAAATCACATGCATTATCTCAATAGCTCCAAAATAACTCCATTTTCATTCACACTTCCATTGCTCAAAATATATTACTCAGAATAAACTTGGTTGCTTCATTCCATAGAAAATTATCACATAACATAATAGCTGAACATTACTTATGTATTGTATATCAGAACATAGCATAACATAACATAACTATTTTAGAGATTATCCATAATCTATACTACCAAAATCCTAAATTTCAGGTGACGCATAAATGCCACTTGAAGAAGTCTTCAACAGAAAAATAGACTTTTTAACTAAACTAGATGTCTATCAGATTCAACGTAGTAAAGGCTCCAAGTGGAGTCATAAAATGTCTTAAGTACTTTTAACAAAAAATAAAAAAACTATTGATAAATTCTATGATCATGTATTCCTAAATTTCTGGCACCCTAAGATTTTGGCGCTACTGACTTTAGTTGCTTTTAAGTTCCACTAGGCTCTTTATAAAAACCTGCATAAATACACAAACCTTTACACATGATCATGTCAACATTATTAGAAAACTTCAATCAATTGGGAAACAAAGATTTGTACATCATGATATCAAAAATAAACAAATGGTGCTTATAAAATTAGTAAATTGGCATGGTTTGTGTAATTGGGTGAGACATAAAGGGTTATATGATTTATTATGAATTAGGTTAATTATACCTCATCACATGTCATTCCAAACAACAGGTAGGATAATCATCAAAACAACAAGTGAAATACTCCTTAGAATAATCAATGATTATCTTGAGGTGACAACTTTGTTGATTAACGACTCGAGCTTTATCAAAACTGACATCAAAAAGGTACACACGAGGTGACAAGAAGAAGGGTATTCTGGACTCTGATTTTGAACTTTTAGAAGCTGTCAATTTTTTTTGCTTTTCCTCCAAATTCAAAGGTTAAGTCTTCTAGTAGAGCATCATCTCTTGTTCGGGTCATGTCATCCCCTGTTTGTCAAGATTTGACCCTTCACGGCACTATTTTTCCCGTGGTAGTAAATTTTCACCTGAATATGGCTCACCAGCAACAATAGCCTGTCCCATGGGGTGCAGCTATTGGCCCCTTGAATTTGGGAGTCCAGTTACATGACTTCCCTTAAGGATTGGGAAAAATATGGTGATGGTAATGTTACCACAGATGAACATATAAATGCTTTCTTCATAGCTTGCTCTATTTTGGGCATTCAACATGAGGATGTTTTTGTCAGATTATTTGTAAAATTTATGTTTGATGCCGCAACTGAGTGGTTTTATCACTTAGTTCTTGGGTCTATTAATAATTGGGCCACTATGAGAATGAAATTTGAGAATAGATTTAAAACTGCAGAGAATGAACATACTCTCCTGGCTTAGCTGACCTCATTGAAGAAAGAAATTCATGAGCCTATTAGGGAATTTGTGGTTAAGTTTAATAAGATCGTCAATAGAATATCTACGAACATGAGACATGTGAAGATATCCTAAAATGTTTTTTATCAATACATTGTCGTCAGATGTTAGCTATGGTCTAAAAAGAGAAGGTGTTGTTGATATGCAAGGAGCTCAAGAGAGAGTCATTTCGATTGAAGATAATCTCCTTACTAGTGGGAAATGGAGAAGAGAGTTGCAGGTGAACAAAGGCTAAACCAACACATCTACTAATCCCATAGTTCAACATCTGGCAAATGATATTATTGCTCTTAAAAGGTAGATGCCAAGGAACCAACAACAACCTTTCCATTAGGAGGTTCCCAGAAGGGATTTTGGTATGCCAAGCAATAACAACAAACCCTATGATTTAACTGGCCCTACTAAGAGATTGGCTATAGAGGGCCTATCATCCAGTGGAAAGGGTAATCACATGGTATGTAATTTCTGCCCTACTACTGATCATGATGGAGCTTCTTGCCCTAAAATTACCCAATTTATGCAAATGTTATCTACGAATGAGCACAAAGATGAACCTATTGTGGATGAAGATCCAGTTAATCCACTTGATGCCAATGTAATTTTTTCAAAGTATAAATCAGACTCAGACAGGGGTGAAGACTTGTATTCTGAGTTAGATAATTCAAACTATGTCATTTTTACCAGGAGTTAACAGACTCCTAAAAAAGATGATGAACAGAAGAACCAACTTGGTAACACTACTTTCTCTCCCAAGTTCATTTTGTCCAGGAATGATGGAGTAGTAGCAAAGAAATCAGATTCAAATAATACCCAAAGTAACTTCTCCTCAGGTACTGTAAGCACAAAAATTATGCACAGCCTCCACGAGGCCCCTATGATGATTCAAATCCTTGTCACGTACATGTAACCATGAAATAATGTCCTTTAAGTAGAAAACCTCTTGATGACATGCCCTCTTTCTTGTCTTGTGTCATTTCCTCTTTGTTGATTTCTCTCTCCCCGTTTGCTAGGCTTTTTGACACTTTTTGCGACACTTGTTGACTTGCATTTTCTAATCTTTCGACCTTGCTCCTAAGCCTTGTGAGTGTCTTGTAGGTGATTTTTAACCTTTCCCCTATGTTTTTCATCCTGTGCACCTCTAAAATCCTTCTAGAGGTCCCCCCTATCCATCTCCTACTTTCTGTTTTCAGTTCTGCTCAACTAATCCAAATCTCCCCCTATTATTTCCAGATCTCCCTCGGGAGATCCTGCAAATGCAAGTGGAGATTTGGATTCTTGCACATGACTGCCCTGTTTCTTAAGGAAGAACCCCTCCATTTCTTCTCTTCTTGCATCTCCCAACTTGATTTTCTATATCTGACCTTGTCCAACCTGGATCTCCCCCAGGCAACCCTATTGGCAAAAGGGGCGACCCTACCATCTTTACAGCCGTAGAAAAACTTGAGTTTCTCACTTGTTTTTGCTCTGTTTTCGCCTGTTTTTCTTCCAATTTGCATGATTTTTGATGCCTAATATAGAGTTAACTATTTCATGCACCCACACATGCATAATTAGCTCTATTTGATCTCAAATTAACTCTTCAATCAATCTCATGCATTCCCTCACCTCCATTTCCTCTCCAGTGATAAGCTATAATTGATTTATCACTCCATAGTTAGTTGAGTTCACTAGGTAATCAACCTTGTTAACTCCCCAATCGTCCTTGCTAACTCATCAATCAAATGAGTTAACTTCTTAATAAATCCCTTCTTCTGAACCTATAAATACCCCCCTCCCTCAAGCATAAAGGGAGGCAAATTCATTGTGCACACAACTCTTGCCACTTTTTGCTCTCTAACTTAGCATTCAAATGATCTCATAGGAAGAAGGTGTTGCAAGTATGAGGTTAACCAGTGTTGTCATTGATGTCAACATACTCATATTGCATTGGTAAGAAGGTTTGGATGAGCTGTGTGTTGAGGATATTGAGAAAAGTAGTCTCAATTAGGAACAGTGAAGAACAGTGATAAGAAGAAGGCAAATGTACTCAATAGGTTGAGAATCAGAGGATGCGGATTAAAGGGTTTGTAGATATGAGTCTTGAGATGATCTAGTTAATATTTCAAAGGTCCGCATGAAGATATGAAAAAGTTGTGATCGGTCAAGTAGAACCGGTTCCAGGAGATGCTCCGGAGGAACAGAGTGTCACAAAAAGGTCCGGTGAGATCCGAAGGTGCATTATCAGACTCTGCAGATTGGAAGGAGTGTTTGGGATGTCCTTGTGATGTGTCATCTCGGTTTGCACAAAGTTTGGAGGTCCGGAAGAACCTTTTTCAGTTTGACAGTCGCAACAGACTATGTTTTTGAAGCTCCGGATGAAGAGGAGAAGATATTCCAGTGAGTAGAGAAAGTGCGGATGTACCTGGTCAATCACGCAAGCTTGTGAAGGTTCTTGGATCATGTTGAGGTTATGTTGTTGGTCCGCATTGGTGGTAGAGCCCGGAATTGAAGATATTCTTCCAGATGAAGTTCTTGTTCAGACTAGCCGACATGAGTTGTTCATCTTGCGAATGTTCTTGTGGTGGCCGACCGGATGTATTAATCATCTTGCGAATGTCCTTATGGTTGATTGCTGACTTAGATGATTGTTCCTAAGTCGATGTCTTGTATAAATAAAGGTTTGTGAGTTCATTTCAAAGTGTGTTGAGAAGCGGATGAGTGTGGTATAGCGAAAGAGTGAAGGGCAGAGCAGAAGTATCTCGGGCTTAAATGGAACTAATCCAGACATGGTAAAGATGTCAATCTCCAGTTCAAGTTTGTGATTCTTATTACTTTGTAGACAGTGTGTCTCTTGTAGGCAGTGTGCCTCTTTGTGAGCAGTGTGCTCGGGCAGTGAGCCCTAATTGGCATGTGCCATTCATTTTTCTTATTCTTCTAACAGAGAATAATCCTTGGGTTAATCACCCCGTGGTTTTTCCCTTAACCGGGTTTTCCACGTCAAAATCTTAGTGTCCAATGTGTTGATGTTTATCTTCTCCTATGTTTATGCATTATGCTTTCATGGATGGTTAATTGATATGCTATTAACTAACAAAGAAGAATCAAGTGTTTGAAGTAGAAGCAAGTTTTTGTACAACTGATTCACCCCCCCTCTCAGTTGTGTGCCCTAGATCTAACAGCAGGTGCCTTTTGCTTTATTTGTTCAACCAAGCAACCATAGCTCTCATTGAGCTCATTCAAGCTTCATCAAAGCTTCTTTTTGCTTCTTTGTGTCATTTTGTCATCAAGAGGATCTCTTGCTGCCACAAAAGGACTCAAGGTTGCCATTATCAAGAATTACTAAGGGTAGTGGAGTCACACAAATCTTTATTTCTCTTAGGTTCCTTCATTGTTTTGTTCAATAAATAGTAATTAGAAAATCAAATTTGCTCTTGGGAATAGTAAAGCATTGCTTTTTCCTTGATAATTAGATCTTGCATGTTAAATTAGTTGCTTTCATATTTCTAGATCTAGATTATAAGAAGAAGCACTTTCCCTTTTCTTTAGATTAGATTACTTTAAAATCATCAAAAACCCAAAAAACATAGGTTAACTTTGCATTAGAAAAATCATATAAGACTACATACATATTTTCCCTTTCATAGATTAAAAGCACTTTTCGTTTCCAAAATACTAAAAAAGCACAAAAAAGTGTTTTGCATATCATTTAGCTTGCATGCATATAGAAACCCTAGAATAGACAAAATTGTAAACCCTTGATACCATCACGAGGTAACCATAATTAAGCGATCCAATCAAACCCTCGACACCATCACAAGGTAAAAACAAGTCAAAACAAAGTTAAACCCTAGGTCAAAAGCCTAAATCTAGTTAAGGTTAGCAATCACACAAACTACCTCTATCTTGGCTCTCGAATGTACCTAGGAGTGAGAGGAGAGTGGGTGAGAGCTATCCATGATGAGATCGAAGAGATCTATCCAAGACCACAATGAGAAACATTTGTTCTACCACAAGGAGACCCATTCGTCCTCTTATTGTTAGAAGAAACTAGACAACGTCAGATACAACAAGAACTTGTTCAACGCACAGAAAGACAAGAGGACATAAATGAACAAAACTGCCTATCCACAAAGAGGTGGAATCTAAGAAACCCTAATAGGAGAAGATAAACCAATGACCCTTCAGGTCATAGGGTTATCTCAACTACAACTTCAAATGAACGAAACATATAACTAAGCACACAACAACAAAGGCCACAGTACTTGTCGACCCCTCTCCACGAAGTCCAGCTCTCCAACGAGCCAGACCCCTGCCATGTCTTGCCTCCTCACGACTGGCTACTTCAACGTGAGAGAGAGTGACATGGTAGATTGCCCCATGGCAAGGAGGGAAAGGGTTCGTGTATGTACCGAAATCTGACCTGATAGCCCTAAGCAACCGGAGTCATGATTTTGAGCATACATATTTTGATGAATCCGACGTGAAATTACAAATCCTTTTAGGGTAAGTAGTTTTGCACTCCAACCTCAGATATTCATCCATCACCATAAGCTATTAGCTTCACCACTTATTTTGGTGAACTCGACGTGAAGTTGCAAATCCTTCTAGGATGAGTAATTTTGCATTCCCATTTTCAAACGCTTCAAAGACTTAGCAAAAACTTTAAAACATTTTCACACCTTTTTTTCATAGCCACTTCGACTTCTATCACTTACGACATCATTTGTTCCATTTATTTTGTGGTGTCTATGGTACCCCTGAATATGATAGAACCTAACTTAAACCAAGGGAACATTCCCTCAAGAGAACCAAAAACTCCTTCCTTCAATAGGTATGTCCAGCCGCATCCTGATACGCCAATCACCAATTGTTATGACTACAAAGACTCTGATTATGAACAAGATCAAAGAGAATCCATGTGTTCTCTATCTTTCAACAACCTAGCTTGGGAAAATAACCCAGCCATACCAAATGTGCCACATAAAGCTACAAGCATAAGGTCAGAGATACATCAACTCGAACAACCTTCCACAAGCACATCAAGTACTCATCTTGATGAGGAAGTTAAACGGTTGGAAAAACATCTACAAGAAGCCAAAGACACTCAAGAGGCATTAAGGATTGCCTTACAAGAAGGACAAAAAGAAAATGCTGCACGCGTGGAAGCACATCACCATGAAAATATTCGAAGAGAACATCCTAGAAATGAAGAAACACCTAGAGCTACCACTCCTGCAGATTTAATCACAACTCTAGTACAAAGAATTAGAATTTTGGAAGTAGAGCAAGCTTCTCGAGAAAGAAGGCATAAGTCTCATGAACAGGACCAGGGGGCATCTCAAAATCCCCCCTACCTCAATTATTATTCACGAAATGCTAGTAACAACACATGTCTGAATGGGAATCCTCCTATTCAGAACAATCCAACAAATCTGACAATGGGTTATCAAAACCCACCCACGGAGTTATTACTATCAACACTGCAATCTCAAAGTGTCTTTTTAGGAATGTATCTTGAATATTTGAAACAACCTTTGGACCAAAACATAAGAAGCATGCAATTACCTTGGCCATTGTCAGATCTCTCGAAGTTCAAAGGAGAAGGAGATCTGAATTCACACATTAAAGCCTACACCACAGCCATAAGAGAACTCCTCCCTTGGGATGGGGTTGTAGCAAAAATCTTTCTGAAGACTCTTGAAGGCATTGCTTTGGACTGGTATTATCATCTCCCAGAAGATTTAATCCATTCATTCAGACAATTAATCGAGGAGTTTGTCATGGCATTCAACATGAACAAACTTGTTAAAAGAGGGATCAAAGAATTCCTCACAATGAAACAAGAACCAAACAAATATGTAGCACACTTTGTCACCCGATGGAAGCAAGTCCTTTATTCTTCAACTAGTGCTCCAAACATGGATCATCAAGAACTGTGCGATCTCTTTTTGCATGCCCTTAACAAAGACATGAGAGAAGATGTTCAAAAATTTCCATACAAATCCTACAAAGAGGCATTGGAAAGTGCTTTGAGAATCGAACAAGCCGCCATCAATAGCGGTCAGAAAGCTTATGATACTAGTGGAAAACTTCAAACATCCAAAGGAATAGAAAAGACTGCACCCAATGTGCCTCAAGAGAAAGATATCAATATCATAAAAACAATCCTAGTAACAACAAATGGCGACAAAAAGGAAATCAAGGGTCAAACTGACCTTCCTAAGACCCCAATGCTTATTGTTGGTTCCATGGAATGAAGGGTCATGAAACAAAGACTTGTTATGGGTATAACAAAGCTATCTCTAACCTTAACTCGGATCAACAAAATAATTTTCTTAAACTTCTCCAATCCCAAAGAAAGGAGAAGGAACCTCAAATTGAGAAAGGAAAGGCCAATCAAAACCATTCCAATAACATAGAACTAGACCAAGAAGTGTTCATGATCAATGAAGAGGAACAGATAGATCTCACAAGTGATAAATTTGTTGAGAGCCTCACCCTCGCACCGCAAGACATTTCTAGAAGTATTGGAAGTAGGGTGTTCCTCACAGGATGAATCACCTCCTCTTACATTCAATGTTTCCAAATTACCCCAAAATGAAGGAAGTAAGAAAAAAGATTCACCTCTATACATATAAATTCAAGTCAAAGAGGTCACTATAAAAAAAGTAGTGGTGGACGAAGGATCGGTAGTCAATCTCTTACCATTATCATTCCTGCGAAGGATGGGATATAGAAAAATAGGAATCAAGCAACAAACTGCCACATTGAGAATTTACGATAGTCATGACATCAAAACAATTGGAAAAATCAACCTACCACTCAATTTGATGGGTAAAACCATCTCTACGGATTTCTATGTTATCAACCGAGAAACCAATTACAACATGATCCTTGGGAGGCCTTGGATTCATGCCATGAGGGCCATTACCTCCACATTCTTCCAAGAAATGCATTTCCATCATCTGCGAAAGGTCACCATCGTCAAAGCAGACCCTGATCCTTTCAGTATCTATAGAAAGGAGCAGGAAGAAAAAGACAAGA
The DNA here is from genome assembly GCA_027924645.1 of Cunninghamia lanceolata. Lineage (NCBI taxonomy): Eukaryota > Viridiplantae > Streptophyta > Pinopsida > Cupressales > Cupressaceae > Cunninghamia > Cunninghamia lanceolata. The sequence goes on along the minus strand of BSBN01000420.1, from coordinate 8,371,699 downwards.
AGTTGAAAATGCAAGAGAAACCGAAATAGGAAACTCAGGATGTTCAAATGAATATGAGCGCTCACAACATATCCTATCAAATAATGGATGATCTTAAGGAATTCCCCTTTGATCCACATACCACTAAATCCCATGCACCGTTCGGCTTAGTAGCCATTCCGTGTATCAACGAATGGGATATCAAAAACATCTTGGTTGGAACAATTGAGATCATCGAAGAAGGAGACGAAAAAGAAGAAAAACAAACTTCCACTTATGAGTTTGGAGAAACATCTCACTTGGAAGACCACGAAATTCTATGGACCCTACATTTTGATGGAGCTAGTTGCAAAATAAGGGCAGGAACAGGAATAATCTTGACATCTCCCAAAGGAAAAATCCTCCCCTTCGCCTTCAGACTAGATTTATTTTGCGCCAACAACATCATTGAGTATGAAGTCCTGTCCTTAGGAATCATGCTAGCCATGAGGATGGGAGTCAAGAAAATCTCTACCTTTGGAGATTCTTAGTTGATAATCAACCAGGTTGCAGAAAATTATGAAACAAAGTCAGAACAATTGTGACCTTATAAAGAAACCATCAGCAAGTTGGTTCAGTTCTTTGATTTCTTCTCCATCAAACCTATACCCAAAGAAGAAAATCAAGTGGTAGACTCAATGGCCACATCGGCTGCATTATTTTTGCCACACGCTCAATTGCAAAATTTAGAATATATTGTCTTGATGCGTGAAGAGCCATTGTTAGAAAGTGAAGAATTACCATATATCTTGAATTACGCCGTGGGTCAAGAAGAGAGACCAACCCGGGACTATACTAAGAACAACAAAGCCATCTTGGAGTATCTACATGCTTATAATGGGTTGCCAAGAGTACACCACAAAAAAGGATACACGCTCCTCCCTCATCTAGAGGACTATTTTGGGAATGAAAAAGAAATCCTTTAGATTGAAGCAAACTCAAATTTATTGCCTACCCCTCAGAAGTTTGAGGAGGGGCACCCATCCCTGACGAGAGGCACAATTGACATCAATGTCGGAACTCCCGAAAAACCTAGGATGTTAAAACTAGCAGGGGAGCTAAATGAAGAAGAATTAGAGGAGTACACAGGGTTCCTCATTGAATATTCTAACATATTCACATGGGCATATTCAGACATGCCAGGATTAGATCCAAAGGTTGTGGTGCACAATTTAGTGACAAAACCAGATGCGAAACCCATGAAACAAAAACCAAGGCCCATAAAACCACAAGTAGCTGAAATGGTGAAGGAAGAACTAAAGAAACTACTAAATGTTGGTTTCATCAAACCAATGGGTTATTCAAATTGGGTGTCAAACATTGTCCTAGTCCTGAAGAAAAACAAAAAAATTTGGATATGCCTCAATTTTAGAGACATCAATCAAGCTTGCCCAAAGGATGACTTCCCTTTACCATCCATTGATCAAATTGTCAACCCAATGGTAGGCTATGAGACTCTCTCCCTCATGGATGGATTTTTAGGATATAACCAAATCAAGATCACAAAAGTTGACTAAAACAAAATGACATTCACAACCCCTTGGGGAACTTTCTGTTATATAGTCATGTCATTCGAATTGAAGAACGCAGGAGCAACCTACCAAAGGGCAATGACACACATCTTCCACGATTATTTACACAATATAGTTGAAACTTACGTGGATGATCTTCTAGCCAAGTCAGAACAAAGGGGAAAACATGTGGAGGATCTTCACAAAATCTTCAACAAGCTTTGAGAATATAAAGTAAGGTTGAATCCTGAAAAGTGTGTTTTTGGAGTCATGGCAGGAAAATTGTTGGGATTCATTGTCTCATGAAGAGGCATAGATATCGACCCAACCAAGGCCAAAGTAATCTTAAATGCAACCCCACCAATAAGTGAGAGGGCAGTAAGAGCTTTCTTAGGACAATTAGGTGTAATCAGACAATTCATACTAGACATGACCTTCAAAATTCACCCAATCAATCAGTTATTGAAAAAACAAGTTGGCATCACCTGGACTGTAGATTATCAAAATGCATTCAAGCAAGTAAAGAAATTCCTATTAACTCCACCCACGTTGATGCCACTAAAACATGACAAACCCTTCATTTTATACTTTAGAGCAACCGACATCTCCGTAGCATGCATGCTAGCTCAAGAGATTGAAGGTGGAAGAGAAAGGGCCATCTATTTCATAAGTCAAACCTTGTTGGAGTATGAGAAGAATTATACCCAAGCTAAAAAAGAATGTATGGCCATAGTCTTTGCAACTCGAAGGCTACAACACTACATGTTGAATCAAGAAACTAAAGTTATGATACAATCTGAGCAATTGAGAACCTTTCTGAATCAACCAATGCTCTCAAGAAGAGTCGGCCGATTCATAACCTTGTTGAGTGAATTCAAGCTAACCTATTTCAACCAAAAGGCCATCAAAGGACAAATAATAGCAGATAATCTAGTTCCCCAAAAGGAACCTGTGAACGAAGATTTCCCTGATGAAGAGATTTGTGAAGTAGATCTTGAGAAATATGCAGCCTCGTATTGGTACAGAGATATTGTGAACTATCTCGCAAACAAGACTTACCTGGAAAACATGACCCCTTTGGGAAAAAGATGATTATGCATTCTCACTGTAAGATATGTTTTAATAGAAGATGTGCTCTATCGGAGGGCCCTAGATAGAATGTTGCTTCGATGTGTTGATAAGGAAGAAGCATGCAAGATATTAGAAGAGTGTCATGGCAGAATTTGTGGAGGACATTTTGGTGGTCAAGCCACGACGAGAAAAATACATAGAATGGGATACTTCTAGCCTTGTTTACAAGGGGATGTGATTAAGTTCGTAAAGGGTGTTTGAAATGTCAAGCTTATGCTCATGTTCACCACACACCAACAAGAGATTTACAACCGATCGTTACCCCTTGGCCCTTTTCCACATGGGGATTAGATTTGGTGGGGAAGATATCTCCCCCATTAATGGATGGACACCTATTCATCATCACTGCAATAGAATACTTCACAAAATGGGTATAGGCCATGCCTTTCACCACAATGTCAGGTGCCATAATTGCTAAATTTATATTGAACCAAATCATCTTCTGGTTCGGAATCCCTTAAGTGATAGTGATAGATAATGCCTCATCCTTCAAAAATCCACAAGTAAGAGAGTTATGTGAGAGATTTCACATCAATCACAACTCCCCTTCGGTCTATTACCCTTAAGGAAACAGACAAGCAGAGGCTACCAATAAGACTCTGAAGTCAATATTGGTTAAAATCGTAAAAGATTATAGAGATTGGCATTTACAACTGTATCCATCTTTGTGGGCTTACAGAACAAGTGTCAAGACTCCAATTGGGACCACCCCCTATGCCCTCACTTTTGGGTCAAAGGCAGTGCTACCATTGGAAGTAGAGTTGCCTAGTCTAAGAGTGTCGTTACAAGGATTACTGGACAATGAAGAATATAGAGCAATCAGACTGGCTGAATTGGAAATGATGGACAAAACATTCTTGAAAGCCATTCAAAGACATGATTCTTATCTAACAAGAATGAAAAAGAAATATAACAAAAAGGTCATCCCAAGACCCTTTCAAGTGGGAGACCTAGTGCTCAAGATAGATAATTTAATCAATAAAAGAGCTGGTGAAGGACAGAAATTCAGACCTAATTGGATAGGTCCTTACATGGTTAAAGAAGATATTGGAAATTGTGTCTATCTCTTGTGCATAATGGAGAGAGTGGAATTTGGTGAAACAATCAATGCCTTTCACCTCAAGAAATATTATGTCTAAAAAAAAATTAAAAAAAAAACATAAAAATACAAAAAATATATATAAAAAAAAAAATTAAAAAAAAAAAAAAACAATTTGTTTCTTGCATTTCTGTATCATTCTGTTCATCTTGCATTACTGTCAGTGACTTGCTCTTATACTATTTTCTTTTCAGTAAGGAGTCTAATGTTGCCTAGATATACGTCATCCTTTCAGGACCTAGAGATTCTTCATTTCCACAACTGCCATTATCCCCCTTCATTCCTAGTGATTCTAATCAAAACCTAGCTCTTAGCTTTACATTGATCCCAGTCTTAATGAGTCAAGATGTTAGGTCTAAACAAAGTTAGTATTCAAACCTACAGTGTTCAAAGGAAGCTTACAAGTAGACCTTCCCAATTCTTCCCTAGTAGTAGAGAAATCCAACCATATTACAAAAACTTTAGGTGGCACTCAACCCCTTATCTTTCTTGGCCAAAAATGCCAGGAAGATCAAAACTCTAAAGGAAGCAATCTAAGATCCGAGTGAATAAAAAATGAGTGATCAAATAAGAGAATTGAAAAAGTGAGAATTGGGAGATCAAATTATTGCATATCAGAAGTTCCAAAAAGCATTCATTTCTTGAAAAGTCAAAACACAAAAACAAATGAGAAAGATCAAGTGAGGAAAATACAAAAAAAAAGAAAAAAGCAAAAAAAAAGAGATACAAAAGAGAGTGAAAGAGAGAAGATTGTTGAATGTCCATACTTTTGGGTGGAGATCAGTCTAAGCTCGAAGCCTCAAGGGTGACATTCTAACAAAGATAGAGAGGTACAAAGCACACACACACACACTAGTTGACCAAAACCAAAGAGTCTAGTAGTCTCTAGGATCATCTTCTATCTAGGGACCCTTGTTATTTCCCATTTATCCTCTACCCCGGGTCTACTTTGCTTGCCATCTATGATCTAAGTGTAGCAAGGACCAATAACTTTTGCTACTTGTCTAAAGTTGAAAGATTATCAATTTGTCTTACCTAGATAAGGATCAATGTTTAGCCTTTAGCGAAGGCTAGAAATAAAAAATGCTCCATATTCATTCCCACTCCCCACTTGAGTTTCCCTGAATCCTATCTCACAGCCTTGAATAGATTTCTTATATCAGGACAACTCACAATCCCTTGAATTGAAAATCGTATCTAAGAGTAGTCACATTGTTTGTTCCACATTGTATTCATGCCAAAAAAAAAGAGTCTCAAAGCAATAAAGTCAAATGTCATATCTCATGACATTTAATATGAGTAAAGTTTCATTGCAGCATTTCTTGTGTTCTTGCATTATCATATCATGAACTGCATCTTATATATATGTCACAAAAAAAAACTACAAAAATATGTCATTGTTATCATACTTGCATTGTTAAAAGGGTTGAAAAGGTCAAACATAATCAAAAAGTTTCTAAAAACCTCCAAACATGCACAAGAGATGAGTACAAGCTCGATAGGAGAAAAACATAAGAGGATAAACTTTCATAGATACATCTGAAGTTTGCATATACAAAAGTATCAAAGAGCTAAGACATTATGCTCTCGAGAGAAGTAGAGGCTCTCCATGCAAGGGGGCACGATTTCAAGAAAGGAAGTCAAGGGTGGTTCCCCCGACGGAACCCTCAAGACTTCAGCTCCTCCGTCTACAAATACCACTCGTCTCTCCATGAGACCTATGAGAGTGAGGTGCTCTACTGTGAGCATGTGACTGTGAAGGCCCTTCCATACTAGCATCATGTCATCCAAAATTAAGGCGAGCCATCTCTTAGAGTACCTGATTCTCACCCTTAAGTGTGTCAACCTGGGTCTTCAACTCTGTATTTATCTGGCATCCGTGGTAGACAGGAGCAAAAATGTCAGTGTGTCACCCTGCAACAAGATGCACACCAGGATCATCTAAAAGATGATCACGAGTCATCATAGTGAAGGGAGAGGCTAATCCAACATTAATCTCGTGAACAAAGTCTCTCCACTCTCTAACATTGCCTAAAATAGCAAATCGAAAGAAGACCGAGTCAATTCCCCATGAAAAGAGAAAGGACAAGAGTACAAAAAGAAAATAGATTAAACTTATGTGGATCATCAGGTTGCCAATCAAGGTCAAACTGACACATCACCTCATATGAATGAGGAGGTTGAGGAACAATAGGAGGACCCTCGAGGATATCAGGAACATCATCTGAATCATCAATGTCATCAAAATCCTCATCCTCGGGAAGGACCTTGTCTAACGAATCTGTTGCAAGTATGAGGTTAACCAATGTTGTCATTGATGTCAACATACTCATATTGCATTAGTAAGAATGATTGGATGAGCTGTGTGCTGAGGATATTGAGAAAATTAGTCTCAATCAGGAACAGTGAAGAACAGTGATGAGAAGAAGGCAAATGTACTCAATAGGTTGAGGATCAGAGGATGCGGATTAAAGGGTTTGTAGATATGAGTCTTGAGTTGATCCAGTTAAGATTTCAGAGGTCCGCATGAAGATATGAAAAAGTTGTGATCGGTCAAGTAGAACTAGTTCCAGGAGATGCTCCGGAGTGACAGAGTGTTGCAAAAAGGTCCGGTGAGATCTGGAAGTGCATTGTCCTATTCCGTGGATTGGACAAAGTGTTTGGGATGTCTTTGTAATGTGTCATCTGGATTGGTACGTGGTTTGGAGGTCCGGAAGCACCTTCTTCAGTATGACAGTGGCAACAGACTGTGTTCTTGAAGTTCTGGATGAAGAGGAGAAGAGATTCCAGTGAGTAGAGAAAGTGTGGATGTACCTGGTCAATCAGGCAAGCTTGTGAAGGTTCTTGGATCATGTTGAGGTTATGTTGTCGGTCCGCATTGGTGGTAGAGCCCAAAATTGAAGATATTCTTTCGGATGAAGTTCTTGTTCAGACTAGCCGACCGGATGAGTTGTTCATCTTGCAAACACTCTTGTGGTGGCTGACCGGATGTGTTATTCATCTTGCAAATGTTCTTATGGTTGAGTGCTGACTTAGATGATCATTCCTAAGTCGATGTCTTGTATAAATAAAGGTTTGAGAATTCATTTCAAGGTCTGTGGTGAAGCGGATGAGTGTGGCATAGCGAAAGAGCGAAAGGTAGAGCAGGTGTGACTCGGGCTTAAATGGAACTGATCTAGACATGGTAAAGATGTCATTCTCCAGTTCAAGGTTGTGATCCTTATGATCTTGTAGACAGTGTGTCTCTTTGTAGGTAGTGTGCCTCCTTGTGAGCAGTGTGCTCGGGCAGTGAGCCCTAATTGGCATGTGCCATTCATTTTTTCTTATTCTTCTAACAGAGAATAATTCTTGGGTTAATCACCCCGTGGTTTTTCCCTTAACTAGGTTTTCCATGTCAAAAATCTTGGTTTCAAATGTGTTGATGCTTATCTGCTCTGGTGTTTATGCTTTGTGCTTTCATGATTGATTAATTGATATGCTGTTAACTAACAAGAAGAATCAAATATTTGAAGTAGAAGCAAAGTTTTTGTACAATTGATTCACCCCCCCTCTCAGTTGTGTGCCCTAGATCTAGCAATTGGTATCAAAGCCACGTTCCTCTGAAAGGAGCTTAACCGCTTGAGGAGATCTAGGATGTCATCATACAAGAAAGATAGTCCGAAGTTCGATGGAACCAACTTCACTCTCTAGAAAGGTCACATGAAATGTCATTTGGAGTGTATGGGAAAAGCATACTTGACCATGGTCTCAAAACCATATGTTCCTCCATAGGGTGGTCCGACAACTCTGAATGAAATCACAGATGCTGAAAACAATCTACGGACCAAGGAAGCTCTTCTAAGCGCATTGAATGACTCAGATCTCTCAAATGTTATTGACCTACCAACTGCATATGAGATCTGGACTAAACTGGAACTTCTGTATGAAGGAGATGAGTTTGTCAAGAGTGCAAGGTTGCAAAGTCTGAAAGGGAAATTTGAAAGATTGAAGATGAGAGATGATGAAAATATCACTACCTTTATACCAAGAGTGAATGAGCTAGTGTGTGGAATCAGGAATGTTGGTGGAGTTCTGGATGAAAATGAAACTGTTTGCAAAATTCTCAAATCCCTTCCTACTACCTACAAAATCAAGGTTGCTGCCATTGATGAATTCAGAGCCCATACAACTGTCACAAGAGAGCAACTGGCTGGCAAACTGGCTGCATTTGAAATGACAAAGTTTGGAGATGATCCCCCCAAGACTGAGTCTGCATTCAAAGCCAGTGCCTATGTGAAAGGCAAACAAAGATTTGATCCGGGAGAGAACTCTTCAAGGAAGCTGTCATGGTATGATCAAGCAAGGAAAGACATGGAAGAGGAAGAAGTAGAAACAGCTCAACTTGAAGCCCTCATTGCAAAGAGACTGCCAAGAGGGTCTGGTAAGTATGAAGGAAAACTACCCTTTAAGTGCTTCAACTGCAATAAGATTGGTCATTTTGCTTCAAGATGTCCAGAAAGATCTGCAAGGTCTAATACTAACAGACAAAGGTTTCAAAAGAACTGCTATTATGTTCATGAAGAAGATGACAATGAAGGAGTAATAGATGATGAATCAGAAATAGGAAGCAAATCCAGAAATGAATGGGTGTTTATTGCCATCAAGGAAGAAGAGTCAATACCCTCTGAATCTATCAATCATAAGGTTGTAGAAAGAGTTTTGGCTGCCCAAGTTGAAGAAAAGGATGATTGGGTTATTGACAGTGGATGCTCTCACCATATGACTGGTGACAAGAACAAGTTCTTAGATTTGGAAAGGTATGAAGGAGGAATGGTAAAGTTTGGTGACAATTCTGCTGGCAGAATCAGAGGTAGGGGAACTATTTCTTTTGATGGAAAGAGCAAAATAGGTAATGTACTATATGTTGAAGGATTGAAGCACAATTTTCTTAGTGTTGGTCAGTTAGTGGACAAAGGCTATGATCTCTGGTTCAAGAATGGAAAATGAAGAATCTTTACAAGCTCCAAAACTGAAATTACATCCGGTACTCAAACAAAAGGTAATATCTTCCATCTAGTTGGTTCTAATAAAAGTTGTCTGTTTGTTCAAGTTGATCAGAGTTGGTTATGGCATAGAAGGATGTGCCATGTGAATTTTGATAACATCATCAAGATAAGCAATACTCAGGCTGTAAGAGATCTTCCTAAATTGGTGAAACCTACAAATAGTTTATGCAAAGAATGTCAGCTAGGTAAACAGAGCAGAGTCTCTTTCAAAAGCAAGGATTAGTCCACTACCGGATTGTTGGAATTAGTACATACTGATCTCTGTGGTCCGACAAGAATCAAGAGTATGCAAGGTGATAGATATTTCATGTTGCTAATTGATGACCATTCCCGGATGATGTGGGTTACCTTCCTAAGAGAGAAATCAGAAGCCCTTGAAAAGTTCAAAATCTTCAAATCTATGGTAGAGAATCAAACCGGATTGAAACTGAAATGTCTAAGGTTTGATAGAGGTGGTGAATTCACATCCGGTGAATTCATAGACTTTTGTGAGAAGCATGGTATAAAGAGACAGTTGTCTACTCCTAGGACTCCACAGCAGAATGGAGTAGTTGAGAGAAAGAACCGGACCATCCAGGAAGCAGCCAGGACAATGATGATGGAAACAAATGTTCCTCAGATATTTTGGAGAGAAGCTGTCAGCACTGCAGTCTATACTCTTAACCGAGTTCAAATCAGAAGCAATACCGGTAAGAGTCCTTATGAACTTTGGTTTGGTATAACTCCCACTATGAGATATTTCAGAGTATTTGGTAGCAAGTGTTACATCAAAAGAGATGAAGACTTAGGAAAGTTTGATGCTAGAAGTGATGAAGGAATTTTCTTGGGTTACTCCACTCAAAGCAAAGCATACCGGTGTTACAATAAGAGATTGAGAAAGATGATAGAAAGTACAAATGTGAAGGTTGATGAAGGAATTGAGAAGCCCTCAAGATTCTATGAATGTGATGAAGATGATCAGAATGATCCTTTGGTGCAAGGAGCTCCATCCTCCTCTGAAATTCAGATCCAGACTGATCCGGTAAATCAGGAAGAAGAAGTTTGTCTGAATGAGCCTGATTAAGAATTAGTAGTGCAAGAAACTCCCAAAGTTCCAAGGTATGTAACTCTAAATCACTCTGAAGATCATATCATAGGTGACAAAAGTAAAGGGGTACAAACAAGGAGAAGAATTGCTCAAGATTCAAATGAATACTGTCTGATTTCAAAGATTGAACCTAAGACAGTTAATGAAGCTTGCAATGATGAAAACTGGACCAAAGCAATGGAGGAAGAGTTGATGCAAATTGAGAAAAATCATACTTGGGATCTTGTTCCCAGACCTAGAGATAAGAATGTGATTGGAACCAAATGGGTCTTCCAGAACAAACTGAATGAAGTTGGTGAAGTAATCAAAAACAAAGCTAGATTGGTCTGCAAAGGCTACTCTCAAATAGAAGGAATTGATTTTGAAGAGACCTTTGCTCTGGTGGCAAGAATTGAAGTAGTCAGATTATTTCTTGCATTTGCTGCCTTCAAAGACTTCAAGGTATATCAGATGGATGTCAAGTCTGCTTTCCTAAATGGTGACTTGGAAGAAGAAGTATACATTGAACAACCGGATGGATTTCAATTGTCTGATCATGATAATATGGTCTGTAAGTTGAAGAAAGCACTGTATGGTTTGAAGCAAGCCCCAAGAGCATGGTATGAAAGGTTGGATAAACATCTTGTGCAGATTGGTTTCAATAAAGGTACTGCTGATAGTAATCTATATTTCCAAATAGATAAGGAAAACATCTTGATTGTTGAAGTATTTGTTGATGATATCATCTTTGGAGGAAAAGATAGTATGTGTAAAACTTTTGCAAATCAAATGAAAAGTGAGTTTGAAATGTCAATGCTTGGTGAAATGAATTTCTTCTTGGGTCTACAAATTACTCAGACAAAGAAAGGCATCTTTATCTGTCAGACCAAATATGCAAAAGAATTGTTGAGGAAATTCAGAATGGAAGATTCAAAGCCAATGAACACCCCTATGGCAACCGGATGTAAGTTGAGCAAAGATGATGACTCTCCTAAGACAGATCAGACCAAGTATAGATCAATGATTGGAGGACTATTGTATCTCACTTAGACTAGACCAGATATAATGCAGGCTGTTGGTCTTGTGGCAAGATTTCATGCTGATCCCAGAGAATCTCATGTCATGGCAATCAAAAGAATTTTTAGGTACTTGAAAGGAACAGTTGAGTATGGTCTACGGTACCCTAGAGATCAGGATTTCTCTCTTCATGCATACACAGATGCAGATTGGGTAGGAGATGTGGATGACCAGAAAAGTACAAGTGGAGGAGCATTCTTTTTAGGAAAAAGGTTGGTTTCTTTGCTAAGCAAGAAACAAGAGGCAATATCTCTGTCTACAACTGAAGCAGAATACATTACAGCAGCAGGTAGTTGCACTCAGATTTTATGGATGAAGTAGATGCTAAGAGACATTAAAGTTGAATATGAGGAGCCTATCACAATTTTTTGTGATAATTCAAGTGCAATTAATATTTCTAAGAACCTGGTATTACACTCTAAGACTAAGCACATATCTATCAAGTTTCACTTTCTGAGAAAACAAGTGAACAAGGAAGAAGTCAGATTGGAGTATGTACCCTCCAAGGATCAGATTGCAGATATTTTTACTAAACCTCTTCCCAAGGACTCTTTTGAGTATCTCTGGGAGAAGTTAGGGGTCATGGCCCCTCCGGTGATGAACTAGGATGCACTGATGTGCATCAGTCTGATGGATATCACAGTCATATCTTGTGATCCGGATTGATGATGGGGAGCTGCTACTAAGGGGGAGCAGCTGGTATGATTCTGATGTGTTACAAGTGCAAGTATGAGCCCTTTGCCATTGATGTCAAAGGGGGAGAGAAGACATGCGAAAAATAAGTGGTTGATGATCAAAGGGGGAGTAGTAAAGGAAGAGAAAACATGTGAAGGGTTGTTGATGATAGGGGGAGCTGTGACAGAAAGGAGAAGTTCTTGTCTTGATGGTTTTTCACATCATATGTTGCCATCAATGACAAAGGGGGAGATTGTTGCAAGTATGAGGTTAACCAGTGTTTTCATTGATGTCAACATACTCATACTGCATTAGTAAGAATGATTGGATGAGCTGTGTGCTGAGGATATTGAGAAAATTAGTCTCAATCAGGAACAGTGAAGAACAGTGATGAGAAGAAGGCAAATGTACTCAATAGGTTGAGGATCAGAGGATGCGGATTAAAGGGTTTGTAGATATGAGTCTTGAGTTGATCCAGTTAAGATTTCAAAGGTCCACATGAAGATATGAAAAAGTTGTGATCGGTCAAGTAGAACCGGTTTTGGGAGATGCTCCGGAGTGACAGAGTGTTGCAAAAAGGTCCGGTGAGATCTGGAAGTGCATTGTCCTATTCCACGGATTGGATAGAGTGTTTGGGATGTCTTTGTAATGTGTCATCTCAATTGGTACATGGTTTGGAGGTCCAGAAGCACCTTCTTCAGTATGACAGTGGTGACAGACTGTGTTCTTGAAGTTCCGGATGAAGAGGAGAAGAGATTCCAGTGAGTAGAGAAAGTGTGGATGTACCTGGTCAATCAGGCAAGCTTGTGAAGGTTCTTGGATCATGTTGAGGTTATGTTGTCAGTCCGCATTGGTGGTAGAGCCCAGAATTGAAGATATTCTTCCGAATGAAGTTCTTGTTCAGACTAGCCGACCGGATGAGTTGTTCATCTTGCAAACGCTCTTGTGGTGGCCGACCGGATGTGTTATTCATCTTGCGAATGTTCTTATGGTTGAGTGCCGACTTAGATGATCATTCCTAAGTTGATGTCTTGTATAAATAAAGGTTTGAGAATTCATTTCAAGGTCTGTGGTGAAGCGGATGAGTGTGGCATAGCAAAAGAGCGAAAGGTAGAGCAGGTGTGACTCGGGCTTAAATGGAACTGATCCAGACATGGTAAAGATGTCATTCTCTGATTCAAGATTGTGATCCTTATGATCTTGTAGATAGTGTGTCTCTTTGTAGGCAGTGTGCCTCCTTGTGAGCAGTGTGCTCGGGCAGTGAGCCCTAATTGGCATGTGCCATTCATTTTTTCTTATTCTTCTAACAGAGAATAATTCTTGGGTTAATCACCCCATGGTTTTTCCCTTAACCAGGTTTTCCACGTCAAAAATCTTGGTGTCAAATGTGTTGATGTTTATCTGCTCCGGTGTTTATGCTTTGTGCTTTCATGATTGATTAATTGATATGATGTTAACTAACAATCAAATATTTGAAGTAGAAGCAAAGTTTTTGTACAACTGATTCACCCCCCCCTCAGTTGTGTGCCCTAGATCTAACAGAATCATCACCATCTGGAATGTAGTCCTCATCAGTGGACTCCGAGTCCACAGTCACAATCAAAGATCAGGAAGGAGCCCCTCTCCCTCCTCTCTATCCTCATCTTGAAACTCTAGTAATAAAGACTCCTAGAGTCAAAGGAGTCCAATTGACTGTCCTTTGCGCAATCTCACCCATCTCATGGACAGTTTGATAGCAAGTAGACACTGGGGGCAAGTCCTCAGGGATATCCTCACTAAACTTCTATAAGACACGATCAACCTGACGTGCCTCAACCAGACCATTACGATATTTAATCTCAGATACCTCATGACAATACTTTTTGACCTCACCATGTCAAGCCCAAGCTCCCTCCATGTCACGATAAGGATCAAAGATCATGTCGTCATCAGTAAGAGTAGCAATAGTGGGTAAAGAAGCATCAAAGTGACCAACATGCATCCACCTCGCTACTCTCGGTAAGCATCTATCTGGAAGCAGAATAAGATTCTGATAGGGCTTCAGATGCTTAAATATCCACGTCATGATCAAGGAAGAGCGGATAAAAGCTAGAGCCCCTCACTGTGAAATCTGATAGAAGTCTCTGTAAACCATGGCTAAGATATCTGGTCCCTAAGCATAAACTATGCCCAACTCAATCTCATGAATGATGGGTTTCCAACACCATCTCAAATGAACCAAGGCATTATCTCCCAATAGCCTTGATGCAATCAACCCAATCAGGAAACTCCTCAAGAGTGGGATGCAAAGTTGTGGCATAGAAGTAAGCTGAACTCCTGTCTGATCCGCAGGGTGATTAACCCCCCATAAATGCAGCCCAAGAAGCCTTGTCCTCATAGGACTCACTAACTAGAAGAGCCAAAGGTTGTCCTCTCACAGGAACCCCAAGTATGCGATACACATCATAAAGAGTGATAGTCCACTCTTCAGAGATCTGCAGGAACCTGAATGTGTTTCTGTCGTGCATCCCAGTAAGTTAAAATGTCACAACATATATGAGAAATAGGATGAATCACATGCACATGGCAAACTCTAGCTAGACCTGTCCTCTTCAGAATAGCACGATCCTCAGTACTCAATGAAGCAAACATCCTTGAGAGCCATCCCTGCTCTCAGCAAGCATTCCATCAGATATGCATGTCCTACAAAATCAAAAGAGAACTTTAGATTAGATCTCGTAAACTCCACAAATCCCTAAAAATCATAAAACTGCAGAACACCTAACACAAAAAAAGTGTATAAACCTTTAAAATTGTAATAAACAGACAAATACAGTAGCTAAAACTGTCAGATCAGAGTGAAACAAGCATTAAACAACTTGAAATTTCAGTCAAATTCAGCCCAACAGGGTCACCCCCAGGTGACCCAGGTTTTTTTTAGGATCTCCCCCGGGCGACCCTGTTGTTAGACAAGATCTCTCCTGGGCGACCCAGGTGTTCTTCAAGATCTCCCTCGGGTGACCCTACTAGTTTGCAGGATCTCCCCCGGGCAACCCTGCTGTCAAACAGGATCTCCCTCAGGCGACCATGCTGTCAGACATAATCTCCCCCGGGTGACCCTGCCTGACAAAAGGGGCGACCCTAGAGGAGGATCCCTCAACTAAAAACTACTCTAAAAACCTCATTTTTCAACCGATTTTAGAAAATGAAAAAACAATCTTGCTCTAAACGGCTAGACAAACACAATGCAACAGAGAAAATCATCAAAAATGGATAATTTCACGAGATTTTTCATAAAATTCAAACTAGGGTTTAGAGGAGAGTTTTTCATTGATTACATACCCTATTCTTCGCGGCTAAAGAAGAGGCGGCCATCTTCGCGATCTCCTCGATGATACCTTTCTAACGACTGCTCATACGAATGATTTCGTCGCCATTTCGCTTTGATCTCACAATCTGGCTTGCTTTGCTTGCCCTTAGGTTAGTTTCATTTATACATTTTTAGATTAGTTCTTTGCTTTTATGCATCTATTTTGTGCATTGTTTTGCGTGCTCTCATTCCTACAGGTCAAAACTGACAAAGGCAAGCAACTAGTCGAACTCGAACGATCCATGGTAAGGTCGTCATTTTAGTTTTCATTATTTGTTTTGATATATTTAAATGCCAGACTAATACTAGTTATTTCAGGTACAAATTGTGGGAAAATCGATAACAGGTAAGGCCTAGTTTGAGAACGGTACCTACCCTTCATGTAGACTACCGTTCCCGAGGGGGCAAATATGTAAGCACAAAAATCATGCACAGCCTCCACGAGGACCCCTATGATGACTCAAATCCTTGTCATGTACATGTAAGTGTGAAATAATGTCCTTTAAGCAGCAAACCTCTTGATGGCGTGCCCTCTTTCTTGTCTTGTGTCATTTCCTCTTTGTCAATTTCTCTCTCTCCCCATTTGCGATGCTTTTCGACACTTTTTGCGACACTTGTCGACTTGCGTTTTATGAGCTTTCGACCTTGCTCCTAAGCCTTGTGAGTGTCTTGTAGGTGAGTTTTCACCTTTCCCCTATGTTTTTTATCCTATGCACCTCTAGAAGCCCTCTCAATTTTTAGTTCCGCTCAACTAATCCAAATCTCCCCCTATTATTTCCAGATCTCCCCTGGGAGGTCCTACAGATGCATGTGGAGATTTGGAATCTTGCACATGACTGACCTGTTTCTTGAGGTAGAACCCCTCTGTTTCTTCTCTTCTTGTATCTCCCAACCTGATTTTTTGTATATGACCCTGTCTAGCCTGGATCTCCCTGGGTGACCCTTCCATTTTTACAGCCGTGAAAAAACTCGAGTTTCTCACTTGTTTTTGCTGGATTTTTTGCCTATTTTTCTTCTAATTTGCATGGTTTTTGATGCTTAATATAGAGTTAACTATTTCATGCACCCACACATGCATAATTAGCTCTATTTGATCTCAAATTAACTCTTAAATCAATCTCATGCATTCCCTCACCTCCATTTCCTCTCCACTGATAACCTATAATTGATTTATCACTCCATAGTTAGTTGAGTTCACTGGGTAATCAACCTTGTTAACTCCCCAATCATCCTTGTTAACTCATCAATCAAATGAGTTAACTTCTCAATCAATCTCTTCTTCTAAACCTATAAATATACCCCCCTCCCTCAAGCACAAAGGAAGGCAAATTTATTATGCACACAGCTCTTGCAAGTTTTTTCTGTCCAACTTAGCATTCAAATGCTCTCACAGGATGAAGGTGCCTTTTGCTTTATTTGTTCAACCAAGCAATGTTACATTGCTTCATTCTATGCCATTGTGCTCAACCATAGCTCTCATTGAGCTCATTCAAGCTTCATCAAAGCTTCTTTTTGCATCTTTGTGTCATTTTGTTGTCAAGAGGATCTCCTGCTGCCACAAAAGGACTTGAGGTTGCCATTATCAAGAATTCATGAGGGTCGTGGAGTCACAGAAATCTTTGTTTCTCTCAGGTTCCTTCATTGTTTTGTTCGATCAATAGTAATTAGAAAATCAAATTTGCTCTTGGGAACAGTAAAACATTGCTTTTTCCTTAATAATTAGATCTTGCATGTTAGATTAGTTGCTTTCATATTTCTAGATCTAGATTATTAGAAGAAGCATTTTCCCTTTTCTTTAGATTATATTACTTTAAAATCATCAAAAACCCAAAAAAATAGGTTAACTTTGCATTAGAAAAATCATATAAGATTGCATACATATTTTCCCTTTCATAGATTAAAAGCACTTTTCGTTTTCAAAATACTAAAGAAGCACAAAAAAACATTTTGCATATCATTTAGCTTGCATGCATATAGAAACCCTAGAATAGACAAAATTGTAAACCCTCGATACCCTCACAAGGTAACCACAGTTAAGTGATCTAATCAAACCCTCGATACCATCACGAGGTAAAAACAAGTCAAAACAAAGTCAAACCCTAGGTCAAAACCCTAAATCTAGTTAAGGTTAGCAATCACACAAACTACCTCTATCTTGGCTCTTGAATGTGCTTATGAGTGAGAGGAGAGTGGGTGAGAGCTATCCGTGATGAGATCGAAGAGATCCATCCAAGACCACAACGAGAAACATTTGTTCTACCATAAGGAGACCCATTCGTCCTCTTATTGTTAGAAGAAACTGGACAATGTCAGATACAACAAGAACTTGTTCAACACATAGAAAGACAAGAGGACATAAACAAATAGAACTGCCTATCCACACAGAGGTGGAATCTAAGAAACCTTAACAGGAGAAGAGAAATCAGTGACCCTTCAGGTCATAGGGTTATCTCAACTACAACTTCAAATGAATGAAACAAACAACTAAGCACACAACAACAAAGGCCGCAGTACTTGTCAACCCCTCTCCACGAAGTCCAACTTTCCAATGAGCCAGACCCCCACTGTGTCTCGCCTCCTCTCAATTGGCTACTTCCATGTGAGCGAGACTGATGTGGCAGATCACCCTGTGGCAAGGAGGAAAGGGTCCTTGTGCGTACCGAAATCTGACCTGATAGCCCCAGGCAACTGGAGTCATGATTTTGAGCGTACAGGTACATTCTTGTCCTTCCTCAGAAGAAACAGTGTCATTTGCCTTTGACATCATTGAGTCTTCTAAAAATACAAAGTTTCAAATCTCTCATGCTGAATATCTTAGATTAAATCCCTTCAAATTAGACGGGTTGGTGAGATATATTAAAAAAGAACCATCCTCGTCTTCTTCCCGTGCATTAATGCTCAAATGTCAAAAGATGCAAAAGAAAGAACAAAGAGTCCTATTGGTTTATCTTCTAATTCTAAAAGCCCTGGAACTCAAAATCCTTTTGATAAACCAAACCCTTTTTATGTCTCCCTATTTATTGTTGGCTATAAATTGAGTAATTGTGTCATAGATTCTGGAGTCTCAGATAATGTTATGCTTGCCCAAGTTGCTAAAGCTCTAGGTTTAACTCTCACTTCCTCCCATGGAAAATATTATTCAATGGATTCAAAATAATTTCTTATTGTTGGCCAAATTAAAGATGCACAAGTAGATTTGGCTGCTCACCCCAAGAAAAGGATTAAGCTGACCATCTTGGTAGATGATATTCCAACCAGTTATAGCATGTTACTAAGTAGAAGTTTTTGTAGAGATCTTGGGGGAGAAATTCATATGGATTGGTCTCATGCCTTGATCATGGTGAATGGGAAGAAGGTTTGCCTAGACCCAGAGCCCAAAGCCAAATTCAGAGTTTTGAAATCTAGAGACCCTAGGGTAGAAATTCTATATGTGCAGACAGGTCCTAGTATACATGGTTTTTTCTACCCTAGAAGAAGATCTAGCTATGATTGAACAAAAAATTTCTAGTGAATTGTGGACTCTAGAATTTGATGGTAGTTGCTCATCATCTGGATCGGGGGCTGGTGTAGTGCTTATTTCACTTGATGATTATAAATTTCCTTTTGCCTTTAAATTAGAATTTGATAACATGAACAACACTGCAGAGTATGAGGCTTTACTCCTTGGCTTAGTGATGGCAAAGGAAAAGGGAATCAAACAACTTAAAGCATTATGTGATGCAGAGCTTGTGGTGAAACAGGTACGAAATGTATTTTTTGTAAAAAATGGAAGGCTAAAGCATTATTGGAATAGGATCTGGGATAGCCTAGAAAATTTTGATGCTTTTTCTATAGAGTATGTTCCAAGGGCGCACAATACCAAAACTGACTCCTTGGAAGTATCAGTATCCTTACTTCTACCACATCCTAATTTCAAAGATGATTTATATATGATGGATATTATTTACAGATCGAGCGTGCCGGATAATGTGAATAATTGGCAAGTATTTGACGATGACAAGCAACTTATCTCATTTCTGGAAAAGACTGGGAATTTTGCAAATTTGTTCTTTGAAGGGAGTTCTTCTAGAGATAATGAAGTTCTAGAAGGTAAATAAAGTATGCCTAATAGTAATGATAAGGTTATACAACTCAAAGGAAACAAAATCCCTAAAGGCTTGTTATCCTTAGAAGACCTCTTTGATAAGCATGATAGATATATTCAGAGGAAGTTATAGAAACCCGCTAATTGTTTTGCTAAATATGAGCAAGTGAATATATGAACCAAAGATGACCCCAAGTTGGTATGTATTGGCAAATGTTGAACTCCTTTAAAGAGAGAGTGTTTGATTTCTTTGCTAATGAGGTACAAGGATGTCTTTCCCTGGTGTTACATGGACCTCAAAAATTTTAGAGATGGGGAGCTACAAAATCACATTCCTTTGAAACCCGGTACCATGCCTTTTAGGCAAAAACAACACTCTTATAATCCATATATAGATGAAGCCATTTTTAATGAGATTGATAAGATGTTGAAGGCACAGATTAGTTATCCTATTCATCATTCTACCTACGTTGCAAACATTGTACCAATAAGGAAGAAGAATGGAGAAATAAGGATATGTGTTGACTTCATGAATTTAAATCAAGATTCTATTAAGGAAATTACCCTTTACCGGTAATGGATCATCTTTTGCAGACTATTTCAGGATCTAAAATGATGTTTATGCTAGATGGTTTTTCTAGATATAATAAAATTAGTGTTACAACTGAAGATCAACATAAAACAACCTTTATTACACCGCAAGGAGTATTTACATATAATAGAATGCCTTTTGGCCTTATTAATGTTGGTGCCACATTCCAGAGGGAGATGGATTCATCTTTTGGAGGTCTAAAAAATAAAATCATTGTGGTCTATCTTAATGAATTGACAGTGTTTTCTAAGAAGAGGTTTGATCATATAGATCATTTGGTTGTTGTGTTGTAAAGGTGTAGAGATCATGGCATTTCACTCAATCCTAAAAAATCCATTTTTGTTGCCACTGAAGGTAAGCTTTTTGGACATATTGTTTCCAAAGAGGTTATTAAGATAGATCCTAACAGAGTGAAATCCACAGAACAGCTTAGTCTTCCCACTAGCAAGAGCAATACTAAGTCATTATTTGGCCAAGTAAACATCCTTCGCAGGTTTGTACTATATTTTTCTAAATTGACCAGACATATAGTGGAGATGACAAAATATAAGTTGATTTTTAGATGGAGTGAAGATGGGAAGAGAGCTTTTGATAGTGTAAAGGAAGAAATTACAAATCCACCAACCCTTGTGCATCTTGATTTTAGTAAGGATTTTATCATTTATTGTTATGCTTTAGATCATACTATGTCAACTATTCTTTTGCAAAAAAATGAACAAAAAAAATAATCCCCATCGATTTCATGAGCACACCTGTGAAGAAGCATGAGCTAAACTATTCAACTATGGAAAAACATGTTTACGCTGTGGTTAAAGAAGTTAAACATTTCAGGTTTTATATCCTTCATTCTCATAGTGTCATTTTTGTTCCTGATTTTGTTGTTAAATCTATTCTTACTCAGCAAGATATAGGTTGTAACAAAAGAGGGGTCTGGTGGCTAGGGTTCAGGAGTATGATGTAGACATTAAACCCACTAATTTGGTTAGAGGTAAAGGTCTGTGCAAGTTAGTGGCTGAAAATCATCCTTAGCAAGTAGATGAAATTCCCCTTACCCTATTTGTAAGCACTACAAATGAGTGGTTCTCTGAGGTGGCCTTCTTTTTGACATATGAGGAATGTCCTTCTCATCTCTCTGCCAAGGCAAAAAGTAATTTGAAAATGAAAGCAGCTAAGTATGTGATATGGGATAATGTTTTATATAAAAGAGGAATTGATGGTACTTTTATGAGATGTGTTAGTAAGGAACAACAGGAGAAACTTCTAGAGTTTTTCCACAATGAAGCTTGTGGAGGTCATTTTTTGGCATTAGTAACAGCCTTTAAGATTCTAAGGCAATGTTTCTATTGACTAGGTATGTTCAGAGATGCATACAATTGGGTTGCTAAATGTGAAAAGTGCATTCAATTTTCAAGTAGGCCTCAATTATCTGCTCTCCCTCTCAAACATGTTGTTATTGATGAGCCCTTTCAACAACGAGGTCTAGATTTCATAGGACCAATCAATCCTCACTCCAGTGTAGGACACACACACATTTTGACTGCTACAGATTATTTTACAAAGTGGGTAGAAGCCATACCGATCAAAAGGACTACTACTGAAGTGGTGTGTAGATTTCTAAAGGAGAACATTTTGGTTAGATTGGGGTTCCCAAGAAAATCGTAATATATAATATCTTAATTTTTTTCTTCTCAAGAAATGTCTCTCTTTTCTATCATGAATATAGGGTCATCCCAACACATTCTTCTGACTATTATCCATGGGGAAATGGCCAAGCTGAGTCTAGCAACAAAAATCTCATTTCTATCATCCAGAAAATAGTAGATGATAACTAGAAAGATTGGCATAAGAAGTTGTATGATGCTTTATGGGAAGATAGGATCACACTCAAAAAGGGCTATTGGCATGTCTCCTTTTGTGTTGGTATATGGGATCGGTAGTGCATTGCCCATTCGTCTAGAACTCCCAGCTTTGAATTTACAAAAGGCCATCAAAGATACATAATTCCATGATGCTTTGGAAAAGAGAATTATGTATCTTATTAAAATCGAAGAGAAAAGGGAGGAAGTAGCTAATAGGATAAATGATCATCATAATAGGGTGAAGAAGATTTTTGATAAAAAGGCAAGAAAAAGGAAATTTGTGGTTGGGGATGTTGTTTTACTATGGGATAAAAGAAGACTACCCAAAGGAGCACTTGGAAAATTTGACTCATTATGGAAAGGTCCCTTTCAGGTTAGAGAAGTGATTGTAGATAATGCTTTCTTATTGGATCATCCTGATGGAACTCCACTACCTCTTGTTTATAATGGGCAAGATTTTAAGCTATACAATTGGTAAATGAGTAACCCTCATTTTGTATTATAGTTGTTTTGTTTTATGTTGTTGTCTTTTGATTGTTTGTTTGGTGACTCTGTGCCCAATGAATAAGGCCTTTCGGTCTGTTTGTTAGGAGTTCTCTATGTCCTTTTTGGTCCTTGTCCCCAATCAAAGTCTATTGTTACCCCAAAAAAATTTGTCTTTAGTGTTCCTCAATTAAGTCTTTATTTACTTTGTTATGTCACCTTCAAAATTTGGCTAAGTCCTTAAGTTCCCCTTTCATTGTCAATGTTGTTGCCCATTCACGAACTTTATCAATGATTTTGTCTTTTCTAGAACCTACCAATAAAGTAGTCTTTCCTTTTTCCATTGGTGTCACTTTGTTTCCCGTCAGCCATTTTCATCAATCACTAACTTAAGACTTTTTTGAACCCTTTGGCTGGCAAGTTTTAGGTTTTATGAACCTAGCGACTCTTGGTGTTCCCTACTTTATAAAGTTTGTCTTTCAATTGATAGAAAGTTTTAAAAGCAAATGTATTGGTGAATATATTAAGTTTTGAACTTACTCCTTTGGCCTATAATATGTTTCAACATTCTCACTTTGCCGATTTGGCAACCCACCAACTAAAGACTCATAATTAAGGGAAAGTTTGTTTACATTGCTGATTTTTCAAGTTTTCCAATTCACTGCTCACCAGTTTATTTTTGAAAAAGGTTTATGCTCACCAATGGGCGTGGAAATGAAGGCAATGTATTACATCATTATTAACTAAAGTAATTTCACATGCATGAAAAGTCTTATCACATTCAAAATCCCTGAAGCTTATTTATGAAATTTGACCTCGCCATGAATGCCAGCATAAATGGGATTTATTAAGGCATTACACAATTATTATTGTAAATTTTTTCATTGACTGAAGTAGCTGTAGAAAGCATCTAAGTTTCTAGCCTTTAGGAGTTTGGAGAAAGTTGGCTTGATGACACTCTAGTTAGTTCATAGTTGTAGGGTAATCAGGTCAATGGATTTGTGAATACTATGTACTCTTGTTTGTGTGAATACTTTTAAGTTTGGGAATTGTGCATTTTATCAGGTAAAGGTTTTATGAGTACCACACATGCTTCCCACCTGAAACCTCCTCTTACTTTCCAAATTCTGCTAAGAGTCCTTGATTCATATATCTAGTGGGGCAATTAGACTGGTTATAATGAAATACAAATATCAGGGTTTTGATGTTGCATCAATCATAGATAATAATTTGGCAGGTATTAGAGATATAGAGTTGGGGCACATAGATTTGAAGAACTTCTGGAATAGAATGAATGAAGACCCTAGGTCACCTCTAGCATAATAGACCTTTTCTAGTGGTCTTGCCCATGCAGGAGGTTTCCCACAAGCCTGTGCAATGCCTTGATTTGGTGCTTGCATGTGTCAAAAGCTATCATGAATATAAACTAGGAAAATTAAGTCTTTGATGGGACTGTTGTCACAAGACTTGACATTGAATCAATCAGCCATGCCCTTAGATTACCAGATAGAGATGAATATGCCAATATGTCTCTTGAGGATGGGTGGAATTACTTTTTCAATATAAAACATTGGTGTCTTACGGCCATAGCTAAACACTGGCTCAAGAATGAGAAAGGTAAATCACAAGTGCCATAGAACTTAAAGTGAGCACATTTCAAATAAGACATATTTGATATATTGCCTTGTTGCATAGAGTTGGTAGGAAATGATGAGTCTAACTCGTTTGAGAAGTGGATGTGCCAATTTATCCTTGTGATTTGTAGTGAAAGCCAACATATTGCTTGGGTTGGAATTATCAGTGACCACATTGATGATTAGTTGGTTAATTTCCACAAAAAGGGAACCTTTTACATGTGCTCATATTTATTTTATGTGATTGCTAATACTCAAGTGGTCTAGCCGGGATTGGGAACATTTGGTACTCTCTCCAGTGACACGCCAGTGTATGCATATTTTCAATAGTTGCAAGAAGAGATTGGAAATAAAGATTTCAGGTGGGTTAGTGATGCATTCTTGATGTAAAATATGAAAAGAATTGATGGTATCCCTGGTGTTAGGATATCCCAATAGGCAGCACAATTCATGATGCAATACGAGAGTTTTCTTCATCTAATTTGACAAATTCTCTTATATGAGGATAGGTGGCTTTGAAAGTGCACCATACAAGCTTCCTAGATATGCTAGTGATTTTATTGTTTTTCTTGAAGTGTGCAGGCAAATGGCACATGTGAGTAAAAAAATATCATGACATGAAGAAGGGTTATCTCTTCCTTGCTAATTTGACATATTTCACATGTAAAACACATGATAATGCAAGGAATGGAAATAATTCTCTCCAGGTTCAATATTCATTTGTTTACTACTCGACCATATTTTGATAGTAAATATTATGTCAAGAAGAACTTTTATGGAGGAGCTTCTTATGAACATCAATCCCATCTGAGGATTACTAGGAAGATTGTGTTGATGAGCGTGAGGTGCAACGTAGAGATTGGATGAGATTAACTGTGGATCAAATCCATGCTTTTAAGCTAGGGTGGACTATACCTGATATGGTGGATGATAACTTAGACATCATTGATGAAGGCTATTATATTGAAAGCTCCATGCCTATGCCCAAATTTTCATAGTCTGTGAAAGAAATCACCGATCTTTATTTGTAATCATCGTTTGTGTTGGATAAGACTAGAAGGTGGTTAAGATCCAAAAATATTGATTATACAGGTGGTATTTCTCCTAAAAAATAGCATGTTTTCAAGGAACAAGGATCTTCTACAGCTTCATCTTCACAAAGGTCTTACCTAATGCATATGTTACCAGGTCTAGAGTTGCATCTCAACAGGAGACGGAGGGGAGGAACTTGAAGATAATCGAAAGTTGAAGAAAACATGTGAAAAAGATAGTGTGGTGCCCAAGGACAAATTTAAAATGAAGAAGTATCTTAAAAAAGATGCCATGGATTCTCTATAGCAACTTCAAGATGATATTGAGGCTTCCCCACTCTCCTTCAGGTACCCTATCTCTATCTATTCAACATATTGGTCAAGATAGTATTCTTAGTGCAATGTTTAATGTGTCTCCCTCGTCTCCTCAGCCACAAGTTGATCAAGCAAAGTTAGACTTTGTTATAGTTAATACCACTTCAAATGTTGTTGATTAAAGTTTTGTTTTACCATCCCCCTCCTAGCTTAAAAAGCTAGTAGGTAAAAAGAACAAGTACACCTATGGTAGACCTATGATTTGATACTGTGGCCAAACTTCTCCAAGCTAGCCCTCAGCCTAAAAAGGCCAAGAGAATTTCAAGGGTGGTAGTTGATTCTTTGTCAGGACACCACATCTTTGTCAGGACACCACATTCTGGAAATTATTGATCCTATTCAGGATAAGGATGAACAGAGTGTTATTGAATCGGATTTTAGTGTAAGAAAAATTGATATGGGTCCTCCTACCATGGAAGGCGATATTTACTATGCAAAATTATCAGTAAATGTGTTAGTCAAGAGATTGAAGACAAAGAAAATGGAAAAAGAAAATCTACTAGAGTAGGTGAATGTCCTTACCTCATATATACAATCAATTGTAGATACTACTTCCCAGTCCCTGGACACTACAATTGACACCTTTGCTAAAGGTATAGGTCCATGGTAGTTGAACAAATTAAGAAGTATCAAGCTTTGGCTAGGGTTATAGAATCTTGGATTGAGAAGATAACAATCGATGGTTTATTATACATTGAGGAAGTTATGAAGTTGTATAATGATATTGTAGCTAAGAGGAAGAAGCTCAACACTAATATGCAGTCTCTTAAAAAGGAGAAAACTCTACTCATGATTATTACAAGGGAGATAAAAGAGTTGGTCAAAGTGACACTAGTATTTTGGTTTTGAAAAGTGTCTTCAGCAAACTGAAAGAAAATGAATCTGTCTCTTGGTTAAATGAAATCGAATGGAAAACTCTGTGGTTTAACAATTTTTGGCTGAATTGAAAAAAATATCAAGCCAATACAACATAGATTTATTGGACATCACATCCAATTGTTTAGCTTTGGGAAACTGACTTTTGGATGAAAACAAAGAAAATATCTAGGATGTGAAGGATGCCAAGCAGGTTTTCAAGAAATTAATCACTGAGGAGTTAACTTGAATGATGTGGTAAATAGTGTTTCTATGGAAAAAGTATGCCATATATCCTCTAACATTGCCAGTTTCAAGCATGAACTTACAGACATAAACATGAGACTTAATGAAGATGATAAGAGTATCAATATGTGGAGAGTTCGAGTACATGTGACCATCAGCCCCAGTGGAAAAATTATCACCTCGATGATTACCAAATTTAGGAATTTCAAAGTGAAGATGAACCCACCAGAGGACAAGGCTACAACAGAGGACCAAACCAAAGGGGGACGTGTCAGTTGACAAAGGAGATCAAAAAGACCGTGACTTAGTTTCTTTATGTTGTTTATTTGCAAAGGCTTTAAATTTCTAGAAATTAAGTAAACATTTAACAAATAATTTTATATTTATATGTTTACTTAATTTCAGTCGGCTAACTGCCAAGAAGTCGTTACTCAACAAGACAGTTTCATTTTTGAGAAGCTCTATATATAGTCTATCGTATGGATGATCAAGGATCTTTTGGAAAAAAATTGTTTGTGGAAGGATCATTTTTATAAAGTATCATTAGCACACCATTGCAGTGGCATGGTGGTTGCTCTAGAGCTCCAATGAACTTATATATATCTATATATATATATATATATATATATATAGAGAGAGAGAGAGAGAGAGAGAGAGAGAGAGAGAGAGAGAGAGAGAGAGAGAGAGAGAGGAGGAGAGAGAGAGAGAGAGAGAGAGAGAGAGAGAGGGGAGAGGAGAGGAGAGAGGAGAGAGAGGAGAGAGAGAGAGGAGAGGAGAGGAGAGAGAGAGAGAGAGAGAGAGAGGAGAGAGAGAGAGAGAGAGAGGAGAGAGAGAGAGAGAGGAGGAGAGAGAGAGAGAGGAGAGAGAGGAGAGAGAGAGAGGAGGAGAGGAGAGAGAGGAGAGAGAAGGGGAGAGAGAGAGAGAGAGAGAGAGAGAGAGGAGAGAGAGGAGAGAGAGAGAGAGAGGAGAGAGAGAGAGAGAGAGAGAGAGAGAGAGAGAGAGAGAGAGAGAGAGAGAGAGAGAGAGAGAGAGAGAGAGAGAGAGAGAGAGAGAGAGAGAGAGAGAGAGGAGAGAGAGAGAGAGAGAGAGAGAGCCCAACAAAGGGTACATATCTGACTATAACCTAAACCACCTCAAAAACAAGTGCATAAAACACAAATGACAATATCTCAACATGAAGTTCCAAAAGTAATAGCACAATTACCATATGTATACACTACCTTTGTTCCTAAAGAGACACTTCATGATCATGCATCCATCACCATGAATACTTGTGCATAATGACATTATGGGAGGATAGTTTCATGAGGGCATTGGTTCTTATTACACACATTCTTACCTTCTTGAGATTGACCCTTAACCACATGTGTAAATAAAAATTATTGGTTAGCCTCTTCTTTGTCTTTATGATTTTCTTTTGACTGTGTATTATATTTACATAAGTTGTGTTCATATTCTTTTTACTGCTTGCACTTGATCTTGCCCACTTGCGGGGGTAACATATCACTTCTTTTTGCAAGTTAAAATGTACCCATACTCTCATTTGGAGAAATTCGAGGGCATATTTCACATCAATTACATATGCAAGTACATATACACATGTACACATTCTCTAATTAGTTTCATTTACTTATCATGGTTCACTTTCAATCACAATTTTCATTTTTCATTTTTATTTGTTTGTCCTCTTAGATTTGTGAGCACTCTTATGTAGTACACACAACCTAGTTTTATTCTTGGTTTATGCATATTTTCACATGTTTGTGATTTTCCTTTGACAATATGATGAGCCAAATAAATGTCTATTACATATTAGGGACAAAGAGAGCATGTACTAGTTCTAATGGATTAGATTCTAGATTCTAGAAATTCTACATCTTGTTGTGATTGTTTATTCCTTTAATTTCTACTCTGGCAACTTGCTCGTATAGATTTGCACACACATTAAAGTGGAGGAAATATAGAGGATAATATTTCATACCTTACACCTTCACCCCTTTGTTTTACACCACTTTGCATGGATGTTGTAATTATGCATTGTTTTGGCTCCTAATTTGGTTCTTTCATGCAACATCTAAATTGAAACTTGAACCATCACTCTTATTAGCTAAATTTGTCACTTTGTATCAAGAATGACCCATTTCCAAGATTTTTTCCTTCTTGGACTAGGTCACATGCATATTCTAGTCTAGTTTTAAAATTCAAATATCTCACTTTCATAGACCGACATAATAAGAATAAAGATTGTTACTAATTGGATTCCATGCCAGAAGTCTCAGGTTTTACATCTAGGACTTGCATTTAAGTACATCATCTTAGGTCATTTTAATTATCACATACATTGGCTCATAACCCAAAAAAAATCACATTTAAAATATCAATCTCAACATAGTCTTAGATTAGTCTCAGTTACTCGGTCTTAGTTACATTAGCATATTGCATTCTCTATCTTACATGTGTTTATTATCTTGTTAAATCTATCATAATGTCTAATTACCATCAAGGAAGTCAATAGTCTTCCCTTTGTCTATAATAACCCCACAAAGGTGTTTCTCAACACCGCCAGTTCTCAAATACATGTGCAAACACAAGTGAACAAGTTTTAGAGGTTCTAATGGTGAAATTCAGAAGTGGATAGAACCATGTTGGTGCAAAGTGTCCAAGGACATAACCACGGGCACGACCTAGTCTCAAGGCTCATAAATCTCATAATCCATCTGTTGTAGGTCCGTAATCACTTATTTAATTCATATTCCAATTTATAGTTATTTGTAAAAGTGTCTCAGCTACTCAAAATAGTCAAAGTCAACATCACAACATAAACTAAGATCGATCTATTTCCATCTCAACATTTCTATTTCTGTCTCAAAATACTCAAATCTCTATTAATCTTCATCATTCTCAACTTTAAAAAATCTAGAATGTT
Organism: Cunninghamia lanceolata; assembly: GCA_027924645.1. Classification (NCBI taxonomy): domain Eukaryota; kingdom Viridiplantae; phylum Streptophyta; class Pinopsida; order Cupressales; family Cupressaceae; genus Cunninghamia; species Cunninghamia lanceolata. Next base: position 8,342,643 of record BSBN01000420.1, on the reverse strand, counting down.
ATCCATTTAATAGTTTACCCCTTTAAATTATTTCACGAGCGTTTTCTTTATTTTCATACATTACATTAAGCATATAAAAACCCTTGAAAATCTAAGAGAATCCCTCGAGACCTATAGAATAATTTTAAAAACTATAGAGAACAATAAAAATAAGTGCCATGTAGCCACTAGTTCTTGAAGTTGCAAAATGTTTAATTTTTTTTTTCTTGAGTAAAATTATGTATCAATAATTTAGTTAAGTTATATATCTTAAGTACAAAAAATATTGTGTTTAAGTCACAATATTAAATGTATCTTGCATAAACATTAAATTAATCAATATTGAAATGATATCGATAATGACATTAACTTTATATCAATTTCTAAAACTAGAAAAGATCAAAAACTTACAACTTTTCTCATACTTTATAACAAAGTAATAATTGAAATAATGATAACATTAATCTTTTAAATGACACTAAAATTTCTACCACCTTCAAACAACTTAGTCCAATCCAATGAAATCAACTACTTGGTCTACTTACAATGCACGCATTACTTTCATCTAGTTTATGTCCACTTGATTATTTTTTTTATAATCGGTAAGAATTATGATATGCATGTTATTTTCACTCTCAAGGACCACTTTAACTTAGTGGCAAATTGATTGGCTTTTTTATTATTCATACAATTACCATTTTAGGATGAGAAATACATAAAGAACTTGTTAACTAAGTGGGATGGGACAAGCACTAAAATTTGAAGCATCCACCTGTGACCAGTGACAGGGGTGTAAAATGGAGGACTCTATCAAGTTCATTGTATAGCAAATTGTCAACGCTATGAAGTCCATGTCTCTTATCTATTGTACACGTGTCAAGGTGATCTTAAGCACATAACATCCAAGAACAATTTCAAGTGGCTAACTTTTTATAAAGATAGTTGGGTCCCTTTGTTAACTTATTTTTTCTTTCATTTTTCTCATGGTAAAACGTCCATTTCTCTCTGAAAATCATCTCCACATATAATATATGTTATGTGCCACACAAAGTCAAGAAAAGGCGAACTTGGCATTAAAGCTATTAAAATATATCTTGTTAAATATATATATGCGATAGCATATAAATATGCTTCTCCGATCGCTGAGATATGACGTTTTTATTGTTTCCCACGCATTTTATGTATTGAAAAGGCGTTCACTACCGTGGCGGAATTTTCAAACGTGTAAAGCGCAGATTCATTCCATAGAGCTTGGAGTGCGTGTACACCGTCCCGTACAAGAAAATTTGCGCTGCTTTAGGCAATTGTTTTATAAAAAAAAGGTTTCGGTTCATTTTGTGGCTTTTAATATTGAAAGGGAGGATAACGTGACCTTTCAAATTATTAGGGTAATTAAATTTTCTTTAAACGAAATTTCAGATAAATTAAGTGTTAAGAGGAAAGAAAGTTGACATTGAAATTAAACGTATTAACATTTAAATAAGAGGGATTAAGGCCATGTATGTCTTGATCAAGTTTTAAAATTGGAGATAAGTGATTTAGACAATGAATGTTTATGTGGGAATGGCAATGTATGTCATTGAATCAATGGTTGATTATTGATGTGAGTTGAATGATGCTTTGTGTTAGAATGAACTATGAACTTGTCCTTGATAATGGTTGTTAATTGATAAAGATAACTTAATCTTTTATTGATGTGCTTGTTGTACCTATAAAAGGGAGTTAAGAGTGTATGCTTTTGAATGTTATTCAACTAGCCTATGCCATCATGTTTTCTTTTAATGTGTAAATGACTTGGGATGATGTAGTTAAATATACAAGCCCAGATGCATGAAATTTTAATTTTGGCACCTACGCCAACAAGTAATGGTCAAATCTTTGCTTGTCGGTGTTGGAAAGTGATTTGGATTTGAAATAAGAGGACATGGGTTACACATATGGTGACGGCGAATCATAATCATGAATTGTTTCTTTGTGAATAAAAGTAGTGTATAAAGATGGCATATTGGATGTTGTGTCTTGCATTTCTTATCCTTGTTTTGAAGGTATTCAATAAACGTTTCTTTGTTAAATCACATTGATAATGAGTTAAAGATGTGTGTATCTTCTAGGGCTTTTATTTCATCTTGATTCTTTTGATAATACTTTCTTTATAATTTAATCATACCACAATATATTGTTCCATTGATGCTTGCTTGTATGTAAACATTTCTTCATTGTCATGTTGTTTGATGCTTCCTATGATGAGCTACTTCCTTAGACTTGTGATGTGCCTTGTGACTGGGTGTAGAAGGATCCTCCTTATCATATTGTAGTATTATGCGTTGACTGCCTTTTCCATAAATGTTCTCAACATGTATCACATTTTTGTCAATGAGATCTTAAATTTAATGGTTTAATGTGATACGTCTACCCATGGTATGCTCGTGCATTCTATAATACTCACAAAAGTATTGAGCATCAAACTAAATTAAGATGTTTTTGGATCTATCAATTTGCTTAATGAGAGATAAAGTGACAAGTTTATGTTGCAAGAGTTGTTTTAACACTTTTATGGGGATGATCCTCCAATCTAGTGAAGTCTCTAGATGCCTTTGGTTTCTCTTACATAACTTTCTCGTTAGATGTAGTGACAATATTGATATGGTGTGTAGTTTCATGTATGGAGTAGCATGATAATCATGCTTAGTATGATCCCTAAAAGATGATGCATGCGGTGCACTAGGAGAGTCATTACATGATAGTCTAAAGATGATGTATTGCTTGAAAGCATAGAGGCTCCCATAAGACTTCCTAATGAATGACCATTAGAGGTTGGAAAAGTAGAAGTATTGGGAGAATACACTCAAGGGAAATTTTGTTAAAGTATCTAATAAAGGCACAAGCAAAATCAAGAAATGCACTACAAGAAAAATGAGACACATCAAACCACAGTGAAGCCTCATCATTTAAAGATTCTCCAAATGCATACATTATAAACACATCATCATGCATGTGAACATAATACAAGAGACGAGATTTAGCATGTAAGTATGTACTTGTATCACCCCTAAAACCATCAGTTATAGGATCTCTAATGATATATATATATATATATATACATGATAAAGAGTTGGATCCAAAACATCATGAGACATGAAAACGTTTACTTTATGTGTATCACTAGAATTTGTTACTTGGAAAGAATGATCGTCATGTTTATCTACAACAATATCATGTGATACATCATCAACTAATCACGCATCATAAAGATCCTTAGTAAATAATTCGTCAAGAGACAAGGAAGATGCATCATCATCACAACATGTAATAGCATAATTGCATGTATCATAAACCCTAGATGTATCCATGGAATTTAGGGTTAAAGCACTAGATGTATGTAGTAAATGTGTACAAATAATGTGTTCATTAGGAACATGAACTACACTATCATCGCATAATGAAGTATTGAGAACATCAAGGGGATCATCATGAGTTGCTTGAGAGATGCCATCATCATGAGGTAAGGCAACATCATGTGAGGGGGGAAAAGAAGACATATCACATAAGAAATCATCATGTACCTCCTCATTAGGTATATCATGAGAAACACAAAAGGCACTCAAGTGCCAATTAATCATATAAGGAGTAAGATCAACATAGAGCTCATGAATAAATAAAGCGAAAGTCTCAAACTTGGAAGGAAAAGTGCTAACAAGCTTTATGAAAGATGAGAAGAGATACATTATAAACCAACAAACCCATAGAGCAAGAAGTGTCATACATGTGGTAAAGGAGATTATGTCCTCAAAGATCAATGGGTAATATGCAGCAAATTGTGAAAACACATTAAGATCCTTGATATAGGAATAAACATAGTCCAATGAGAGGGGTTGATTATAATCCATGAAAAAGATTTAACATTAAATCACAAACAAGGGGAGATTGATTCAAAAGGGAAAACAATGCCAAGGGAAAACCCCCAATTGAAGTACTACAAGCACAAGGAGAAAACAAATCTAAGAAATAATGATAAAAATTAGAATATGTAGATTTGAACGAGAGAAAACTCATAAGATCTAACTCCATGGGCTAGGCATGAAAATGCCCTCTAGATATTTACTAGAGTTGAGTATGATAAAGTGATTGAAGTATTCTAACCACTGCAATAAATATGCATGTGCTAAAAGTGAAATAAGACGGACCAAGGTTGCATACCATGAAATCAAACTTACATGATGCTACATTGTGACCAAAGACTAAATTTTGGAATCTAAGACTAGATTATGGATATGAAGGTGAAGGCAAATGAATCATGAGTATCCAAGCATAGAGGATAGAATCACACCTATGAGGATGCTTTCTAGAATCATAAGCCTATTTGGAATCTATAATGTTTTCCTAAAAATGTACAACTTTGTTCAGGATAGAAGTGTGTCTTTAACACCTACAAGATCTAATTATTTGGTGTTATCTAAATTAATGGAGATTTCTAAGCTATGATGCGGAAGTGTACTAGATTCCCCCTTGCATCTTAGTTAAGCCTCAACATTTATTTAAGAGTAAAAGTAAAGAGATAAGTGGAGTAGGCAATGAATGCCCCTATGTGGATGTCAATGGATGTTGGTGGATTGATTGTTGATTGTTGATGTGATTCAATCGATGCCTTGTTTGGAGTGTACTTTGAAGTGCATCCTTGATAATGGCTGTCAATTGATAAAGATAACTTGATCTTTAACTAATCTATGATAGTGGTAGACTAATTGTTCTTGATGTACTTGATGTGCCTACAAAAGGGAGATGATAGTGTATGCTTTCAAATGTTATTTAGTTATTCCATCATATGTTCATGTAATGTGATAATGATATAGAACGTGACTTGAATATACAAGCCTCGACACATGAAATTCAAAATTTGGCACCCATGTCGATAGGTAATGGTCAAGATTCTTGTCCATGGAATACAAATTTTTTTATTTTTAAATAAGGGGATTGAATTGCACTAACATTCCTATCCAGAGATAGGATCATAGATCTATAATTTTGTCCAAGGTGGTCAAGCTGTTGGGAGCAGGGGCAACAAGGTTTTGAACAAGACAATAAGGCAAATTTGAGTGACAAATCAAGTCTTAAACTTTAGTGAGTGCACCAAAATGGTCAAATCATGTGCTAGAATCATGTGTCTAAGACATCGATCCAAAGCAACATAAAACTAGAGTGGAAAGTGTTAGGGTATGCACTTTTATTCTCTATAAATACATTATTAATTATTTTATATTTATCAAATTTAGATATTATAGCACCATTTTTATACCTCCTAATGTTTTCTCCTTTAAACAAAGGTAAATTTATCTTGTAATATAGAAATATTTAAATACCTTAACTTGTAGTTCTTCTAATTTAATTTTAAAATTTGAATGTAAAATTATACTTTTGTAGAGTACAAAAGTGCATACCCTAATGTTTTTCCTTTCTTGTGTTTATGCCACTTTGTGTCAAATAACTTTAGGACACATTTCTAGCACATTTTGGGCTCTTTTGGTGCACACACCAACCCAAGAATTTGTGTGCTCTGATATACCTTGTTACTCTACTTAGAACACCTTTGTTACATCACTCAAAACTTTCTTTACCCTAGACTGTATTAGATCAATGATTATGTTCCCTAGAAAAAATAGTGGATGCAATATCATCCACATTGTTCATAATTTAAAATCCATTCATTTCACTACCAATAATCCCAAATATGACCATTACCCATCGATGTGCATGCCAAAATGATTTGAATTTGATGTTTAAGTCATGTATTTAAAAGAATCTTCCCTAGGTTTACACACTATCAAATGGAATCAAAGTGGAAAACACATTTGTGTATTTGTATTCAACACTTTTACAAGTCCAACACTTCTACAGGTCCAACATAGCGATCTCCTCTATCTATGCCAACATTTGACATCCACCTTCATGCTCATTATATCTTTTTTATTATTGATTTAGTGTTTGGGCTTGACTAAGGCTTGAGGAACTCCTAAAATTCAACCTATCATAGTTTGTCACGTGATCCTTCTTAGCACCACCCAATTTTTCCTTACATTAGAGAACACCATATTATGAACACTCTTTGCAAGTATCGAAGACCATATTTTACTTTGGATAGGATCATAGGAATAGGAGGGAATCATGAATTTTCGAAGATATGATTGTAATAGTGATTATGTCCCAAGCTCTCAATTTATTATGACTCACTTATTTCACCTCCTTGATTAACAATCCAATTTTAGATCTTAGGTATCCATCCTCTATCACAATGTACAATCAAGCAAAGTTTGCATCACAAGGCACATAAACCCTAATCCCTTGTTTTAATTTTAACACGTCTAATTTATGTATCAATCATTTACCTAAGTCAAATTATCATACTCAACTCAATAACTTGTCTAGGGTTTTATTATATTTAATTTATTTTATTCATTTATTATCCCTAGGTATTTTGTAGGGTGTGTTTTTATCATTACATTGGTGAACTTGTAACTTCAATGCCTAGCCATTATGGTTAGATTTATTTATTTATTTGAGTTTTAGGTTTGCATACTCTATTTTTTATAATTATTTTCTAGATTTGATTGCTTCTTGTGCCTTTAGTGCTTCACCAAGGGTCTGGCCCTTCATTGATTGTCACCTTTTGGGTCCTAAACTCTCTAGGGTTTCACCTTAGATTTTCCCTATCTAAATTTGTTGATTTCAAATCTAAACCTCTCTTGTGCATTTATTTGTCTTACCTAGAGTTTTGCCCTTTAGTGATTTATATCTTGCCATTCCCCCTTTGTTTGCTTCATCTGGCTAGATCATAGTCATGAATACCTTATCCTCCATCTCAAACAAACTCACTACCTTTTCCAGTATGATATGTGATGATGTTACCTCTTTTATAAAATATGATAGTTATTTGGCTTTAAGTACATATCTCTATCCTATTGCTACATTTATGGATGATGATATTACACCTTGTTTGACTACACATTACGACACTTTACTTAATTACAATATTCTTCATTTGGTTCACAATAGTCCTTCTTCTATATCTTTTTGTTAATGGCCCATTGATGATTTATTTAATGAGGATTAGTGATGCTTGTTTGGTGAATATTCTTTGTCCTCTCCTAATTATGATGTTGATGACTCATTATTCAAGTATGGATTGACTCGTATTATGCCTTGACTCTTAGTGATTGATGGATTTAATGGTAATCAAGGGGCATTTATCTACTAATTTTATTTATATTTTATGCACATATTTCATAGGTTGAAAACACACATTTACTTTAATGGCTCAAATTCTTTAAAATTCCAAAAAAATTGATATTCTTTTTATCACAACTTATTACTTTTTCTATGTATTTCTATTTTGGCATGTTTGCAAGTTTTGCACACATACCAAAGTGGGGGGAAAATGTAAAATATAAAAGTGCATACCGCAACGCTTTCTACTTTTGTTTTACACCACTTTGGGTTGATGAATTTAGTACATGTTTCTAGAATATTTTTTGGCTCTTTTGGTACATATATTGACCCAAGAATTTTGGTACTTTGACATGACTCATTATTCTACTATGAATAACTATGTTACATCACTAAAAAAAATTCTCTTCCTTGGATTGTGCATTAGTGGTTTTATCCCCTTGGCAAAATCGCAACTACTATCTCATCCACCTTGTTCAAAATTTAAATTTCTAGCGTTTCACCACTGACAATCTTGGATACGATCATTACTCATTAGTGCGCACACCGAAAAGATTCAAATTTGATGTCTAGGTTATGTATTTAAGGGTATCATCCTTAGTTCACTTTACACACATAGACACATGGAATCAAAGTAGGAAAGCACATCTATATATTTGTCTTTAACACTTTTGTAGGTTCAAGAAGTGACCTCCTTTATCTACACCAACATTAGACATTTACCTTCATGGCCATGCTACATTTTTATTGTTGGCTTGATCTTAGGGATTGATTAAGGCTCGAGGAAGACCTAAACTTTAGCCCTTGATTAGCTTGTCCCACAATGCTTCTTAGTACCACCCAAGTTTTCATGGTATCAAATAACACTAGACACACACTCTTTATAGGTACTGAAGATTATATCTTCCTTTGGACAAGATCACAAGAATCAAACATAATCATGGATTTTAGAAGATAAGATTGTAGAAGCGATTTTGTCCCAGGCTTAATTTTTTAGGGCTCAATCCTCTCACCTCCTTGATCAAGGATCCAATTTCAAATATTAGGTATTAGTTATCTATCACAGTGTACAATCTAGTAAAATTCATATCACAAGCTATACAATCCCTAATCCCCCTCTTTCAATTTTAGCACATGTTTAAGCTTTCTCTCATTTAATTTACATGAGTTGATTTATCATACTTAGCTAGAATTTATCTAATTTTTTTTTTATTATAGTTAATTAATTTGATTTATTTATTAGCCCTTGATATTTTGTAGGGTGTGTTTTTATCTCTACAAATTTATAATTATACAATAATGGTCACTTAAAAGGTTTATTTATTGTTAAATTATCCTTTAGTTTGGATGAGGTTGATCGTCAAATCTCATCCTTGTTCATTATTTATGTATTACACACATTGGGATGGGTAGTACACTCATGGGCTTTACAGATTTTTCATCACCCTTGATCACAAGGCTCTCTCCTTAATTCATCATTCACATCTCTTAATGTTTGTATAAATAATTCCAACCCCTTTGTTACAAGAATATTCATATATTTAGCAATTTATTTCATAATTATTATCCTTCTATAGTTAGTATGTGGTAGTTATTCCCTTTTTAAGTTGCATTAATAGTTGTGGATTATCCCACTCCTACCACAGTATCTATATTATCTACCATTGCTTTGATCATTTATTCTTTATACACTCAAACTTACATTCTTAAGCTCACTCAGTGGTTCATGATACTACAACTTTGACATTTTTAGTCTAAGAATTGGGTTGTTGCTTTCTTTTTTTAGTTGTTGTGTTTATTACTTATCTTTTTGCACCCCATTACTACAAGTGCCCACTTCCATAATCTCTCTTCTCACTATGTAGAGATCTCAACCATCGTACCCATCCTCCATCTTGCTTGAAGTGATTCACAACCATGCCATCTTGTCCATAGAGAGATACACCAAGTCTATAGCATTAACCCTCATCAACAATGTCATGGCCATAACCCTTTACCATACACTCTCAGGGCACTCCAATAGGATAATCAACCTTACCAACATTATTTGTATACCTTGGTGGATATAATTATGGAAAAGCTACATGGCTTATTTGGGCAACTAATCCAATACGTGAGTGGAGTTACAAAAGAAATTGAAATGAGGCTCATATAGGGGTTTGCCCCATTATAAACCATTTTGTTAATCTTCAACTATAGTGTTGACTAGAGATGAACACAAGATTGTAACCAAATCCATTATGGATGAGGTTTGTTAGGATAAGTATGAGATGGAGGAGAACATTATTGGCCACAAAATCAATGCCCATTTTATGGACTAGATTGTGGGAAATATCTTGTTCTTATCCAAACAAGAATTAATGCTATCAAGTCATCATTTGTTTGTTCCACTTCTCAGAAGTTATTTCGAGGTAGCTCTATGATTTAGTTTGTATACCTTTTAGATCTCATTAAGGGAAGTTTCTAGGCAGCTCTATGATTTAATTTGTATGTCTTTTAGACCTCATTAAGAGAAATTTTTGTGATTATCATATTTGCTTATAATTTTAGGGCTTTCCTTTGTAACATTCTTTCTCTATTATGACTATTTAGTTATTTTTACTTGGAATACAATTTATATATTAATGAGACTATACAACTTTTTAATACAACTTTTAGGATCAAACTATTCTTATAAATCATTGGAAGGGTTAAAGTGAAAATTGGTAATCAAATTTTGAAAAACATGTTACATGTTTAAAATGTTAACCGAACTATCAAATCCAATTATAACTGAAGCTTTAACTATAACATATCAGATTCAGTGGGCTTGGCGTACAAACGGGACAAATTCCATCTAATTCTGGATTTGCACAAATCTCCAAACGTGTAAGGTGCAGATTCAATCCATAGAACTCGGAGTGAATCTACACCGTCCCGTACAATTTTTTGACAGGAAATTTGTGCAACTTTAGTCTGTTGTATTCTGCGTCTGGATAGGTAGAATTTGAAACAGGTAAACGAAAACTAGGTACAAGACAGCTGTCGAAGAAAATTTACTCATAGAAATTGAAAACAAAAAGGAGAGAAAATTCCCATCGCGGGATAAACGAATCACAAATTCGAAACGTTTTAAAAAGCCGAAATAAATTATTCTCCCACTAATTTGATAAAAATGCTGTTACTAGTGCGGCCATGGTGTCTCGCTGCACAAGCACGTTGTTTTCCGTAGCTTTGGCCCCTCCACTTCCCACTACTATCTCCCACCTTAAATTCTACTGCACAATCGTCTATGATAACACTAATTTGAAGCATTATCGTGCACACGCTGTAAAGAGAAGCTTTGCTGCGGAAAAATTAAAGAATTCTCATTATTATGAAGGCCATTTTGGCCCTGTGAAGGTTACAGCGTCATCCATGGATGGACCTCCGTCTGGTTACAGGTCTAATGTAGGGATTTGCCTTATTAATTCCAGTAATCAGGTATTGTAATGCTTTAAATTTTAGATTCTTAATTAAAGATTTAATGCTTCCTCAGTTTTGGTGTTAGAAAAAACACAGTGCTATTAGCTTTAATTTTGTTATTAATTGTATGGTTTATTGCTTTCTTTTTCAGGTATTTGTGGCATCAAGATTGGACGTGCCAGGGGCATGGCAAATGCCACAGGTATTTTTGTTGTTATTTTTTTTATTTTCCTGCTGCAAGGTAGGGTTTTAAGTTCTCTTTTTCTTTTATACTTTTTCGATATCTTGATACGGGTTTGAATTTGGAGGGAGGTAAGGAATTGAAATTGTTTTACAAGCGTGGAGCAGTAGATGAATCTTTGCAGTTCAAAAATAAGAAATCTGTGTACTGTAGGAAAGTTATTAGAAAAAAAAAATTACTAATATATAATTTTATTTATCAGAACTGTTTATTGGAAAATCATTTAAAAAAAATTAGTCGATTGGTGAAAAATGGAAAAGCAAAATACTATGATTGGAGTTTCTTACCTCCTCGTTGTTGTGCGGATTCAGGGTAATTTTTTCATTCTGTGATAAGAAATAGAAATTCTATTACAATATTTAAGAACAGAAATGTAGAATTCATTATTAAGTACTGTAAATTTTGATACTAATTTTATTCACAAATTTTAGTATTCTAAGATTATTTAGGGTAATTTAAAATCCCATATAAGAGTTGTTTGGCTGGTTTCTCTTTGTAAAGAATGGCAAATGTTTCCATTTCTTGAGCAAAAAACATCTAAATCTTTTATGTTAATTACAATTAACAGTAATTCCTGTAATTTTGATATACAGTCAGGTGAATTTTATAAAAAATAGGCTAATAATTTTGGAAAATGTTGTGAATAATGAGTTGCGTGGCAGCCTTTTCTGTAAGTATAAGAGAATCTTTCCATTTTAAGAAGTAAGAAACACTAATTTTACATGATTATGTTTAATGACAAAAGTATAGAATTTAATATTAGTTCCTGTAAATTTTGTGATCTACATGAAGCCTTTTTTTAACAAAATATACATAATATTCTCTCTCTCACACATATATGGTAAAATAGTATTTTAGGTTACCATTAAGCAAGACACCAATTTAGTGTATGAGACAATTTTTGGATGTGGAATTGTTTTTTCAATTCTCCTTATATATTGTTCAACAGGATGTGCATATCCTACCCCCTTTGGGATTTGAACATGTCATCTCCCTTATGCAGTATAACAAGCCTTCACCATCAGATCCAATCAGGTTGTATATTTATCAGTGTTCAATGCTCTTATTTTACGTAAAAGTATTACACACTATTATTTATACCACTATATTACCATGTAAAGATTAATTACAACAATACAACTTTTCTAAAGTTGATGGTTGGCCCCGATCATAGTATCAGTATATTCACCCTCATCCTTTTATATTAATTACAGCAAGACAACTTTCCTAAAGTTGATGCTTGGCACCAATCACAATATCAGTAATTTACTAAATTCAACCTCATTAGGTAACCGAAGTGTTTTCTTGATGCATCTCAGATAGTCCTTCCATGAAAAGGTAGTTTGCCATCTGTACTTGCATATCTTGCATGGGAAGAGGCTGGGATTGCGTTGAATATTTATTATTAGGTTCTGAAATCTCTACAAAAATATACTAAGCTAAATTTCATATAAAACCTGACTAATGTTAGTAGACATGGGTTTTCGCAGTCCATGAGAAATAATGAGATATTTCTGGGAAGCAATTGTGTGAGTTTTGTTAGCATCAATAGAGGGTGATCCATCATCAGGATGAGAAAAATGACGCGTGGATTGCAGATTTAGATCAATAAAAAGTGCAATTGAAGCCAAAGGGGAGACAAGTAAGCACAGGAAAAAGAAAAAGAGCACGCAGTAATGAAATATAAATATAAAAATGGGAGTGGGGCACATATATATATATTGGTGGGAAAATTGACTAGTTAAAAATTATTTTCTCAAATATATGGCAAAAAATGGTCCCCAATATTTCTATTTATAATGGATGGTTTACAATTTTGGTTGCAGGGTGGAGTTGATGAACAGGAAGTTCCAAGAGATGCAGCCATCAGAGAATTGCGTGAAGAAACCGGGGTCACCTCGGCAGAGATTATTGCAGAGGTAAGCATTCTGCAGTTTTTTTTTTAATTAATATCCGGGACCACTCACCTGCTATCATATTTAACTGCACAGTGATTACAACATCAAGCATGGATTTTGACATTTGCATTTGAAGTCACATCTGAGGGGAATCTATCCCACATAAATTATAAATATGGCTTGGACTTGCACTCACCCATGTGCAAATGTGGCCTGCATTATCATAGCCGCATTAGAGCATGCTAGCAGGGCATAAAACCTTGTCATCATCATGGCCCTTGATACACTTTTCCACTAGACCATGGCCTGCCATACCATTTTGCAAACTTTTAGAACTACATCGTTTTGTTGCAAAATATAATTAAGTGAACTGGCACTTTGATCTAAGTTCTATCCTCTAATATCAAGTAGGCCGTTTCTATAGTGATTTTGCTAGGGTAATAGGCACTTTGTACTGACAGGGTAGAATTAAGTGAGTTTCTTCTAAAACATGCCAAGTATGTTTCTCTAACCAGTGATGAAAAGGAAGCAATTGGAAAACCTGAGTTGGAATTGAGTTCGGAAATGCTTGATTCTCAAAACTTATAAGATTCAAGGTTAGAGCTGCATACTAGCACTCTCAGAAATTTTTGAACATGTAAAGTAATTAGATATATCACGTTTCAAAACATGAGCTGAACTGTATTTGACAAATTGAACATCACAGACATATGAGGCTCATTATTTGGTGAATATAATTATTTATATTGGTGTAAGTAACTTTGTAAGTGCTGAAGTGAAAACATACATCCTTAGATCAATGCAAAATGCTAAAATTTGAGATCTTACATGGTAGTAGTTACATCAGCACAATTAGTTGAAATTTATAAAGACAAGATTACGGCAATTAAGAAGTAAATGAAGCCATCAAGTAACAGCTTCTCCTTGTGACAGCCTTTGCCCGTGACTAACTGGATACTGCATATCCTTAAAGATAAACAAATTTGGGGACACAATGGAGAACCAGGATAGGGGAAAAAAATTCAATTACATTTCATAAAAGAAATATACTAGACTTGTCTATGATCTGAAAGAGGCCCTTTTATATCAATGATCTGTTTATAGAAATACATAGATAGACTATTCCTTTCCGAGCCTTTCAGTAATTAAGGGCTATTTAGGAGTTTACCCTTTTTCAGCAATTCTTTAGCATAATCTTACTGAGCTTGGTGCTTGTTCTTCTATCCTCTCTTTTTGGGTTGTCCTTTGTTATGTTTTGGGACTTGGTGACTAATTGATGTGCATTGCTTGGTCCTTATACATTTTTTTCTTCTTCTGTTAGGTTGTTCTTCTCCCATTACTGCTTGAAGTGATCTCTCTCTCTCTCTCTCTCTCTATATATATATATATTGTAATGTCCCCTATTAGAACAATACTATATTTACCCTAAAAATTCAAATACGCCAAGTTTAGGGTTAGGGTTTCGGAATTACCATTTATATTACCTTCCAATTTGCATCATTCTTGTGCCCTAAATCTGCAATCATAACATAGGGAACATAGATACAAAATATAGATATACTAACATACCTCTTTGAAATATAAGTGTTAGATAAGATTTCCCTGCATTCAAATTCATAAACAATATTCCCTTTATCCATTCACTCAACTCCATTATAGTGGGGATGATAAGACATTCCTTGGCACATGATGCCTCCATGCAGGCCCTTATGGAGGGCATGGTAGATCACATGTTCAGTTCCTCCATACAGGCCCTACGGGGGTTTGGTAGGATCAAACTGTCATACAAAGCCTCCATATAGGCCCTTACGGGGGTATGGCAGGGTGCAGATCAGACTTGCCCCCAAACAAGCCTTAGCGGGGTATGGTAGGACTGCTTGCCTGTGGTCTATTTGTCATTTCCCTCCTATGATGGGTGGTCATATTAAAGATAACAAAGAAATATTTATATGGATTTCAAGCTGACCTGTTCACAATATTATATGTTATGCACAATAAATATAATGGCCTTGAATATATGTTTACTTGCAGATCTGAATCTATAGTATGTGAATATCCCAGTTTGCTTTTTATTTCTGAATCGAATGCTCTAATATCTCAAATGCTTGCTGCATGGTGATCAATGGATGATTGCTGATCGGCTTTATATATAAGACTGCATATGATCAAATGGTATGATTTATATTGCTGAGTCAATGGCAGCTTGATAGATGATTATTATTGGTTGGATGAGAGGTTCCAGATTGAATAATATGGTTTATTGTATTGCTGATTCGATGACTGATTGCTGATGATTAGATTGCTGATAGATTACCCCTTATTTCTGCTCCATGATCCTCTTATATATTTGATCGAATGCCTTTCTTGCAATGGACGCCTCTCTTCAAGGAGATCGTTGTCCTTAAGAGGCGCCACCTTTAGTTATGTTTAACATATTCTTAACATAACAACGCCACCTTTATTATTTATGGATCGTTGTTTGTTTAGGTTCGTTTGGGAATATAATCGTTGCCTTTGTTCTAATATCAGCACTGCCTTGATCGCAGCCCTCTTAGTATAGCCGATAATTTCATCAAGTGATGTTTGTTATTGATTGTCTTTTTTTGTTTATGGGATGCTTTTCAATCAATGCCTTGACTAATCATTATTAACTGATCTGCATTGGTATATATGTAAAGTTGGAGTCAGCCTTTTCACATCATCTGCAATTTCCTTGTACTTGAACATGATTGGTCATGGGAAGTTCGGTTTCTTATTCAAACTTGAGGCAGGGACATAGTTTATGTTTGGAGAGGGAACATTATACCAATGCCTAAGTCACACAATTAACCTCCAAGGTATCAATGCAAAAAGTATTACTGGGAGGGACATGACATATATTCATTTCCTTTCCTTATCATAAAATGGAGGACGTATAGTCTAGATTGACTGGTTCCTTTCCTTGTTTGTCCTTAACGTGCTTGGGTTAGTGCTTGCATCTTCCCTCATGATGTTGCATGCTTATATACCCAGACTGCAAAGGGCCCCCTTCTTCTTCCAAAGGTTTTTTCTTCATATCATACTTTTCTTCTTTTAATATGTTGAAAGGGTTAGTCTCAGAATGACCCTCCATTGGTCTTCTTTCAGTTCAAGCCTTAAATGTTTTAGTTGGAGCTTGGTTAGAGCTTGATCAACTTTTGGTTTTTGGGGCTTGCATATCCCAAATGCTCATATCTAAAACAAATCTGCAATTGAAAGGAATATTTTCATAATACTTACTGCTTCAATTATTCAAGTAGTTATAGTTTGATAGAGGTTACCAAAGGTTTGAAAAGGTGAAGATCCACACAAAATTAAGCACACTCAAGACTATTTTAAATTTATTTATTTATTTTGCTATTGGTAAATCTGGGGATTAACCAGTCCCAGCTGGTGAGGCCACAAATGGGGGGCCTCATCCCTGTATACTGAAACACTTTGTCCACCTAGCACCAACTCAACCGACACAACAACATCAACTACAAGACTCGAACTTGGTACCTATCGCCCAACAGCGAACAGAACTACCATCACACCATGCGTACTTGCACAAGACTGGTTTGTTTATTGTTGATGCCTGCAACTAATAAAAAATAGCTGAAGGATTCTTCTATTTGTTCCAGAATAGAATCATGCTGAAACTTCAAGGGGAGCCAAGAAAGTTTCACCCACATCGGGGTGGTTGTAGAGATCTCATCAAGTGATGAAATCCCATTGTTTTATGAAAATCCCAGGTCTTCCCTTAAGCCAGAGCCAATGCTCAAAGATCAAAACCCATTCTGGCCCTTCGCTAATGACACTAGGAAATAGTTATTCAACATGTAAACAGCTGTTTCGTTTGAGAGCTTCTAAATTCCTGATGTCCATTTCTATATGGAGTCAAACAGAGTTCTGATACTATGAAAGTGACATTTAAAAGGCCACAGCATGTTCAAAGTCCCTGAATCCAGTCACAAGGCAAAATTGGATAGAAGGAAACAATTGGAGGCTTGTTGGAGATTCAGTCCACAATCTCGAAAAGCACAAACCCATGAAAGGGTGGTGGCTCTATAATAGAGCACCCTACAGCGCCTATGGCATACTAGATTCTAGTGCAAGCTGGTCCATGTCTTAAAACACAAGTCATCTTTTTTAAATATGTTGGTCTCGTAGCGAGCTTCTGCTTTCACTTTTGGTTAAGCAGCATTCCAAGATCCTACAGACTGAAGGGAGGGGAAGGGTTTTCCTCCTCCACTGCAATGCTAAAATTCAATCTTTTTTAGCCCTCTGCCATCCAGAATAGCAGCAAGGGCACTCAGCGACAACCATGGTGGCGAATTTATGCTCTACTGGGCTGAAAACAATATCAACAAAGAACCTACAGTTTTCCCTTAGGCCAAGAACAAAACTCCAATAAGAGATCCCAATGAGCTGATCAAAACCAAAATAGTTATCAAAAATTTTATATGAACCAAAAGCAAAGCTTACCTTGAAACCACCATGGAGCAGAGAAAGCTGAGGTAAAACACAAGCAAAATGCCTCGGGCTGCCACCCAAAATTACATTCTTAAGTATCTCTAGATCACACCAGCAAATTGGTTCCACACTCAAGCAGATGAGTTACACAGTCCTTCCAAAATTATAAAGACCTTAGAACTCTGCTAAATAGTTCAATAATAAATCCATAGAGGGAAGAAACAAATCCCCAGTCAACAACAGAATCTCACAATATTTATATCACTCAACAACATATCTCTTAATATTTACTTAATACTACAGTTTACAACAATAATTGCAGGTCAATGATGTCACAACAGTCAAAACTGAGTCAAAGTTACAATCAAGTACTTTTCTGGTGTCACAACTGTCTTCGTGCTATCAACATTGAAGTCAAGCAGCACTGAGGTAAGTCGAAAAAGCCATACAGCTGTCAGTGCTTAGCTTTATTATGAAAACTGGACACAGAATGATTACCAAAATATTCGATTAAAAAAAAGGAGCGAAAGCATCCTTATATAAGATTTACAAAGGACTTATCCGTTGTGGATAAGAACGACTAAAGAATAAAGAATATTCTTAAAGTCTATCCTAAAGTTGGAACGACTTTATTAAAGCCTAAGCTAAAAGCTAATTGACCATTATAAACTAAACATTACTTTAATACCCTCCCTTAATGGTCAATCTACTAACTACACCAAACTTATCTTGAAATTTGACAAATTTGTCAGGGCTCAAAGTCTTGGTAAGAATGTCTGCAATTTGATTCTCGGAAGGACAATACTGCAACATAACCGATCCATCCTCTACAAGTTGTCTGATGAAATGACATGTAGTTCCACATGTTTGGTATGCTCGTGGAAGATTGGATTCTTGGCAAGTTTTAGGACCCCTTGATTGTCACAAAACAAAGGTGAAAGCTTTGCTTGAGGCATCATCATGTCTGAAAGCATCCTTTTGAGCCACACCGCCTCACATGTTGCTTTTACTGCCCCTCGATATTTTGCTTCTATTGAGGATAGAGCTATGGCCTGTTGTTTCTTGCTGGTCCATGTGACTGCACCCATGCCAAGGCTAAAAACATAACCAAAAGTGGATTTTCTGTCATCTACAGAACCTACCCAATTTGAATCTATAAACCCAACTAGTCTAGGATCTTTGCTTCTGCTGTACAGAATGCCAGAGTCAAGTGTCCCTTTTACATATCTCGACACTCTCTTTGCTGCAGTCCAATGTTCTACTTTGGGTGCTGTCATGAATCTAGAAATGAAACTCACAACATAGCTCAAATGAGGTCTAGTGGCTATAAGATATATTAAGCTCCCCACTAGTTTCTCTTAAGCTGACTCATTGACTGTCTTAGAGTCAATTTTGGCTGAAAGTTTTAGCCCTTTCTCCATAAGTGTTGAAACAAAATTGCTGCCACTTGTTTGCCAAACTTCTACACCTAGGCAGTAATGTAAGAGACCTAGATTAGTCATGTCAAAAGCTTTACTCATATCTGATTTAATTTGTTCAATTACATGTGCCTCACTACTTGTAATAATGATGCCATCTACATATGTGACCAACAAAATGATATCATTACCAATGCTTTTGACGTACAAATTTGGAACTGAAGGCCTCTGCTGGAATACTTGTCAATTTTTATGTATCATGCCCTGGGTGCCTACTTCAGGTCATATAGAGCTTTCTTCAGTTGGCATACAAGATGCTCCTTCCTTGCAATCTGAAAACCCTATGGTTGAGACATGTACACTTCTTCTTCCAAATCTCCATTGAGGAAGGCACTTTTCACGTCCATTTGATGGATTGTCCAACCAAATTGAGCTGCCATGGATAGGACTAATTGGATGTTGCTCATCTTTGCTGTAGGAGCAAAGGTCTCCTCGTAGTTAATGCCCTCTTTCTGTGAGAACCCTTTTGCAACCAACCTAGCTTTGTACTTGTCAAGAGTACTATGTGCCTTGTACTTGACTTCGTACACCCATTTGCAGCCAATGGGTTTCTTCCTTGATGGAAGATCTGAGAGATTCCCAAGTCTTATTTTTCATAAGATTTTCATGTTCGGTTGTCATGGCCTTTTCCCATTCAGGTTTTCCTTTTGCCCCCTCAAATATTTGTGGCTTATAAACTCCTTGAATATTGGCCATTAGAGGAAAGTTAATTGTGTTCTTCTTGCTCTTGCCTCTTGATGATTTACCCTCGATCATTTCACTTACCCAAACATCTCCAATGGTGCTTTCCCACGACTTTGGTCTCTTCTTGGGAGCCAATTCATCCAAATTATCACCATGACTTGGGCTACCTGTTCCAATGTCATCTGGATGTTGATCCAGGTTATCATCAATGAAATCTGGGTCTATTACCGACCTGGAAGACTCCTCATGCTTTGAATCCCCCTCTTTAGATGGAGCTAATTGAAGCTGAACACTTGAATCCTTAGCCACAATAGGCTATTCATCGGTAATTTTGAACTCTAGAGAAGGCTGGAAGGGCCCAACTTCCTCGTCAATCACAACATCTCGATTGAAAGTCAAGCGGTCAGTGGCAACATCAATCAACCTGTAAGCCTTATGATTGTCACTATACCCTGTAAGCATTACTTTCTTACTCTTAGGATCTAACTTGGTTCTCTTTTCATTTGGAATCTAGGCATATGCAATGGAACCAAAGACCTTAAGATGACTGACTTTCTATTTCCTCCTAAACCATGCTTCCTCTAGGGTCTTCTGCTTAATCGCTTGTGTTGGAGATTTGTTTAGTAAATAAACTGCTGTATATACTGCCTCAACCCAAAACTTCTTGGGAACACTCCTGTTCTCCGTCATACTTTAGGCCATCTCCGTGATAGTATGGTTCCGCCTCTCAACTACTCCATTCTATTGTGGAGTATAGGGTGTTGTAAATTGTCGTTTTATGCCATGTTTAGCACAAAAGTTATTTAATTCTTTTGAACAAAATTCACCTCCGTTATCAAATCTAAGAGTGGTTATGTCACAACTAGACTCTTTTTCTACTAATGCTTTGAACTTTTGAAATTCATTAAACACATTTGATTTTAATTTCAGAAAATACACCCACATTTTTCTACTAAAATCATCAACAAATAGATGAAAATAGTTGGCACTAGTGATTGATGCCGTGATCATAGGTCCAGAAATACCTGCATGAACTACCTGTAGGACTCATTTGGCTCTCCAAGCTTGTCTGTCATCAAATGAAATTTTGTGTTGCTTCCCTTCTTGGCAAGCTCCGCACACACCCTATATGTGTTGCTGAATGTCAGGAAGGCCATCTACCAAATTCTCGCAAGCCAACTGAGAGAGATAGGATAAATTGAGGTGCCCATATCGTTGATGCTGAAGTGTATTGATGTCAGATGCACTCTTGGCTGCCAATGCATGCTCCTTGATCCGTCCAGTGTCAACTAGTCAATACAATCCATGATCTTCAATACCAAGAGCAGTAGTCTTCTTGATCTCGTTGTCAACTATGTAGCATTTATGTTTGCTAAAGATGGACATCTAGATTGGGAAAATGTCGCATAATCTCACTGAGAGTAAATTAAGCTCCATTCCCGACATATAGTACACATTGAGAAAAATTAAAATTTTCCCTCTAGAGGATATTTGCACATTCCCTCTACCAAGGATAGTGTACTCCTCACCACCACTGAAGATCATTGAATCACAACAAGCCGTGTACTTTGTGAATCAGTCTTTCCTGTGGGTAAAATGACGTGAAGCTCTTGAATCTACATACCATGCATATGACTTGGATTGACCTGCTAGTCTTTTGGCCATGAATGCATAGAAGACTGACTCCTTTGAATGCTCTGTGACATGAGCCTTTTGCAGAGGCCCTCCCTGGTTGGATTTTTGTTCAACAAACCTTTTTTTGCAGTGCTTCTTCATATAACCCATCTTACCACATCATGACATGTGATGTTTTTCTGATTCTTTGATGCATCCTGTAATATCCCAAATGGGGATATTTTCTACTAATTTGGATTTACGGGCTTTCCAAACTTCTAAACTTTGGAATTCTGCTCAAACCCTAATTTCTGAATTTCTGAACTTCAAATCAGACTTAAACAAATGCATATAACAGCCCATTAAACATGCGAAATCATCATAATATCATCGCCAATATGTTTACCAACAAAACACTTGAATTCCACAACCAAATATGCAATAAATCCACTTCAATTGGCAACCACAAATGACTGAAAATTAAATCAGAAGTCTGCTGCTACAAGAACCAGAATTTGACAAGTCTTCAATTACATCAAATGTCTTGGGCAAACATGACAAACATGCTCAGCAACAATCTGCCCTAAACCCTAAGGTTGTACATACCAAAACAAAAGCAAAATGACCTTCAAATGCTTGCCAAAGATTTCCAATGAGTGCTGCTCCAATTAGGGCATGAAACCCTAGACTCTAAGCTCTTCAACACCAAGGAAATCTGCTCCAAATCAGGGCGCACAGGTTTGCTAGGTCTGCTGCTCCAGAAAAAGTGATCAATGTCGTCAAAGATGCCAACTAACCTCCAACAAACAATCCTCCAAAGGTGGCGCTCAACAATTAGGGTTAAACCCTATGCAAATGACAACAAAACCACCAAGGAATCTTCTCCAAAATAGGGCGAATCTGATCTGCACTTTGGCTGCTCCAAATCTGCAAACCTTAATCATGCAAAAGCACCTCCAAAGTCGGCTCAAATGCAATCGCTCCTCCTCCAATGGACAGTGCTTAAAATCTAGGGTAAACCCTAGTCAAAGTGACACAAACCACGCCAAAGGGAAGCCTCCAAAAATGATCTTCAAATCTGATTTAGATTTCTGCTCTTCTTCTCCACCAAAATCAATGAAGCACAAGTGAACTCCCGTTGTGAAATCCTCCAAAGGATGAGCTAGGTTTTCGTCCAACTCCTCCTAGAAACTCAAGGGTTTTCGTCCTTGGTTCCTTATGCCCAACTTTCGTTGCAGCCAAGAGATAAACTCCAAATGAAATATGAATAATGAAATGATCCAAAACCTCTTGTATTTATACATGAATTTCACTTCCTACAATTGCTGGCCGACCAAGGTAATATTTCCTTTATTTTATTATTTTCTTCAAAGAGGCCAACCTCCTTTATGAAATTTGGGCGCTCAAGTAAAAACAAATTAAAGATCTGTTTTCCTAGGCTGACCTAGGTAATTTTTTCCTTCCTCTTTCTACTAGGCCGATCTCTCATGGGCAAATGTTTTATGAATTTTTTCTTCAAAGCGAGTATCCAAACCAAAATACTTTTATCTTTTTCCAAGGGTAATCAATGAGATCCTCCAAGTCCCTCAAAGGCAAATTCTCACACTTCTCCCCTCCTAGAAGGTTCGCTCCATTAGAGAGCAAATTAATTTATTCAAAGTGAACACCTTATAAACATTAGAAAAATATGATAATTCAAGTTCCATACTCAAAACGCCCACCAAAAATCTTGAAGTCTGGAAAATTAAATCCTTAGACCTGCATCTGTGATCACTTCGAAAATGGGGACATTACACATCCTCATTGTTACCTTGTTTTTTCTTCTGGGACCATTTGCCTTTGCCCTTGTCTTTAGCTACAAATGCCTGTTCCACACCCTTTGTCTCATTGCTACTACCAAACTGTTTCTTCCATCTGTCCTGCTATAAGAGCTTATTGCACAACTCTTCAAACTTCAGATCAACATTGGTAGAGGCGATATTTAGGGTCTCAATAAAATGCTCATAAGCATATGGTAAGCTTTTCAGTGTGATTACCATCATGCCCTCCTCTTCCATCTTTCGACCTATGGCGGACAGTTGATCTTTGATGCCCTTGATCTTGAGTAAATGCTCCTGCAAGGACGCTTTCTCATCCATCATGATCGAAAATAGCATATTCTTCAGGAAGAAGGCTCTGCCCTTATCTGAAGTCTCATGCAATTCTCACAGATGCTTCCAAATTTCAGCTGAAGTGGTCCCTGTCTGGACCTCAGGAAGCATTTCATCTGTTACAAATAATTTGATCAACATGATTGCTTCTCTGTCATGTTCATCAAACTTGCCCTGATCTTTACTTGTAGTCGTTGGCTGGGTATCGGTATCAAGAACAATTTTTTTGAGGCATCGATACTAAAAAATTATCAACATTCGTTGCTTCTACATGTTGTAATTTTTGCCAGAAAACAGTTGGCTGCCTTCCAACACGATGTTGGGTAATGAGACCATTTAAAATAGTAAATGCCTCTCTGTTCACTCTTTTGCAAAAGAAAATTTGAAACCCTTGTCTGAAAACTAAAATTTCGACACACACAAAAAATGTGTCCTAGTAGCAAAAATTTGCAGCACAAAAACGTGCCCTAGCTGGTGGGAAATGCAGCCAAAACCCTAGCCGCCCACAATTTTTGAAAAAAAATTGCCAAAAATACAAGACAAAATCTGCAGAAAAATCAAAACCGTAGTTGAAAAAAATTCCAAAATTTTCTTTCAAACCCTAGTCATCACAGCCTTCAGAACCAACGAAAAAATCAGAAACCTTGATTTCATGGTGCAATTGTTAAGATTCCTGTTCGTCCTTCTGCCAGTGCAACCTCAAAAACCTACAATTTTTTTTTTTAAATCACCAAAAAAAAGAAGTATGTGGCTGACCCTAGCTGCAACCTGTAACAGAAACCTCTTATTTTCATGACCAAATAAAACCTGATTTTCATGCCTTGCAAGCATAGAAAACCCTTGATTTATTGTTTTTAAAAATCCGTTGCATAAAACAAATGAAAAAAAACTGGCATGATTTTGTAAAAATTTGCCCGCTTTTTGAACAAGCCAGCTTGTGTTTTTGAACAAACAAGCCCGTGCAACCTTGTAGAACCTTGTTACATGATTTTCTAGATTAGAGTTGCAATTTTCAAACAGAAATAAAAATGCTGTGATTTTTTATATTCGATGTGCGTTTTTTTTTGGGCAACAAAAAATGATGGGAAATGTATGATAAAATCCGTGATTTTTCAAACACCAACCCTAAAAAATCCTTCGGAAACAATGATGCGATTTTTAGCAGAAATAAACCCATGATCTTGTAAAAAAATCGCCAAAAAATGAACTCTAATTTCTACTCTTGATGCGATTCCATACGAATCTGTTCGTACGATGCCTTTTGGTCTGTTACTGTGCTACATAAGCGATCCCACGATCCATCACTGCTGGCAGCAGTCCCTAGGATGACATGCTTTCACAGATCCCAAAGTTCTACTTGGGCTTTGATACCATATTACAAAAACTGAACACAGAATGATTACCGAGATATTCGATAAAAAAAAGGAGCAAAAGTCTATCCTAAAGTCGGAACGACTTTATTATTAAAGCCTAAGCTAAAAGCCTAAGAATGATTACCGAGATATTCGATAAAAAAAATGATCACCAAAAGTCTATCCTAAAGTCGGAACGACTTTATTATTAAAGCCTAAGCTAAAAGCTAATTGACCATTATAAACTAAACATTACTTTAATAAGCTTGATGATTTCACCAAATGGCTTGTTGATGTTACACTCAAATTTCAAGGAAGATTCTGTTTTCACCACAAATCCCCTTTGCTGTCTGAAGGCAGAAAATTTATGACTGGATTGGCAAACATGCAGAAAATGAGGTCGAATCACCTTTTTGTGCTGGGTAAGTTGTCTCATTGATCATATGTGAATGTACTGCCTTCCCCTTAATGTACTACCTTCCCCTTATACTTGAGGATCTTTGCCTGGGTATAGTATTCCACTTAAGCTGAAAAGTCAGTCACCTTGTTGCACCTTCTTCAAACCAAGGATTCATCAAAGGTTAATTCCTCTTCCACATACACCAAGCCACATTAATATGTGGGCATGTTGGCTGAGTTTTGATCCTAGGTTGTTGTTGCAAGTGCCCACATCTTGCTGCTAGACCACTGGACAGACTAAATGCTTAGGTAAATGTTAGGGAAGACCTCGAAGAGAACATGAGGGTGGACTCAGATCCGTAATAAGGCACATGGTACACATGCATTGCCTTAAGTTTGATCCTTACCTTTGGATGCCCACATAGCAATGCATGGGGGTGGGCTTGGGTCCTTTATAAGTTTAATTGCCAGTCCCAATGGCTACTTGATGGTGCCCGATAGCTTGTGGGACTGGAAACTTGGTTTACAATGTGAAATCCCTCCCTCACTACCACTTGTTGCAAACCTGATGGGTGAGGTCAAATTGCATTGGTTATGCATTTTTAGCTTTCCACTCTTCAGAGAAAATAGTTAAATACTAAAAAAGTGTTTTTATATATGATATTTTGCTAATTTTATGCATATAATATCATTTCTGAAAATATTTTGATGGAATAGCTTTCATCTCATAATCTGTTTGAGAGTTTAGTTTGACAGATTTTTTCTTTAGATTTGATGTCTCTGTGATGTCTTATTGATGTGTTATGATGTCGTTGAAATCCTTGACGATGTTATAATAGGTCCTCAATAGATCCTTGCTTTCCAATTGTCTATAAACTTTCATGATTTTGGAACACAGTTGATGGGATGTTGGCATTCAAATGGGTGAGGTCCTTTCTCTATAAAAGTGATTACTCAATTTTGAATGTGATATTACTGTTTTTCTCTTGAGCAAGCTTCTTTGTTCATGTATTCCTAGGTTATTTTTTGAGTTCATTCCTCTTTTGAGCAAAATTTTTTCATGTCGCCATTGCAATTTTGTGAGTTATGTCTTAACATTTACAGTCTGCTCCACTTAAGCTGTAATGTGCCTGGTTATTTATCCTATTTCATTGTTCTTCTGTGTTTGATGGATGATTGCCACTGAAATTGATAGACATATACACAGCTAGATGCTAATGAAAAATGAATCGCAGTTACATAGACATTACATAAACTGAGAATATATTTTAACAGAGTTTAAACAGTTTACTTTCACAATACCCTGTTGTCATAGACTGAGAACAACCATTTGCATTCATCTGACATTAATCTTCAACAAACTTTAATATTCAAATACATCAACTGACTGTTCTGGCAAAGTCATATGCTGATTCAGATTATAAGCTTGCAATACAACTATCACACACAGTATTCCAGTAACCCTGGTATGCAAACATATATTCAACTTACAACACAAGGAATGGTGCACAATACTTGGTTGTGGATGGAGGCGCAGCCAATTACCACTGAATGGTTATCGATTAGCATGAACACGAATAGCAGCAACTGATGAAAGAATACCTGATCGATGGCACACGTGGAATGAACACAGGTCATGACTCCTTAGAATAATTACTTTTCTCCTTTGCAGTGGTGGCTAAGTGTAATGATCTCCTTTCTTGCGAAGACAGTTCAAACCTAATGCAGCTTGGGTTGTGTGATAGGGATTTGTTGGCGCAAATGCAGTTGATATTATCCCGAGTGTAGTTGGCGATCAGTCTAACTTCTGCAACAATCCTTGACCAGGAGGTGCAACGAATTAAGATGATGATTAGATCTGGAGCGGCAGATCGAGTGAACTTAAAGGATTTAGATTTGAATCCAAGTCTTCCTCAGTCACTTTTCCATCGCTGAATCTAACTAGCAGCGATAATCCTGCCTTTGCAGTAGATAGAGAGTTAAACTCGGCAGGGGTATACAATATCTCAGGTTTAACGACCACTGTGTATGCTTGATGATAACTCTCTCTAGCATTTGACCTGAAAATTGAATACAAATCTCCAATTAGTGCAAGCTGCAACTCTTGAATAGAACTGCCAAGCGAGAGGTAGGGTTTTTGTCCTAACCTTTGATAACACTGTCAAGGGGTTTCGTCCTCGAAGGCTTGAAAACTCAAACTTCAAATGACAAGTGCAAATATGAGATAAAAATCTGATGATCAAAATGAGAGGTGGAAGCTGATTAATATACCTTTCAAAAATAGGACCAATGGGACCTAATTTCTTGCCAAAATTTGAAATTACTTTTAATAACTTATATTTTATATTTATTTAGCCAGTGTTTAAAAACACTTTTTATTTTATAATAATATTAAATTATTTTAATTTGGGAAAAGGGACATAAGATATCAGGGTCAATGTATAGAGTCCTTTTGCGATCATAGTTTTCTACAATTGACATCCTATGATCTCTCTCTCTCTCTACCTCTAACCATAATTTGTATTCCTTTTATTGGTGGACATTGTATCTTACATGGTTAGAAATTTCCACTTTTGAGTTTAATTCTATATTATCTTTTTGTTAGGTTGAGAAGCTCTTTTGGCACCCACTTACTATTATTGCATGTCCATTTTTCAAAGTAAAACTTTAAAATTTTTTAAAATACCCTAATGCTTGTTAACGTTTTAATTTGTCTCTTATGAGACAACTCAAACAGGAATAGTATATATGGTAGAATTGTTTTCCAAATTATAAGCAGAAGCTCACTGAGACCAAAAACCTAAAACTTTAAACAAAATTTACAAGTATGCAGAGTGTAGAGGATGTCAGTGGGGTTTTGGATTAAATGTAAATATCTAATTGACTATGGTTTTGTCCTAGATGCAAGTGTTGGACTATCAACAATCAAGACCTATAGCAAGATTTTTAGATATAAAGGAGAATACTCTTGGGAATAAGCGAATAACCTCAACCTCCTAATGGCTTAAGTAGAGACTAGTATTCAATTGTAAACAAAGGTTTGAAGGAAAAACATAGATGAATGCTGATTACTAGCTAAATTAGACACCAATAAATCTACATCAATAGGAAATGGTTAAATAGATAAACATCACATGATCCCATAAAATAAAATGCTTATTGATCCACAAAGTTATTACTTAATGAATAATGGACATCAATGCAAAGTTTGACAAAGTTGTTCAATTCAATTTACTTGATGAAATTACAAACATGGTAAAACAATGACCTAGCTGAACATCAATGTCTGTAGCATAAGCGTTACATCAACTAACCTTACAAATTATGTGCTCAAAGCACTTATTTATAAGCTCTCAAGAAGAAGCTTTTAGGGATAAAGTAATAATATAATATTCCCATTAAAGCTTTGCCTATAAAGCAACTCTATCCCTATTTGCAGGAAAGAGGAAATAAAACCACTCTTAGAGCAAATTAATTCTAAAACAAATAATTAAAATAAAAACCTAAAAATAGACTCATATCTATCCCCTTAAAAAAATAACAACTTTTTCCATTTAAGTCATAGTCACATTATACATACACAACAATGACATGGCATCCCAAAAGTATAAACGGAATTCAATTACATGGGTTTAAAACGGGAAAAACACAGGAAAAAAATGGCAAATTAAAAGACGTTAAAATACTCATAAAAATATGGAAAAGAGGTTGCAAATGTTATTTCATGCCAAATAGAGTGCGTAGAAAGAGAATCAAGGTCCAAACACTTCAATTATAATTCTCATTAAGTATCAATATGTCATAGACTCATTACTTAGGGTCATAAATCCCTAGTCAACTGTCATATCTGATAAACAAAACAAAATTGGACAATACAAAATCCAAATAGCCTCTAAGGCAGCCATGACTAGATATGTCAATCAAAAATTGAGGCCCTTGCTGCTGTAGCAATTTTTTCCAAACGAGCACATTCACGATCATTCGGAACCTCATTAAGGACATCCCAATCCTCTTCACTAAATGTAGGCTCCTCCTCGGCTGTGATCCATTCAGAATTAGGGTCAAGCTCATCTAGATCAATTCAACACTACCTGAGGTTAGCAATGATGAATGCATAAGTTCTCAACCCACTAGTGTATGTTACAAAAATATAAAATTATTGAAAGTCATAGTTGGAAAGTTTCTAACCTTGATTTTTCTTCAAGCGAAGACGAAGGTTGTGGTGGATGAAGACCAAATCATTCATCCGTTGTTGGCTCAATCAGTTGCGTTTCTTAGAGTGTATATGCTCAAATACACTCCAAGAACACTCACACGCAGAAGAACTACATGGTTGGGTTAGAATTTGCTTTGCTATCCAATGAAGTGATTTGGTCTCATGGCCAAAGTACTCCCACCATTGCGCTGACATTAGATTAGTTGCAAAAGCAAATTTCATTAATAAAGCCAAGTGATTGATCGTTAATCATTGAATTTTATTTAATGTCTAATAAAATTATAAATCAGATTGCAAATTATTAATTTAGAAATTAATACCTAGTGTTACTGTCTTCCATGATTCCACAGTACATATGTTGGAGAAGAAGCCCTTTGCTTGCTTGTACAATTGCAACTCCACTATGGCTGCTTGTCTTTCCTTTGCAGCAAGAAAGAATGTGGAAATGCATTTGAACAAGCCTGCACTCACTTCTGCATCCTCCTTGAATGATGGACTATCATAGATAGAGGGATTTAAGAAGTAGTCTGCAGCGTGGATATGACAATGCATTTGGCAATCCCATCTAGCATTGATGATCTCCCAAATCGGCATAAATCTCCTTATCATTTTGCAATTTGGATCGTATTGCCTCCTTTGCATCCTTCCTAATTGCATCATCAAACACATGATGTGAAATGGTGATCCCATCCATTTGATTAGAAAAAGAGCACTCTACCCAATCTGATGAACAAACATGCATTTGAAGTTCATCTTTTGGGTGCATATATTTTGAATTGCCATGAAATTACTGGCAAACCTTGTCTCCTCTAGTCTCACAATTTCCTTTCCCTCAGTGAATTTTCTCTTCATGCTCAACACCCTAGTGTGGTTATAAATGAATTTGGTGATGGATCTCCCTCTCTCCACTATAGATTTTATCCAATCTTGTTTTCCAACGTCCTCAAGAATTAAATCAATTTCTGCACATGGGCTTCAAAACAATGTGGGGTACTTCTCCATGAGAAGTTTCCTTGCTGCCACACAGTTTGCTGCATTATCAAGAATGAATTGGACGACATTTTTTGGCCCAACCTCCATCATAACCTCATCAAAAAGTGAAAATAAGTAGACTGATTTCACTTTATTTGATGCATCTATTGATTTCAGGAATATCATGCCACTTTCTGATGCAACAAGAAAGTTGATCAATGTGCGATTCCTTCTATTACTCCACCCATTAGACATAATATTGCAAGCTGTAATCTCCCATTGCCTGTGATGCTTAGTAACTACCTTGGTAACATCTTGCACTGCCTCTGTCAATATGTCAACTTTGAGGGTCTCAGGTGAGGGGTCCTTGATGCCAAGACCTGAAATAGCAATGGCGTCAACCATGGCGTGCCAATAAGGAGATTGGGCAACGTTGAATGGGATGCTCAAGTAATACCAAAAGTTTGCTATCGCCTTCCTTGTCTGTGCACGGACATTTTTCCTCCATCCCGTGCTCTCCAATGACAGTTGGGATTCAAGTGCAGTGTAGGGTGCCAAAAAGGCATTCACCCTTCCACCACTAGTTTTAGGTTTCTTGAAAAAGTTCTCTGGTCGCTGTGTAGAATAGGGGCCAACATGAGGTGTGGAAGAGGTGCCACCATGAGAAGAAATAGAATCATGCCCTGATGGTAGGTATTCCTCATCATCACCAAACGCTGTTGCTACGTCATGATCATCATACTCACTAGAAGACTGTGTCGATGAGCCCAAGGTAGTTCTAGCCTTCTTTTCCTTATTTTCTGCATAGGCATTGGGTGTCAACCTTGCTTATTCAGTCACATCTGTAGGACACTCATTTGAAACGATGGATACCCCCACCATTTTCTTCTATACAAAAGATGCATTTCAATGTTTTTGTATTCAGAACTAGAGTGCAATATGCCCATGCAAAATCTTTCTCTCATGGCATGATGAAATATTGGCTGAAATAAAAAAACACATTCATACCCGTTGCTATTAGGGTTAATAAAAAATAAAAAATAATAATAAACACATAGCCGGGTGCAACATTTAGGTTTAGCCAAAAAATAATAATTTTTAATTACTTAACCCTAGCATCCTCTAATAGACTGAAAAAACAAAAAAAACTAACACCATTGTCTAATAAAATATAAAAACAGAAAACCCTAACCCTAACCTTAAAGTTAAAAAAAAATATTTTTAGTTTGTAAAAGTTAGGATTAGGGTCTACAAAAAAATGGCAACATTTTCTTTCAGTTTTTTTAAAAAAAATCCTTACGGTTAGGTTTTATGATATTATGAGTTATAAATAGGATTTAAGAAGTTAGAAAAAGAATACTTGAAAAAACTTACCTCTAGCATGCTATGCAGTTGGAAAAATGCAAAATGAGGGTTTGAACTTTGAACTTGAAGAAACAGTGTAGAAATGCGTGCTGCCGTGCCCTAGTTGATGATCACAAAATTTCTGGTTTCATGTTTGCAATCACATGGGAAAGTCTGAAAATCTGTATACCTCTTGCCCGAAAGTGCAAAAATGTCAAAAAAAACAAGTTAGAGGGCTTTATAAGCAAAAACCCACGGACTGTCTGAAAAAATCAGTGGCTTTTTGAATTATACGCATATAAAACATGTTTTATTCGTGGTTTGACCCGTGTTGACCGAGTTTGGACTGGTTTTGACCAGTATATTGAATAAACGGGCATGGCAACTTAGAACCACATGGTTTTGGGGATGGTTACGTTTTATATGCGGTTATATGCATTTTCTTTGCGCTTTCTGTGACTATGATTTAAGTTATTTTTGAAATTCTAAAATAACTGGACTTGTAAATTTGGCTGTATCTTTTAAACTTGGTGAATTTTTCTTTGGAGTTGGAGCCAATAAAATCTATTGAAAACTGATGACTTGATGAACACTCCTATGCCAATCCTAACACTTTGATACTTGACTTTCAACTTTAGTGAAAACTTGATTAAGTATTCCACTTGGGCGGCGCGATGAACATGCTGATGACTTCAAAAGGCACAATACATGATCATTCCTCAGGGTTTGAAAAAAACACTGTAACACAAACGTCTTCTGTCATTGCACCTTGGATGCTGAACTTACTGATTTATTTGATGTGATGAAAACTTCTAACCACCATGACCTCAAAAGGCACTTGTAAAGCTGTCTTGAAACTGTCCCAGCCGTTCCTTGGAGAAGTAAAAACCCTTGTCACAAAGAATCGAACTTTTGACAGAAATACCTTCAACCCTGAAGGAAAAAGGATCTTGTTTGAGCTGCAATGGGTCAAGTCTGGAAACACTTTTTTCTGGGTGCTGAACTGTACCTTCTTGGACTCTTTTTTGCTTTTAAAAAACTTGAGCGCTGATATTAGTGCTGGCTGACAGGGGTTATAAGATGGGTGGGGTTTTAGGTGGCTATTGCCCCTCAAAAGGGCACTTTCATGACTTAAAAAGACCCCTTCCTTGCTGCTGGCATGTTTCACTCAACTATCTGCCACCTATCCTTAGTTTGAGCAGAGTTTTCTATGGCAATTGCCAACCAAAAGTGTGCTGCCTAACTCTCTTCATGCTGGCCGCTAATCACTAATTGGTTTGCCACATTTTAGGAGACTTGTCAGAACTTTTGAGTGTCAATACCAACCAAGAAGTGACCCTATTTTGTACTTAAAACATTTCAGAAGCTTCTGGCACATTTTCCTTGTGGCATTGCCACCTTGAAATGGTGCCACTTAACACTCAAACCTCCCTTTATTCAATGATTGCTGATTGTTAATCATGTTGCCACTGTTTTGCAGAACTTCGAACTGGCACTGCCACCTGATTTTAGCGCCAAACTTGGATGTTTTCCATATCCTTTTAATAGGGATCGAATCACTTAGAAGTCTGCCATGTTTGTCGCATTTTCCTTACATCACTGCCTTCTTTTTGGCATGCTTTTCTCCACTTATTGCTGGGATTTTAGCTTGTCTTTGCCAGCATAAATGCCCACTCCTTTATGAAATATTAATATACAATTTATTTTGCCTTCTAGCATAAAATACAAATTGACTAAGCAATGGACAACCTACCTTTTTAGTATTTTACAGAATATGCAAATCGGCTTTGAACAAAAAACCATAGAAGCACGAATCTTTCTCAGGAATTTCAGCAAACCAAAAGATAAAGACATCTTCAATTTAAATCATGAAAAATACTGGGTTAGGGTTAGGGAAAAAATTGGATTAATTTTAGGGTTAAGGTTAGGGCAAAAAGAAAAAAACTGCTTCAAAAAATTGTGATTTATCGCTAGTTTCTGTTAAGTAGTAATTCATGGGATGGCTAAATTTGAAATAAATCTGAAATTTCTCAGTGATGGTTTTGTTCAAAATACAGTTGACCTTTAATCTAAAATTTGCATGGTATTTTTGGGAATTTCTTTGCGCCTGCAGTGAGAAACAATATCTCGTGAGAAATTGTGATGTTTTGCTGCGATCTGCTTCTATGCAAAAAACAATGTAACTACCATTCAACTCCTAGCACATGACCTTGTTCATTGATTTTGCCCAACAATCATGGGAATAATTTGGATTCTGGAAGCCACAAATTTTTAAAAAATTTGAACTTTATAATAAGAATATCACTGCCTTCTGCTGGTGATCTCCTCCTCGACTAGCCTCCAACTCTTGACAGTGCTGCCCCACTCTCACCAGTTTGCCTTTCCATCCTCCATGCAAATCTATATGGTTGGACAACCCTTGTTGCCACCATTGTCATTCTCTGCATCATTCTCCACTGCTCTCCATGCTACATACTTTTTCCATTTACCACTTTGTTCTCATACAAGGTAGTCTCATCACATTCTGCCAGGCAAACCATCGCCACTTGAGGTACCTATAGACTGTAAGGCTCTAGCCTTTTCTCATATTTCATCTCCAATATTGCACATTGCTAGCTTTAATTGTGTTGCTGCAAATATAGTCATCCCTGTCCACTTTTCCATTTTTGAGGAAGAACAACTACATATTCTAAAGACAGTCTCAACTGTAGACACCTTTTTTTTAATGTTGGAAATAGCTTACAAATATAGCTCCTTCAAGCAGCTGATAATGAGGATAATGAGGATGTGTATCTCTCTCCTATCAAGGAGTATGAGGCTAATAAGGATAACAGCATGGATAATGTTCATAAATGCAAAACTTGTAATGAAAGATTGGAAGAGATGGAAGAAAGGTTGAACATTTTTCAGGATAAGATGAGACAATACTAGTAAGGTTCTTAGCTCTGAGACCTGCAACGAAAAGTGGATGGAGATACATGACAGGATGAACATCTTCCAAAACAAGATGCAAAAGTTTGACGAAGGTATGAATGAGATTGTAAGTGTTAATGATGATATGATGAGGTGAGCTGCTTCTGGTATTGTCATCTTATATGTTGAGCGTAAAAAACGATAATAGATGCAGGAAGAGGTTGTTGACAGAACTAAGAGAAAAATGAAAAAAAATTGACATGTAGGTGGACATTGGTACTTCTCAATGGGAGGACAAATTGAAGACCATGTGTAAGGATTGGAGGGAACTTGTTGCCCTTCATGGGGTGTGATCTATTGTGTAAATTCTGAATATATTAAATTAACTTAATATTACAATAGAGCAAAAGCTCAATATAAAGATTTACACCATCTAATAATAGATGGAAAGCAAAAAGCAGGACAGCTAATCTAAAGACTGAAAAGCAGAAGATTGACCGTTATCTAAATATTATCTTAATACCATCCCTTAATGGTCAATCGGTCAATGACACCAAGATGCCCCCAAAATTTGACAAACTTATCCGGGCTCAGAGACTTGGTGAGTATATCAGCAGTTTGAACTTCTGTAGGAACATATTGCAAAACAACAGATCCGTCTTCGACAAGCTGGCAAATGAAGTGACAATGAAGATCAACATGTTTTGTCCGTTCATGAAAGACGGGATTTTTGGCAAGTTTTAGCACCCCTTGATTGTCACAATACAAGGGAGAGGGCCCGGCTGGAGACATGTGTATGTTTGAAAGCATCTGTTGAAGCCATAGTGCCTCACAGGCTGCTTTAATAGCGCCCCGGTATTCAACTTCTGTTGAAGAGAGAGCCACTGCCTGATGCTTCTTGCTGGTCCAAGTGACTGCTCTTGTGCCTAAACTGAAAACATACCCAAAGGTTGACTTTTGGTCATCAACAAAACCTGCCCAATCATAATCTATAAAGCCGATCAACTGAGGATCTGTGCACCGGCCATACAGAATGCCAAAGTCAGGAGTTCCTTTTATGTATCGCAACATGCTTTGCAGCAACCTAGTGTTCAGCTTTAGGGGCTGTCATGAAGCGAGAGATGTAGCTGATTGCAAAACTAAGATCAGGTCGAGTGGCAGTAAGGTAGATGAGGCTGCCCACTAATTGCCTGAATGCGGATTCATTCTCTGTAGGAGAGTCTGAATTAGCTGAGAGTTTTAGCCCTTTTTCCATAGGAGTAGAAGCAGGTTTGCAGTCTGTCATCCTGAATTTGTCCAACAGACTGTGAGCATACTTTGATTGAGAGATAAAGATGCTGTCAGATTGCTGCCAAATCTCAATACCTAGGCAGTAATGCAGGAGACTCAAGTCTGTCATATCAAATGTGTGACTAAGATCATGTTTGATCGTGTGAATCAACGACTCGGAGTTGCCAGTAATTATCAGATCATCTACATAGACAACGATGAGGAGACGATCATCAGCATACTGGTGGACATATAGATTGGAATCCGAAGGACTCCTCTGAAAACCATGATCGACGAGATATTGATCAATCTTGATGTACCAAGCCCGTGGAGCTTGTTTTAGGCCATAGAGAGCTTTCACCAGTTTGCACACCTGGTGTTCTTTCCCAGCAACCTTGAAGCCCGGAGGTTGTGTCATGTAAACTTCTTCCTGCAAATCTCCATTGAGGAAGGCACTTTTGACATCCATTTGATGGACTTTCCACCCAAATTGGGCTGCCATAGCAAGGACAAGCCGGATGGTACTCATTTTGGCGGTAGGAGCAAAAGTCTCCTCATAGTCAACACTTTTTTGTGAGAACCCTTTGGCTATTTGTCAAGAGTCGCATCAGCCTTGTACTTGACTTTGTACACCCATTTGCATCCAATGGGCTTCTTCCCAGGTGGAAGATTAGAGAGGACCCACGTATTGTTCTTTAGAAAACTATGGTGCTCAGCTTCCATAGCTTGTTCCCATTCAGGTACTCCTTTAGCCTCAGAATATGTTTGAGGCTCTGAGATGCTATGAAGATTGGCCATGAGAGCAAAATTGACAGTATTTTGCTGCTTGCTCTTCTTCCGAGCAGATCTACCCTTAAGGAGTTCATTATCATGAAGATCACCAATTGTTTTGGCCCACCATTTAGGCCGAAGAGTAGTTGGACCAACATCTGAAACAGGTGCATCATCATCACCAGGAGAGGCAGGAACAAGATCAGGGGGATCCAGAATATCCTGAGGAGGGGTGGGTGATGGAACAACAGGCTGAGTTGCTGGTACAACTGTAGAAACCCTCCTATCAGATGGAGCTAAAGGAATGCAAACACCCAAATCTAAAGTCTCCAAAGGCTGATCCTCAATATGAATAGATGAGGTAGATAGCAAAAAGGGCCCAGTAGTCTCATCAACTACGACATCACGACTGAATATAAGACGATCACTGTCTACATCAATCAGTCTGTAAGCCTTATGATTTTCACTATAACTAGTGAACATGAGTTTCTGGCTTTTGGAGTCCAGCTTAGTACGCTTGGCATCTGGAATCCAAACATGAGCAGTGGAGCCAAAAATTTTCAGATGGTTGACGCGAGGCTTACGTCCAGACTAGGCTTCTTCAGGAGTCATCTTTCTGACGGCATAGGTGGGAGACTGGTTCAGAAGATAGATAGCAGTATAGACTGCTTCAGCCCAGAACTTCTTAGGAACACTTCGATGGTTCAACATAGAACGTGCCATCTCTGTAATAGTGCGATTGCGACGCTCAACAACACCATTCTGCTAAGGGGTGTAAGGTGTAGTAAGCTGACGTTTGATGCCATGTTCAGCACAGAAATGAGTGAAGTTGGAGGAACAAAACTCCCCCCCATTATCAGATTGAAGAGAGATGATTGGATGGCCCGACTCCTTTTCAACAAGGGCTTTGAACTGCTGAAAGGTTTTAAGCACATTGGATTTCCTTTGTAAGAAATACACCCACATTTTTCTGCTGAAATCATCAACAAAAAGCAGAAAGTATCTGCACCCAGTAACGGAGGGAGTGTTCATTGGTCCACATACATCAGCGTGAACCAACTGCAAAACCTTGGATGCTCTCCATATGTCACCATCGGGAAAGGGAGTCCGATGTTGTTTGCCAGCCTGACATGTGTCGCAGACACTAGGAAGTTGAGTTTGAATATCTGGAAGACCACCAACCAGACTCTCCTGAGCTAACTGAGAGCGATAGTGCATATTGAGGTGTCCATAACGCTGGTGCCAGAGTTTACTGATGGAAGTGCTCCTAGCCGCCATGGCTTGCTCTGGAGAATCACCAGAATCCACGAGTCTATCTAGACCGTGATCCTCAAGAGCCTGAGCAACGGTGGTGCGTGTCTCATGATCCACTATGTTGCATGAGTGCATGCTGAACACAACATCGAGATGAGGTGAGTGTCGCATGATTTGACTGACAGAGAGAAGGTTCAGCTCCATGCCCGGTACGAAGTATACATCGAGAAATATTAAATTTCTCCTACCAGATTGAATCTGCACAGTGCCTTTTCCGACAATGGTATACTCTTCGCCTCCTCCAAAGATGACAGAGTCTATGAATGGCGTGTACTCAGTGAACCAGTCTCGCCGATGTGTGAAATGTCGGGAAGCAACTGAATCTATGTACTAGGCAGAGGATTTGATATGATCTGCAGGGCGTTTAGCGATAAAGGCATAAGACGCAAATTTCTTTTGTTTAGCAGAAGGTACCATCTTCATGCTTGTCGAGGCACGAAAAGAAAAACAGTAGAGGATGGACATAAACAGAAGAAAAAACCCAAGTACGGGTGTCAAGTCACAGAACTCAAGGAGTAAAGACATCATTATCTTCAGGCTATAGATCCCAAGACAAAAACAAATATTTTGGCAAAATCCAAGGAGCATTGAAACACGTATTTATAAAAGAGGATGTCTGCAGAAGACCAAAAATCCGCAATGGAATAAACACAACCTAGCAAAAAGAATGCATCCACAAACTGTTAAACCAATAAAACTAGTAAAACTTATCCAGAAGATTGACAGTTATCTAAATATTATCTTAATACCCTCCCTTAATGGTCAATCGGTCAACGACACCAAGATGCCCCCGGAATTTGACAAATTTATCCGGGCTCAGAGACTTGGTGAATATATCAGCAATCTGAACTTCTGTAAGAACATACTGCAAAACAACAGATCCGTCTTTGACAAGTTGGCGAATGAAGTGACAATGAAGATCAACATGTTTTGTCCGTTCATGAAAGACGGGATTTTTGGCAAGTTTTAGCACCCCTTGATTGTCACAATACAAGGGAGAGGGCCCGGCTGGAGACGCTGGAGGGATTTTTGGCAAGTTATCTAAATACTATCTTATAATGATCCTCTCTCTTCCTTCTGTAGGGGCTGTTGGTGCTGTTTCTGTGTTGTTTTTTTATGCTGTCTCTGTGTTGTCTTAGTGCTGTTTTTTGATGTGTTGTCTGGTCTGGTGCTATCTTGCCAGCCAGTGTTTCTCTATTATGGTTTTAGTTGTTTCTTTTTGTCTTGTTTATTGTTATAAGGGACTGTTTATGAACTTTAAGTTGTTGTAAGGGACTGGCACCCTTTTCCCTGTTTATTTTATCAAAAACAAATATGTAGAAAGATTCAACATCGTTGAGACAAAACTTTAAAAAGGACTACCACAACGATTAATCCATCCACATCAACCACCCAAAACCTAACTGTCCCGACCCATCACTACATAACCAGCTATACAAAATGATCAAAACACGGAACAATCCGAGATAGCAGACCTGCATATATACCAACAGATAATACCATATAAAAGTACCAAAGATCAACTGTCACCACATTTCTTATCTAACTTCTCAATGAAGGACTTAACATCTTTTTCTAGTGACTTGACTCTATAATCCATACGTTCTTTAAGCCAAGACTCAAGGTACATCTTGATAGGAACAACTGACAGAGGGGAGACATCTAGGTCCGAATCACTGTCAGAAGAAAGCCCAAGATCAATCTGCACATCACACTGCCTAGTACCATCTGCAAAAATACCTATCCCTTTATCATGAAAGACAGAAACATCAGGAACACAATACTTGGCAAAGGAGTCACCTCCACCAGGATCAGCAACACCACTAGGAGAAACATCAACAATGGAAGAAACACCATCTTTGTCATCATCAACAACTATCAGAAGCAGACACAAAGGAATCTACCTGAAGAGCATCAGAATCACTAGATTGTTGAGAAGAGGCATTAACCACCACAACATCTTTTTGAATTGGCCATCCATCATGATCATAAACCACATCCTTTGGCACCTTGCCCCATTGGGCAGTATGAGGATCAAAGATAGGTCTCCCTTCAACAATAAATTGCTTGATATCATCATTCTTCTTATGAACCTGCATAGCAACAAGAGGAAAAGAACACAAGATCTTTCCATATAGGTTATCAGACCCACTAATAATAGGTTTATTAGACACAAAAGCACAAATAGGTAAAAAAACATTGCTAGACCAGTTTAGAAAACGGACAATCAAAAAACAAATGCATAATAGATTCAACCTCATCACAAACCAGACAAAATTTAGATTTATGTGTCAACATAACCTCACCAACAACAAGTTTATTAAATAACAACATCCGCCTAAAAAACATTTGTTAGGCTCAATTAAATTAGATCAAATCCTCAATAATATCTGAGCCCAAACATTATTGGGATCTTGAGCACCCCAAATTAAATTTAATCTCTTAAACCAATCTTTAGATTAAGACAAAAGAGAATAAAGTTATTTGGGAGTGAAATTAAAAAAATTCTTTCCACCCACTTAGTTTATATTATCCCACAAATTATCATTCCAATATACAACAGTGAAGCAACCATCTAGCCCAGATCTTTTAACCATGGTATACGTCCTTTTTTGGTGAGCAAAGATACCAAACTTATTCTGAATAAGATCCCAATCCATCAATCTACAATTTTCAAGGATGTCATCAAAAGATTTAAGACCTTTATTATACCAAGAATTAGTAGAACAACACCTAGTAGATGACAACAACGAACTATTGCCAACCAAGGTCCATCAAATAGACTTGAATCTCAAAACTATGTCATTAGAGGCAAAAAAGACCTCATGACCTTTAGTTAGCTCTTTAACATAAACCCATGCCTTCCAAATAGAACAAAAAACAACAGACCCAAAAGGTTGAACTTTGAAATTGCCAAAAAAGAATATCCCACACATGCAATTCCTTCCATTCAAAGTTCACTTTAGGCACATAGTTAGCAAGGTTATGCCTAAAAACTTGTTTTCGGGGCTCATTTCTAGACACAATTTTTATAATCCACTTAATTGTAAGAGAAACCCCATGTATAAAAATATCTTTAAGCCCCATACCTCTCACCTCTCTAGGAGTAGTACACTGTGCCCAAGAGACAACATGTCTCTTTCTGTTCCCTCTACCATCAGAGCAAAGAAAATTTCTAATAAGCTTATTTAGTTGATTGATATGAGAGGAAGCAACAATCTAGCATGAAGAAAAGTAGATAGTGTAAGAAGAAAACACTTTCTGGCAAACTTGAAATCTACTTGCTCAGGATAATAAATTACCATGCCACTTCACAATCTTACTACTGGCCTTATCCAAAATCCACTCACATTGTAATGTCCCCTTTTTGAAATGAAGCCAAGTTGAAACCCAAAACACCCATCATTCATTTCCCGTGGGCCTCGGGAATTTTGCACTAGAAAAATGGGATTATAATAATAACTCAAGATTCATAATGTCCAAAAGGGGCCGCTTAAGTGATAGTATAAAATATAATTATAATAAAGAGGGCCTCAAGTAAAGTTAAAATATAAAGGTCTCTTATAATTAAAGTTTGTTTTAAATAATTCCTCTCAAATATCAATCAAGGGTCATGAAGAAAATACGAAAAGTCATGACTTTTGGAGGGAAATTCTATTTAAGAGAAGCCAAGCAAGGAGAAGGGGCCATATTTGATTAACCATTTTATTTTCTGATTTCTAATCCTTGTTGGAGCTTTGGATTTCGGTTCAATTATCCCAAGGACGAAAACCCTATAGGTTTGAAGTTGGAGGACGAAAACCCCCTGATTTCCATCATTCGATTAGTGGACGAAAACCCCTAATTCAGACTTGGGGAGATGAGATTGTATATGAGCTTCAAGTTGATAGGCATATCAAATTCATGGTAAAATCTCTATTGAGTCTGCATAGAAGATTATCGAGATAATTTTATGGCTGCTTTTAGAGGGCCGATTTTGTATGATTGAATTTTGAGTGGGCAACTTGTGCTAAGGACTCCTATGGTACAACGATTTATGTATCCATGTTATCTGCCATTAACAAATGCAATTCACATATTTCTAAGGCTGATTCTGTGTAGCTGCAGCCGTGATACTTTTGGGGTCGATTTATTTTTGGAGGTGGGGGTCGCCTTGGCAGCTCTAATACTCACATAATAAGAAGCTTTCATAGCACCATTCCTCAATGATCTAGGCGGATCTCACAACGCCATCATTAATATAATAAGAGGCTAGCATAAGCAGGCGGACTGATAGGGTTAGCAGGGTTGAGTATAGCAGATTATTTTGACAGAAATTTGTGGCAGTTCAGTGGGTTATCGCTCATCAAGGTGATGCTGTTCATATTTAATACCTGCGATTCATATGCACGATTGATATGGATTCTGGTTTGTTGTTGGTCAAGGTTGTTCATACATAGTTAATAATAGTGATTCATATTGGTATACATATTATGTATTTAGAGCAGATTGATATCTGCAATTCATATTGCCTGTATAACTGCTAACAAATATTCATAGAAGCTACAATTTGACTCGTTGAGCCAAAATTGCCTTGTGAATAAAGAGATGCAATGTATTTGGGCCGCTTCACCAAAGTTGAGTATTAGGAGTATTTTGTCTTATAAGGTTGATGATCTATAATAGTTGGCACCACCTAGAGGGACGCCGTCAAAGGAGACAACAAAATGGTCAGCAGAACCGCACCCCCTCTGTGCAGCCGCAGTCGCATTTGGGTGGTGGAAACAATTTCCATCCCACTGGTTCCAATCAAGCTCGGGTGAACTCTGCTTCATCTGCTCTCAAGCCACCTAGGCAGGATGGGTTTCATTGCAGAGGTGGCGGAAACCGAAATTAAACAAATGGGCATCTATATTCTTTCCAGATCGTTATTGCCGCCTTCTCCTTTATCGAAGTAACATGTGGAAAGATGATGGTAAAATTACAAATTTTGTCATTCATAATTTCTCAGTTAGGCCTCTCTTTGCTACTGAAGTTGATGTTTTGAGCCTTGGTCTCAAATACCTTCCCAAACCACCGCCTATGTCTCAAGTAGCTGTTCGTGCAGAGTTTAATGCTTTTTGTAGACTTCTTCAATTTCGTTGGTTTTTTGGTCCTCAAGGCGGCCCACCCAAAGAAGATCCTGATTTTATCTCACCCTTCAGAATTCCCAAGCCTGACTGGATGCCTAAGGACTAATACAGGCCTTTAGAAGAGATCATTGCCTTCGGCAAATCTCTTATGGAAAAGAAATTATTCTCAATCTCTTCTCCTTTTGTTCTTGCTTTTCCTCGCACTTGGAAGAAGGCCATCCTTTCTCTGGCTAATGATCATTCTATCATCATTCGCCCTGCAGACAAAA
Organism: Cunninghamia lanceolata; assembly: GCA_027924645.1. Taxonomy (NCBI): domain Eukaryota; kingdom Viridiplantae; phylum Streptophyta; class Pinopsida; order Cupressales; family Cupressaceae; genus Cunninghamia; species Cunninghamia lanceolata. The sequence continues at coordinate 8,299,534 of BSBN01000420.1, read as the reverse complement.
ATTTGGGGGTTACCATTTTGTCTCGAGATTGGTATATATTTGAAGGGCTTCGCCAACTCTTTGATGCCAATGTTTATGAAGCTGTCCCGGTGGTTCCATGGGCTTCCCTCTTCTCCTCCTTGAGTAGATTGGTTGATCGTACCTGTTCCATGGGTTGCTCGGTTCTGAACATGCGTCTTACCTTCTCAAAGTTAAGCCTGATTCAACCAGGGTTTGCGTCTTTTATCTGTTACCTAAAATTCATAAGCCTATCTTGGTGGGTAGACCTATTTGCTCCTATTGTGGTTTCTTACTTGAACTGGCTTCACATTGGCTTCATCATACTATTCTTCCTGTCCTCCTTGCCCAGAATAACCACCTGGTTGACTTTGTTATTCACTTTTGATGTCGAAAGTTTGTATCCTAGTATTCCTACTGAATCAGGCCTCATTGCCCTTTGACATTTTTGCAAGGATGTCTTCTCGAGACCTTTGATAGATTTCATTATCAATCTTGCCAGGTTGGTTCTCACGCAACATTACTTGGAGTTCAATGGGAAATTTTATAGGCAGATTCGTGGTACTGCAATGGGTAGCAGTTTTGCTGTTGTTTATGCTTGCCTTTCTTATGTTATCTGGAGCTGCAGGTTTGGGATTCTATTGATACACGGGATCTCCTTTTCTACAAAGGATTCATTGATGATGCTGTCGGGGTTTGGCATGGTTCTCGTGCATCCTTGGACCTTTTCTTGTCACAGTTTGGGTCCATTTATGACACTATCAACATTACTTCCGTGGTCTCTGAAGTTGAGGTTGCCTTCCTGGATGTTATTCTTCTCAAGGATAAGGATTTTAATTGCTCTGGTATTCTGAGCACCAAGTGCTTTCAAAAACCACTAAATGCTTACCAATACATCCCAGCCTCCTCCCACCATCAGTTGCACCAAAAGACTTCCTTCATTGTTAGCGAGCTCAAGCACTTCCTCATCAGAGAAAGTGATCGTGATGGCTTCTTAGCCATTTGTAACCGTTTTTTCAATCGTCTCCGAGCCAGAGGATACAATATGCACTTTCTTCTACCTTTGTTCGATAAGATTCAGTTTGATGATCGTCCATCTTTGCTTGCTCAAGTCTTTGCCAGAGTTTCTGCACGTTGCGGCCTCAAGCCTAAGCATATCCCTCTTATTCTTAAAATAGACAATAGCCATCTTGCCAAGAAGTTAAATCTTAGTGCTGATGTGCTCCTTCCTATGTTTCAATTGTGGTCTTATGATCCTGAACTATGACACATTCCCCGAGGACTTATTTGTTGGAGGAATCACAAGCCATTGCGTGCTTTTCTTTGTAAAAACTGCTTTTAATTGAGAGACTTAGACCTCATTATGGGCTTGGTTGTTATTCATATTTTTCTAACCTCTACTCTATTCATGTATTCCCGTTTGTCTCGCCGGTTATGGATCCCCTATAGAATTCCGTTATTGAGCATGCATGGGCTAGAGTAGTCTTGGGATGGGTGACCTCTCAGGAAGGTCACGGGCGCTCTCCTATTTTTTGGCCCGTTGCTACCTTGGTTAGTTAATAAGTGTTTATTTAATTAATTTTTCCCGAAAGGTCACTTTGAGATATGAAATAATGTGACCCCTCGATGGGTCGTGACCTTTTGTGGTGTGAGTGGCCTATTTATAGGTTTAAACTTCATTATATTTTCTCACTCCACTGATGAGGACTGAGTAGTCCGAAACGCGTTTGGAGTTTTTACCTTGAATTATTGAGCATATTCTTTATGTCCACTCACTTCTAAAAATTATTTTTTCTTTTCAGCAATGCTATGTTTCCCTTGATGTTGAAGTACTGCTAAGCCATCATTATGTTTTTGCAAACTCTAGGATTTTTTTATGGCTCACACTGCTTTACCTTCTAAGGAGGTCTTTAGCTCTGCCTTGGCTCTGGTTGCGGAAGACAGTGTTGGATCTGATACCCCTAACGAGGAACTTCTTCACAAAAGAGTTAAGATTACCATGGCTCACCCTATGGGTTTAACTCTTCCTCTGGTAACTCAACCCTCTTCCCACCATCCCCTCCCCTCCCATGATCCTAACACCCATCAGGCTCATGGTGGAAGGCAAGATAATTCTCTTCAAGATACTGCGAGTTCAGGTTGCCTTGGCTCCCTGTTGGATGCCATCGATGAGGAGGGTTCTAGCTCTACTGAGGCTGTTGATCAACCACCACCTCCTCCTATCCCTCCAACCTTGGATACCATTATGGATGCGGTTTGGAAAGATTATGTTGGCCTTAGCAAAAGGTTAAAGAGATGTTCTCATCGCCTCTCCACCATGGAGGCTAATTTTGCTAAGGGTGTGGTTCCTAACAGTCTACAAATCCATGCTCCTCGACTTGTGGTTTTGGATGACTCAGTGCATAGTTCTTTCTCAGAAGCTCTTGAAAAAGAGACTGCCAAATTTCGGGAGACCTGCTCGAAGCTATATATGGATGCCTTTAAACAAGTCGTCTATAATCTGTACTCTTCCGTGGATAATTTTACTGAGCTACAGATTAGGCCCAAGATCTCTGCAGTGTTGGATCCTCTTATTGCCTCTTCCACCAACTCATAGGAATTGGGTATTTCTTGGTTTGATGTGCTCGTGTTGCATTTTCATTCTAAATGCCAGTCATGGTTAGCCGAACAGATCATTAAAGACAATATCCGTGCTGAAGCAACTGCTGCTTAGACTCGTGCTGCCGAAAACATTCCTGACATTAATATGGGAGAGGCCTCTAATTCTGTTGCTGATTTAGTCAAGAAAGAAATTAGCCCCCTCTTGGACAAATATAACTAGTTGGAAAGTTTGATTCGTTCCATGGCTAAGAATGGTTCTATTGCTCCTCCCCCTGCTCCTTCTAGGGGTAAGAATAATAAGAGAAGGCCTCGTAAAAGTAGAAGCCCTAATCCTTAGCAACAACAACTAGGATCCCCTGTACCATGCAAGAAGCCTCAACAACAACAGCCCGAGCAACCAAATCCTCCTTCCGTACCAAAAAACGACTGGCACCACCCAGAGGGACGCCGTCGAAGGAGATGACAAAATGGTCAGCAGAACCTCACCCCCTCTACGTAGCCGCAATCTCATTCGGGTGGTGGAAACAATTTCCATCCCACTGGTTCCAATCAAGCTTGAGTGAACTCTGCCGCATCTGCTCTCAAGTCACCTGGGCAGGATGGGTTTCGTCATAGAGGCGGCGGAATCGAAATTAAACAAATGGGCCTCTATATTCTTTCTAGATCGTTATCGCCGCCTTCTCCTTTATCAGAGTAACATCTGGAAAGTGGATGGTAAAATTACAAATTTTGCTGTTCATAATTTCTCAGCCAGGCCTCTCTCTGCTACTGAAGTTGATGTTTTGAGCCTTGGTCTCAAATACCTTCCCAAACCACCGCCTATGTCTCCAGTTGCTGTTCATGCAGAGTTTAATGCTTTTTGTAGACTTCTTCAACTTTGTTGGTTTTTTGGTCCTCGAGGCGGCCCACCCAAAGAAGATCCTGATTTTATCTCACCCTTCAGAATTCCCAAGCCCGACTGGATGCCTAAGGACAAATATAGGCCTTTAGAAAAGATCATTGCCTTCGGCAAATCTCTTGTGGAAAAGAAATTATTCTCAACCTCTCCTCCTTTTGTTCCTGCTTTTCCCCGTGCTTGGAAGAAGGCCATCCTTTCTCTGGCTAATGATCATTCTATCATCTTTCGCCCTGCAGACAAAAAATTGGGGGTTACCGTTTTGTCTCGAGATTGGTATATATCTGAAGGGCTTTGCCAACTCTTTGATGCCAATGTTTATGAAGCTGTCCCGGTGGTTCCATGGGCTTCCCTCTTCTCCTCGAGTAGATTGGTTGATTGTGCCTGCTCCATTGGGTTGCTCGGTTCTGAACCTATGTCTTACCTTCTCAAAGTTAAGCCTGATTCAGCCAGGGTTTGTGTCTTTTATCTATTACCTAAAATTCATAAGCCTATCTTGGTGGGTAGACCTATTTGCTCCTATTGTGGTTTCTTACTCGAACCGGCTTCACATTGGCTTCATCATACTATTCTTCCTGTCCTCCTTGCCTAGAATAAGCACCTGGTTGACTCCTTGTCTTTGATTAATGATCTTCATGACAAAGTTTTTCCTTAGGACATTTTGTTATTCACTTTTGATGTCGAAAGTTTGTATCCTAGTATTCCTACTGAATCAGGCCTCATTGCCCTTAGACATTTTTGCAAGGATGTCTTCTCGGGACCTTTGATAGATTTCATTATCAATCTTGCCAGGTTGGTTCTCACGCAACATTACCTGGAGTTCAATGGGAAATTTTATAGGTAGATTCGTGGTACTGCAATGGGTAGCAGTTTTGCTGTTGTTTATGCTTGCCTTTCTTATGTTATCTGGAGCTGCAGGTTTGGGATTCTATTGATACACGGGATCTCCTTTTCTACAAAAGATTCATTGATGATGTTGTCGGGGTTTGGCATGGTTCTCGTGCATCCTTGGACCTTTTCTTGTCACAGTTTGGGTCCATTTATGACACTATCAACATTACTTCCGTGGTCTCTGAAGTTGAGGTTGCCTTCCTAGTTGTTATTCTTCTCAAGGGTAAGGATTTTAATTGCCCTGGTATTCTGAGCACCAAGTGCTTTCAAAAACCACTAAATGCTTACCTTTACATCCCAGCCTCCTCCCACCATCAGTTGCACCAAAAGACTTCCTTCATTGTTAGTGAGCTCAAGCGCTTCCTCATCAGAGAAAGTGATCGTGATGGCTTCTTAGCCATTTGTAACCGTTTCTTCAATCGTCTCTGAGCCAGAGGATACAGTGTGCACTTTCTTCTACCTTTGTTCGATAAGATTCGGTTTGATGATCGTCCATCTTTGCTTGCTCAAGTCTTTGTCAGAGTTTTTGCACGTCGCGGCCTCAAGCCTAAGCATATCCCTCTTATTCTTAAAATGGACAATAGCCATTTTGCCAAGAAGTTAAATCTTAGTGCTGATGTGCTCCTTCCTATGTTTCAGTTGTGGTCTTCTGATCCTGAATTGCGGCACATTCCCCGAGGACTTATTTGTTGGAGGAATCACAAGCCATTACGTGCTTTTCTTTGTAAAAACCGCCTTTAATTGAGAGACTTAGACCTCATTATGGGCTTGGTTGTTATTCATATTTTTCTAACCTCTACTCTATTCATGTATTCCTGTTTGTCTCGCCGGTTACGGATCCCCTTTAGAACTTCGTTATTGAGCACGCACGGGCTAGAGTAGTCTTGGGATGGGTGACCTCTCGGGAAGGTCATGGGCCCTTTCCTATTTTTTGGCCCGTTGCTACCTTGGTTAGTTAATATGTGTTTATTTAATTAATTTTTCCCGAAAGGTCACTTCGAGATACGAAATAATGTGACCCCTCGATGGGTCATGACCTTTCGTGGTGTGAGTGGCCTATTTATAGGCTTAAACTTCATTGTATTTTCTCACTCCGCTGATGAGGACTGAGTAGTCCGAAACACGTTTGGAGTTTTTACCTTGAATTATCGAGCATATTCTTTATGTCCACTCACTTCTAAAAATTATTTTTTCTTTTCAGCACTGCTATGTTTCCCTTGATGTTGAAGTACTGCTAAGCCATCATTATGTTTTTGCAAACTATAGCAATTTAATAATATTTGATTTTGTTTATGGGACTAACACTTGAGAAATTATTGAGGTGGTTTAAATTCGATCAAATACGATAAAATATTCCATTTGTGATATTACAGTGTTATCAGAGTTGGATCTTGCCAACCTCTGAAAGAGAAGCTAACCCTCTGATTCATAGACTCTTTTCATATGCATCCAAGTGACAAAAGAAGTCAATATGGCAGATAGAGAGGAAAAAACTCCTTCAGGGGAAGATCTTGTAGATAAGTTTGAAAAGAAGATTGATACAATTATAGACATGTTGGGTCAGAGGCTCCACATGATGCAGAATAATATGAATGCTTCTAGAAATCAAAATAGTGGGGCAAGCAGTTTAGGAACCAACAATAAAAATTAAAACAATCGCACACAGAGAATAGTTGTTGGGTCTGTTGATAAACCCCTACAACCCACTTTCATTCGTAGAGAAGAAGAAAAGTTCGAGCCAAGGGTCATCAAGAGGAATACATTTCTAGATTTTTTGATACTGTGGATTAAAATCCATCCTGAAAAGGATTCAGAAAAATTAGATGAAGAAACCAAGCATACCTGGGAACCATTGACAAATACACCAGAGACAAAATTACAAGAGGAAGAGGTCAAGGAAGAATTTGTAGAGCGTAAACCAAAAGTAGAAGCGTTAAAACCAGAGTTACTAAAAATTGAGAAGGAACAAATCAATGAGCAAGAACGGAAAGAATCTTCCATACAAGTTGCATGTGAGGGGTCCTTTATAGAAAAAGGTACGTAAGTAATGTCTAACAAACAAAATGCCTGCATTAATTGAGTCAAGGAGAAACAAACTTTTTAGATTAAATATAAAATGTCTCTAATTGAAAAGAATGTCTATAAAATGTCTATAATATAAATTGTGGGGCAAGTAGTTTAGGAACCAACAACAAAAATCAAAACAATTGCACACAGAGAACAGTTGTTGGGTCCATTGATAAACATCTACAACCCACTTTCATTCGTAGAGAAGAAGAAAAGTTCGAGCCAAGGGCCATCAAGAGGAATACATTTCTAGATTTGTTGATACTGCGGAGTAAAATCCATCCTGAAAAGGATTCAGAAGAATCAGATGAAGAAACCAAACATACCTTGGAACCAGTGACAAATACACCAGAGACAAAATTACAAGAGGAAGAGGTCAAGGAAGAATTTGTAGAGCGTAAGCCAAAAGTAGAAGCGTTAAAACTAGAGTTACTCAAAATTGAGAAGGAACAAATCAATGAGCAAGAACGGAAAGAATCTTCCATACAAGTTGTAGGTGAGGGGTCCTTTATAGAAAAAGGTACGTAAGTAATGTCTAACAAACAAAATGCCTGCATTAATGGAGTCAAGGAGAAACAAACTTTTTAGATTAAATATAAAATGTCTATAATTGAAAAGAATCTTCTGAAGTTTGAGCTACTACCCTACAAGATTGAAATTCATAATCACCACATAGAAAGGTAGATAAGTGAAGAGAATGTTTTTAATTCTAATACTAAAATTCTAATAGATTGAGCCTAAAAAACGATAATAGATACAGGAAGAGGGGTGACTAGAACACTCACCTTTTGAATGATTTACTATTATCTCCATCTCCATTGAACCCCTTCTCAATGCTTTCCATACCACTGTAAATAGACGCTGCCGAAACAATCTCACACCCCCATAATAAATGCACGACAAGTGATTAAATAGGATTTGATAAACTTAGGATAGAAACCAATCCAATATAAAAAAAGAGCTCGCCAAAAAGACGACACCAAATACAAAAAAAAAAAAAAAGACTAAGGAACATAACAAAACACAAAACAATAAGACCAATCAATCCGAAAGGAGAGAGCTAGACAAGGGCGATAATGGAGGATGACCCATAAACTTCCACTAGTAGTACCAACACCAACTCTCTCATGAAGCATAATTGAATTGTTCTTCACCTCTTGACACAATTTTGTCAATATTCCTCATCATAAGAAGAGAAAAGGACAACAAAAGACAATCAACTGAATCTAGAGTCTGCACCATCAATTACATTTTCCTAGCGACTTATTAGTTTCTATTTAAAGTCATAATGCTACTAGACGTGCCTTCACCAATAACCTTTCCTGAAAATACTTTTCATCATGCCCTTGCGACTATGCCGTCCCACTTACGTGAATGTTAGAAGTCTCTTTTTCCAGCCTACTATAAAATGTGATTCAAGTTCCAAGTAGGCCATTACAATATTAGTGTAGATATTGTTTCAATGGTTATGGAATGTTCATAATCTCTTATTCATTGGACAATCAGTAAGCTGCTTTCTCTATTCAAGCTATAGTAAGCACCCAATGCATGGTCACATTTTCAACAATATTGCAATTGATAGTGGAGGGAGATGTCTTCATAGTCCACCAGTTGCCGAATGTAGCGATGATGAATCTTGATATGTTTGGTTCGAGCACGATACACTGGATTCTTCACCAATTTCAATACTCCTTGATTATCACATAAAAGCGGTGGAGTATGCTGAGGAAGCTAAAGATTTGTCAAGATTCTATGTAACCAAATTGCGTCACAATTGCTTTGTATTCAACTTCAATGGAGGATAAAGCTACTATCTACTGAAGCTTACTTTGCCAAGAAATCACTCCTGAACCCAAGGAGAAGGTGTTTTCGGTTGTAGACCATCGAGTATCCACAGATCCTGCCCAATCGGAGTCTGTATACCCAATTAAACCAAAACCTTCTGTTCTTTGATAGAGCATGCCAAAGTCAAGAGTACCTTTGACATATCACAAAACTCACTTTGCTGGTATCCAATGAGAGAGCTTTAGTTTTGACAAAAATCGAGAGGAATAGCTAACAAAAAAGTAAAGAGCTGGTCTAGTGGTTGTAAGATATATCAGACTGCCCACCGTCTATAGTGCGATTCATCGACTGGGGGTGAATCATCAGAGGCTAACAACTTCAACCCGACCTACATAGGTGTAGAAGATGAGTTACAATTTGCCATCCCAAAACGCTCCAAAAGACTTGTGGCATATTTGATTTGAACCATGAAGATGGTGTTATTAGATTGCCAAAACTCAACCTCTAGGCAATAATGTAGGTGGCCCAGATCTGACATGTCAAAAGTTGCACACAATTCTGATTTTACTTGTTGAACTGCAGTGTTTGTGCTACCTATGATTGCGAGATCATCAACATATACAATAACAATTACAATATCATTGCCATTGCTTTTGACATAAAGATTTGGATTAGAAAGACTCCTTATGAATCCAATATCTTTTAGATGTTTATCAGTTTTTAGATACCAGGCTCGAGGAGCCTACTTAAGTCCATACAGGAACTTAATTAACTTGCAAACCAGATGTTCACATCCAAGAACTTGAAAACCTGCAGGCTGCACCATATAGACTCCCTCATCCAAGTCCCCGTTCAAGAAGGCATTTTTGGCATCCATTTGATCTGCCTTCTAACCAAATTGAGCGGCAATGGAGAGAAGTAACCGGAATGTAACCCTCTTAGTAGGAGCAAACGTCTCTCCAAAATCTATACCTTCTTGTTGTGAATATCCTTTAGCATTGAGACATGCCTTGTATTTGTCTAATGAACCATCAACTTTGCATTTGACTTTATAGAACCATTTGCACCCAATGGGCCTTTTACCTGGAGGCAATTCGACCAACTCCCAAGTCTTGTTTTTCATTAATGCATCATATTCAACCTTCATAGCAGCTTCCCATTCTAGTTTCCCTTGTGCCTCAGAAAACGTTTGTGGTTCAAAAACTTGACAAAGATCAAGATAGGGCAAAATGACGATGCTCAATAGCTGAACTAGTTATCATTTGTCCTTTTCTCCGAGGACGTTCATTTGATGAAGTTCATCCACACGTACACCTTCCATAGTTGAATAATACCATTTAAGTTTCTCGTGTGTCTCAGGTGAATGCTGTGAAGGCAAGTTCTCAACTGGAGTCTTACTTTGAGTGGAAGCATTTTTAGTTTTGCGTCTCTGATAGACAAGCGGTGTAGAACCAACCACAAATTGATTTACAGACTGACCTGATGGACTAGAGGGTTCCTCCTTCAAAGGTATCATAATACTAGATTCAAGGTCTTTACCACTAACTTCTTGCTAAACTTTTGAAAGATATGGCTCGATTTCTTTTACATGAACATCTTGACTAACAATGGCCTTGTTAGTGGAAATATCAATAAGCTTGTATGCCTTACACTATTCACTATAACCAGCAAAGAAATACTTGATGCTTTTGGAATCTAGTTTATGTCTCTTCTGTTCAGGAACTAAAGTATATGTGGTTGAACCAAAAATACAAAAAGAAGTTACCTCAGGTTTGTGACCGGTCCAAACTTCCTTCAGTGTGATTTTTTGCAAAGCTTTGCATGGACATCTATTTAGGATGTAAATTGTTGTGTTCAAAGCTTCTCCCCAATACTGGTAGGGAACGTTCCTATTGTGCATCATGCATTGTGCCATTTCCATGATAGTCTTGTTTCACCTTTCAACCACTCCATTTTGTTGTAGAGTGTAAGGTGTTGTTAATTGGTGTTGAATACCTTCTTTTTCACAAAATTCTTTGAATTGAGTGGAGGCGAATTCCTCCCTATTATCAGACCGTAGAGTCTTGATCCAAAGCCTTGTGAATGTTTCCACCAACACCTTGAATTTGAGGAAGGTACCATAACATTTAGACTTCTTTAAGAAGTAAACCCACATCTTTCTGGAGAAATCATCAACCAATAATAGAAAGTACCTTGATCCATTGACAGTGGGAGACTTCCAGGAAGGCTCACAAAGATCTGCATGAATGAGATCCAAAAGGTCCTTAGCACGCCAGGGTCCTTCTGTAGGAAACGCCTTCCTTTTTTGCTTTCTAGCCAAACACCCAACACACAAATCTTGTTTTTCTTGTATAGGGGGCAGCTCGTGAACCATACGGGCTTTGCTGAGTTTGGCCAAATATTGAAGATTCAGGTGACCATACCTTTCATGCCAAAGAACACTAGTAATATCTTCGACAACTAAGGCATGCAAATTACTTGTAGTAGGATCAACAAGCTTATATAGACCTCCTCGCTCGATGTTTATGGCAACAATCTTGTCTTGTTTCACATTTGATACAATACACTTCTTTCCACAAAACCTAACTTGATGTTAGGGTTCTCAGTAAGTTGACTAATAGATAAAATTCTTGTTCATGGCAGGAACATATCGGACATTGCGTACCAGAAATTCCAGAGAATCATTTAATACAACCCTAACATATCGTATCCCTTTGACCACATGTGATCTACCATCACCAAGTGAAAATTTGTCTTTATGACTAGAATCAACAGTAAACTTTACATACTAGTCTTTATGACATGTGAAATGTTGGGATGCTCATCTGTTGCCATCATTGTCTAAATGAGATGCCATGAGTGCAAACTCGTCATCTAGACCATGCTCTTCCTTGACAATAGCCAGATTAGCTTCACAATGCTTCTTTCAGGATAGATTGTATAACCTTTTCCTGCATTCCTTTTTAACACGTCTGAATTTATGGCAATAAAAGCATTTCACCTTTTTCTTGGACGGAGTGGAAGAAGTGTTGCTAGAAGAATTATGAGGTTTGTTGCCGAATGAGTTTTGAGGTTTTCTCTTAAACTGAGCAGCAACAGAATGTAATGTCCCCTTTAAGGATATTCTTTTTTTCTTTACTGGTACACAATTAAATCACTAGAAAGGGACATAAGAAATATTAAAGATCAATAAATTAGATAATAGTTAGTTCATAAACATACTTCAACATACTTATTGTCCCTTAAATCAGATCATTAGAACTAGGGACTAATTAATATTCATAATATGCTCGATGATTACTATATCCAAGCCTCAATCCTTAATCTAACCTAATCATCAACCCTACGGGATGGGGGATAATCATGTTAGGACATTAGAAAACTATCCCCTCCACAAGTAGACCCAGGGGTTTCATGAACACCCACCAATACCACCACCTGGCCCAATGCTTCATGAACACCCGTCAATACCCCATTGGGGAGTAGGCCCAAGGGTTTCATGAACACCCGTCAATACCACCACTTGGCCCGATAGCTTCAGGAAAACCCGTCCATACCACTTCAGGGCTCACCTCTCACCTACTCGGGGTTACGTTTTAATACCGCATTTCCCTAACAACCCAACCAATCCTCATGAGGGGCAATAGAGAAAGATTAAAGACCGGATCATGAATATACTAATCCCTTGTATATCATATATATATATATATATATAAGCATAGTTATTTTATAGATCAGAATTAGTAGCTATAATTGAATGATAGAATAATAGAATTATAGAATTATAGAAGAGTGGAAGAATTGAAGAATAATAGAATGATAGAATAGAATGATATAATGATAGAAGAATAGAGTGAAGAATGATATAATAATCGAATAATAGAATGATGGAATAATAGATTAATAGAATGAGAAGATGATAGAGTTATAGCATGATAGAATGGCCGCAATATATTCCTTTCCATCTGCATATTAAAATCAGATATCATTTCCTTCTTGATACTCAGAAGTATATTCTTGCATTGCTGTTATACTTAGACAGCTATCTCAGAAATATGTATTTAACTCAGAATATATCTTGTTTTTATACTCAGAAATATACGTTTCCAACTCAGAAAATATCATTTTTCATTGCTTCTTATTTTCCCTTCACTTCCTTCTCCTTACCTTCCTTTTATTCATTCCTCAAGGGATATGTCTTCATTGAATGAATGTGTCTTTTTGATAAACACAACTCTTCAATATCATACCTCTTCTAAATTAATTGCTGATCGCACCTCTTCCATATCATATCCCTTCATTATCAAGACTTGACTGCTGCCTTTTATAACTGTCTTTCAATACTAATCGCTTCCTTTATAATTGCATCCCTTCTCTTTTAATGACTTATATGTGACGCGTCTTATATGGAGCGCATAGAGGTCGGCTTCATAAGGAAAATTCTATTTATTATCTTTAATTGCTGCCCATTCAATAAATAAATCGCTGCCCCTCCATGTATATATAATAAGCTGACTTTTATTAATCTTAGCGCGACTTTTTTGTATCTTTAAATAAGACTTTGTCTTATATGAAATCACTTTTATAATTCTAAATATATATTTATTTTTATATTAGTTATATATATATATATTTATAGTATTATATTATAATGTCATGTTCCCAAAATTTATAATTATGTATGTATTGTTATAACAATATTAAAATAATCATATTATATAAATAATATTCGATATATATAATGTATATATATATATATATATATATATTATATAAATAGAAAATATGCTATAATTAAATATTATTATAACTATTATATTATAAAATAAATATAATTACAAGTATTAATATAAATATCAATATAAATATCAATGTTATATTACTAATAAATAAAATTACAAAATAAGGCTTTCCTCTGCAGCAGGGTGGAGCCCACAGATCAGAGTCTCTACCTCCAACGATGAACATAGACTTATATAGAGTAAGACAAAAAGGCCATTATATGAATATAGATTAGCAACGAATATATAAATGAAGATATTAAATATTAAATATGCTAGGACTAAGGCAACAATATCTAATAAAGATGTGATGCATATTTGTAAAGTCAGTGATCATGAAATGATACGATTCCATAACAAATGATCAAGGCTTTATTATGATGTATGATAATAGCGATCACCATGAAAAGACACGTCTCCATGAAAGGAAGAATCGATGGGCAAGTTTAAAGTTATAAATAGAACCAATTCAGACCATCATGAGGGGAATACATCGGCTATTCATCGGCAGTCAGCAATACAACAGTTCTGATCTGCAGTGATAGAATGACCAATGATCGGGATGAAATCTGGGCAGAGGATACACATCATAAAGTTCTGAATTACGATCATGAGAAGACTGATATTAATAAAAAGGATCATCGAATAGAACATATCTTAATACCATAAAGCACATCAGATATCCATCAGTCTAGATCAGGCATAAGGAATCAAATAAAGCCATCAACTCTGATCGGGTAGAAACCATTCCCTCATAAAGTTGAATTTGTGTGCAAGGTTGGAAAATTTTGGGCTTGCAAGAAGGGGACATTACATATAATGATTATAATTATAATAATATTTAATTGTTAATATTTATATTTATATTTATTTTTATATAATATCTTAATTATTAGTTTGCTAAATAAATATATTATATATTAAATTTTAACTATATTAAAATATTTATATAATAATATTATTTAATATTATTTATTAAATATTATATATTAATAATATTTAATACTAATAATATTATATATGTTTATTAAATATTAGCACTCTCATGATAAAGACCGCATTTCAAGAAAGCAACTTCACTGTTTTATCATGACGTTTAAATCTTTAATTTAAATAATGCCTTAACATCGGCATATCACAAAGAACTTTCGGCGGTCTCGAATGTAGATTTCGCTATTTGCTCTTGTCTTTGCTCCTTCTACAATAGATATTGACTCACCTTGTCAAAAGTCAAAGTTTGACTTTAGCCAGTAGATTTAGTGATTCCACAAAGGTCTCATAGGAGGGCGGTAGGCTATTAATGGTCAGAGCAACCGTGTCTTCCTCGTCCACTAGTTTATTGACGATGGTAAGCTAATCACTAAGATCCTTGATTTTTAGATGTTCTGACATGACCCACCCTCATGCAGTTTCCTAGAGAATAACAAGTTCTTCAAATACAATACCCGACTTTTCTCAGAGACCTGATACTTGTTTTTGAGGTGATTCCATAGTATAGATGTAGATGCGGCGTTTCAGATTTCAGGGATTGTCATCAGACACTAATAGCTTGAGTAGCAGTAGGGCTTCCCTGTGACACTTGTCAAAGTCATCTGGGTTGGTTGTAGGTTTGGTTTCAGTCTCTAGGATAATACTGTCACACATCCTATACACAACGATCATGAGTATTTTGTGACACCAGATAATATAATTCTTCTCGATGAGTTTTTGTGTCTCCGGTAAGACCAAATTTTGAATATTTGCCATTATCCCAAAAAATAATTAATTCCCTAAACTTGAACAAACCCTTCAAATTTGACCTATAAAATTTTCCCAAGAATTTTTTAAAATTGATCCCACAAATTTTTCAAACCCTTGAAATTTTGGCACCCTGGATATTAAAAAGCCCCCCCTCAAAACTGAAAATTTCAAAACCTGAAAAAAATAACCGAGGGAAAATTAAAAAAATGGATACTTGGAAATTTATGTGAATGTTGTGCCCTAGCAGCTGCTGAAAGTTAACATGCATGTTGAAATAAGGGTTAAAAACCCTAGCAGCTTGTCCTTTTTCCAAAAAACGTGCCCTAAAATTGTGGATTTGCAAAAATAATTCCAAAAACTGCCTTCAAAACCCTAGGCTGCTTCTTTTTTAACCAAATCTGGCCGATGCAAACCTTTAAAAAACTTGTGAAAAACCAGAAAGATGAAAAAGAGACCCGTTTTTGCTAAAAAAATCCACCATGAACAGGGAAAAGGTCACATGATTTCAGCAAGGGACAAAAAAATGTGATTTTTAGATGCAAAAAAATCCGCGATTTGTTGTAGAATGCTGAAGCAATTTTTACCAAAAAGGAGGTGGCATGATTTTGTCCAAAAACCATGTGATTTAGGAAGAAAAATTGCCTTAAAAAAAATTGAAAAAAGATTCCACGCGATTTTTCTGATTTTCAGGTTTGGAAAAAAAGGACGTGTTTTTCCTCCCCAAAACTACTCACAATTTTCTTTTCACCTAGTTGCAATTTTGATTGAAACCCTAGGTGCGAATTTGACTTGAAAAAGCATGCGATTTTGCCCTAGGCATGATTTTTGAAATCCTCTCTAGATGCCCACGATCTCAATCTGCGACTACAAACTCTTCTCGATCTCCTTTGTGCATACAAACTCTAACCCTAACCTATTGGCTCTAATACCAATGTTGGCAGAGATGCAAAGAAGAGAAATGATATAAATTGCTAGAAAAGGCTTGCTTCACAAAGAGTGAAAGTAGCATTAACAACCATATTTAATGGTACATCACCTACCGCAACTACTTGCACTAAAGACCACCTAACTACCGGCTAATTAATTACACTTTATTCCATTATTATACTAATACAAATTGAGTACCAATCTTGGGTGTGACCACTAAGGGTGGCCATGAATTGCTTGATTTTTGGGTCGTCTACCACACTCTTAGCTTGCCAAGCAATTTCATAGACGTTCTAAAGCCATGTTGCGTCCTCATCTCCAGTGAAAGACTTCACCATTGTTAGGGTGGGCTCATAATTTACCATAATATTTTGCATGATGTTAGCTTTGTGTATTTCCTCCTATGCAACTTGAACCTATTCTTTTCCGCTTCAAGTGCAAGCTACTCACTCGAGGTATTCCAATGTGCAATAGTAAAATAAGCAAAATCTCTAAACTCTCCTACAATTCTATCAAATGTACTATTATTTTAACTAATCTAAATGCTTGCCCTTTGGGTACATTTTCCAAACCTTGTGGTTGTTTGTTGTGTCTCGTCATTGTCATTAACTTTCTCTTGAGATCTAACTGATTTGAGTTGGGGCGTGGTTGTGGATTACAACACAGTTCATCCCTATCACCACGTGCATACTCCACCTCAGTAGTTGATAACTCTAGTTCATACATTCGCACACCATTGCACAAATTATCATTTTGAAGTCATGTGTGACCAACTCTTTCCTCATCAAATGACACTCCCGCATGATCTCTATCAACACTTCCTCCATTGTGCCGCTTCCTTAGCATGTGGTGTACCTTTTTGGGTTGATCTACTTGAGATGTGGCAATTGTGGCATCACGCCTTTGACTATACCTCAAACTCCGTTCTTGCCTAGAGCTATTGGCATCCATGCTTGTTTAACTAATCTTACCTTCTCAACCATGCACCTTGATGCATATTAGTGGCATTTCCATTCCAATGGTCTTAACATGCTTTTCCACCAACAACATCTTAACCCAAAGAGAACTATTTTAGGAGTTTGATGAGCACACGATTATACTGAGAGGGGGGGGGGGGGGGTGGTGAATCGGTATAATACAATCTTTTACTTTTTCAAACTAACCATAATAATATCAATTGCACAACATCATTCACTTAAGATCTAACAATTATGCAACACAGGATGAACACATGATTTATGTGGAAACCCTTACGGGAGAAAACTACGACAAAATATTGCTTCTATAAAACTCTTTTACAAGATTTGTAGGCACCAACCTACTGGAGACACCAACCCCCACTACTAAGCACCAACTTAGCGAGAGACACCAATCTCCTTTAGGAAGCACCAACTTCCACAACAAGGTTCCACCTTCAGGATGTTGCTTCTTCAACAGATGATGGACATCTGATTTCCTTCGTATATTCACTCTATGATTCCCCTCTTCTCATTAACCATAGATATACTTGTATGTTCACACACACTTGCATATTCTTTTCTTATATTCACCTTATCTTTTCACATATATAGCCATCATAGATCTCTCATAAATGCTCCATGATCTTCTCTAATTCAAATCATAATTCTCCTTTAAATATGCCTGATAAGTCCACTCAAATCTGACTCATAAAGTCTGCACAAATCTTCCTCACATGTCTGCTCAAATTTGCCTCATAATTCTGCACAAATCTGCCACAAATGTCTGCTCAAATTTGCCTCATAAGTCTGCACAAATCTGCCTCATATGTCTGCTCAAATTTTCTCTTAAATCTGCATTTACACCTCTTACAATGATCATCTTCTTATGGAGATCTGTAGGTGTAGATATGATATATCTTTAATTCCTACACACCACACTTTACACCATATTTCACAACCATCTTTTATACTTTCTTGGAGGGAAGCAATTCATGAATGGATGCATCTATTTGCAAAGTGAGACAACTCTAAGTAAACACACACCTCTTCATTACAACCTTTAAATGATATAGTTTGTCTTTATACGGGAGCACTGCCTTGTCTAATACAATCGCTGCCTTATCAAATGAGATTATCTTCTTAAATAGAATCGCTGCTCATATAAATCACATGCCTTATCTTCTTAATCAAATTGCTGCCTTAACTAATATAATCACTTGCCTTTCAATGAGAATTTCTTCTTAATAAAATCATGATTCCACTTCATTATCATCACTGCTTTTTCTTTGTTTATCGCCATGCATCCTCATATATATATATGAATCTTTGCAACAGTGGTCGGCATTCAAGAGTGGTCGGCCAGAATAGAGAATTGATGTTCTTCATATAATCGACTATAAATATGTTTCTCTCATGGTCGGCTTCTATTCATTCTCCTTTGTCTTTAATGAGTCGGCCTTATAGCACTGATTTGATCTTGTTTTGCTGTGGCACTTGCTCCACAAAGTCAGCCATAAAACTGAATTTTAATCTAGTTTTGGCGCTAATACAAGGATTGGTCAACCATACCAAAGAAGTATTTATTCTAATTTATTTGAATTTTTTATGAGGGGCGACTTCTTTAAAAGATAAGTCTTCTCTAATAATGCACCCATTCAAAAGTGGTGAATCCTCAAATAGTCGGTCTTATCAAACTGGAAATTAAACTTGTCTTAACTCTGCCTTTGTTTCTCTTAATTAGCCAAGAGATGTAGTTAAAGAATAGCGATATAGTGGCCTTTGGCCTTAACGATTTCCTTCTCCAATCCTTTGACATCAATGTCAATCAATCTTGGACAACATATTCCTTCTTGACATCAATGACAATATTTGCAACAATCTCCCATACGCTTTTGACATCAATGACAACAATCTTCTAACAATCTCATTCATACATCAATGATAATAAACTTAGACAGCTAGTCCCTTCTTGACATCAATGACAACATTTGCAACAGAGCTTTCGCCGAATAGACGTTAGAAACTTGAGCAGCGCCTCATCCATCAAACTATAAGTTGAAACAATGAATTGCAGAATATAACTATCAATAGCACCCTTCATGAATTTGTCAATGATATGTGTCCACACTGCATCTAGGCATTGTAGCCATGCAATGTTGTTGGTCTTGGTTGTCCACTCATCCATCTTCTGATACTCAATCCTGCGCTGATTCGTCTGCGATGCCAAGCATTTGAACAAATGCTCTGATTGTTCTACCCAAAATTCATCATACAATTCATCAAATAGCTCAACTTCGCAGGACTGCCTCAAGCATGCATCGGTAGGTTCCTCCAGTTAGTTGAACTCCTCAACTTTTGCAGTAAACCATCTATAGACATCTGTGCGCTCAATCTGCCAAGGCATCCCATCATTGCACCTTGCAAGCCTCAAGAGGGTCCCAACAAGATCCATTTGTAACCAACACAAAACACTCAAAATGCAAAACAAACACCTTGATGCAGTATGGCATGAGCCCTCTAAACTTTGGTGCACGATCCATAAATATCCAGACACGCTGAAACATGAGAAAATAGAGCGCAAAGAGTGGCAGTGGCACACATATCCACCTGTGCATACAATTATGATTCTATACTCTCGGTGCACAATAATCATCCTCCCTTGCACTATAATAGGTGACTCCATACCCAAGTGTGTGCGGCCATACACTATAAATGATTAGCCTAGCAAGTATATACCTGCGCAAACATCTTACTTCTGCACGCACCATATCGAAACATCTCTTTAAAGATTTCAAGTAAAATGTGAGTGCACTGCTTATATCCACATGTGACAAGGAGAATGGTGTGCACATCATATGCCATAAATGAAAAAAATCTTATATTATACTCCACACCAACATATAACATTAATACCTCATAATAATGTGCACTTTTTACAGAACATATGCCATATATGCGCCACATTTGCACATGCCATAGAGGTCTATGCACTATATAATAGGTGGTGCTCCTCATATGGATGTGCACCCAAAAGAATGGTACAAGCACTTCCTAACCTGCACACACAAGGTACCATGACCCATCTTTGAACCATTCATGCTTATTGAAATGAAGACAATGTAAGATGCAGCCAAACAAAATCTGATGCCCTGATATGAGGATCCCAGCAACAAACCAAAGAAAATAAAATAAAATTACATACCACCACAAATCAAAATGTATATGCTCCAATTACTTTCCGCATGACGCAGAATAAAGATGAGCACAACTCTCACACAAATGAGGGGATCCTGATCTGAGGTGCACAATACACCTCACAACCATGCCATCTAGAAAAATACTAAATGATCAAGGAAATCTAAACCCTAGCACGATCCGCCAATTTGCTGCATTCTTGATATCCAGGTTCTGCATCAATGGATTCATCGACAAACACAAAAACACCCAGAAACATTCAGATCTGTGCTGTCTGCAATTAACAACTCAGGAAAATCTTAGATCTGATCCACAAATGAACTCAATGCATAGATTGATCTTCATGGTAGAAAATAGATTGGGTCCCAACAATGGAACCAAAATGTTAGCCATTTGCACCAGCATGTGTGCATGACCTATGGCTAAACACTTAACGCTTCACGTGGTTGCTTCCTACATGTTCTCACCCAAAGCATGCTAAAAGTTCTTCACCCTCTATTTGACATGCATTATGCAATATAATGCAAAACATAAACTTGCAGATAATTGTGCAAATATAGTAAAACACAACAGAGTGGCAGAATTCTATTACTCCTCAGTCATTCCTTCATACATCTTCAGTTTAAATCATTCAAAGGTGTACATAGATTCCTCTATTACAAAATGTACTAGGTTTGCTCACGTAGTAGCAAACACTAAATGCATGTGCATTTCCTAGGTACAGAGTATTAAATGATTTGTGGCAAGATGCTTCCTAGGAAATTACATATTTCTATGTGCGTGATTACAACGATATTGTAATATCCCTGATGGATATTCTCTTAAACACAGATCAACACTTGTAATTTGATTTACAAACTTTGTTTTCTAATTCACAAACCATTGAACTGAAATATGATAATCCTGATTTCTGAGTATACTTATACAATTTCAATCTCATACATTTGCATAATTCAGATTAATATAGATCAACAAGTTCAAATTAAAGATTTGAACTAACTCAACAACTGTTGTTACAAAGATTGATTGACAGTATTGTTTGAACTTGTACTGTTTAATGATCTGTATGAAGAAATCTGTATGTCAGAAATTACATAAACAAACATACCAATTGTAACACTTGCCTGATCAATACCTGGTAAGACTCTTTCAAATTCTCCTCAGTCAATACATAGATGAAATTGCTGTCTCAAATCAGAGGAGATAAGTATATACTCAGAGTGTCAAACAGGAGTAGACCTTCTTCAATTCAATCTGTTATAAAGTCTTTGCCACAGCGATCTTCAATGTCTCCCTTCTAATCTGCAATGCAAGGTCTGAGCTCCGCTTCAAGACCAATGCTTTCTCTAGTCCACAATTATGAAATCGACATCACCAAATATGATGAAAAACTATCAGCACAAGGCAACGATTCCTCTCCAATATCAGATCAGCCAGCAATGAGTCTTCAATGATATAGATAACAGTACTATACAGGCTGAAATGTATTTCATTTATATGCAGATCGCTGTTATAGTCTCACTGTGTTGCCAATGATCAGCGAACTCTCCATGCGTGTGTAGCAACTCAGTTCTACGGATCGTGAGGAATCAAACTTCAAACAATAAGATGTCTTTCCTCATGCGATTAGATGCTGAAGTCAAAAGCCCACGGTCTCTGCTACAGCAGCAACGTCCCACATGAATATCTAATGGTGACAAATAAAACCCACGATTTCACTTCCTACGCTGGCTGAGTGCCACGATTCCTTCAAGCGGCAGTATACAAAATCCACACCAAATCAATTAGAGGCTACAAATTACTTTATAAATCTGAATACTTCATACTCCTGGGTCCCACGAACCACTATAGACTCTGCAGACAACTGACAGAAATAATAGTTTATATAATATCTGCAAACCCACGAATTTCTTCAAATACTCTCTTCAAACACAAAGACTTTGCTGAATGCACAAGTTTGAGCTGCTGCTGGGTCCTGCGTTTCCTCAGTACCTGTCAGATTTTGTCTCCAATGTGCCAACAAACAAATAAAACAGAGATGTACATTATTCAGATCAAAGCTTCAGCCAAATACAATTCGATAATGGTCACTGACCCAATATCGATCATTCAGCCAAATACCAAAACCCTAAAACACCTTGAAACCCTAACTGAGAAATCTTTGAAGTTCAATTGTGAAATCTGAAGCAACTTCACCTCAAAGCTGGTAAGGGAACATCACCAAACCAGAATTTTACCAAGGGATCATCTCCTCGGTACAACGAATGCAAGGGAACATCTCCTTGGCAATCAACTGAATACAATTTGTCAAAAAACAAAACACAAAACCAAGCATACAATTCAGACATTCAGACATGACTTCAAATGACTCTCAGGCTTGCTTTTAAAGCCATTACATTAATTAGGCCCAGCCTAATTTTATTAAATGAGAGTTTACATGTACACATCAGACCAAAGCATTTTAAATGCTTTTACATGAACTTTATTAAATGCTTGCATTTGTACTTTTTAAATGCTTGTTCACAACACTTTTTAATAAAGTGTAGTACTACTAACTTAGTAACTTAAATAAAATATTAATTTTATAAAGTAAATAAAATACTTTACAAAATTAATTTATAATTAAAACAATTTTAAGTTACTCCAAAATTGGGGACATGACAGATATGGTGCCAATAGACTGATCAAAGGAAAGTTGGAAGGTCCAAGGGATATTATTAGGAGACAAGAAAACTGAGATGAGGGAGAGGCTGAAGAGGAAAAAATGGTACCTCACAAATCAACTATGGTTTCCATTAATAGATTTAAGGGTGTTGAAGATTGGTTGCCACAAATGGCTCAAACCCCAACCTTCATCCCTGTTGAGGTTCCACAGGTTCTTGTTAATATCTATTGCTTCTCTTAATTTGCTTTTGTAATAATTATCGTCTTTCACGGTGTCTTCTAAGTGGATGTGGTGGCTGGTCTTAGATGAATGCTCAGAGAGCACGGATTTGTTAATGCAGTCATAATTGATTTTCATGGTATGCTCCTTGATCCTAGTGCAGATAACATGACCCGTTCCATTGATGTAGAGACTGCCACAAGAGCATTTAATCTTATAGACACTAGATTCAGTTGAGTCTTTTGTGAGTCTTCTAACCCCTTCCAGCTTGTTTGGATGCTGTAGTCAGAAAACTCACAATAGGACAGAGGACTCAACACACACTCCTATGGCCTTTCTTCCTTATGTTGAAGGCATCTTGAACAAGATATCCAAAATTTTGAACTTGAAGAAAAAGGTATATTGTCTTCGTTTAAGTGTACAATAAAGTTAGGAACATGATCCCCCCCCCCCCCCCCCCCCCCAACAAAGGATCAAACGGAACCACTTCTTGAATCTGCTATCTATGATATTGAATGCTCTTGTGGCACATCCTACATTGAAGAAACAAGTTGTGTTATTCATACTAGGATCAAGGAGCATGGTGTGGACATCAAACTTGCATTAACAAATCTGCACTTGCTGAGCATTCATCTAAGACCAAACACCACATCTGCTTAGAAGATGCCATGGTTCTTGTGAAAGAGGATGATTATCACAAAGAAAATTAAGAGAAGCAATTGAGATTAACAAGCACTTGAAGAACCTCCACAAGGATGAGGCTTGGGGTTTGAGCCATTTGTAGCAACCTATCTTAAACACCCTTAAAGCTATTAATAGAAACCATAGTCGACTCGCAGGTTACTGACTTTCCCTCTTCGGTCTCTCCCTTGTCTTGGTTTTCTGGTCTCCTAATCATATCCCTTGGACCTCTTACCTTTCCTTTGATCAATCTCTCCAACATTTTTATTTCTTCCCCTCAATTTTTCTTTTCCTCATTATCTTTAGCGCTTCTCTTTTCCATTCCATTTATGCTTTCTTTTCTTACATTCCCTCCTTCCTTCCCAGCCTCACTTCCTTCCCTCTTTGCATTTCTCATCTTCTTACACCTTTGTCCCTTTAGTCTTATAGCTCATCACTTAACCTTTTTATCTTTTGGTCTCACATTAAAGTCTTGATCCCTGTTATCATTTTTATCCAGATGGATCATGGAGTGTAATCTGAAATGTTGATGTACATTAAATGCACATGTTTTTTACCAGAAGCTCTTTACTCTCTAATGGACTGTGAAATCTCATGTTCATTATAAGAATATTTATATCATATAGGCCATATGATTCAGGCTGACTTGAGAAAGGCTTAAGAGATTTTGACCCGTTCATTTGGGTTGTGGTTGTTATCAAATGCAATTCTAGCAATTGGAGAAAGGGGCAACATGATTTCCTTCTTTTGCAAGCCAATTTGGGAATTGTGGTGAATAACTAGGTGACCCCCAAAGCAATCCTTCAAGTAGAGGGATGATGTATAAGTGTGGGAGGAAGCAGAACCCTGGAGCCAAGCTGCATAGCTGGACTAAAACTAGTGACGAGTTCTATAGCAAGTAGTTTCCAAAAGTCTTGCAATGCCAATGTATTTACTCTGTAACTTGTCCAGTTAGGTATGCATGGTTTAATATATAAAAATGTTAAGCTTGTAGTAAAAAGTTCTCTGCTTTGGCATGACTACAAAGTAGTAAGCAGCAGAATCTGTCTGTGGCCATTATCTCTTAAGGGTTCTTTTCCTTTTTGTGTCTTATATATTAGCAAATCCTTTTCTCTGAGAAAAAATAGATTTACAAGCACTCCATCCCAATCTTTACAAAGTAAGATTGGACGTTTATGTTTTAGAGATAGGTTGCTATTTGGTAAAAAAAAATAAAACTTGATTAATGGTTGAAAAGAACTTATATTGCCTTAAACAAATCTGCTCAAATTGAGAAATGTTGCCTTAGGTTTACTTTTATACCTTTTGGTGGCTCTCATAAAATATTGTAGAGGTCAAAATAGAGAACTAGCTGCTTGGGTATTTGAGGCTGTAGTAAATTTCAAATCAGTTGACGAATTTAGATGGCAAGTTACATAGTTACAATATGTGTCTCACTGAAAGTTCAGTTAGGTTTAACTGTTGTGTTGCTCTTTAATTTTGTGCGCAGGTACCCCATTGGTTGACCTATGATTTTCCTCCACCAGTAAAAGAAAAAATTGACCGGTTGTGGGGAGGAGACTGGAAAGGTCAAGCTCAGAAATGGTGAGCTTTCAACTTCTTGCTCTATGTACCTTATAAAACACTCTGCATTTCTCAAATATTTCTTCGAATGACAAAACAAAGAGCTCAAAAAGCATAAAATCCAATAATCAGACTGAATATATTCTAAGGAATACAAAGGCAGTTTTGGTTGTTGAAATCAAGGAAAATGAAAGGTTACAATGACAAGCAGTATAAGGAATAAGTATATCAGAATTTCTACTTTCAACTGTATTATTTTTTCCTTGACACCCTGGAGATTAGAAATGACATTTAGAGAGAAATTTGGAACCTGCCACAATCAAAATACACAAGTCAAGAGGGCACGGAATGCTTTAAGATTTTAAATACCTACAAAACATAAAATAAAATAAAATTTGTGGTCACCTCTAAGCTTACAAGAAAATAGAAAAAATGTTATACCAATGTGTCAAAATAAAAATAATATTTTTCATTGATTACTTCAAAACAAATTGCAAAGTTGCTTTTTTGCAAATAACTCAGAAATTACTTGAGTTATTCAATAACTCAGGAATAACTCATCACTTATTCATTAACTGGGAAATAATTTGTGATTTATTATCAGCTTATTGAATAAAAGTAACTTTTTATATGTATAGCTGTCATTTTTTTTTCTTTCTTTTTTACAAATATTTCATCTTTGTTTGTTTTTTAAAATTTTCTTGTTTTAAACCCAGGTAATTGAATTTCATTTATATTTTTGCCAGCCTTTGTCAATGCTGTGTAAATGGAATGCTGTTATGATATTGACAATGGCAAAAGGCTGGTTTAACTGTTTAATTCATGGGTGGTTAAATAGTTCCCCTCAGGCATGAGATCTATGCCAAGGTGCTTTGTCATTAAGGAAAATCAGTAAAAATAAAGTTTGTGGTTAGCTCCAATTTTATGAGAAAAATGCGGAGGTTTTAGACCTACGTGACTCATTAAAAATAATATTTTTCCTTGAATACATTTTGTTAAAACAACTAAAAAATAAAAAAATGTGGTCATCTCCAAGTCTACAAGAATAGTATATGCGTTAGATTTATGTGTCAAAACAAAAATTATATTTTTCATTAAATACATTTTGTAAATTTTCTCTTTGCAACTTGCTTTTGGCATTCACTCTTTTTATTGAAGTTCTCATCTTTATTGCTATTTTTTCCATATTGTACTATGGACCCTCACAGATAAAATCATAAAAGAGATATACAACATCAATTACAACCATGTCCCTATGGACCACAAGCTGGACATGTGGTCATTAGCTGCAAACATTAAAAAACTGGATGGTATTTAGTGATAGTATACAACATACTCAATAAAAAAAATTAAAGGGCCATATAGATTCAAAGTTGGCCCGTACATACAAAGGTTGGTGAACTTGCCACAAATCCAATTCTAACATGGGAGAGCTGAAGTAGAGAGACTAGCCCCACTTTGGTAGTGTCCTCCACTATGTCCTCCATAGCTTCCATTGATGTTCCAATGCATTTTGTTGTCACTCATCCACCCACTTTCCTTCATCCATGACCATGACCCCTTCAACGAGTTCTTTGTTGACCCCAACCAACCTAAACATCCATTTGATCCAAGGGGAGGTTCCTGCCTTCACAATCTGCTGTAAAAGACAATTTGTATTTATTGCATTCAATAGTGTTGTCTCAAACATTGAACACCTAGAAAACCTTAATTGCCATGCTCTCACCTGAACCTAATTACAACTACTCATCCATTTGATTTCATGGGGCTATACAATAGGTTCAAGTATTGCAAAGGAATCCTAAACTTGATAGTGCCTCCTTAGTGGTTATGCATCCTCCACAAGCATTCACTAATGGCACTAGGTTGAGAAAGTTTACAATTTGCGCACCCAAAAAATGCTAAGTTACCGATCCTGCCACTGGTTTGGGGTTTGTTTTGCAGATTCAGTCAATCTTTTTTAGGATTGGGTTTGTCCGTACAAGAACATAAAAAAATCATATATATATATATATATAAGCAATTATAAAAAATGTAATGTCTCAAAATTATATATATTGACTAAAAATTACAAATAAATTAAAGATTATAATTTAAATATATTAAACTAGCATACCTATCTTTAGGAAAATCTATGTAAAAGATGCTGAGAGACATCCTACTCAAAAAACAATATCATTTCATAAAAAAATAGTTGATATTTTAAATACTTGATGGAACTTTAAAATGGAAAAAAGAATGTTAAAAAACATGTTATAGTTTCATATCAATCTCAATCACCTATGTCAGCTATACTTTATATGTTACATTTGTAATTTGTTAATAATGTCGACTAAATTTGGCCATATAATGTTATAAAAATAATATTTCGAATTCTTTTTCCTTAAAATTCTTCTATGTGAAATATTATTTATTTAAAAAATAAAGGAAAATATTATTCATGTAATATATTTTTTTATCAGTGAATTGTGGCCATTTGGGGGTCACTCCCTTTGAACTAAAAATAAAATCCAAATAAGATCTGTTTTGGGCAGCTCCAAAAAGGAGAGCCAATTCAATGCATCAGACCCTTAAACAAGGGTGCATTCCTAAGGATCCTACATTTTTGGATCATGTCATTGACTATCTAATTTAATTTGGAAATATTAATGCTATTTTTTGAATGAGAATGCAGGTGCATGTTGTGTTGGACATCATCACCAATATAGGGAACTTTCTTTTTCTTTTGCACCACTTTCCAATCTTCGTTGTTTCCTTCTTTGCTGTGTGTCTCTAGGATAGGATGGGGAGGCTGAAATGTTTCAGAAGTTGTAGTGGATTTCCCACACCTGTCCATGGAAAGTTGTTGACCATTTTCAGACGCAATTGGTGTCTGTCCTTTTTTCTTGGCTTGGGATGAGTCTTGTTGAACCGAAAGTTTGTCCATGTCATTTGGATGCTCATGTGGAGTCTCCTTTGCTCCTATTGGACTATCAACAGTGTAGTGATGAGGAGCAACATCTCTCCACCATGTGGCAGGGCGGTCTGATTTAGATTTGCTGCTGGGGCAATTTGCAACAATGTGGCTATTTTTGTAGCATCTTCTACACCAAAATGACAATCCCTCATAATCTAATGGTTGAATCCAGCTGCGGCCATGAACCTTTAAAATAATTTCTGTCGAAAGTTATTTTGAAGTGTCTAAATCCACCAAAATGTGAGCGAAGGTTGTGTGCATAAAATTAGAAGAATCATTATCTGTTCCCAAAAAATTGCCAAGTGAAACATCGATGGCTTCGAAACATGAATCAACCCAAAAGTGAATTGGTAGATTTGGTAGACGAACCCAAATAGGCATAACAGTAAAGGATTTGTGGAAGGGTTGAAAGAGGATTGCCATGGTTTTAGCATAAGCAAATGTTGTCCCCAAGCCCAGAGAGAGCAGAGGATAGTGTTTCGATCCTCAACACTATCAAAAACCACAACGAAGAAACCACCTGCACAGGGGTAGATTTCCAGATTTTCTTTCAAAACAGGCAACCAGGACTCAGTGATCCATTGGTGTAGATTTGGAAGGCTGGGCCATAAACAGTTGAACTTGCAAATCAAACCATTCTCTGCGAAAAACTCTTCATTTTCAACTATTTCTTTCTTTACATCATTACCTAAAATTATTTCCAAGGGCTTACCAGAACATTGGATGGGCTTACCACATTCCGATCGACTGTTATGCTCCCTGGTTTTTGATTGGGGTTTGTTACAATAGAGGCCGCTCCCCCGTAATCTTGCGAGCCAGTCCTAGCCTGGCCATCTAGCTTCTTGGCATCTATTTCCGCTCCAAAAACACCAGGGTAAACCTTGCATGGAGACAAAGGAGTGGGGATGGGGATAGGATCAAGACGCCTAGCTTTTGGTGAGGCCGAATCCATGCTATTTACTTTCTTGACGCCCTTGGAGTCCCCTTGTTGAGATATCCCGTTGGCCGAAGTCTTTGTGTTTGCTCTATGTTGCCGGTCTGTCCCAGCCTGGGCACCGTAAACCAATTTGCCTTGTGCCTTGGCATTAATAGTTTCCCACACCACATCACACTCAAATGAGCCTTCAAGCTGATCCTTGCGTTGGGGAGAAATGGGGGCAGGAACCAGATTTGGGCTCCTAGTCTTTGATGAAGAATTGTCCACCGAACCCTTGCACAATCTTTCCTTAACATTGCCAGCGAATAAATCTTCCACCACAGAAGAAGGGGATGCAAATTTGTTACCCAAAGTCCTTCCATCTGGAGTGTTCGGGAGCGACGCCATAGTTTTTTTAAATTGTTGGCTTAGTTTATTATTCATGTAATATTACTCTGAACTTCCCTTATGTCAAATATTATTTGTTAGAAAAAATAAAGCAAAGCAATTGAAAATATTATGTGTAATATTTTGTTTTAACCTTTTTTTATAGGTTACATGTATATAAATAAAATTAAAAACAAATATTACATAGATCTTATTACTTATTCCAATATTTACTTCAACCCAAATATATCATTCTAACCATCTCTACATGTAAACTTTTTAAAATATATTTAAAAGTTATAACCCTATCATATTGGTTGCGATCTCTATCATAATTTAATCATCTCAGTTTTGTACACATCTAAACTTCTTTAAATATATTTAAAAGTTATATAGGTTAGATATATATAAATAAAAATAAATATTACTCAATATTAGAACAACTGTATCAGCATTCTAGCATGGCTCGCAATCGAGAATGGAAGAGGGATTTGTTCAGGAAGAAAAATTTCTTGAAGCTAGGATATGGAGGAGGAAGATGGGGGAATTTTGAAGATAGGAGATGGGAATTTTCAAAGGAAGAAGCAGAAATGAGGATAGAACTTGGAGGAGGCCATTTTTGCAGAAACCATCAGAAACAAGGCAACAAGGAAAAGAAACAAAGGAAAATAATTCAAGGCAAAACCCTTCGTTTTTGGCCTGGCGGGAAAAATTTCCAAGATAGGAGGATGAAGCGGTTTTGGCTTGTGAAGGTTTGAATATTTTGGATTGTGCACCTGGTGCAAACAGAATCCCGTTGAAAGGTATTGAGAAGATAAGAAGAATGGAGATTACCAATAAGAAGAAGCTGGAAGAATCGGTTTTAGGGTTAAAAGAGAAGGCCTTCTTTATGAAATGGGCAAATTATTGGCCCTCTTGGGAGAAAATATCTAACTAGTACAAAGTAAATTGGGGAAATGAAGTGTTGCTGAGAAATTTGCCGAAGGGTTTCTTTATGGTCACTTGTGATTTAAAAGAGAAGAAAGAAGAATTAATGAAAGAAGGTCCGTGGTTAATGGATAGTGTAGGGTTTTACATGAAGGAATGGGAACCTAATTTTGATGCAATAAATTATGCAGTGGCAGTAACCCCTAGATGGATAAGATTATACAACTTACCCTCGGAGTATTGGGCAGAAGAAATTTTGAAGGAGATTGGAGATAGCCTGGGAACGGTCTTGGAGTTGGATGAATCAATGAGTAAAGGGGAATTTGGGATTTATGCGCACATTTGCGTGAATATCAATCTGGCAAAGGAGATTCCAAGTAATATAGAGATAATTTCGTCCAGTGGTCAAAAGGTGGAACTAGAGGATCCTAGTGATCAGAGAAAAGATATTAGGAAAGAGGATATTAGAGAAAAAGAAGAGGAGAGATTGGTGAAGGATCAAGTGTTAGCGGAAGAACCCTTGCAAAAGAAGTAGACTCTAAAAAGGTAGATTTGGAGGAGGGTGACTGGTTGGAGGAAGAGTGTGAGGCGGAAGAAACTTTTTCAAGAATGATAATATAGATTGGGGGAAAATTGATTTAGATCTCTTTGGTATCACGAACGATGGAAGAGAGTTCTTTAAGGAATTGGAAAATTCTTTTTATCTCAAAGAACAAGAGGGTGTTAGGAGAGATTTGGAAGATAAGTTGGAAAGATTGGTCATTGAAAATGAAAATATTCGACCTTTGTTGGAAAGGGATGATAGGGATACGAGTGTAGAGGAAGGTGAATTTCAGCAGGGGGGGAAATTAAGAAGGGTTAGAAGATAATCTGTTTGGAGAAAAGGGGCATTAAGCAAACTTAGGCGATTTTAGATACCCCACAATGCAGTGATCAGAAGATAAAAGTCAGAAAACCTAATAGTGTTAAATTAACAGAGGATGGAGATGCAAAAGGACAAGTGAAAATCACAACAATGATGCTGAGGTCTGGGAAGGGAATAACCCTTCCTAGGGAGATATGAAGATTACCTTGTGGAATGTTAGGGGCTTAAACGCCCCTAACAAAAGACGCTTAGTTAAGCGCCAAATGGACATTTCAGATGCTGATATCTTTCAATTTCAGGAAACTAAACTTGATGATCAGGAATTGGAGTGAATGAAGAAAAGGTTAATAAGATGGGGTTGTTTTGTAGTTAGAGCGGAAGGGGCTTCAGGGGGCTTAGCAGTTTTTTGGCGTTAAACCTCAGTTAAGCTGGATCTTTTGGGGACATCCCAAAATTGTATGTAAAGTGAATTGCTTTCTTTCTAATCTACAGTTTATATTGATAAATGTATATGGACCAAACAATATTCTTTTGAAGAAAAGACTTTGAATGAGATAGACGTAGTTTTGCAAGCGAATTTAGACTTCTTTATAATAATAGGGGGTGACTTTAATGCTATTTTGAGTGGGAAGGATAAGCTAGGGGGTGTTCAGAAAGTTGGCCAATCTCAGATGGATTTTGTAGATTTTGTGCCTAGAAACAATCTGACGGATGTACCGATGGATAATGGGAAGTTCACTTGGACTAATCGAAGGCTTGGTTTTAGCAACATAGCAGAAAAACTTGATAGATTTTTATGGTATGGAGATTTGAGTGCCTTTCCAAGAGTTTGCAAAGTAGTATACTACCTATTTCAAGATCGAATTACTTTCCCATACAATTTATCTTAATGGAAGATAAGAAACCTTTCAGGGGTCCTTTTAAATTTGAAAATATGTGGATGAGGGATAAAGATTTTTTGACAAATGTAGAAAGATGATGGAATAAGGAGGGGCAAAAAGGTTCTAAAATGTTTTCTTTATTCACAAAATTGAAGAGCGTAAAAGAAAGGCTTAGAGAGTGGAACAAGAGGCACTTTAAAGATATCTTTGTTGAAAAGGAAGATATCGAGAAGCAGCTTGAAGTGGTCGATGAAAAAGTTTTAGCTCAAGGTATGGATCAGAATAGCTATTTAGAGGAGAAATTTCTGTTGGAAAGTTATGCAGAAATTATGAGCAGGGAAGAAATTTTTTGGCGGCAGAAATCTAGAGAGTTATGGCTGGGTGATGGGGATAGAAATACAAATATTTTCATAATTCCACGAAAGCAAAGGAGGCAACATAATAAAATCAAAAAAATCACTAATGTTGATGGTAGAGTATGTGAAGAAGAACTGGAAATTAGGAAAGAAGTTGAAACTTTTTTTTGAGGGATTATCAAATAATTGGGAAGGTTCGGATTTGAAAAACCAAGGTAAAATTTTGGAATGCATTCCTAGATTAGTTAAGGATGAGCACAATTAGTTGTTGAAACAATCCTTTTCAGAAGAAGAGATCAAGGAGGCAACTTTGCAATTACACCCTGATAAGGTGCCAGGCCTGGATGGTTTTCCGACGAGTTTTTTTCACAAGTGCTGGACTATTGTAGGAAAGGGTGTTTTTGAGGCAGCGGAAGAATCTAGAAGGGGGAGACTGCTAAAGGATCTAAATAATACATTCATTGCTCTTATCCCCAAAAAGGATTAGGGGGTGAATTTTGATGACTTTAGGCCAATATCCCTATGTAACACGGTTTACAAATTTTTTTCAAAGGCAGTGGCAAACAAGTTGAGAAGGATATTGCCTGATATTATAGCAAAAGAACAAAGTGGAGCTTTGTGCCAGGCAGGTCTATTTTGGATGGGTCAATCATAGCTCCAGAGGCAATTCATTCTTTGGAGTAACAAGGAGAAGTGGGATGATGGTGAAATTAGATATTAAGAGGGCCTATGACAGGGTGGATTGGAGATTTATTTTTAAAGTGACGGAAGCTTTTGGTTTTGATAGACAATTGATGGATTGGATGTTTAGTTTTGTGGCTAGTCCTAGATACTCAATTATTATTAATGGAAGTCCTCAGGGGTTTTTTGGTGCATCGAGGGGATTGAGACAAGGTGATCCAATTTCGCCTTTTCTTTTCATAATCATGGCAGATGCGTTTGGACGTTTCATATCTCAGGTGGCAACTTTTGGAGAGTGGGAGGGGTTACAAATTGCTAGAAATGTTGAGAGAATAGCGCATCAGCAATTGGTTGACGATACGATGTTTTATGGAATGGCTAAGAGAAGGGAAGCTCTTTGTATGAGGAGAGTGTTGGAAGTTTATGCCTCTGCTTCGGGTCAGTCTGTGAGTCCTATGAAGTCTGAAATTTTCTTCTTCTCTATTGAAGGGAGGAAGCAGAGGGAAATTCTTAGAACTTTGGAATTCAAAAAAGGTCTAATGGCTAGTAAGTATTTGGGTCTCCCTCTTTTTGAGGGGGAAAGTAAATCCAAATTATGGAACCCTCTTATTGATCAATGCACAACGAGAATGGCTTCGTGGAAGGGGAGGTGGTTGTCATGGGTGGGAAGAGTTATCATGTTGAAAGCAGTGATCTCTGTGATCCCAATCTTTATGCTTTCTTGTATCAAACTTCCGAGATGGTTAATAGCAAGTTAGAGCAAAAAATGAGATTTTTTAATTTTGGCAAGGGAATTCGGAAGTCAAGAAGTTTCCTCTGATAGCGTGGGAGAAGATTTGTAGACCAAAACACGCTGGGGGGGTCGGTCTGAGAAATCAATTAGATTCAAAATAAAGCTTTAGGAGCAAAGTTGTTGTGGGCAATGTATTCTAAGCCGAACTTGAAATGGGTTAAGATTCTTCAAAATAAGTATCTTGACAATCCTAACAGAGACAAGATCCTTACGTCGACGGAATTGATTGATGGATCCTTTTTGTGGAATGTTTTGAAAAGTTTTAGACATATCCTGACTAACCATCTTACGTGGAAAATTTAGAATGGTAAATCGGCTTTGTTCTGGGAAGATTCATGGATGGGTTTCCCTAGTATTGAAACAAAAGTGGAATGTAATAGTGCTAAATTATTCTTCTCAGAATTATGGGGCCAAAAGGTTGCAAACTATGTTGAGCAGAGAATGGTTAATGGTCTAGTGTTGGTCCTGGAAAGACTTGGAGGGTAGAGGTTTTCCGAGAGAGGAAGTGTCTAGGATCAAAGAGGTTTTACAGAAGAGGAGAATTAACATTCTAGTAGGGGAAGATAGTCTAAAGTGGAATTGTTCTAAGGAGGAGAATACAATGCAAAGGTAGGTTATTTGGTTGCTGAAGGGGCTTTCGAAAAATCGGAATTACCTTTACACTTATGTTGGAACAATCGTTGTCTGCCCAAAGCGGGAATTTTTACTTGGGCAGCTTTGCAGAAAAGGATTCTTACGGTTGAAAGATTTAAAAAGTTGGGTTATGAAGGGTCATCAAGGTGCGTTTTGTGTAAGAGTGAGGAAGAGTCGGTTGATCATGTATTGCTTGGTTGTCAGTTTGCTTAGGAGCGTTGGCGGTGTCTATGTGCTAAATTGGGGTGGTATGGAGCCTTGCCGAATGATATAAGGAGTCTCTTCAAATCTTGGCCAATTTTGAATAGAGGGGCAATGTATTCCTGCTTTTGGATTATTAGTCCCTCTATTGTGGTGTGGGAAATATGGAAAGAGAGGAATAGAAGAATTTTTCAGGAGAAAGAATACGCTCTAGAAGGTTTCAAATCTAAATTAGAAAGAACCATAGTTGAAGTGGTGAACAATAGAGTTATGAAGGGAGGAGGGGAAAACTTTTTCACGATAGAAGATAATAGTTATAGAAGAAATTGGAGTGGGTTGATCATTCCCCTCCGTTAATGGGGTTGGTGGTGATAAGGCCAAAAGGAGATTGGAGGCTAGGTGGACTCCGCCCAAAGAGGGGTGGATGACACTCAACTTTGACGGTCGTGTCATAAAGGATTGAAGAGGTTTAGTAGTGGGTAAGGCTTCAAAGCGTCTAGAGCCAAGAACCAATAACTCTGTCGAGTTTCAAGCTTTGATTCTGGGATTACAAATAAGTGAGAAGTTAGGCATAAGGAACATGGAGAATCTGCGGTAAGGAGTCAGGATATTAGAAACTCGAAACTTAAGTTGCTACTAGATGAAGCTATAGCTCTTTTAAATAATTTGGATGTATACACTGTTAACCATGTGTATAGAGAAAGAAATAAGGAAGTGGACCTATTGGCTAATGAAGCTATAGATTGACAAGAAGATTAAGAGGTGGTTTGAAATCATTTTTCAGCAGGCTTTATTGTCGAGCTGACTGATAATTATTAGGGAGAGTTGGGAATAGGTTTACTTGTGCAAAGAGCTGGCATAGGGATGGATTTTGAGATGGAAGTGTGTAGAACAGGGGGGATAGTTATATCCCGCAGATGCAAACCATTCTTCATTTCCATAGGTCTCTGTGAAGATACAGAGGGAAGAAAAATGGATAGTCCCCTTGTGTTGAAGGGAGTTAAAAGACAAATGGCGTTCTGTAGAGGGATTTCCGAGCAAAGAATGATGAAGATTTTCAGGTCGAAGAGCGGTATAAGGGAGTTAAAAGACAAATGGCGTTCTGTAGAGGGATTTCCGAGCAAAGAATGATGAAGATTTTCAGGTCGAAGAGCGGTATAGTCTTGTTTGCCATTGAATGTGTGTTAGGGGATGAATATATGAAGGAGACGAATAGGCATAGGGTTAATTCCGACGTGGTGGCAATGTTCTTGGGTTCCCTGTTAGACATCGACAAAAGAAAGGAAGACATTGCGGATATGGTGAGAGAATTTGTGTATAAAGATTGGGCAATGGGACTCGATGAAGTGTTGGCGATGGCAAGAACGAGTGTAGGGATCCCAATATTGATAGATTTCCACAAGGTGAATGAAGTAGGAGACAATGTGGAATGGCATCCCTTTGTAACGGTGTCGAGAGCCAGTGTGGAGCAGGGAAGGAAGCGTAGGGCTGCAATGGGAGCGGGCTTCATGAAGAAGCTGATGGGGAAGAGAGAAGGATATGAATGGATGCAAGACTTTCTAAATTTTTACTACCAGGTGGAGTCGGACGCATGAATTGTAGCTGTTTTTGGTTTTGTTTTTAAGTATATAGCAGATACTTTGTAATAGATGTAGATAATAAAGGGTTTAGGTGGATGATAGATCAGTTT
The DNA here is from genome assembly GCA_027924645.1 of Cunninghamia lanceolata. Taxonomy (NCBI): domain Eukaryota; kingdom Viridiplantae; phylum Streptophyta; class Pinopsida; order Cupressales; family Cupressaceae; genus Cunninghamia; species Cunninghamia lanceolata. Next base: position 8,263,282 of record BSBN01000420.1, on the reverse strand, counting down.
CAGTTAGTAGGAAGTGTTAAATTTTAAAGACCAGTCCAGGATGAAATGTAGACCTGGGTTTTGATACTCTGTTCTTATTACAGAGGACTGTAAAGTTTTTTGTATTACTATTAATATTAATGCAAAAGGGAACCACCCCCAAGGCAATAGTTTACCAATCAAATTTTTTTTTCTTACTTATGTAATATTACAATAAACTTCTAATATTACTTTAACCCAAGGATATCATTTTAAACGTGTCTACATGTAAACTTTTTTACACACATTTAAAAGTTACAACCCTATAATATTGGCTGGAGATTTTATAAACTTCCAACATTTGTTTTAACTCTACTATTTTATAGGTTAGATCTATATAAATAAAAATAAATATAGGATTTATATATTATTTTAAACATCTCATTCCTATAGATCTAAAGTTTTTTAAATATATTTAAGAGCTATAACCCTATAGATGAAAATACTACATTAATATTGGTAGTATTTGCTGGAGATTTGAAAAACTTGAACATTTCATTTTAACCTATATGTAAAAAAGAAAACTATAAATAATATTGAAAGAAAAATGTGTTGGATTAATTGTCATTGATGTCAAAGTCACGGTAGAAGGATATCGTCATTGATGTATGAATGAGATTGTTAAAAGAATTGTTGTCAAGATTATCATTGCTGCCAAAGAAAAGTTTTTGAGGGAAATCGTTATAGGCCAAAGGCCATAAAAATGCTTCATTAAAGATCATCAGAGGATGGTAAAAATTGGGTTCATGAGACATACTTTCTGGCCAACTATATGAGAAGTTTTTATTATTGAAGACAACGCTGGACCTATTTCATAAAAGGGTTGATCCATGAAAAACACTCTCTAAGTATAATGAAAAAGGTGATTGACCATGTGAGAGACAATTGCTATAGTTTAATTTGAATTTTGTTTTGTGACCGATCTGTTATTAGCAACACATGTTATCATAATAGAAGCCGACCCTTTCATGGTAGCGCTTCAAAATAAGGGAGCAGCTATTAATATATAGAAGGCAATGATTAATATATCAAAGATAGCGATTTAAGAGTTAAATTAAATAAGTTTAACTAAGGTAGCCGACTACATAAGAAGAGGTTGATACTTATGAGGGATGCACTTATGTTTAAGGAAGTGCTTATACTTAAACAACAAATTAGTAAGAGTCGCCTTCTTTTGTGAAGTGTGATGTCTCTTAAATGGATCACATTCTTTCAAGAAATGTATGAAGGTATAAAAATAGTTTGTGAAGTGTCGAGAAGAATGTAAGAAAATATAATGCAAATCATTCAAGTATTCAAGCAGATCTAAAGAAGAGAATATGAAGAGTAATTGAGATCTATATTAAAATATTTGAAGAGAGTGTTAAGATTGTGAAGAGAAATATATGATGCATAATTTGGTGGCAGATTTATAAGTGAAATTAGAGCAGACCTTAAGGCAGAATTCTAAAGGAAAGCATTGCACTATTTGAGACAAAATTTGTGAAGGAAAGTTGTTGCATCATCATTGAGTAGACTTGTGAAGAAAAGCATTGCATCATCTACAAACTAAGTCGTGAAGGAAAGCACTTGTGTGATAACCGTTAGATCATCTACAAGCAGAGTCGTGAAAGAAAGTGCATCTATAATCAGATCTTAGTGAAGACAATATCATCCATTGAAGAATTTGGAGGTTGGTGCCTATCAAAATAAGAGATTGGTGTCTCTTGCCGAGTTGGTGCTCAGTTGTGGGGATTGGTGTCTCCAGTGGGTTGGTGCCTATAAATTCTACAAGCGGGGATTGGTGTCTCCAGTGGGTTGGTGCTCACAAAATCTACAAGTGGGGATTGATGTCTCCAGTAGGTTGGTGCCTACAAAAGAAGATTTATAAAAAAAACAATATTTTGCCGTGGATTTCTCTTGAAAGGGTTTCCACGTAAATCGTGTGTTCTTCTTGTGTTGCATAATTGTTAGATCTTGTATGGTTATTATTGTGGTTGTTATGTTTAGAAAAAGTAAAAGATTGCCTTATATTGATTCACCCCCCCTCTCAATATAAGTGTGTGCTCATCAATTGGTATCAGAGCGGGTTCTTTCAGATATAGTTTAACCGCTAGAAGGAAGATCTAAAGAGCACATATGGCCGGTCAAGAAGGATATGAATTCTCATCAAACATGGCACCATTGTTCGATGGAACGAACTATGCCTTTTGGAGCATAAGGATGAAAACCTACTTAAGTAGTCTAGGGTTTGATATTTGGCAATCCGTTGTTAATGGATATACTACTACTGCAACTCCGCCAACAGATAGGGATGGAAAAAGGGATAGCGAGAACAATGCGAAAGCCATGAATGCAATCTTGTGTGGATTATCCAAATCAGAGTTTGTGAAAATAATGCAATGCAAATCAGCTAAGGAAATATGGGATAAGTTGAAGAATATTTATGAAGGAGATTATAAAGTAAAGAAGGTAAAGCTTCAAACCCATAGGGGACAATTTGAAAGCCTTAAGTTGAAAGAAGGAAACATAGCCTCTTATTTGCTTCGCGTTGGTGAGATCATGAACACAATAAAGGGTCTTGGTGAAACAGTTGAAGAAGCCATGATTGTGCAAAAGGTATTAAGGTCTCTACCTCTAAGATTTGATGCCAAGGTTTCAACGATTGAAGAAATGAGAGATTTAGATAAATTGACAAAGGATGAGTTGCATGGGATCCTCACTGCTTATGAAATGAGGACCGAAGAGAAATCATCTAAAAGAGAGGCGGTATTCAAAGCATCAAAGAAGATGAATAAAAATCATGGTTTAATCGATAGCTCCAGCGATGAATCGGATGCAAAGGAAACCCATTTTGATAGAAAGCCCAAGAAAAGACCAACATGTACAAAGGTAAGTATAAATGTTTTAATTGTGGTAAAATAGGTCATTTTGCTTCTGAGTGTGTGTAGGTCAAAAGTGAAAGTAGCGATGATGAAGAAGATTACAACTTAAAGAAAGGAAGAAGATATTAACAATATAAGAAGAGTCACAAACAAGGAAAGAAGAACTTTCGGAAGTACAAGAAAAACCTTTATTCTCAAGAAGATAACAACTCATTGGAGGAAAGCGGCGAAAGCATTTCTTATAGTGATAGAGAAGAAACACTCTTCATGGCGATAGAAGCAAAGGGTGACGCCCTTGAAAGTGAAGACCAAAGAAGAGAAGAGAAAGATTCAGAAGAAGAATATGACGAAGATGATGAAGAAGTGGATCTTGAGGAGGAACTCTATTATGCCTACAATGAGATCAAGAAGCTTAAGAAAAGAAATTTGAAACTAAAATCACAGCTTCAAGAAGACAGTGAATCTAAGGCCAAAATGTTACAAAGCCTTGAAGAGCCGGAGAAGATGATCATCAATCTGAAAACTCCACTTGAAGAGGCAAAACGAATTGAGGAAGAGGTAAGAATTCAATTAAAGGCAAAAGAAGAAGAATGTGAGAGGCGTGAGTCCGAAATTGTTTCCTTGAGAAAGGAATTGGAGAAAACATGTACTCAATTGAACAAAGACTTGAAGAATGAGAAGAGTACGAAAATGTTAGATGATATCATCAATGGCCAGAGGTCATCACACATTAAGACAGGTCTTGGTTATGAAGAAAATCAAAAGATTACAAAAGATCCCAAGGAGCCACCAAAGAAGAGAAACGAGGAAAAACCAAAAAGCTATGCAAGTGCTCTCAAGAATCCTATCAAGAATGAAAACAACAAGAAGAAAGAAAATTACATTCCTCAGAAAACTAGAATTCCTCACAAATAGAAATTCATTCAGAAGATCTTTCCCTCTGAGACAACCTCATATGACCAGGTTTCAACATTCCTTTTATGGTTATTGCTATTCTTGCAATCACTTTGGTCATAAGGCAAGAGATTGTAGAACACAAGCAAGAAATTTTGGTTGGAACAAGAATAGAAGTCCTTATGGTTTCTTAAGCAGGAACTATAATTCTTTTGCTCCTTTGTTGGATTACAATTTTGTGTGCTATAAGTGCAACAACTATGGTTACATAGCACACTTCTATAAAAGTGGTTTTGTGGAACCCCCTAGGCAGAACAAGAAAGTGGAAGCCATGGATAATCAAAAGGAAGGAAATACAAAAGTATGGGGAAGGAAACAAGAGCAAGATAATGAAGAGAAGGAAGAATCTATGCTTGTGCAAACTGCACTTCATGCACAAGTGGTATCACTAAGTTCATAAGGAGAAGTACGAGTTCAGGGGGAGCTAATCATTGCATTATCTTTCAGCTCCATGGAGAAGGCAACTCAAAGGATGAAGTCTCACAAATTATTATTGAAAGAGAAGATATGGTTTGAGAGAAGAATGAGAATGCTATTGTAGCAGCAATGAAAGAATTTTGTTTGATTATGCCATAAAGACGAGAAAAGAGAATGTTATGGTAGTAGCAGACTACATATTAGAAAGTTACCATATAATGAAGTGAAGGAGAATTAATGTCAAGATAATAAAGAGCCTAGAAGACTTGAGACAATGAGAGAAGGAAGAAATCGTGATAAAGATGTTTGTAAGACTAAACTTGATGAGTAGAGATTTTCAAAACCCTGACAGTAGGATGAGAACAATCCAAAGAAGTCTTTGCCTGAAGAGTATGCTCGTATATTTGCATTTGACAATTTTGCTAGAACATGTGTTGGCAAAAGCAAAAGAAATTGATAGTGGAAAGTTGGATAGTTGTGTTGATGCTTATGTTCAACTTCACATTAAAGGAGTTCCTATTATTGTAATAATGTCATAGAAGACATGGATTGAAGTATAATGAACATCCCTTTACCGTTTATGTCAAAGAGAGTTTCATAAAGGGAGAGTTATAGAAAGGAAGAATGCTACCTTTGATGTAAAGAGAAAGTATTTCAGAAAGGGGGAGAATTATGTTGCCTTACAGACAGGGGGAGCATCACAAGAAAGAGGAAGAATCATATCATGAAAGAAAGAAGTATACTACATCCCTTTGCCATTGATGTCAAAGGGGGAGAGAAGGTGGAGAATTATGTTGCCATCAATGACAAAGGGGGAGATTGTTGGATTAGTTGTCATTGATGTCAAAGTCACAAAAGAAGGATATCGTCATTGATGTATGAATGAGATTGTTAAAAGAATAGTTTTCAAGATTATCATTGATGTCAAAGGAAAGTTTTTGAGGGAAATCGTTATAGGCCAAAGGCCATAAAAACGCTTCATTATAGATCATCAAAGGATGGTAAAAATCGGGTTCATGAGACATACTTTTTGGCCGACTATATGAGAAGTTCTTATTATTGAAGACAATGCTGGACCTATTTCATAAAAGGGTCAATCTATGAAAAACACTCTCTAAGTATAATGAAAAAGGTGATGGACTATGTGAGAGACAATTGCTATAGTTTAATTTGAATTTTGTTTTGTGTCCGATTTGTTATTAGCAACATGTTATCATAATAGAAGCCCACCCTTTCATGGTAGCACTCCAAAATAAGGGAGCAACTATTAATATATAGAAGGCAATGATTAATATATCAAAGACAACGATTTAAGAGTTAAATAAGTTTAACTAAGGTGGCCGACTACATAAGAAGAGGCTGATACTTATGAGGGATGCACTTATGTTTAAGGAAGCGCTTATACTAAAACAACAAATTAGTAAGAGTTGCCTTCTTTTGTGAAGTGTGTTGTCTCTCAAATGGATCGCATTCTTTCAAGAAATGTATGAAGGTATAAAAATAGTTTGTGAAGTGTAGAGAAGAATGTACGAAAATATAATGTAAATCATTCAAGTATTCAAGCAGATCTAAAGAAGAGAATATGAAGAGTAATTCAGATCTATATTAAAATATATGAAGAGAATGTTAAGATTGTGAAGAGAAATATATGATGCATAATTTGGGGGCAGATTTGTAAGTGAAATTAGAGCAGACCTTAAGGCAGAATTATAAAAGAAAGCATTGCATTATTTGAGATAAAATTTGTGAATAAAAGTTATTGCATCATCATCGAGTAGACTTGTGAAGGAAAAGCATTGCATCATCTACAAACCAAGTCGTGAAGGAAAGCACTTGTGTGATAACCGTTAGATCATCTACAAGCAGAGTCGTGAAAGAAAGTGCATCTATAATCAGATCTTAGTGAAGACAATATCATCCATTGAAGAATTTGGAGGTTGGTGCCTATTAAAATAAGAGATTGGTGTCTCTTCCTGAGTTGGTGCTCAGTTGTGGGGAATGGAGTCTCCAGTGGGTTGATGCCTACAAATTCTACAAGTGGGGATTGGTGTCTCCAGTGGGTTGGTGCTCACAAAATCTACAAGTGGGGATTGGTGTCTCTAGTAGGTTGGTGCCTACAAAAGAAGATTTGTAAGAGAAGTAGGTTGGTGCCTACAAAAGAAGATTTATAAGAAGAACAATATTTTGCCGTGGTTTTCTCCCGAAAGGGTTTCCACATAAATCGTGTGTTCTTTCTGTGTTGCATAATTGTTAGATCTTATATGGTTATTATTGTATTTGTTAAGTTTGGAAAAAGTAAAAGATTGCCTTATACTGATTCACCTCCCCCTCTCAATATAAGTTTGTGCTCATCAATATGCCTATAACCCTATGGATGAAAATACTACATTAATATTGGTAGTATTTGCTGGAGATTTAAAAAACTTCAACATTTGTTTTAACTTATTTTTATTGTTATTAATTTTGGTATGTTTTACTATTTTATAGGTTAAATCTATATAATTAAAAATAAATATAGGATTTATATATTATTTTAACCATACGATTCCTACAGATCTAAAGTTTCTTAAATATATTTAAAAGCTATAACCCTAAGGATGAAAATACTACATTAATATTGATAGTATTTGTTGGGGATTTAAAAAACTTGAACATTTCATTTTAACCTATATGTAAAAAAGAAAACTAAAAATAATTTTGAAAGAAAATGTGCTAACTGTTTCAAATTATTTGCTGCTTCTCCAATTCGGCTCTCTATAGTTTCTTTTTTAATTATGTCGGTTACACTTCACTATTTTTTTCCATTTAAAAGTTGGCCATGTATTGTTAAAAAAATAAAACTTAAAACACACTCACGACATGAAGCACTTTTATGCTACTGTATAACGCCTCTCGGTGTTATATATATATATATATATATAACAGTACTGAAATATTCAGGAAATTGCAAAATCTTAATAGGGACATTACATTGCTACCTTTGATTATGTGGCTTGAATAGACAAGGCTTATTCGTAGACGGTTTATCTTGTACAACATTAATGGGCTCACACCTCCTCATAGAAGGCCTTGTTTATCAAAATTGACTTTGAGATAGATGCAATTTAAAATATATATACGAGGAAGATTGGCTAAGTCTATTAAAATGGATTCCTTGACTTTGATACAATGTATAATGAGCCAGTATGGTTTGTTCTGAGAAATAAAGGGAACAACACTCACAAGGGTGGATGTATGCCATCGAAGGAATGGACATGAGAGCTCCATATCAAATATTAATATACGTTATCATACATTCAAACTCCTTTGCATGTTATAGTGGTGTTTCAAGGATTATTGCAATCTTCATACCTTCATCAAATCATTATACCCTTTGTTGTTATAGTTATTTATAGATAATAATTGTATTTATCTTGAGTAATTCTATTCTATTATGCCTAAATGAATGTTTCCTCATGAGCAACAAGTCCTATGATAATAAAATTGGAAGAGAATCCTAGTATTCAGTGGTGGCGTGACAGCAAGTGCTATTCCACGGCGTGACTCTTTGAGCTTTTGAGATTGTGCTGCTTGGCTTAGCTCCATAAGTTGCTATTGTGTTGAAAGATTTAGGATTGATTCCTTTCATGAAGACAATATCTTAATTGATTAAGTAATGATTCCTTGAGGTGTTGCATTATTGGATGATCATTTAGTCTTAACTTCAACCAAATAGCCTACATCCCTTGTCAATTCTCAAATATGGGAGCAAATACACACGTACTGTTAAAGTAGTGTTAGTAACACCCTTGAACAAGTGACAAGGCAATCTTGCTCGTATACCATATGATCTGTAATAGACTTGGATAGATCAAAATGCAATTCCTCAACAAAGATTGACACTTACTTATTAGTTGGTTCAGTGCAATATGTTACTGAAACCAATTTGGATAAGGTGGAAAATTGATGTTTGTCACAACTTACAGCTTTTGATTGCCATCTACATCCTTAATTCAATTTGCAATGTGTATATGCTTGAATACATATCTACAAATGCTGCTAACAAAATATGAATTCCAATCCACAAAATCAATGATTTAACAAAGAAGTACGCTAAAGTTGCATGTGATTGCTTCTTCTACTTGTAAAAAGAACTATTTGTAATGCTTACTCAAGTGCTAGAATTTGTGAAGTAGTTTTATAGAATGAAACTAAACTAGTAAAAAATTGAAATAAACATAGAATGACAGCATTGACACTGAGAAAACTTGAGAAGGGTTGTGCTTTCTTATCTCCACAATCATCATGCAAGACTTACAAGCTTTCTTTGCTTGGAAAAATTGCTCAGACAACATGATGCACTACTTCACTCAGTTGCTCAATCATTCCATGACATTGAAATGGTATAGAAATTAACTCTTGATTGCAATGCATGACCTTAAGGCTATATTTATACTTACAAAACAAGCAATTGTATTGCACAAAGAATCCAAATGACAATTTCCTTAAAGGGATGGAAGAGGAAATGTTTCAGCTTCCATTATGGGATTTAAAGTTTTGTCTTCTATAGGGAATTTCAACATGTGCTGAATCTGTCTTCATACCCTTTGCTAAATGTACCATAGTCTTCAGAACACGCCCAATATGTCTGCATCTTCAAGACATGCCTAAATTGGCATGTTGAAGATGTCATCATAAATGGTTTGCTCATATTCTGTTAGCCTTAGGGTGTCTGGTTCATCCTTCACCCTTTTGCATATGTGTTGCCTCTAATCATCTTCCACATTCTCTGTTTGTCCAATCTTGTGTTGTGTGGTGAGTGGAAACATGTTGTCAAGCACTTCACTAGTCATAAAAAACTATGGAGATATTTAAATAATCTCAAACAACTCAATTATTTCACATTTTCATAACCTAATTCGAATTATGGTTTACCATTGCAGTTTGTGGTACCAATGGTTTAATTGCAGTTATGGTACCAATAGTTTAATTTCTTTTAGTGTTAATCTCTTTTAAGTATAAAAGTACTAGTGGTATCAATTGTTATTTGATAAGAAGGAACCGTGTTGATATTAGATTTTTGCTACTCAGTTTCATTTGGGTGGAAAATTCTACATTCTTCCAATTTCTAATACTCTTAAAAGAAATTTTCAGGTTTCTTCTAAAATTTACTGGAGATGAAAAGGAGATTAACCTAGCAGGTGACGGGACTGAAGCAGCTGAATTTTCAGAGTGGACATGGATGCCACCACAACAAGTTATTGAACAGGTAAAGCTATAATTATAATTTTAGTATGTTCTTGCCAAGAATAATATGTGAGATTTTTGTTTCATCTAAACACATACTAACATCATTGAGAAATTTAATCAGGCCGTGGATTTCAAGAGACCCGTCTATGAGCAGGTTTTTAGGTTCTTTGCTCCTCATTTAGCTACAGGATCAAATGTTATGTAAACAGATGGAAATTTCATGAGATCCTTCTCACAAGTAGTTATCATCGCATAAGACAAGATGTGTGGATGATGCTTATCGTACTAATATATTTGTGCAAGAGATGTTAATATTGTCAAACTGAACAAATATGGAGCAACATGGTACATGTGTGTCCTTTATAAATTGTTTCTTTTATGCGGAAGAGTTCCTCTTTAATGTATGCCTATATAGGAGAGCTGCTCAAAATTTAGAATGTTCTTTAGTACTTGAGTTAGCATAATCCCTAACAAGAAATACTATCCAACAACATTCTAGATTGAGCATAGGCCCATAATCAGTTGTCATGACTTGAAGATGTACTAGGAGTAGTTAAATTTGAAAATTTAAAATAATTAATTTTGATGTGAATAAAAGCAATCTTTAGTCAAAGATTAAGAAAATCTAAACTTGTGATTCTCTTTCATAATTGATAGCATAGGATAGGGCTGTATAGGCACTCCATATTAAACGGAAATAAATCTTTCAGTTTTTTCCTGTGTAGAAAATTATTTGTTCAATTGGCACGTTTGAAGCATTATCTATAACTAATATTAAGAATATTTGTAGCGAGGAATTTCGTGAACCTTTCCTCCCGCAAGATAAATGCTGACATACAATTTTGATCTTCTCAAGCTTAGTATGCATACTCGTTTTTTAAGAATAACATAGTGTGAATCCTGTGTACAATAATATGTTTGCTGTCATATCCGTCAATCAAACCATTGATTGAATTGTGCATATGAACACCGACTATTTCATTAAGACATTGCAAAATTTGAACTTCTTCTATGATTCTTAGATCTGGGTGGTAAAACAATGACAAATTTCCCTTTTGATTGCCATATGTCATCCTTTATTATTAATTCTTATTTGTTCCTTAATGTAAGACCATATTTTACCTATAAATACATTATTAAACACAATTAGTTTGAATGGAAGTCCATAAAACTAGTTTGAAAGGAATATCTTGTTTTTGATAAACAAATGAATTTAAATGATAATTTTAGATAGGAAAAGCAATTTTAAAAGGGCTCTTAAAGATGAAGCATGCAAAAACAATTCTAAAAACCAAATTGTTTGGAAAATATTTAAAACAATTAACTTCCATTTTTAAAGAGAGTAGTTGATACCCTCTTGAAAACGATTGCATTTCTTTAAGCACATGCACACATTTTAACATTTCTCATATCTAGAACTATCTTGATATATGAGCTATTTTCTCTAGCTTAAATTTTACTTGGTAAGAATTTTTATTCCAATATCTTTATATTAAAGCAAAATATGAGAGATATGTGTAAAGTCTATCTATTCTGAGGGTAGATACCATTGAACTTAGATTAAATAGAATAAATTCAAAACTATTGAATCTTCTCATAGCACGGCATGAATTTTCCTAACATGCGATTGAGACCCAACCACTTGAGAGTTAGAGAATTGTATGGTTTGACATCATTTTGTGCACATTTACTTATCAAAATTTCCTCTCATGCTTCAGTTGTCAATATAACTTACTAATGTCATTTGTTTGCTAGCAATGAGACTTGTATTTTATGGAAAGCTAAGGTGAGGTCGCGAGCAACACTTATCAAACCATATAATTGCGCTTAACATTTTCCATTGGATGCCTCTTCTTTTGTTTGTTTTTACATTCTGTCATCTTTGTTTACTATCTACAGAATCTGTCTTATAGAATGCTAGAGTGATGCTCACAGCAAAATGTTTCAAGCCACATACTTTTAACTTAGTGTTTCCATTGTAGCTCTTTTCATGTAGTTAGTTCTAGTGCTACGAGTGCCTTACCAGTTTGTCATTACAACTCATGTTAATCATCATTTTATAAGTGCAGTCATTCAATATAATGAACAAATCTAAAATATAGAAATCAGTCCAATTAATTGCATTACAAGGAACCTCTCTTCGTTATCTTAAAAATTTGATAATGCAAAATATTAAACAACAAACTAGGCTTAAGGTAGAGACAAGACAAATGTTAAAAATATATTGATGTTTTAACTTACATAGCGTACCCAAGGATAGTTGAAAAGACATGCTAGTCCACTTAACATTCGAGGTCCAATTGGGTGTTTTTAAAAATTTTTGTTCATTTGAGGTCATAAGTATTCAACTAATAGTTTCATTAACATATTCCTCTTCCAACTAATTTGTAGGGCCAATTGCGGAATCCTTTCCTTCCATTTTGATTTGTATAATCAATGTTTGACTCCTTTTCTCCCTTGATAACCCTGAAGGAACCTTATTGTCATTTGAAGTTGAGGTAACAAAGTTGAAGCCTACTTGTATTTGTATAGGTCTTCATTCCATGGCATTTCTATATGCGTATAGTCATGACATATTTTCAAGTCTTGGAACATAAAAAGCTGACCAACCCTTGAACAAAGGACTCTTATAAATGTATAAATGGAATTTGTGCAACTATACAACACCCGATCCCAAAAAATTAGAAGACTTAATGGTGAAAGTCCAAAACAATAACTTTTCCAAACCTTCCCAAGCCTCAACACGATCAAGCACCAAAGATGAAAAGGAATTAGGAGAGAGGACCTAGTAGTTGAGCACCCTAACTTTGCACCTCCCAAAATCTTGTGGCAATTTTGAATTAATCCTAAATTTTTACAACAGTTTACTTGGCAAACCCCTACTTATAACTAAGGTTTTAGGTCCACATTATCAAATATGCCACATCAACATGCTTTTTGTTGAGGTGTCCAAAAATACCAAAATAAAAAGGGTACACTGATAGTTGTGCATTAGTCATGTTTTGTTAGTGTGCCAATGTGGCATCACATGATTTGTTGCCTTCTAGATCTAAAGAATACATTTCATTCAATTATAAGTTCTCATGGTCAACACTAACAACTTTAAAGTCACAATTACTAGTGCTATACTATTAAAAATTATCGGGCATTAAATCCACAAATACTTTCACAACTATTGGAACATGCTCAACTATTGGGTCCTTTCCCCTAGGTCTACACCATTATTAGCTAGCACATTTGTTGCCTTGTTACTGCTTAGAAGAACGAGTGGAAAAGAAGGCATCACAAATAACAAGAGCTTTATCCAACAATTATCTTGCCTTCCAATGAGGACCATTCCTTTAGTCAAATCCCAAATGGCAACCAAAGAGTCTCCTTCCACAACCAAATTCTTACAACTTGACTCTCGAACTAGGTTGAGACCTTCCACATTAGTCAATCATTCGACTTCATTGTTGAAACAAATGCTTAGAAAAAATGAACCACTTTTCATGAAAGTCCCTTGATCATTTCCTAATAACCACATCAACACCCATTGAGCTAGGATTCTCCTTTGAAGCACCATCAAAGTTTAGAAAACCATTAGGTAGGTGGATTGGACCATCGAGCATTCTCTCAAACTATTTTTTAGCTCCTAACCCATTAACGAGGTTTAATTTTCTACTTTTAATTACTTGTGTAGTTTCCCTTTTCATTTAAAATTTAAAACAATAACTATAACAATATTTAATAATATTTCAGATTTTAAATAACTAGAAATTGTGGAGTTAAGATTGCACAAGAAACTAGAAAGATAAAGTAAAGAGGAAAGAGAAGGCATATTTGATTTAAAGATCGAAGTAGACGTACATGGCAAAAGAGAAGGTAGGAGGAGGTTTGGGGCTGTCAGATTTGAATTCTAGATTCTTTGTTATGCAACAATGTTCTCTGTAATGTCCCCTTCTAGCAAGCCAAAATTTCCACAACCTTGCACAACATTTCAACTCACCAAAAGAGAACATTACTATTCAATTCTTCTTATCTAATCCTATTAACCACAAGATGTATTAAATCAAGGCTTATGATCATAAGCTATAAGCATTCTATCTTTCACAATATCCATTATACATTTTTCATGATTCCAATTGGGAGAGATATACTTGGGTCTACATGTTCACCAAACCACTTGCCCAACGAGAGAGGGTTTATAAAGGAGCAATCGAGGAGTCCATATTTTATTCCTTTGACCGGAGACCAACCCAAATCAAAGGCCCATCCCTTATCCTGGAGAGGTACTCTAGACCAACATGAGACAAGAGCCTATCCATTACTTGATGGTTCTCTTGACCAACACAAGATAATGGGAATGTATTGGTCTTTAGCCAGATGGTACTCTTGACCAACTGCGACATCAACCATGATGTCGGTCTTTAGCCGGATGGTACTCTTGACCAACTACGACATCAACCATGATATCGGTCTTTAGCCGAATGGTACTCTTGACCAACTACGGCATCAACCATGATTATACCTCATTGCTCACCCATATCCCTTCATCTCGATTTATAGGTTTGGTTGATATGCCATGAACCTCTACTTCTCCTTATTCCTCATGATTAACTTAAATACTTAGTCTAGTCATTTAATCCATACCTTATTATCTTAGGTTATGATAATTTGCATTATTATTCATCATGTATTCTATTTACTTAATCAACAAGCTTCTAATCATTTCCAAAGTTCATATGACTCTATCATGACATATCAAAGAACTACATATGGTTATTCATGTATTTAATCTCATTAGAGGCATTACCTTTTTATTATCTTCTCATTCTATCATCTCTATTCTTATTCTATGCTTTGATCTAAGCCTACGATTCATATGACATATGCATTCTATAATTCCAATGCTACTGAAGTAACCTTTCAACTATATAATATGACTGATGCAATTTTCTATTATGAAGCCATTATATTTATATACATTCGTTGAGTTAAGGAAATGAGGGAAAGAGATATGTTCCATACCTTTATGATGACAAGGATTTCCTGTCCGATCTACTTAAACGATGATTGTTTGTGGTTATAATTAGAATGCTCTCTAATTTTGGTTCGATGAGATCTAGGACTATAATTCAATGGTTGTTTGATAGAGTGATGGACTTCAAATCTTCCACGATTTCTTGTTGAGGAGATGGCGCTTGTAATTCCTATTTTCCTTTGTATTACCTTCGATGTATGAAGGTTGATTGTTGATGCTATGAAGAAGGATTGTGTTTGCTGCTCTAAACTCCTTCAAAGGTTTTCTTCCAATGCCTATTCGATGATGTATGAAGATGAAAACTGATCCATGATTTGATGGTGCTGCCACTTCGTTGGCTTCTTATGTTTGCAGTTCAATATCCAATGGCCTGTATGGCTCAATTTCCTTCCTTCTTTCGGTGATCAGGTATATTGGACTATATATGGTTCGAATGATAGAGACGACAGATGCTAATGTCTCATTTGCTTTATATAATGCTTGATGTTAGATGGCAGACCTTCTTTCGTTCATTGCTGATATGATTGTTCACCTCCGATGCATATATCCTTCTTTATATTTGATGATATCCTTATTTGATGTTCCTATGTTCAGCGCTTCTGTCGGATTTATGATGATGCGATTTGATGCTTGGTTTCTAATACTGGCTAACTGATGATATGGTATTCAATGCTCTATGATTCCTGATTGCCTTTCTTCCCGTCCTTATAAAGGTAGCAATTGGGTGTCTATTGCCAACAGACATCATTTTTCATAGCTTGTGCCTATTCATAATTACTAACTAATTGTTAATCTTGATCGGTCCTTAAGAATTCGGTGCTTCTCACTACATAAGCTGACTTTTGTTTATTCTTTTATCTTGTATATAATTTGTCTTCTAGTGCCAAGTCATCTTTTGTCTCATTCCTATTTTGTCCTTATTCTTATTTTGTCTTTTCCTCTTGGCTCCAAATTTGTCTAAGTATGGGAAAGTAGAGAGTCTTAGGATAGGAATGGATTATGAATGCTAGTCTTTTCCAATCTTCAATTGGAAACAATCGAATCATCACAGGGTGACTATTCCAATCTTTAATTGGAATAGGGTCATCGAGGGATATGACAGGCCTCCCCTCTAGATTGTCTGTCCTCAAGCAATTTCTACTTCTTCTAAGATCAATTTTCTTTCCTTCTTTTACTTGAAGTTACTTCACTTTCTTCCTGAATTTCTTTGTTGAGTATGATTTCTATATTGTGTGCTTGACCTCTTTTCTTTTAAATCTCTTAGAGTTTGACATGTATGCTTGCAAAAGATTGTTTCACAGGATGGCAGGTCAATGCTCTGATACCACTTGTAATGTCCCCTTCTAGCAAGCCAAAATTTCCACAACCTTGCACAACATTTCAACTCACCAAAAGAGAACATTAGTATTCAATTCTTCTTATCTAATCATATTAACCACAAGATGTATTAAATCAAGTCTTATGATCATAAGCTATAAGCATTCTATCTTTCACAATATCCATTATACATGTTTCATGATTCCAATTGGGAGAGACATACTTGGTCTACATGTTCATCAAACCACTTGCCCAACGAGAGAGGGTTTATAAAGGAGCATTCGAGGAGTTTGTATTTTATTCCTTTGACCGAAGACCAACCCAAATGAAAGACCCATCCCTTATCTCGGAGAGGTACTCTAGACCAACACGAGACAAGAGCCTATCCATTACTTGATGGTTCTCTTGACTAACACAAGATAATGGGAATGTATTGGTCTTTAGCCAGATGGTACTCTTGACCAACTTAGGCATCAACTATGATGTCGGTCTTTAGCCGGATGGTACTCTTGACCAACTGTGACATCAACCATGATGTCGGTCTTTAGCTGGATGGTACTCTTGACCAACTACAACATCAACCATGATATCAGTATTTAGCCGGATGGTACTCTTGACCAACTACAGCATCGACCATGATTATACCTCATTGCTCACCCATATCCCTTCATCTCGATCTATGGGTTTGGTTGATGTGCCATGAACCTCTACTTCTCCTCCTTATTCATCATGATTTACTTAAATACTTATTCTAGTCAGTTAATCCATACCTTATTATTATCTTAGGTTATGATAATTTGCATCATTATTCATCATGTATTCTATTTACTTAATCAACAAGCTTCTAATCATTTCCAAAGTTCATATGACTCTATCATGACATATCAAAGAACTACATATGGTTATTCATATATATAATCTCATTAGAGGCATTACCTTTTTATTATCTTCTCATTCTATGATCTCTATTTATCAACTCACAACTTATGCAATACATTCTTATTCTATGCTTTGATCTAAGCCTACGATTCATATGACATATGCATTCTATAATTCAAATGCTACTAAAGTAACCTTTCAGCTATATAATATGACTGATGCAATTTTCTATTATGAAGCCATTATATTTATAAACATTCATTGAGTTAAGGAAATGAGGGAAAGAGATACGTTCCATACCTTTATGATGACAAGGATTTCCTATCCGATCTGCTTAAATGATGATTGTTTGTGGTTATAATTAGAATGCTCTCTAATTCTGGTTCGATGAGATCTAGGACTGTAATTCAATGGTTGTTTGATAGAGTGATGGAATTCAAATCTTCCACGATTTCTTGCTGAGGAGATGGTGCTTGTAATTCCTATTTTCCTTTGTATTACCTTCGATGTATGAAGGTTGAGTGTTGATTCTAAGAAGAAGGATTGTGTTTGTTGCTCTAAACTCCTTCAAAGGTTTTCTTCCAATGCCTGTTCCATGATGTATGAAGATGAAAACTGATCCATGATTTGATGGTCTTGCCACTTCGTTGGCTTCTTATGTCTGTAGTTCGATATCCAATGGCCTGTATGGTCAATTTCCTTCCTTCTTTCGGTGATCAGGTATATTGGACTGTATATGGTTTGAATGATAGAGACGACATATGCTAATATCTCATTTGCTTTATATAATGCTTGATGTTAGATGGCAGACCTTCTTTCGTTCGTTGCTGATATGATTGTTCACCTCCGATGCATATATCCTTCTTTATATTTCATGATGTCCTTATTTGATGTTCCTATGTTCAGCGCTTCTGTCGGATTTATGATGATGCGATTTGATGCTTGGTTTCTAATACTGGCTATCCGATGATATGATATTCAATGTTCTATGATTCCTGATTGCCTTTCTTCCCGTCATAAAGGTAGCGATTGGGTGTCTATTGCCAACGGACATCATTTTTCATAGCTTGTGTCTATTCATAATTACTAACTAATTGTTAATCTTGATCGGTCCTTAAGAATTCGGTGCTCCTCACTACATAAGCTGACTTTTGTTTATTCTTTTATCTTTTATATAATCTGTCTTCTAGTGCCAAGTCATCTTTTGTCTCATTCCTATTTTGTCCTTATTCTTGTTTTGTCTTTTCTTCTTGGCTCCAAATTTGTCTAAGTATGGGAAAGTAGAGAGAGTCTTAGGATAGAAATGGATAATGAATGCTAGTCTTTTCCAATCTTCAATTGGAAAACATCGAATCATCACAGGGTGACTATTCCAATCTTTAATTAGAATAGGGTCATCGAGGGATCTGACAGGCCTCCCCTCTTAAGATTGCTTGTCCTCAAGCAATTCCTACTTCTAAGATCAATTTTCTTTCCTTCTTTTACTTGAAGTTACTTCACTTTCTTCCTGAATTTCTTTGTTGAGTATGATTTTGTATATTGTGTGCTTGAGCTCTTTTCTTTTAAATCTCTTAGAGTTTGACATGTATGCTTGCATAAGATTGTTTCACAGGATGGCAGGTCAATGCTCTGATACCACTTGTAATGTCCCCTTCTAGCAAGCCAAAATTTCCACAACATTTCAACTCACCAAAAGAGAACATTAGTATTCAATTCTTCTTATCTAATCATATTAACCACAAGATGTATTAAATCAAGTCTTATGATCATAAGCTATAAGCATTCTATCTTTCACAATATCCATTATACATGTTTCATGATTCCAATTGGGAGAGATATACTTGGGTCTACATGTTCATCAAACCACTTGCCCAACGAGAGAGGGTTTATAAAGGAGCAATCGAGGAGTCCACATTTTATTCCTATGATCGGAGACCAACCCAAATCAAAGGCCCATCCCTTATCCCAGAGAGGTACTCTAGACCAACACGAGACAAGAGCCTATCCATTACTTGATGGTTCTCTTGACCAACACAAGATAATGGGAATGTATCGATCTTTAGCCGGATGGTACTCTTGACCAACTTAGGCATCAACTATGATGTCGGTCTTTAGCCGGATGGTACTCTTGACCAACTGTGGCATCAACCATGATGTTGGTCTTTAGTTAGATGGTACTCTTGACCAACTATGGCATCAACCATGATATCGGTCTTTAGCTGGATGGTACTCTTGACCAACTATGACATCAACCATGATTATACCTCATTGCTCACCCATATCCCTTCATCTCAATCTATGGGTTTGGTTGATGTGCCATGAACCTCTACTTCTCCTCCTTATTCATCATGATTAAATTAAATACTTATTCTAGTCATTTAATCCATACCTTATTATCTTAGGTTATGATAATTTGCATTATTATTCATCATGTATTCTATTTACTTAATCAACAAGCTTCTAATCATTTCCAAAGTTCATATGACTCTATCATGGCATATCAAAGAACTACATATGGTTATTCATATATGTAATCTCATTAGAGGCATTACCTTTTTATTATCTTCTCATTCTATCATCTCTATTTATCAACTCACAACTTATGCAATACATTCTTATTCTATGCTTTGATCTAAGCCTATGATTCATATGACATATGCATTCTATAATTCCAATGCTACTGAAGTAACCTTTTAGCTATATAATATGACTGATGCAATTTTCTATTATGAAGCCATTATATTTATAAACATTCATTGAGTTAAGGAAATGAGGGAAAGAGATACGTTCCATACCTTTATGATGACAAGGATTTCCTGTCCGATCTGCTTAAATGATGATTGTTTGTGGTTATAATTAGAATACTCTCTAATTCTGGTTCGATGAGGTCTAGGATTGTAATTCGATGGTTGTTTGATAGAGTGATGGACTTCAAATCTTCCATGATTTCTTGCTGAGGAGATGGCGCTTGTAATTCCTATTTTCCTTTGTATTACCTTCGATGTATGAAGGTTGATTGCTGATGCTATGAAGAAGGATTGTGTTTGCTGCTCTAAACTCCTTCGAAGGTTTTCTTCCAATGCCTGTTCGATGATGTATGAAGATGAAAACTGATCCATGATTTGATGGTCTGCCACTTCGTTGGCTTCTTATGTTTGCAGTTTGATATCCAATGGCCTGTATGGCTCAATTTCCTTCCTTCTTTCGGTGATCAGGTATATTGGACTGTATATGGTTTGAATGATAGAGACGACATATGCTAATATCTCATTTGCTTTATATAATGCTTGATGTTAGATGGCAGACCTTCTTTCGTTCATTGCTGATATGATTGTTCACCTCCGATGCATATATCCTTCTTTATATTTGATGATATCCTTATTTGATGTTCCTATGTTCAGCGCTTCTGTCAAATTTATGATGATGCGATTTGATGCTTGGTTTCTAATACTGGCTGTCCGATGATATGATATTCAATGTTCTATGATTCCTAATTGCCTTTCTTCCCGTCCTTATAAAGGTAGCAATTGGGTGTCTATTGCCAATGGACATCATTTTTCATAGCTTGTGTCTATTCATAATTACTAACTAATTGTTAATCTTGATCGGTCCTTAAGAATTCGGCGCTCCTCACTACATAAGCTGACTTTTGTTTATTCTTTTATCTTGTATATAATTTGTCTTCTAGTGCCAAGTCATCTTTTGTCTCATTCCTATTTTGTCCCTATTCTTATTTTGTCTTTTCCTCTTGGCTCCAAATTTGTCTAAGTATGGGAAAGTAGAGAGAGTCTTAGGATAGAAATGGATTATGAATGCTAGTCTTTTCCAATCTTCAATTGGAAAACATTGAATCATCACAGGGTGACTATTCCAATCTTTAATTGGAATAGGGTCATCGAGGGATATGACATTCTCATAGACAATAGTGTGCATGTTGTGTCACATTTGGTGTCATCTTGTCTATTTTTCCATGTCCAAATTGAATCATGCATTGGCATCTAGTACAATTGTGGTCTTGTCCAAACTTGTATGTTGACATGTTCTGTGCAGCCACATCCACTGTAATTTTGGGGCCAAACCTACAACTAGTGGGAAAATGGATGCCTATTGGCTATTTAGGGGCTCTACCTCAATTAGAGCCTTAGACCAAGTTAATAGTAGAGATTGGACATGCTTAGGGTTTGTGAAACTCTTGGTGCTTAAGAAGACAAGTGTGTGATGCAATGGAGGTTTAATGGAGTTTTCATAGTTGCACCTTTTATAAATTGATTATGCATGTTTCTAACTATTAGAGGTGAGTTAAGATTTGTGAGAGGTAAAAAGGGAAGTGTTTGGGTAGAAAAAAAGATTTTGAATTAAGGAACACCATTGTGTGTGGTCCTATCTAATGGATATAAATGTAACACACTAGTGTCCAAGATGAGCAAATGGCCAAGAATGGGTACAAAGAGGTGTTTAAATGTGAGGTGGGATGACCTTGGGTGTGGGGTATCTAATCAAGGATGACTAGGTTTTCCAAGAAGTAAAAAATGATCGCAAGATGTGTTTATAAAAAAAGGTGCTACAGTGTGTGAGGTTTTGTTATAGTCATGAGATGGATTATTAATTTACTTGAAATACTATTATGCAAAGAAGCATCATAAGTATTTATTGGACACATAATTCATTTAAATACTTGGTAAAAGGATTTGATTACACTAAGCTTACAAGACTTGTTTATTGCTAATGCCTATGAATTTCAATGGGTGATTTATTTTTTTATAGCATTTAGAAATTGCCTTGTTAGACACAAAATCCATGTAGATATTCCTTATTCTTGTTATAAAATAAATCAAATTCAAATGAAATTTTATTTCTTTAATATTTCATCTTAAAAAATAAAAAAATCATTATGTACTATATTTATTATAAATGTCTGATTTGTAAAATGATTGGTTTGACTTTATGACAACAAAGAAGAAGAGGTTTCAAAATACATTTAAATACTTGGATGTTAGAGAATTTTCAAGATAATATGAGAGATGTGAGAGTAGGCTTTGGCAAAATAGAAAACTAAGAAAGCGTGTTACTGGGTTTTAAGTGAAATTGCTAGCTTCCAACATGTAGTAGTTTCATCTAGGTAAATGGTAGTTTTGTCAAAAGAAGTAGTAGTCATATAAAGTTGTGATTTTACAATTATCAATAGTGGTTTCATCACAAAAGTGATGATTTCATAATCACCCTTTGATGGCAAGCGATAGTTTCACAATTACCCTTGATGACAAGCAGTGGTTTTGTTACATGATAGAAAATGGCTAGTGGCATTTTGATTTTCTCATCTGTTCAACCTCCTCTAACTCTTTTACTTTTGTTCTTAATTATAAAGCATTATATTCCTATTGTAAATTTGAATGTGGCATCTAAAAGGATGCAATGAGGATTTAAGGGAAATTTCAAGTGAATTTTTGAGTTCCAAGTAGAATGTAGTTAGTCAAAGATCAAAAGAATGAGGTGAACTAGAGAGAAATCAATGGTGTTAGACATTGAGTTGAGTTGGATTTGTGTTAGTTGTGAGCCCAAGAGGCTTAGACTTGTAATTTTTATTGGAATGTGGATTTTAAGTGAGTTGCAGTTCACATTTTGCTAGTTTTCCCCTACAAGTGAGTTTCTTTAGGGTAAATCCATATTTTCCAATTTTTGGTGATGCTTTGGTCTCATTTTCCTTGCATTTTCTATGTTTAACATTGCTTAGAAAATTCTAGTCTTTATGTCCTTCAAATAAAGTTGTATGTTCACAAATATTGTATGGACAATTGGTATCAGAGTGGTTTATTGCCATTTAAAGTTGAGGCAACAAAGTTGAAACCTACTTGCATTTTATAAATCTTCATTCCATGACATCTCTATATGCACATAATCATGACATATTTTCAACTCTTGTGTCATAAAAAGCTAATAACCCTTAAATGATGTACTTTTATATTAATATTGATTAAATGTATTAAACAAAATTTGTACAACTATGCAACATTTTAATTTGTAGATTACCAAGCTTTGATGAATCCAAGGAGACTTACTTTACACCTCTAAGCATTGAGTTGTGAAATAATTGAGCAAAACCCTACTCTAAGGGTTCGTAATGTAAAATTTGCCAAATGTTTTAATTTAATAAAATAAGGAGTACAACATGCAAGAGTGTTCTATTAACAAACTAATATCTTGGAGCCTACTCTAGGGAAGCAACCATTGACAAAATATTTGATTTGACATTTTGGGCCACATTTTAGGACCTCTTAGTGGAGAGGTTTGAAGAATGAACCCTTGCTTCCTTTATTTTAAAACCTAAAAGGTGAAGGAGATCTGGAAAGGACTATTGGTAGGTTTATTGTTTGCTAAAATTTTTGCATTATCATTGTAATTATACATGTATAAGGTTGTAACTAAAAATAAAAGCTTCAATTATCTACTTTTTTTGATAATTTTTGGAGAGATTCTATTACAGACCTCATCAATAGAAAAATAAAAATAAAATATTAAAAGTGAACACAATAGGGGGGTTTAGCCTTATAACAAGGAAAGAGTAAGGTTATAAAGGAATATGATCAACATTTCAAAAGTGTGGTCCATAAGTTAGAAGAACCTCTAATAGAAAAATAGAAGATCAGATGGCTTGTATCTAGTTTGAAACCACAAATTAGAGCTGTGGTATATGGAATAATGTTTACTACCTACAATGAAGTGGTAGAATTGGAAAAAAAAATGGAACCCCAAACTTGGAGAAATAACTTGTGAAAATGCAAAAATTTTAAAAAATAAAATTAAAACTAGAAAATTTAAAATTAAAATAGGAAATTCTAGCAAAAGGTGAGAGGGACGAGACTTCTTCCTTAGCTAGAAGGACCAATATTTGGTGTACATATTGTAGTAGAGGACACCTAAGAAATGAGTGCCCAATGGTAGAAGGTATTAAACAAGTTGCTACATTGCGGGTAGAACTTGAAAAAGGCCTAGGAAGAATAGTGAGCTTCTATTGCAGTATATGTAAATGATGGGATAAACTGATAGATGATTGCCCCATAATATTGGAAGAAGTAGGATATGAAACATTGGTTAGAGGAATGAATAGGGAAGAATCTTCCATAGACAAAGGCATGGCCAAAGCACAAGAATTGGCAACAACAACACTAAATGGCTGTATAACTCATTGTTACTAGGGACCGCAATAGAAAAGAAACCAAAGACAAATCAACAATGTGAACCATGTAGTACCTCAAATACAAAATGGAGAAACTTATACAAGCTACAACAATGACTATTTGCAAGGATATAGTATAGGAGACAAAAATAACAATTTTAGAGGTGGATGAGGTAGAGGAAGAAGTCAGAGATTAACCGACTATTATTGCGGTAATATAGGTTATTATGCTAATGAATGCAGAAGTTGAAAGAAAGAAGAAAAACCAAGTTATGGATTTTGCAATCACAACTCACATGATGCATTCAATTGTCCTAAAACTACATACTTTAATAAGAATGGACTAGTATAAGGAATGAGAAGTGAAGAACTGTCAGGTCCCCATGCACTACGTGGTGCTAAAGTATTGATGGATTTACCAAAGAAGGAAGGAAAAAGTATTAGGAGATGTTAGAAAATTAATCCAAAATCTAAACATGAAGTGAGAGAACCTTTTATGATAGAAGACGAATTATTGAAAAAATTGTTATAGACGCCTAAAATTGACCACATCCTAAGTTTCTAACATCACCTAGACATCCCCTTGTCGACATCAACTTGTGTCACTTTGCGACACATTCATCCTAGGACTTCCTTTAGCATTCCCCCTTCCATCAACTGATTAATTTAATTAATCATGATTATCCTAATTCCCAAATTAATTAAATAAATATTTAATTAATTTAATTCCATTTTCTCCATCACTAAATTAATTAAATAAATTTAATCCATTCCCCTTTAGTTAATTTAATCTTTCCCACATTATCCTTGTCTAATAATTAATTAAATAATTTTATTATTTGATTAATTATTTTCCACTTGTCCTAATCCTCATCCACTTGCCACAAATAATAAATAGGAGTCACATGTCTAGCTAAAGTTAGTTAGCCAGATTCATTGAACCTGGACACTTGCACAAAATTCAAACTAACTTTTCATCTCCACCACTCATTTCATACTACATCTCTCAATCCTAGCCATTCACATAAGGATGAGCCCTAGAAGCTTCCACCCTTGCCCTAATTCCACTAATTCAATCTTAGCCATTCATTTATCTTGATCTTAGCCATCCATTACACTTCTTAATCTCAACCATCCATTGCGTCTCTTAATCCTAGTCATCCATCCTATCACCCAAAAATTTATAAATCAATCCTCAACCAAACCATTTTCCATAGTCTACATGTTATGCAAAGTTATGCTACTACAGTGAGCAATCAACAATCAAATCATTATCAAGCATTATCAAGAGCGAATCAAGTGGAGCTAGGGTGCACTCCATTCTCGCTCTATTGGGAGAGAAAGAATGATTTGAGGTGAAGGTATTATGTTATTTGCATTTATCTTTATGTTGTCAACCTCATTATTTTCTTGTTCTTAAAAAATAATATAAACAAAGAAAAGAACAACTAAGGAAAGAAGTTTTTGAATTTTTTTAGAAAAAAATAGAGCTATAGTAATAACCCAAGGAGGTTTAGATACAAATAAAAATAAGAAAATACTAGAAGGACTTGAGGAGGAAAATGAATACTCTAATAGGCATAACCATGGTATAATGATTATAAAATCTAAAAACCTAATAGAGGAACTACAAAAATAAGAAGAAAATAGGCAAGGATATTTCTTAGAAAAAGAAGCCTAAAATTTGAAGAAGATGGCCAACTTAATAGAAGAAGAAACTTGCTTAATTTTTTTTTAGAATTCTCCAAACATTGGAATAAAAAGGGTATAAATCAAAAGAAATCTCAAGTTTGATTTATGATAAAAACCTAAAAGAAATGGAAGAATCAACCAATACTATTGGATGTTAAAGTAAATGAAAAAATGGCTAGAAAAGTTTTACTAAACCTAAGAGAAGACATAAATATTATGCTCAAAGAGATTTAGGAAGAATTTTGCAAACTAAAACTACATAAAACACCATATGATATTTCTTTAGTAGATGGAAGCCCTATTGTCCAATAGGCAAATGGTAAAATATACAAGTAGACTTCATGGCTATAAAGACAAAAGTTTACTTTGAAGTTATAGATATGTATGAAGGATCACATTAAATTTTTAACATCATACTAGATATTGAATGGTTCGTAGATAATAATGAAATATTTCATACAGATAAGGAAGAATTAATCATTTTTCCTCTATTTGCAAAGTCATACTAATCTCCATGGAATTCTTATGTTCAGTTGTAGCCCCCTTGGTGTGCTCATTTATGCTCAATTCTTGTAATAGTGCATCCTCCTTTTCTTCCCTACTCTCAAAAATCTCAACAATAGCCCCTTTGGTGCACTCAAATTCTCCCTCTTCATTCTCATATTCCTCATCTTTTGTAGCAATAGCCCACCTGGCATACTCAAATTCTCACTCTCCATTCTCATATTCCTCATATTTTGTAGCAGCAGTCCCCCTGATGCACTCAAATTCAACTTCTATAGCCTTCTCAATCCTTTTGTGGTATCTTTCCCAACTCTCCTAAATCTATTTCAGTTTCTTCTCTTCCATGTTCAATTCCATTACCAATTTAATCTCTCCCTAATTTCTCTCATCTTCTTGAAATCTCCTTTTTCCATGGGTGTTTATTGATTTGGTGTTCCATTAATCCTTTTATTCATCCCTAATAGCTTATTCTCATCCTTATCCTAAGGGTCGCATCTCTTCAGAGATCCCTTTAGGATCCCCCCTTCCAATTACTATCCCCTAGGTTCCTAACCCCCTCCCATGAGGCTAGAACCTAGAATTTTCTACCACAAATCATAAGATCTTATTTCTTTTTAATTGTAATCCTTCATCATTTAATTCTTCTCCACCATAAATGATATATCTATAGTACAAATCTCTCTTTTATATTTCTACTAAGGTCTTGGCAATGCAACCAAGATGTTGGCAAGAATAGGCACATGTTAGAGATTTGGGTTTTAGTTACTTGAAATATTTTATTTATACCCTATTGTTAAGGATAAGAAGAGTATCGGTGTATATGTGGTGGATTATCTAAGGTTGTAGCAGGAAAGAATATGTAAAATTAATAAAATGCATCTACTAGTATACACAACATGCATCAGAACATAATATATATGTGTTAGACCATCTTATGGTATATTATATTTAGTATATAACTTTGTTACAACATCAAATTGTATCGCAAACACATTTTATTGCAATTCCTCCTATTTTCCATCTATCATATCCATATAACCATCCCATTACATCATCTTTGTTGTTCCCTTTTCTATACTTTCTTCTATTTTACTTCTATTATAATCTATTAAATCTTATAAAACTAATACTTATACCCAAGTATAAGTATCCCGAAGAGTGTGTCTTCTTATATACATCATGTCCTTTGGATGTGTTGGTGTCGCATCCCTTTTGTAATGGATGAATCTTGCTGCAAAGTTAGCTCTGTCTTGCCAACATGCCCTATAGAAGTATGCATGAGTATAGTTGGGTTCACTATCTCTGTTGAAGTCAGTTGCTTCTATTTGGCCAAATATTCCTTTATCTTTCTCATTGGGTCACTCACAAGTTGTCTGGGTGGAGTGATCAATTGTGTTGATGCCCCTTATTTTTGTTGTTCTTTATTTTTCCTTCTCTTCTTTGGTTTGTTGCTAGCAACTATCCTCAAACTCTATTTCTATTGTATCAATTTTCTCTGTATATACCAACTTCTCTAGTTGTTGTGCATGTGGTGGTGATGGTAATGACATATCAATTTTTACTTCTTTTTAGTGTTGCTTGTCTTCTAGAAACTTATTATAGGCTTGTTGGGCTACTGCAATAACCCTTCATATAGATTTTGTTGAATTTTTATATTTCTTCATTGTGCAGTAGGGCATCTTCCCTATGTTTTGTTCTTAATTCTTGGTCTTGTAGAATTTGTACCTTTCTTGTAGTTGTTGGAGAGAGATGTAAGTCTTTATCCACTTCTTCTATTACTCTTGTTTTAATTGATAGATTTGTTTTGAAAGCTTTCTCCATTTGTTTAACAATTTTCTTTTGTAGAACTATTTTGGACTCCTTTGGAAATCCTTCAATTATTTGATCTATTGAGGGTTGTTGTAATGAAATCAATCATTGTCTAAATTATTATCTCTTTGTTGTTTGCGGTGGCCATAGGGTATGTTTTGGCTACTTCTAATGGCTTCCTAATGTATAGAAAGTTCTTAATAATTTATTTCTATCTAGATTAGGTTCTTGAGCTTCCTCCTATACTACTTTTTGCTATGTTCTTTGTATTAGTTGTAACTATCTATATGATATCCTCTTCTTCTGAATTATCATATTGTTACAACCATCTTTATACTTTTTGCTTGTGCCTCTTTCATTTTTTGTTTCCCGCTTGGTTCCTCCTTTCTCTTAGAACTCATTGTAGTAAGACTCCTACAATTTCTTTTATTAGAGTTTTTCTTGCAAGGGGTTGTATTCTATCTAAATTATCTCTATTTTAGTATATTTCCTCTCTCTTTTTTGTGGTTGATCTTAAAGTATTATTTTCCCTTTCAGTGGTGGGGTGGTTCCCCTAGTACCTCCTAGTCATTCTAATTACTTCTATGGAAGTTTTGTAGCTTTTTGCTTTGTAATTTATTTTTTAGATATATTTTCAATGATAGGAGGAATAAGATCTTACCGAGCTTTAGTTTCTTTGGCTACTTTGTCCCTTTTCTTCTCAAATTTCTCCTTTGCATAGTTCTTTGCCTTTTTATCAATATATTCTCTCCAAGTTTTCCAAATATTTTTATAGTTGTATCTTCTGGATATAATAAAAGGTTTTGAGCTATGCTTTACAATATTAGTTTATCAGATGCTTCATATCATAGTGGTGGTACTAAGGTGTGTGCTTCCATTGCTTCTAGGTGAATGTAGTCTTTATTGACCATGAAGACCACATCATTCTCTAATTTTGTAACAATGCAGTTACTTGGTCAGTCCCACTCTTGCATTTTCTTCTAGAATTTGTCAAACAATAATTCATAGCCATATCAAAAAATGTTTTTTAGGGAAACCCTCCATGTTTTCCTTGATCAGCTTTGTTATTATTGTGTTAGACCTCCACACACATGGGGTAATTCTTGGTAATTCCCTTAGGAAATAGAAAGCTAAGAAAATGATTAATAAGCCATACATGAACTCATGGTGGATTTTCTTTGTTTACTCCAAATTATCCATTAATTATTCCCTAAGGGGTTTTACAAAGATCATATTATTTGCCATTTTTTACCATTTTGTACACCGCATGAATATAGGTGGTTGGAGCTCAATCCTCACTTTTGATGTGAAAGATTTTATAAGTGACGCAGTTGGTGGCATACCTTACTTTGGGGTCTATATTTTTTTTGAATGTCAGAAATCTCCCATAAATAGTGGCAATTGTGAGGGTGGTGATGACTTTGTTATCTACCTTTTTGGGTTTGTCTCCTTTATTCCACATGTTGATGAATAGATTATTTGGTTATTAGGAATGACTTGTATAGGTACATAAAATCTCCATGAATGCAACATAGAACCAATCAAATTCACATGTGGTTATTGCAAAAGTTTGTGGAAATTTTTCCCAAATATCTATTTTAACCATCCAATATTGACATAGTGTGCCAAAAAATTGCCATCTACTTCATTCCTTAGTGTTTTCCTTTCTTGTGCAAAGTTACTATGGTCTACTTCCATCAATTTGGTGTGACTGTACTTTTGGACACCTTCCACATAGACAATTCCACCAAGAATACTCAAGAAAGCTCCTTCTAGGTCATTCTCCATAGCTTTCCATGGGAGTGATTGTAATATCCCTAATTGAAATATTTGATCACTTGACAATTTTCAATAGTAATGCATGAACCTTAACACCTTTTGATCATGGAGATCCTAAAACGAGCAGGGTGAGAGCTGTTGAATGCACAAGACAACTGAGAGGGGAGGGTGAATCAGTTGTAAATTATAATTTCAAAAACCCTCAAACACTTTTATATCCACATCAATCCAATTAACCTTTAAACTGTTATGATGATTAGGAATGAAAAAAATATAAAAAACTGAATCACAACAACATCAAACACAAGAGAACACCAGATTTTATGTGGAAAACTCAAAATAGGGAAAAACCATGGTGTGGATTAACTCACAATATAATATGATAAAACCGGTTAAGGTTGGTACAATGGGTGGACTCACTGTCCAAGAATGCTCACTGCAGGTGGCTCACTGCCAAAGGACTCACTGTCCTGAAAGAAAAGATAGAAGAAATGACTCATTGCCAAGATTTGAACTATTATAGTTGCATCTAACATATGCATGGAGTATAGTTCCAATGAAGCTCAATATTCACCACAACATCAACATCATCTCTGCAACACCAATGAAAGATAGTAGCCACCTTTTGCTCATTGCATCTAGTAATCCAACACATGAAGGCTTGTACTGCTCCACTCACTTAACCACTTTATTACTACATCATATTCATTATACACACACTCAAACATGATCCCTTTGACACTCTTTTATACTATCTTCAACCTTGAGAACATTCTCCAAGGTCGACATCACAACTTAACACATAGAATTCAAATTAGGTTTGGACCTAAACATTCCTGCGGTGGAAAGGAATGAAGGAAAACCACAACACACCTTAGCTTGGACCTAAATTCATCCAAGCATGCTACTCCACAATTTCATAATCACTAAAGCATCTCCACGAATAGTACAAACATACAAGGTCGGCTAAACCAGTATAATACAATGATCTTTTTAAGTACATGCTTCCTCAAGGCAAGATACGACTTACAGATCATGCACAACTATTGAACACACTCTAGAATCTTCCATAAACATCTTGAAGTAACCTGAAAACCAGCAAACTCTTCCGCAACAACTTTCACCTGAAGAAAGTTCATACCGAAGCACTCAACTGACTCTATCATATAATGTCACTCAAGAAATCAACTTGTGGACATCAAACCATGAACAACTTCAACTGGACAAAGATATGACCCTTATATGCACAATTCTAGAACTGCAAGACCTAAAACCTCTTTATGGAGAAATCTAGAGCAAAGACATTTCTCCCAGACATCTCTGCAACACTCAAAAACATAGTCTTCATACTGGTGAACACAACTTTATATTCACAACAAAATAGAGCACAAAACTTGGAATATAACATCTCTGAACATCTCTTAACAACATATCCAAACCGCAGGGATAGATCTTAAACATAGAGGAAATGTGGAGCAGAACCAGAACACTACTCTGTTAAGCCAGACAGTCTCTTCAACACATTGTTTCTTTTATTAATCAAATTTTCTTAAAATCACTTGGAAACCAACCATCAAAACCATATTCCTCACTTCTTCAAGGCAACCAAATCATCTTCAACAAAGAAACTCAATCAAACAACATCAACCTCATCAGTAGACAAAGTTGACACCAATGACAACACAAGCTTGTTGACATCAATGACAACATCAATTAGCACATACTTGCAACAAGAGCATACAATGATTAAGTATAATGATCATTATTGAATCTATAATTCTTGTTGGTGGTAGGCCGCATAGCCTAATGTCCATGCATGAAACTATAAAATTTGAATGAAAGACATGTGGGTCGTGGCATCTAAGATATCTAGACTTTGATCAAATACAATATCAATATAGAATTTGACAGAGAATTGTACAGTTTCATAACCAAAATGATAAATTATTGACACTAAAACATTCGATAATCTGTAGAAACCCCTAAAATTATTCCCCAAAAAACCCTGATATAAATGATATGCAAGTTTGAAACTAGATGATGCTACAACATAAGTCAAACTAAAAATTATGAATATTAGACAGTAGTAACAAACCGATAAATAAGTTTTGAAAACCCTTAATACCAAATATTACTTTATATGGAAACTTCCTAAATATGGTCATAAGCAGATGCATGTACAACAAATACCATATAATCCCAATAGACTTGCTAATACTGTAGATATTTCCTTTAAAAAATTTAGAGGACTAGATATGAGACAAATTTGATACCAACTAGAAAAAAGAATGTAATGAATGAGCCACTACAACAATGTCCCAATATGGATGGCATCCAAAACAATAGTAATATTAAACTATACGGTAAAAAAACCAACCATAATTGTTGTGACTAGTGTAGGATAAAGGTACAAAAGATAGAACAATACCAAAACAAGGTACAAAAGGCTATGATCCAAGTATCTAGCAGTTTTTGGTCTTGTACATGTTGGCCTCACTTTTAAATTGCCAATTTTTAAACTTTTCTTTTCAAATCTATCATTGTTGCCATATATCAAGCCCTTCTGTCATGATAACTTGTTTGACTTAGTTGCTCCTAGTCAAAAATGTTCTCAATCATCCTTGAACATCAATTCGCTTGCTAGATCAAAGTCATCAATTTGCATGTGGTCATAAAACTTTAGTGTCGCATGTTTTCCACATCAAGCTATCATGATTGCCAATCTTAGAAATGTTGCATTTGATAATGTTCATGTAAGCTAACATGTCAATATTTGAAGGTGTGCACTAGTTTGAAAGAGGATTGTCCATCTTTTCGGTTGAAATTTTAGAAGCAGTTGCGTAGTTTGATTAGAATTCACAAAAACAATTAAATTGGGAGATTTATTTGAGTTGGAAAAAATAAATTTTGTAGGGATGTTTATGA
Source organism: Cunninghamia lanceolata (assembly GCA_027924645.1). Classification (NCBI taxonomy): domain Eukaryota; kingdom Viridiplantae; phylum Streptophyta; class Pinopsida; order Cupressales; family Cupressaceae; genus Cunninghamia; species Cunninghamia lanceolata. The sequence goes on along the minus strand of BSBN01000420.1, from coordinate 8,230,698 downwards.
ATCCATTTAACACAATGTGGCAAATTTTTAGGGCATGACTCTTTTCCGTTTAGGAGAAACTAAATTTACATGATTATGCCCAACAGGTTACGAAAAATAATTAAATAGGGAAAAATTCGACAGCATAACGCGTTTTCAATAGTTGAAATAATTTTTTTTAAAGAAAATCTCCAAGAAGAAATTAAGGCAAAAATTATAATAATTAATCATAAGGAAAATTAAATAAATTTCCAAGGTTAAATAAATTGACCACTCAACAAAATTATAAATTTCGAATAAAAACAAACAACCAAATCAAAATTCAATAGTCAAGTCCATTAATAAATATAATTTTGACAATCATATTTATTAATTAACTCACGTTAAAATCATTAAAAGGAGGATAAATTAAAATATCCCCTCTGGAGTAAAATTGATTAAAATAAGAAATAAAATTGATAAAAAGACTTCCCCAATAGATTAAATTAAAAACCACAAGTAACTAAATAATGAGGATGTCCAAACTAAAATAAAAATAAATGGAAAAGGTAAAAAGCAAATGAGAGGGAAGTTTAAACTTCCATGCACAATAAAAGATAAATCAAATAAATAAAACAAATCCCCACTCAACTTGCAACCCTAGATTCTCTCTAATATTTTATTATTTCCTTATGAAATGCATTAACCCTAAAAATCTCTACTTTATTTTTTTCTCTCATCTTTTCTTTGTTTCTCTTTTGTTTATTTTCTTCTCTCTTGCCTCCATTCTTGCAGGTTGAAGGTTTTGTTACACATGGCTGCCATGAAGAAAAGTTACAGAAGTATATTTATAGTGTATATATATCGTAAGTTATATATATATATATATATATATATATAAAAGATCTTGAAAACATATATATTTTTCTTTAAGAAACAAACTACAGTGAGTAATATACATATATTTATATAATACTAGCAGATTTTTTTTTTTTTTTTTTTTGTGAAAACGCAGGCATTGAAAAGGGGGCCGACTGGCGACCACACAGAGGAGAGTCCGAGCATTGGAGGGCTGACAACCCATACAATTTACGCCGCAACAGAAGTTTAAGAGTATGGGAGGGGGTGTGGGTGGAGGCACGGCCTCCTCCCTGCACCCTTAAGGAATCCGTAGGAGGGCTGCCGCCCACTGTGTGCTGGTTTTTTTTAATCTGCCTAAACTAAAATATTAACCCTAGTCCGCCCACCTCATAATGTTTGTTCTATTTTTTTTAAGAGTTTAACACCGTTTGCACAATTTTATATATATATATATATATATATATATATATATATATATATATATATATATATATATATATATATATATATATATATATATATACTGTTTATACACAGTATTATAAAATTAGTCAAAGTTAAATATATAAGTTAAAAAATATATATATGCACATATATATTATATCCCATATATATATACTTTCACATTCATCAATAAGGTAGTAAAAACCAGATTTGAAATCTTTTAAGCACCATTGACATTTCATTTCTTTTTTGCAATGAAAGAACCAAATTTCTAATATTTTTTTTTTGCAATAATGACAACCAAACTAACTATCTATTTTTGCCTTTCTGACAACATATAAAGTAAAGCATAATACTATTCTTTTGTTTATAATAGAAAATATACAATCTCTTTTTTTTGAAATTTCTAAGTATAAAATTTAGTTTACACAGCAAAATTCTTTTATTTCAAAAACCTATTTCAAAAGAATACATCAGTTTTTAACTTCTTTTCCTTTTAAATATAAAATGACAGCAAATGTAATACCTCTTTTGTCAAACTTTCAAAATCAAATATGAACAACAGCAAAGTGATAAACATGTATTTCCATTACATACATAATAGCAAAGGTATAATTTCTTGGCAACTTTCTAAATTCACATAAAACTCAACAACATAGCATAATGAACATATTTTTAAATTTACAATAAAAAGCAACTCACATCAAAATTTCCTTACAACAGCCAACACAAAGGAGAGTAATAATGTTGACAATAATTACATTAAGGCCTCTACGGCCATGGCTCTCAAAACCAACCAACAAGATAATGCCAAAACACTAAAAATGGACTTCTCTAAGCTCCATTTCTCCAACTAAAAACCTGCAATAATACAACACAAAAATGGGGAATCAAGCCACTAAGGAATGTCCTCCTCCCTACCACAGACCCGCTAGTGGGTCACCCCCGAGCTACGGAGGTAGGATTCACACGGTTTCACAAACACACCACAACAAAGAAATTTTTAAACACACAAAATTTACTCCCATGGATTTGTACATAACAAAACTCAATAAATTGAGTTTGGAGGGGGTAGGGGAGTGGGCCCCTCAACTCAAGAGGTCACCCCAAGAACTCCAAAAACCATAAAATCTCAAGGCCTCAAGCCATAGTAAAAATATACATATCTCCATAAATCTCAAAACCATCATGGCACTCTTTCCATCCAATATAATCCCAAACTCCATAAAATGCCCTCAAGGCTATAAATATCTCCATGAAACACATAATCACCATGGCACTCTTGCCATCCAAAAATACTCCCAAACACCCTAGAATGCCCTCAAGGCTATAAATAGTACAACACTAAGGAAGTGACCTCGAAGAGGTTCACTCTCCCACACCCCATACGAGTTGAGCCTTACCTCCAAATGGAGGTGCTTTTACCAACTCCCAACCCACACAAAAATGAAAACAACACTAAACATAAATTTCCAACACATTCACAAAAATAAAACATGCATAGGGAAATGGCTATTGCCATGGAGCTTACCTTCAAAAGCCCTAAAAATGGAAGCACGTTTGAATTAGAGCTCCAAGCTTCTCCAAGTCTCCAAATCTCCAAAATTTCTCTAACACTCTCAAAACCTCCAAGAATAGAAAGAAAATGTCCAAAAAAAGAACCCCCAACTCCTCTCCAAGAGGAGATAAAATAGGCCTTCAAATTTGGCCTTGAGGAATGAGAAGGTGACACTTGTCACCCTCTCCTTCCTCATCCCATGCCACTTGCAAGGGAGGAGTGTAAGGGTGACAAGTGTCACCCTCCAATCCATTCAAACCATCACCTTATCCACTTGTGCTCTCACACATGTGTGAGAGACCAAGTGGAGAGGTGGCAACTCCCTCCAAGGCTCCATGAGGATAAGGGATGCCACATGGCATCCCCTTATTCTCCAAGAGAGCCATCTCCCTCCAAGATGCTCTCACACGTGTGTGAGAGTCTTGGAGGGAGATCCCACACACTTGGGAGTCTTGAAGACCTCCCAAGTCTTCTTGGTGAAGGGATCCACAAACTTTGGGAAGGGAGATGGGTCTTTCCCAAAGCATGACTCATCTCCCCTCCTTAGCCATTTCAAAATTCGTCACTTTTACTAAACCCCAATTTAGAGTGACCAAAAGTGAGTTACCCTAGGGTTTAGTAAGTCCAAATTGACCCTAGACCCTAGGGTTACCACCTAGGGTAAGTTTGGGACACTAATACACACCTAGGGAGGTATAAAATCACTTTTAAATAGCCCATAAATACAAATAATACCAAATGGTGTAAATCAAATATAAATATACAACACATGATATAAATAAATTTAAGAAGGGTGAACTAGGCCAAATAAATAAATCAAGCATGCACGAAAGCATCATCCGATCAAATGTGATCCTCATCCCTATTGGGAATGGATCATCTTTATAGGGAATAACATATGTGTGAAAACTACCTCCGATTTCCCATGGCCTGGGAATATATAACCTGTGCAACTAAATCAAGCGGTCAATCACATCATGGATAAATCATAGCTGAAGCAATAGAAATTAAATTCATATTATTGCATACAACATTAATCATTCACATCATAATTGAGATTAAGAATTGCATTTTCTATCTAATGCCACATAATCATCATCAAATAATAAATCCACATAATGAACTCATAATCACATCAATAATCATCATCAAATGTATCTCACATGTCTAACATCAAAATAGTGTCAAAATATGATCTAATCAAATCACCACATGACTAATCAATGCTAATCCAAAATCAGGAGATATAGTCTAAATCTGCATAATGGAATAATAGTCTCTAAATGTCCAATAATGTTACCAACTATAATGTAAAACGATCAAAAATAGGGAAGTGAAATAAATCGGCCTCACACATAGGAACATTTAAATTGGTGTTTAAAATGAACTTAGTTTAACAATGTTTTCTCTAGAGAGTGATTCAGTCCTCTCCTATGGGTTGTGCATTCGGCCATGCTTAGCCATGAATGATGTCGACTTGTCGATTTGGCAACTGTATCTGTGTACATGTGGTCTATTTATGTCAAAAAACTAAAATTAGTGGCTGTCATCCATGCACTTGTGCTTTGGAGACATTTCCTCTTGGGAGATCGGTTTGAGTTGCATAGTGACCATCGCAGTTTGCAGTATATCTTCACTCAGCCAAATTTGAATGCTCGGTAGCGCCATTGGATGGAGTTCCTCTGTGAGTACGACTTCGAGGTTCGTTACATTTAGGGTAAGGAGAATGTTGTTACAGATGCCTTGAGTAGGAGGAGACATGAGATTTTAGTTTTGTGTCTTGGAGTTGATTTGTGGCGCCGTATTTTGGAGTCACTTCCTAATGATACTTGGTATCAGGAGGTTAGAGCGGAGATTAAGTCTGGGAGAGTCCTTGAGGGCAGGTTTGCAGGTTTCTCTCTTGAGCTTGATCGACTTTTGTGACATCTTGGTCGTATTTATGTTCCAGATTCTGGTGATCTTCATTTCTTGGTTTTGTCAGAGGCTCATTGTGCACCCTATTCAACTCATCTGGGTGTCATGAAGATGCATGTCGATCTTCGACAGTTGTATCATTGGGCAGGTTTGCGGTGATATATTGCTGATTTTGTGGCTCGGTGTCTTGAGTGCCAGCGGGTAAAGACAGAGCATCATCACCCGGCAGGACTATTGCAGCCTCATTCCATCCCCAGATGGAAGTGGGATACGATATCTCTTGATTTTATAATGGTGCTACCTATGTCTTTGCATTGTCATGATGTTGCTATGGTTACAGTGGACAAGTTGTCTAAGGTGGCATACTTCTCACCCATGAGATCTTCCTACACTACAGCGTCTGTAGCTCAAGTGTTTATGGAGGATATTGTGCATTTGCATGGTATTCCTCGTAGGATCATTTCTGATCGTGATCCAGTGTTCACTTCAGCTTTGTGTACTTCTCTTCAGCATGCTTTGGGAGCTCAGCTTAATTTCAGCTCTGCATACCATCCCGGGACTGACAGACAGACAAAGCGGGTTAATCAAGTTTTAGAGGATATGCTTCGGACGTACGTTATGGATCAACAGTCTCATTGGGAGGACTACTTGTACCTGGTTGAGTTTGCTTATAATAATGGGTACCACAGTTCTCTCAGTATGTCTCCCTTCCAAGCCTTGTATGGCAGGCCCTGTCGCACTCCGTTGAGTTGGGACTGCTTAGAGGACTGAGTTCTTTTGGGTCCGGAGATGCTTTAGGATATGGAGCAGTAGGTAGTGTGGATCAGAGAGCAGTTGACTACAGCTTAGGATCAGCAGAGGAAGTATGCCGATGCCCGTAGGTTGGATCGCCACTTCTCGGTGGGTGACCGTGTGTTTTTGAGAGTTCATCTGCGGAAGAGCCCCATCCGTTATGGGAAATGCTCGAAGTTGGCACCTTGTTTTGTGGGACATTTTGAGATCCTTGAGAGGATTGGTATTGTTACCTATCGCCTTGCGTTACCACCGAGTCTATCACACATTCATGATGTGTTCCATGTTTCAGTTCTTAGACAGTATATTCGTGATGTGACCCATGTTCTTGATTGGATTACTTTGTAGGTCAATGCGGACAGACAGTTTTCTTTGGAGGCCATACATATCCTTTAGCATCAGAGGTTGACCCTCGGGGGTTGGGACATAGAGTAGGTAAGGGTCCAGTGGGATCATGATGGTGAGTCCTCAGCATCTTGGGAAGATGCAGCCAGGATGAGAGATCTTTATCCATATCTTTTTGCAGGCTTCCATGACTAAGCCTAGTCCTAGGGGATGTAACGACCCCCGTGTTCGTATTATGCTTTTGCTTATCTTGATGGACTTTGATGACTATATGTTTTGTATTGGATTATGTGTCCTGTTATTATTTTGTATTGGCACCGGTGATGTACAATCTTGATACTATTATGTTGTTGACATGATTATTGTTTATGCTAGATTTCATGCTTACATGGTTGATGTTGCTTCGGCTATATGATATATGTATATGCACAGGTACCTTGATGTGTGCTTGGAGTGTTGCAGGTACTGAGTATCGACTCCGCCTAGATTCATAGGCCTGAGCGTACTCTTATTATCCCTGATGGTGGTTACTAGAGATAGTCACAGGCCATGTTCCCTACCCTAGTCATTGTACCCTGCTAGTGCAATGTTTCCGTGTTGTTGTCTTATCATCCAGTTACCTAACGGTAATGTCTAGATTGCTCCTTATGGTCATGTGTAGTTTGCCAGTGCGGCGGTTGAGGCTTTCTCCTTGGTTTCCATTGATTGTTTGATATGGCTTCCTTGGCATCATTCTTTATTTTGATTGGAGAAAATTATTTTATGCTAATGTATATTTTGTAGGAAATGAGTGCCTTGCCTATTCCTTACCCATGTACTGGGACTAGTTGCATGTAATTGTGCATGTGATAACCTAATTTTTTTATCGTATCAAGTTTCATGGACTAGTGTGTGCTTTGGCTGCATCTTAGCGTTTGCATGTTTCCAGGAGTAAGCCTAGTCCTAGGGGGGTAGGATGTAACAACCCACCCTGTTGGCGATGAGAGTTGGGGGAGGGCATAGGTGTCAAGCTAAGTCAGATTTTTATGATTATTTTATTTCTCTGTGTTATTGTTTGAGTAATTTCCCTTTTGGTGGGACGTGGGGGATTTTTGAAAGTTAGCTTTCATTCTTTTAATCGTTTCTTCCTCATGCCATATACAATGGCTTTTGGGGGAGGTTGGTAATCATTCAATGCTGCCAGAAAATGTCTTTTGGTAGATGGTTGAGGGTGTAGAAGTAAAGAAAGTCAGATTTTTGTAACTCTGACCATGCCATATACGATGGCCCTTGAGGAGTTGGTGGTTATTAAATGCAATAAAAATATCTCTCTGGGGGCAGCATAGATATGAAGGGAGAAGATTTTGGGGGCTGGAAAAAAAACAAGGTAGAAGAGAAAAACATGGGAGAGGGTGACCAGTCTCAGGGAGCATATCAAATTTGCAAGATCTGAGGTTACATGAAAGGGAGTGCAACAAGCTGAGTTTTCAACAACAGTTACAGTCATTCTCACTCCATTTTTGTTGTTGCCCATCTCTTCAGTCTTGCACATTATTTTCAGCCAGCTTTGTGAATTATTACGCCAGTCATGGAAATTGCTTTTCTGTAACTTCATTATAGAGACTTCCTAGGAAATTCTCACTTATTCCCCCCCTGATGGGTCGAGTATTAGGAAAATGTCTGTTGTACCAGTACGGGTAGCAACTGTTGAAAATCAAGAGGTGAAATGGTGGGAAAAGAGTGGAGGGCCAAATATGCATGATATCTATTCAACTCAAGAGTTTTTAGATGCACTCAGTTAAGCTGGGGAGAACTTGTGATTGCAAAATTCTATGGTACTTGGTGTGGCTCTTGTCGAGCTTTGTTTCCAAAGATGTGCAAGATGGCTGCAGTGTTCCTTGATATTGAATTTTTAAAGTCAACTTTGATGAAAACAAGCCAATGTGCAAGAGCCTGAATATCAAGGTTCTTCCTTATTTCCACTTCTACCGTGGAGTAGAGGGACACATAGAGTCATCTTCTTGTTCTTTAGCGAAGCCAGGGCAGAAATAGAGAGGAAGAAAAACACATGAGGGCAGAAAGAAAATAGCAGAGAAAATAGGGGACAGATTTACACAGGCAAGGATATCATTATTGCAAGATTAGAGGTGCGCTGAAGTGGAGGGCATTCTGGCAGCTGAAGAGGGGTGAGAATTGTTTGAAGGTATTTATATCTTCTTTTGTTTTTTTTAGCACAAAAAAAACTAAAATCTTCTTGCTGCGATCTCCTTAACCACAACAAACTGAAACTCCATTGCTGCCGTTCTAAAAGCATATGCCAAAATTTACTTCGATGCAAGATATTTACATTGTCTCTATCCTTGGAAATTATTTTTAAACTACAGAACTATTTTTTATTATTCTTTAGATTTTTGGTTTCTAATTTAGGGAAAACAGAAAGGTCAATTTTTATAGTGAAGATAATGCAGCAACCATACAAATGAAACTGGGATGCAACATTTTAGATTGAATAGATCTAAGTCTCATGGAACTCTCTTGTTAAACGATGACTTCTCTGTAGGAAATTTCATTACAACTCTTCTTAGACCAAAAATTGATTGGTCTCTTGTTTTGGTTATTACGGTCTTTTTCTGCTAAATCTCCAGCCTAGTGGAAAACATTGTTTGAGTTAAAGAATGTTATGGCACTAAAATACATTAGGCACACCGATATGTGTTGTGCATCAAAATTTGTTCACATAATTTTAATTAAGAAAATCTGTCCCGCAACACAAGGATCTAAGGGAACTATTGTAGGAGGGAAAATTACGATTTCCATTTTGTAAGCCTTTTTAATAGTTTATTTTGTTATTTTAAATATGGTAGACATTATGCAAGGTTCGAGGCTGTGAGTAGACTTGCAAGACCAATCGTCATGTCTTCTCTTATGATATCCGTGCATTCCTTTGTGACGACTGATTAAATTGGGGTCATGGGAGTTATAACAAAACTAATATAACTGGCAAAAGGTCATTTTCAACAAATTACACTATCCACGAAAGCTTTTGTCTTATAGACCACATTTTTCTAATTCTAATTTATACTTCAGTGTTACAGTCTATTTTGGAAACCTCGTTTAGTTAAACGAGATGACCATGGTCTAGGTAATTAGAGTTGTCTTTTGGAGTGGTTCTCTATGGGCCTGGGGCCCGCAAGTGGCTGCCAGGGGAACTAGTAGCAGAGTTACATTAATAAGTGATAACTAAATGAAAACATTGGGGTAAAAACACTAATAAGATAATTAGACCTCGTGCATGTCCTTGACCGCTTGTAAAGGCTAAGGATGCAACGAGAAGGCCTATCCATCTATGGGGCGTGGATTCGGGTACGATTGAGTCTCCTCGTCTGCATGAGAGGAGTACTTGGTTCCGTGTAGTGCCATCCCTTCAAGCACGCATGATGACACTCCATTTGATCACACTCTAGTATCTATTACCTTAGTAGTCGTGAGTAGTACACGACCTATGATTTGATGAGTATCTCTATTTTATGACACTAGCTTTATGCATTATTTTCCGTGTCTACTATGTGTTTGATGTGAGTGTTGGCCATCTTGTATACCCCTACCTTATTGCTTCTCTTTGGGCCTTGTGACTATCTCCAATCATAGTGGGGTGATCTCATATGAGTCCAAATGGTTGGGAGGCATTGCCACCACCATTGGGGACCAGTGAACAAGTTTTGGAGCACCAGTTGGAGATGTTCTCTCTCTCCGTTACTTCATTCAGTTATTGTACTCATTCAGTCTTTTTATCATATTTAGGACTATGTTATTGTAATTGTATATCATATTCATAGCTATGCCATTGTAATTGTATATTCTTTTATGTAATTGTACTCTCTTAAGAGAGAAGATGTAATCATGCAAGTTAATGAGAAGAAATGAGTTGTTTCCTATTTGGTTTATGGATTCTGGTGTGGGTATCGGATCCACTTGTACTATGATATTTTTGGACTCATGTTTATAATATGGATTGGGACATAGAAACATTTAAATTGGTGTTTAAAATGAACTTAGTTTAACAATGTTTCCTATGGAGAGTGATTTAGTCCTCTCCCGTGGGTTGTGCATTTGGCCATGCTTGGCCATGAATGATGTCGACTTATCGATTCGGCAACTGTATCTGTGTATGTGGTCTATTTATGTCAAAAAACTAAAATTATCTTTCCCTCTTTTGGCTTTTACCCTTCGGGGTTATGTAGCGGGATGTTACACTAAAGTAGAGGTGTAGGTGTGTGTTTGAAACTTAACCCTAAGAAAAATACTTTGACATTCACTTTGAATGAGTATATGTATAAAAATACTTTCAAACTTCAATGATGTTCACTTTGTATGTTTGAATGAACTTTGACTTTCATTGTGTGTGCATGGCTTTGAAAGTTAACTTTGGCATTCACTATTTGTGTGATTGAATTTTAGCATTCATTCTATGTGCATGTATGTGTGTGTATGTGTGTGTGTGATGCATAGGATTTGAGTGGCAATGACTTCCTTGCACAATATGATCAAATCTATGTGACAATGGGATTGATTAAGCATTGAGTAAATTTGGCTTCATATTTAGTTTTTATGTAACTCGATAAATCAACATTCATGCAACTAAGGTCTGCCATGAAATCATACAAACAAAACCTATATATGCCATAAAATCATTAGTCGTAAATAAATTCACTACCATTTTGGTATAAAGAGTAATTAAGAACTCAAATTTGATTACCTTAAGGAATTTTAGTATAAGATTATCCATACTCTCCTAATCAATTTCTCTACATGAGTCTAGTAGGGATATGCACAATTGATTAACAAAATCAATTGTCTTTGACAAAATATCAGTAATTTTATAAAAGGTGGCTCAAAGAGTGTACAATTATAATTCATTGAAAGATGATTTTACATAGCTAGTTGTGGGTGTCCAACCCTATTGTACCAAGATGAAAAGGGCGTAGTGACTGATATCAATATTCAAGTAATAATGGGAGTGCCTATTTTGCAAATGGTGTAGATTGTTCTTCTATCAACAAGGATACATTAATATCCAAATTTTAATTGAGAGAACCAGCTACAGAATTCTGATGCAAATTGTGATTGATATGGCCAACTGAAGAGGCTATTCTTAAATATCATCCACTTCGAGAGTCAAATGTTAAATTTGGCAATAAAAATAAGATAAATATTTACTCTTTTATTGTGAATGGGGTGTAAAATTTCTATTGAATGTTTGACTATGGAAGTGGATGATATTTAAGTAGAATGAGCTGAAGACACCCACAAAACCTTGATAGATTGAGAGCAATCTTTCTAAGACCACCGTTGAAATGAAGTCCTTGGATAGAACATCAAAAATTATTTTGTACACTACAAAGAGAATTAAAAACATTTTACAAACTTTAAGTGTATATCCATGGAAAGATAGTGAGATGTGGATTTTAGTCTCATGTTATTGTCATGAATACCCTGGTAAGCGTCTATGCAAAATGTGGAAGAATGCAGAAGGCACGTGAATTGTTTGACAAAATGCATAATGAATATACGGTTTCATGGAATGTGATGATTAAAGGCTATGCACAATTTAGGTTTCTTGAAAAAGCATTGGAGATTTTTAAGCAAATGCAGTTAGGAGGTGTAAAGACAAATACATACCACCTTTGCCTACGTCCTCCTAGCTGTGCCAAAGTGGAAGATTTGGGACAGGGCATGGAATTCCATCAAGATATAATTGAAAGAGGACTGTTGGTTGTAACTACCCTGATAGACATGTAGGCAAAATGTGGGAGCATACAGAAGGTGCATGAACTATTTGACAATATGACCAAATGAAATGTTGTCTCATGGAATGCAATGATTGCAGGGTATGTAGATAATGGGATTGTTAATGAAGCCTTCAAATTTTTTAATCAAATGTAGTTGGTCGGTATAAAGGTAAACTCAGCAACCTTTGCCATCGTGCTCCCTGCATGTACCAAAATTAGATCTTTGGAGCATGGTACTCAGATTCATACAAAATAATGAAAAGTGGATTTTTGTCAAAAGTGGTTCTGAATGCTCTTTTAAACATGTACTCAAAATGTGAAAAAACTCAGACAACGTGCAAATTGTTTGACAAAATCCCTGAATGAAATGTGGTCTCATGGAATGCTATGGTTATAAGATATGCACAAAATGATAAGCTTAAGGAGACTTTAAGCCTTTTCAAAGAAATGTCTCAATGAATTGTAGTCACATAGAATGCTATGTTTACATGACATTCAAAAAATGAATTCATTGAAAAATCCTTGGAAATTTTCATGTAGATGCAGTTTGCAGGTGTAAAGCCAAACTTGGCAACATTTGCCAGTATCCTCCGAGCGTATGCCCAAATGGGAGCTTTGGAACAAGGTATGGAGACACCAAAAAATAATTGAAAGAAGGTGTTTGTTATACGTTGTTGCAAATGCCCTGATAGACATGTATGCAAAATGTGGGAGTATATAGAAGGCACATCAAATATTTAACAAAAGACATCATCCAGATATAATCTCATGGAATACACTGATAGTAGGATATGCTGCAAATTCTTTAACTCTATGAGTGACTCTTACGACATCATGCCCACAATGGCATCCACTGTAGCCTATTCTAACCTTACATACACCAAAAACCTTAACCCATAAAATTTCTTAGAAATTCTAAGCTCATGTAGGGGAAATCAACATGAAATCCTAATCCACAATGGATCATAAACTGCAATAAACTTTACAAACAAAATTTTAGCCAACAAATCCACGGACATTGCATGAAAATAAAGGAAAAAATAGGCAAATTCATCATATGGCGTTCGGAAACCACAAAAAACTATAAATATATAGAAACAATGTCTTTAATTACTGTTCAAGTTCATAATTGTATTTTACAGAAAATCCATGAGGCATGTGGCTTAGGGATTAAATTTGATAGTTGTATAGCTGTATTTAGGCATTTTGCTGTAAAATACAATCAAATTTTTTTAAAAAGACAGTATCATATGAAAGGAGAGATTTTGGACAAACTGTAAAAATTTATATAGGATTATGCTGATATATATATTTGGTTTTTATATAATCTATTTATACTAAGGTATGTCATATTATTTTAAAGGCAACATTGAATAGATAACTGTCATAAAAAAATTGCTTGACAGGCAAGGTCGACTATCAAATTTAAGCCCTGATGTGGCTATTTCAGCTACCAAATCCAAAAATACTTCCACTAATTGTTTTCTTGTCATAAAGCACATGCACAGTTGTCATATAAAGCAAATAAACATTAATGAGATTCTTTGCTAAAATTAGCTTCACCAATCCTTTATTTCTTTTATAAAAGAAAATTGATTAATTTCTTTAAACATATAGTGGACTATTGCCAAATAAAACACATAACAAAAATTTGGGCGAGAAAATGGACAGCTGGACTTGGCAACCAAAAAGGGGAGTTACACATTCTAGAACATTCGGGAAGGTAGTGGAGAAGTGGGTGGAAGTTATTGGTGCCAAATAAAAAGGAGAACACAAAGGTTACGAGGGACAATTCCAAATGTGTGGTTATGGCTACAGATTATAGAAATCTCTGATAGAGTAGAATTTTCTCTATTGTGAAACAATCCATATTGTTGTAGCATGTAATATTGGATTTTGTACTCCATTTTACTGAAGAAATAAAAGTTGTTTGATTTCATTCCTCACATTTTTTGTGAGAATCTTTGTTGTTGTTTCATGTGTGAGTGTTGGGTGGAGCAGCCCTTCATCATGTTTGGTACAATAGCTACAAGCATTAACCAGCCCCTCCAAAATATACTGCAATGCTCCTTTAAATGTTACAATAAACATGAACTCAACTTTAAGGCAACTAATAAGTACGAACTCAACTCTATGTCATTTATATGACAATCCTTCCAGTATCATATATGATTTGTTGCACAACAACAAATAACACTAAAATCTCAACAAATTTTGAAATATGATGGCTACTCATCAACACAAATAAATTCTTCAATACTTTAGAAATATTAATAACCAAATTGAAAAACCACAATCTATAAAAAAATCTAGAAATCTTCAAGATCTTCAAATAATAGCCTAAAACTAAAGCAAAATGCAAACTTTTAGCACAATGATAATCTCTAGATGGAATTACTTTAATTGAATTAGAGGGTTTTCATTCTCCAACCCAAGACTGGAAATTCAGAGAGTTTTTGTCCTCCAAATCCCAACACCAAGAGGGTTTTCATCCTCATGTATAAAATATGAACACAAGGGTTTGGTCTTAAAAAAAGGGGTTTTGACAACAATATGAGTGCTTTCTTCCTAGCCTAGCCCCTCCTTTTTGTTATGTATGAAAAAGGGGATGAAGGAGACAAGCATGCCACATCAAACCCTCTTCCAAAATAATATTCAAGGACAAGACTGAGCCAAATCTCAACCAAAGAGAGGTGGACATAGCTATAGATCTTGTGCACTTGTTTGCTATGGAAAGATCAGCTTGAATCAAGCCTTTTACCAAACTCTAGGTCAACTAATGTACAAAACCCTAGATTTGTAAAGATCTGATTATAAGAGGAGATGCAGAGAAGATATTCAGAAATTAACTTCACCAAAGGGATCAAAGAGATATCAGAACCTATACTCCAGAAGATGGAAAGTTAGAGGACTACAGGGTAGGCACCCAAGTCAAGGAAGCTTTAATCTTTAGAAACTCAAAACTGGAGAAATGTTGCAGAGAGTGTCCTAATGCCGAATTCAATGTTTGTTTGAGTAGGACTTCAGAGTAGGCACCCAAGTCTTCTGCAGTGGAATTTCTGCAAACTTCTTTCAGATCTTGAAACCCTTTCCCTTACACAACCTTCCTGTACCTTCACTTCTTCAGACTTTGCACCTATAACCTACACACAAGAAGAAAAAGGGTTTGGGGGTTGTGATGTTTAGGGATTTGCCTCAGTCAAATCACGGGATAACATTCAAGCTTCCCAACACTATTGTTAGAGAGAGTGTGTACCCTAGCAAGACAGAGGCTAAAGATAAACCAATGATGAAATGATTCAAATCACAATGATGTCAGCTCGGAGGTGAAGCCATTAGAAGAATGAAGATCCTTCAACTCATAAGGAGATGGATGATGATTCCAAATCTATAACAACACACACAATACAAATACAAATTTGCAACAATAACATAATGAATGCTTTGAATGCTCTTTGCTCCAAGATCATAAGTTCACAATATCCATCTAGGTTAAAAATGAATTCATAAACATACTTATATATGTTTTCTCGCTAACATTCATAAAATTAACTGAAAGAGCTAACAAGGAGAGACCCATTTAAAGGTCCTATGCTAACATGCATTAAGATTTTCCCCGACAAATCAGGGAGGACTTGGGCACAGGCGCCCAATTCGCTAGGTGCCTTTTCGATGCGGGGTAACGCATAAAATGGGCCCCTAGTTCCCAATTATCATGGGTTATGGGATATTTCTCATCAGGATGAATATTTATGATGTATAATGTAGTCATGGGGATCTAGGAGCTAAACTAGGAGGTAAAAATGCATGTGTCCACTTTTGACTCTATAAAATTTAACCCCCACTTTAATATGTGTACGATCCTACGATTTAGTACATGCATTAAAGTATGGTTGAATCATATCAAACACATAAAACAATAGAACGAAGACACACCCTAAGTTTGAAGGATTGTTTCTAGCCCCCAAGCTTAGGCAAACATAAGAAAACACTTAACAGTCACGCAAGACACAATGAATACAATAAGGAAGCACGCAATACACGGAGAAGACAGTAAGCATGCAATACATAGAGAAGACAAGATTAAGCAAATACATATATATATATATAACTCTAACTAAGCGATGGGGGGAGCTCATCGCTACGCACCACCATCAAAAAACATGCAAAACACACATAAAACATGCAAGACACACCAGACATGTAGGGAAAACATGTGGAAGACACACGGAATACACGAGCGTCGTATAGTGAGTCATTGACACACTATATGTCTTATACACAACAAACATGGGTGATAGGGAGGAGCTCATCACTATGCTCCACTATCTAAGACACGCCAAACACACCTGACGGTTGAGCTACGCTACCAGAACTGCCAAAGACATGCTTAAGGGTGAATAACTCAAGATCCAACCTCGCCTCCACAGAGGACTTATAATAGGATGTGCAACCGATCAAGGGAAGACACAATCTTGCCTTCTGGAGAAGGGATTTCAAAACGCAACCACATTCACATCCGTAGATGCCTTAGAATGAAAAGGAAGCATGCGCTCAAAGTATACAACCTCACCTACATCACAGAGATGTCTTATAGCGAAAAGGAGGTATATGTAAAATAAAAAAAAAGTACACAACCCTACCTACATCATGGAGACACCTTACGGTGAAAAGGAAGCATACACAAACACACTTTATCAATATCTCAGCATATTTCCACAATATATGCCCTCACCTTAAAGTGGTTGATCTCTCTTGCTGGTATCAAGCACATTAAAGTTAAAGTGAAAACACTCAAGGGAACAAGAGCTTTCGCAAAGCCCATGTCCCAAAGGTGACATGTGCTTGTAATCGTCAAATGTTCCCACAAACACATCAATATCATTTGCTAACATAATCAACAAAATGTAAGCTTTGATTAGAAAATCTAAGCTAAGATAACAATCAAGTCAATTCATGAAAGTTATACTGAAATGATTTAACATATCACATCATAGACCAAGGCTACACTTGCGGGTTTGAAATCGAGTGTAGCCGTGAGGTTATACTTCAGGTATCTCAAAATTGAGTGTAGCTACAAGGTGAGATACAAAACCATCCAAAGTGCATAGAAGTAGATTTAGAGTATTGCAAAGGTTTGTTACAACAAATTTCACAATACGAATCACAACACGAGGTGATTCTACTAGTCAAGCGTTAGTAATATATCAACCCCATCTTTATATATGGACTAGGTCCTTTTTATTCTTATTATAGGGACGCATGGTCAGGTTATCAATATTTATTTGTTTTTTGTCATCCGCTAACTAGGAGAGCCACTGAAGAATGGAAACACTAAAAATGAGATAGGAAACAAAAATGACTTGGGTTTACAATGCAGGAAGATGCTCCCAAGACATTCTCCATGACGTTCTGCCCCCAAGGCACCACACATAACAATTACAATAAGATAGAGGAGAGTAGAAGAATAGAGAAACAAATAGAAGAATTACCACAACAGAAGTGGTCTCCTTGTATCCTTGACCTTACAAGAGTATCAAGGGTCATCCAAGGAGACCTAAACAACATTTAACACTACACAGGGGGGAACACAACACAACTCTAACAACATATATATCTAAGAGGAGGCCACCCTTGAGAGAAACTAGAATAGGTGCTACATCGAGTGTGGCTAAATGAAGGAGAAGTACTTACCTAATTCAAAGGGATATTTCCTGGTAGACAATCCATGTTAATCATCTCTAGACATATCATATTTAGTCTTGATCTTGTTGATATTGTATTAATATTAAGAGTAGGATGACGGTAGGATTTGGTGGGCTTCAAAGGATGGTATCCAATACCAGCCGAAGAGTTATGTGCAACAACTTCTAAGGGGAGTGTGATTCCCTGTTGTTTTACACCACAACCATTGCCTACATAGTCTCAATTTTTGTAAAGGATTTGAAATCCATGACAATAGAGAGAGTCCATCTCTTTAGAATATGGTGGAGCCTCATAGGTGTCATATTTGGTAGTGTATGTAGGAGTGTTGTCTTTATTGTTGACTAAAGAAACTTTAGGTTCTTTAGGTGTTTCCACAAATTGTTTAGATGATATTGACGTAACTTTTGATGTTTTAGCGTTATTGAGTTTATATTCCCATATGAAGATAGAAGTAAAATCTAATGAAGCCCAATCATCACCAAGGAATGCATTTGATGGTGGTTGAGAATCTTGCACAACATTATCTGTGGAAAGAGGTATTGATGAATCAACTTTTAAATTGTTGAGAAGTTTATGATTGAGAACTTTTTTTTTGCGTTTCGATTTGTAAACAATTGTTTGGCTCCAGATCGGCTTTAATGGTGTGAAGTTTATTTTTGTAAATAAACTTTAGTGATCAATAAAGGGTAGATAGAACTACCCTCATAGCATGAATCCAAAGTCTACTGAGAATCATATTATATGATGGTGTACTAGGCATGACATGAAAAAGAGTAGACAATATCACGGGTCCAACCTTTACAGGTAAAGTTATGGTACCTAGGGATTGTCTACCAACATTATTGTAAAGTACCAAATTTCAAATTACTAAAAATATCAAAGAAAAGTAGATCTCAATCTATAAATGGAAGATGAATCTTTCTATTATCAAAGATAATCATAAATGTAGGATATCTTATAATTTTTACAATTTTATAAGTGCAGCCAAAATAGCACTACAAGGAAAAGTACAATTACATCTCTTGGCTAAGCAACCATACAATTATTTCATGCAGTGATACATCAATATCTGAATTACATAATGACGAATATTTACACAATATCCATCTTCAGCTACCATAACCCATTGGTCTTCCGCAAGTCGAAGCTCAAGAGCATGGTTAAGGTGCTTTTTCCACCCAACCACAAAGCACTACACTTCCTCATAATTCTTCCTATCTCGAAGAATACCCAACCCTCCACGAGTCGTCTAGCAACTCGGTACGAATGGGCAGGAGGGAAACTCTCAATGCATCCTTGATGCCTATATGCATTCTAATCTAGAATAATTATATTTCTTGCAAATAGGATGTGATAGAGAATAATATTAATCACTAGGTATTAATTATCCATCTATTTCAATGGTACAACATAGCTTTGGCCAAAGCATAACATACAATTGGTAAGTCTTGAAAAAGAAGACTACCTTCTCTGTTAGCCCACATTCGGCATTCTATCCCATAAGGTAAGCTCAACATACATATAGCAAAACAAACTAATTCTATTGCAAAAACCAATTCATAATAGCACATGCATTCTACTAGTTACTTTCTTTACAAAAGATGGTGTGATTCTGCTTTTACTTAACAAGAATGAAGACTATGATGATGCAAGCATGCTATACAACAACCAAGAGTTCTGCTATTTAAATAATGAACAAATGGCAAATTTGATCATAAAGTCTTTATATATAAATATTATTAAAATGCAGTTATGATTATAAGAGAGATAATTAGATCAGCAAACAAGATTGGTTTACAATGTGATAATGATTATATTTAATAAATTTTAGGTTCTTACTTTTCAATAGTCACAAGAATGAGTCTTTTATATCCAGTTTATGGTGATTAAATAGTTATTATGGCAGCCCAACTGTCTTGCTACATGAGATACAGTAAACTATAGGAAGAACAATTAACTTGCGACAGGAAAAACAACATGTTACAGAAAATAGAAACAAAAAGCTACAGGATAACCAAAAAATTATGGGGATTACCTTATGTTAGAATGCAAAATAAGAGAGGGTAACTCATGATATACTTATCAGTGTTACAAACAAACAATGTGGCTACAGAAAGAAAGAATGCAACTATAGGAATACAAAAAGCTGCGACAGTAATAACAGTAAGGACAACAATAAATCACAAAAGATTTTAACATAAATCTATTTTGAAAAGAGTAAAAGATAATCAATCAAGGGAATGAAATAATAGATGTAGACTAGGGTTCATCCATCCAATATATTTCAAAAATTAATTTAACAGAGGCAAAATAGATAAGAGATAGACAGTCACTAATTAATAAATATATCCAAATTGACAAACTAGGTAAGGCTAATTTTTGGATATAATTTAAATAACTAAGTTCCATACTTATATAAAAAATTTAGAAAAACCCAGTTCCTAAAAATAAAGTTATTGGTAACGCAACAGACTATTTTAACAGAGACAAAATGGGTAAAAGATAGACATTCACTAATTATTACATAAATCAAAAAGAACAAACTGGGTAAGGCTGATTTTTGTATATGATTTAAATAACTAAGGTTCACACCTTATATATAAATTTCAGAGAAACCTAGTTCATAAAAATAAAGTTATTGGTGACGCAACAGACTATTCTAACAAAGGCAAAATCTCACGGTTTAAAATATAAATAATAAAACAATAGAGAGAAGCCACTACTGATAAGGTAGATACAGATGGACAATGTTAAAAAATAAAAATAAAAACAAACGCAATAATGTGATACAAACACTAATCCACCAATGATTCTTATAAGAGTTTAATGCAATTTAGAAAAACCACTATAGCGGGTATAATCATGTCGATCCATCGCCATCTCCCTACAGGAAACTAAGTGATCAATTTCTATTCAAGAAAGATATGAGGCATTTGAGTTGATGGGCTGGTTTGAGGATCAACTAGCTTATCAAACGTCCATTTACATGTAAAAGTTGATGATAATCATGCACATACCAAAGTAAAAGAACAGGCCGATCAAACATTAACCAGGCCACTCAACACATTTGAATTTAATACCAAAGGGACCGCCATTGCTAATAGAGTATTTAAAAAAACACAGAGGTAACTTTTAAAGAATCATGTACCTGAAATCTACTTCACCAGAGACTCTTCTTGTCACCCTTACGGTGCACGAGATTTTCTATCTTGCCCAGACTCTTCACGCCTTTGCTTTTAGTTTTACACTCTCTCTTCTCTCCCTCTTGTTCTTCTATCCTTTTAAAGATTTGCCTCGTTTTTATTTTTGTTTGTTTCTATCTTTTTTGTTTTTCTCTAATTCGAGCAAGTTATTCTTTATCTATTCTTTTATCTTTTTGATTTTTGTCTTTCTTTTATTTTTGCATAGATAACCCTTTTGTTTCTAATATTTTCTTCTTTTTGTTTTCTTTCTCTTTTAATTTAAAACTTGATATTATCTAAAAAAATAAAAAGGAAAACTCATTTGCACACTAATATGTATATTAATAATAAAATATATTTTTATTTTATCATTTTTAATTTAGCACATTTCTTATAAAAGATACTTATAATATTGACTACTATAATTCGAACCATCTAATTGTACACCTAAAAATAAACATAACGGAGATATTTTTCTAACATAATTAATCAATTAATTCCCTCAACCACACTACGATGCAATAAAATTCAATCAGAGATCATTCCATGAAATGATAAAATTACAAATGCACCATGAGCTATGTGCTTGTGTGTGCAAGCATCGAGGTTTTCTCTATCCCATTTCTTGCTAGGTGGCTAGGTTGCCTCTACCTTAACCAAACCCTTGCCTTCGACACATACCTACGCTCATTCAACTCAATTTTATGATTAATAGGTAGTAACCAAAAATCCATAGCCGAAGCGTCACATAACATCTATATTCATCATTTCCTAATTATATACTTGAAAAGGAAAGATAACATTTCACCTTTTATTCATAGACAAATACCTATTTATAACATAATCAGAAATGAAACATCTAACAATTCTAAATATAGCCGAGTTCAAGAAGTTTAGATAGTTGAGACGTGACATCCTTCCCCACTTGGAAGAGACATCGTCCCGATGTCTTATTACACAAATATTAAATATTAAGTCTTACACAACTAATATGAATGTATAACAATGTCATAATTATGCAAAATTAAAAGAGTTTCTGCTAAATTCTCAAATGAGGAAAGGATCTATCTATATCATTAGTATCATCCCATGTTGCATTGTCCATAGAATATTGGTCCTACTCGACCTTGTACTGTACACATACTGAGATAATAAAGTATCTTACTAATGCCCTTTGCATTTATCAAGAATTCTAGTGGGCTCCACCAGCACCACTTTTGGGTCGAATATAGCATGTCAATCAATATAAACAACACACATGGCCCAACTGCCAATATAAAGCATGTAACTAATACATGGTATAACTACCATCCAATTATATACAAGTAACATATGACACTCTTGTCAGAGCATAATCAAAAGATCATCACAATCAATGAAGTTTTAAGGGAAAATAATTTTACCACCAAAGCACACTAAATGAGGCAAATGTTAGTCCATCATAAACACATAAGCATGAATCAATCATCATAAGGCACATGCAATCACATAGAAATCATAACATAATTTCAAGAAATCAATTCTCCTAACCAACACTAGGTCAAGATCTCCAATATCAAAACAAATCTCCAAAGGTACACCAGTTAGATCAAAGCCAACCATCGTGCATACAACTCTAAGACTACACCACTTCATCCTTCAATTGCCACTACAATGAGAAAAGGCTCCAGCCAAAAAGCGCAACAACAAGTTAAGTCCATAAATCTTGGAACCACAACTATGCTAGGATAACCTCTCAAGCTCTCAACTAAGTCTGAGGAGACTCAAAAAGCTACCATATCCACTCCCAAGGGAAATTGCAACAAAAGATTATTCTCTCAACAATCCTTCCTTAGGCACTACCCATAACAAAAGAGTTCAAGGATCAAAGAATCTAACTCAAAAGGTTATAGGCATCGCTTCCACATGTCTCAATTCTAGACACGGTTCCCCTACATGAGATACTTCCTCACATTCCACTCTTAAAAGAGGGGGTTTCTTTAACACTCTAGCTCTACACTACCAAAACTAGGATCAACCAAATAGGTTCATAGAGGGAAGAATCTAACCACACCCTCTAATAGAAAATACACTTCTATAAAGCAAGGCTTAGCAACTTGCTACTCACTACGAATACATCTAAAGCTGCAACAACACACTAACAAGGTGAAAGACTACTCCACCACACCACCATTTTCTCTTAACCAAGCTAGACCAAAAGGTCAAACAACACAACTCGATCACGAATTCATGATCAACTAGGCAACACAAGGCTTCTTCATGGTCTAACACCAAGTATCCATAAAATGGAATACAAAGGACAACAACTTCTTCACATAAGAATTGCATTCCTTCCAACATCAAGCTAGGAAACCTCCAACTACTAAGGAGAAACTCTAAAGCAACTCAATTTCCAAGGTTGGCAATTCAACAAGAGCAAAAAGACAACTATAATACCATAAATATATATACATTGCTTGCTCATGCACTAACTAAGAATCCATCATACCCTACGCTATGTCAAACATGAGGGTAGTTATGGAACTTACATACAACATCATATACTCTACCAACACCAAACACTAAGGCATGGCATAACGTTCAAGACCAACAGGAGAAAGACAAGCAAGAAAAACCAAAGTTGGTGGACTAAGCCAACATTTAGCCAATTAGAATAAAATCAAATTTCAATCCCAACGAGTTCTCTACACAGTCATGAATCTACATTTAAGCTCATACAAGAATACATTTCTCATCAAGTGACTCACAAAACCATTACTCAACATTTCACACAATAGTCTCTTGCATTTATCAACAAACCAAGGAATTTAATCTACCATAGTTCTTAGTAACACGCACAACAAGAGCTAGTATATTCTTCGCATTCTACTCCCATATATAATCCATTAGAGGCTCACATGGACATGATAGAGAACATAACATGATACATGACCAGCAATTAAAACATTCAAGCATAGCCACCAATAATAAATAAATAATAAAATATCAAAGTGAAGAAAAGTTAATTTTCAACAATAAGGCATAAAATGAGCTTAGTTTCAACAGTAAATCCATCATGACCGTAAAGGTCGCAAGATAAATAAATATCAAACTTTGATGGCTATACTAATTCATAAATAAGAATAAGAATTCAATGTTGGCCTTTACAACATTTAGAAAATTTACCAAAGTCAAAATAAAATAAAATATTAAAGTTCAAAAGTTCCACATTACATGAACTGCGTGACCAATTCTAGCCACTAGAAAGGGAGTACAATGATATACTACACCTTGATCTAAGGTGAGTAAGAGAATACACTCAATCACATCAAATAAACAAATATTCTAAGACTCCAATCACATTTATACCATAAGATTCTTTCTACCTAACCACACAAACATCACTCAATGATGCCAAGCAACCAAAAGTTGCATACAACCATTATGTAAAGACACACACAGTCATTGACTAGCAACCAACCAGCAATAAAGATTAAACTAAGACAAAATTAGGTTCACAACCAAGATGCCTAAGCACCTCAATCTCTCCACTAGGCAGTGGTTAACACTTCTTACCAATCAAGGATTCACCAAGCATATGGGTAGGATAACATAGATAAAAATATGAGGGAGGATTAAGTTGGGGTCAAGCAATTACCCAACGTTCCTTTCACAAGATGCTAAACTTCTCCACAACATGATGACAGGGATACTAAATGCCTACTAAGGGATGGGGAAATCACAACCCAGGTCACAAAATGTACGGTTTGCTAATTCACTCAAGATTCTAACACCTTAATCATCACAAGGACTATGTAAATGGTCATTTTCATAACCCCTTTTTCTCTTTAACTCTTCAAATAATGCAATGCAATAATTACACCCAGGTTCCCACATGAGTCCTAGGGAAAAATACAATCTAGGAATATAAGTCATTACCCAAATGATCTATTGATGAAACACTATCTATCTTACAACCGCATAATTAACCCATACTCGGGGACATGCTCTCAATAAGGCAATGCAATATACATTTCAAGCAAGCATTACTAGCCACTATATAGAGGTAAGCATTATGAGGATAAGCTACTCTTGCACACAACAATTTTCATTATAACAATATTCTTCCCATATTAAGCATATGATCGAAACATCCTCTTGGTCTCATACAATGCATAACTCCTACAAGAGTAAACCAAGTTCGATCACACTTGGAACATGGTATTTACTTTCACACAAGGTTATCATAACTCCACTATCATAGGTGGTCACACAAGAACAAACATGACCCTACAAAGGTCACTCTCAGACGCTGTAAAGGCTCATTCCAAGCACTCAAGGCATCAAGAAGGAAAATACACATAAGCAACTTCTTAGAAAACACCAGGGTTTATCTTACCCCAAAACAATGTATTTCTCACCACATGCATAACAAAAGAAGGTACTTGCTACTTGCTTCACACAAACATATGATGACTCACACATGCTCGATCAATCGAATAACACAAACACCACTAAATTCCCCATAAACATTTGCTTATTCTAAAAGCCAAAATTTTACTTTATTCACTTTTTAGATTTTTACATCCTTATTCTAATACAAAGGTTTTCTATTTTCGTGCATAAGAATGTCTACATATCACTTTCTGACAGAGGAATTTCTTCTGGTTCTTCCTCTCCATCAGAATCGAGTAACACAAATTTAGAGGGTAGATGTACTCGTGAGTACTCCATCATCACCTATTTTCCCACAATAGGTGCATCTCAACCACATCAAAAGGCATATCACAATGGGTTGATGGTTTACTTTTCACATTAGTCGAAGGAGTTGGCAACATTCTTGTCCCCTTAATCCTTTTCTTCCTTTCTAGGTGAATACGTTTGAGTGCATCCGCTAGTGTTTTAGAATTAGTGAACCAAGATTCCTTTGCATCTCTCATTATTTCTTTTGTCTTTGATTCAGTAGGCGGCTCGTTCTTAAGGGTGATCTTAGGCATATCACTAAGTTTTGTTTTCTTGGCTTGCCTTCTTGTCCTTATCATTCCTTCCATTCTGGTACAAGAACAAATGTTTTATCATTAGCATATCTCGCCACACTCGTGAAACCTCGCAATAAACTCCAATGGTCCAACTGTTGAATCCGACTGCTCTGATACGAAATGTAAAGTACTGAATTTTGAATTACTAAAAATATCAAAGAAAATATCTCAATCTATAAATGGAAGATGAATCTTTCTATTATCAGAGATAGTCATAAATGTAGAATATCTTATAATTTTTACAATTTTATAAGTGCAACCAAAATAACACTACAAGGAAAAGTGCAATTACATCGCTTGGCTAAGAAGCCATACAATCATTTCATACAGTTATACATCAATATCTAAATTACATAATGATGAATAATTACACAATATCCATCTTCAACTACCATAACCCACTGGTCTTTCGCAAGCTAAAGGTTAAGAGCATGGTTAAGGTGCTTTTTCCACCCAACCATAAAGCACTACACTTCCTTGAAATTCTTCCTATCTCGAAGAATACCCAACCCTGCACAAGGCGCCTAGCAACTTGGAACAAATGGGCAGGAGGGAAACTCTCGATGCATGCCTAATGCCTATATGCATTCTAATCTAGAATAATCATATTTCTTGCAAACGGGATGTGGCAGATAACAATATTAATATCTAGGCATTCATTATCCATCTATTTCAATGGTACAACATAGCTTTGGCCAAAACATAAAATACAATTGGTAAGTCTTGAAAAAGAAGACTACCTTCTCTATTAGCCCACATTTGGCATCCTGTCCCGGAAGGTAAGCTCAACATACATATAGTAAAACAAACTAATTATATTGCAAAAACCAATTTATAATAGCAAATGCATTCTACTAGTTACTTTCTTTACAAAAGATGATGTGATTATACTTTTACTTAACAAGAATGAAGACTATGATGATGCAAGCATACTATACAACAACCAAGAGTTTGATGCAGGGACTTCCGGAGGTCATAACTTTTGACTCGGATGTGGGTTTTCTACGAAATTTTACAGGTAGATGTGTTATGAGGTGGCCAGTGGTTTCCCAACCCGCCCTAGCGGGTTGGACCTCGTCTTGGCACTTTTTCGGGGCTTCAAACTTTCATCTTGGCCCTCAAAATGGCAAATTAGTGTTTTTTTCTAGTTTTTTATAAGTTGCTTTTTTTAATAACTCGAAACTCATGTTTCAAATTTAGGATGTTAGTTGGTTTTTTTTCCTACCTTAGCTTTATGAGCTTCTTGGGAAAAAACTGGATTCTCAAGATATGATTGTAAAATTACCTAAAATGGCAAAATCTGACAATTGTCGAAATTTGCCAAAAAAGGTAATTTTTTATTTTTTTTTATTTTCTTAGATATAAGAGAGTTTTCTCTCATTGTAGCAGCAGAGTTGAGGAATAGAAATTTTTTTATGTTTCAGCTTCCAAATTTTTGTCTCTCCTGTGTAATGGCACAATTCTGTTGATTGTATGTTGTGTGCTGCATCATTTGGTATCAGAGCAGGAAGATGGCTGGGAGAGGAAGAGGAAGAGGCGGTCTTGCCCAGATGCATAGAGAAATGCAAAATCTGCAAAGGCAAATAGCAGAACTTACAACACGGATGGAAACCCAAAGACTGGGTAGAGGAGGAGACGAATCTAATGAAGAGATAGGTCAAGGAGGTGCAAATCAAGATACAGAACATGAAGAAGAAGAATTAGAAGGCATGAGTTTTGAAGAGAGGATGCTTAGGGCCTTAGAAGGGAAAAATGAAGGGATCAAGGTAGATGTTTCAGATTATGCAGGTAGTCTTAAACCAGAGGAGTTGATAGACTGGTTGAATGGCATGAGAAAATTTTTTGAATGGAAATCCATGACAGAGGAGAAGAAGGTAAAATTTGCATGCACCAAATTAAAGGGTCATGCAATGATTTGGTGGGATCATCTTCAAAAGGAACGAACAAGGAAGGTAAGGATAAGATCAGGACATGGAATAAAATGGAGAAGAAGTTGAGAGAAAAATTTTTGCCCATAGATTATGCGCAAACCCTTTTTCGTAGGTTTCAAAATTTAAAGCAGAACCTCTCTTCTGTGCAAGATTATACAAATGAGTTTTATACACTATCTATATGTATAGAGCATCGAGAAACTAATGCACAAATGGCTGCTAGATATGTGAATGGCCTGAAATTTTCTATTCAAGATGAATTGAGCATGCATCGACTCAACAATATGGAAGAGGCTTACCAATTGGCTCTAAAGGCTGAAGAAAAACAAAACAGACAGTATCATCAGAGGAATAGAGGAGGAAGAAGGGGTACATCAACCCCATTTCGAGGAGGTTCAAGTTATGGTAGGGGAGAGTCATCCCATGGTGTGGAAAAACAAGTAGACACTCGGCAAGATCCTCCGAATCAAGAACGAGGAAGGGGATTTCAAAGAGGTAGAGGTTATGGTAGTGGTAGAGGATGGGAAAACTAGAGAAGGCCTTTCACTTGTTTCAGATGTGGAGAAGAAGGTCATAGGGCATTTGAATGCTCCAATTATAACATGCAAGAAAGAAATCAAGGAGGACAACCTAGGGTGAACATGATTCAAATGCAGCATGAAGTGGAAGGGACAGAACTGGAGGTTCCACCAGATGTGGGAGAAAGTCTCATGATGAGAAGAGCAATGGTGATTCCAGAGAAGGAGAAAACACAAGCCAAAAGCTCTGATGGTTCATGGCTTCGAACCAATATCTTCAGAACCAGATGCACTTCGGGTGGCAAGGTATGTCAAGTCATTGTTGATGGAGGTAGTTGTGAAAATATGGTTTCTAAAGAAATGGTAGACAAATTGAATTTACACTGTGAAAAACATCCTCATCCGTATCGCATTGCATGGTTTAAAAAGGGAAATGAAGTCACTGTTGATAAAAGATGCCTAATTAAGTTTAGCATAGGGAAGATCTATCAGGATGAGATATGGTGTGATGTTGTCCCAATGGATGCCTGTCATGTGTTATTGGGAAGGCCATGGCAGTATGATAGAAAAGTTATGCATGATGGAGAGAAAAACACATACACCTTTTGGAAAGATGGCGCTAAGGTGATTTTATTGCCTCTCAAGGATGAAGGAAAAGGTGAGACCATGTTGTCTGAAAGAGATCTTGTTAAAGAAATGAAGGTGACAGGGTGTTGCTATGCATTAGTAGTGAAAAAAGGTGAAGAGGAAGACATTTCAGTTCCCCCAGAAGTAGCTGAGCTGTTGAAAGAATTTGTTGATGTTTTACCTAATGAATTGCCTGATGGTCTACCGCCAAAGAGAGATATTCAGCATCATATTGATTTGATTCCAGGAGCAACTCTACCCAACCAAGCAGCTTATAGGATGAATCCAACACAACATGCAGAGATGAATAAGCAAGTAACAGAACTCCTAAGTAAAGGTGTGGTGAGAGAGAGCATGAGCCCATGTGCTGTACCTGCATTGTTAACCCCAAAAAAGGATGGAACATGGAGGATGTGCACTGATAGCAGAGCAATTAATAAGATTACCATCAAGTATCGGTTTCCTATACCTCGTATGGAGGACATGATGGATGTCCTTGCAGGGGCTAAATATTTCAGCAAGATCGACCTACGAAGTGGCTACCACCAAATCCTTATTCGAGAAGGGGATGAGTGGAAGACAGCCTTTAAGACTGGAGATGGATTATATGAGTGGATGGTTATGCCATTCGGGTTATCAAATGCACCTAGCACATTTATGAGATTGATGAACACTATACTACGCCCTTACATTGGTAAGTTTGTGGTAGTTTATTTTGATGATATTTTGGTATTTAGTAACAGCAGAGAAGAGCATCTACAACACTTGAGGATCATCTTTGGTGTGTTAAGGAAGGAGAAGCTCTATGCCAATTTGAAAAAGTGTAGGTTCATGCAGGACAGTTTGGTTTTTTTAGGCTTTGTCATTTCTAAAGATGGTGTCAGAATGGATCCAGAAAAGGTCAGGGCAATCCTAGAATGGCCTAGTCCAAGCAGCATCACAGCGGTAAAAAGTTTTCATGGCTTGGCCACTTTCTATCGAAAGTTCATTCGCAATTTTAGTAGTATTGTAGCTCCTATAACAGATTGCACCAAAGGGAGGGAGTTTGTATGGACCAAGGATGCTGAGGAGAGCTTTAAGTACTTGAAGAAAAAGGTAACAGAAGCACCTATACTTGCATTGCCAAATTTTGATAAAGTATTTGAAGTAGAATGTGATGCCTCCCATGTAGGAATAGGTGCTGTACTTAGCCAAGCTAGCAAACCTATAGCTTTCTTTAGTGAAAAGCTGAATGCAGTGAGAAAGAATTATTCTACTTATGATTTGGAATTTTATGCAATTGTCCAAGCATTGAGGCATTGGAGACATTATCTAGTTCCCCAGGAGTTTGTATTGTTTACAGATCATATTGCACTGAGGTACTTGAACACACAGAAAAAGTTGAATAGTAGGCATGCCAAGTGGGTCTCTTTCTTGCAGGGTTACAACTTTGTGTTGAAGCATAAGTCTGGAAAACAAAATCAGGTTGCAGATGTGTTAAGTAGGCGTGTTGCACTTTTGACCACCATGGAAGCTGAGGTGATTGGTTTTGATGCCATAAAAAATTTGTATGAGTTTGATGATGATTTTTGGGAGATTGTCGAACAATTGAAGGCACCAATATCTGGTAACTTGGATCACTTTAGGGGTGAATATTTTATGCAAGATGGGTATCTATTTAAAGGAAAACAACTATGCATACCGGCTGGCTCTATGAGGGACAACATTATTAGAGAATTTCATAGTAGTGGGTTGGCTGGACATTTTGGCAAGGACAAGACAATAGCCTTGATAGAAGATAAATATTACTGGCCAAAGATGAAAAGGGATATAACTAAGTATGTAACAAGGTGTAGAATCTGCCAAGTGGCTAAGGGACATTCACAGAATACAGGATTGTATATGCCCTTACCAGTACCAGCTGCACCATGGACAGATTTGAGCATGGACTTTGTGTTGGGACTTCCACATACTCAACGAGGTAATGATTCCATTTTTGTAGTTGTTGATAGGTTCTCCAAGATGGTTCATTTTATTGCTTGTAAGAAGACTAATGATGCAACGAGGGTAGCAGAGTTATTTTTCTCAGAAGTTGTTAGACTACATGGTGTTCCAAAGACTATTACCTCTGACAGGGATACCAAATTCCTCAGTCATTTCTGGAGGACTTTATGGAAGAAGATGGGGACCAAGTTACAGTTTAGTAGTGCCTATCATCCTCAAACAGATGGGCAAACAGAGGTAGTTAATCGGAGTCTGGGAAATTTGCTGCGGTGTATTGGTGGAGAAAAGCCAAAACAATGGGATTTGGCATTACCCCAGGCCGAATTTGCCTATAATAGTTCTGTTAACCGATCAACAGGAAAGTCCCCTTTCCAGATTGTGTATGGTAGGAATCCTCAGGGTGTTCTAGATTTGGTACAGCTACCAATGAAAGATCAGGTCAGTGATGATGGGGAAGCATTTGCAGAACACCTTCAACAGTTGCAGCAAGAAGTGAGACAGAAGTTGCAGGACAGTAATGAGAGGTATAAGAATTCAGTGGATCCTAGTCGGCGACATCAGACATTCAGTGAAGGTGACTTAGTGATGGTATATTTGAGAAAAGAGCGGTTTCCTACTGGAACATATCACAAGTTGAAGTACAAGAAAATTGGTCCTTGCAGAATTACAAAGAAGATCAATGATAATGCATATGAGGTCAGTTTACCAGATGATCTCGCTATTTCTCCCGTGTTTAATATTTCTGATTTATATGCATTCCAGGGTGAGGATGATGCTGAAGATCATCAATCAGAGGTGTCATGGCACAACCACATTCCCCATAAGAAGAAGGAAAAGATTGCACAGATTCTTGATAAGAACACTATCTCCACTCGGCACAGGCGTTACAACAAGTATTTAGTACAGTGGGAAGGATTGCCACCAACAGATAGCACATGGATTACAGAGTGGGAAATGCAGAGGTTAGATCTCGTCCAATGGCAGCAGTTTGAAGACACTCACTTGCAGGAGCTGCGTTCTTTTCAACCAGAGGAGAATGATGCAGGGACTTCCGGAGGTCATAACTTTTGACTCGGATGTGGGTTTTCTACGAAATTTTACAGGTAGATGCGTTATGAGGTGGCCAGTGGTTTCCCAACCTGCTCTAGCGGGTTGGACCTCGTCTTGGCACTTTTTCGGGGCTTCAAACTTTCATCTTGGCCCTCAAAATGGCAAATTAGTGTTTTTTTCTAGTTTTTTATAAGTTGCTTTTTTTAATAACTCGAAACTCATGTTTCGAATTTAGGATGTTAGTTGGTTTTTCGTCCTACCTTAGCTTTATGAGCTATTTGGGAAAAAACTGGATTCTCAAGATATGATTGTAAAATTACCTAAAATGGCAAAATCTGACAATTGTCGAAATCTGCCAAAAAAGGTAATTTTTTGTTTTTTTTTATTTTCTTAGATATAAGAGAGTTTTCTCTCATTGTAGCAGCAGAGTTGAGGAATAGAAATTTTGTTATGTTTCAGCTTCCAAATTTTTGTCTCTCATGTGTAATGGCACAATTCTGTTGATTGTATGTTGTGTGCTGCATCAGAGTTCCGCTATACAATGCGATTATGATTATATTTATGCCTAAGAAGAATTAGGAAATTGCATATTTAATAAATTTTAGGTTCATACTTTTCAATAGTCGCAAGAATAAGTCTTTTATATCCAATTTACTGTGATTAAATAGTTATTATGGCAGCCCACCTGTCTTTCTACTAGAGATACATTAAACTATAGGAAGAACAATTAACTTGCGACAGTAAAAATAGAATGTTATAGAAAACATAAACAAAAAGCTACAGGATAACCAAAAAATTACGGGGATTACCTTCTGTCAGGAATGCAAAATAAGAGAGGGTAACTCATGATATACTTATCAGATCATTACAAAAAAATAATGCGGCTATAGAAAGAAAGAACACAACTACAGGAATACAGAAAGTTGCGACAGTAATAAGCTGCGATAGTAATAAGCTGCGACAGTAATAAGCTGCGACAGTAATAACAGTAAGGACAACAACAAATCGCAAAAGCTTTTAACATAAATATATTTTGAAAAGAGTAAAAGATAATTAATTGAGGGAATGAAATAATAGATGTAGACTAGGGTTCATCCATCCAGTATATTTCAAAAACTAATTTAACAGATTCAAAATAGATAAGAGATAAACAGTCACTAATTAATAAATATCTCCAAATTGACAAACTGGGTAAAGCTAATTTTTGGATATAATTTAAATAACTAAGTTCAGTACCTTATATAAATTTTAGAGAAACCCAATTCCTAAAAATAAAGTTATTAGTGATGCAACAGACTATTTTAATAGAGACAAAATGGGTTAAAGATAGGCAGTCACTAATTATTACATAACTCAAAAAGGACAAACTGGGTAAGACTGATTTTTGGATATGATTTAATAACTAAGGTTCACACCTTATATAAAATTTTTAGAGAAACCTAGTTCGTAAAAATAAAGTTATTGGTGACGCAACAGACTATTCTAACAAAGGCAAAATCTCACGGTTCAAAATATAAATAATAAAACAATAGAGAGAAATCGTTGCTGATAAGGTAGATATAGATGGGTGATGTTAAAATAAAAGTAAAAACAAATGCAACAATGTGATATAGACGCCAATCCACCAATGATTCTTATAAGAGTTTAATGCAATTCAGAAAAACCACTATAGCGGCTATAATCATGCCGATCCATCGCCATCTCCCTACAGGAAACTAAGTGATCAATTTCTATTCAAGAAAGATCTAAGGTATTTGAGTCAATGGGCTGGTTTGAGGATCAACTAGCTTACCAAACGTCCATTTACATGTAAAAGTTGATGATAATCATGCACATACCAAAGTAAAAGAACAGGTTGATCAGACATTAACTAGGCCACTCAAACATTTGAATTTACTACCAAAGGGACCGGCATTGCTAATAGAGTATTTAAAAAAACATAGAGGTAACTTTTAAAGAATTGTGTACCTGAAATCTACTTCACCAGCTCGACTCTTCCTATTGCCCTTACGTTGCACGAGTTTTTCTATCTTGCCCAAACTCTTCACGCCTTTGCTTTTAGTTTTACGCTATCTCTTCTCTTCCTTTTGTTCTTCTATCCTTTTAAAGATTTCCCTTGTTTTTATTTTGCTTGTTTCTATCTTTTTCATTTTTCTCTAATTCGAGCAAGTTATTCTTTTTCTATTCTTTTATCTTTTATCTTTTTGTCTTTCTTCTTCTTTTTGTTTTTTTTCTCTTTTAATTTAAAACTTGATATTATCTGAAAAAATAAAAAGGAAAACTCATTTGCACACTAATATGTATATTAATAATAAAATATATTTTTATTTTATCATTTTTAATTTAGCACATTTCTTATAAAAGATACTTATAATATTGACTACCATAATTCAAACCATCTAATTGTACATTTAAAAAGAAACATAATGGAGATATTTTTATAACATAATTAATCAATTAATCCCTCAACCACACTGCCACACAATAAAATTCAATTAGAGATCATTCCATGAAACGATAAAATTACAAATGCAACATGAGCTACGTGCTTGTGTGTGCAAGCATCAAGGTTTTCTCCATCTCGTTTCTTGCCAGGAGGCTAGGTCGCCTCTACCTTAACCAAACCCTTGACTTCAACACATACTTGTGCTCATTCAACTCAATTTTCTGATTAATAGGTTAGTAACCAAAAATCCATAGCCGAAGCATCACATAACATCTATATTCATCATTTCCTAATTGTATACTTGAAAAGGAAAGATAACATTTCACCTTCTATTCATGGACAATTACCTATTTATAACATAATTGCAAATGAAACATCTAACAATTCTAAATATAGTTGAGTTCAGGAAGTTTCGATAGTTGAGACGTGACAATTATCAAAGCCATGAATGTTGAGTTTATTTTGTTTCATTAAATGTGTATCAATGTTGACTTTATGTCGCAATCAATGCCACAAACATTAAGAGCCGGTCCATTTTCAACCATAACTTGCTTTACCAACTTTTTGTTTATTGTGATAAAGATTATAAGAGGGTCATATTGGTTTTTAACTTCAACTGATGGTAATTCATGTTGTTGGAATAGAATATCTATTTTTCACGTGCAAACAATCTAACAGAGCCGCTACATCATTTGGCTTAATAGTGGGTGGTACAATCACCTTTTGTAAAGCTTCGTAGAGCATTTTGTGGTATGTAGGTGATGATTGTATGAGTTCCCAGAGAGAGATCTTAGCAGGAGTAGCCCGAAGTTGCTCGACAAGATTTTAATCTCTACCAACATTATGAGTAAGACGAGGTGGTTGAGGAAGCATAGGTTGAGAAGATGGAAGAGAAATAGACGCATGCAGTGCTTGCTTACTTTTCTTGTTGTTACAGGTGTTATATGCATGTGAGCAATCGTGTGATACTGCGACACATATTGAACACCTTGGTTTCCTTGAGTAATTTGTTTTACAATATTAAGAATGTAACTCGGGGGTCTAGGTGGTGTTGGAGCACCTTGAACTGTAATCACTGGTTTGAAGCAAGGAGGCACATTAGGTGCCTTGTGCACAATGATTTTAGGAACATTAGTACACTTATTCACTATCCCCTTAGTGGGTGGAATAAGTCTATTAGTGATGATTGAATTAACATTGTTTTTACTTTGATTAAGCTCAGCATCCAGCCCTAAAGGATTTAATGTGAGAGACCTTTCTTCATCCACCAATTCTTCATCTTTTGAAGGGAGAGCATTGGAATGAAGAGAGGATAGGATGATATTAAGGATTGTATCAATGATTTCATCCTCTTGCACCAAAATGTCCTCACAAGTGGGAACAACTTTGGGAGAGATATCCAAATCATAAGGTGAAATAGGCGAAGCTAGGTCACCATTATGACTTGTAGTAGAAGTAAAATGAGAGTTATCACCATCATCTTTCTCATGACAATTCATGGAGATGAAATTAGTAAAGTCCTTTAGTATCGAAGGATATTCATTTGTGAGAGTTAGGAAGTTATTAAAATCGAATACATAATCAAGGATTTCAAATGAAGAGCATTTAAAGATATCCCTATCATACATGGATTGTATATGAGTTAAAACATAAGGATGCATATGGATGAATCTGTAAAAACTTTAAAAATCTTTAATATATGCATGCAAAGATATCAAAGAGAAACAATTAGAAGGTGCCATAATGAAGTGTCTTTCATTTATCAAGTTCCACCAATATGAGAAGCTTTTGTACTCCACAACACTAGTTTGAGGAAACTAGGTTTTTGAAACTTTTTGCAAAGAGAAAAACACACTAGTGTTACTACAAACAGAGTGATGAAATGTTAAAAGTGCTGCACAAAAGGTAATATAGAAAATTTTAATATTTCTTACAAAGAAATGTTAAATAGATGTCAAATTGCTTATATTGAAATACACAAAGTGTAATTACAAACATATGAATTTTTAAACCAAGGTAGGAAATGATGCAAAATTGTACAATGAAAATATGTTATAAATTAATGCTATATTTGATTTGAAAATTGTTTATGACAGCAACAAAATCTGAAATAAGATTTTGACTACAAACCCTAGCTTTGTAAATGACTAGATTATAGGAAAAATGCAAGTTTTCAACAAAACCCTAGCAAATGAGATCTTCAAATGCAAGATGTGATATCATGAAATGATTAATTGTTGTAATATGGATCAGATCTGATGTATAAATCATAAATTTAAATGTTTCAAATGATATTCAATGAAAATAATGCAAAACTATGCCTTTATGCAAGCCTAAATGCTTATTTTTTCACTTTTTTCAAATTTGTGCAAGATTTTTCAAAGAATAATGATAAGTATGATATGAATTAATGCAAGATATAAATTCAACACTCATCAAGATGCACATTCTCGATGCTACGTGTTCACCAAAATGTTATGTATGAAAAAGGGGATGAAGGAGACAAGCATACCAAATCAAACCCTCTTCCACTATAACATTCAAGGACAAGACTGAGCCAAATCTCAACCAAAGAGAGGTGGACTTAGCTATAGGTCTTGTGCTCTTGATTTCTATGGAAAGATTAGCTTTAATTAGGCCTTTTACCAAACCCTAGGTCAACTAATGCACAAAACCCTAGATTTACAAAGATCTGATTATAACAAAAGATGCAAAGCAGATATTCAAAAACTAACTTCACCAAAGGGATCAAAGAGATATTAGAACATGTACTCTGGAAACTAGAAAGTTGGAGGACTACAAGGCGGGTGCCCAAGTCCAAAAAATCTGAATCTTTAAAAACTTGAAACTGGAGAAATGTCACAAAGAGTGTCTTGATGCCGGATTCAGTGCCTATTTGAGTAGGAGGACTTCAGGGTGGGCCGCCAAGTCTTCTGCAGTGGAATTTCCTCAAACTTCTTTCAGATCCTGAAACCCTTTCCCTTACACAACCTTCCTGTACCTTCACTTCTTTAGACTTTGCACCTGTAACCTACGCACAAGAAGAAAATGGGTTTGGGGGTTGTAGTGTTTATTGATTTGCCTCAGTCAAATCCTGGGATAGAATTCAAGCTTTCCAACACTGTTGTTAGAGAGAGTGTGCCCTAGCAGGGCAGAGGCTAAAGATAAACCAATGATAAAATGATTCAAATCACAATGATGTCACCTCGGAGTTGAAGCCCTTAGAAGAATGAAGATCCTTCAACTCATAAGGAGATGGATGATGATTCCAAATCTACAACAACACACACAATACAAACACAAATCTACAACAATAACACAATGAATGCTTTGAATACTCTTTGATCCAAGATCATAAGTTCGTAATATCCATCTAGGTTACAAATGAATTCAAAAACATACTTATATATGTTTTCCCACTAACATTCATAAAATTAATTGAAAGAGCCGACAAGGAGAGACCCGTTTAAGGGTCCTGTGCTGAGATGCATTGAGATTTACCCTGACCAATCAGGGAGGACTTGGGCATGGGCGCCCAAGTCCCTAGGTGCCTTTTTGGTCTAGGGTAAGGCATAAAATGGGCCCCAAGTTCCTAATTGTCATGGGTTTCGAGAGATTTCTCATCGAGATAAATATTTATGATGTATAATGTAATCACGGGGACCTAGGAGCTAAACTAGGAGGTAAAAAGGCATGTATCCACTTTTTACTCCATAAAAATTTTATAATCATTTTTTCTATTATATTTATTCTTTCTTCTCACCTCCTTCTAGAAGTGTCTAGAAACACCATTAGGGCCTCTTTTCTAACAACACTTTTTATTATTATGTTGATCCTCTTTTAATAATAACATATAAGTCATCCTTTTATAATGTTATAACATAAGGTAACTAGGAAAACTTGCTTAAGTTATTATTTTAAAAATATTTCCCTCACCTTACCCTTAATCCTACGAGAAATAAAATAATTGGCTAAGGGACTCCCAAACGCTAATATTTGAAAAGGGGACATGATAGTGGCTTATACACTAGTCTTGTAATATCTTTGGAATCAATCAAAATTGTTGCTACTTTATTCTCATGCAATGCCTTGTGTTTACAAATTTATTTTGTGCCTTTTGTGTACCCCTTCCCTCCTTTTATAATTTTTCTGGCCTTCGATGGTGATGTCATCACTTGCATCATTATGTTTGACTATTGACCACATATGAGGGTTTTATGTAGGAGCTTATTTCTTACAGTAAATACCTTTTATTATAATATCTTGTATACATTGTCTTTTGGCTCTATGCTTTATTGTAGCTCATAGTAGTGTTTTAATATTGCTCCATTAATGTACCTGTGGATAATTTTATTATTTATAGTTGTTAGTTGAACTACATTGATTGGTTGTATGTGGCTTATGTAGTATGGTCCTAACCATCGTATCTTTAGTTTACCCAAATTTTGAACTTGCTATCATCGAGTGATACCAGATCTTGTGGTTGGAATTGTTTAATTCTTATATTTTAATTATGCCATGCCTTTTTCTTTTGTTTCTCCTATGTTTAATTATATGCCACAAGTAACTGGTTCTCGGTTAAATTTTCTAACTCTACTAATTGGTATTTTAGGGAATCTTCTTTGTTTAATAGTCATGTAGTAATTGTGGTTCTTAGGTTGTGAATTATGTGTTGAATTAGTAATGTTGCATCTAATTCATACACCAATTGGAATGGGAAATATTTTGCTAACCATTTATAGGTTGTGTAGTAGGCCCAAAGTAGTGTCGATATCTTTGCATTCCAATCTAATGCATCTTCAATGCAAATTTTTTTAAGTATTTGTCCCAAATTTTGTTGAAAGATTCACTTGCTCCATTTGCTTGGGGTGATATGGTGTTATTTTTCTATGACTTATCATAAATGTACTTAGGAGTTCCTTAATAGTCTGACTTATGAAGTGCTTTCCTTGATCACTAGTAATATTTAGAGTACATCCAAATCTTGTGATGATATTTTCATAAATTAACTTAGTTGTTGTTTTTGCAGTGCACTCTTTTGTCAATTCTACTTTCACCCATCTAGTTAGATTATAGATACTAGTTATGATGAAACATAATGTATTTCTGGTAGGTGGATTTATAGGTCCAATAGAATCAATTTCCCACTTCTCAAATGGTGTCATTACTAGTATTGGTTTAAATGGCATTTCATCTCTTTTGGTTGACTTGCTATTTCTTTGACAAATGTTGCATGTGCAGTAATAATTGTTAGCATCTTTGAATAGTGTTGGCCACCAAAGTCCCACTAATAAAACTTTTCTTGTAGTTCCAATTCTTGAGTTGTGTCCTCCAAAAATTCTTGTATGTTCTTATTCCAAGATTTGATCTTGTTCATGGTCCATAACTACTTTTTGTAAGATTTCATCTTTTCCCAAAATGTGTAATTATCAATTGATAATAGTATAGGAGAGAGATCTTGTAGTTAGTCTCATTTTATCTTCTTTGTTTTAATTCTTTGTGAAGGTATCGATAGATAGTAGCTAAGAAATGTCTTGTAAGTCATTAGGTACCATTTACTTATCTTGAATAAGTGTGCACCAGGGAATTCAT
Source organism: Cunninghamia lanceolata (assembly GCA_027924645.1). Taxonomy (NCBI): domain Eukaryota; kingdom Viridiplantae; phylum Streptophyta; class Pinopsida; order Cupressales; family Cupressaceae; genus Cunninghamia; species Cunninghamia lanceolata. Next base: position 8,191,005 of record BSBN01000420.1, on the reverse strand, counting down.
CATTAATCTGTTCTCCTTTTTTCACCATTGTTAATTAATTCTAGAAAGATAGTCTTGTCTTTGATTTTCTTTCCTAGGTTTTACCATAATCTAAAAAAATAAATTCCTAAAAAGCATTAGCCATCGACATATCCAATCATGTATTACTAGTTTGTTCATAATATATTTCAATAGTTCATGATCTATGTACAAAGTGAATGGAGTCACTAAGAGATAATGTCTAAACTTATGTATGGTTAACATCATGGCTAAGGCCTCTATTTTTGTTGTTGTGTGATTATTTTTAGGTATCACAAGTTTTTTTCTTATAAAAACAACTGGATGATCATTCTCGCCTCTAGGTTGTGCTAGTATTGTGCCTATTGTATTTCCTAACACATCAAATTGAACATGAAATGGTTATGTCCAATCTAGGAATATTAATATTAGGGATTCAACTATATTGTTTTTAAGTATGTCAAACAATATTTGCATTGGGCTATCCATTCAAATTTCTTATTGTTCTTTTTCAACAATTGTTCAATTGGTCTATAGAGGTTGTGGCATAGTTTTTAATAAAAATTTCTAGTGGTAACTGGTATAACCTAAGAATGTTTTTGTCTCTATTATGCTCTTTGGGGGTGGTTGATTTAAGATTATTTCTATTTAAGTGGGTCTACCATCATTCCTTCTTTATGGATGACATGTCTTAGTAGAGTTCCAAATGGAATTGCAAATATGTATTTTTTCAAATTTAGTGAAATTGTAAGGGTATTCCATCTTTCAAACATCAACCTTAGTGCTTGGATTTGATCTTTTAGCATTCCATATACTATCTAGTGACCAAGATATAGCTCAAGAAAATCATGTATGAAATCTCTAAATGTGCTCACCGTAATTCTACTAAATATTGTGGGTGCATTATTTAGTTTGAATGGCATAACTATATACATATATATACCCGTTCTATGTCAAATATGGTCTTTAGCTAGTCTTCTTCTGATATTTTTACCTAATGGTATCCAAAAAATCAATCTGTGAATGAGTAGACTTCTTTACCAACAATGCTTTGTAGGACTTCTTTTGTAAATGCTATTGGGAAAGGATCATGCTCACAAGATTTGTTAAGTTCTTTGAAATCTACACATATCTTTATGTCTCCTATTTTCTTATTCTAGACTACCACAAGACTTATCCAATCAACATTTTCTACTAGTTTGATTATACCACCATCCAACATTCTATCTAATTCAATTCACTTTTACTTTTAAATTTGGATTGAGCTGGTAAGGACTTTGTTTATGTTGTTTAGAATTTTATTTCAATTGAATTTTCATTATTTCCTTCTTCCTATGTTATCCCCTTGAATTTGATGAATGTTCTTGGAAAGAGGTCTTCATATTCCTTTAGTAATTCTAAATTTTTTGCTATTTCTTCTTCAATCCAGTAATTAACAATTTTAGCTAGTTTTGGCTCACCATTTCTAGCTATGTTTTCTTCTTTAAGTTTTAGTGGTTGATAGTAGTATTTATTCTTAGCCTTAATTTGATCTGTTAGACTATTTCTCTTTCATCTTCTCCTATTTGTATATCTAAAATTTTAGGATCTTCATCTTCTCCTAAAGAGTCATTATTCTCTTATTTTGTTGAATAACAAAGTCTGTGTAGTAATGGTGTTTGTAGTATACACTCCATAGTTCCCTCCCACTGTTCTTATTTTTGAGATGTTTTTTGTATATATTCTTTTCAAAATTTCTATTTTACTTCTTTCAATGATTAAGTTATTACCTCTCTAATTCTTTTGAGCACACTCTATTTGTGGATTTGGATCTCAAAATTTGAAAGTTTTGCAAAAGTTTTCCTTGATTATATTCCAATGTTTTGTTTCTCCTATTAATTCCTAGTGAATATATCAAACTCTTATTATAGGAGTTAGAATTGTCAATGCTTTCCAAGTAGTATATATTTTTATGGGTCTTCCACCACCTTGTGGCACTTAATTCAAAGTGTCATCTAAAAGCTTGCATTCTAAATTCTTCATATGTAAATGTTCTTCAAGATAGTGCACCAAATCTCCCTCCTGAATAGTGTGGTAATTTCATATATGAAACTCCTTGTTATGTATGGTTCAATTTCTTATTATGTGGTATGCTTACTTGATATGTGGTATCTAGTTGTGTTGTTCTAGGAATTTTTTTGGCCATACAGACTTTTTTGAGTCTTAATATCTTCTTCTTATGTTTCTCTATCTCTAGTCATGCCCATGCTTCTACTACATCCTCTATATCATTTGAAGAATCATCATTTTCTATAAATATTTTACCCTTTGAATTGGGTTCACCATCCCATTCCTTTCTAGGCATTGTGTTTATTATGTTTAATGTTTTATTGTATTCATCCTCACTTTGTTCTTATTTCTTAGAGTGAATTTATTCTATAAATACACCTTGCATTCCTTCGTTAAATGACATATGCACTACTTTTCCATTGCCTTGTAATATTATTTCTTATTTGTATGAAATATTTCATTGTTATCCACAAACCATTCAATATCCAGTATGAGCTTAAAAATGTCTTGTGATCCTTCATACATATCTATAACTTCAAAGTCAACTTTAATCTTTATAGCCATGAAGTCTACTTGTACATTTTACCATGTGCCTATTAGACATTTTACCTGTTATTATTGTGGTAAGATAGGTAATTATACTAATGAATGCAAAAGTTGAAAGAACAAAAAACCAAGTTGTGGATTTTGTAGTGACAACTCACAGGATGCATTCAATTATCCTAAAACTACATAATTTTATAAGAATGGACTAGTGCAAGGAATGAGAAGTGAAGAATTGTCAAGTCCCTATGCACTATGTGGTGCTAAAGTATTGATGGATTTTGTTGCAAGTATGGGCCTAACCGGTGTTGTCATTGATGTCAACATACTCATGTTGCATTAATGAGAAGGATTAGATGAGTTGTGTGCTAAGGATATTGAGAAAATTAGTCTCAATCAGGAACAGTGAAGAACAGTGATGACAAGAAGGTAAAAGTCCTCAATAGGTTGAGGATCAGAGGATGCGGTTTAAAGGATTTGTAGATATAAGTCTTGAGATGCTCCAGTCAAGTTTTTAGAGGTCCGCATGAAGATCTGAAGAAGTTATGGTCGCTCAAGTAGAACCGGTTCCGGCAGGTGTTCAGAGGTGACAGAGTGTCACAGATAGGTCTGGTGAGATCCAGAAATTCACTATCTCGTTCTGCAGATTTGAGGAAGTGTTGAGGACGTCTATGTGAAGTATCAACTAGATTGGTTCATGGTTTGAAGGTCTGGAAGAGCCTATTCCTTTGTGACAGTGATGACAGACTATGTTCTTGAAGCTCCGGATGAAGGAGAGAAGAATTCCAGTAGGCTGATGAAGTGCGGATGTTCTTAGTGATTCAAGGAAGGTTATGACGATCATTGGATCATGTCTAGTTCATGTTGGTGGTCCGCATTGAAGTTAGAGTTTGCATTTGAAGAATAACCACCGAATATTGGTGTTCTTCTTGAGACTAGCCGATCGGATGTACTACACGTCTTGCGGATGTTCTTGTAGGTGTTTGCCGACTTAGATGATTGTTCCTAAGTTGATGCCTTGTATAAATAAGGGATTGTGAAGTCATTTTGAAGTGTGTCTTGTGGGGATGAGAGAGTGGTAGCGAAGAGGAGAGCGAAAGGTAGAGCAGAAGTATTGAGCTTAATGGAACTAATTCAAGCATGGTGAAGATGCTATTCTCCAGTTCATGTATGTGATACTTATTTCTTTGTAGACAGTGTGTCTCTTGTAGGTAGTGAGCCTCTTGTGAGCAGTGTGCTCGGGTAGTGAGCCCTAATTGGCATGTGCCATTTTGTTCTTTCTATTCTTCTAACAGAGAATACATTCTTGGGTTAATCACCCCGTGGTTTTCCCCTTAACCGGGTTTTCCACATCAAAATCTTGGTGTCTCATGTGTTGATGAGTTTCTACTTTTGATTTGAATGCATAATGTCTCATGCTTAATATGCTACTAATCACTAAAAGGATTTAAGTGTTTAAATTCAAAGAAAGTTTTACATAACTGATTCACCCCCCTCTCAGTTGTGTGCCCTAAGTCTAACAATTGGTATCAGAGCTAAGTTCCTCTAAAAGGAGCTTAACTGCTTGAGGAGATCTAGGATGTTGTCATACAAGAAGGATAGTCTGAAGTTTGATGGAACCAAATTTGCTCTTTAGAAAGGTCGCATGAAATGTCACCTGCAGTGTATGGGAATGGCATACTGGTCCATGGTTACAAAAGCGTATGTACCCCCACAGGGTGGTCCGATAACCCTAAATGAAATCACAGATGCTGAAAATAATCTACAGAACAAAGAGGCTCTTCTAAGCGCATTATCTGACTCAGAGCTCTCATATGTTATTGACCTACCAACTACCTTTGAGATTTGGAATAAACTAAAACTTTTGCATGAAGGAGATCAATATGTTAAATGTGCAAGGTTACAGAGTCTAAAAGGGAAATTTGAAAAATTGAAGATGAGAGATGATGAAAATATTACCACTTTTATGCCAAGAGTGAATGAGCTGGTTTGTGGAATTAGAAATGCTGGTGGAGTCTTGGATGAAAATGAGATTGTTGGTAAAATTCTCAGATCCCTTCCTGCTTCTTATAAAATCAAGGCTGCTGCCATTGAAGAATTCAGAGCCCATACAACTGTCACAAGAGATCAATTGGCTGGGAAATTGGCTGCATTTGAAATGACAAAGTTTGGAGATGACCCCCCCAAGACTGAATCTACATTCAAAGTCAGTGCCTCTGTTAAAGGTAAACAAAGGTTTGATCCGGGAGAGAATTCTTCAAGAAAATTGTCTTGGTATGAAAAAGCAAGAAAATATCTGGAAGAAGAAGAAGTAGAAACTACCCAACTTGAAGCCCTTATTGCAAAGAGGCTGCCAAGAGGATCCGGCAAGTATGAAGGAAAATTACCCTTTAAGTGTTTTAACTGCAATAAGATTGGTCATTTTGCCTCAAGGTGTCCGAAAAGATTTTCAAGGCAAAATCCTAACAAGCCAAGGTTCCAAAAGAACTATTACTATGTACATGAAGATGATGATAATGAAGGAGTAACAGATGATGAATCAGAGATAGGAAACCAACCCAAAAATGAATGGGTGTTCATTGCCATCAAGGAAGAAGATCCAATGTCCTCTGTATCTGTAGATTTGGAGAGGTATGAAGGAGGAGTGGTAAAGTTTGGTGACAATTCTACTGGTAGAATCAGAGGAAGAGGAACTATTCCTTTTGATGGAAGAAACAAAACTGGTAATGTACTGTATGTTGAAGGTTTAAAGCACAATCTTCTCAGTGTTGGACAGTTGGTGGGCAAAGGCTATGATCTCTGATTCAAGGATGGAAAATGCAAAATCTTTGAAAGTTCCAGAACAGAGATTGCATCCGATACTCAAACTAAAGGTAACATCTTCCATTTGGTTGGTACTGGTAAAAGCTGCTTATTTGTTCAAGTTGATCAGAGTTGGTTATGGCATAGAAGGATGTGTCATGTGAATTTTGATAATATCATCAAGATAATTAATACTCAGGCTGTAAGAGATCTTCCAAAATTGGTGAAACCTACTAACAGCTTGTGCAAGGAATGTCAGTTGGGTAAGCTGAGTAGAGTCACATTCAAAAGCAAGGAACTATCTTCTACCGGATTATTGGACTTAGTTCACACTAATCTTTGTGGTCCGGCAAGAACCAGGAGTATTCAAGGTGACAGATATTTCATGCTGCTAATTGATGACTATTCCCAGATGATGTGGGTGACCTTTCTAAAGGAGAAATCAGAAGCTCTTGAGAAATTCAAAATATTCAAGGCTATGGTAGAGAATGAAACAGGAATAAAGTTGAAATGTCAGAGGTCTGATAGAGGTGGAGAATTCACATCCGGTGAGTTCATAGAGCTCTGTGAGAAACATGGAATTAAGAGACAATTGTCTGCTCTGAGGACTCCACAGCAGAATGGAGTAGTGGAGAGAAAGAACTGGACCATCCAGAAAGCATCTAGGACCATGATGATGGAAGCAAATGTTCCTCAGATCTATTGGAGAGAAGTTGTCAGCACTGCAGTCTATACTCTTAATCAAGTTCAAATAAGAAGCAATACCGGTAAGACCCCTTATGAACTCTGGTTTGGCATTATTCCTACTATAAGATATTTCAGAGTCTTTGGTAGCAAATGTTACATCAAAAGAGATGAAGATCTATGCAAGTTTGATGCTAGAAGTGATGAAGAAATATTCTTGGTTTACTCTACTCAAAGCAAAGCATACCGGTGTTATAACAAGAGACTAAGAAAGATGATAGAAAGTACAAATGTGAACGTTGATGAGGGAATAGAGAAATCCTCAAGGTTTTATGAATATGATGAAGATGATCAAAATGGTGTTCTGGTTCAAGGAGTTCAATCCTCTTCTAAAAGTCAGATTCAGATTGATCCGATAAATCAGGAAGAAGAGATAGGTCTGAATGAGCCTGATCAAGAAGCATAAGTGCAAGAAACTCCCAAAGTTCCAAGGTATGTAAGACTGAACCACTCTGAAGATCAGATCATAGGTGACAAAAGAAAAGGTTTGCAAACTAGAAGGAAAATTGCTCAAAACTCAGATGAATATTGTCTGATTTCAAAGATTGAACCTAAGACAATAAATGAAGCCTGCAATGATGAAAATTGGACCAAAGAAATGGAGGAAGAGTTGATGCAAATTGAGAAAAATCACACTTGGGATCTTGTTCCCAGACCTAGAAACAAGAATGTGATTGGAACCAAATGGGTCTTCCGGAAAAAACTAAATGAAGTTGGTGAAGTAATCAGAAATAAAGCCAGATTAGTCTGCAAGGGCTACTCTCAAATAGAAGGAATTGATTTTGAAGAAACTTTTGCTCTGGTGGCAAGAATTGAAGCAGTCAGATTATTTCTTGCATTTTCTACCTTCAAGGATTTCAAGGTGTATCAGATGGATGTCAAATCTACTTTCTTGAATGGTGACTTAGAAGAAGAAGTGTACATTGAACAACCGGATGGATTTCAATTATCTGAGCATAGTGATATGGTCTGCAAGCTGAAGAAGGCACTGTATGGACTAAAGCAAGCTCCAAGAGCCTGGTATGAAAGATTAGACAAACATATTTTGAAGATTGGCTTCAACAAAGGTACTACTGACAGTAACTTATATTTCAAAATTGATCATGAAAACATCTTGATTGTTGAAGTATTTGTTGATGATATCATCTTTGGAGGAAGAGACAGTATGTGTAAAACCTTTGTAAATCAAATGAAAAGTGAGTTTGAGATGTCAATGCTTGGTGAAATAAATTTCTTCTTGGGTCTGCAAATTACTCAATCAAAGAAAGGAATATTTATTTCTCAGACCAAATATGTGAAAGAATTGTTGAGGAAATTTGGAATGAAAGATTCAAAGCCAATAAATACTCCCATGGCAACTGGATGTAAGTTGAGCAAAGATGATGACTCTCCTAAGGCAGATCAGACAAAGTACAGATCAATGATTGGAGGATTATTGTATCTCACTCAAACTAGACCAGATATAATGCAGGTTGTTGGTCTTGTTGCAAGATTCTAGGCTGATCCCAGAGAATCTCATGTCATGGCAATCAAAAGAATTTTTAGGTATCTTAAAGGAACAGTTGAGTATGGTTTGTGGTATCCTCGAGATCATGATTTCTCTCTTCATGAATATACAGATGCTGATTGGGCAGGAGATGTGGATGACCGGAAGAGTACCAGTAGTGGAGCTTTCTTTTTGGGAAAGAGATTGGTTTCTTGGCTAAGCAAGAAATAAAAGGCAAATCCCTGTCTACAACTGAAGCAGAATACGTAGCAGCAGCAGGTTGTTGCACTCAAGTTTTGTGGATGAAGTAGATGCTAAGAGATATTAAAGTAGAGTATGAGGAGCCTATCACAATCCTCTGTGATAATTCAAGTGCTATAAGTATATCCAAGAATCTGGTGTTGCATTCAAAGACAAAGCATATATCTATCAAGTTTCACTTTCTGAGAGAGCAAGTGAATAAGAATGAAGTCAAATTAGATTTTGTGTCATCCAAGGATTAGATTGCGGATATCTTTACTAAACCTCTACCTAAAGATTCTTTTGAGTACCTCAGGGAGAAGTTAGGGGTTATTGCCCCTCCGATGATAAACTAAGATGCACTAATGTGCATCAGTCCGGTGGATATCACAGTCATATCTTGTGATCTGGATTGATGATGGGGAGCTGCTACTCAGGGGTAGCAGCTAGTATGTTCTGAAGTGATGGAGTTGCAAGTATGAGCCATTTTCCATTGATGTCAAAGGGGGAGAGAAGACATGTGAAAAACAAGTGGTTACTGATCAAAGGGGGAGAAATAAAGGAAGAGAAGATATGTGAATAGTTGTTGCTAATAGGGGGAGTTGTGACAGTAAGGAGAAGTTCTTGTCTTGATGGTTTTTCACATCATATGTTGCCATCAATGACAAAGGGGGAGATTGTTGCAAGTATGGGCCTAACCGGTGTTGTCATTGATGTCAACATACTCATGTTACATTAATGAGAAGGATTAGATGAGCTGTGTACTGAGGATATTGAGAAAATTAGTCTCAATCAGGAACAGTGAAGAACGGTGATGACAAGAAGGTAAAAGTCCTCAATAGGTTGAGAATCAGAGGATGCGGTTTAAAGGGTTTGTAGATATAAGTCTTGAGATGCTCCAGTCAAGTTTTTAGAGGTTCGCATGAAGATCTAAAGAAGTTATGGTTGCTCAAGTAGAACCGGTTCCGACAGGTGTTCAGAGGTGACAGAGTGTCACAGATAGGTCCGTTGAGATCCAAAAATTCACTATCCCGTTCTACAGATTTGAGGAAGTGTTGAGGACGTCTATGTGAAGTATCAACTAGATTGGTTCATGGTTTGAAGTTCTGGAAGAGCCTATTCCTTTGTGACAGTGATGACAGACTGTGTTCTTGAAGCTCCGAATGAAGGAGAGAAGAATTCTAGTAGGCTGATGAACTGCGGATGTTCTTGGTGATTCAGGGAAGGTTATGATGATTGTTGGATCATGTCCAGTTCATGTTGGTGGTCTACATTGAAGTTAGAGTTTGCATTTGAAGAATAACCACCGGATATTGGTGTTCTTGAGATTGGCCAATCGGATGTATTACACATCTTGCGGATGTTCTCGTAGGTGTTTGCTGACTTAGATGATTGTTCCTAAGTCGATGCCTTGTATAAATAAGGGATTGTGAAGTCATTTTGAAGTGTGTCTTGTGGGGATGAGAGAGTAGTAGTGAAGAGGAGAGCGAAAGGTAGAGCAGAAGTATTGAGCTTAATGGAACTAATTCAAGCATGGTGAAGATGCTATTCTCTAGTTCATGTATGTGATACTTATTTCTTTGTAGACAGTGTGTCTCTTGTAGGCAGTGAACCTCTTGGGAGCAGTGTGCTCAGGCAGTGAGCCCTAATTGGCATGTGCCATTTTGTTCTTTCTATTCTTCTAGCAGAGAATACATTCTTGAGTTAATCACCCCGTGGTTTTTCCCTTAACCGGGTTTTCCATGTCAAAGTCTTGGTCTCATGTGTTGATGAGTTTCTGCTTTTGATTTGAATGCATTATGTCTCATGCTTAATATGCTGCTAATCACTAAAAGGATTTAAGTGTGTAAATTGAGAGAAAGTTTTGCACAACTGATTCACCCCCCCTCTCAGTTGTGTGCCCTAAGTCTAACAGATTTACCAAACAAAGAAGGAAAAGTATTAGGAGATGTTAGAAAATGAATCCAAAATCTAAACATGAAGTGAGAGAAACCTTTATGATAGAAGAAGAATTATTGGAAAAATAATATAAAGAAACAAAAGAACAACTAAGGAAAGAAGTTTTAAGAAACTTAAGAAAAAAGAAAATAGAGCTATAATAATAACCCAAGGAGGTTTAGATACAAATAAAAACAAGAAAATACTAGAAGAAACAAATGGAAGTGAGGAGGAAAATGGATACCCTAATAGGTGTAACCATGATATAGTGATTAGAAAATCCAAAAACTTAATAGAAGAACTATAAAAACAAGAAGAAAATAGGCGAGGGTATTTCTCAGAAAAAGAAGCCCAAAATTTGAAGGAGATGGCCAACTTAATGAATAAGAAAACTTGCTTCAAAAATTTAAATAATTCTCCAAACATTAGAATAAAAAGGGTATAAATCAAAAGAAATCTCAAATTTGATCTTTGGATTAAAAAAAACCTAAAAGAAATGAAAGAAGCAACCAATACTATTGAATGTTAAAGTAAATAAAAAGTGGTCAGAAAAGTTTTACTAGACCAAGGAGAAGACATAAATATTATTCCTAAAGAGATTTACGAAGCATTTGACAAAATATAACTACATGAAACACCATATGGTATTTCTTTAGTAGATGGAAGCCCTATATGTCTAATAGGCACATGGTAAGATGTACAAGTAGACTTCATGGTTATAAAGATAAAAGTTGACTTTGAAGTTATAGATATGTATGAAGGATCACAATAAATTTTTAACCTCATACTAGATATTGAATGGTTTGTGGATAACAATGAAATATTTCTTCCACCACATAGTCATGCCCTTGCAATGAGAGTGCGGACAGTTGAAGGCTAGGTTACCAATAGAAAATCATCTTCTACTTCTGAAGGGGAGGTCCTCATAATCAAGTTGTTGCATCCAAAGCCTTTTCCCCACCTTCAGTACTATATCTTTGTGAAGAGTTTTAAAGGTATCAATATCCACCTAAATACAAGAAAACATAGTGTCCCATGAATGAAGTAGTGGATTCAACCTTCGAAGAGCAACCAAATGCATTGTCGATGGCCTCGTAGCAAGAATTTTCACATAACTCAAGAGGAAGATTTGGGATCCTAACCCATATTGGTCTGATGTTGAAAGGTTTAGTGAGTGGTTTGAAGGAGATAGACCATGGTTTGATTGAAAGGGACTGTAGTCCCCACAACCAACTAAATCCCTCTCCTTAGAGGTCACAAAAGTCACAATGAAGAAGCCCCTCGCGTAGGGGAAGATCTTTATCTTTTCCTCCATGATAGGATTCCAAGATTCCAAGACCCATTTGTGTAGGTTGAGAGGAGAAGGCCACAAACTATTGAACCTAGAAATCACCTCATGGTGAAGATAAAATTCTTCATTATTGATAATGTCTTGACCATGCACCACAACCAAGGATGATTGTGCACAAGGAAGTGGCTAAAGTTTCTCTCAAAGAGGGGTGGTCTTGAGCCCTAAAACTAGTAATAGTCACAGAGGACCAAGGGGAGCTACCCTTCACACCACCAACACCACTGCACTCAAGAGAATCTACAAACATATTCACCAACAATCCCTACACCACCATTGCTACCAAATAAGTCTATGGGATACCTCCCAAGATAGAACCAAGTTTGATGCCTCCAACACCTAGAAAAAGCACACACAGATTAGGCAAAATGGGCCCTCCAACACTGATGCCCATGCCACATTTAGCAGAGGACAAAAGGATAGCAATCATCAAGTGCAGGGTTCCATCAACATGTGAGAGCGGTGACATTTCAAATTTTGTGGTTATATGATGTTTTTAACAATATTTTGATTCCATTCTTTGCACAAAATTCATTGAATTATTTTGAACAAAAATCACCTCCTCTAAATCTTCTTAAACACTTTATGTATCTTCCACTCTCTTTTTCTACCTTGTATCTCAACATTTTGAATTCCTCAAAAGTATCACTTTTATTCTTCAAAAAATAAACCCATATGTATCTAGTAAAGTCATTAATAAATGTAATAATGTAGTGCTTCATACCTATGCTTGCCTTGGACATACGACCACACAAATCTAAATGAATAAGCTCTAATGGTTGATTTTCTCTCCATGCACTTTTAGGAAACATGTCCTTGTGGTGTTTTCCAAGTGCACAATCCTTGCACATTTCTATTCATCTTGCTTGAATCTTTGGTAACCTATATAACATATTTCATTGATGCAACATATGCAATCCCTAAAACTTAATATGTTTGTACTTTTGATGTCATAAAAAATCACATCCTCAATAGTACTATAGCATAAAAGAATTGATTCACTTGCTTTGATTCTCAATGTGAACATCCAGTTCTTTTTTTATTTCTATTGTAGCAATCAATGTTCCTCCTTGTCTCTTATCATAGATAGTATAAACTTTATCATCAAATATGAGTTTAAGCTCTTTATCAACAAGCTAGCCAACACTCATTAAATTATGCCTTAATTGTGGTGAGTGGTATACATCCACATTTATGCTCTTCCTTGTCTAGTGTCTACATCCATTTTCATTTTCTGCAAACTCCAAGTACTTTATTATCACCCAATATTACTTCACTTTCAAAATTTTCATCAATATTTCAAAATACTTCTCTACAACATGTCATATGATTATAACAACCTAAGTCTAGAAATGATACCTCATTATTTGTGTTTTCAACTTTCTTACATGAAAGAGAGTAGTGTGGTAGATCTTTGTTGCAAGTATGGGCCTAACCAGTGTTCTCATTATCCTCCTATTCCATTAATGATAAGGATTGGATGAGCTGTGTGCTGAGGATATTGAGAAAATTAGCCCTATCAGAATCAGAGAAGAATAGTGAAGACAGTGAGGTAAAGATCCCAGCTAAGATAAAGATCAGAGGATGGGCATCAAAGGGTTTGTAGATATGTGTCTTAAGATGATCCAGTAAAGATTTTAGAGGTCCACATGAAGATCTGAAGAAGTTATGGCCACTTAAGCAAAACCGGTTCTGGCAGATGTTCAGAGGTGACAGAGTGACACAGATAGGTTCAGTAAGATCCAGAAATGCAATATCTTGTTCTGCAGATTTGGTGGAGTGTCTAGGAAGCCAATGTGAATTGACAACTCAATTGGTTTGTGGTCTAGAGGTCCGCAAGCATCTATTTCAATATGACAGTGATGTCAGACTATGTTCTTGAGGTTCCAGATGAAGGAGAGAATGATTTCAATAATCAAAAGTAGTTGGATGTTTCTGGTGATTCAGGAAAGCTTGTGGAGGTCTTTGGACTGTGTTTAGTTCATGTTGATGGTCCGCATTGAAGATTGAGCTTGTAATTGAAGAATTACTTCCAGATGATGATGTTCTTCCTAAGTCTGGTCGATCGGATGAGTTACACATCCTGCGGATGATCTTGGAGATGTTCTGTGAAGAATGGCGTGTTCCTAAAGGAAGATTGAAGTCTCAGATCTATGTGGCCAACAGTGTGTTAATCCGCGTGAATTCTTTTTGTAATTAGTCATGTTATATTTATGTATTGGTTCTGTAATATATGTTGACTTGGATGATTATCCCTAAGTCGATGTCTTGTATAAATAAAGAATTGTAAAGTCATTTCAAATGTATTCGTGGCGATGAGAGTGTGGTAAAGAGGATTAGAGTGAAAGGTAGAGCAAAAGTATCGAGCTTAAATGGAATTGACTCAAGCATGGTGAAGATGTTATTCTTCAGTTCAAGTATGTAATACTTATTATCCTATAGACAGTGGGCCTCTTGTGAGCAGTGTGCTCGAGCAGTGAGCCCTAATTGGCATGTGCCATTCTATTCTTTCTATTCTTCTAACAGAGAATACAATCTTGGGTTAGTCACCCCGTGGTTTTTCCCTTAACTGGGTTTTCCACGTCAAAAATCTTGGTGTCTTATGTGTTAATGTGTTTCTACTCTTGAATTGTTGCATTATGTTTCCATGATTGATTTATTATCATGCTGTTGAATTAAGAAAAGAATTTAAGTGATTAATTGGAAGAAAGTTTTAGATAACTGATTCACCCCCCCTCTCAGTTGTCTGTCCTAATCTAACAATTGGTATCAGAGCCAAGTTCCTCTAAAAGGAGCTTAACTGCTTGAGGAGATCCAGGATGCCGTCCTACAAGAAGGATAGTCTGAGGTTTGATGGAACCAATTTCACTCTTTGGAAAAGTTGCATGGAATGCCACTTGCAATGTATGGGAATGCAGTATTGGATCATGGATTCAAAGAAATATGATCCTCCACAGAACGGTCCGCGTACCGTAGATGAAATCAGAGATGCTGAAAACAATCTACGGACTAAAGAAGCTCTTCTAAGTGCCTTATCTAATTCAGAACTGACAAATGTTATTGATCTAAAAACTGCATATGAGATTTGGCAAAAACTGGAACTTCTGCATGAAGGAGACAAGTATGTTAAATGTGCCAAGCTACAGAGTCTGAAAGGAAAATTTAAAAACTTGAAGATGAGAGAAGATGAAAATATCACTTCATTTATGCCAAGAGTAAATGAGCTTGTTTGTGGCATTAGATGTGCTGGTGGAATCTTAGACGAAGATGAGATTGTTGGCAAAGTTCTCATATCTCTTCCTAATTCTTAAAAATATAAGGTTACTGCTATTGAAGAATTCAGATCCTTCTCAGGTATCACAAGAGATCAATTGGTTGGTAAATTGGCTGCATTTGAATTGACCAAGTTTAGAGATGCACCCCCTAAGACTGAATCTGCATTCAAAGCTAGTGCCTCTGTAAAAGGAAAACAAAAGTTTGATCCGGGAGAGAAGTCTTCAAGGAAACTATCATGGTATCAAAAAGCAAGAAAAGACCTGGAAGAAGATGAAGCAGAAGTTGCTCAACTTGAAGCCCTTATTGCAAAAAGATTGCCAAGAGGATCCGGTAAGTATGAGAGGAAATTGCCTTTTAAGTGTTTTAACTGCAATATGATTGGTCATTTTGCCTCAAAGTGTCCGGAAAGATTTTCAAGGCCAAATCCTAACAGATCAAGGTTCCAAAAGAATTGTTACTATGTTCATGAAGATGATGATAATGAAGGAGTAACAGATGATGAATCCGAGACAGGAAAAAAATCCAGAAGTGGCTGGGTGTTTATTGTCATCAAGGAAGAAGATCCAATGTCCTCTAAATCTGTCAATCATAAAATTGTAGAAAGAGCTCTGGCTGCCCAAGTTAAAGAAAAGGATGATTGGGTCATTGACAATGGATGCTCTCACCATATGACAGGTGACAAAAATAAGTTCATAGATTTGGAAAGATATGAAGGAGGAGTGGTAAAATTTGGTGATAATTCTGCTGGTAGAATCAGAGGTAGAGGAACCATTTCTTTTGATGGAAAGAACAAAACCAGTAATGTATTGTATGTTGAAGGTCTCAAGCACAATCTTCTCAGTGTTGGGCAGTTGGTGGACAAAGGTTATGATCTCCGATTCAAGAATGGAAAATGCAAGATCTTTGAAAGTTTTGGAACAGAGATTGCATCCGGTACTCAAACAAAAGGTAATATCTTCCACTTAGTTGGTACTGGTAAAAGTTGTCTATTTGTTCAAATTGATCAGAGTTGGTTGTGGCATAGGAGAATGTGTCATGTGAATTTTGATAATATCATCAAGATAAGAAACACTCGGGCTATAAGAGATCTTCTAAGATTGGTGAAACCTACAAATAGTTTGTGCAAAGAATGTCAGTTGGGTAAACAAAGCAGAATCTCATTCAAAAGCAAGGAACAATCTTCTACCAGATTATTGGACTTAGTTCATACTGACCTATGTGGTCCAGCAAGAATCAAGAGTGTGCAAGGTGATAGATACTTCATGTTATTAATTGATGACCATTCCTGGATGATGTGGGTGACTTTTCTGAAAGACAAATTAGAAGCTCTTGAGAAATTCAAAATATTCAAGGCTATGGTAGAGAATGAAACCGGATTAAAATTAAAATGTCTGAGGTCTGATAGAGGTGGAGAATTCACATCCGGTGAGTTCATAGAATTCTGTGAGAAACATGGAATAAAAAGATAGTTGTCGGCTCCTAGGACTCCACAATAGAATGGAGTAGTAGAGAGAAAGAACCAGACCATCTAGGAAGCATCTAGAACCATGATGTTGGAAGCAAATGTTCCTCAAATCTATTGGAGAGAAGTTGTAAGCACTGCAGTCTATACTCTCAATCGAGTACAAATCAGAAGCAATACCGGTAAGACTCCTTATGAACTTTGGTTTGGCATCACTCCCACTGTGAGGTATTTTAGAGTCTTTGGTAGCAAATGTTACATTAAAAGAGATGAAGATCTTCAGAAAATTTGATGCTAGAAGTGATGAAGGAATATTCTTAGGTTATTCTACTCAAAGCAAAGCATACTGGTGTTATAACAAGAGATTAAGGAAGATTGTAGAAAGTACAAATGTGATGGTTGATGAAGGTATTAAAAACTCTCAAGGTTTTATGAATATGATGAAGATGATCAAAATGATGTTTCTGTTCAAGAAGCTCCCTCTGAAATTCAGACTCAAACTGATCTGGTAAATCAAGAAGAATAGATAAGTTTGAATGAACCTATTCAAGAATTAGAAGTGCAAGAAACTCCCAAAGTTCCCAGGTATGTAAGACTGAATCACTCTGAAGATTAGATCATAGGTGCTAAAAGCAAAGGTGTACAAACAAGAAGGATTGCTCAAGATTCAGAAGAGTATTGTCTGATTTCAAAGATTGAACCTAAGACAATGAATGAAGCTTGCACTGATGAAAACTGGTCTAAAGCAATGGAGGAAGAGCTGATGCAAATTGAGAAAAATCACACTTGGGATCTTGTTCCCAGACCTAAAAACAAGAATGTGATTGGAACCAAATGGGTCTTCCGGAATAAATTGAATGAAGATGGTGAAGTACTCAGAAACAAAGCCAGATTGGTCTGCAAGGGTTACTCCCAAGTAGGAGTTGATTTTGAAGAAACTTTTGCTCCGGTGGCAAGAATTGAAGCAGTCAAATTATTTCTTGCTTTTGTTGCCTTCAAGGATTTCAAAGTATATCAGATGGATGTCAAGTCTACCTTCCTGAATGGTGATTTGGAAGAAGAAGTTTACATTGAGCAACCGGATGGATTTCAATTGTCTGATCATGGTGATATGGTCTACAAGTTGAAGAAAGCACTGTATGAACTCAAGCAAGCCCCAAGAGCCTGGTATGAAAGATTGGATAAGCATCTTTTGAAGATTGGTTTCAACAAAGGTACTGCTAACGGTAATTTGTATTTCAAAATTGATCATGAAAATATCTTGATTGTTGAAGTGTTTGTTGATGATATCATTTTTGGAGGAAGAGATAGTATGTGCAAAACCTTTGCAATCAAATGAAAAGTGAATTTGAGATGTCCATATTTGGGGAAATAAATTTCTTCTTAGGTCTACAAATCACTTAAACAAAGAAAGGAATCTTCATTTCTCAGACCAAATATGTGAAATAATTGTTGAAGAAATTTGGGATGGAAGACTCAAAACCAATGAATACTCCCATGGAAACCAAATGTAAATTGAGCAAAGATGATGACTCTCCTAAGGCTGATCAGAAAAAGTACATGTCAATGATTGGAGGACTATTGTATCTCACTCAAACTAGACCTGACATTATGAATATTGTTGGTCTTGTTGCTAGATTCTAAGTTGATCCTAGAGAATCTCATGTCATGGAAATCAAGAGGATTTTTAGATATCTAAAAGGGACAATTGAGTATGGATTGTGGTATCCTAGAGATAATGATTTTTCTCTTCATGCATATACAGATGTTGATTAGACAGGAGATGTGGATGACCGGAAGAGTACCAGTGGTGGAGCATTCTTTTTAGGGAAGAGATTGGTTTCTTGTCTAAGCAAGAAACAAAAGGCAATATCTCTGTCCACTGCAGAAGTAGAATATATTGTAGTAGCTGGTAGTTGCACTCAAGTATTGTGGATGAAGCAAATGCTAAGAGATATCAGAGTGGAATATGAAGAACCTATCACAATCTTCTGTGATAATTCAAGTGCAATTAACATATCAAAAAATCTGGTGTTGCACTCAAAGACCAAACATATATCTATCAAGTTTCACTTTTTGAGAGAGCAAGTGAACAAGAATGAAGTCAGATTGGAGTTTGTGCCTTCCAAGGATCAGATTGTAGATATTTTTACTAAACCTCTACCTAAGGACTCTTTTGAGTATCACAGGGAGAAGTTAGGGGTTATTACCCCTCTGGTTCTGAATTAAGGTGTACTGATGTGCATCAATCCGGTGGATCTCACAGTCATATCTTGTGGTCCGGATTGATGTTTGGGAAGCTGTTACTCAGGGGGAGCAGCTGGTATGATTCTAAATTGATGCAAGTATGTGCCCTTTGTCATTGATGTCAAAGGGGGAGAGAAGACATGTGAAAAATAAGTAATTGTTGATCAATGGGGGAGCAGGAAAGGAAGAGAAGACATGTGAATGGTTGTTGTTGATAGGGGGAGTTGTGATAGTGAGGAGAAGTTCTTGTCTTGATGGTTAAAACAGTTTTTCACATCATATGTTGCCATCAATGACAAAGGGGGAGATTTTGCAAGTATGAGCCTAACCGGTGTTGTCATTGATGTCAACATACTCCTGTTGCATTAATGATAAGGATTGGATGAGTTGTGTGTTGAGGATATTAAGAAAATTAGCCCTATCAGGAACTAAGAAGAATAGTGAAGATAGTGAGGTAAAGATCCCAGCTAAGATAAAGATCAGAGGATGTGCATCAAAGGGTTTGTAGATATGTGTCTTAAGATGATCCAGTAAAGATTTCAGAGGTCCGCATGAAGATCTAAAGAAGTTATGGTCACTTAAGCAAAACCAGTTCTGGCAGATGTTCAGAGGTGACAGAGTGACACAGATAGGTCCAGTAAGATCCAGAAATGCAATATCTTGTTCTGCAGATTTGGTGGAGTGTCTAGGAAGTCAATGTGAATTGACAACTCAATTGGTTCATGGTCTGGAGGTCTGCAAGCATCTATTTCAATATGACAATGATGTCAGACTGTGTTTTTGAGGTTCTGGATGAAGAAGAGAATGATTTCAGTAATCAAAAGTAGTGTGGATGTTTCTGGTGATTCAGGAAAGCTTGTGGAGGTCTTTGGATTATGTCTAGTTTGTGTCGATGGTCCGCATTGAAGATTGAGCTCGTAATTGAAGAATTACTTCTGGATGATGATGTTCTTCCTAAGTCTGGCCGACCGAAGGAGTTACAGATCCTGCAGATGATCTTGGAGATGTTCTGTGAAGAATGGCATGTTCCTAAAGGAAGATTGAAGTCTCAAATCTGTGTGGCCAACAGTGTGTTAATCCGTGTGAAGTCTTTTTGTAATTAGTCATGTTGTATTTATGTATTGGCTCTGTAATATATGCTGACTTGGATGATTATCCCTAAGTTGATGTCTTGTATAAATAAAGAATTGTAAAGTCATTTTAAATGTATTTGTGGAGATGAGAGTGTGGTAGAGAGGAGTAGAGTGAAAGGCAAAGTAGAAGTATCGAGCTTAAATGGAATTGACTCAAGTATGGTGAAGATGTTATTCTTCAGTTCAATTATGTAATACTTATTATCCTGTAGACAGTGTGTCTTCTGTAGGCTGTGGGCCTCTTGTGAGCAGTGTGCTCGAGTAGTGAACCCTAATTGGCATGTGCCATTCTGGTCTTTCTATTCTTCTAACAGAGAATACAATCTTGGGTTAGTCACCCCATGGTTTTTCCCTTAACCGGGTTTTCCACGTCAAAAATCTTGGTGTCTTATGTGTTAATGTGTTTCTTCTCTTGAATTGTTGCATTATGTTTCCATGATTGATTTATTATTATGCTGTTGAATTAAGAAAAGAATTTAACTGATTAATTGGAAGAAAGTTTTGGACAACTGATTCACCCCCCCTCTCAGTTGTCTGTCCTAAATCTAACACTTTATCTTTATCTTCCTTTGGACTTTGATTTGGATTCTCTATGTATTCTTGTGCATAGTTTTCTTTTCTTCCTTCATTTGAATTATTCAATTTATAGTCTCTCTCAATATGACCAAACCTCTTGCAATAGTAATACTACACTAGTTGTCTTCTTGCATTAAATCTACCTCTACTTCTTAGGAAACTGCAACCTCTACTTTATCATTTTCCTCTAAAATTAGAACCTTACCCTTAATATGAGTTATTCCCCTTATTTCCTTGAGGAAAACTTGTACTTACTCCTTAATTATTACTATTTTTGACTTTGACATAAGCATTTGATCTAGACCACTCATACACTTTACCTTCTCTTCATGGCTAAGTAAAAATCCAATCAACTCTTCAATATTTAACTTATCTAAATTTTTGCATGCTTCTAAAGTAACAATAATATGGGTAATCCCATATGAATAGTGTGTCCCAATTTTTGGCCTAATAAGACACTCAAAATCAACATTTTTTAACATTTTCAATCTATGTCAATTATAGAGAACAAACGATCAAGAATTTAAGGATGATGTAAACTAATGAATTGTGGCATTTTCTATGTAGATTCAAATTGTAATTTAAAAAAAATTAAAAAAATATATTCTATCATTTTTGTTTTTATTTTTCAATCAATTTTTATTTTTCTATTATTTTTTATTGAGTGACATTTTATATGACAACTTTCACTACAAATAAAAACTTTCCACAATTTCTTAGAATTAGATCATTAACTCCAATATCTAGTGCAAATATTTTTTGATATTTTTTTATTAAATATTTTATTTATTATTAATTTTTGAATTAGTACAAACAAAAATTTCAGAACTATATTATTCCATAACACATTTCTCTTAGCATGTATATTGAAATTATTACTTTCATTGAAACAAGGACATCTATGTTGAGTGCAATGCATTTTCTTGAGAATTTTCTAATAATGTTTGTTATTTTTCCTAATGTCTTGAATACAGGTCATGGTTTTTTGAAATAGACCTACATTCATTATAAAAAAAAATTAAAAAATAATGTTAAAGAAAACATAATACATATTATAGTTTTTGAAAATCTAATACTAAGGGTTACATACTTACAAAATGACATTTCCAAATAACTTCATTTTATCCCCCAAAAAGTGAAGCAAATTTATTTTTTTGTCAGTATTTTGATAGATACGAAGGAGACTCCATTGGGGGTTTTATTTAAATGTGGGGGTTTCTATCCAAGGAGGTTTGATCTAGCCCCCTTTAATTAAACCCCCTTAGATGGAACTAATCTAGGCTTAAATCATTGGTTTTTTTTAAAATGTGATTTTAGGAAAAAATTGGGATGTCCCATAAGTAGGACACGCTATTGTAGGATCATCCATTATATACATCCACTTGGGTGTAAGAGATCTCAAGATCTTCTTTACAACTATGACATCTTTCATTGCCTCCCCATGTGTTCTCATCTTATTCACTACATATGTTCCTCTAACACAATTTTCAACTTTTCATTAACCTTCATTTTTTAATTCTCATCATCCTTAGGGTTTAGAGCTTTATAGCCCTTCTCTAATTTATCCCTTGATATAAACTTTCTAAAGATGTCCATGCATCCTTTGATGTCTTGCAACCCACAATTATAGATAAATACTTGGATTTATGGCACTCTAAATGTAGAAAAATGCTTAAGCATCATTTTTCTCCTCTTCTTTCTTTTTTGTCTTATCTTTTGCACTTAATATACTCCAATCTCAAGGTTTTGCATACCTATTTGCTACTATTTCCCATACTCTTTTCCATATTAATATCCTTTTCAACTAATCTCTTCAATAATCAAAATTTTCATCTTTGAACTATAGAACTGTCATTGTGCCATTGTTTGTTGTCATTATAAGAAACCAAACAAAGCTAAGATTCTCTCAAAGACATAGGATCTTAAACTCTAGTGAAGGAGCTTCAGATATAAACATGTTGAATTTAATTCTCACCTACATACATAAACTCTTATGCTGATAAAACCTTGCTCTGATACCATTTTTTTAAAATTATATGAAACAAGGGTCACTCAGAAATTACAAACTAAAAAATTTAAATATTTTTTATTTATTCTGAATCAACTTCCTTAATTCTTGAATTAATCTTTGATTTTCCTTTTTAAAATACTTATATAGAATCTGGAATAATGTGTCTAATATAAAGTTTGACACTCCTAAAAGTAACTAATAAAAAATAATTAAACAATCTCTTAAATTAAGGCACCTTACATGCATTTTCTAACTAGGCATTTAAAACTAAAAATAAAGACTAAAAGTTGGACAATTAAACATAAAAGACTTATCCTAAAAATAGTAGCTTTCTCCTAAAACAACTAATTAATAAATAAATAAACAACATTTGGTTTCTTAAACATAGTCTTGGACTATTGGAAAATAACACCTAAAATAGAATTTGTTATTATTAGATGCACCAAAATTTCAGCAAACTATAGAATTATGAAAACAACTACTATTATCTTCGTTAGTAGTTGTCTATTATCTTTGTCATTTTTATACTATTTTTTAAAACTTCAATAGCATTTTGTTATTTGACATCAAATTTTCCTACACAAACTTATATACAAACTAACCATACCTAAGAATATCCATTAAGAAGAAAAAGAAGCAATTTGTGATTTCTTACACTTTGTTGACTTTTTTGAAAAAGAAGAAATTTATTGTTAGTTGTTGCTTCTCTTTTTGCTTGTGTGTTGTTTGAAAGAATAAAAAGTCTTTCTTGTTTTTTCTATTATTTCTTTTGCCTCCCTTCCATGGAAAGCTTTGCTTTCATTTTTAGTTGGTTGTTAATTAATTTGATTAGTTGAGTGTATTAAATTAATTAGAAAAATCAAATTAATTTATTATTATTTGATTAATTATTGTTAATTATTAGTAAATGGCGAGCGAGCAAATTCAGGCAGCTAGTTCCAAAACTGGCAAAGAAATTTCAAAAGATAAAAGCAGGGCCCCTTTAACATGCCCTTGCATCGACATTACGGTGGAATGCGTAGAGGAGACGGATATGTTCCTCAATACAATTGTCATTTTCTAATTCATAGGGCCAAAGATGAATAGAACTCAAATTCAGCAATGGGTAGAAGAAAACTAGAAGCTCCCATGTGTCTTAAAATTCATCCCAAAAGGTTTCTTATGTGCGATTCTCTCTTCCGAAGATGATAGAAACAAAATCCTAAAGGGAAAGACTTGGTGAATGGGTGACATCCCCCTCTACATTCAAAAATGGAGCCCAAGCTTTGATACCTTACAACAAGCCTAAATGGATCAAGCTCTACAATTTGCCTGTGTAATTCTAGACGAAGGATTGCCTAACAAAAATCATGTGAAGTTTAGGAACCCTAACGAACATTGACACAAATATGCTTGATAAAGACTCATATCTGTATGCGCGGATCTAGGTATCTTCCATCCAAAGAATCCCAAAGAAAATAAATCTATGATCCTCACTCAAAATTTGGATTCAACCTCTGGAAATTGAAGAGGCTAGATTCTTTTGTTTAATCTATGGAAGCAGAAACCATTTTAGCATGAGATGCCCCAGGCAAATTGTAGAGAAGGAAGGCATCATTACACCAACAAAAATGGAAAACATGGAACCGAGAAATAAACAACTCGTGCTCACTCACCCACAACCCCCAGCCAACGAAACAATGGACACAAACATGCAAGGAGTGCCTCCTAAGGAACAATCAAGACCTAGCACAAGTTGCAACTATGTTCCAAATTTAAAATATGGTAGGAAGGGTGGCAAAGGGAGTCCCCAGAAGGAGCACAAGGCAATGACATCACCTCCTTGCACCACCATTCCACAGACAAGTGCTTCCCAGAATACAACGAATAATACAAAGCCACAATTTTTAGGGAATGATCAGGAATGAAACAAGGAGGCACCCAAAGTACCTAATTTCTTGAACCCCTTGGGTTCCACACTTATCAAGGTCCTCTCAATTAGAGACTTTCTATGGGGAGGGAACAATGGAGCCCTCCTCATTTTTGGGAATTGATCATAGATTCACGGGGGCTAGTGGGCCCCTACTTTTAGTGTTCTTGCAAATGCCAATCCATGAGAAGGAAGGAATGTGTACTTTCCTACCCTAAATGCTCGCAATTCATGTCCTATCCCTACACCCATTGATCTTGACCCCACTAAGAAGACAATAATCACATGGCTCTACAACCAATCAGATTTCCTACAAAATCAAAAAGTATTTTGAACGAATTGACAAAATAGTAATATATATCTACCTTATGTATTCATGTCCTCCAGTGGGCACCTTTTTAGCTCCTGCTCTGACAATAAAATCTATTCCCAATCTGGGAGTCACAATTTGACCTCCATATATTATTAGTGGCCACTCACGGGATCCTTGATACTCACGAAGATGGTGGTAGAAGAGTATAGATATATCTAGGAAGATCATTTGTAGCATATATTTCTAGTTGATTATTTCTCATGAACTGAATAGTTACTATTTTACTACACTTACATAATGGATTCATCGTGAAAGCTCAGAACTATCCAAAATGGCCCAACGAATGTCAATTGAGTTCATTTGTGTGTACAGTTAGGAGCAAGAAGAAGAGCCTGACGATGAAAGGGATGAAAAGGAAGGGGATGCCGAGAAGGAGGAGGAAGAAACCATGGAGGAGAAGATTAAGCACCAGTTCAAGGTGGAAAGGGAAGGAATCACTGACGCAATCAGGAAAGTCATTGGCTCCCACCTGTTCTTTGATGAACACACCATGATGGGTTCCTATATGAGGAATTCTTAATGAACATTATGTTGATCTTTGGGAGGAAAGCGCACGGCAAGATTATGGGAAATGCCTTCATTAAGGATGAGATGAAGGAGGCGGCATACGCTACCATCTCCACCTTAACAAAAGCATGGATCCTTGACTGGGGTGTTTGACGCTGTAGCAGTAAACAAGAACAAGGTGATGGCTCAAGCACTGTGTCTATTTCAGGAAGGCATCAGTAGAAATAACTTGGAAACCTTCTCCTACTTCATAAGCCAGTATGGGGATTTACTATCCCCTTCTCAAATCAAGAGAGCCAAGGAGCTGGGGGAAGGCCTTTGCTTCCTATGGCATCTCCCCACCCTGAGTGGTTGAATGCACATGGCTCTTGTTCTATCTCTTTAGGTATCATGTTGTTTTTAGAGTTTTGTCTCCCAGACTAGGAAAACCACCTACTAGCAATATAACCTTTTCATATGGCAATATAATGGGAGTTGCCCCCTTGGCAATATTTACGTATTAACAAAATTATTGTTAGTTATTTATTAAATAGTCAATCTAATTATTAGTTGAACTTTCTTTCTTTAGTTGATAATAATTATTATTTAATTACATTGAGTTAAGAAGAGAAATTAAATTAACTATGTTCAATTATTTAACTAATTGTCATTGACTAAATTAATCATTCAAGTTAGAATAGTCTATTCACTAAAATTACAAAAGACTAAAAAGCACATTTCATTTAGTGGTGTTAATCAATTAATTTAGATTTCTTTATTACATTCTCAAACACCCAAAACATACAAAATATTCATAACAAAAACAAGTGATCAACACTCAACACAACTTTTTTAAAAATCAAAACAAACAAGCAAAATAATTTAACCATTCAAAATGATCAAAACATTTGGAAAATCAATCAACATAAACAATTGAAAACGTAACTATTAGAGATCATTGATCTTAAATCTACCAATAATTCATGAACTATGCTTGACTTTATCTCTCATGTGTCTAGGATAAAGGTCATATTTGGTGAAAGTGATCTTAGGTGAACTTGGAGAGCCCCCTCCTACTCTTGTTGCTATTATCTTTGAACAAATGAACATTCTCAAGAACATGCAACAAGAGAGATCTTGTCAAGACCTTTGAACATGAGAGTGCTCATTTATAATCTCTCTTGCATACAAATCAACAATCAATCAATGCACAAAACACACAGTGTTTCACTCTATTGGACATTTTATGCATTATTTTTTTAAAATCCAACAAGCACCTAAGCCTATTTCAACAAAGCTCATTCATCTCATTATCCACACACTTCTTCCACACAAAGAATATAATTGATGAAGGGGTACTCCCCTTACCAACCTAAACACACAATAATAACAGAGAATAAAATAGCAAATGCAAGAAAGAAACACTTGCTTTCTATTATCTCAATGTAATGAAATTACAATATTCAGGAAAAATACTAGCTACAACCACATGGGCTTTCTAATTACAAAAATATACAAGCCAGAGCCACCATCTACACTGTCAAACCCCCTCTTGAACCATTGTTCACCTCCTTTATCTGGAATGCGTAACCATCCCAGAATATTCTAGAAAATGTAATTCCTCCCAAGAAGATATTTTCATTTTTTTAATTTCGGTAGTGCAACTTCCCGAGATCATAACTTTTGATCTGATCATTTATTATATATTTTTGGAAATCTCTCGAAAAGACGCTTGGCCACAAAATGGTACCATTAGGTGCATTTTAATTTTCGACCAATTTTTGGGCCCATCCGGAGCCTCTAAGTGCCTCAAATTTGACTTCGAATATTTTTATCAAGATTTTTAAAAATGAAAATATTAATATCCCACAAATGACAAATTACATTGAAGTGATTTATTAACCATTGGCTTCAATTCACCATTCTGGAGGTATGTGTAAGATTTCGTGTCCATATGTACACAAATGCAAACTTACTAAAAAGAGTAACCTTGCCTATTTTAGCCCTTATTGAAAAAGAAACAATACTTTTTGGGTGATGCAAGATATCTCTTACATCCTAGATGCTCCTACATAAATAATCCATATCATCCACTACCACAAGATCAACTCCTATCAAATCCACAACAATGAGTTGAAATGCATTCATCCAATCAATGCAAGCAATCATGTGTATGATTTTTTGTGCATAGAATCTTGAAATTAATACTTTTATAATGAACCATCGTCCCCTCTCTCCATCATTAAAATGAATCTATGGTCTTGATATACACTCGTGTATAAACTTGGATATAAAGGGAAAGGACTAGGAAAACATGAACAAGGTTGGCATAGGTTCATAAAACCTCAAGAAGCTAGATAGTGTCATGGAATTGGTACAAATCCAAAGAAGTCACACATTGGCTAGAAGAAAGATAAAAAGAAAAGAGCTTGAAGTTCAAGCTAACATAAATCCTAATGAGGCATCATGTTCATTTATTTCATGTGATTATGATTATGAGATTCCTTTTGATCAATGGATTGATTCATCATTTAAAGATACCATAAGAACATCTAGTGTTCATTAATTAGCAAACATAAATGTGTATTGATTATTCATATACACCTTTTACATACACATACATATAAGAACACGTATAAAACCATACATATAACCATATAGATAACATGCAAACACAAGTAGAAACTAAGTATAAACCATCATATTAAAACATCTATACCGTCATCAAGTATCCAAGTATATGCCATGACATGAACAATAGAGTGTCCAATATCATAAACAAAAGAGCTCCAATTAGCAAAGTGTTCAAGATAAATATCAATATTATAATGACATATCATTCAAGGGGGTGCTATCTAAGGACCCCTCCCCCATCCCACTCCCATTCTAACTCCTCCTATACTTCCCATGCATTCTAGTCCTTGACCATAATCATGTTCATGATCACTCCTACAATATCGTGGTAATCCCTCAAAGTCATTTGATCTCTTTTTGAGGTTTCACCACCTTTGTACTAGCTTGGGTAGATTCCTATGAATCTATGAGCTACTATGATATTAATGTATTCATCACATCACTTGAGGGCACAAACATCACTCTATGTGCCTCTTATTGAGCCAACACTATCTCTAGTATGTCCCAATCTACTTGATAGCATCTTGATCCATGTGTAGCCTCCACTACCCATCTATGGCCTCATCTCTCTTTGTAGTATATGACATAAGTTGCACCCATATATGCCTCATGAGATTAGCTAAGTAGATCAAATGATGGTTCAAATCAATAAGTATGATCACATATATGATTTGCTACGATCACTAGGATGCCTTGAAAGAGATGGTTTATAATGGAGGAGATGAGGGTGACCTAATCTTCTACGCTTCCTAAATATCAGATGATCATCATTATTCATATATGTATAAAATGAAATATTTTGAATTAACGTGATAAATTCATTACATGTTACCTAGATCACCATCTTGCCATTTCTCATCAACTAGGATTTGTTGAAGTGACACAATGTCCAAAGGACCCTAAGCATCTCCACCCCTGGTGATTGCCTAAACTATTATGGTTGATGGTGCATTATTGAGGACATCTATCGCATAGAATGGGGTGATCTCTCATAATCCCACCATGCCTATAAATTAATGAACACTCTACTAGCTCTACTACCTCATCATGCTCGTCATCATATGTGGTAGCCTATTCAATAGTTAAGGGCCTATTTCTTTCCTCTTGTCTAAATGGAGATTTCTAGTGCCACCTATAAAAAATGGGTGTCAATGACACCATCTGCTAAAAACATTATTGAATCACCCACTCAAACTAAAACCTCTCCATCATTGTGACCTATCTCTCAACTAACCACCTACATCAAGTAAAACCTCTCCATCATTTTGTTTGCCACTAGTTTCCTATAAGGCCTCCATATGATATATTGGGGAGAGATGATCAAAGTCTATTGCCATTCTCGAAGGGTCCAATCCTCTCTCCATCAACCAACATAACTTGTGTCCCATCAATATACTAATGTTGTTCTAGTTGCTACTATTGAAGGTAACCCTAGATAGTGGATAATGTGTATTTGTTCATACACCCATATTTGTAATAGGGATGTGGCCCTAATTCCAAAACCACTACCATCCACAAACCTATGGAGATCATCATAAATATGGGCCAACATGCATCTACCCTAAGCAAAGAGACCTTGATTTTATTCTATATCTCTACAAATTTAAACAAGACCATATGCAATTCTTAAACCCTTAACATGTAGAAAGAGGGGAATGTTGACAATCAAGAGCAACCATTTATGTCCATGGGATGTGTTGTTGAGTACAATATCACTATACGGGACCCCATCTCATCTATGTCTAGTTCAATTAGTATAGCACTAGTACAAATCCCCATCTTGTTGTTGTGTGATATGTTGTCTTTACATTCCTACCCCTAACAAGGAGGCACATAATCCTCCACACATCTTCAAGTGTCACAATCATCTCACCAATGAGGAAGTAGAAGGAGTTTATATCAAAGTCCCATTTCTTGGCTAGGATCATGAGCATACAAGTATCATAGAACAATGGTGGGAGTTTAACCATGTGCCTAATTCAAGCTACCTCTAATAAGGCCCAACTAGTGTCTATGGATGGAAAATATCTCATATTGTCAAGTTGTTAGTTCTGCAATCTCTCATGGATCTCTAATTCTATTTGCATCCATACACTTGAAGAAAATACTATACACCTGAAGAAAATAAAATAGTAGAAACTAATCAAGGAAATCACTAAAAAATGAACAAAATTAATTTTGAAAAATAACATATGATGGTGGGGTTTGATTATGTGGGCTACATCATTCTCATTAGTTGATCTCACACATCATGATCAACCTCACAAGTCGATCCCACACAAGGTGAGTTACTTTCATAAGTACCAAAAATCAATAAAAACAAAATCTATGATATTTTTTTAAAAAATGAATATTTTTCAAGAAATTATTTTTTCAAAAATTAAAAAAATAGGGGAAAAAGTGACCACCTCTGGGATCTCACCATGGTCAATACTCCCTTGCACTCTATCACCTCATGTCAAGATGTGGTTTTGTTGTTTCACTATCGTGTCTAATCGCAAGGTATGCTTTGAGCTCTAGAAGGTTAATCTCCCAAGGGTGTTGGTAACAATGAAAGTCATTTTTTAGTTTTCACCCTCCTATATATACCTATGCACCATTTTACAATTTGCGCATTATCAATTATATGATCCCCATTTTTGCATGCCACTAATCCTATTGATGATGACACACTTTTAGTGGCAGCTACCAACCTTATGACATTTTTCAAGCTATTTTTCATTTTCATGCATTTATTATTCTACTTTATCTTACACTAGTAGATTTATGACATAATCTTTATCACACAACACCTATTGGAGATTACAATTACCACTTATTTATGATCCTTATCTATTGATCATAAGATGTTTATCGATCACACATATGTCGATTTCCGTACGATTTATCTTCATGCCATGTGCCCATAGTATTTATTATAGACTCAATTACAATGTTTGGAGAAATTAGAGAAAATAACTTTACATGTGCTTTCATGATCACATCTTTTTTACTAGTGCCTACATGCCTATCTATTGACTCAATTACATATTTGTGCATCACATGTACCTAACCTTTTGGGGTTGTCTTTACCTTATCATTTTCTTATACTAAGGGCAACCATACATTGTTTCTAATCTTTCTTCTAAGGCCACATTGTTTATGAACCTCACCTTACTATCTTGCTCATTTGGGGGAAACCGTTTTTCCATATGATTTCATGATCATATCTTTACTCACGTGTGCTTAATTGCCTTATCATTCTTCTAGATACATTTGGTGCATCATGCATTCCCATGCCATTGATTGTTCACATGAGCCAACATGCTCCTAAGACTTATCTTTGGGGACACCATGCCTTCTTACCATTGATTGCTTGCATGCCTTAACATGTGCCTAAGAGTTATATTATAACAATGGGGGCACCATGCCTTCTCCATCCTATTGTGTGCACACATGTCCTATTATGTTCCTAAGAGCCACATCAGGGACACCATGCCTTCTTCATCTTACATATGCATACATGATCCTTCCCTTGACTCTAGGTTTATTTTTACTTTCATTTTCCTATATTGGGGGCAAACTTATGTACCTTGATTATTATCTTTAATCTATATGCTTTTCATGTTTATCATTCAATGTCTTACTTGTTTGTCACTTGATTTTATCCATGGCATTTATCACATATCTTTACATGATCTATGTGTTTATCTATGATTATATTACCTTTACTTTTCATGTATTACTTTTTTCTCCAATTCCTTGCATCCTATAGATGCAACCAATTGAAGGTGGGGGAAGTAAAGGCATATATTATCACTAACACTCTTATGTTGAGATTGCAACCAACTACCTACACTATATAGACTCATCACCATACCTATAAAAATCAAGATTACACTACATATTCGTGCTTGAAGTGCTCAACCACATTATTGTTTCCATACTGGGCAAAAGATTTGAGTATCACTTTCTATACAAGTAGAATTTCTAACCCTACTCCTTTTCATTTTCCATAGATAGTTGGATTAACTTGTGCTTGTTTTTACTTGCATAATAGAAGTTATTTGTTACATTTTTTCTCTTTTAGGCAAGCTCCTATGGAGCGCTCACACCAAGCAAAGTACCATGTAAAGAATTTGAGATGGGACCATTACTTTAAATGAACCCCATTTCCTTTTATGTCTAAATATTTGATTTTATGTTGGCTAAGAATGTTCACATACTTTTAAATACATGTTCATGCTAAATTCACATGCACCTTAATGTGACAACAAAAGGTAATAGTGAAATTTTGCATACCCATGCAAATTCCCATTTAGTTTTGGCCCATTTTTATATATTGACAAGTGACACTCTTATGCTAAGTTTGGCTCATTCCCCAATCCTTATCTAGTTCCATTTTACATGCATCTGCAATTATCCCCATACATCTGACTTTATCAAATCTCTAATTACAAATATGCACCATTAGCCATTCATTGTATCAACCATTTCACACATGGTCACATTCAATCCATATCTCAGGATTTTTAGTTTCTTATCTTGGGTCAAACTCATGGCACTCAAGATCAATATTGATACATGTTTGTATAATTTTTTGTTACAACTTGGTATTTAAAGACATTCTTCTATGCAATTAATTTAGATATGAAAATCAAAAGAATAAGCAATTACAAGGAGGATCATTATGGGAACATGTTGATTTGGAGTTCTAAAAGGAATTAGAATCTATATCAAAACCACATAGGACACCTGAATGTTTGATAAAATTGTCTATGAACATTCACCTAAGGCCATAAAGTCAATTTGATGAGGGAGTTAACCAAGAACTTGACCCTCAACCCTTGACAATTTCCTAAGGTATTTGTTGTGTAGTCTCACAACACGCCCCATTTCACTCCTAGCAAAAATGAGGACCCCCAACTTCTTTTTTCTTTTTTGCTTGTTTTTCCCTTTCCTTGTGTTAGTTTGTTGGTAAAGGCAAAATGGAAGTTGCCAAGATCAACAATTCTAAATCCCAAAAATCCTAAGGTTTTAAACTTAAAGAGCATCAAATTTTAGCTAGGGTTACCTTTGGAATTTCTTGAAAATTCATTGAAATAAGAAAGTTATTCCAACCAGACATCCTAACCAGATATCCTAACCGGACATTTCTAACCAAACATGACATTTACAAACTTAACAATCCACATCAACATCCAGATGAAGATCTTGCAACATATCAGGTTAAAAGAGTTCATGTTGGAATCGGTCCTTAAGCATTTGAAATAATTGGAAGAATTTATGAGACCTGGCCCAAGTCTAAAATACAGCTTAACTTTGAGAAACAAAGATAACCCTAACCCGATCTTTCATTTGAACCCAATGTTCCAACTAAACATGACATTTGCAAATTTAAAGATCCGGTTTAGTTGAAGATCCACATCCACATTCAATTAGCCCATAAAGCATTTCTATCCGAGTATTTTCCATGAGAGTTTATACACTAACCTAAACTCGATACTGTGAAGTATAAATCTCGTTCATATCCTTTTCCACATCTAATTGGATTTTCACATCTGGTAGTATATGAATGAGTCATCATGATGTCATATATTCAACCTGATATTTTCCAACTTTATATTCCCAACCTGATATAGGCATCTTCATCAAACCTGACATTTCCTAATCAAACATTCGAACTGAACTTGATATTATAATTTTGAAATGTTCCACATCCAATTAGATACAACTCATAGTTAACTAAAGGTATATGAATTATTCATTGGAATTTAAAATCTAAAAAAGACAAAAGCATGTCAAAACTGGTATATTCTCTTGCTCACCATTAATGCTAACCTACTGCAAGCCAAATTTAATGCAGCTTATACTTAGTGAATTTTACTTGTTTAAAAGTGAATTTTATCTTCATAATTCATTACCAAAGCGATCGTTCAAACAAAAGAGTGAGTTGTAGAGCAATTTAAACAATGAATTATAAAGCTTGTGAATTGTGAAGGTGAAGTTACAATTTGAAGGTGAATCTAGGAGCGATAATGATATATCCAACTAGACATCCAAATAGGGTATTGTACTCGTATAAAGGTGAAATACACAGTATTCAGGTATGTAAGAAATTTGTTAACCCTAATCCTGCATTACAGTAATTTTTAAAATAGGTTCAATTTAAATTCGCCATAGGGTAAACTAAATTCACATTTCTTACCATAGTGAAGTTGTATTTCATATTGTAATAGGATTATTGTATTTCAAAAAGGTGAATCCAGAATTAGATTTACTTAGGGAAAGGATTAATTGTAAACCCTCAGTAATTACAGCTAGGGTAATTTTTTTTTCGTTGATGGCTACAAGAACAATGGCCAAGCGGTTGAAGGATATGGAGGAATTCAAAGGCATGGGCAACACATCAAAGATCTAGCCGACGTTTGGAATTATCATGGATACCAACCTAGGACATTTTGACCTAGTGGCCTATGAGTAGAGTTTCACGGTGCCGGATGCAAGCCCGTTGGCCCGTAACATAATAAGGAGTGGATTGTTCAAATTTGTTAGATCCCTAATGGCGATGGAGGCTTAGGAACTAGTCCTCTAGTGCATTCACAAGTATGACCCAAGAAAATGTCACGTGATAAGTGAGGGTTGACTGTATGCAGAGCTATCTCTCGAGGGCATCACTCGAACCTTTAATATACTAGTGCAATCCCAAATGCACAAATTTGAGAAAGAGAGAATGATTGTCTAATACAAGGAGAATGAGGAGACTTACATAAAAGTGATCTTTGCCTCGTGGTTAGAAAATCATAAGAAACCCAAGGCAGTTTCGAAAATGGCACAAACTCTTTACAAAAGTGACTTCATCGAAGAAGTCAAATACATGATTACAATATTGAGCAGTATAGTCGGGATGCCAGAATCTGAAACATTTAATTCGTGGATGTTTGCATACATTTGGATGATCAAAGAAGATATAGGCATGGTCCACTGGGCTCAAGAAATAAGTGATTCCATCCATTTCCAGATCCTTAGATACAAGAAGACCATCTAAATTCTTATCTGGCATATTCATGTGCAGTTTGGGCACAGTTTAGTGGATTAGAGAGGGTTGGTTCACTAGGTAACAAACCAAAATAGAACCATGTGTATAAGTATTATCCTCAGCTAGAGAGGAAATAATCAATGATAAATTACAGGAGGGTAAATGATGCTTTTCATATGTGGCTTATCCGGATAATTGAAGGGGATAAGGCCAAAAGGATATCAGCAGATGTGCAAAGTAAAATTGATTTATATGGTGGCTGGTTCATCCAGCTCCCTACATTCACCTATATTCAGATGAAGTGATTTGTTAGACTTCCATGCATGCTTCCAAGGTATCCATGTGACAAGTTCATCATGTTAGAGCTTTCTAAGTAGATAATTGAATCATATGAAGTATTCCAAGATAAATTTGGGCGTGGGAACATCAAATTCCCTATTGAAGTTGGTCGTTACAGATGCAATGCCCTTGTGAATGAAAAGGCATTGGATAAGGAACTGCAAGTGTTCCATTTACAACCATACAACCTAAATAGGGTATACAATCCTTATAAAATGATCTAGAAATATATTAATAAGAAAATTCAAAATGAAGCTCATATAGAGGATTATTAGGCAGACTACATGGATGACTATGAATTCAAAAAAAAGGTAGTACCAAAAGCTTAGAATTGATCAGATTAAAACACTAAAAACACATGATGTGCCCTCTCAAGTGAAATATGACGACAAGAAAGTCTTGCATCCTAGCTATGAGATTAATGAAGTTCTTAAGAAAACCATAAGTGATCCAGACTAGACACAACCTGAGGAGACATCACTAGATGTCATTTCAAAAGGAATTCTACATGGGACTAAGGTATGGCTGGATTCTTACATCCAAGAACTAAAGGCTAAGGGTGTAATAATAACTTACCCAAGTAAGAAGGGTAATAGGAAGGATAGGGAAGCTGTAAAATATGACAATTTCCTGGTGAAAAAAAGAAGGATCCAAGAAGCTAAAATGGTTTGAGGCTAGTACATCTGACCAACTAGAGGAGGCTTGCATGGATGAAGGCATAAATGTATCATTTGCACCCCTTGCAATGGACCAACCATTGAAGGCCATTCCAGTGACACTAAAGGCTGCAAATCCAAAGCAACCAATGGAGGCCATTCCCTTGAACTACATTGGATCAGTCACTTACACAGTCATCACAAGTCAACTAACAGCATCCCTAAAAGGGAAGGAGAAAATGATAGTTGCATTAGGTTCAATTGAAGCTCGGTATCAAGCATAAGAAGTATAGCAAGTGCCAGTTCAATAAATCCCAATGAAATAACAAGTTCCTGTTGATACACAACAAATTCCTGTTGATACACAACAGGCAAAGCTCTAGGGCTTTATCAAGGTAAAAGAGGAAATGGTAGAACAGGAAAAAGCCCAGGTTGCCACTGTTGAGACTATGGAGCTATATGATGATGAAGTTACTGAAGGCATGAATATGGTAACCATTGTGTGAACAACTTCCACATCTGCTGATATTTTGGAAACCACTTCTACTCCTACAACATTCCCAGCAATTGTCGAACATGATCCAATGTTCGATGAAATTATTTCTATAAGTTAGGAGAAAATTATTTCTATTGGTCAAGAGGCTCCCACTGTTCACATTGAATAGGTTGTGGAGGAAATAAAAGAGAACATACTTTTAGAAGAAGTTAATAAAGAAGTTACTGATGAGACTAGACAAAGGCAAGAGGATATTTCACATTTGAATGTTCCACATCTAGATGCTCCTCCACAGGATACTCCACAAATGGATGTTCAACATCTAAATGCAACTTCACAAGTTGAAGTTCCACATCTAGATGGTTCACAATAAGATGTGTTGAAGGCAAGAGAACCGGATGTAGCAATCAGATATATGTCCCAACTGAACATTTCTCATCTAGATACAGAAACGAAATGAGAAAATCCACATCCAGGTGACATTCCAAATACTCTACAAAAGGAAGATGAACAAGTCTAACTGGATGTGAACATGGAAGACCAATCTCAAGATGACATGAACCAGGATAAAGATGAGACACATCCTGATCAGGAAAAAGACCAACACAAAGAGGATGTGGAATGGGAAGTAATAAGTAAGGAACATCCGAATGAACAACATAAGGAAGACCATCAGTAACTAGATGACCAAAATAAGGAACAAGATCTGGATATGAAACAAGGGAATGAAAAAGGCAACATGATAGTCAACATCAAGTTGGAGAACAAGAAAAGGAAGTTCCAAATCAAGAATGAGGTGAATAAAATGAGCAACTAGATCAAGACATTCTTGACCAATTGGCATCAGAGGTACAAACCCAACCCGTTCAATTAATTCCTTTCGATTTTAAGAGCATTTTTGCAAAGGAAGTCCCCAAGCTGAAAAGAAAGGTGAGAATAATGTCTTCCATCAGGAGAGACACGATAGGAGCTAGGATATCCCAATTGGATACTACTACTGGTGGTTTTAATAAGGGAGAAGTAAATCTAGAAGATTTCTAGATGACCACAATCAATTTGGGTCATGCCACTTGGGAGCAGGAAATAGATGAGCACTAAGAGAACATAGAGGCAACAAATGCCAAGGTCCTAAAGGATAAGAAGAGAAAGAGGGATTTGAAAGGATAAATTATCCAACTCCAAAACTTCATCAAAGGACTAGTGATGCCCAAATAGGTAATGCCAGAGTTGCCTTCCAATCTCACTCTAGTAACACAAGAGTAGGTTGCATGACTAGATGTCCAAAAGCTTGAGGCAGATGTCATGAATAACTGGATCAGGAAATTCCTGATTGCAGGAGAGTATGCAATAAATATGGCAATCTCAAATTGGGAAGCCATAGCTCCACTCAAGGATAAAATTGAATCCTTGGAAGAGGAATGCAGAGAGATTGAAGCAAAATGGCATTGATCTGGTCAGGTTGAAAGCAATTTAGGATGTTGACAGCAATGTCATGTTCAACAAGGGTATTTTGATGATAGAATTGTGCCATTACTACTTATCTGGATCAAAGAATTGAAGTTTGAATGAGACCTCCTAAAGGAATGTCAGGAGAGGATGAATGAATTGAACCAAAAGGCCTGAGAACTTTTAACAAAAGTTGAAATACTAGAAGATCTGGTAGGACATCTAGTTGGTGTTGAGACCAAATATGATGTAAATCAAGCCCTTCAAGAATTCAAGGGCAATTTTCAGAAGATAATTGATAATCCTGTACATTATTTCAATGAGGCTATAATAGATGATATCATCAATGAGAATGTAAAGATTAGATCATATAAAGAGCAAGTAAGGTCTAGATCTAGCAGAAAAGTAGTGATAAAAAATAACTTTGAAGTATAGGAATTCATCTGGAATAAAGCTCAAGAATATGACAAAAGGTTAATAGTTGTTGTTTTGATATCCTATGGCAATTGTAAACCCAAGAAGAAGGGTTATGTACAATTGAGTTTGGAACAAGTACAAAGACTGACTAAGTCTCATTATGTTGCATCTTCCACATTGTATTTCTAACCAGACATCCTGCATGTTCTTTTTGCTAACCGGACATGCTTGGCATTCTTTTGAACAATTGGATGAAGTGGGAGTCAATCTAGATGTAGTTCAGGGTGTTCTATTCTTTAATTAACCTCATCAAGTCAAGATTAGGAATTCAATACATTGAGATGGATCGGATGTCCATATGGATTGTTATCATATTCTCTTGTAAGACAGGACAGATCGGTATATCTGGATGCAGTTGAGGATCCGCATCCCACATCTAGAACCAATTGTCACCTCACAATAGAATATTCCAGAGTCTAGGAGCATATTCTAAAGGTGTCAATTGTCATCAGTGCCAACTGTCAGGAATGCTAATTGGCATGCATGTGCTATCAATTTGTACCCTTGATTATTTTGATGTAATCTGATCCATTGATGTTGTAACTGATTCTAGGTTCCTTGTTCTATAAAAGGACTCGAGTCATGTATTTTTAGAGGGGGGGATTAAATTGTTGAGAACTATCCAGCTTGAAGTGAAGAACTTGTGCTTCTAGTGTTGTTTCATGGTCTTCTCTTCCACTTAGTGTGAATACTTGTATATTTTAGCTCAGAATTGTGAATATGAGACAAACTTACTGGTCATGTCCATAGTAAAGTTCAAATAATTGTACATTGACTGATAGTAATAGAATATCAATTATTGCATCCTGTTGGGAGTGCATTTGATTGTCTTCATCCTGTTTGTCAATTTCCTTTGAAGATTTGCATCATTTATATTTAGTTGTGAAGAATTCTGGTGATGTATAAATTGATTTGTCTCTATTCATAATTTTGATAAGATGTTCATGTATGATCACTGAAAATTTAACTTTCTTAGAACCTTTACTCTCTCTTCCCTTTATCTTTTGTTATTTCTTTGTCAAAATATCAAAATACATAAAAATAATGGTAAATATTGCTAAATCCATGAATGGTTTGCTGAAATACTTGTGAATTAGTAAATTTTATGAAGATCTTTCAAGTAATTTCAGAAAAATTGACCAAAGTTGTAAAGTTATCTTCCAATTGCATAAATATGATGAGAGAATTGTAAAGTCTAACGAATATGTGTAGATCTAGTAAGATCATGACATTATTTGCAAAAATTGGATAATCCTTTGAAGATCTGTCAATTTGTAAGATCAACGTGCAAAGTAAGCCCCTTGAGAAAATAGCCTATTACAACGAACCTGAGCGAAGACACGCACGTTAAGACTTGACTACTGGAGCCTTGGAACTACAAATTCCAAGTGAATTTGAGGTCTTTCAAGAGAGACATCGTTCTATTGTATCAAAATTTTATTTGTGTCTGATGTGATTAATATCCATGTCAACAGAAATTGTGCTAGAAGGAGGACCACTATAAGCATATCTTGACCTTTACAAGCTAGCTAACCTAGAAGGGATTCTAACTAGATCAAGATCCTTGTCCAGTGATCCTCTAGTTGAATTGCTTGATACGAGAAAAAAATTGACAAGCCAAAGTTGGTTCAGTAGGAGCATCACTGAGAAATCCAAATCCAATTGCCCTTGTACAAGTCTCGATGGTGTTTTAACATCAAATCACCTATCAGATTTGCAGCATATCATGAGATGCCAAAGAATCTGAACAAATTATGTTAAAAATATTAGTTACATTAGGATGTTGAAGATCATCTCAGAATATAAAAATAAATTTTCTTTAGAGCAAGAATTTAACATGAACATATCGTTTGTAAATTGTGTTCTTACATGCTTGGTGAAGAAGCATATGGCTGGTACATCAATTTACCACAACATTCCATCACCAGCTGGTTATTGATGGAGGAAGCCTTTCTAGCTAGATTCTGAATTCCAATTGACACAAACCATGTATCACCGATTTGCTAAAATTTAAAGAGTTGAAGGAGAATTTATTACTACCTTCAATGATCAATTTTAGAAAGCGTACTCACGCCTAGCAACTCCATACAACATTAATGAAGTTTTTTCTTTACCGGTTTACTACTCAGCGTTGGATCCTTTGATAGCTATGTTTCTAAGAAGAAAAGAACCACAAGTAACGAACCTTTCTGGTGCATATGCTAAGGTAGTAAAGGTAATTAAATAAATGATACAAGTAGGATACAGTCCATTGTTAAACATTGGAAATCTTGGAATGAATCATCACATGCAGCAGATCAATGGAGCTTTAGCTAATCATACTCCTTTGCTAGTACCTCTGCAGAATGTTGTTTATTAGTAACAATTAGGTAATCAGTTGTTGGTGCCACATCCAAGACCTACGATCATGGAAGTATGTCCAAACGGCAATCCTTTCTTCCATCGGCCACAAGACAATCTAGTTGCCAAAACTTAGGAAGAAAAGGAAGATTTCCATAAAATCACTGCACAACTCAAAAGGTTGACAACTGAGGTCAATCAGTTAAGAAATCAGAGCTTTTATTCTCAAAATAATAATCAAAGTCAACAAAATACAAACTATAATGCTCCCAGGCCACCTAGAGCCTAAAATACCCAACCAAACAATGGAAGCATCTCGTCACCTTTGAACAATCTTAGCCCTTCAAAGCCGAAGCAAATAGTTAGAGTAAATTTAGTTGAAGTTGCTCTAAATAATTGGTGTAGGATACACAATACTAGTGCACATGCAAAGCTCGACTGTCCTCAATTTAGGATTGTTGCCAACATCTTCCAAGCAGAAATGCACAATATCGAACGAGAATCAAATTCTCCTGAAGGCAATGAGATAGTTCCTTTAGGATACGAATCAGCCATGATGCTTGAGAGTTTCACATTCCCTAATAGGGATGAAGCAAATGTGATTTATGAAATTTATACACTTTCATGTGAGGAGTCTGCTTTGTTGTTGCAAACATACATCTTTCCATTTGAAGACGAAAATGAACCTGATCAAGAAGTAGCTGGAGTTCAATTTTCCAACAATTCCAAAAAGGTCATAACTACAATCTAAGGAGCAACAAAAATAGTAATAGGCCC
Organism: Cunninghamia lanceolata; assembly: GCA_027924645.1. NCBI lineage: Eukaryota > Viridiplantae > Streptophyta > Pinopsida > Cupressales > Cupressaceae > Cunninghamia > Cunninghamia lanceolata. The sequence goes on along the minus strand of BSBN01000420.1, from coordinate 8,150,202 downwards.
AAAGGACCTCTAACAACTTCATTTCACCTAACAACATCAATACTCCTCCAGATGTGTAATCGAGTAACAATTCTCATCTGCCAAAGGTAGTATCTCAACCTACTACATCCTTTCAAGCAGTGACATATGTAGGCCCAAACTACCAGACTCTAATAAGTTAATGAATTACTTAGTTGAGGAAATCAAGAAAATTAAAATTAGCTTAACTCTATTTGAATTATTAAAAACACATGGAATCAAGAAGGCTTTCCTTAAGTCTTTAGAGGAGTCTTCTCCCAAAGAGAGTCATCCAATTAAGGAAGTCCAAACCAAGGATCCTCATCCCAAGCCTAGAGACAAAAGTCAAGTGCTTACAGTAGATGCTCAAATAGCATTGTACAAAGAAAAATAGAGTATCCTCCCTTCTTGTTAACCCTTAGGATCTTCAAGAAGAACCTGCATAATTGTCTCGTAGATTCTGGTGCATCTACCAATATGATGCTCTTAGTAGTGTAGAACATTAGGTATCAACACAAGTGAATTTAAGTATTTCTAACTAAAAATCAATTTTGGTCAAACATATGATCTTGTAAGATTCATTCTAGCTAAGTTAGATATGTCCACAACTTTTCCAACTAAAATTGTTGGCTAAATGCATATGTAGCACCACTATGAGGCTAATTTACCAAAAATAAATAAAATTATTTGAAAAACTTGATATTTCAACAACTTCTACTTGTGTAAATAACATTTTTTAAAAAATATAAAAATACCCTTTTGTAGATCTATAAGTTTAGTTTTCAAAAATACATATTTTTTAATAGTTTAATTATCATTTATATTTTCCTTTCTATTTTTACTAAAAGTAGGTTACCAGCACAAAACATTAAGTCGATTACCATGTCAAGGAAAAATAGTAAAACTTATTAAAAAAATTGAAAAAAATATGATGCACCAGATAAAAGAATCTATATCAAGATGGTATAATTTTTTTCTATTTTAGATAAATAGTTAATATGAAAGTTGACGTCAAATAGAAAAAACTACGTTTTAATACACGCACATTTTATTATTTATTTAAAAATATATATTTATCAAAATTGGAAAAAAAAAATATCCATGCACTAAAGTTTCAAGTTATAAATACACACACAAAAATTGAAGAAAAAAAATAAAATTTACTATATAAAGATTGACATATCATGTAACTTCATTTTTCAGCATTTTATCAACAACTAAATTATAGTGTCAATTTATTAAAAACTATATTCAAATAATTTTTTAATTTTTTTCAAAAAATACAAACATAAAATATACTAAAAAATAAATATTTTATTAGTTTACATCATTTTAAAATTTAAAACATATATGTTAGTTTTTAGTGATTCAAGTTTAAAAGTTGGATCAATGTTGGTCGTTTCCTTTATAAAAGTGTGACACAGCTTTGTGCTTTTACCCATTAGATCGATTACCATGTCAAGGAAAAATAGTTAAACTTATTAAAAAAAATTGAAAAAAATATGATGCACTAGATAAAAGAATCTATATCAAGATGGTATAATTTTTTTTCTATTTTAGATAAATAGTTAATATGAAAGTTGACGTCGAATGGAAACAACTACGTTTTAATACACACACATTTTATTATCTATTTAAAAATATATATTTATCAAAATTGGAAAAAAAAATATCCATGCACTAAAGTTTCAAGTTATAAATACACAAAAAAATTGAAAAAAAAAATTACTATATAAAGATTGACGTCTCATGTAACTTCATTTTTCAGCATTTTATCAGCAACTAAATTATAATGTCGATTTATTAAAAACTATATTCAAATAATTTTTTCAAAAAATACAAACATAAAATATACTAAAAAATAAATATTTGATTAGTTTACATCATTTCAAAATTTAAAACATATATATCACTTTTTAGTGATTCAAGTTTAAAAGTTGGATCGGCGTTGGCCATTTCCTTTATAAAAGTGTGACACAACTTTGTGTTTTTACCCCTCCTAGAGCTGTTAATTTTCAAAGAAGTCAAGAAATTGTCTGCCAAGATCATTTTTGATGCAGGAGCATCCAATGGTGTAAGGGCAATCTTGCATCACCCAAAAAAAGATGTGTTTCAAAATTATTGATGTTTTTTCCATTTCTTTTCAAAATTTGTGGTTCTGGTTCCATAATCGCTTGAATAATGATGTAGAACTTTCAGTTTTTCCAAACTGCTAAAAATAGTAACCTGCTATTTTTAGAAAGTTTGCATTTGTGCACGGATTGAAGTTAAAATTTACAGGAAGTTACATAACATAAATATAAGACCTTTGGCGAAGGAATCACGCAAAGATCATTTGCGAGCTGAAAGATATTAAAGTTTTCATTTCCCAAAAAATTCCTAAAAATTATTCAAACTCAGGTCTGAGGCACTAAACGGCCCCGTACGGGCCCACAAATTGCTGGAACCAATAGAGCGGGTTCTTAACGTGTAGAGTACTCTGCGAGATTCTCGACGCATAAAACGGTTCGTCAATCAGACGCCCGAATCAAAAGTTATGGCTCCCAAAAGTTGACCTATTTTTGGAGGGAGATGCAAATTTTGAAATTAGGTTGTTGGCCGCCAAAAAGGCTATTAATAACTATTTTGGGGAACCCTGGGCAGTAGTAGAGTTAAGGGGGGAAGTGTAGAGTCAAGAATAGGCAGGAAAATAGAAACCCTAGCTGATTTGGGGTTACAGAAGGCGAATGATTCTAGAGTCTGGGAATAGGAAGTTGTAATGTGTTGCAGCCTGTTGAGGGTTGATTCCTCTTATTGTATTTAAGCTTCTATAATGTAATAAGTTGTCCAAATCAATAAAGAAAGTTTTATTTTCTATGTGTAATTTATGTTGTGTGTTTTATGATTTACCCCCTTCATCAAGTGGTGTCAGAGCTAGGTTTCCTGAGTGTGTAGACAGATCACCAACCGTAAGGCAGTTTGCACCAGGACCTGAGGTTGTGGATTTGCTACAGAGACCAAGATGCCTCTATGAAGAAATCGTGTTGGGAGGAATGCTTTGACAAAAGAGGTTTTTAGAGCCATGCAAAGGCAGATCGATGCATTGCAAGAGGAGTTGCGAAGAGGGTTTGATCTGAGAACAAGAGAAGAAAGCGAGGATGAAACTAATGAAGAGCTATCCGAGGAAGAACAAGAAACTGCAGGAGATCCTGCAGAAGTTAGGTTGTTAAAAGCCATTTCTAAGATTGGAAAGAGGCCTAGGATCAAATTTTCTACATATTCTTGAGATTTGAATCCGGAATAGCTTATTGATTGGATCAATGACATGGAGGAGTATTTTGAGTATGAAGATGTGGAAGACCCAGATCGGGTCAAGTTTGCAAAAACAAAGTTGAAGGGCCATGCCAATATTTGGTAGAAGGAGGTTCAGTTAGAGAGGAATAGAAGAGGAAAATGAAAGATCACCAGATGGGATCGGATGGTGGAGAAACTGAAGAAGCAGTTCATTCCTATGGACTATGATATGGAGTTGTTGAAGAAGCTACAAAGACTGAAGCAAGGTAACAAGTCTGTTAAGGAGTATACAGAAGAGTTTTATAAAATTACTATCAAGACAGGCCATGCAGAGCCCAACAAGGAGAAGGTAGCCCGTTACATTAATGGGTTGAGGCCAAGTATTCAAGAGGAGCTGAGCCTGGTCAGAATGACCACCATAGAAGATGCATACCAATTTTCCCTGAAGGTGGAAGAGAAGCTGAATAAAAGATTTAATAGCAAGCAAAGGGGAAGAGGTCAAGGTGGAAGGACTGGTGGAAGACCCTATGGGGGGCGAAATGAAAATTTAAAGAAAAGTGAAGAAGCTGGCACCAGTCGAAATCAGAGAGGAGATAATGCCTACCGCCCTCGTGAGCAGAACAATGGTCAGCAAAGAGGAAGAGGAAGAGGTAGACCTGGGCGAGGACCCGGAAGAGGAGGTTTCAGAGGAACCTGTTTCCAATGTGGAGAAGAAGGGCATCGAGCATACGAGTGTCTGCAACATCAAGGAAGGACAAATAGAAGACCTGAAGGTAATGCACGAGTTGCACATGTAGAGGAAGATGTGCAATCTGAGCGCTCTGAAGATGCTGAAAGGGGAGAAACCCTAGTTGTCAGAAGAACTTTATTGAATGAGGAAAAAGAACCAAATTAGAGGAAGAGTTTATTCCGCACAAGGTACAAATGTGAAGGTAAGTGTTGTGATATTATTATTGATAATGGAAGTACTGACAATCTTGTTTCAGAGGAGATGGTTGACAAGTTGAAGTTGGCAAGAAGAAAGCATCCACATCCATATCGGATTGCATGGTTACAGAAGGACCACAGAGCTTTGGTCAATGAGCAGTGTTTAGTGAAGTTCAAGATTGGGGACTACCATGATGAAGTGTTGTGTGATATCATACCGATCGATGCATGTGATATGTTGTTGGGGAGGCCTTGACAGTATGATAGGAGCGTTGTCCATGACGGCCGTGCAAACACATATTCCCTAACAAAGGATGGAATTCGTCATAAGTTGAAGCCCTTGAAGGAGGTGGAAGAAAAGGTATGTAGTACTACCAGAATTTACTTGGTAGATGGTAAAAAAATTTTGGAGGGTATCAAGCATGAGCGTCATTGCTTTGCATTATTCCTAAAATTAGTCAAGAGAAATGTGAAGATGTACCAGCAGAAGTCTCAAATATGTTAGAAGAATTTTAGGATATTATCTCTGATAATGTACGAGAAGGTTTACCACCAATGAGGAAGATAAGTCATCAAATGAATTTGATACTAGGAGCTAGTTTGCCGAATAAGGCACCCCACGGAATGACTCCTGCAGAGAGTGAAGAGCTAAATAGACAAGTTTAAGAGCTGTTAAGGAAGGGACTGATAAGGGAGAACCTAAGTCCATATGTGGTACCTGTAGTACTAGCACCAAAGAAAGATGGAGAATAGAGAATGTGTACAGATTCTCGAACCATCAATAAGATCACGATCAAGTACATGTTTCTATTGCCAAGAATGGATGAAATAATGGATTGTTTGAGTGAAGCCAAGTACTTCACGAAAATTGGCCTGAAGAGTGGGTATCACCAAATCCGTATCAGGGAAGGAGATGAATGGAAGATATCCTTCAAGACAAAGGAAGGTTTGTATGAGTGGTTAGTCATGCCATTTGGGCTAACCAATGCACCGACCACATTCATGCGGCTCATGAATGAGGTACTAAAAGAATTTTTGGGAAGTTTTGTTATTGTTTATTTAGATGATATTTTAATTTTCAGTAAGACTTGGGATCAGCATCTGATGCATATCAGAAGAGTTTTAGAGAAGCTGAGGGAGGAGAAGTTGTTGATTAATCTAAAGAAATGTAGTTTTGCAAAGAAGGAGTTGGTATACCTGGGATTTGTTGTCTCAGAGGAAGGTCTTAAGATGGACCCAGAGAAGGTGAGGGCTATCATTGAATGGCCTACGCCGAGGAGTGCCACAGAGGTAAGATCTTTTCATGGTTTGGCAAGTTTTTACAGAAAGTGTATCAGGAATTTTAGTAGTATTTGTGCACCCCTAACTAAGACAATGAGAGGGGATAGAAAAGAGTTTAGATGGACTAAAGGAGTAGACAAGAGCTTTGATACATTGAAGTAGAAATTTATAGAACAACCTGTTTTGGCACTTCCAGATTTCAATAAGGTATTTCAGGTAGATTGTGATGCTAGTGGTAGTGGTATAGGAGCTGTTTTGAGCCAAGAAGGTAAGCCCATTGCCTGTTTTAGTGAGAAGCTTAATAATGCCAAGAAAAAGTATTCTGTTTATGATCAAGAGTTTTATGCAATAGTTCAGGCTTTGAAGAAATGGAGACATTATTTGTTGCCAAAGGAGTTTGTTTTATATACTGATCATCAAGGTTTGCAGTATCTTAATAGTCAAGGAAAGTTGAACCAAAGGCACTTAAAATGGGTTGAGTTTTTGCAGAGCTATACTTTTGTCTTAAAACACAAGAGTGGGAAGTTCCAACAGAGTTGCAGATGCCTTGAGTAGAAGGCAAAATTTGTTGACAGAAATGAAGATAGAGGTTGTTGGGTTCGATGAGCTCAAAAGTTTGTATCATGAAGATCCAAATTTTGTAGAGGCCTGGAAAGCTTGTTTGGAACCTGTTACTTTGGACAAGACAAAATGGTTGGATTTCATAATCCAAGATGGCATGTTGTTTAAAGGAATCCAGTTGTGCTTTCCAAGGAGTTCCATGAGAGAGAACCTGATTAAGGAGAAGCATAGTGGAGGATTGGCTGGACACTTTGGTCAAGATAAGACCATTGCTATTGTTGGTGAAAATTATTATTCGCCACAGTTGCAGCAGGATGTGAGGAAATTTGTGTAGAGTTGCAGAGTATGTCAAATGGCAAAAGGAGCAAGTCAGAATACAGGTCTATATCAGCCACTACCTGTACCAGAGAATCCATGGGATGATATTAGTATGGATTTTATTCTTGGTTTACCAAGGACACAGAGAGGACATGATTCCATTTTTGTGGTGGTGGACAGATTCTCGAAGATGGCACATTTTATTCCTTGCAAAAAGACTAATGATGTTGTTTATATGGCAGAGTTATTTTTTAGGGAGGTGGTGAGATTACATGGTCTACCAAAGAGCATAGTTTCAGATCAAGATACCAAGTTTGTTGGTTATTTCTGGAGGACATTGTGGAAGAAGTTGAAAACATATTTGAAGTTTAGTTCTGCACACCATCCACAGACTAATGGACAGATAGAAGTGGTGAATAGGAGTTTGGGTAAGCTGCTACGATGCTTAGTAGGAGATAAGCCGAAGGGATGGGATTTGATTTTACCATAGGCAGAATTTGCTTACAACAATTCTGTCAATAGGAGTACTGGTAAATCACCATTCCAGATTGTATATGGGAATGGTCCAAGAAATGCTTTAGAGTTAAGGAACCTGGACAAAGGAGAAAAGACAAGTGTCGAGGCTGAAGACTTTGCAGAACACATGAAGAATTTACATGAAGAGGTGAAAAAGCACATTAATAAGATGAATATTCAGTACAAGGCTAAGGCAGATCAGAAGAGGAGATATAACAAATTACAAGTAGGAGATAAAGTCATGGTTCACTTGAGGAAAGAAAGGTTCCCAATTGGAACATACAATAAGCTAAAAATGAAGAAATTTGGACCATGCAAAATTTTGAAGAAATATGATTCAGGAAATGCATATGAGGTAGAGCTACCGAGTGGGATCAACATTTCCCTTATTTTCAACATTGCTGATTTATCAGAATATCATGAAGGTGGAACAGAGGATGGAACAACAGAAGAACAGTGGAGTATTTCGGTATCTACTTCAACGAAGGAGATAGAAGAGATCTTGGATAGCCGTGTACAAAGAAGTACTCGAAACAAGCAATATGAAGAATATCTGGTGAAATGGAAAGGAAGACCTATTGAAGATTCTTCTTGGTTGTCTAAGGTATAGGTTGACCATTTGGGTTTTCCTCACACAAACACCTGAGACATGACAGGGTCACTTCTCAAATTACCCTGGTGTCTGATACAGGAGCATCCAGTGGTGTAAGGGCAATCTTGCATCACCCAAAAAAAGATGTGTTTCAAAATTGTTGATGTTCTTTCCATTTCTTTTCAAAATTTGTGGTTCTGGTTCCATAATCGCTTGAATAATGATGTACAACTTTCAGTTTTTTCAAACTGCTAAAAATAATAACCTGTTATTTTTAGAAAGTTTGCATTTAGGCACAGATTGAAGTAAAAATTTACAGGAAGTTACATAACATAAATATAAGACCTTTGGCGAAGGAATCATGCAAAGATCATTTGCGAGTTGAAAGATATTAAAGTTTCTGTTTCCCAAAAAATGCCTAAAAATTATTCAAACTCAGGTTTGAGGCATTAAATAGCCTCGTACGGGCCTAAAAATGGTCAAAACTGACAAAGCAATTTCTTAGCGCATAGAGCACTCCGCGAGCTTTCCAACGCATAAAACGGTTTGTCAATCGGACACCCGGATCAAAAGTTATGGCTCCTGGAAGTTGACCTATTTTTGGAGGGGGATGCAAATTTCAAAATTAGGTTGTTGGCCGCCAAAAAGGCTATTAATAACCATTTTTGTGAACCCTGGCTAGTAGTAGAGTTAACAGGGGAAGTGTAGAGTCAAGAATAGGTGGGAAAATAGAAACCCTAGCTGATTTGGGGTTACAGAAGGCAGATGATTCTAGAGTCTGGGAATAGGAAGCTGTAATGTGTTGCAGCCTGTGGAGGGTTGATTCCTCTTATTATATTTGAGCTTCTGTAATGTAATAAGTTGTCCAAATCAATAAAGAAAGTTATATTTTCTGTGTGCAATTTCTGTTGTTGTGTGTTTAATGATTTACCCCCTTCATCAATTTTTTTTATTAGACATTTGACCTGGGTGTCAAATCTTGTGTCAGTTAGGAAAAAGAATGGGGACATTCAACTATGTGTAAATTTCTAAAACTTAAACAAAGCATCTGAGAAATATAATATACATTACCTTCTTTGGATGAAATATTGCAAGTGGTCAATAGGGCCCAAATGATGTCCTTTTTAGATGGATTCTCTAGGTACAACCAGGTAATGGTTGATAAGGAAGATCAACTTAAGATTGAATTCACCACTAAGTGGGGGATTTTTGCTTATAGGAGGATTCCATTTGGCTTAATCAACGTGGGTGCCACTTTTCAACGTGCAATGGATATTGTTTTTAGACGACTGGTTGGTAAATGTATCATCGTCTATATGGACGACCTTACCATTTTCTCAAAGGTTAGAAGAGACCATGTAGTTAACTTACGAAAAACACTTCAGAGATGCAAACGGTATGGTATTTCTTTGAACCCCAAGAAATGCATATTCGGGGTCACAAAAGGTAAATTACTTGGTCATATCATTTTTTAGAATGGAATAACTATTGATCTAGATAGGGTCAATGCAATCATGAAACTCGAAGTTCCAGGGAGTAAAAAGGAATTAAAATCATATTTTGGGAAGATTAACTTTGCTTGGAAATTCATTACAAGTTTTGCAGAAATTATCCAATCATTGAACGAAATGCTGAAAAAAGATGCCAAGATTGAATGGACACCTGAGGCTAAGGTTGCATTTGAAGACATCAAGAAAGCAAATACCAATGCACCGGTCTTAACTAGTTCGAACTACACTATACCTTTTTATATCTACTCATTCACATCAAACCATACTTGTGCAACGATCCTGACACAGAAAATTGATAACAAAGAGGAAAAGCCTATTGCTTTTATGAGTGCCCTTTTCCAAGATATCGAATTAACGTATCTAGATGTTGAAAGACAAGCATTGGCATTGGTCAAAGCCATAAGGAAATTCTAACACTATATCATAAGGAGTCATGTGACAGCTATTGTTCATGATTCTGTGGTAAAGATGCTACTTATGCAGAATGAACCAGGTGAACATAGGGCAAAGTGGATCACAATCTTATAGGAATTTGATATTGACATTACACCAATGAAGTTAGTTCGAGGACAGGCTCTGATGCAAATAATAGTTGAAAAAAATCCTGGACTAACTAGCCACCAATACGTGGTCAATATTGTTGCAAGGGATGATTGGTATGCTGACATTGTGCATTATCTAGTTACCACTAAGTATCCTTCAGAGATGAAAGTGTCTTGAAGAAGATCTTTAAAGATAAAATATCAAAGCTATATGATCAAAAATAGAGTCCTCTTTAGGAAAAATCATGAAGGAATCTTTTGTAGGTGCCTAAATCACTCAGAAGCAGATAAGGTTCTACATGAACTCCACGAGAAATTTAGAATTACCCATAGATCTCATTTAGCGACAACTTATATGATCCTGAGGGCTAGTTACTATTGGCCAACCATATTCAAAGACACATCTAAACACATTAAACATTGTCACACCTGCCAAACTACGGCAGATAAAGGAAAATATGCATCTCATTTGTTGCAACCCGTGATGGAGATGCGTACATTTGCTTAGTGGGGACTAGATTTCATTGGAATGATTAATCCACTCTCATCCTCAAGACACAAGTACATTTTAACAGTTACCGATTATTGTACGAGTTGGACCGAGGCTACCTACATCAAATTGTGCACAACAAACACAATTATAAAATTCTTAGAAGAAAACATCATCACCAGGTTTGGAGTACTTTAATATCTGATATGTGATAATTGTTGGCAACTTGGCAAACATCATTGATAGAGGCACTGCCAGTATAAGTTAGTTTGGTTGAGCATGATGTTTGATGGTGTTGTCATTGATGGCAACAACAAAATAAACAAGGTTGGAACAGTGATTTTGATTGGGCAAAGAAGACTTAAATATATTGGTTAAGTGTTGGCAGAATTCAGACATAGTGACAAAGAGACAGTGTTGTGATTGGCATTGATTCGCAGTTGAAGATAAGGTCGTGCGGTTCTAGTATGATATTCCTAATCCTTAGATGATCCCTTGATCATCTCCAGAAGTGTACTTTCAAGTTGCATGAGTTTGGCATTGCAGAGAACAAAGGTAATAAGAGCAGAACACAGATTTGTTTTGATCCGCATTCCTTCGGTGTTGCATATTTTGTTATGCAGTTTTGAGGTATTGTAAACACTTGTATGAAGTCTCTAAATCCAAAGTTGTAGAGTCTGAAGTCCATCAGAATGATAGTTTTGAGCTACTGAGTATCGCTACTTGGTTTGACAGAGTTTGACTATGATAGGGCATGTGTTCTGATGGTCTGCATTTTTTCGCAAGTTAATATTATGCTCTGCGGTTCTGAAGGTAAGCTTGGGGATGTGTGAAGAGTCTTTGATATGATTTTGAAAGTGTCTTGTGGTCCAGAGTAAAACTTGTAATTTGACAGATGGACTAAACCAGTGGCAGTTTGTGTTTAAGGCCGACATGAAAATTTGAATTGTATGTGGCAAGTTCTATTGATTGGAACTTTATCCTAGATGGTTATACAGTTGAAGCCGACATATAGGAATGTGTTTCAAATGTTAATTGGGTCCGCAAAGTATTTTGGTGAATGAATTTGGCTGACAAGCTACATGTTGATCAACTACACGCCTCATCTTAGTAGACTGACCTAATGTGAAGATTTTAAGTGTTGTGGATATATATGAGATCCAATTCGATGTTTGGAGTATGGATGTATGAATATGAAGGTGTGTGTGTGTGTGGCATGCGAAAGATTGTGATTTTTTGAAGGCGACAAGTGCAGAAGAAGAGAGATTTTGTTTTTATGTAAGAATAGAGCAATGTAGCAGAGCAGTTGAAGATGAAGAGTTTTGAGTCAATTTTCTGAGCATCATTGGAACTATAATCATGCATTTGTAGATGCAATTCTAGCAGTTCATTTTGGCAGTGAACCACCCTTCCATTTCTCTCTTTCTTTAGGTAGTGAGCATGTTTTGGCAATGAGCCACCCCTTGGCAGTGAGCATTTTGGGCAGTGAGCCCTGGGCAATGATTCGGTATTGTTACGACATAATATATTGTGAGCTAACAGTCACCGTGGTTTTTCCCTCTTTGGATTTTCCACGTAAAAATCTGTGTTCATGTGTTATGTTTTGTGGTTGTTCATTTCATGTTTAATCTACTTTACTATTGTTGAATGGGCAAATGGATTAATGGTTTAATAAGTGTATGCTTTAAAAGAATACTGATTCACCCCCCCTCTCAGTATTCCGGGTGTTCAACAATAACGGTCCTGCATTCTCATCCTTGAAATTTTCTAATTGAGCTTTTGAGTAAAATTTTTGTCAAACTATTACCCCCAGGGAAATCTAGAGTCAACCAATAAGAATTTGTTAGATATCATTAGAAAGTTGATAGAAAAGAAGCCTAAAGAATGGAATACCTTATTAAAATATGCTTTATGGGTAGACAAGACAGAGTAAAATCAGCCTTCGGGAATTCTCCTTACCAGTTAGTATATGGAGTTGATCCGGTTTTATCTGTAAACTTGAAAATTCCAACCTAGTAATTTGCACAAGAATACCTAGGCTTAGAAGACAAGCTAGAAGCTAGACTGTTACAACTTCTATTCCTAGAAGAGAAAAGAAACAAAGCCATAGATCATTTTTCAAAACATCAAGTTGTGGTCAAACGTTGGTTTGACAAAAGGGCCAAAATAAAGACTTTCTGAATATCAAACCCCGTCTTGTGTTGGTATAAAGCTCATGAGAAGAAAGGCAACCATGGTAAATTTGATAAATTGTGGCGAGGACCCTTTTAGATCTCAGAAATTTTGGGAGATAGTACATACCGATTGAAAACCTTGACAGGTGAGGTTGTTCCCTTACCAGCCAATGGTCAATTCATAAAACACTATTTCCAGGCTTGTGTACCTTTTGGAACCATGTAAATACATGTACAGTTGTATATAGTTTGGTGTGTTTTGTACAGTTGTTTTGTTTATGTTTTTATTTTATGTGTTGGCGATCTTCACTTTTCTGGTGAGCAGAAAGGGACAAGTTGCAACTTTAGAAAACAGTAAAATTTCTTGAGTTTAAGAATTTAAAGAAAAATTTATGTATAGGTTTGTAATGTTTATGGTTGTAGTTTGTTTGATATGCTCTAGAAGATATTATTCACCAACAATAACATGAGACATTCAAGGAAGCATATGTATATACACACATTTTAAAAATTCTTTGAACTGGTTTGAGAGGTAGTGGTCATTTGCATTAAATGAAAAATCTAAGGGTTTCTTTTACTACCGCTATAATTCCCAACCTAATAGCAAGTTTCATTACCTGCAAGAAACGAGTTGAAAATAAATATTATACAAAAAGAAATATTGAAAATCCAAAAGAATGGAAATATTCAATCATTTAGATTTCCAAATAACTTTGTTGGGGCTATGGACACCTGACTAGCAATAAAGTTATGTTTGGGGGGATTATAGAGATAACCTTGTCAAGGCCATGGACGTTTGACTGTTAGCAAAGCTCTATCCAAGGTTGGCTTAAAAGGTTTAACCAAACTATGTAGCTTAGTGCAAATAGCTACTATTTTCTTGTTTTTCCAAGGGAGGGAATAAATCATTTGCACACCTAAATTTCTTTGAAAAGTTCTGTTATATTGCTGAATATGTTAGTCTGTACTTGAAGGCAACTTTACATGTTATGAGAATTGGAAGTTCTATAGCTAAATTTTCCTCAACTTCCTAAATTGTTAAAAAAAATGGTTGTTTTATTTGGTTGCAAGTTGTGTAGTCTCACAACACGCCCCATTGACCCCCAACTTTTTCTTTCTTTTTTTTGCTTGTTTTTTCCCCTTTCCTTGTGTTGGTTTGGTGGTAAAGGCAAAATGGAAGTTGCCAAAAGCAACAATTCTGAATCCCAAAAATCCTAAGGTTTTAAATTGAAAGAGCGTCAAATTTTGGTTAGGGTATCCTTTGGATTTTTTTGAAAATTCATTGAAATAAGCAAGTTATTTCAACCAGACATCCTAACTGGATATCATAACCGAACATTTCTAATCAGACATGACATTTACAAACTTAACGATCCACATCCACATCTGGATGAAGATCCTGCAACACATCAGGTTAAAAGAGTTTTTGTTGGAATCAGTTCTTAAGCATTTTAAATAATTGGAAGAAGTTCCTAGACCCGACCCAAGTCTAAAATACAACTTTGAGAAACAAAAAGCACCCTAACCCGATGTTCCAACTGAACATGACATTTGCAAATTTAAAGATTTGGTTCAGTTGAAGATCCACATCCACATCCGGTTAGCCCATAAAGTATTTCTATCCAGACATTTTCCATGAGAGTTTATACACTAACCTAAACCTGATCTTGTGAAGTATAAGCCCGGTTCATATCCTTTTCCACATCCAATTGGATTTTCACATCTGGTAGTATTCGAATGAGTCATCATGACATCATATATCCAACCTAACATTTCCCAACTTGATATAGGCATCTTAGTCAAACCTAACATTCTGGTCAAACTTGATATAGTCAAACCTGACATTTCCTAACTGGACATTCTAACTGAACCTGATATTACAATTTCGAAATGTTCCACATCCGGTTAGAATTCCACATCCAATTAGATGCAACCTATGGTTAACTAAAGGTATCAAAATTATCTATTGGAATTTAAAATTCAAAAAAGCAAAAAGCATGTCAAAACTGGTATATTCTCTCTCACCATTAATGCTCACCTACTGAAGGTCGAATTCAATGAAGCTTATACTTAGTGAATTTTGCTTGTTTAAAAGTGACTTTTATCTTCATAATTCATTACCAAAGCGATCAAGCAAACAAAAGAGCGAGTTGCAGAGTGATTTAAACAATGAATTATAGAGCTTGTGAATTGTGAAGGTGAAGTTACAATCCGAAGGTGAATCCAGTAGCAATAGCGATATCTCCAACCTAACATCCAGACAAGGTATTGTACTCGTATACAGGTGAAATACGTAGTAATCAGGGATGTAATAAATTAGTTAACCCTAATCCTACATTACAATGAGTTTTAAAATAGATTCAACTCAAATTCACCATAGGGTAAACTAAATTCACGTCTTACCATAGTAAAGTTGTATTTCATATTGTAACAAGATTATTGCATTTCATAAAGGTGAATCTGAAAGTAGATTTAATTAGGGAAAGGATTAATCATAAACCTTGGTAATTACAACTAGGGTAATTAGTGTTTTTTGTTGATGGCTACAGGAACAATGGCCAAGTGGTTGAAGGATATGGAGGAGGAATTCAAAGGCGTGGGCCACACATCTGAGATTTGGCTGATGGTTGGAATGATCACGGATATCAACCTAGGGCATTTTGACCTAGTGGCCTATGAGCAAAGTTTCACGGCATCGGACACAAGCCTTTTGGCTCATAACATAATGAGGAGCAGAACGTTCAAAGTTGTTGGATCCCCAATGGCAATGGAGGCTCAGGAACTGGTCCTCCAGTGCATTCACAAGTATGACCCAAGCAAACACCGCATGATAAGTGAGGGTCGAGTGTATGCGGAGCTATCTCCCGAGGGCATCACTCGAACCTTTAATCTGCCAGTGCAAGCCCAAATGCACAAATTTGAGAAAGAATGACTGTCGAATACAAGAAGAATGAGGAGATTGCAAAAAGGTGATATTTGCCTTGTGGCTAGTAAATCATAAGAAACCCAAGGCAGTGTCGAAAATGGCACAAACCCTTTACAAAAATGACTTCACCAAAGAAGTCAAATACATGATTACAATATTGAGCAGGATGGTTAGAATGCCAGAATCCGAAACATTTGAGTCGTGGATGTTTGCATACATCTAGATGATCAAAGAAGATACAGGCATGGTCCACTAGGCTTAGGCAATAAGTGATGCCATCCATTTCCAAATCCTTAGATACAAGAAGACCAGGGTCTTCCATATGAATTCTTATATGGCATATTCATGTGCAGTTAGGGCACGATTTAGTGGATTGGAGAGGGTTGGTTCATTGGGAAACAAACCAGGGCAAAACCCTATATATAAGTATTATCCTCAACTGGAGAGACAACAATCAATGATAAATTACAGGAGGATAAATGATGCTTTTCATATGTGGATTTTCTGAATAATTGAAGGGAACAAGGCCAAAAGGATATCACACAATTGATCCACATGGTAGCTAGTTCATCCAGTTCCCTACATTCACCTGCATTCGGATGGAGGGAATCACTAGATTGCCATACATGCTTCTAAGGTATCCATCTGACAAGCTCATCCTGTTAGAGATCTCTAGGTAGATAATTGAATCATATGAAGCATTCCAAGATAAATTCGGGCATGGGAACATCAAATTCCCTATTGAAGTTGGTCGTTACAGATGCAATGCACTTGTGAATGCAAAGGCATCGAATAAGGAACTATAAGCGTTCCATTTACAGCCATACAACCTAAAGAGGGTATACGATCCTTATAACGGGATCCAAAAATATGTTACTAAGAAAATTCAACATGAACCTCATATAGAGGATTATTGGGCGGACTGCATGGATAACTATGAAGTCATAAAAAGGCAATACCAGAGACTTGCCATTGATCAAATTAAAACATTGGGTACACATGATGTGCCCCCTCAAGTGAAAGATGACAACAAGAAAGTCTTGCATCCTAGCTATGAGACTAATGATGTGTTTAAGCAAACCATAAGTGATTCGGACTAGACACAAATTGAGGAGACATCACTGGATGTCATTTCAAAAGGAGTTTTGGATGGGACTAACGTATGGTTGGATGCTTACATCCAAGCACTGAAGGCTAAGGGTGTAGCAATAACTTACCCAAGCAGGAAGGGTAAGAGGAAGGATAGGGAAGATGCAGAATATGAAGATTTCTTGGTGAGAAAAAAGGATCCAAGAAGCCAAAATGGCTGAGGCTGGGACATCTGAACAACCAAGGGAGGCTTTCATAGTTGAAGGCATAAGTGTAGCATTTGCACCCCTTGTAACGGATCAACCATTGAAGGCCATTCCAGTGACACTAACGGCTACAAATCTAGAGCAACCAATGGAGGCCATTCCCTTGAACTACATTGGTTCAGCCACATCCATAGTCATCACAGGTCAATCGACAACATCCCTAAAAGGGAAGGAGAAAGTTATAGCAACATCAGGTTCGGTCGAACCCCAATATCAAGCACAAGAAGTACAAGTGTTGGTTCAAGAAATCCCAATGGCACAAGTTTTTGTTGATACACAATAGGCAAAGCTCCAGGGCTTTATCAAGGTAAAAGAGGAAATGGCAAAATAGGCAAAAGCTCAGGTTGCCACCGCTGAGACCACACAATTTCCATTGACGAAGGTAGTGGAGCTATCTAATGATGAAGTTACTGAAGGGATGAATATGGAAACCATTTTGCGAACAACTTCCACATCTACCAAGATTTTGCAAACCACTTGTACTCCTGTGACATTCCCAGCAATTGCCGAACATGATCCAATGTTCGATGAAATTCTTTCTATAAGTCAAAAGGCAGTTCTTTCTATTTGTCAGGAGGCTCCCATTGTTCACATTGAACATGTTGTGGAGGGAATAAAAGAGAACATTCTTTCAAAAGAAGTTAATAAAGAAGTTCCTGATGAGACTGGACAAACGCAAGAGGATATTTCACATTCAAAAGTTCTACATCTAAATGCTCCTCCATAGGATACTCCACAAATGGATGTTCAACATCCAGATGCAACTTCACAAGTTGAAGTTCCACATCCAGATGGTTCACAACAAGATGTGTCGAAGGCAACAAAACCGGATGTAGCAAATAAAGAGCAACTGGATATGTCCCAACCGGACATTTCTCATCCGGATATAGACAAGCAATGAGAAGATCCACATCCAAGTGACATTCTGGATACTCTGCAAAAGGAAGATGAAAAAGTCCAACTGGATATGAACATGGAAGACCAACATCAAGATGACATAGACCACGATAAACATGAGGCACATCCTGATTAGGAAAAATATCAAAACGAAGAGGATGTGGAACATGAAGTAATAAGTAAGGAACATCCGGGTGAACAACATAAAGAAGACCATCAGGAACCGGATGACCAAAACAAGGAACAAGATATGGATCTGGAACAAGGTAAGGAAAAAGGCCAACAGGATAGTCAACATCAAGTTGGAGAATAGGAAAAGGAAGTTCTAGATCAAGAATGAGGTGAACAAAATGAGTAATCGAATTAGGATATTCCTGACTGGTTGGCATCAGAGGTACAGACCCAACCCGATCAATTAATTCCTTTCAGTTTTAAGAGCATTTTTGCAGAGGAAGTCCCCAAGCTGAAAAGAAAGGCAAGAATAATGTCCTCCATCAGGAGAGACGCGACAGAAGCTAGGATAGCCCAATTGGCTACTCCTAATAGTGGTTTGAATAAGGGAGAAGTAAATCTAGAAGATTTCCAGATGATCACAATCAATTTGGGTCATGCCACTCGGGAGTAGGAAATAGATGAACTCCGAGAGAACATAGAGGTAACAGTAGCCAAGGTCCTAAAGGATAAGAAGAGAATGAGACGGTTGAAAGGATAAATTGTCCAACCCTAGAACTTCATCAAAGGACTGGTGATGCCCAGATAGGTAATGCCAAAGCTGCTTTCCAATCTCGCTCTAGTAACACAAGAGCAAGTTGCAGGACTAGATGTCCAAAAGCATGAGGCAGATGTCATGAATAACTGGATCATGAAATTCCTGATTGCAGGAGAAGATGTAATAAAGATGGCAATCTCAAATCGGGATGTCATAGCTCCACTCAAGGATAAAATTGAATCCTTGGAAGAGGAATATAGAGAGAGATTAAAGCAAAACGGTATTGAGCTAGTTAGGTTGAAAGCAATTCAGGATGTCGACAGCAATGTCATGTTCAGCAAGGGTATTTTGATAGAGAGGATTGTGCCATTACTACCTATCTGGATCAAAGAATTGAAGTTCGAATGGGACCTCCTGAAGGAATGTTGGGAGGGGATGCATGAATTGAACCAAAAGGCTCAAGAATTTTTAACAGAAGAATTTGAAATACTAGAAGATCTGGTAGGACATCTAGTTGGTGTCAAGACCAAATATGATGTAAATCAAGCCCTTCAAGAATTCAAGGCAATTTTCAGAAGATAATTGATAATCTTGTACAGTATTTCAATGACGCTGCAATAGATGAGATCATGGACAAGAATGTAAAGATTAAATCATACAAAGACCAAGTAAGGTCTAGATCTAGCAGAAAAGCAACGATAGAAAATAACTTTGAAGTACAAGAATTCATTTGAAATAAAGCTCAAGTGTATGACAAAAGGTCAATAACTGTTGTTTTGATATCCTATGGCGATTATAAGACCCAAGAAGAAGAGTTATGTACAATTGAGTCTGGAACAAGTACGGAGACTGACTAAGTCCCATTCTTTTGCATCCTCCGCATTGTATTGCTAACCAGACATCATGCACGTTGTTTTGCTAATCGGACATGCTTGTCATTCTTTTGAACAACCAGATGAAGTAGGAGTCAATCCAGACGCAATTCGGGGTGTTCTATTCTTAATTAACCTAATCAAGTCAGGATGAGGAATTAAGTACATCAAGATGGACCGGATGTCCAGATGGATTGTTGTCATATTCTCTTGTCAGGCAGGACAGATCGGTATATCCAGATGTAGTTGAGGATCTGCATCCCACATCTAGAACCAAGTGTCACCTCACAATAGAATCTTCCAGAGTCCAAGAGCTATTCCAAAGGTGCCAATTGTCATCAGTGCCAACTGTCAGGAATGCCAACTGGCATGCACGTGCTATCAATTTGTACCGTTGATTATTTTGATGTAAATCTGATCCGTTGATGTTGTAACTAATTCTGAATTCCTTGTTCTATAGAAGAATCCGAGTCATGTATTTTAGAGGGGGGGATTAAATTGTCGAGAACTGTTAAGCTTTAAGTGAAGAACTTGTGCTTCAAGTGTTGCTTCATGGTTTTCTATATTTTAGCTCAGAATTGTGAATTTGAGACAGATTTGCTAGTCATGTCCAAAAGTTCAAATGACTATACATTGACTGATAGTAATGGAATATGAATTGTTGCGTCCTATTGAGAGTGCATTTGATTGTCTTCATTCTATTTGTCAATTACCTTTGAAGATTCGCATTGTTTATATTTAGTGTTGAAGAGTTCTGGTGATGTATAAATTGATTTGTCTCTGTTCATGATTTTGATAAGATGTTCGTGTATGATCACTGAAAATTTAACTGTTTTAGAACCTTTACTCTCTCTTCCCTTATCTTTTGCTTTTTCTTTGTCAAAATGTCAAAATACATAAAAATGATGGTATAAATATTGCTAAACCCATGAATGATTTGTTGAAATACTTGTGAATTAGTAAATTTTATGATCCTTCAAGTAATTTCAGAAGAATTGACCAAAGTTGCAAAGTTATCTTCCAATTGCATAAATATGATGAGATAATTGCAAAGTCTAATGAATAAGTACAAATTCAATAGGATCCTAACATTATTTGCAAAAATCAAATGATCCTTTGAAGATCTGTCAATTTGTAAGATCAACGTGCAAAGTAAGCCCCTTGAGAAAAACAACCTGTTACAACAAACCTGAGCGAAGACACGCACGTCAAGATTTGACTACCGGAGCCTTGAGACTACAAATTCCAAGTGAATTTGAAGTTCTGTTGTATTAGACTTTTATCTGTGTCTGATGTGATTAATATCCACATCAACGGTATTTCTAATTACAACAATCCTTGTGCATATTTAGATATCAAGGATCAAGGCGAAGCATATTACAAAAGCCCATAGTCAATCGGTTCAAGCCGAAATTTACAGGACAATCCTACACATTGTCATCCCTGAGCAGCTTAGAATCGACCCCAAGAGACACAGATTCAACCCACAAGGAATTTCACAATTGTTCAAAACCCAAGGCACTGACCAAATTGCAAGCATTAATTTTTGGGGTCAAGGCAACTAAATTTTGTACGACATCAATATTTATTCATCATAGTTTCCAAACTAAGTGTTGTGTCCCTCATTTAATTTCTGAATATTCATTTATTACAATTATCAATTCCCACCTCCTAAATTCAAATCTAAGTTAATTGTGATTTATTTGTATACATTTATTTAATTAGCCTAGATTTATGTAAGAAGGATTTTATTCCCTTATAGTAAATCTACCTAGAAAAGAAAAATGTGAATTTGTGCTGCAATTAATTGTGATTTATTTGTATACATTTATTTAATTAGCCTAGATTTATGTAAGAACGATTTTATTCCCTCATAGTAAATCTACCTAGAAAAAGGAAAATGTGAATTTATGTTGCAATAATATCTCCAAGATAAACATCTTTTCTATTGGTAAACAAACTTTTAGCTTAGGGGCATGACTGTTTTGCAAATTACGAAAATATAAAAATAAAGTCATATCACAGATTTACGATTCAGCCAAGAATACCAAATTTGGTGAATATAGCTTGCAAATTTACAGTCACATTAATGCTTATTTCCAGGCCATTTGCCATGTTCTATTGTGAAGGCGTCAAAGTACTGAGAAAAGACGTTTGACAAGAAATGCAAATTTATGGGTCAATGAGTTTGACTAAAAAGCTATGCACAATATCATAATTTGACACATTGCGATAAATACCTCCCACTTATCAAGAAATGCAATGCCAAAAGGAAGCCATCCCAGCACAAAACACAATATCAAAATGTCTTAACATAACCCCCAAAAGAAAACAATAATGCAATGCAATGCATCTCATCTCTAAAGAGGTTCCTTCTTTCTTCTAGCCACGTCCACTAATTCAAGCAAAAAGTAGCTTACAAAGAGGTGCATTGTTCCAAATATCAGAAGCATTTTTGGTTTGATTAAGTCAAAATTAAAATAGATAAAACAAATATTTAGACACATTATATTGTAGTTTTGGTCCTTACACCTAAAATTGTAGCTTTTCAATTGAAACTCGTTCTAATCTACCCTAAGTTTTCAAAGGCACGAAGTTCTTGTTACTGAAGAACTAAAGTTCTTCCATTTTCCATCTCTAATGGGCCTCTCGCAAGCAAAATAAGTTTAAAACCTGTCACTATCATATTAATTTTGTAAGCTGAAAAAGGATACGTTGAAGGAAAAGAATGGGCAGGGAATAGTGGTAGAACCTGTAAAGAAAATGTATATTTTTCACTGCATGCTATTTACAATCTGTTATGTTTGTCTATACATGGGTTGCATCCTTTTGTTCACCCATTTTAGGGGCATATTCAAAACTTATGTATGTCAATATGTGTACTTTGAGTTTAGATGCATCTAGGAAAACATTGTACCAGTTGTACAGTGCATCCATTATGAAGACAGGACGATGACTTTGTTTTCTAAAATCCTTAGAACAAATTTGTCCGCAGGGCCCATCAAAGTGTATACACAATGCAGTTTGCTTAAATTCTCACTGCAAAGTGTGATCTTGGAGTTACTGTTGTACCATTCCCTAAAAAACCAATCGCTGCTCATATGGAAGAGAATAAAAATAAAACACCAGTTGTAAGTGATATAAAATCTTTAGACTAATGCCATTATATTCCCAATATGGACAGACCTGAATTTAATGCATGTTGAAATATAAGACCTTGTTGCTCTGAAACATGGGTAACTCTTAAGAATCAAAATGCTTCATGACATACCTACACGGTAAGCAATTTGTATAGAAATGAACAACCTATCACGGTGCCATGCACAGAATGCAATCATAGCATGTTTTCATCATAGTCTTAATGCACACCTCCATCGCAAACTTGTTATTTTTCTCATAGAATGGATTACTGTTACATAGAAGAATAAAAACCAACTTACAAACACTCAACAGAGTTTTTATAAACGAAGCCTCTTCCCTGGTTGTATTTCATCATCATAATGGCCACTATCATCATAAGCATCTGCCTTATCTTTTTTCTTTCTATCCAAAATCTTGTTAATTTGATGTAATTCATTAGTGAGCTTCTGGTCTTTATTTTGCTTCCTTGTCTTACGTCCATCTTGCATCTTCACTCCAAATTGAAAAGCAGCTTTAGGCATTGCCTCCTTCTGCTCATTATATTTTGCCCACTCTTCTTCTGTCTCGAAGTCCCAACGATGAAGGCGCCCCTTAGCCTGTAAAATAGGTTTATTAGACAGCCTCAGAAAGTGATAAGAATTGACAGTAAGGATTATCACAACTAAACATGGTTTAGCATTAAAGCATTTTCTATTCAAAGCATAACCTTCTTACCCTTCCACCCATATCCATTTTTGATAAGTCATCTTCATCATCACTATCTACAATCTCCCGATTATATTCCTGGTAGCCAGGGTAACACTCTGAGTAACTTTCTGAGATGAAGTTTGGATCCTTTTCCCGTGCATCCCTCTCCCTCCGCTGTTGAAGACCCTGGTCATCTCTTTTGAACACTGATCCAAGACCACGGTCCTTCTCCTCCTGTGTCATAAATCTAGGATCCTTCGGAGGAAGCATTCCTGCCTGCACACTATAATCTGGTATTTGACTGTGCATATACTGATCGGAGTAATTCAACTGTTCTGGAGCCCATTGACCAGCCTGTTGTTCAGGTGGTGGTGGAGGATATTCCTGCCATTCTCCTTGATAACCCTCCGGCAGTGCTGGTCCTTGAATGGCATCATACCCACCCTGCAATGACAAAATATTAGATAACGGTATAGCTCGTAATCATCAACTACATAATCAAAGTATAAAAGCACCCAAGTTTTTACTATTTAGATTGGAAATATAATTCTACTAGTGAGATTGGAAATCAGCATCTTGCAAATAGAATGCACACTACATAATTGTTCCAAAGACTCACTTGTTGCTGCCAATCCTGGCCAGCCATCTCAGCAGGGAGTGCTGGACCATATACATCATTAAAGTATGACTGCCTTTCCCCATCCCTGGGGGATTCTTCCATATCTTCTGAAAGAGGACTCTGGATTTGATTATTACCAGGAATATTATAGTCAGTGCCAGCTCCTTCAAATATATCATCTTCTTCGTGGGTATTTGTAGGTACAGACTGCTGTTCCTTTGCATCCATATGACCTTTGCGTGGAGGAGGAGGAGGAAGCATCTCTCGAGTTTGCTGCTTCTTAGAGAAACCATCAACAATATTTGATTGTTTTTCGTAATCAATTCCATCTTCATTGGCCAAGGATTGGAGCACCTTGCCTGCAGAATATACAAAAACAGAAAAAACCAAACAAGTAAGCATAGCAGAATAAGAAAAATATTTTAAGCATATTTGGAATTAGATAGCAACTCTTAACTTCACCTCTGCCGTCAGATTTGTCTTTTCTCTTTTTCTTCAAAACCTACAGAAAATTTGAGAAGATTCATTCCATGCATGTCTTCATAAATTTTATCTGCTCCTTGTAAGTTTATGCCAGAAGAGAAAAAAACGAGTACAGAAGATACATACCTTTCCGGAGGAGCCTAAACGAAGATAAGACATGATCTTAGCAATACGCTCAAGAACAGATGCATCTACCCCAACAGTGACCGTTTCCTGCAAGGGAAACCCACATTTAAATATCCTCTATATAAATGAAAATCAATAAAATCCTGAAAACTGAGTGTTTCCCTGAACAAAAAATTGAACCTGTGGAGGAGGACAATCAGCTTTGCTTCTATGCACTGTTGTTGGAATGTCATGATAGAATTCCTCTCCCTGCAAATATTATCAGAAAATTCAAATTTCAGATGATTTCATTCAAAAAAATATATTTGTAGGCTTTATGATATCACAACCAGACCTCATATAGAAGTGCAAAGAACAGGAGTAAGAAAGCATATCATTGTTATGTATGACAATCATGGTTGCCTTCCATTGCTACAGTATCATAAAAACAGATAAAATTAAATGCAAGCATGTATTCCTCCCAATAAGGGGCAATGTCTAAAATTAATAAGAAAAGGTTTTGCTGGTCAGCCCAAGAGCCCAACACAGTTAAGCTCAATCTTGATGGAACGTCCTGTGGAAATCACAGACTTGCTGGCACTGGTGGCATCTTGAGATGCTCATTAGGTTTATAAAAATAATAATAATATCATAGTTACCAGGAGTCACAAGGGTACCAGTACTGGTCCAGGGATGGGGAAGCCAATCAAATTCAGGTACGCAAGTAAATGAATAACTTAATAAGGAGATGGCTATATGATATATAAATGTAGTCACCAGAAATTGCGAGTACGGGGACAGGTACGCTGTCCATGTTCCTACAATGGAGTTTCTTGGTAACTATGATTCATATATTCATCTCAATTAAGCTCAATAACAACACTAACAACAAGCCAGAGGCAACTGCTCTGGTGGAAAAGGACTTAAGCTGACTTGCTCATGATGCATTATGCGTCTCCCAAATGTTAAAGTAGCAAAGGGTTCTTGTCAACATTGACTTTCCCAAGGTATTTTGAAATGGGCGCAGAGCAGGAAGGCGTTCTTCTGTGCGTGGATGGCCGTTTGGCTTCGGATCCCTTGCCGGATGGATCGCACCCTGGTGATGATGCGGTACAGATGGAGGACGCCCTAGGGTCTGGTGGTGGTCGGGTGTCTGCTACGGTCGGGCAAGGAATTTCCTCTGAGACAGCAGGTGCTAGGGTTTGAACCCTCAAGGATTCGATTAATGTCTTAGATTTGAGTGCTGGGACTATTGTTGTCGGCGGGCCTGCTGTGGAGATTCAGGCTCCTGGGGGCCCAAAGAAATCTTTCTCTGCCGCTGTGACTAGTTCTGGCTCTTGGTCTCGCTCTCCCCGGCTCGGTTCTCGGCCTATCCCTTGTGCCCAGGAGTCCCTGGTGGTGGTGTGTGGACCTGAGGTCACTGAAAATGAAGAGTTATATCGTAATACTGGTGTGATCTGCAGATTTAATGGACTTTGGCCCTCTTTGCCTAATCTCCACAATTGGGTGATGGAGTCTTGGAAACCTCTGATTGAAGGTAAGATTGAGTTGTTTCCCTCTGCAAGAGGATTTTCTATCGTGACATTTGCTTCTTCAGAGCAGCGAGACTTAGTGCTCGATGGCAGGGTTTCGCTATGGGGGGAGCACTCCCTCTCCATCAAACCCTGGACTCTCTCCTTCAATCCACTAACTGGGCTACTCAATATCAGACCTATTTGGGTCCGTCTCCCAAATCTCCCACTCCAATTCTGGGAGGATACTTGTTATGAGAGCATTGGTAATGCTATTGGCCGCTTCCTCAAGGTCGATTCTACAACCTCCATGGGGCATTCCACGGTTGCTCGCATCCTTGTGGACATTGACATTTCTAAACCCCTTCATGGGGATGTGGTCTTGATGGCCTTGGATACAACTCTTGGATTATGAGGGTATTCCTTTTAGATGCAGAAGGTGTTTTGCTACCGGCCATTTAGCCTCTGGCTGTCCTCTCTCGTGGCCCAAGGGGGCTGCTACTTGGTGGAAGGACGCTCTCGTGGATTGCCTGACAATCAGTGCTACGCCGGAGGACTGTTCGTCTCATGGGGATGGTTCCTCTGTGGAGTTGGAGCTTTCTACTGATCCTGTTGCTTTTACTTCTTCTATTGCTGATGTGTCTCCCATGTCTGGGGTTGTTGCTGTTGTTGGTGTGCCGTCTGTTGGTGTGTCGTCTGCTGTTGGTGTGCAGTCTGAGGCAGGGGCTGCTGTTGTTGCTGGTGTGCCGTCTGAGGCAGGGGCTGCTGTTGTTGCTGGTGGGCCGTTTGCGGCTGGGGGTGCTGTTGTTCCCTCTTTTAGTGAGACCTCCTTGGTTGAGGCGTTGGGTGAGGTTCCCCTCTCACCCCGTTCGGAGGATTTGGATTTGGTTGACTCTTGGACTGTGGTCCAAAGAAAAAAGAAAGGCCTCCCCAGTTATGTTGCAGCTTTGCGTCCTTGGGTTCGTGGAGTGAGGCTTATTAGCTCGGGATCTATTGTGTGGATCCTCTGGTTGGTTTTTGTTTTACAGCAAGGTTGTTGTGCCTGTGCTGCTGGTCTTTTTTCTGTGTTGTCTGAGTACTGTTAGTACTCTGTTGTCCTGCCCCCTGGGCTTGGTTTTGTATTAGGGCTCGGCACCCTTGTTTTGCCGCTTATCTAATCAAAAACATTGACTTTCCCAGTGCAATTCTCAAGTTGGGTTGAGCCCTTATCTATCAGTTCCACTCCATATCCTGGTTTTGTAAAAGGCAACAAAGCTGCAGATTTTATTACAAAACTTGGCATCAACACAGTTGGCACCCTTGACCAACCCTCACCCTTGGCCTGAGAAGGCATTGAAGACTGTTTTTTGAAGGATTCATATTATAATGCTCTTCTTAGAGCCATATGCACCCCTCTTCCCTTTTCATTATGATTTCAGTGGATTTAAATGTGAGATGAAAGCTTGCACATTCCCCTTCTCAAAGCATGTAAGCACTCATCTGATATCAGCTTCATTCATGTAATCACCACTTCGCTTTGCTGTTTACCCTGCTTCCTTAAAGCATTTCAAGCTCTTATCATTTTCTTCTGTGTTGAGTGTAACGGCCTGCTGCAATAGGTGGCTGTTGACAACAGAGGGGTTGAAGACAACCTCGAACATATTCAAATCTCATGCCCTTATTCATGTAATCACCACTTTGCTTTACTGTTTACCCTGCTTCCTTAAAGCATTCCAAGCTCTCATCATTTTCTTCTGTGTTGAGTGTAACGGCCTGCTGCAATAGGTGGTTGTTGAAAACAGAGGGGTTGAAGATGACCTCCAATGTATTCAAATCTCATGCCCTTCAGTTTGTGGACACTGTTCTCAGGTACTATGGAATGGATTTCTCATCACTCTGGCAGGGAACTTCTAGCCATTTTTGTCAGCATCTCAACAGGGCCACCCAGAGACAGAGGCCCTGGATATCCTGTCATCTGATGCTGCAAGACTTAAAACAATAGTCTTCACAAATGTGAGCCTTAAGGATCCAAATAATCTCTGCAGGCGAGATTAATGGAAGTTGTTAGTTTTTTATTGCTCAGCTGCTGCTCATTTCCAGATGGCACAGCAGCAGTTGATCCTAAAGTCGGACGCAGAAATATCCTATATTTAGTGAATTAAGCTGCCATAGATGGATGCCTATATTTAGCGTGCCTAAATCTGAATGCATGTGTAAACTCTTTACTTTTTTTTTCTGGATACAGGAGCAGTTTTTCTGCCATATTTTTAAAGAGATTCTAAGTGATGAAAAAATGTGATAAGGCTCCAGCTTTAAAGTGCTTTAATTCTGTTTTGTGCACCCAAGTTAGCAGGTTTATTTAATGACCATGGGTGCTCGTTTTTGTAATACATGAAAATTTAGAACAATAAGAATATTCAGACATGTAATATAATTCTGATTTCATTTTATTCATTGATTTTGTACTTCCAGCAGATTTGCTTTGCAGGTTAATGCATAGTTGAAGAAATCGGTAAAAAAATGGCAACTCGCCAAGTAATCGCGAGATTATTCTGCCAGCAAGTAATTGTCAACATAACTTAGAGGCGAGTTATTGGCAAGTCCAAAATCTCACCAATAACTCGCGAAATGCAGAGAAAAACTCAGTTGTGCCTGCATAAGCTTATTCTGCCCAAAAAAAGTTCATTTTGCATCATTTGAGGCATCTGTTTTTTAAGAACTAGTTTTGGAGGCTTTGGAGCATTTGTCATCCATTTGCAAACATTTGGGAAGCTAGATTGAACAAGAATAGCAAACTAATCAGCTCTTATAAAGCCATATTTCAAAGGTATGTAACACACTTCCAAATTTTTGTTTTTTGTTATTGTGCCTTCATTCTAAATTTTGTGTACTAGGGTTTAGTTATTTACTAATTTTTTTTAATTAGTTAGTAGTGCAAGCTAGGGTTGTTTGAATTTTTTCTATTTTTTCGGTTTTGCTAGGGTTAATTTCTATTTTTCCAAAAACAAATGGCATCCACAAGTAGAAGAGATGGCAGCAAGCCTTGGGACCCTACTCAGAAACATGGGGCACTAGGTATTGAGGGAGGAATGGTTGTCTACAACTATTGCATTATGGATATGAGAGGAGGCATAAATCACCTAAAATATCACCTTGCACGGATCCCTTACCAAAATCTTGTGCCATGTGCATAAGTATCTCTAGAAGTTGAATCAGAGGCAAATGCTCTCTTATGTCTTATGATCAGAAGAAAGCAGAGAAAAAGAAGACAGACAAAAGCATTGGCAAGTATAAATTCTACAAGGTCAAAGGGAGATATAGGGGGCTCTACGTCTTCCATTGGGCCACAAATAAGAGGTTTAGACAATGTTGGCAACCATAGTTCCAATTGTTTTGTTCCTTGTAACACTCCTAGTGCACAACCTTCATTGGAAGGACTATGTGGAATAAGGAAGTAGCATAAGGCGAAGTTGGCATGTGTCAATTTTTGGTACTACAACAACATTCCATCTAATGTTGTGATGGGTCCTGTTGTGACCAAATCACACATCACCCCATCATAATGAGGACCCCCTAGTTTGATTTCTTCACCTTAGAGTCGATCGAATGAGCAATGTAAAGATCTCTTCAAAAGGCAAGTTTTGATGACAAGTTCATGAAAAATAAAAGATGATTACACACAGAATCGCCTCAGATGGAAGCCCAAAGGTAAAAGGTTAGTGTGTCACTTTAATAGTGCCTTAGGAGGGGATAGAACCTAGGAGGGATCATTCAAGTGACAATCTTCATCAAGGCACAAGCTTATGTTCAAAATCCCCTTTTGGGCGCCCTTATACACAGAGTTACTATCAAGTGGCGCCATCATCTAGGACACTTATGGCAGAATTTCTAAGAGCGCCTTGTTTTAAAATCTCTATGATGGCTAAGACTCACTTCATCAACTTTGGGCACATTTTCCTGTTGATTTGACTGCTTCAGGGCGCTTAGGGGTTGTATTGATGATGTGTCTTATCATGAGCGCTTTGAGTAGAACATCTGTGAGAAGATTGACTTGAATTACCTATTGTGAGTTTAGGCGCTTTTGTCAAGCCCAAGTGATCATCACAATTCCGCCTTAGGTTGAAGATGTATGGCTTAGGCGCCCTCCTTGTCCAGATAACATCTCTTGGCGCTTAGGTGGTAAGAACACGGAACATTGAGATCACAACATTCCGCTGAGTCTATCCACGTACAAGTCATAAGCGCCTGACATCAAGGTGCAGAAATGAAGCAGGCTGATCAAGTTTGTTGAGTGAAGTCATGGAGTAGGCAATTAGAAGATTTAGGCACCATTTCACACCTTTTATCTTTAGGCGCCCTTTCCCACCCTGAGTATCAATAATGAGCGCCTAAGCATGACAAGGGTATCTAGACCTATGCAAAATGGCGCCTTGAAGAACCTAGCTTTCCTTGGAGTTCAGAGGGTTAGGTGCACCTTAAAGAGAGCAATATCACTGAGGGTTATAGTGCGCCTTGACTTGTTCCTCCCACCTCTGTAAGCGCTTAGACTGAAATTGCATCACTGAGGAAACTAAGTGAGCATCTAGAGGAGGGAAGTCCTTCTACGACCTTCACAATTGTTTAAAGTATGAAAGATAATAAGTATAAAGCTTAATTTCATAAGGTGCTCATTGACACTTGTTCCACCATGAAAGTGCGCCTCAGGGTGAGAAGGCAGGAAGCAAGATTGAACAGTCTTCTACTTGTTCAAATAGGCACTCACATAAGTCCAAAGAAATCGTATTTACTAAGTCAATTTAGGCGCCAATTCAAGCATTTAAGCATGTAGGAAGACATTGCTCCATTTTAGCGCCAAACAAGGAAAATTGGGTCTCACATGAATAGTTTCTTGAACCTCCATGATGACTTAAAATTTTGAAGTTGAATCCACTTGAGGTAAGACATGCTCATTGGCGCCTAGATTAAATCACCCTCAAGGTAGCGCCTAGAATTAGAAACCTTTCAAATGGACCAAAACTCCAAAGGCGCCCTTTTGTCTCTAGAAATTTCCACTAATCAAGGTTTGGGCGCTAGGAGGATTGGGTGAATTTAGCGCCTTGGGGTGTATTGAGCTTTTTAAGGGTCTTAACACTAACTTTAAGGGAGGAAGAAGGTATGATAAGATGGATCAAATGATGCCTTAAAGAAAATATTTTTAAGCTCCTCCATAATGCCTATAGGGCGCCTACCTCTTAGATGATTTTTCATCGTCAAGGACATTTATTAAAGATTCACAAGGCTTGAAGAACTACTTAAGACCAAAGCAGTTTTCAAGTGCATTTCATCTATTTCTAGCGCCTAGAGAGAACACATTTGGCACCCATCATATGCATTCTAATCACTTTGGGCGCCTTTCACAGTAAGTAAATTTTGAATTTTGAAAATAATTACATTAAATGCTAAACAGGCCGACCTCACCTTAGCTGCCAGCATTTAATAAAGTAAAGTTTGCTATATAAGAGGAGCGCTCCTCTTCATTTGATCATAATCCACCTTGCAATCATAAGGGGCAGCGAATTTTATAGGAGCAGCGAATTTCTTCAAGGGAGCAGCAAAATTTCAAGAAGAGGAGCTGATTTTTCAAGGCCAACATGCATTTTTGACTAATTTCTGATCTGATTTTCATTATTAAATCCAGAAATCTGCATTTTTTCTAAGTCAGAAATTTGATACAAGGTATGTTTTAATCATCTTTTTCTTCATAAAATTGCCTTTATTTATTTAATTTTACAGAATTTTATAGTTTTATCATCAAAAATCAGGGTTAAATCTATCATTTTAGAAGTTGCTTATTCGAGTCTTGTTTGCAGGTAAATGGGCATGACGGCTAAAGAAAGACAAGTAATAATCAAGATGGATGCCAAGTCTAACATACCTAACTCCAAGATCGAAACTCAATGGAGGAACGTGGGAGACACCAACATGGGACATGTCAACCTCGAGGAGGTGAAGGATCTCTTGCTCGCCATCACAAGGAATGAAGACATCAAGGCCATCGCGAAGAGTGGAATTGTACAAGCAGCATGCTTCCCACCTATCTTGCCTAGTGCTGAGTTGGTATTGAAATGTGTTCAACGTTATGACAAACAGAAGAGACAAATCATAGCTAAAGACGAGACTGTTCTCACCTATCTGCAAAGGGAAGCCATCCAGGAAATCTTCAATATCCCAAGCCAGAAGGGAGTGTTCATATGTCCTATGACTGCTCAACGTACTTTTGAAGGCAACTCCAAACACTACATGCAAGAAGTAAGAAAGAAATGGATGACTGATTCATCAATCAAGATATACAACTCCGAAGATCCAAAATATCACAAGGCAGACTTCAAACAAGAGATAAGTTACTTCATCATGTTCCTAAATCGAGTAATAGGTAGGCCTCAATCATCTACTTTTGAAGGATGGATGTATACCTATTTTTGTAAATTCAAATCAAACTTATAATCTCTGACTTGGATATTTTCTGAAAGTTGGATATTTATATAGCAGACTTAACTTATTACTTTCTTTTGTATTTCAGATGCAATTTCCACTTCTCATACACTTCCGATTTTTGTGTCGATCCGTGGTATTGCAGGGCAAAGACATTGATATAAAATGTGAGTGACGGTAGGAGTCACATCTGTGATAGACGCCTATCACAAGTGTGACTTTGTCACCGTTTGTATTGTAATCGGTTTCACCGATTTTAACAGTTACTAATCACCGTTTAGAATGCAGAAGATGTTTATGCTTTGGTAATATATCATTCGATCATGCTATATTGATATTTATCTTAACATACCTTATATATTAAGTATGAATATATAAGTAATATTTAATATTACTTATATATTCATATTTATTATTATGTTATCTGATCGAAGCTACAAACAACTCAACAATTTTGATCATGTGTTTACAAAGAATAAGATGGTTGACTGGGCTGCCCTTATAAGCCATTGCCTTGATGAGCAATTTGAAAGGTTTGATGAAACAAAGTCCTTCTTCATGACTTCCTATCTTGTTTACATTCTAGCAAGAAATGTGGTTTATAAAGGGTTAACAGCTAAAGGAGAAGTAGGTACAAAACCTGGACAGATTCTTTCATATCAGTGTTATCCTCAGCTTCACCTGAAGAACATCAACCATTACAAGAGGTTCAATGATGCCTTCACCATGTTCATAGTGAGGAAGTTGAGAGGAGAACTGCATAGAAAATTAACAGGTGCTGCCAGGAACTTCATCAAACAGTATGGAAGGTATTACATCCAATATGACAAGTTCACATATATCAAGATTCAGGGTTTTACATCCTTTCCATACAGATTGCCTAGATATCCTACCAACAGGATGGTGTTACTAGAGGTTTCAAGACAGTTGCTAGAGTTTCATAAGATGCAAAGGGCAAGAAAGAACGCTGGAGTTCAGTTTCCTCTCCAGCTTGGCAGATTTTACTTCTGTCCATCACTTCAAGCAGCTGAGCATTCAGAAGTTGAGCTTCAAGCATATCATCTGCATCCTCATGATTCAAGGAGGGAGAACTTTGATCCACATGGAGCCATTAAGCAGTCATAATCTTCTTACAGACATGTTGAGCAGCTAGAAGATCACTGGGCTAATGCTATTGATGATGATGATGTCAGGATGCAAAAGTGTTCAAGGCTGAAATGGGATTTTGTGAGGATTACTAAGATACTGAGGATTTCTGATCAATTAGATAATGAAAGAACTCTTTTGGGTGACGAGTACAATAAGATCCGAAACCTGCCTTATGATATCAACTGGGCTGATAGAAAAAGGGTTGATGATGAAGGGTTGATAAAGCCTATCATTGCTATTACTGAAGAGCAAATAAAGGAGCAAGTACAAGCATTGCTTGATGAGGGTAAGAAACTCACTTATGCTAAAATGGGAGAAGTTGATCATCAAGAACAGCACAGTGTACTTGGTAGAAGTTCACATAGTAAGGACAATGAAAGAGATTCAGGTCAAGCAAAGAAAAGAAAACAACTTGAGTCTGCACAAGGAGAATCTAGTAAGAAGAAGAAAAGGATAAGTATTGAAACTGCTTCTTCCAGACAGCCAGGTGATACTCCACTGAATCAAGACATAGTGGTACATATTGAGAATGCAGTTCTAGAAACTCCAGTTGAAGAAGTGCCTTCAAGTCCACATGATACTGAGATCATTGATGAAGCTAACACCGAAGACAAGGATGAAGCTGAAGAAGAGTCATTGCCTGCACAAGGAAAGCAATTACAACAGTTACAAGATCTTTCATCATTGCCAGAATGGCTACAGGAGAGAATCAGAGAAAATTACGAAGTTGAGAAATGTCCTCTACCAGTTCATGAGTTACTTCTGGATATGTCTAATGAGAAACCAAAGAAGAAAGCTACTTGTTGTGACCAAATCACACATCGCCCCATTGCAAATGGGGACCCCCTTTTTTGAGCTCTGATGCTTTGCATTTAGTTTTGGATGATGCCTTAGGTTCGTTTCCTCTGCCAATCCACTAATGAGTCTCTCCTAGAAGATTTTTGCTTTATAACTGGAGGTCTCATCTGGAACGTGAAATTGCAGTAATGAAAAGAGTCTTGATCAATTTCCATCCAGTTAATGAACACTGAGACCAATCCTGAGGTATGTTTGAGACCCTAAAAATGACTAAGTCTGGTAACCTGAAATCCTGAGAATCCTAAAAAATTGACTAAGTCTAAAATCTGGTGGATCCTCCAAATTCTAGATTTTGCATGTTAAATCCGGTGGATTCGAGACCTATCTCAAACATCCTGAAAGGTATACTGAAAACTATTTAAAGTATAAGAAATTCAATCTCTCAACTTATACTTAAATATATTTTTCAATATACCTTGACCCTTAAGGACCCTGAAAAAACGACTAAGTATTGAGAGGGCGCAAAATCTTCATCGATTGCGACAAAGGACAATTGGCGCAAAATCTTGATAAATTGCGCCACTTTTAACCGGAGATCAAAATGATGAACCAGTGCGCCCTAACTCTTGCGCCAATTTTGAAGGATAAGATCAAGGTTTAGAAGCATTCAAAAGGTAGATCTAATGCGCCATATATAAAAGGTCATTAATTGGTTTTTGACGCACTTTTTAGATGAACTCACGTCCTTGATCTAGTGCGCCCATCCTTTAGAGGATTCAAAGGCCATGATCTAATGCGCTAAAAGGGTAAAAGATGCCACAAGGAGAACTTGAAGTTTTAAAGTGTCGATACTCAGAGAAACCCAAACCTTGATCAAATGCGCTTATTTTTGAAGGTTATTTTAGTTCAATTTTCAACACCTTTCCAGAGGATTTAAAATCTTGAAGTGCTGCGCCAAGATGGATGATAGGCAGGTTCTAAGTGTCAAAGTGCAAATTTCATAATGTTTCAAGAAGAATTCAAAACCCTTATCCAATGCGCCACATTTGAAAGAGGTTAAATTCCAGTTTTTTTGAAAGATTTTATAGAAGAGGATTTCAAACACCTCATCTAATGCGCCAAAAGGGGTTAGTTTTGGTTGAAAATTCAAGAGGCTTTAGAGAAGATTCAATTTCATCATCCACTCTTAGCATGGAGTTCAATTCAAATTTTACAAGACTTTTAAGAAACTAAGATCTGATCTGCTGCGCCAGAATGAAGGGTGAAAGAGTTTTTATTCAAGTTTTTGACAAAAACTTAGAAGAAACCAATTTTTCATCCATTGCGCCATATCCAATACACTGACCTCAAAAAAGAGATGAAGGATTTAAATTTTGGATCCAATGCGCTAAGGGGGAAGTATCAAACCTCATGTTAATGAAATGACAAGAAGATCCTAACATCCCAGTCTGCTGCGCCACCTTATGGAGGGGAGTGAAGTTCAAGTTTTGAAAA
Source organism: Cunninghamia lanceolata (assembly GCA_027924645.1). Taxonomy (NCBI): domain Eukaryota; kingdom Viridiplantae; phylum Streptophyta; class Pinopsida; order Cupressales; family Cupressaceae; genus Cunninghamia; species Cunninghamia lanceolata. The sequence goes on along the minus strand of BSBN01000420.1, from coordinate 8,114,824 downwards.
GCATTTGAAGGAGACATCAAAACTTCAATCCAATGCGCCAAGAGTAAAAAAGAGGTTTGGAAGGGATGAAGACCCCAAGCACTAGATTTAATGCGCTGCCTAGAGTTGAGTTTTGAAGAAAATAAGAGGAATTCAATACTTAGATCTGATGCGCCAGCCTTTAGAAGATTTGAAAGTTTGACTTAAGGCACTTAATCAAGGAGATTTCAAATGTATGATCCAATGCGCTGGCTTGAGGAGGAAAAGTTCCAAGTTTTTTAACCTTCATTCAACTAGAGCTTGAAATGCTGCCAATCTAGTGCGCCATTTACAAATGATAAGAAAAAGGTGAAATTTTAAGAAGAGGTCCAATTCATGATCTAATGCAACCACTTGGATTGGGGTTAAATTTAAATTGTGTGAGGGTTTCTAAGAGGATTCTGAATTCTGATCTGCTGCACCCTATCTGCTGCGCCTAGAAACAACTTACATAAGTTAGTTTTTTTTGAGTGGTTTTTGGAAAGTATCATCATCTTTATTGTTTGATCATTGAGATATCCAAAGTAAAAGTCAATTTGATGAAGATGCATGTAATGATTCTTATGTGTTTATGTTATAAAGCTGAAGGGTTGGATGTTTCTTTCTCTATGTTGCAGGAGTGTGAATGATGCTAAGGAGTCATCAAAGAAGAAGAAGCTTGAACCACCTTCATGCTAGGAGTGAAGTCAACAAGTTGCTATGTGGAGAAAACATAATAAGCTGCTCTAAGAAGTCACTTCAAGGATATCCTATTGGATCACTTCAAGTATCAACTAGCTTCTTCATCAATCATAGCTTCAAGGCATCATGTAGCTGCTCCATAGGATCTTCATATCATCAAGCATCCAAAGATATCTATAAAGTTTCATTCTCCTCCGATACATTCAAGTATCCTTGAAGAGTCATCTACTCTACATCTGAAGGAGATATTATCATCAAATACCTACACTCTAAGGAATACTTCAAGATCATCAACAAGGAAGCATTTCATCATCAAATGTTCCAAGGCATTCATCCATTCAACTTCAAGACTCTACAATCTTCAAGTCCAAGAGAGATCCTACTTCTAATCATGAATCAAGTATCATCATCATCTACTCTTACATGATGAAGGAGGCAGCATCATCATATACATTACCCTTCGTGAAGGATCATCCAGAGAAGATCATCATGTATCCTACAAGAAGAAGAAACATCACGAAGTCATGCAAGTGAAGCAACATGTATTCATCCAGTTTACAAGAAGATGAACAAGGCAAGATCATCAAAACAACCACATCAAAAACATCATGCAAGATAATACAAGTTGGGAATTCATCAGAGATGCTAAGGTGGCATCTACGTGGCATGTACACATCATCATCCAGTCACAAGTCGCCACGTCATTTCAGCTACATTCAATGTATCATTTAATAAAAGAAGCCAAAGGGACGCCTATGTGGAGGATGTTTTAAATGATTTCATCTTATCCTTATCACATTGGAAAACGTGCCTTCATTGCCTCTCTCATATATACTAAAAATAGCAAATTGTTGTAACTACCTACCGAGGTGGCATGATCTGAGCCCTTGGCTATCAAATTGATCTAAGCCATTCATTGTAATTCTGGACCACTATATAAAGGCCTTGTTGCCTCATTTGTAAAAGGGAGTAGAAAGTAGTTCAGTTGATAGTTTTTGTAGGAGAATAGGGGAGACTCTCAAAATTCTCTGAGAGGACTTGAAATTGTTGTACATATTTCTCAAGATTAATGCAAAGACATTGGAGCATTGTTTGGTGTTTAAGTCTTGTCTTGTGGAATGGCATGATTTCTTGTATCTTGAATTGAATGAAGAGATGATTCAAATAGATTAGAAGTAGATTAGAAGCTCTTTGTTGTAATTTATGTTGTATTGGATATTTTATCAACTCCTAGCTCATGCTTTTGACATCCATCGCTGGTGGAGTGTTGTGTAAAGCTAGTCTGAGCCTTATCATTTGCATAAGTTCGATCGTGGATGCTTGTTTGAGCTGCGTCATTCGATGGGTGCTCATATGAACCTACATGATTTGAAAACCATTCGCGTAACCTTAGGAGATTGCACCAACTTCATGTAGTTGTAGGCATCCTTGGCGAAGTGGAGTTAGGTTTATCAAAGAGTTTGTCTATTCATACATCATCATTGCTTCCTTGACCTTAGATTAACTTTCTAAGCCTTTATCTTTTTGCTTTTCTTTATCATTGATATATCATCCACACTGAAAGGAGAAATAAGCTAAGTGTAGGAGAAGAGTCTGCGTAAGTCCCTTTGTGATTATCAGCAAGATCACATGTAATCACTGAGTTAACCCATCATGAATCACAAATAAAGAACCTTGGAGTTACTTCACTGGATCACATAGTTTAGCCTTTGAAGAGCTTTATTCAAGAGAGAGTGGGATACTCTAGTGTTTTACTCTATTGTTGACTTGTCTAAAAACAATCATCAACACTACTGTTCTTTCAAAGATCACTAAAGATGGAACCAGGTGTAAGGAAAGTTCATGTAGCAGTTCCAAGGCTTGAGAAGAATGTAGAAGATATAAACCCTGATGATTATGACATCAATACAATCAATTTGGGTCCATTGACTGGAATGCAAGTAGAAGAAGAACTTCAAGATTCAATTGATAATGCTCGAGCTATCATAAGACAAGAAACAAAAGGCAAAATTAAAGATGAGCAAAAGTGTCAAGCCTTAGAGCAGTATATTCAGCACTTGGTTCATCCTATTCGTCAACAGGACAAGGTTTCTACACCTCCATCTCTTCTTCCTCCAGAAACAGTTGTGCATCTTGAGGAGTTGAAATCTTCATCTCACAGAATGAGGGATTGGATGAGAAGATCAAAGGAAGCTACATATAAACACCTAGAAGATATCATGCAAGTGTATGATAAGATTGCTGATCTTAAAAAAAGGGTACTTGCATTGATGACAGTTTGTGCTAAATTCAAAGACATCAGAGAACAATACCTGCCACACTTAAAGAGCTTGATGAAGACTTCAGTTGATGAATTGATACATGCTGAAGTGATTGAAGAAGGTAGGGCATATGACTTCTCTTCTTGGTATTATGGCTTTCGCATTAAGGGACAGTTGTTGGATAAGATAGAAACAGATATGTCAAGAGTAAGAAGTGTACTTCAAAGGATTCAAGATGGAATACATGCTTCCTTGATGAAGATATGTAATCCATTTGGAGAGATGACTCTTGATGACATAAAAGAACAAGTTCAAGCTTTCTATTTTCAAGAAGATGATGTTTCTGATGAGAAGCTTGATAGTATTTTCTCACTTGCTGTCCACCTTGGCGCCAACAAAGCAAGGATGACTGATTGGGAGAAGACACTTGGCCTCTATTCAGATGATGTACTTGAAGCTGAAGGAACCATTCAAAACATGCCAAGTGTACCTTTGGATGATCTCAAGCAGATAGTGTCTAGATTCATTGAATGTCAAGCTTCTAGTGATGGATATTCACATGAAGACTCCTCATAGGCTGATGATATGTCATCCTTATCTTCTTGGAAAGCGTGCCTTCATTGCCTCTTTCATCTACTAAAGATAGCCTCTTTCATTTAATAAAGATAGGAGTTTGTTATAACTACTTATGATGTGGCATGATCTGGTCCATTGGCTTGGCCGATCGATCTTGACCTTTCATTCATTCTAAGGTCTATAAAAGGGCTCTTGTTGCTCTCATTTGTACGATGGAAGACTCTGGAATTGTTGCAAGAGCTCTCTGAAATAATATAAGACTCATTGTTTTTGGTGATTCTATATATTTTTCTGAGTGTTGCATGGTTTGGATTTCTTCAAGCGAATATTAAGTTAGATTAAGTTTCCTTTAAGTATATGTTAGTTGGTGGAAGGCTTCATTATTGTTCGTGGTGAAATCTTTATGTTCACACCATTTGTAGCTTGCGGCTTACAAATTGCAGTGTATGGTTGGTCTGAACAAAACAGAGCTTAACTTTGATCTCTATGTTTGTTGAATCTTTCATGAGCATAAGTGATTTAAATATCTTATAAAACCTTAGAAGATTGCACTAATCTTGTGTAGTTGTCTGATCTGGCGAAGCAAGATTTGGTTTGATTTCACCTGAGCAGTAATTATCCTTGTATCTAGGATTAGATTAGTGTTTCTGAACCTCTCATCTTTTGTTCTTTTTATCAATTTGGTTAGAGTTAGGATCAAGAACATCATCGCAACATCCTACGTCATAAGTTGTAGTACCTAGATATTCCAATGTCTAACTCTTTCATTGAATCAACAACTTGTGGAACAATTGCGTAAGTCCCTTGTGTTTACCAGCATAATCATACTTAGTCGCTGAGTTATCTCTTACAAAATCATAAGAAAGGAACCTTGGAGTCATCTTGTTTGATCACTTCGTTCAGCATTCGAGAGGCTTTGCTCAAGAGAGAGTTAGATACTCTGTATTTTACTCTATTGTTGACTTATCTAAAAACAAACATCAACATTTTTGGCGCTAGAAGGAGGGCCGAACAAGTTGTTTTCAGATTGAGGAAGAAGGAAGAACATCCTGGAGCGAATTGATTCCTTTTCGCCGGAGAGGCACCAGAGAATTCTAAGGTCTACACCAAGAGCATCCAAGGAGTTAGCCGAGTTGGGATTCCCACCTAAATCAAAGAAGAGAAAGAAGGCAACTTCATCAGGTTAAGGATCTCCAAGTGGGGGTGATATTTCAAACCTATTCCAAACTCCACCTCCACATAATCAAACGCAGGGAGTTGCTCAACCTAGTAATACGCAAGCAACTACCCCAGGGACTCCACTTCAGCCAGGAGCCACTCAAACAGGTCCAGGACAACAACCCAACGTTCAAATGGCAACACCAGTACAAGCTTGGCCTTTGGCAAATGTTTCACCACTTGGCACTTTCACGAACTACCATGAGATGCCCAAGAACCCAGAACACTTCTGCTCAAAATTCCATGTCAACGATCCAAACAGGATAGCCGAAGAACACATCAAGATCTTTGAGGGCACCTTGATAAATCGGAGGATCATGCATCAGGATGTAGCATGCCGGTTATTTCCATACTCTCTTGAAGGGGATGCTACCTTTTGGTATGTCAACCTACCGGCCGGGTCTATCACTAGTTGGGAACAGATGAAAACTGCTTTCTTGGATAAGTTCAGAATTCCTATCACTCCAGCAGAACTCTATAAGCAATTCATTGAAGTAAGGAGGCAGGAACATGAGCCTATTGCCTATTTTAATCACAGGTTCCACAAAGCATATTCCAAATTACAAGCTCCATATGACATCACTGAAGAAATGGCGAAGGAGATTTATTATGCCGCCTTGGATCGCCTTACTTCCATGTTTGTGAAGAGAGCAACAACACCACCCACCACCTTGATTGCAGCATATGCCGAAGCTGTCAAGGTAAACACTGATTTGGGCATGAACACTCATGGGCCACTCAATCATTTGGGGCATATGGCAATGCCTAATCAAATCCAAGGGATCAATCAGGCACTAGCTCAGCATATGCCAATGATGAATCCTTTACTCGTTCCTGCTTCGGCTAATCAGTTGGTTCTGCATCCTGGAGCTCCAATTTCACAAGTTGCACCTGCAAAGCCAATATATTTGCAAGGATCGTCATCTTCTACAAAGACTCGGGAAGAGAAAGATGAAATGAAGGAGCTGATTGATCAAGTGAAGAAGTTATCTACCGAAGTCACACACTTGAGAAACTAGAATAATTACCTACAGAGGAACTATCAGGGAAACCAGGGTGGATATCAAGGGAATAATCCAGGATACAATCAAGGGAACAATCAAGGATACAATCAGGGGTATAATCAAGGCTTCAGAGGAAATAACCAAGGTTTTCAAAGACAAAACAGGACTTGGAACACCACACCTAACAACAGAAGTGTACCTTCACCACTTGATAATCCGCCAGCCTCTGACCCGAAGCCAGCAGATAAAGTTTTTTTGGCAGAAGCCGCATTATCCACTTGGTGCAGATTGCATAATACTAATCAACACTCAGAGCTACAATGTCCTGAATTTAAAATAGCTGCTGATATCTTCCAACAAGAAATGCATGGTACACAGGGACCAGAAAACCCTCCTGTCACTGGGTATGAGATTGTGCCCATGCAAAGATATGATCAAGCCTTAATAATTGAAGATTTCACTTTTCCACCCATGATGGAATACGATATGTCAGAGTATAATGGAAGGTTCCCACTAGCGTCTGCAAACGGGCCTGTTGATGATACATACTATCCTCCTCCATTTGGTGGCGATTTTCAAACTCAAGAGGCAGATGAAGTACAGGCTTTCCAGCAGTCTTATGGCAATGCACTGCAAAGGGTCTACCAACGGAATTACCGAGCACAAGATCCTATCACTACATCGACCCCTCCTAATAACTTGCAAACTCCGCCAAACCCTGATGCAAGTAACAATCCAAATTACCCAAGAGATTCGCCTAAATACAGACAGCGGAACCCAACTCAAAAAGTTGTCCCAGCACAAGATGCTCAACAACAGAATGCTTCTCCAAGGATTGATCCAATCAGAAAGGAAGTTCCCAAAGATGATTTGAAAAGGTTAAGTCAATGTGTTGTGGAGGAACTCAAGAAGATCAAGCTTAACTTACCACTGACGGAGTTGATCCGAGTGTCGTAGATAAAGGAAGCCTTCTTGAGAAGTGTTGATGATACTATTGCAAAGGGTGTAAATCAAAACGTGCAAATATCTACAGGATCGTCAACCCCATCTACTTCAAATGCACCAAGAGCAAATGTGGGTCAAAATATGAATGCTGCTCAAATGAGGCCATCTCATCCACAAGGACAGACAAATGCCGTTTTTATTGCACAAGATTCATCTAGTATGACAAATGACAAGCCAGTTGAAATAAAGGAAGAACCTGCAGAAAATAATGATGCATCAAAGATTCAAAATTCACAAGTCAATCCAAATCTAGCTGATGATCGGTATAGTGCTCCAAAGAAGAAATCAATAGTTTTTTACCAGGGAAGGGATGAACAACCTCCGTTCTTGCTATCAGTCAGAATGTTTGGAAAGTTGTTGCATAATTGTTTAATGGATTCAGAAGCCTCAAGCAATGTGATGCCGTTGGGTGTTTGTAAGAAACTTGGTCTCATCCCGAAACAGACAACCAAGAAAGTTACTCAGTTGGATAAGACCGAAGTTCCAGTTGTGGGAGAATTACATAATATTCATATGCAGCTGGCAGCAGACCCAAGGATTCAACATTACATTGATATTTCAGTGGTGGACATACCTGAAGGGTACGAAATGCTGCTAAGCAGAGATTGGCTGAGGAAGCTCAATGGATACATTTCCACCGACTTCTCGCACATGTGGCTATCATGGAAAGGATTGCCGAATCAGATCAGAATAGATAGCACTCCACGTCTGAAATTAATGATCATTGAATGTGGTGAAGATAACGAGATCCTTTTTGTAGAGACAGATTTGGGTGTTTATAAGCCTAAGGTTGAAGAGATCTTAATGTTGCATAATCCAACAAAGGCCCTCATAGAAAGTGATCACGACACATCATCAGATGAGGACGGGGAAGGCATGTTTGAAAACTTCCGAAATTTTGTTATGAAACATGTGAAGCAAGGCGTCGAATTAGGGAGTCATGCATCTGTTCAGGATCTACTATTACCTAATTGGTGTAGGATACATAATGCCTTCCATTCTGAGTTCTCTTGCGCAATGTGTGGAGTAGCCCTGGAACAAGTCCAGAAAAGGATTCCGGAAGCAATAGGCCTGGAAATTCCAAAGACCTTGAAGTTGAAAGACCCTGTTCCGGACACAATCTTTACAGATGAGGCAAGTACGTCAGCATCAGCTACAGAAAACACTCAAGTTGAATCTAGAGAAGTGAATAAAGATAGTAACGTGTCAAATCCAGAAACTAGCCAGGTATGGACTCTAAGGTTTGATGGATCAAAATCCAAACAAGGGTCAGGAGCAGGTTTTGAACTAATCAGTCCAATGGGAGAAGCTTATTTTTCAGCATTAAGATTACAATTCCCTTGCACAAATAATGTCGTTGAATATGAAGCTTTAGTGTATGGGTTGCTCTTTGCCATTAAAAAGAAAGTCAAAATTTTGCACGTATTCGGGGATTCAGAGATAGTTGTCAGGCAGGTCAGAAAACAATATGTATGCCATGATAAGAGGTTGAAGAAATACAGAAACCAGGTCTGGGATCTCATCGAAGACTTTGAAGTATTCAATATTAAGTCAATCTACAGGTCAACAAATCAAGTAGCCAATGCACTAGCCCAAGCTGCAAGCTCGCTTCAGCCTTTAGCCATGGAAGGATTAAAGAAGTTCACAGTCGAGCTAACATCAGTCCCATCAGTACCAGATAACATCACAAATTTTCAGGTATTTGATGATGACAAGCATATAATAGACTTCTTGACCAATTCCGGGATATTCACTGCCCAAGTCATCGATGAAAGTGAAGTTGAAGCTGAGTTTGATCCTGATGGGATCATGAATCTAAAGGATAACACTATTCCTAAGGGCATGATTGAACTAGAAAGACTCTTTGACTCAGACAAGTTGAGCACCCCTCAGTACCACAGTGAAGACGGGAATAAGTGTGAAGCAGTTAATCTGGGAACAGATCAAGAGGTAAAGAATGTCTACATAGGGAAAGTTTGTACACCTGAAGAAAAAGAAAGTATTCTCAAAAGTATGAGAGAGTTTCAAGATGTTACCGCTTGGGGGTATGATGATTTGAAAACATACGACACATCTATCATTACACATACCATTCCTCTCAAGCCAGGAAGCAGACCATTCCAACAGAGGCAGAGGCCAGTTAATCCTTGATTGGAGCCACTCATCTATTAAGAAGTGAAGAAGCTGCTACAAGCTAGGATAATTTTTCCGATAAGACTCTTGATGTGGGTCGCCAACCTACTCCCAGTCAAGAAAAAGAATGGAGAAATAAGACTGTGTGTTGATTTTAGAAATCTTAACAAAGCTTCAGAAAAAGATAATTACCCTTTGCCTTCGCTTGATGAAGTGCTTCAAATTGTAAATGGGTCGCAGATGATGTCCTTTCTGGACAGGTATTCAGGATATAATCAGGTCATGGTTGAAGAAGAAGATCGGTTAAAGACTACTTTCACCACTAAGTGGGGAACGTATGCCTACAGGAGGATGCCTTTCGGCTTGATTAATGCAGGAGCAACTTTTCAGAGGGCATGGATATCGCCTTCAGAGATATAATTGGAAAATGCATTATCATCTATATGGATGACCTTACTGTGTTCTTGAAAATAAGAGCCGATCATGTGGATCATCTAAGGAAAGTTTTTGAAGCTTGTAGAACATACGGGATCTCCTTGAATCCGAAGAAATGCATTTTTGGGGTGACAGAAGGAAAGCTCCTGGGTCACGTTTTATCAGATAACGGAATCTCCATCGACCCTGACCGAGTAGAAGCTATCAAAAGAGTAGGCATGCCTGCAAGTAAAAAGGAATTGAAGTCGTTCTTTGGCAAGATTAATTTTGTCAGGAAGTTTATTACTGGATTTGCAGAGATTGTCAAGCCTTTGAATGATATGTTGAAAAAGGATGTGAAAATAGAATGGACTTTGCAAGCAAAAAGAGCATTTGAAGAAATCAAGCAAGCAATCGCTAGTGCTCCTATACTCATCAGTCCAAATTATTTGAAACCCTTCTATTTGTATTCTTTTGCGTCAGATCATACCTGCGCAGGAACCCTGACCCAAAGGATAGATGGTAAAGATGAGCATCCAATTGCATTTATGAGTGCTCCCTTTAAGGATGCTAAGTTAAGATATCCCGGAGTTGAAAAGCAAGCGTATGCTTTGGTGAAGGCCATCAAGAAATTCAGACATTATATCTTGCGAAGCAGAGTGTATGCCATAGTTCCAGATGCCGCGGTCAAAACATTATTAATGCAGAATGAATTAGGCGAGAGAAGAGGCAAGTGGATCGTCACTATCCAAGAGTACGACATTGAAATTCAACCAATGAAACTGGTTCGAGGACAAGCACTTACACAGACCATAGCAGTTGAAGGTCCTGGATTGGTGCAACAGGCATATGTGCTTGAGGCAGTATCCCCAGATGAGTGGTACGATGATATTGTTTATTACTTGTTGTCTCAAAAATGTCCAGACTACATGAGTCCAACACAGAGAAGAGCACTAAGATACAGAAGCAAACGCTTTATGTTGCAAGGGTCAGTTCTATTCAGACAAAATCATGAAGGAATCTACTTAAGATGTGTTGGTAGAAGCGAAGCTAAAAAAATTATGGAACAGTTTCATGATAAAATCGGAACTTGTCACGGCGGTGAACTGGCGACAGAAAATGAGATATTGAGGGCAGGTTATTACTGGCCAAAACTATTTCAAGATGCTCATCAGTACATTAAGACTTGCCACACCTGTCAGGTAGCAGCTTCACGCGAAAGAAATCCAGCGATGCCTTTATAGCCTGTCGTTGAGTTCAGACCTCTCGCTAAGTGAGGACTTGATTTCATTGGTATGATCAACCCACCTTCTTCTGCACAGCATAAGTATATCCTGACTGCAACTGATTACTGCACTAGATGGACAGAAGCTCATGCCTTGAAGTTTTGTACTTCTGAAGTAGTGATCAAATTTCTGGAAGACAACATAATTACCAGATTTGGTTGTCCAAGCGCCCTTGTGTGCGACAATGGTCCTGCATTTTCATCACTGAGATTTTCCAACTGAGCTTTCGAATATGGAATAACTTTGAAGTTCTCATCGAACTATTATCCGCAGGCTAATGGCTTGGCTGAATCTACAAATAAGAACCTCTTGAATGCAATCAAGAAGCTATTGGATAAGAATCCGAGACACTAGCATACACAGCTGAAGTTCGCTCTTTGGGCAGACAGAACCCGAGTCAAGTCTTCTCTGGGTACTTCTCCATATCACCTGGTTTATGGGCAGGATCCCATCTTCCCGATACAATTAAGGATTCCAACCTTGCAGTTCATGCAAGAGTATTTAGATGAAGATGAGAGAGTACAGACGAGATTGTCACAACTATTGCATCTGGAGGAACTGACAACCAACAACATATTCATGTTACTGCCTACTATTTGAATCTTCAATTTTTCTACTCTTCATTTAGAGGAGGTGAGGAGGTTATGAATGGCCTCAACATGTGTATGGTGAGGATGGTCCCCACTGAGAACCTTACAGACATCATACATGAGTGACAAATTTATAAGAGGGTGGAGCGGAAATGGTTTTCTTCACCTCTATGCATTCAAAGGGGATCCACTCTACAGCGAGGTAAAAAACATACATGTTTAATTTTAATTCCTTGTTTATTTTAATTTTTATGTTTATACAATCCTTTCAAAGTTATAAATGTAGCCCTTGCAAATTTGTGGTGAAAAGATTTTGGTGCAACAACACCTAATCTTCAAAATCTTGTCATCTGCATTTTGTCCCGATCTTATAGTGCTTCTAGTTTTAGCACAACTCGAGTGTTTTTGAGGCCATTCACACAAAGAAACGCAATAAGTTGACTCAAAAGTCCTTGAATGGCCTTGTTTTTGTGCAATACAACATTCGATTCTATGCATAGAAGGGGCAAGAGACACATCCGATGCTTAACCTAGAGGAAATTGATCCATATTCAAAATGGTTGTGAAGGATGTGGATATGTTGTTCACTAATGGTGAGTTGACTACTTTGGAGAGGGGGGCGGTGGAATGGGAAGCATAAGTGGTAGCATTAATGGGGTAGAAGGTGAGGCTAGCAAGTCACAATGCCTTCTTCGAGTGTTGCAAATGCCACAAGAATGAGCACTATGCTTCTCAATGGCCTAAAAAGAAAAAGGGAAAGGGCAAGAAACAGCAGCAACAAAAGTAGTTTCCAAGGTGTGTAGAAGTTTTAAAGATGGATGACCTTTCATCCAGGCTTGAGACAACCTTCTTTACTGTGCCATGCTTATTCACTAACACTATTTCTAGGTAGGGTGATATGTGGACAGTGGAGCATCAAGACACATGGTCTTCAATAAAAAGGCTTTCAAAAAAATTCTGGAATAGAAAGCAAGTATACAAGTAGTGCTTGGTGATGATGCTACATATCCTATTATAAGGGCTAGAACTGTTTCTTTCTGCATGCTTTCAAGTGATGTGCTTGAACTTCATGATGTCTTATATGTTCTTGGATTAACTAGGAATATACTTTCAATTTTAGCCATGACAGATTTGATATGTATAGTTGAGTTTGATGATCAACAAGTTATCATCAGAAATAATAGCTAGGGACCTCGTCAAGTATTGGCCAAAAACATTCAATAGGGAGGTCTTTACAAGTTAATTACTTATCCGATCAAACAAGAAGCCTTGATACATGACAATGACAAACTGTATGAGCTTTGACACAAGACAGGAATTGCCTAACTTCAAGGTAGAGAAGACTGGAGTATGCAAGAGTTGTGCACTTACAAAGCACATTAAGACTGTTTTTCCTAATAGTGAGCGCAAATCAAAAGGGATTTTGATTTGATTCTATCAGACATTTGTGGATCTATGTCAACAACTTCATAGGCAAGAAACATTTACTATGTTTCATTTATTGATGATTCTCCAAAGAAAAACTGGATTTATTCCATAAAACCCAAAGATGAAGTCTTTGGGAAATTTCAAGAGTTCAAAGCTCTTGTGGAAAATCAAACAGGAAGGAAGATTAAAGTTTGGAGGTCTGACAACAAAGTGAGCATATCTCCAAGGACTTTGATGCCTTTTGTAAAAATGCAAGGATCAAGAGGGAGCTAATTGTGCCTTATAACCCTCAATAGAATGGGATTGCAAAGAGGAAAAATAGGTCCTTTATAGAGATTACAAAGGCTATGATTCATGATTTAGATTTACCCATGTTTCTTTGGATAGAGGCATGCAGCTGTGTTGTGTATATATTAAACAGGTGTCCACAAGGTATTGAAGGACAAGACTCCAGAGGAAGCTTTCACAAGAGAGAAACCTAGCGTTTCTCATTTTCAGGAGTTTGGGAGTCCTATTTACATTCATGTGGCCGAAGAAAAAGATACTAAATTTGAACCCTCCAGCCTGATGGGTGTCTTTGTGGGATATAGTAAGTCTTCCAAAGCTCACAAGATCCATGTTTTGTCACAACAAAAGATGGTAGTGAGCCGAGATGTGAAATTTGGAGTGGATGCTTGGTCCTCTAAGTCTTAGGAGCCTCCCGTGGAGATTGTGAACAGCTTTGTTGTTCCAAGTTCTGATCAGCATAATACAAAAGCCCCAGCTATAGACCAACCAAGTTCTACTATAGCAAAAAATACCTTAGCGCTCCTAAAACATCTAGGAAGCCTAGATGGCTTACTCAAACATTGCAGGAGGCACGAAAACAAGTAGGAGAAACCAAAAACTTCCTTCTAAGTGAGTCATCCACCTAAGAAGTTTCCAAGTTATATTGTATTAATGTCTTCCATCATCGATGCAGAACCATCGAAAGGCAAACTCAATGCAAGTATGGCAAGATGCCATGACAGAGGAGTATAGCTCCATTATTATGAATGCTGTTTGGGAGATTGTGCCGAGACAAGATGAGAAGTAAATGATTGATTCAAACTGGTTGTACAAAGTGAAGCAAGCAACAGATGGAAGTATAGAAAATTTCAAACCCAAATTTGTTGCATAAGGGTTTTCTTAAAAAAAGGGAGTTGGCTATGATGAGACTTTTGCTCCAATTGCAAAGTACACTTCTGTCAAGGTAATTATGTCTCCTATATCTCATTTTGGTTGATCTTTATATCAAATGGATGTAAAAACAACATTTCTAAATGGCAACATAGAGTAAGAAATATATGTAAATCAGCCTGGAGGATTTGAAGTGCATGGGTAAGAAACCCATGTACGCACACTAAAAAAGGCTTTGTGTGAGCTGAAACAAGCACCCCGTGCTTGGTACTCATGGATTGATAAGTAATCTTTAAATTTGGGCTTCACTAAAACTACTGCAAATCCTAATCTTTATTATCTATTTGATAAATCCGACCTATTAGTTTTAGTCCAGTATGTCAATGACCTTATTCTTGAAGCAAGCAGTGTGGAGCTCATGAGATGGTACAAGAAGGGAGCTGGCATCCAAATTTGATATGAAGGATATTGGTCTTATGCACTATTTCTTAGGTCTTGAAGTGTGGCAAGGTACAAAATAAGTCTTCCTAAGTAAAGGGAAGTATACAGTGGGGATTCTAAAGAGATTTCAAATGATGGATTATAAACTCCTTATTCCAAATCTTAAGTTGACTACAGTTTTAGAATCAGATTTGGTGGATCTTTATGTATACAGCCAATTGATAAGTTCTCTCATGTACTTGGTCAATGCTAGACCTGATATTTGCTCTACAATAAATACATTGAGCCAAGGCGAGTTCACTAAACTACTACAACACATGTGCTCAGATATTTTAAGGGCATGATTCATTATCGATTGAGGTATGATGTACATGAAGAGTTCATGTTGCATGGCTTTGTAGATTCAGATTAGGCAGGTGATGTTAGTGCTAGGAAGAGCACTTCAGGGTTTTGTTTCAACTTGGGGTCAGGTATGGTATCCTGGTTCAGCAAGAAACAAGCAATAATTAAGTTCAGCCAAGATAGAGTAAACAGCAGCTTCTTCTGCTAGTGGTGAAGCTATCTAGCTTTGCAAGTTGATAGCACAAATTACTAACCAAATGTTGAAGCCAACTATAGTACATTGTAATATCAAAGTCGCGTCAAGCTCTCTGAAAATCCAATATTTCATGACCACTCCAAGCATATAGATATTCGTTATCGCTTCCTCAAAGACAGAGTTCAGAAGGAAGCAATAGTTCTTCAGTATGTACCCTCAAATAAGCAAGTTGCAAATATTTTGACAAAGCCCTTGTCAAAAGGAAAGTTTGAGATTCTAAGAGCTAGGCTAAGTTTGGAGGAGAACACCTTCCTCACCAAGAGAAAGTGTTAGATTTTGATCACTCATATGATGTTCTTTTCCAGCTGCTGCAGCAGCAATTGGTTTTAAAGCTAGAGCAAAACTATCCTATATTTACAGAATTAAGCTACTATACATGTGCACTTATATTTAGTGTAAGCATTTCTAAATCTAGGCACAGGTGTCAGTTCAACTCTATGACATTTTTTGTTTGTTTATTTTATTTCTTTTCTTTTCCGGTTTTTATTCTGGGCACAGGAGAAATTTTATTGTCATAGTTTTAGAGACAGCAGTTTTGATTGACTTTTTAGTTTGCTGATTAGGTTATTTCTGAATGCAGAATCTGCTTACCATGGTCTGAGTTTTTACAGAAGTCCATGTCTCTGAATTATTTCATCTTTGCCTATGATTACAGAAATTCAGTCTCTCCAATGTGACTCCATCTATGTTGCTTGGAGAGTTCCCTCACGCCCCTCCGGTTAATTTTCTCAACCTACTTACTAGCCTCCCAAGCTGAAGCATGTAAAGCCTCCCTATTATGACATGAGAAGCAAGAGCATACAGAAACAGCTCCTCTGCTCCAAGCTTGACAAAGCAGGAAGGGAGGTACTGGTGATTATGTTTCAGTGGCAATGGAATCTGTACTTGTAGTGGTGGTGGTGACATTTGAGTTGGCGATGCTGTTAGTGGCAGTGGCAAAGCCCCGCTTGTAGTGGTGATGGTGAGGTTAGCTTTATTCCTGGTGGTGGTGGCTCTTTTCCCAGAACTGTGCCCGATTCAGCTCATAGTTGTGTTTCATCTGAATTTTATCGTTGATTCCAGCAGGGAGGTAATTTTATATTTTGAGGACTGTTGAGTGATCCGGTGGCACTTTGAGGATCTTATCTTCAGCAAGTCTTGATTGAAATCATGTCTCCCCAGCAGTGGTTAGCTCTGCCACCTTTGACTAGTCACAGACCTGCAATTGCCGTTTTTTATTTCTCATGCCTTGACTTGTATACAGCTCATAGCTGTTCAGATATCGTATAGGTGTTTTGTGTCTTAAGTTAGGCTTCTATAGTATTCTGCACAATTTCATAATAACATTAGTTTGTGCTGAGATTTCATGCCATCATGGCCTTCTAAACTGCCATTGACTTTCTCTGTTCTCATGGCTAGTTGTATTGGTAAATATCTATCTTTGTACTTATTTCATTGATAAATGAAGGGCAGGGAACTTGCAAAACCCCGCTCACAGAACCCCATTTAAGTACGAAAATGTACAAAAGCATTCAGTCAGAAGAATATTAATAGACCATAGAAAGGATTCGGAAATAAAGCAATGGTGCAACACTGCAGAATGCAATGTTTTGAAGGCAAGTATATGAACAATCACCCTATGACAACACCAAGCACACCCATCTTCACTTTGCCACTTAAGCTACCTAAAATGAACTGAAAGCATTACTAGTTTAAGTAGGGCAAAACAAAATAGCAATCTACAGCTCAGCTTCCTTTCTGCTTAACAAGGAATAATCCCACAGTTTAATGAAGCCAAAAATATATATGGCAAACATGCAGAAAAAACTTACCCTAAGATGCTGTCAATCAAAGGATACTGTTGTCGTCAATCACTAACCCTGTTAAGAATACTAACAGCCTTTGGGCGCTCAACAGAAAAAACCACTTAATGAATTCCTTATGTGAAATGTTGTGAGTGATCCCACAAATATGGAAGCTCCAACATTACTACATAGTCTAAACAAAATTTGGCATTAAAACTGGCTCAGCCTCAAATCAGCAGCAATATGGAGCAAGTACAATTGGTCTTAATAATTAATTCAATATATATAAGAATTGCTAGGCTCATCACAGATTTGACAACTATCTCACACAAACTGATGTCGAAAAACCCATAAAGCACAAGACAAGCTCCTAATTGGAATAACTGAAGAGAACCTAGTGAAGGATATATGCTCAGATGAGGCACCCAACAGGTCTATAATAATTTAGAGCATCCAGCTTGTGCTTTTGGTCACCTGGTTTTTCTGTCAGTTTTGTCCTTTGTGTAGTTAAGGTAACTAGCACGGTCACTTTCAAGCTCAAAATAATCACTTTCCTCTTCCTTCTTGACATTGTTAGATTGTTATGGGCTGGTCAGCTGGTGTTCTGGCGCTAAACATAGCAAAATCAGACCATTTTTGTGATTTTCTTCCTTTAGCTGGGTGTAGATTTCATGACTATTATTAGTGCGTAAAGCTGTTAATGATAGGTTCTGGTTTCAGGTTATTGCTAGGTGCAGATTTTGCCTTTATTTTTAGGTGCTATTTTGTTTTTAATTTTTGCTTTATTCTGGGAACTGGGGGCTTATTTTTAGTGGGCTTCTTTGTGATGAAGATACCTAAAAATAAAGAGATCGTTTTTTGTTTGCTCAAGTTGGGAGGTCTATTTAGGACTTTAGGCACACACTCTGTAACAAACAGAAAACTCAGAATACTAAAATATTTCAGACAGCAAGTGATATGTTCAAGTCTCAGTTTTTATTTGTTGTTTATTTGTACTTTCAGAAGTTTGTGTGTGCAGGTAATCGCACTCAAAATTGCAGGTTTAATTGAAGTTAACTGAGACAATTTATTTCAAACCCGAGAATACAGAATCTTCTTACCATGTGCTGAATTTTAACAGACATTTCATCCTGTCATTTCCAGTTTGCGAGTCTGTGATACATTGTAGGAAGAATAACTAGAGCCCATAGCTCTGCTTCATACTTACAATCTTATCTCAGTCTACTGAAGTTGCATCTGGCAACAAGTGACTAACAAAGCATGTAATTACTAATAACCCATTCAAGATGAGTTACTGAAACCTTGCTAATAAAGATCAGTCCCATAGCTCTGCTTCATGCTTATAATCTTATCTTGGTCTATTGACATTGCATCCAGCACCAGGTGCATACCATAGCATGTAATAACCCTTTTAAGATGAGTTAACAAAACCTTGCAAATAAAGATCACTTCACACACATTTGTATCCTGTAAGCAAGTAAACTGTTTCTTCCAGAGTCTGAGGCATAATTTTTGTAACAGACTACAGTCTAAGTAATGGTGATTGGAATATGAATGCCCTATATATATTGCAGTGCTAGGCAGACAAGTTGGTATGGATTAAGAACTGCTGAAAGCATCTAAGTCAATAATAGATTAGTTTTTGGTTGAAATTTTGAATAGTACTGCTCTACCTATTTTACTTAATAATGTCAAGATAACTCATAAAGTCTCATGCATGATTGATCATGTATCATATATCAGAGAATGGATAAAACTGGGTCACACTTTCTGGAAGTATGTTGCATGTCTGATGGATATTTGAACCAGCAGGTGCTACCTAGTAAATTGAAAAGTTCCAAATGTGCATATGATAGTCGCTTTTTAAAACTGCAACCTACGGGAATGAGGGGAAACATCTTACTATGTCATAGACAAAAGCTGTCCGTCCAGGAAGAAACATCTCATTTGGCTTGTTCATGCTTTGAGGCTTCACAATCCACTGGTAAATGAGCTGCCAAAACCATAATTTTTAATGAAATCGGAGAGAATTTATAAATCTTTAGTATAAAAGAATATGCAGAAGAAGTTAAACACTGAATATATCAGTTTGTCCTTCTATGTCAGTACAAAATGCCCTGCACTAGACTCCAGAGAAGAATATCAGATGAGCTATAATGTTGATTACTAAGAATGTCAATGCACCTTTGCTGTAGAAGTGCGAAATGATAATGTTTGATCTTCCTTCTGTACTCTGCTCAAAAGAGTACGAAAAAATTAAGAAAATAAAAGTATTAAATAAAACAACATAGGTTAACACCTCAGAGAACCAATATGTTGCAACTGTTCCAGCCATATCACTTATCAGTAATATGAACTTCAATGACTACTTGGCAATGGCATGTATCTAATTCTTAAATAATCCAGACCTTGACTTCCCATCCACAGACTCCTCATTCTCTGGCTTCTTGTCAATCTCACTCCTGACTTTGTGCAGCAATGCATAATCTAAACCTTTAACCAAATGAGTATGTTCCACATCACCTGTAAAACATGGCATGCACCAATTTCCAGTGAAGCCACTATATATAGTATTTTTGTTAATTATGTCCTAGAATCCATTTCAAGAATATGCACAATGAAGAACCAAGACCAAAACTTGAAAGCACATGATTATATACAGAAGAGAAGGAAAGCTACAAGTCAGTTTCAATGCATAGAATGCGACTTTAAAATAGCAACCCAAAATAAAGAATGGAATTGATATGTCAATAGTTCATAAACTTGTAAACTGTAAAAATTTGAAGTAATAGTCAAAGTATCAAACCACTTGGAATCCCACCCTAAAAACTGACTTCAAATCACATCTGGCAAACATGCAGAAAAATAGCCAGAATGGCAACTCGAGGTAGCATGCATAAAGTGAAGAGGTTATCCTACTATCATCATTCTTGTTGAATGGAATCCAAAGGGTTGTAGTGTAACAGAAAAAGGATGCATTGTATGAGAGGGGGCAAGGTTCAAATCCCGAAGTCCTGTTCCCTGATATCCCCCATGTTTTCCTCACAAATTCAGGGTCCCCTCCAACCTACATTTGGAGCACATTCCCCCATCTGCACATTCCACTGTCTCCAAAACTTGGTGGAACATTGGACAATTACAAACTAGCTTAGCTAAGATCCAAAAGATATCAGTAAGCAATACAGATTTGCAGCAAGCAAATTATAAGATCAGGTTGCAAACAAATTATGGCACAGAGAAAAATAATGATCACAAAACCAAGGAGACTCATGAAAGGGCTATAATAAAGAGCAATAAAACTGATTTAAACTTTAACAGAATTGTATTCTATACTGTAAAGTTTAAAGACATAATATTTTGCTTGTTGCTTGAGCCTTGATCATATTCACCATCAATCAAGGTTAATTAAGTACTATGGAGTGTTGATGTTAACATGGGTATGTTTTTCATAGACAAAGTTGCATGGTGCACTTGTTATGCATTGCCTCCTTGTCTCTTTTAAAGTGCAAAATGTATAATTATAGTACTGTATAAATATATATTTGATAAAGAATACAGAGTCATTTACAGTTAAAAAGGAAGAAAACAAGTAAAACCAACCTCCAAGATATTTGCTGTTCTCAATAGATAACCTCTTTTCAACAAACGGTTAAATTATATTACTGTGCAAATACATATTTAAATAAAGAATACAGAGACATTTACAATTAAAAAGAAGAAAATAAATAAAACCAACCTCCAAGATATTTGCTGTTCTCAATAGATATCCTATGTGCGTCAGCTGTCCTGTTTAAGAAATAACATAAAAGAGTAACTATTAAGATTCTTCTCTGTACAGAAAGAAGGAAACACCATTAATGTTTGCAATTGAGCAAAATAGGTCAATGTGGCTGAAAAGTATATTCAGTTCTAAAATAAAGCTACTAGGGTAAAAGGAACCCTGGAATCCGAAAACATCAAATGAGAATAATAAAATATATTACCTTAAATCGACAGTTCCAGGAGGTGCAACAGCATGAAGGGATCCCATTTCTGTAGGTTCATAATCTGGATTTTGGTCTTCTCTCCTTTCCTTGGCTCGATCACGGTACTTGGGGAGATCTGGATCTTCTGGCTTTTCTTCCCTGTTAAAAACAAAAGATACAGCTTTAAAGATTAAAATTAAAACACTGCTTTAACAACAAATTTAAATTTTCTGTATGTTTCAATCTATGATAGTGAAAAGCCTACAATAATCAGAAAAATAAAGCCTTCACACCTGAAGTTATGCAGCAGAAACAAACTAAAGATTTTAATTAGATATTGCTGACTAACAATAACTTGATATTATTTATAAAAATATCTACACAGAGTTATCCAGAAATATCACATTACAATATCTTCATGCAGAAATCTTAGATCCAAGAGTAATAGCTTGCGGAAGAAAACGATGGAATATAAGGCATTTCAATTTATAAACCTTACAGTAATCCACTTAAATAACTAATCAAAATATCGTGCACTTAAAGGACCAATTTCAGCAAATCTTACATCCACTTTAAAATCACAGCAAAATGTTAAAAATCAATACTGTGACTTCAGAAGATTATATTGTCAACAGTCAGCCAAAAATCAAAGCTAGAAAAAATGCCGGCAAAGATATTATGCATGTGCCTGGAACAAAAGGCCTATACGATGAAGCCTTGCTTGCATCACTGGAAGGAATCATAATATTAATCTTACACTCATTAGTTTCTGGCAGTGCAAATATCAAAGGTTGTTGAAAATCAGAGAATATTTTGCAAAGTTAGTCATGAAATCCTCAAGGATGCCACTGTGATAGGGACAAATTTATGAGCAAAAACATCTGAAGACATGATATTTCCAGAGTCTGTTATGGTAAATAAGAATGTTTCTAGCAGAAAACCGTGTAGAGACTTTTTGCATCAACGTTTCAGATCACAATCCATGAGAAAAGATAATTCCTCTGCTAGAGGTTGCCAGAAAATGAATGGTAATTGCCCCTATGTTGTAAGATAGCTTGACATCTATGTTCTAGAAGTTCCAATTTGTGAAATTGCAGTGGTGTCTACTCGAAACATATCAAGATCATTGGAATTTGCACCTATCTCTATGCAGAGACAAAACCAAAAAACATTGCACTAACAAACAATATAAGAAACTACAAAGTAGTTCCAACTACAACAATAGTGACTCTATCCATTGACTTACAAGTTTGACATCTTAACAGAAGTTGGTCTGATACTGGCAGTGGAGGATCTTACTCTGAGTAATAACATGAAACTTCACAAACATAATGCTAGATAACATGTGCAAGGGCTACCATGTAAGCAGACAATGTGTATCATTCTAGATGATTCAGGCAGTTAGAAAAAACATATATTTTTATTCATGGTAATGATGTTTGCAGTCAAATGGGATGAGCTCAAGTGGTAAATCATCAGGGCTTTCATAATGGATGTAAGGCTACATGCATTTGTTCCATTATCTTTGCGGTGCAGTTTTGTATTGGATATTATTTATATTTGTTTGTATTTGTTGGTGACTACTTTTGGAAACTGATGTACTTATACTTAAGACATGTTATTATTTTATGATTAAACCAATATGACTTATTCAGCTTCACTGTTTTCATTGTTTATGAGATGTTAGTTGATTTATTTCGTTGATTTAGTATTACAGACTTGTGTAATCATTATATGTGATTTAATCAAGCATTTTTATATTATCCTTATTATGCTTAATTAGAAAATTGATATTGAGGAATGACGTATAGATATGATTTCAAGATGTATATTCCATGCTTAATTTATACTCACGTTGGTTATTTATATGTGGTGTTTCAATTATTATTATTATTATGTCAATGCACTTGATATGTGAATCAAGTGTGCAGACATAGGGTAAAAGCAACGGTGATTATATCCGACATGTTTGCATGGGTATGTCTGTGTGTGTTTATCTGTCTTGCTCTATTTAAGGTAATAAGACGTGATGTTTTAAACCAATGAAATTACCTATCCAAATTGCTTGCAATTCAGGAACCCCATCTATGCTAGACCAATAAAGCGTATTCATTTCTTGCATGTTTCAAATTAATTCCTTTTATGCAATTTGGCTTACCCTAAGTGTGGGAATTATTTTGGGGCTCTTTGAAATGATATAATGCACTTAGAAATTAAGGGGGTCATTTGGACTTTACATGGTGAATTTATATCAATATGTGTTAGAAAAGTCATTTTCTAATTCTAATCGCAAAAATAGATTGAGTTTTCTATGTATATGCATTAAGAATATTTTTTACTTACTTTAAAGGTGAAAAGTGAGTTATTGGGCAAGTTAAAAGGTCATATTAGATATTTGTTGGAAGATACTATCTCATATGAAAAAGCTTGTTGCAAATGTGAAAATGTAATGTCCCGTTTAGATTTTTATATTTTTCTTTAAGTATAATAAGATCTGATTCACAATAATAGTTGCACAATAAATTGTAAGTATGAAATCAGCCTATAAATTGTGTTGTAACAACTTATTTTAATTCAGAAAATAGTATTTAGAATGTATGAAACTTATCCTCTATTTCTGCTGATAATCTTTCCAAATCTGCAAGGATTTATCTTTAGTAAGATGCCTTTAAATGTCTTTAAATCTGCCTGAGTCAGAGGTTTTCGTCCACTAACTCAACAATGGAAATTAGGGGGGTTTCGTCCTCTAATTTCAGACCTTGAGGGGTTTCGTCCTCAGGTTGCTGAACCAAGGTTCACACTCCTTCAAGGAGTAATAAAAGATATAAATTGTCTTCTCAAACGATGCCTCCTCCTTGATTGATCTCCCTTATATATCTTATCTCTTCATGCGACACAACCCTTCATATGTCTTTTGATCATTCTTAACTAATCTTTATTGAGTTTCAATTATTAATTCCTTTCCCTTAAGCACTTTCCTTCACTCCCCTTAGCAGCTTGTGATTGTTGTCATATTTCTTTGTATAATGATTACTTCTGCATCATGTGATCTGCCTTATTTAATCGGCAACCCTCTGATTTGGGTGTATCCATCTAAAGTTTGAATGCATCAGGCAACCTTCTGTTTATGGGTAATTTTAGTAGCTGCCTTAGAAATTCTTAACTGGCGATTTTAGCCGTGTCTTTATTTTAGGCGGGGGCATTACAGAAAAGAAGGAAAGGATATTATGTTTTAGGTTTTGGGTCCTAGTGATCACTATATCTCCTAGTTCTATGCTTTATCCTTCTTTTATGTGTTGCAATGAAGGTATTGAGCAAATTAATTGATGATTTGATTTGAACTATATGAGGTGATATGTTGTTACTTTATGTATTTCTTTTATGCTCAAACTAAGTGATCAGATAATGAACTATTCTTTGATTTCCTTGGTTTGCACATCCTAGTGGTGGATACAAGTACTTAATCATGAAAATAGGGTGAGACTTTATCTCCCCTATCGGATTTTGTGATGACTTGTCTCACAATTGTTTAAAAGTCTTCTGCTGGTGTGTTTGTGCATTTGCACTTTTGCGTATCGCTGTCATGTTGACGTCATCCTTGGACCTATGTTTTGAGATGCAGCCATATGAGAGCAATCTCAAGGCTTGCTTTGCTATCTTGCTTTTGTGTGGTTTTGAATCCACCTAGTCATGCTAAGAGGAGCAAAAACACAACCTTTCCCTTTTGACAATCACTTGGGAGATCTTTTTGGAGGTACCTCTCAGAGCATTTCAAGCAGCATTAAATTGATGTGTTCCACGACCTACAACAGTTGAGCATGACAACCTCACAATATGAAAACCATTTCTTTGAGTTGAAACAGTATGTGGACTACATTGTTGATGAGAAGCTTCTCATTAACAAGTTTGTGAGAGGCTTGAATTCTCAAATTGTGGGTCCAATTTGTATGGCAGGCCATGAGACCCTAGAGATTGTCATTGAGAAGGTGAAGGTTGCAGAGGAGAACTTAGTATGGGGCCATAGGGGACAAAGCACAACTTAGACTCATGTTCCTTCCCAGGCAAACTCTAGGATTTGAGGATCTCAGTCCCAACCTAAGGGGATTTTTAGGACACACCTGCACCTCCCAAGACTCCTCGGCAGTAGCACTGTCAGGGGCCTGAGCCTCAGCAAGGCCCTCTGAGTGGTGAGCATAGATCTTCATATGGAGAGCATAAGGCTCGAGAGCAGTTTGAGAGTTCTTTTGAACCTCAGCAATAGGTAAGAGGTGTTCAACCAAGCTCTAGTTAGATGTGTTTTTTGTAGCCAAGCAAGCAACAATCTTCTAGCGGGCCAGGAGGAGTACAATTAGATGTGTTTTTCAGATCATGATTGCAGATGGGGGTACAATCAGTTGTTTAGGGAAATGTCATAGCATTAAACTTTCCATGGAAGATTATTGACTAGATTGCCCTATGTTTGCTATCTCCATGGGTGAGGCAGACATTGTTTTGGGAGAACAGTGGCTTACTACATTGGATACAATTGAGATAAACTTCCAAGACATATTCCTGCATTTTCGTTCAGAGGGTAGGGCAGTTGAACTGAGAGGGTCGTGTGCCAAGTCTCCACAGTAAGCTCCCATCAAATGCAAATAATGCTTAATGAGAGGGAGATGGGTTTGTGGCCCAACTATTTTCATTTGAAGCACATCAGTAGGTTTTGGAGATATGCCAAGAGGATTGCCTCCCAAAAGAGATCATGATCATGCCATTCAACTAGTACCAGGAAGCCAATTGCCGAACATTAGGCCTTACAAGTACCCATATGTACAGAAAAGTGAAATTGAAAATATGGTACAAGAGATGCTTGAGACAAGTATTATCAGGGATAGTTAGAGTGCTTACTCCTCTCCAATGGTAATGGCGCACAAGAAAGATGACACCTAGCAAATGTGTCCTGATTACAATGAGCTTAACAAGTATACCATAAAAGATAAGTTTCCAATTCCAATAATTAATGATTTGTTAGATGAGCTAAATGGAATTGTTTATTTTACCAAACTTGATCTTTATTCTAGTTAACATCATATCAAAATTAGAGATAAGGATGCACATAAGACAGCTTTCCAAACCCATGAGGGCCACTATGAATTTTATGTACAATCCCTATTCTCTATGGGTTTACTTAGACAACTGGATTACCATCATTTGCAACAATTCAACATCCACAACACTTGAGAATAATAGCGAAATGATAAACTCGGATCATTTATCCATAAACCATGCCAGTTCTGATTACAAGTGAGAAAAAATATCAGTTTCAGATTTACAAATTAGTATAGCAGATCTTGATGTAAGTAACTGCAGTAGGGTTTAGCAGGGAGTATGAACACTCAAGCTGTATAAACAGAACTCAGATCTGACTCAGATATCTAGGCCTCCAATGATGATGCCTGCAGTATGTAATGGTGTTTCAGTCGCTCCAAGTGAAGGCGGCAGCAAAGACAGAAGATGCTGATCTCCAGAAATGAAGCGCACAGCAGTAGCAGCCCTCTAATTCACTTTAACCAGGTGTGCAACACAAACCCTTCCCTGAATGATAATGATGCCAGGGCAGTGATTTAGCCGTGACCTACTGTAGAAAGGAATGATAGGTGATTTGATTTGCTTGAGCAAATGCAAGTCAGATTTAGGGCGCTCCTTCTGGTATGTACGCGAGCCAATGTAAATCAGATCGACGGCCTTCCTTTGTTATGTATGAGACCAAATCTCAATGACAGCTGGGTGCAAACTCTGCCTTCGTGTTGTAGGGTTGATTCAGTCCTGGTGAGAATTATGAAGGGCAGCAACCAGAATTGAACTTCCCAACAACCTGTAGCCACTCTCCTCTGCTCAACAATGGCAATCTATCACTAGCAGTGCAGTCACAGTGAAACTATAGATGAAAGTCACCTCCTGCACAGATCTGAAACCTTCAATGGTGTCATGCTTGATAATTATCTCAGTGCTAGGATCCCCGAAACTCAAAATAAATTCTCAAATCAGTCCAATCTGCAAACCCTGCTTGGATTTGCCAAGAAAGAGGTAGGGTTTTCGTCCTAACCTCACAAAGTGCAATCAAGGGTTTTTGTCCTCTCTTGCACAGCAGATGAATTTCGAAATGATTCAATTGCAACACTCAAAACTGGCTCCTCAAATGATCAAATAAACCTTACTTTTACACCTGTTTTGGAATAGGTCCCATGGTCCCAAATTGGGTGCCACCTTGTTGAAATTTGAATTACTCCTTTTTCTTTTTATTATTTTATTTTATTATATATATATATATATATATATATATATATATTAGTGTTAAAAAACACTATTTATAAATAATAAAAAATAAGATTATTAGTGGGAAAAAGGGGACATGACAGTCCTCCCTTCCCCAAATTGCTTGCCCTCAAGCAATTCCAGATTTAGATGATCAAAAATTTCCACTCCTTCCCATGTTGCATCCTCGAGAGGAAGATTTTTCCATTTCACCAAATACTCCGAAATAACCTTGCTTCTTAGCCTCTTCTCTCTCATGTCGATGGTAGCTTCAGGCTCCAAAATCAATTTACCTTTGTTATCAAGTGGTGGCAGCTCCAAGGAAGGAGTAATGTGCTGTCCAAGTACACATGAAAAATATTATGAATTCTATTGTTTTTCAGTGGCTCCAACTCATATGCAACCTCTCCTAATCATGGTTTGAGCTTCTCTGCACCACTCCCTTTAAAGGAAGATTGCCTACAGGGCTACAACCTCAGAAAAACCATGTCTTCCCACCTCAAAAGTTCTCTCCAAATGGTGGTGATAAGCATACATCTTTTGCTGATTTTGAGCCTGTTGTAAGTTCTCCTTGAGTGCCTTCAAAATATCTTGACTTTGTTGTACCAAATCTCTAGCTCCAAGAACTCTGCTATCCGAAACAATCAAATCCACGAATGATAATGCATCATATCCATATAGTGCTTTGAAAGGAGTCATACCTACCGACATATGGTAAGTGGAATTGTTGCAATACTCCCCAAAATGAAGTCACCTAATCCATGTTGTTTGCTGCCCTGTATCAAAATTTCTTAAATACCCTTCGATCCATTTGTTCACAATCTTCGTTTGTCCATCCATTTGAGGGTGATAACTACTGCTAGGAGTCAACTCTGTACCTGTCAATCGAAAGAGTTCTTGCCAAAACAAACTAATGAATCTAATGTCCCTATCACTCATAATGTTCCTAGGTAGCCCATGTAGTCTAAACACCTCTCTAAAAAACAATTAGCCACCTGTGGAGCCTTATACTCTAAAGATATAGAATAAAAATGAGCAAACTTAGTGAGTCTATGACTATCCACTACAACAAAAATGCAATCCTTACCCTACACCCGCAGAAGTCCTGTGATAAAATCCATAGAAATGCTCTTCCATTTTTTATTTGGAATGAGTAGGTGTTGCAACAAACCAGCTAGAAATGTCTACTCTACTTTGTTATGTTGGCAAACCAAACACTCCCTAACATGCTTCAGAACATCTCCCTTGAGGCCTTTCCATGAAAACCGTTTTCACCTATTTGTATGTCTTGTAATACCCCTAATGTCCCGTTAATGGTGTGTCATGACATGCCCTCAAGATTTTCTCCTTCATCTTTGATTCTGGCACGAGATACACTCGATCCTTATAGAGTATGAGCTCATACGCTACTCTGTACCTATCATCCCACTTCTGTTGCAAGTCATTCCAATCCATTTGGTTGAGGAAGAACTTCAAACTATTGTGATCTATCTTCACCACAAACCTCTTGCCAACCAAATATTGTCTGAATTTGGCCAAAGCATGCATGATAGCCAACATCTCCTTATCGTAAATAGAAAAGCTCCTCTCCAACTCCTTGAGCTTCCTACTCTTGAAGGCTGGGGTGTTTGTTCTGCATTAACACGGCTCCAATGCCCTCTCTTGAAGCATCACACTCTAAAACAAAAGGAAGTGAAAAGTCCAAAATAGCCAAAACGGAGCATGAACTCATTGCCTCCTTGAGCTTATCAAAAGCTCCCTGTGCTACGTCACTCCAAGAAAAAGCTCCCTTCTTCATCAAATTGGTCAATGGGGCAGCCAACTATGAAAACCCTCAGACATACCTCCTATAATAACTGCAAAGTCCCACAAACCCTCTCAGATGTGATATAGTCCTAGGTCGAGGCCAATCCACTATTGCCTTAATCTTCTCCTCATCCACGCTGACTCCTTAGTTGCTAATCTTATGCCCTAAATATAAAATCTCAGTCAACCCGAACTCACATTTGGATGCCTTGGTGAAAAGTGATTGTTGCTCAAGAATACCGAGTACCTCATCTATATGCCTCAAGTGATCCTCCCAAATAGATCAATATGTCATCAAAGAACACCAACACAAATTTCCTCAACTGCCAAACAAATACCTAGTTCATGCAAGACTGGAATGTGGCAGGTGCATTGGTCAACCCAAATGGCATGACTAGAAACTTGTAGTGCCTGTAGTGACACATGAAAGTTGTCTTGTGCACATCTTCATCTCTCATTCTTATCTGATGGTACTCGGACTTCAAATCAATCTTGGAAAACTATAATGGGCCATGAAGCTCATCTAGCAACTTATCGATCCTAGGAATAGGGTAGCGATTCTTGATCATCTTGTTGAGTGCCCTATAATCGATGCACATCCTCATGGGAATGTCCTTCTTCTTAACCAACACCACAAAAGAAGCAAATGGGCTAGAGCTCAATCATATGTGTCCCATATCCAACAACTCCTTGATCGCCTTCTCAGTCTCTTATTTGTATCTCCTCTGATGACGATATGGGGTAGTGATGACCAGCTTCAATCCCTCCTCCAACTCAATGACATGCTGAAACCCTCTATCTGGTGGTAACCCTAGAGGAATATCACTGAATACCATGCTGTGTTTGTCCATAATGGACCGAATATCCACATGAGTGGTCTTTTCACCCATGGGTGAAACCTCATCTTGATCAAACACTATTCCACCCAAGCTACTTGTCCTCTGCGAAAGGATCTCTCCATACTCTTGGCTGAAACCACCCTCGAAGCTCTGTTAGACAAGCCTTAAAGAACCACCTCCTTGCCTTCTGATTTGAATTCCAGTTCCATAGTCTGATAGTTCTAGGTAAACTCACCAAGTGAATGCAACCACTACATGCCCAAAACATCTATCTCACCTATACCAACCACATAAAAGTCATCACATACTCTAAGCCTACCCAAAGTGATGTCAAGTTGTTGGATCCTTCTAGTGCAAGGAATAGTAAATCAGTTTGCCACAATCACATTGAATCCCTCAAAATCATGTCTTCAATCCCATTCTGGTCACCAAACCCTCATCAATGAAATTATGGGTAGCTCCACTATCAATCAATACTGTCACTTTATGACTCAGCAATACTCCACGAACTTGAAAAGGATGATACCTAGGTGCACCTGAGAGAGTAGCAAGTGTGCCTCCTGAAGAACCTCCTTTCTCATGCTCTCCCTCAACTACAACCTCGGCATCAGGCTCTTCTATATCTAAATCATCATCTGAAACCACCTTTATGAAATGTACCTGTCCTTTGCCCAAACACCTATGTCTAGGCACCCATGGCTCTCTACAGGAGAAACACAATTTCTTTCTTTGGAGTTCGTTTTTCAACCCTTCATTCCTATTAGGTCTCAAAGATATCACCTTGGATTGAGGGAAACTCTTTTGGAAAGCTTTCCTTTGCTGTCCTATTGGAGATGGCTTGGGATTGAACTTGTTTTTGGCCACCAAATCTTCCAAATTCAAAGCTCTCTTGATGGCATCCTGTAAAGACCCCAAGTCAAATGTCTTTAACAAACCCTTGATTGGTTCGGTTAGGCCTTCCACAAAAAGCACTAAGTCTCCTCTCTGTCACATCCGGAACCATCACTGAAAGCCTCTGAAACTCTAACACATAACGCTCAACCGAGCCCTCCTATCTCAACTATGCTAACTCTCTAAAATGAATCTCTGGATCCTTCCTATCAAACCTCTCTATCAATCTCTGGTTGAACTCCACTGGAGTGGTAATGGAACCATGCCCTTGTGTCACCATGCTGCCATGGTACCACCCTTCATGAGCTACACCTTCCAAATGTAAGGTAGCAAACTTAATTGCTTCCTCCTCGTATATAGGGTTCAGTGAAAAGTATGTATCCAACTTCTACAACCATGCCCTAGCTGAACAATTGTTTGATCCATCATATGTAGGTATGGAGATCTTCCCCAATCAGTGTTATATGTCTTTCCGAGGCTACTCTTGATGATATCTCCTTCCCCTTATATGCTCATTCCTTGTTTTCATCTCAATGTACTCAATGAAAGACATGTCATGA
Organism: Cunninghamia lanceolata; assembly: GCA_027924645.1. NCBI lineage: Eukaryota > Viridiplantae > Streptophyta > Pinopsida > Cupressales > Cupressaceae > Cunninghamia > Cunninghamia lanceolata. The sequence continues at coordinate 8,083,874 of BSBN01000420.1, read as the reverse complement.
TGGATAGTTGGGCTTAGAGCATTGTATTCTGCATGATACCTTGCCATTTCATCCTCTTGTCTTGGTGGTAATTGTTGCTCTTCTTCAAAAAGATCCTCTTCTTCCCTTTGTAAAAATTGGGCTTTGAATGTCTTCGTAGGGGAGTTAATTGAGACCCTATCATTAGTTGAGTTACTTCCTTCTACAAAATTCTGATTGGATCTTCTAGTACTCCATTGTTGATTCATTCCTTTCAAGATCTGAGCTATTTTTACCATGGATTCTCTCATGGAGGACTGAAATTCTCTGGCCAACTCTCTGTTTTCCCGGCTGATGAAATCCTGAATGTTTCCTTCTTCATTTTTGTCACCCATGGTTTCCTCTTTCTTCTTCTCCCTTCACTGATATTTGATTTCCCTATCACTCCTTTGCATGAATCTGCATTACACTGTCCCACAGGCTGGCAAGAAAGAATGGCTCTGATAACAATGTAAAATCCCTATTCTCTACAGGTTTTCTTTGACAACTGGATTACCATCATTTGCAGCAATTCAACATCCACAACACTTGAGAATAACAGTGAAATAATAAACTCAAATCATTTATCCATAAACCATGCCAGTTCTGATTACAAGTGAGAAAAAATATCAGTTTCAGAATTACAAATTAGTATAACAGACCTTGATGTGAGTAACTGCAGTAGGGTTTGGCAGGGAGTATGAACACTCAAGCTGTATAACAAAACTCAGATCTGACTCAGATATCTAGGCTTGCAATGATGATGCCTGCAAGATGTAATGGTGTTTCAGTCACTCCAAGTGAAGGCGGCAGCAAATACAGATGATCCTGATCTCCAGAAATGATGTGCACAGCAGTAGCAGCCCTCTAATTCGCTTTAACCAGGTGTGCAACACAAGCCCTTCCCTGAATGATAATGATGCTAGGGCAGTGATTTAGCTGTCACCTGCTGTAGAAAGGAATGATAGGCGATTTGATTTGCTTGAGCAAATGCAAGTCAAATTTAGAGTGCTCCTTCTGATATGTATGTGAGCCAATGTAAATCAGATTGATGGAGCTTTCTTTGTTATGTATGAGACCCGATCTCAATGATAGCTGGGTGCAAACTCTGCCTTCATGTTGTAGGGTTGATTCAGTCCTGGTGAGGACTATGAAAGGCAGCCACCAGAATTAAACTTCCCAGCGACCTATAGCCACTCTCCTCTGCTCAGCAATGGCAATCTATCACTAGTGGCACAATCACAGCGAAACTATGGATGAAAGTCACCTCCTCCACAGATCTGAAACCTTCAATGATGTCATGCTTGATAATTATCTCAGCACTAGGATCCCTGAAACTCAAAATAAATTCTCAAATCAATCCAATCTGCAAACCTTGCTTGGATTTGCCAAGAAAGAGGTAGGGTTTTCATCCTAACCTCACAAAGTGCAGTCAAGGATTTTCGTCCTCTCTTGCACGGTAGATGAATTTCGAAATGATTCAATTGCAACACTCAAAACTGGCTCCTCAAATGATCAAATAAACCTTACTTTTATACCTGTTTTGGAATAGGTCCCATGGTCCCAAATTGGGCGCCACCTTTTTTCAATTTGAATTACTCTTTTCTTTTTATTATTTTATTTTATTTTATATCTTATTATATAATATTAGTGTTAAAAAACACTATTTTTAAATGATAATAATAATAAGATTATTAGTGGGAAAAAGGGGAAATGACATTTTGGGTGATGCCTTTTAGCCTCACAACTGCACCATCTACATTTCAAAGTTTTATGAACTCTATCTTTAGGCCATTTCTATGAAAATTTGTTTTGGTTCTTTTTAGTGACATCTTAATATATAGCAAAACTTGGGAGGAACACTTGCAACATGAGAATTAGCTTTTGGACATTCTTGACCAACATCAACATTATGCTAAGCCATCCATGTGTGTTCTTCAAGTCAATGAGGTGGAATATCTAGGTCATATTGTTTCACATGAGGGAATCAATGTGGATCCTCACAAGATCAAAGCCATGGTAGAACAGAAAGTGCCTAGAACCTTCAAGAACCTATGGGGTTTCTTAAGGCTTACTAGTTAGTATCATTAATTTGTAAAAAATTATAGCAACATAGCAACACCATTCACAACTTTGTTGAAGGACTCCTTCCAATGGAATGAGGCAACCACTAGGGCATTTGAGAAGCTCAAGGAAGCCATATGCACAACTCCAGTCCTAGCTACCCCAGATTTTTCTAAAACCTTCATTGTGGAATGTGATGCTTCTAGGTCTGGCATAGGAACAATACTCATGCAAGAGGGAAGACCTCTAGCATTTGAGAATCGCCAACTCAAAGGTAAAAATTTGTTAAAGCCTATTTATGAGAAGGAAATGATGGTTATCCTACATGCAATCAAACAATGGAGTCATTATTTATTGGAACAAAGGTTGTCATCTAAAGAACAACGAAAATGGGTCACAGATTTTGGCATATGACTTTGAAATCATATACAAGAAAGGAAAGGATAATGTTGTCACTAATGTTCTATCTACGAGGGATGAACCTGCAGAGTCAACTATTGTATGCCATTTCCATATTGTAGGCAGATTAGATGAATGAGGCATGAGAATGGAGGAAGGGCGTGGATTCTCAAATTCTCATTCAAAAACTCCAACAAGATTCAAGTGTGTCAGAAAATTTGCATGGAAAGGAGATGGTCTATGGTGCAAGGACAGGTTGTACCGGTGAAAGAACGTAACCCTTAAGCTTAAGATTTTGGCAGAGCTTCATGCTTCTCCAGTAGGTGGGCATCCAGGCTTCCTGAAAACTTATCATAGAACAATGCAGGATTTCTTTTGGCATTGTCTCAAAGGGGATGTCCAAAAATTTGCGGCAAAATCCATGACATGTCCATGGATTTCATCACTAGGTTGCCCAAGTCTAAAGGAAAAAATGTCATCATGGTTGTTACTGATCAACTCACCAAATATGCACATTTTTGTGCTTTATCACACTCATTTGTAGCAAGTATTGTAGCAACAACCTTTATGGATACCATTCAGAAGCTGCATGGAACACCAAAAATCATTGCAAGTGATCGTAATCCTATATTTACAACTAATTTCGGATTGACTTATTCTCCTATTTGGTCACTCAGCTTGCTCGAAGCTCATCATATAATCCCCAATCAGATGGACAGACTAAGGTGGTCAACAAGTGATTGGAGGGCTATCTCTGATGTTTTGCTTCAGGTAAACAAGAGAGATGGGTGCAATGGCTGCCACTAGCAAAATGGTGGTATAACACTTCTTTCCACACTTCCTCCAAAATGTCTCCATTTTTGGCATTATATGGGTGCCATCCACCATCCATCACCTCTTCATTGTAGGCACACCCAAAGATTAGAACAATTGAAGAACACATTCAACACCAGCAGGAAGTACTCTCTAGTCTCAGGGAAAACTTAGCAATGGCACAGAACAGAATGAAGCAACAAGTTGATCAGCTCTGCAATGAAAGGAATTTTGAAGTAGAAGATTGGGTCTTTCTGCAATTATAGCCATTTAAGTAGATGTCACTGAAACAACAGAAGAAGGATAACAAGCTTGCATCCAAGTATTATGGCCCTTATAAGGTTTTGGCAGTGTAGCATACAAGTTGGAGTTACCTAAGTCAACAAAAATACATCTTGTCTTCCATATTTCCTACCTAAAGAAGGTTATTGGACAAAGTTTCAACCCAGACATAGTTACTAGAGATTGATGATAATGGCGGAATGATTTTGGAACCGGAAAGAAACCTTCAAACACACACTAAGAGGTTGTAGTCGAGGGCGATTTCAGAGTATTTGATCAAGTGAAGAATTCTCCTGTTGAAGATGCTACATGGGAAAATGAAGACTTAATGCAAAAGCATCCACAATTGATCCACGTTGAAAGCAATGCTCTTCTCAAGAGGTGGGGCATGCTACACCCTTAACCTATTGATTGTATTGGGATATGTGTAGCCGACTTATAGCTAGCATTAACCTTTAATTAGGTTAATGATCATTTATATAGTCTTATATAGGTAGTTAGGTCAGCCTAGGGGGCATCCATGGCACAAGTATGGTACATATAGGAGGTAGTGGTTAGCTTATCATCATCATATTGTGAATTTTATTCTTATTGGATACTTTTGGAGGAGTGCCCCCTAGAAGTGGCTTATTATTATCAAGTAATATCAAGTTTTTGCAGCTTATTTCCAATTATATTCTTCTTTTGTGCACGTAATGTCATTACACGCACCACTTGGTTTATGCAATTGAGAAAAGAAAGAGAACAAGAGAGTTTTGGAAATTCAAACCCTAGGTAGTGGGTTAAAAATTTTGAAGAAAACTTGGCTTGCAGAAAGATTGGATTACTTGCTTAAAGTTGCTTGTTTGGGCTTGAAGAATCTAAAACTTTTGGAGTGTCATTTGGCAAAACAAGGTATTCCTCTTGTAATATTTTGTTGTGGATTAGTAAAAGAATTATATGCATATTGTGTGCGCAAAAGAAAAAGATTGTTTGTATGTGTTTTACCAAGTTTATGTAAAATTCTTGAAGGAAGCCATTGATGGAGTCCTTAGGGTTTTGAGGAATTTTTCATGACATTATACTTTTGTAAAAGAATGCTTGTTTTTTCCCATTTGGAATGAATGTGTGCATTCAACAGATTGATTGAGCAAGAATATGTTTCTGTCTTGAAAAACCGTGGTGCCTCCATTAATGGAGGTCATGAGAATTTAATGAACTTCATCAAAAAACTTTAAAGTTAAATTTTGACATTGAGCATATGTGAGTTTGTATTTTGTGGGTAGACGAAAAGTAGATTGGTAAAGAAAGAGCCTTCGTTTTGGGTGTGTGTATTGTTGTGTGTAATCCTATTAACCTCCCTAAGAGCCATATTGTTGATATGGTCTTTTTAGTTGTTTTAGGATTGATAATTACTAAAAGGTTTGGAGCATTCTTTTGCTTCACTATGGATATTAAAAGCCAAGGTGTAGTGTTTCTTCATGCTTCACTTTGGATATTAGAAGCTAAAGTTTAAGTGTATTTTGGCTCACCTCAAATATTAGAGGTCAAAGTGTAACATTCCTTCATTTCTCTTTTTGATGACCACTCCATGCAAGCCTTAGACTATATTGTCATCCTTTATTTTGGAATCTTATGTGATTCCTCATGCGTTAAGGAAACCTTGTTGTGTGTGGTTTTGTGTGTTGTGAATCCTTGTATGATTGATGTGAGTTTGTTTGAAGACCCATGTGCTCACCTCCTAGTCTAGTGGGGTGGACCTCCGGGATCCACATAGTCAGGTGGTAGGCCAAACAAAAAATAAATAAAAATTGTTGGTCATGTTTTAAACCGTTAATGCCCTTAGTAAAATTTGGGCATTCCAATGGAGACCCATGATACATGTTACATGATTTAAATGCAAAAAAGGTGAATGTGGAATTTAATAAACTTCCACATCCAATTTTGAGTCTGGTGTACCCCAATAGACAAGGCTAGATGCAAGTTCTGGGGGAACTTCATGGAGGAGATACCCCTCAATTGTGGCATCTTCGCTTAAGGACACCCTGTAAGGGAATATTAACCAATCAAAAAATGATGTTTCCATCAACAATGAAATGCTTTACAATGTAGCATAAAAAAATATGAAATCAGAGGGCATGTCACAAATTGTTTCATACTCAGACCTACATTTTTTTAAATAGAGTAATCAAGACAAATGAGTTAAACTAACTCTTTTAGGATTTCTGATATACAGGACTGTACATTTTGATTTACAGCATGAAGGCATAGCAGCTTCACCTCATATGATACATAAGATTTATGTATCAAAAATAGATTAAAAACTCTGCCGCAATGTATAGAAATAGACAATTTTCTGTTTTTCATGTTGATTATCTTTCTGAATTTTCTTTTCTAACTACTACAATGTTGCTAGCAAACACAAGAAGTTTATATTAAAAATTTGCAGCTATGTTAACAGAAATAGAACATCTAGGGACCATTGCATTTGGAAATTTGTATGCATTACTAATTTAAATAACATTTTGAATACGTTAAATATTAATTTCCATTGCTTAATCAAATTATGCACTGAACTCCAAAAAATTGTGAATCGTTCAGATCCTCCTCAGTACAATGAGGTGGCCCATAATTCCAAATCCCACTATGCTAAGGCAGCCCATAAATCGAAATCCCCCTTCCGTACTAAGGAAGCCCGTTATTCCAAATCGTCCGCATTAAATTTTTGCTTCAAACTCTAAAGGGATCATAGTGTAATGGTAATGAAAAAATCTCATAAGAATATGACCCTGGTTTTCAAATGGGGCAGTCCTTAATTATAAATCCCCTTCACTTCTAAATTGGTAAATTACCCCTATCCATAATAAGGGATCCCATATTTCCAATTCCACATCCACAACTCCCAATTCCAATGGTCCAATGGACACATAGCAAGATTGTGGTATTATAATTACAAGGTAAATTCAAAGGTGATGTATTTTAATAAATTTTAAGAATAAGGTCCAAGCTCACCCCTTGCAAAATTAAAGGAAGCCAATAACTTCAACAAAAAAATTATTGGAAAATTCCAAGCTTACTTCAAAGGACGCACCTAGGTCTATAGTGCTTAGAAATGCCTCAGTTCCTGAATCTACTGATCGATTTTGCCAGCAACCTTCTATTTTGATTCTTCTATTGGGGCATGTTAGACCTCGCCCTAAATTTGTCAAATGTGGCTTTGCGTTTGGCCCCTTGGGCCTTTACCCCTTTTTATAGCTTCAATTGATTCAAGCTCATTTAATGAGCCCCATTATATGAGCCTACTGAGCTTCAAAAGTACCCTTGTGTCTCTTCGCCCCCGTAATAATGGCTTGGTTCCTGCATTTATGTCCCTATGCCTATGTGTGAGCTCATGGCAGCCTTGTGTATTTCCCTAAGCGCTTTCTATTTGTCCTACACTTTAATTCTATTTGCTTGATGACTTGATGTAGCAAGTCTACCATAACTTCAGTTGTGCCCTTCTATTTGAGCAACAATTGGCAACCTACCAATTGCATAAGCTAACTGTCTAGCGACAATATCTATATTACTTCCACTGTGCTCATGACATCCACATCAGCAGACCTATTGTACATGCAATGAGGTAGCATGCTTGTTGGCGCGCTAGTTGGCAATCTTGTGCTGAGGTGTCAGGAACCAACTGGGCGAAGTAACCTATATGTCATGATGAGGTGGGTCTAAACAGGAAGTTGGTGCTATATTGATAAGGATTGTGCTCTGAGGCTACATGTCCAATTCTTATTGCAGCGGCTGAGACACCCCTAGCGAGCAATTATTTTCATTCAATATCATTTGGCCCATTGAGTGCTAGCCGTTAGATCTTGGCCTCACTCACTGTCCGATCTCCTTCAAGCTATGCAATGTTATAACAAACCCAGGGGATTGCATTGACATAATGTATGAAAGCTGAACGCAGGGGACGGTGCACATGTCATGGATTTGTGAGCTGATAGATGACACCAAGAAGCTATATATGTAATATTTTCAAATGTAATAGTGGTTGGACCTGGTTCTGTTGTAAATACTTAGTGTGTTCCCTAGTAATTAATTCTAGGGTGTCAATCCTTGCATTTCAAGCTCTATTTTCTCATGCTTTCATGTGCTGCAAGTTAAGAGAAGGTGTTGTAATGCAGAAGCCACTTTATGGATCAAGAGTCTCCATAGTTATTTGGAACATTTCAGGAAATAGGTATGCTATAGGTGTCCCTAAGGCTACATTTGCTAGCCTGATCATTGCATCTGCTTAGTTAGTCCTCATAGGGATTTATAAAACTATCTCAAAGTGTATTTGAACAAATTTTTTCACTGCAGCCTATGGAATTTTCTTCTTCAATTATGGATTATTGAAAAATGCCTACTTATGAAAGTTTCTAACATATGGGAGTGTATTTGGATGCTCACACAGCCATGCTTATGAGATTTTAGGTGCATCCTTAGTTCTCATGGATAGACTTGCATATGTGTTGTTATTTTAAGCCTAAAACTTAACTTAGTTGCCCATGTGATCAAGGCGCCAGTCTATGGCAGCCAATCCTCCCACCACATTTAATTTTATCCAAATATAATATAACTTTTATCAGTTAAGTGTAGCTTCAGGCCCTGTCAATATGCATAGTTCAGCTTTATAACCTTTGCTAAATCCTATGTGAGTACTTGATTCATATTTAGAGAACTATGTAAGTTGATGCCCTGCCATCTTGCATAATCTTGTATTTTAAACTTTTGCTAAATCTTAAGAGAGACTTGACTACCATACTTTTAGTGGATTATGCATTATGGATTCATATTGCATATGGTAGGCATAGTTAAGGGGATTCATCTGAAGGGATATAACTTTGTTTCTCATCTTTTGGTGCATATGCAAATCTGTCATTCTTATCTACTTAATCAAAGGTTTATAAAGTCTTTTATCAGCAGCTGATATAGTGTGATTCCACTTCTACATAGGATATGGTTGCTATGACCTAATGTGCTATTGTCCAGTTGAAGACCTCTAAAGAATACCCTCCTAGATTTAGAAGCGCCTAAAGTCTAGGAAAGTTGCCCGCTCCTGTTAATTGGCCTTTTATCTACCATGATCCAATAATGGGTCCTGCCTCTTAGTCTAGGTTGTCATGCGTCTCCTGGCCTAGGTGTTGAGTGTATACGCTAGGAAAGTGGAGCTATAGCTTTGAGACCCAACAAGGAACAGAGAACAACTTCTTCCAGGGGTGTGCTTGGTGGTGATGTGGGTTCACTAAGTGGTAAGATTTGTACTATCTCCACAGATGTTGATAGGGGAAACATTTCTTCTATGGATCAAACCCTTTCAGAGAATACCAAGCAAGGGTAGGGACTTCGTTCTGATAGTGAGTTCCAATCTAAGTCAAAAGATTGTGGAGTTTGGGAAGGATATTCTGGAGACTGAAGAGGGACTTATGAGACATACCTTGATTTGTAGGTTTCACAACTTTCGGTCAGGTTTGGTTAATCTAAATGAGGGGATCTCAAAAAACTGGAAGCCAACCTGGAATAAGATCTTTTCCAGTTTGAGTTTGTCTACCTAACCTCCCTCTGCAGTTTTGGGTATCTTCCAGCCACTCTTCCATTGGAAATTCCCTTGGAAAAATCCTAGTGGTTCCAAATATTTCCCAGCTCCAATCCGACTTCACCTTTGCCTGGATTCTAGTGGAAATGGATCTCTCCAAGAGTTTACCAGCAGAAATTGGGCTCAAAGTTGGAAATAGAATCTGGAAGCAGCAGTTTGACTTTGAAGGAAATCTGTTTAGGTGTAGATCATGTTATGCAACTGGTCAGTTAGCGGACGTTTGTCCTAAGACTCCTGCTGCAGCAAAAAGGCTTAATTCTTCAAAGCAGGCTTCTTAGTGGAAAGGGACAGATTTGAGTCTTCAGTATTTTTTTTACTGACACTCTTTCTGCTCCCATGACTTCTGTTTCTCTGAAGCCCAAAACTTCTTCTCAGGATTCCTCATCCCCAATCGGATGCTCTTCTCCAGATAAAGCTACCTTTTCCTTGGTGAAGTCCAAGCCAGTTTCAGAATTCAGACCTCAGCCTCTTCGTTCTGACGAATCTTTTTCAGATACTGTGATTCGTGCTTCATTGAAGACTCATTCCCCTTCTAAGACTTCCTTATCTCCAACTGGTTGCCCATCCCCAGAAAAGGGTGCAGGAACCATTCCTTCTACTTTGACTGGTTTGGATCGATTGCCCCTCTGTTGTAAATTGTAACTAAGATGAGCAGTCACTTCCTTTGGGGGATTCAATGATGAGGTTTGGCCAATCTCCTGACAAATCAACATATCTTAGTTCAGAGATTTCGACTATGGTTCGGAAAAGTGTAATCATCTTTAAAGAAGGTTGAAGACCATGGCAAGATGACCTTCCACTCTCAAGTTAAGAAAGGGTAGTTTAGTTTTGTGTATGTGGTTTTTTTTTTGGTTTTTTTAAAGTCTGAGGAGGTCCCTTTGATTTTGAAGGGCTTTTCCTGTAGTTAGTTTACTTGGTTGTAACTGATGCTTGGTGCAGGCAAGCTCATGAGATGTAAAGATGTAATTTTTTTGTCAGTTAATATAAAAGGAGAGGAACACATTTCCGTCAGTCTCGTAAGAGGAAAAATAATTAATTAAACCAATAAAAATAAAAAGAATGATCTGTAACTTAAACAGAAAACAAATATAACAATCATGAGTCTTATTATTAAAATTTCAAGAAAAGAATGAAGAAATATATATAGATAGAAACTTACTCTTTAGGTTTCGGTTTGTGCTTTTTATGAGACTGTTTTTCACCCTCTGCATCCTCTTCATCCGCCCGTCTATTACTCCGTCTGCACAAAAGAACAGGAATTCAGAGCAATAAAACCCTGCAAGACATGCCCGCAATAAAAGAAAAAAAGAAATAAGAAAGTTTTAGGGAAATGAAATGATATAAAAAAAATTGTTACCCTCGCGGGCGTTCTTTGGAATGTTCGTCAACGCGGCGAGGTGTTTCGAGCACAATTCGCCTGAAATCGGCATTAGATAGATTTCCCGCGCCATTACTGGCGTGATAATGATCTTTCTTGTTAGGAGGCCTGGGCGGAGGTGGCAGGGGATTCGAACTCGGAACCTCGTCTTCTACTGCCATTTTCTATGCTCAAAATGTGACCCTGTGTACAAGAGACGAGGAGTTTAAGGCTTCTCAATCCAACCCAAAATAAAAAGGAAAAAATATATAATTTCTTAATAAGATAAATATTTATTAGGCATTGTTAATGTAGTTCTATTTAATTTAAAGACGACTCTAGCAGTAAGGCTTTTGCTTTGAGTTTTGGTACTCAATTGCAGTCGTGATATATTTCTTTGAGGAACCGATTCACCTCTCTATGTAGATTCTCCGAGCGAGTTTGAAGATGGATGGCATTTGATCATTGTTGCTTGGGAATTACTGGTCAATGGTAAAGAAATGTTTATGGCCGAGCATCAATCAATAGGTCTAGTCTATATGATTGGTTGAATGCTTGGTGGGTTCACTATATAGATAGCCTAGTTGGGGAGGTATAGGGCAAGATGATCTCAAGATTAAGTTGTGGGATATGATGTATCAATAAGTTGTAATAGGTATGTCAATAATAGGTCTAGTCTATATGATTGGTTGAATGCTTGGTGAGTTCACTATATAGATAGGTTAGTTGGGGAGGTATAGGGCAAGATGAACCCAAGATTAAGTCGTGGGATATAATGTATCAATAAGTTGTAATAGGTATGTCGATAAAGGTTTATAAGTTAAGGTATTTTTTATTAGTTTGAATGTCAAGTTCTCCAAGAGAGGTAGATGTTTTAAATGTAACAGAAGAATCTATTTGAATTGTATGGCACGTCAAATGTATATCTTGGATATGGTGAGGAGTGTCAATGTAGTATGAAAAAGAAAAGTCTAGAAATTTGTGACGAACATTGCATGTAGACGATCCTCTTGTTGCCTCCTAAGGGCCACATATGCAATACCTAGCTTGTGTGTATACTATTGTTGGGTGAAAGTGAGGGAGATGCAAACATCAACAAGATGTCATACTTGCAAGACTGCAGTGAATGTGAAGCCTTTATGATATATGTTTTATAATGTTGATTATTGCTCTCTCAAGTGTTAGCCCCTAGGGTCTATAGATTATAAAGGCCCACACCATCTTAAGCGAGCTAGTGGCACCTACAACAAGTAACCAAAACGATTGGCACAAGTTGTGATCCCAAGGTGGACCTATGTATCATTCAAATTTCAAAACATTGAAGAGTGGTAGATTAGGTGGATTGCTCTTGCTTTTGTAGACAATAGCAGGGACTTTTCCCACTGCACCCTTAACAAGACCTGTTACGACCCATAAATTTCAAGTAAGCATAACTTGTTGGCTAACACAAAAGAGCACCCTGGCATCTAGTTGTCCATCTTCAAGATTTGAACATGATCAATCCCTTCCTTTCTCCAAATTACACTGTGCCATAGGCACCCCTTATGAAACCATAAATATGAATAATAAAATAAATATATCTATTTTTTGGGGAAAATTTAGTTCTCCTCTTAATGTTTCTCCTCTTGATGTGTAGCAAACACTGAGTTCATTTACATCCACAAAAGAGTGTGTAGTGTAAGTCACCGTGAACATAGTGCCAGATCAACTCTCTCCTTCCTATATTGGATGCTTCCTTTCATGCCAAATAATTGTAGTTTGTATTGGAAACTTTTTAAGTCTTTATTGTCTATATGGTCTAATGATCTTAACAAAATGATTTCATTTTTGTCACACCTCATCCTAAAAAGCAAACATATTTATCATCTTATTTCCAGTAGATAGATAGTTAGCCAGTGAAATTAATAATGACTAAAGTAATGTTGAGCTAGATTAGAAAATGCATATGTTTTATATTATTTTATGTATAATGGATATTGTATGTGGCAATATTATTATGCACGTGGTTTAATGATGCAATGGACTAACTACCCTTGTGCAATTGAGGTGGATGCAGGGACAATGTTTTCCCCTCCCAGAAGAGGAGGGAGGGCATCACCAGGGAGAGGGTGATAGATCGCGAGAAAACAATGATCAATGTGCTATTTGAGAACCACACACACACACACACACACACACACACACTTGGTAGTTGCTATGTGTTGGTATGCCCTTTGGATTTTTATATTATCCTTCTTTAGTTGAATTGTTGTCAACTTGGTCGTGAGTCCAGTTGTGCGAATCGACTTGATGGGGAGCCATCGTCGATATCTTACCGTCAAATGCATGTTTAAGCATTTAAAATGCATTATCGGCATCAATGTTCAAGAGAACCATGGTTAAACTCTAGTTTGATTCTTAAAACATAGTCAAAATACATTTGACATACTATAATATTTTATGGTTTATTGATAGTTATGGATAAATGTTCCTAAGTTGTTTGAGAGTAAATATTTTTGAGTGGAGTCTTTCTTCCATTGTGCCCCCTCCTAGATTCTAGGAGGAGTGGAGAGGAGCGGTAGCTCCATTATGTCAACCTCAAGGCATGAAATGAGGAAGAGCCCCCAGGTAGTTCTATAACTAAAAACACTTCATTCTTTAAGGAAGAAAAGGCAGAGAATGGTGGACAAAGAGCAGGGAATAATGAGCAGTTCTTGTAGAGCAAAACAAACTTAAAGTTAGCATGTAAGACTTGGAGGTAGTAGAGTAACATCTACCGGAGGGACAGTGTTAGAACCCTTGAATAAAACATGTAAGAATCAAGGTATGATCATATAGTCATTTCTTTCTGTAGAGGGAGTGCAGTGTCATGATATATTACAATTATTGTTATTACTGTAGCATCTTGTTATATGGCGAATCTTTCTCAAACCTGTAGCAGCTTGCTATACCATGATCTTTGACATGGTTGTTCAAGAGTATCAAATGTTGCTATTTAACTTTAGAAAACTATTTGCTTGGGCATCTTTGTTAATGATGTTTTGAACTCTCAAACCCTTGCATTTTACTCGAGATTGAACAAAGTAACATTTATGTTTTATGCATAAGTTATAAGATACAGTAATACTATCGTAGCTACAGAGAGTCTACCTTGCATATCATCAAAGCCATTTGATTAAACTATCTTGTGCCTGTATAAAGGCCGACAGCATGGCACTCATCTGTGTTTTGGTGCATGCTTTCCAGTGCCACTAAGTGGCCGATAAAACTTGACTTTATTTGTAAATCTTTATTAAAACTAGCTTCTGTATCCACTAAGGCCAAGAGTTTTAAGAATTCGAACTCTGTTCATGGCTGATATACCTTTATATAAATTGCATGAGGCCGATAACTCTATATGTCTCTTATGCCTATAGAGGTCGATGAGAATGCAATCCTTCTTGTTGAGTCTGTAGAAGAATTATACACTTTTATGTGAAGATATATTACACAAGGCCAACATACTTCTAATTGGTATCTATTGCATGAGGCTAATAGTGGCAGATACATGCACTATGTCACCTCTAAAAGGCCGAAAGCATTGTACCAAAGCTAATAGAAACGGGTTTAAAATTATAACTATTCTGAGTTCTTGTTAGTGCATGTAGAAGGCTGACATGTTTTTATTTATGTATTCTTTATACATGGCAGATAGCTATGTATGAATTTACATGATAGAAGAAGGCCGATATACTTTTATATTTGCATGCTTGGGGAGGCCGATAACCTTGTGTTTCTATGTGTGCCTATAGAGGCCGAAAGATTAATAAGTATTGATTTTATCTTGGCTGAGAATGGCCTATGGATTATCATGTACAAATCCTATCTTGGTTGTAACATGGCCACAAGATTTAAACCCTTGACTGGGAATGGCAATAAGATGACCATGGGCTATAATTAGTTACCTTATCTTAGCTAAAGTATAAGTTGGTTGACAAGTAAACAGATGTTTAAATTAGCTAAAACATAGCGACAGGAACATGAGTGCACATGTTTTATGATATTGTTGTTTTTGGGCAAATAGCTTATGGGCTTACCATCAGAAAGTTTGCTAGATGGGCAACAAGTTTATAGACATAAACTTATGAATGTCAATATTTTGATCTTAAAACTAGAACTATACGATTGGCCAAGATAAACAAACAGATACATAATTTCTTTATTTGTGTTAAGCTACATGAATGTAGAGATAACACTAACTATATTGTCATGATGGTGGGGTAGATGAGAAGTCCCGTGTGATCACCAAGAAGGATATCTTTATGAAAATATATAGATGTATAAATTATATGGATAGACATATGGATATTAAATAAGGCAAGTATATATATAGGCAGTTATACATCCATAATCATGTCTTGAGACTCCTAGTCTCATAATTAAACTTCTTTTGGAAAGTAAGAACTCTAGTTAGAATAAGTTCCAAGAGTTAAACCAGTGTGTTTTCACATGGACTACATTTTGTAAGACCAATCAAGTCTTCCTGTTTCAATTGGCGTAAATTGTGTACTAAGATAGTGTGCTATTGCATCATAAACTTATGAAAAACTTTTCAAGGTGGACTCATTAAATTTAATCTATGTCAATGTGTATTCTAACTTTAGGGAGAGGCTATGAATACAAGAGAGAGCCTAAACTACACTCGAGACATAAAGAGTAATTGTTAATAAAGAGTCCTAATTGATTATTTGGTATGAACACAATGATTGACTAGTCAATGAGTAGTTGACAGTTGTCAATACTTGAGATTGCGAGGATACAAAGAGGGGCTCATTACATGAATATGTCATCCCAATTAGCCATTGAGTAGTTGACAATTGTCAAAGACCTGAGATTGTGAGGATGCAAAGAGGGGCTCCATGTAAGCTTTAATTAAATATCTTAATTTTCCATTAATCTAAAAAGAGATTAGAAAGAATGTTAGTCTCCAAGTCGAGAAAGAAGCGTGTGAACATTCGACTCTTTTATTATAAAAACTTTGGCCAAAGTAATGTAAAAGTCACTGCTTGCATTGTCAGTTCATGGTGTCCCAGATGGCTTAGTCAATCAGAGGGGTTGTACATAGCCAGAGATAGACTAGAAGTTGTAAACCTGATTGTTTCATGCTAGGACACTACACTAGTTCTCGGATGGCACATGGGATCAGTTGATTCTCATTATTTATACCCTCGTGAAAGGAAGGACCACTTCCAGTAGGAAGGTGAGCAGGGGACCGTCGGTCGGTGGTTGGAGGAAAAGCACTAGGGTGATGCTCTCCCTCTTACAGTTGACTGTCAAAGACTTGTGAACAAAAGAAATCATTTCATTGTAAAAGTATTTATGTAAAAATTTGTAAGTCTCGTGTTAAGAAACCATCAGATGATGTATTATATCGTGTATCTTGTAAATGCAAATGTACTTGCTTTACTTTGTATTGAAAAAAAAGAATTATGAGAGTATGGCATTTAGTGCTTGCATTTTTAAAATGTTTTATTTAGCATTTCAGTTTGAGATGTTACAATTTTAATAGTATTGTGTATTGTTTTGGTGATATGGTTTTTGGGGGGTTAGATATGATTCCCATTGTTTTGGGGGGGTTGTATACAAGATAAAGGACCCATACAATCATCTAAATTGTTTATAAACTTAAATCTTCCTTGTGCCAAAGTACACAGAAGTACCCACTCTAAAATAATACTTCCACATAACAACTATCAAAGTAAAACGAAGATACTATAGTACATCATTCATATTACCAGTTCAAAAAAATAAAATTCAAGTCTAAAAACTCCCCCTTGCACTATTAGGCACCTATCATGATTATGCACATGTCCAAGCCAATGGAGACGGTGTATTTGTTGCCAACCATGAACTTGGTTCATGATATTATTATACCCCTATATTTCTAGCAAGTGGTTTCTTGGAGTGATAATTGATGATGTAATATATATTAAAATTAATATAGAAATTAAATGAATAAAATAAGTGTACTTTGCTTTAGATTTTGATTATGTTAGGTGTCACAAACTAATTTCCTAATGTGTAGTAAAATAGGGTCTTATCTAAACCAATACCTTGAAATCTATAAACTGATTGTACTTCACTCTAGTTTAGATTTGCGCTTACAAAATTGATCTTCATGCTTGCAAAAGTGAACCTAGTACATGACCTTGAAACTGATTCACAAAAATGAACTAGCAAAGAGGAAAACTATTCCAGATGCACCTCAACTCATCTTACCTTTATTTGAAGTGAGTTGGTTTCGAGAGACACTATTTGGGAACTTGTTAGGAAAGAATTTATTCACCTTTGATCAAGCCACTAGGCATATCAATTTAACAAGATGAATAAAGATCAAAGACAACAAGCAAGCATGCAATACGCTTAAGATTATGCAAGTAGATAACATAATCTTGATGCTCTAGGTATGTGTGGATGTATAGTGAATGCTCTTGCATCTAGATGATATGCAAATGGATTAGAACATGTCCTAAAATACACCACCCTAGTGTGCAATTTGAAATATTTCACTGTGGCCAACTCATAATGACTAGTAAAGGAGGGAGACATGGCCCTGGTTTTAAGAATTTGAATTTTAAAGTTTGGGATTCAAATCCATGCATGTAGAAATGACCTAGGTTGATTTTGCACTTGTAGATTTGAACTAGGGTGGGTTAATTATGCACCTTCAGATCCAAACCAAGGTGGTGAATGATAGATTTAACAAGTATGAACTCTTTGGATGTGTATAAATGGAATAAGGCTAGGATAGGGTTATTTTCCAATTTCTATGTAAAAATACGACAAATTGTAGACTAGTTAATGCATAAAGAAAACCTTGTCAAAGTGGTCCCAAAACACAAGGGGAAAGAGAATAAGTGTGTGATTCTCGCTATTATTTTTTCCCCCACTTTAATGTGTATGCAAACTACTATGAGGATACATGTCAAAGTAAAACAAGCAACCAACATAGAAATTAAATATTTCAAGCATTCAAAGGATATAGATATAAATGATGAATTTTTGTACTCTCTTTATAACAAGTGCTCCATCAAAAACTTGCAAAACGAAAAAAATGCAATGAGTAGCATCTATCACACATATAAAAAAGGCACTAATTATAACTTGCTAAAAAATTATCTTCATTGAAAATAATGAAAGTAAAAAGGAGAAGGGTAAGAGATTTCATCTAAAAAGAAAGTGGTAAATGTTTGACTAAGTAGATAAATGGTATGACTATAACTAAGTGGAAGATTCAAGCAACACAAAAATATTAATAAATCTTCTTTCAACACGAGAATAATTATGAGCATGTCACTACAAAATGTAACTCAGAAAAAGGAGCATTACTGGCATATATGCCCACCCTCCAATTGGTTGCATATGAAGGATACAGGGAATTGGAGGTAAGGAGAAGAAGATATGATCATGGTAAAGCATATGAATATCATAAAAGGTAACATCATGTGAGAAGAATGTAAAAATAAATATAGGTAAGATGTAATCATGAAAGAAGTTGTAATAAGGGAATGCAAGATGCCCCACAATGTTGTCCTCAATGAAGACCAATAACAAGATAATGATAGCCATAAATGCTAGATAAGAATCATCTAAGCACAAATATGATGTAGAATAAATAAGCATGATAATATTATTGTTGAGGGATGTTTTGACACACTCATCAACATGTAGGTAGAACACAAGAATGCACCACCTCTTCTGAAAGGAAACCAACCTCAAGAAGTTGATAATCTCAAGGTCCCTTCGTGTCAGGTCTTGACAATGTTGGGTAGTTTAATGGCCTATGTAGTTGTCCCTGTATAAGGGGCTATTGGTAATCAAGTAAACATATGATTAATTGCATAGAGAAGTCAGCAAATAAGATAAATAATGCATAAATAGGCTGCTCCAATCACCTATTGCCCAAAAATAAACACTTTCAGCTCTATAAAAACAATAGGGCAACTTGCAAACATTCGAAATCTAATTTATAACAGCGAGTTGTTAGTATTAAGATAATAATCTAACCCTAACCTACTCCTAAACTAACTAGGTTTGCAAAAAAAAAGAACAAAAGATGAGGGTTTAAAGATTAAATGAACTAAAAAATAGAGAGGGTCAGCTTTGCACTTGATTTGCAATCCTTCACCTTGGAAGATTCAATGAAACCATCAACCTACAATGCTATAACTAGTATTTCACACAATTATAAACAGCATAGATGTGATATCCAAAGGAATTTTTTGAAAATAACAAAGTAATCGCATAAGAATACCATATTACATGCACAAGTATTACAAAATATTTGACAAATCCACCATAAAAAGATGAAAGCATTCATCACTTTATTGAATTACGTGCCAAACAATCCAAGTTTTAGAACAAATATAAATGCATCACCACCCAAAGTGGAGAACTAGCTTGCCATTGGCACGTGACAACTTCCAACAGAAATCCACACTGTAAATTACCTTTTGCTCTTGTCCTTGGGTGCTCAAAATTGTTCTCCTAGATTCTCCCCTTTAAAACCAAATGATACTCTTTTTTATAGAGGTGATCTTACACTTCACTCTTTGTTTAAGTCGCCCTACATTTCAAATTTAGGACCACCCTTATCTAGGGTAGGACCCAATTTGAATTTATAAGTTACATGTATGCTCAATACCTGTAAGATAGGTCATATTTGAACATTATATAAAATGAAACCCAAACTCATCTCAAGAATCATTTCATAGGTAGTTGTAGCTCATCATCTCCCATGTGCAATCAACATTATGTAGTTGTAGGTGATCAATTTCTTCATTAAAAGTTCATATCTATCCTCCTAGTCTTCATTATTCCTTAATTTTCAATCTTCTCTATTGCATCAGGGTAGATTCCAAAATAATGAACATAGGCCTCATGGAAGGCTGCAACAATCATGTATTTGTCTGCAAATCATGAAAAGGATCATGCACTCCATCTTCACTTAACTAAAGGACCTTGTTGCCTTCATTCTCTGCAATAAAACATCAAAACCATCCATTAGAAATCATCAAACAAATTCAAATTTCTAAACAAGTCCATTAGGTTCACTAAAATTAGTGCATTCCTCCTTTAAAAGAAATTGACTTGAAATACTCAATAGGGCGAATAAATTGTCTTTAGAGATCATCCATAATTCATTGTAAATCATCAGGAAAATTAGGGACCTGATACTCGTCCCATGGATACTACTATGTAAAGCATCGAGCATCAAAACTTAAGAAGACACTCAATCATACACCCAAAAGCTAGGCGAGACAAGAGTGCTCTGACCACCTGATCCCTACGAAAGAGTATAAGTTAAAGTTTTGGGGATCGGGAGCCAAGGACACTCTTGAACATATGCCAAAATAGTAGACCAACATACATAATTTTGACACATCGAGTCCAAAAGACTTACTAAAGTTAGCATCTTCAGAGATTAGGGGTCAGGGATACCATAAAACCAATGCCAAAATATCAAGTAAAACCAAGGAAGTCCAATCCGTCAATCTTGAAAACTTAATACATTAACTTGTTAGGGATTGGAGATTGGGGATACTAGAAAATTCATGCTCAAAATTCAATGTGGAACAAAACATCCCGACACCCCGAGTCTGCTAATAATAAAGAAGAAAGCTCATCAAAGATCAAGAGACAGGGTTACCGGTTCACTTATGCCTAAAGGGTAGAAAGATATGGGAAGGCCTGATCAACCAATCTTGAAAGAATGAGCAAATGTAAGGTGTTGGGGATTAGGGATGTCGTCAAACCCCTATTGAGCATAGAAGATTCCTTTATGGTCATGCTAGGATGACCAACTCCAAAAATCTAACGAAGGTGACACAAACCCAGTGCCAGTCTACAAGAGTCGAGACATCGTGTGGATTCCTTTATAGTCATGCCAATATGACTAACCCCAATAAACTGATAGGCACAAAGGTAAACAAGCAAAGGAAAAGAAGGCAATGTTGAGGTTTCATGGATGTTTCTACTATCGTGCTAGCACGACAAACCCTAAAATTCCAACAAGGTAGCAAAGCATAAAAACACTAAGGGTAAACACACAAACTTATAAATCATGCCCAAAACCTATCAAGTGAATGGAAAAACATCAAAATAACCCCAAATAAAACATATCATAGCATAGGAAGGCATCCAAAACATGTAAGTCAACTAGGACCTGGGAAGATCAAATCAACTCACCAACCAGGACCTGTGCCATCTAGACAAGATGAAAATTTGAAAGAGAGCAGAGACTCGTTCAAAAGCTCAAGCCAAAAAGGGGGGTCCCTACTTTTCTAGGTGCAAAGTGGGGAATGTTGTGTAAGGCACAACAATTATAACATGAAAGATCATAAGATATAAGCACAATAAGGATCATAATTATATAGGTATATGAGCATAAGATAAACATGTGATGTAGGAGCATCCAAGTCCACAAGCAATCTTACATCACCCAAAAACAAAATAAAGTTAGGCTAAGAAAATCTTGGTTTTATGTGTGTTTTTTAAGAAATGACATGATGGAATAAGTAAAAAAGGTCAAAGGAATGTTACAGTTCACTTTAATAGCATTTTAAAACGTCATAGTGTCTTCTACAATCATTTATTTCACTTTTGTAGCCACTTCGATTAGAACCTAAGTAACAAACTTCTTGGGGCCATAACTTCCTCATATGGACTTAAAGTGAGTTGTTTTATTTGAAATTGTTTTTTTAGAGGAACATAAATATATAGGTTGATTTTACACTAATGTTTTTCACTTCTACAACAATTGTGACTTTAACAGCAATAAGAATAACTTTGGCAATTAAAAACGGGAATGACAGTTGTTGAGGTACATATGGTGTCCTTAACCCTAGAGATACATTTGGCATTATTCTTTGATTAGTTTATCTTGTTTTATGCCTCCAACCTATATTTGTGGGTTACATGTTTCTAACTCAAATAATCTTGTTTTAAACAACCCAACAAGAGTCATAATGATTTTGGAAGGTGAAAATGCAACATTTAATGATTAGGATCTTGTATCTAATTATTATTGAGAGAATTTAAGGAAAAGAACAAAATCCAAAACTGATGTATAAGTATGTGTCTTGTATAAAAAAGTGGGTAGATTGTTTTTGGGAAAAATCATGCCCAGAAATATTCAAAAATTTGAAATAAACAACCAAGAAAGGAGAAAAATGGTTGGGGCAAGTGTATGGACAAATGGTAGGCCATTTGGGATTAAAATAATTGGAAAACCAGTAAGGAAGTATAGAAATCGATAGGAAAAAAAAAGTTTGAGATTAATTTTTCCTAAAGATCGGATAGCCAAAGCATGCAGGTTGGGTTGATTGGGAATTGAATAGCACAAACCAAAGATATGGGTCATTGTTAAATATCATGGAGAGTGTGTAGAAATTTGACTAAGAGGATTTCATCCATCCTAGGCATAGGTTAGTGTATTTTCTAATTTTTTTATGCATGTATTTAGTTTAGGTTCATTTTTAGCCTATTATATATCTAAGGGTAGCTCTTTTTTTAATAAAATGAAAATAACATTGTTATGGCTTCCACATGGCATGTATTTTTGTGTGAATAGTTTCTAAGTAGGACTGTCTTTTATTAGACCCGCTTGCCTAAACTACACCAAGTGGTATTAGAGTAAGGATTTCTTGCTAGGAGGGGTCTTGGGGTTTTAGAAAATATTGTTGCAGGTGTGTAAGTTCTATAACTATAAAGAGCTACAAAAGAGAGACATGAAGTGTTACCAATGAAGGTTTTTCTTGATGGGAGGTGTATTGTGAGGCTTTACTAGGTTTGTTGTTGATGTGAGAGAGTCCTACAATTATAGAGAGTATTGAGGAGAAATGGTGTTAGAGAGAGTGTGACTCATGTGAGAGTATGTTGACTATCCTCCAACAAAAAGAGTGTTGGGTAGAAGGCATGTGAATGTCCTCCATTGAGAAAAAAGTGGATAGATGGAGTTCTATGAGTCTAAATCTCCCATGGGGTCATTTGTGGGTAGAGGGCACGCTCAAATTGTTTGGGAGGAAAACTAGTTGTGGGCTGTAATGTGAGAGTTCCATTGTCTCAAATTGTGTGTTTATGATTATGAGTGTGCGTAAATTATCTTGGCGAAAAAAGGACTAGAGTGGCCTTAAGAAGGGCTATGAGATTTTTGTTTATGGAGAGGAGAGAAAGGGCTTCTCATGAGAGAAATTAGGTTAGAATTGAGAATGTGCAAAAATTTATGGGTTGCTAGATGTTTTGAAGGAGAGAAGAATTGTTCTAGAGAAGGAGAAAGAGGAGCATAAGGAACTTGAATTGCAAAGCAATACTTTTTATGTTTTCCAACAAAGAGATCCTAGAAGGTCTAATGATATGGGTGGTAGAGTTGGGACATTTCATTGTGGAGAAGAAGATTTAAGATCCTAAGAGGGTAGAGTGTGCATGTACTAGATTATGTGATAACATAGTGGTGTGTTGGGAATATCTCGAGGATAGGAGACTAAATAATGAAAAATAGAAAGTAGAGAGTTGGGAACTTATGGTTTCCAAATTAATGAAGCAAATATTGCATCCTAGAATGCATGCACCATTGTTAAAGGAGTTTCAATTCTTCAGATTTAAGCTTGGAGAGGAGCAAAATGCCTCAAGAGGCGGTGAGAAAGTGAAGTTTGTCTATGAACAATGTAAAACTATTTTGAAGAACTATGTAGAAAGAGGAACTAAAGATGATGTTTTGCAAGCAAAAGATGGTGTTGTTGGGGTAATCATGAAGGGGGTGGAAAATTCTAAACCCCATGATTTATCTAACACTGTTTTGTTTGCAAGTAATGAGGAAGGCAAAGAAAGAGAAGAGGAGAAAGTGGCAGAAAAAATGGTGGTGTAGGTTATTGATCCAACAAAAGAGGACTTATTGTTAGAGGAAGAGGAAGACAAGGTAGAATTTCATGTAGATGGGACAAAGGAAGAGAATAAAAGGAAGTTTGAGTCATTGAAGTTGTTATCAGCCCAAGCTAGTGAATAGGAGAATGAGGTTACAACAAAAGAAAAATGTGTTGCAACAATAATAATAAAAGAGGATGTGGATGTGGATGTAGAGTTAATGTAGATTGATGTTGGTGTAACAACGAGTGGGAAGAGTGCAATAGGGATTTGTCCTTTAGAGGACATAAGATATTGGTGGATATAATGTAGTAGAGTGCAGAAGGAGAGAGTGAGAAAAAGTACCTTGGGGTTGTACAAAGAGTACAAGTTGTAGATATAGAACCTGATGTAATTGGTAATGAGAAAGAGGAAATCTTGATTGAGGGAGATAAACATAAAAGTTAAAAAAAGAACTAATGTTGGAATTATTTGAGTGGAATCATTCATGCAAATAGAGTTGAGTTTGGAGGAAGATTTTGTATAGGAGGAAGAGGAGTTACTATGTAGGATCTTGAGTGGAGATATAGTGTAGCAATAATATGTCTTCTAGAGGACACGAAGAGGTTGGCAAATGTGGTGTAGACGAGCTCACAAGAGGAAGATGAGAAGGAAGTATATGTAGAAGGATAAGTTACAAAAATTAAACTTGAGATATTCGTAGATGAGGAAGTTGGTGAGGTGGAAGAAGTTATGAGTGGAGAAGGAAAAGACTTTTACTGGTGAATGGATAATGGTGGGTCAAATCCCACGAGAGAAGAGAATGAGATGAGAAACATTTGGTGGAGGTGGATGAATAATGGGGGATTAAATTCCAAGAGAGGAGAAAGAAAAAGGAGAAAAGTTTGGAGGAGGTTAGGCTATGGTGGATAAAGGTTAATAAAGGGAATGAAAGTTGATGGCCAAACCTAGCAGAGGAGATGACATTTCTCCTAATTAACTGCTAGAAGAGGCAAATGGATAAGTCTTCTAATGTATTGATTAATAATGGAGCATGTTAAGGAATATGTGCACTTAAAAAGGGTGATTCTACCACTTAGCTCTACTTTATGAGCACCATGATCACAAAGTTTCTTATCAAACATGTCTAATACAAGAGCATCTAGGTCCACAAGTAATCTTGCATCACCCAAAAACAAAATAAAGGTAGGCTGAGAAAATTTTGGTTTTGTGTGTGCATTTTTTAAGAAATGACATGATGTGATAAGTTAAAAAGGTCAAATAAGAATTCTAGTTCCATTTAGTACCATTTTAGAACACTATGGCATCTTCTACAATAGTTTATTTCACTTCATCACCATTGCATGCACTTTTGTAGCCATTGTTGTGCATTTTTGTAGCCACTGCCACTTAAGCAACAAACTTCCCAAGGCCAAAATGAGATGGATTTTCAAATTGCATAAATTTTTAAGAGGAACATGAACATGTAGGTGAATTTTACATAGCAACACATTTGAATTCTACAGTAATTGCAACTTGAGTAGCAATGAGAATAACTTCAACAGTGAAAATGGAAATGACAATTGATTGAGGTAAATTATGGTGGCATTGACCCTAGAGGTACATTTGGCATTATTCCTTGATTATGATGTTTTATTTTGTGTCTTTAACTTGTATTTTTAGGTTTCATGTTTCTAACTCAGATAATCATTTTTAAATGACCCAACAAGAGTCATAATAGTTTTAGAAGGTGAAAGTGCAACATTTAATGATTGGGATCTCTCATCCAAACATTCTTGAGATAATTTAGGGAAAATAACAAAATCTAAAATTGTTGTAAAAGTATGTTTCTTGCATAAATGTGGGCATGTCATTTTTTGGGCAAAATCATGCCCATAAATGCTCAAAAAATAGAAATAAGTGGCCAAGAAAGGATAATAGCAATTGGGGCAAGTGCATGGACAAATGGCTAGATGTTTGGGGACTAGAAAATCATTGGTAAACCATCAAGGAAGCAAAGCAATTGAGAGCAGAAAGAAAAGTGAATTTGGGATTGATTTACCATAAACAGGATAGCCTAGGCATGTAGATTGAGTCAATTGGGAATAGAATAACATAGACCAGAGATATGGGTCGTTGTTGAATGTTAAGGAGACTATATAGAGATTAGATTGAGAGGATTTTATCCATTGTAGGTGTAGATGAATCCATTTACCACTTTTCATGTGTGTATATTTAGTTTTAGCTCATTTTTAGCTTATTATATTCCTGAGGGTGGAGTTTATTTTAATGAAATGAAAATAGCATTGTTATGACTTTACATATCATGTGTTTTTGTGTTAGTATGCGATTAGCTTCTAGTTAGGGTTGTCCTTCATTGGACCCCTTACATAGACTGCACCAACATGTAAGCATAAATAGGATATCACAAGCTATGAGCGCAATAACCACGTGGAAACATGTAAATATCATAAACGCATAACTTGTACGTAACCTAAGATATAAACATGAGAAGCATATGATCATGATAACAAGATGAACATGTAAGAGTGATATCATAAATATATGCAAGCATTAGGATCATACAATTAATGCATGTAAACATGATAAGCATAGGTGCTGTTAGTAATAATTTATGTTTGGGGTTTCAAGTCAGGTCTCTTCCCTAAAAAACCAAAAAAGTTCTAATCTTTTGGCCCCTGCAATTATAAAAAATGCAAGAAATCAGTTGTGTGCAGGTTAAAATGGCAGTGGCAGGTTGGGAGTTTCTATCGACCCTTTAAAATGAAAACATGGATCAGATGCATTTCTAAATGATTATCGTGCTATAGTTTCCAGTTTCTAAATGTTTCTGACAGTGGTTGAGAGGGTCTTAAGTTTCAAGAGTGTTGCGGAATGCACCATGTGGAGGCACCCGAGGGACACAAAGAAAGTAACTCAGAGCCCCGCAGACCATGCTAAGTGTCAGACTCCGCCCATGTTTCAAAAGGTTTCTTCTGAGTTTCTAAGTTGGGGCGGAAGGTGCCACATGCCCTTGGTTGTGACTGCGGAAGCTGACATGTGTCGGCCTCCGCATTGTTTCTATTTGTTTCATATTAAGTGTGGCAAAGTGAAGTGGGTCCCAGTAAAAGAAGTTGCTACTGCGGATGTTGCCAAGTGGCAGCCTCCGCTTGAAGTTTCAAGAGCCCTTTATAAAGTTTCAATGTGGCGGAAGGCGCCAAGTGTCAAACAGCGGGGGCAGTTTCTTTAAGTTTCAGCTGTAGTGCGGAGGGCGCCATGTGTCTCAAAGGATGGCTGCGGATCTTGCCAGGTGTCTGCTTCCGCATGTCTCTCTCTTTTTCCTTCGGTGCCAAGTAATGGATGGTGGTCGGTCCCCATGAAGTGTCTAGAGTGCCACAGAGGGTGACACGTGGTGGATGTGGCATTAATATTGCCTTTTATGTGTAACCATTCCCCAGCCCCAGTGAAGTTTCTAAGCATCGCGGAACCTGACAAGTGTCAGCTTTTGCATAAGTTTCAATATGTGTTTCAAGAAAGTTTCTCAGTTTCTTTGGTGGCCGTGGATCCTGCCAAGTGTCAGTCTCCGCAGGAGTCCCAAATGTTTCCTTTGTGTTTCAGGCTGCTCGCTGCGGAGTGTGCCACATGTCCTTTATGGTTGCTACGGAGGCTGACACGTGTCGGACTCTGCATTGTTTCTTTTTGCTTCAAGGATGAGCGGGAGGTTGTGGGCCCCGTTTCTTTGTGTCTCAAGTTTCAGTGCCGCGGGTTGTGACATGTGTCACGAGCGGAGGCCACTTCAGCCTATAGACATAGTTTAGTAAAATATCGTGGGTCTCAGCCACGTGGTGGCTTCCGTCAAGGTTTCTATAAAGTTTCTTTGAGTTTCAAGAGGCCACGAAAGGTGCCACGTGGCTGCTTCCGCGGGAGTTTTAGGGATGTTTCTTTGTGTGTTTCAAAGAGAGCGCGGGACCCGACAAGTGTCAGCTTCCGCATAGGTCTCAAGAGGGGTCTCTAATGTTTCAAGGATATCGTGGATGCTGCCAAGTGTCGCATTCCGCATGAGGTTCTGACAAAGGCTCTTGGCGGGGAAAATTAAGGAAAACGGACCCAGCGATGGAAACTTGAAGTGCCTACGTGGCACAATCTGGTTGGTGTGTGGCTTTTCAGCAGTTTCTGGTGCCATTCGATCTCCACAACTAGGTTTTTGATCAACGACCATGTTTTAAAGTTACAACAAGGGTTTTTCCCGAGACTCTGCGACTGTTTTTGGTGGGAGAAACTTCTTGGGCACGCAACTGCTGTATCCAGAGGCTGCGGGTTGATGAAACTTTAATGGCAGATTGTTGCAGAAGGCATGGGTCGAGTTGACGGGTCAACCACCCGATTGATGAGGGAAGTCCCTGAGCAGCGGCCCAGATTCCAATCTCACCTGCTCCTCGTCCTTCTCTGGCTTCTCCATGATTTATCCCCTGTTGCATTTATGATTTTGAGCACCACTTTTCAGTGCAGTGTATCTAGCGGGATTTTTGGCCTCCCATGTAATTAATTTGCTGAGTACATAGTTTTGCTATAAAAGGCAGACTGTGTCACTCATTTTAGGTTGTTGAAAACTGGACACATTTGGCTCTGTAATAAGATACAACTAGTTTTGGTTGCTCTGTACAGGAGGTCCTGTGAGTTTGTGTATCTCTTGTTGAATGTCTCATGCATGAATCTACTGATTTCATGATTGATTTTATATGAGTAATGCTGTATTTGCATGTGTTTTGTTAATTCTGTCTCCAGTATTGCATGTGTCCTTTTGAATCTAGATATCTAAGGGGTGTCTGGTATTCTAGAATATAGAATTCCTGTATTGAATGCTTGATCTTTCAACTTCTGCCCAAGGGGTAGATTAAAGTGTTTTTAGATTAAGTGTTGGGAAAGATATACTGCAATAGGGATACCATAAGTAGAGATAACTTAACACTCTGTCCTGGGAGGTATTTGTAAGGCAGGTATCACACAAATCCCCTTAAAATCCAGTTTCATTGTGTTCATGCCGATCATTCACAGGTGTATGTCTACCGACTCCAAGCCCTGGATAGGCACCGATCTAGCTCTGTGTTGAGGTTATACACCAGGTCCTAGTTTTGCATCCACATAAAATCAAACTGATACTTCCAAAACAACCATTAGGACTGTAGAAATAGTTTAGGACCAAGATCCTCTGATTCACAACTGAACATAAGCCCAAAGCTAGCCCCTTTGCACTTATCCCACAGTTTTGGTCTTCATACAGGAGGATTTATCTGCTTTGTGTCAACATCCCAAGCCAACCCACAAGCATATTCTCATGGGTGTTGAATAGGGAATACCCCCCTAGGTTTTGTAGAGCTTGAAGAAGAAGAGGAGATAAAAATAGAGTCTATCTCCTACACTGTTGGCCCCTGGCCCAGAGATCCTGTTGATCACTGATGGCTACTTTGTAGGGAAATCTAGGAATGAACATCCAGTCAGGGAAAAAACCAACAGGTGCTAATCATAGGAACAAAGGGAACATATATGAGCCAGAAAAGACATAGAAATACATGAGGATGAACATGAAACATAAAAAAGCATAGGAGTTGAGTAGAGGAAAATGAAAATGAAAAGTGTCCCCAAGTGAGGAAACAAGTCCCCAAGTGAGGAAACAAGGCATAAGAATGGGAGATGCCCAACAAACATTACATAAGCAAAAGACTAAGTGTAAGGACACAATGTAAATGGAAAAATAATTAAGGAGGATCACAACACACATTGCATAAGCAAAAGAATAAAGTAGAAATTACACAAAGCACAAGAAAAAAGAGACATGAAATACACAACACAGGTTCAAAGCCACTTGTGTCAAAATACACACTAAAGGTGTCTTTGTGTCATCGATGTGATAACTAGGAACATGGAAACAACATAACATAAAGCCAAGAATGGAAAACAAAAACACAAAATGTAGCAAGTAGTAAGAGAGGTGGGTGAGGATACTTAACCAATGAATTCATCCCTGTTGCATGTGTCCTGAATATGCTTAAAAAATGTATCATTGAGACCAATTTCCTCTATGGGACTATTTATGTTATCATAAAGTGTACCCCCATGAACAAAAGTGTAATATAAATATGCCAAGAGTGATGTATGCTCTAAAAGAACTAGCTTAGATGTTATATCGTGTGTTTTTTTATTTTGACTTGTGCGTAACCTCAACATGTAATGCACGGTGATCTATAAACTTATTGATAAAAGAATCTTTATTAGGTAATGACATATAATTAGTCTCAATGTGTATCATTTGTTTGTCTATAAGATATTGAACTTAATGTTTCAACGTAATGCACATATCTATATATAATGTCTATGTATGTGATGATAATCACAAAAGTATTTAACCTCATTTGGTGTAAGCTTAGACATATTTATTGGCTCAATCAAAGGTAATGTAATGAGATAATATTATAAAAACTGTTCCAATACAACATGTGGAGGTTACTCCAATGTAGTGAATTCTTGGAATCCCTTTGGTTTTATATGTGCATGACGATCATCACTATAGTTAACATGAAGCACATCCTCACTGCCTACATTACCTAAATGTGACAATGATGTAAACTCATGAGCATAAGAGGAATTGCTATAAATATGTTGATATAGAAGATGATCTTCCAATAAAGCACACTCACATTTACATACACTAGTAGATAAATCTAAAAGTGAATGATAATGCTTGTAAAACACTTGTCCTTTAAAGAATGGAAGTAAACCATCAATAAATACACATTGAATCTCATCATCCCACAACGTAAAACTCAAATTAATAGTTAAAGCTTGAAATATCATGATATAATCCTTAATTTTCTCATGCTCTTCTTGCTTGCATTACTAGATCTTTGCAATAGATATCTTAGGCTTGACATTGCAACTGAAATGTTTCACGAAGGCAATATCTAATTCCCAAAAAGAAGTGATAAAAGCATGAGGTAATGAATACAACCATGTAAATGCATGACCATTCAAGCTTGTTGGAAATAATTTAGCAAGCAACTTATTGTTAGAAATGAAGGTAAACAACTACAAGTAGAAATCTGATCTCAACAATATGTATGCATGAAAGTGTACAATCGAATGGAAATTGTAATAGAAACGAAACTATAACACCTAGAAAGAATAGATCAAAGAACTGAACACATAACACAGTATGTATGTGGAGAAAAACCTTTCGGGTAATAACTCCACACAGAAGAGAGGCACAAGATTGTATTATCTGCAAATATGAGATTACAATACAATATCACTTCCAATCTCTCCTCAGCCCTCAATCCGACAGTATTCCACAAGTACCTATAAAACAAGCCTAAAACTCACTCTCTCAACACACAAAACGCCAAATTTATAGGCAAATGTAGCACCTCCAAAATATGGCACCACCTTCTTGGGAATCTCACTTGCATGCCCAAAATAGCCTCTTACAGATTTCTTACAACTGTCATAAGGCATCTTCCATGCATGGGCACCTAGGGACTAAAAATAGGTTCTTACATGCAATAATTATCCTCATAAACTCTCATAGAATCTCTAACATCTTATGACAGGTGTAAGTGTGTCATAGATGCTCTTACAACTTATGATGCATGTCATAACAACCTCTAAATAGCAAATCATCAATATGGGTGCCTAGATTCTCCAACTTCACCTTTTACCATGACCATGATGCTTTGACCAGTAAATGTAACTCTGTAACAACCTCACGGTAACATAATTAATTAGTGTTGTTAGTAATAATTATTTATCGTTGTCAATAATAATTATTTATCGTTGTCAGTAATAATTATTTATCGTACTAGTAAATACCTTTTATCATTGTCGATGAAACTCAACATCCCTTATGGGTGAATTACAAATAAAAATAAGGAATAAATAAACATGGAATTTACAAGGTTGATGACACCTTAATTCCAACATTCTCCCACTTGACATCATACATTGTAAATACACTCATAGGAAAACATAAAACAACTAAGCACTAGGAACAAGGCCCATGGCCTCCCTGCACCATGTAAACTTTTTTGTGCTCATAGGTTTAGTAAGAGAATCTGCAACATTCTCCTGGGTATCTACCTTCTTCAGCTCAATCTATCCATTTGCAACCATTTATCGAGAAAATTGATACTAAACATCAACATGTTTTGCCTGAGCATGATACATAGGATTCTTGGCCAATCTGAATGATCATACAATCAAAACCAATACTTGTACACAATCTTTGTAACCAAATTGCCTCCTTAGAGACATGTGTAGCTACCATATACTCTGCTTTGGTGGTGGACAAAGCAACAGTGGGCTGCCTCTTGCTCATCCAACTCATAGCTCCCCCAAATAAAGTAAACACATAGCCACTAGGGGACCTTAGACTATCCAAGTCACCTGCCCAATATGCATCAACAAATCCCTGTATGTCCAAAGTCTTATCAACATTGTTAGTACCAGAATAAACCAAACAATAATTAGAGGTACCTCGCAAATATCTAAACACCCTCTTCACATAATTCCAATGTTGTCTACTAGGGTTAGACATAAACTTGCTAAAAACTCCCACTACTTGGGCAATATCTGGTCTAGTGCACACCATTGCATACATCAAACCTCCTACAACAATAGAATATGGCACATTAGACATATCCTCTAAATCATCATCATTCTTAGGACACATATCTAATGATAGCTTAGTACCAACAGGTAAAGGAATTCTCACTGGATTGCAATCCTGCATGCTAATTTTTTGCAAAATAGTGTTCACATACTTACTTTGAGATAACCAAAGCTTTATGTTACCTCTATCCCTTTTGATCTCCATCCCTAGAATATACCTAATTGCTCCAAGATTCTTCATATCGAATGCACCTGAAAGTTGAGTTTTCAACTCACTGATCATACCCTTAGTATTGCTGAAAAATAACATATCATCCACATACA
This sequence comes from Cunninghamia lanceolata, assembly GCA_027924645.1. Lineage (NCBI taxonomy): Eukaryota > Viridiplantae > Streptophyta > Pinopsida > Cupressales > Cupressaceae > Cunninghamia > Cunninghamia lanceolata. The sequence continues at coordinate 8,051,514 of BSBN01000420.1, read as the reverse complement.
AGGTAGTAGTCAGAATAACATCATCAATACATCGAATGTAAACACAATGATCTTGTTCAGTTTTAACAAAGCCCAATTTTAAAACAAATGAATCAAACTTCCAGTACCACATTTTGGGAGATGGTTTCAGACTATAAAGAGATCTTTTCAACTTACATACCCAATGTTCTTTCCCTTTTACCTCAAAACCTGTAGGTCGTTGTGTGTAAATTCCTTCCTCAATATCTCCATGTAAGAAAGCAGTCTTAACATCCATTTGCTCAATTTCAAAATCATAAATTGTAGCAATGGATAAAATAAATCTAATAAAACATAATTTAGCAACAGGAGAAAATATTTCACTGAAATTAACTCCCCCTCTCTGTGAGTAGCCCTTGGCTACTAGTCTAGCCTTATACTTCCACAATAAACCATCTGCTCCAAACTTCTTCTTGAAGACCCACTTACAACCTATGGCCTTTCTTCCTTTGGGTAAACATACAAGATCCCAGGTGTCACAAGAGTCTAAAGCTATCATCTCCTCCTGCATGGCTAGTTGTCAAGACTCACTATCATCTGCAATAATAGCTTCCCTATAGGATCTAGGCTCATCATCAGTACTTAATAAAGCAAAAATACAAAAAAAATCTGGCGGGCTATACCTATCAACTAATTTCATTGTCTTGTGGATCTTCTAAGAATAGGAATAAGGGGCTCTTCTTCTTCTTGAGCTTGTTCAACTTCTTCTTGGTTACCTTCCCTAACCTCATTAGTTTTCTTAGCAACTGAACCCATACCTTCTTCTTCATCCTCCTCATCCTCAAATTCATCTCTCTATTCTTCCTTAGGTGCATCTTCCTGCTTAATTTCAAAGTGCAACTTCTTTTTCTTATCTTTTTCTCTTAGTTGTGGATCTAAAATAACCCTAAGTTCCCTAAAAATGACATCTCTAGAATAGATAATCTTATAGGTTAGTGGATTCCAAAGCTTATATCCTTTAACATTATCACCATATCCAATGAAAATATACTTTTTAGCTTTTGGATCCAACTTAGATCATTTTTATGTGACACATGAACATAAGTATCATAGCTAAATACTCTTAAATGTGAAATTGAAGGTTTCTTACCTATCCACGTCTCATGAGGTGTTGTTTCAAGAGCCTTGCAAGGAGATCTATTCAACAAGTAACAAGCAGTACTTACAGCTTCTACCCAAAAGCACTTGTCCAACTATGAACCACTCGACATACTCTAGGCTATTTCCATGATTATCTAATTCACCCTTTCTGCCACTCCATTTTGTTGTGGAGTATAAGGAGTAGTTGTCTATCTAACAATTCATGCATGCTTACAAAATTCATCAAATTTTTTAGAATAATATTCCCCTCCATTATCCAATCTCAAAACCTTTATTTCACAATCCGATTGCTTTTCAACTAAGGCCTTAAATTTCTTAAACTTAGTGAAAAATTTAGATTTATGTTGCATAAAATATAACTAGGTAAATCTTAAGACATCATCAATGAAGGACACAAAATATCTAGATTTTCCAATTGATTCAACATCCACAGGACCAAATATATTTGAATGAAGAAGTTCCAATTTATTTTTAGATTTATAACTGCCTAAAGGAAATGGATTTCTATTTAGTTTTCCAAACACACAATGTTCACATAAATCAAAACTCTCATCAAAATAAGATAAAACATCTAAAAAAAATTTATTCAAAAAGATTTTTAAACTAGTCTCACTTATGTGACCCAATCTATGGTGCCACAATATACAAGTATTTTTAGTATTTTTAATTACATTGGTAGAATTAAAAAAAAAGTAGTGGCTTCTAGCATAAACAGAGTTCCCTTCCTTTTCCCTCTCGCTACCACAAAACTTCCTCTTACCAATTTTAATCATGCTTATCAAATGTTACATGCATTCCAATATCATTCAACTTAGAAACTGAAATCAAATTTATAGCTAAACCTGGAATATGCAAAACACCAGGGATAGTTCTTATCCTCCCATCACTGAAACACAACTAAATCTTACCCCTTCCGACAATTGGATATGAATTGTTACCACTGAGGTAGACATTTCCTCCATCATACTTCTTGTATGTGGAAAACCACTCCTTATGAGGAGTCATATGATAGGAGCATCCTGAATCAATAAGCCAATGTTTGTTAGACATAACATTACATGAGGAAATCAAAACTTCATCACTTGAATTTGAGGACTTCTCTGTGGAGGAATCAAATTGTTCATTTTATTTTGACATTCCTTCTTCACATGCCCCCTCTTTCCATAGTTCCAACACTTCACTTTGTTATTTTTCTCGAGAGTCTTAGATTTGCCCTTGGACTTGTCCTTAGGCCCATCTCCCTTAGATTATCTTTCCTTGGACCTTCCCCTGACATGGAGAGCATCTTTCAAACTTCTTGCAATGGTCTTCTTCCTCATCTCCTTTGATAAAAAAGTAACAACAACATTGTCCATCTTTAGAGCATATGAAAGTTTAGCACTGAAAGCAAGAATCATGTTCTCCCATGATTTAGGCAAAGAACAAATCAACATGATACATTTATCTTCCTCATCAATCTTAACATCAATAGAAGCTAACTGACTCAAAATCAAATTGAAAGCATTTAAATGCTCAACTATCGAATCACCCTCCTCCATCTTAAGAGAAAATAATTTTCTTTTCAAATATAACTTATTTACTATACTCTTTTCTTGGTAGATCTCACCTAACCATTTCTACTAGGAATCTGTAGGTCCAATAAAACCAATTCCACATAACCCACAAGGAGAGAATGATGTAGCAAATAACCATAATGCAAAGATCAAATGACAAACACAAGATAACTCAAGACATACCTTGGGAAAACCCTCAAGAGGGAAAAACCTAGCCTCTAAAAGCATCCACACTCATATGTATTATTCAGCATAAGATATTACAATACATCTCACGAGTCTCCATGAATACCTCTGAAACATCAAGCACCTCCAATGTATCCTCCATGTGTCCAAGCATGAATCTACACATCCCATGCCATGCTTCACAATCTGCACTTGAAGGAGAGAGCTCAATAAAATGATAACCTCTCACAAACCTCTCATCTGCCAACAATGAAATAGCCAACCTCAAATAATAACATTGTGCTTGCTTTTATAATTTAAGCTCACACAAATACAATGAGAAAACCATGTGCCCCAAAACCATGGGTAACAAAAAACCATTGACCCCTCATTTAATTATTGGTACTACATTTTTTTCCAACAATTAAATAATATAAATAAACAATTAATTACTCTACGTGTCCCACACACATAAAATAATTAACCCAATTTGTTACATACAATTTGAAAGGAAGCTAGGTGTGCAGAAATCGCTTCCTACACTAATCTAATGAGGAGAGGGCTATGCAAATTCAATTTAATTCTTGCAACTACAGCAACATAGAACATTTAACAGAGATATTGCAGCAATACACATGAACCAGAAAGAAGATAGAAGAAGAGAGACAAAGATATAACGTAGGGAAAATCCTTATCAAGTGAAAAACCCCACACTCAGAAACCTGCACAATGTATTAACAAAACTGAATGTTGTTTACAATACACTTGAAATGCAAGCTTCAATGGTCTTCGACACTCGTATCTGGAGTCAATCCGGTAGAGTAACAGTACCTGTAAAACCTGTAATACTTCTCCACCTCCAAGCACCTATTTATATAGAATATACAAGGCAAAATAGGTCTATCTTGGAAGGGGTGTCCATCTTGGCCTTATGGCCCAAAACCCACACCTAAGGACACTTGGTCAACATTGTAGAATGTGCTTGACACTTGTCAACAACTCCCATCCCAAAGAGGTCACCTATTTCTAAAATGGGCTATGACAGATGCTCTTATGACACTTATGATCGTCATAGAATCTGTCATAGCGGTTACAACTTACAGTTGTAAGAGAGTCTGTCATACACAAGCTATTAATAGCATATTCTCTTACATGTCATAGTCCACCTTGGGGCGCCCAAATATGCCTTTTTCAAAGATGCTTCATGACACATGTCTTCACCTGTCTTTCAAGCTTCTATTTCTGACTCTTACATGTCATAACTTCGTCATAGGAATCCGTCATAACCGTTTCAGTCAAACATTCCCTTCCACAACATGAAAGATGCCGACACATGGTAAAATGCTCCTACCACAAAGTGGGATGCCTATCTCCTCATGCGAGGACAAAATTACAAGTTGTCATCTTCCATGTAGGATGACACATCATCGTGCCACATCCCACAAAATGACAATATGGAATTTACAATTAATTTACAACATAGGCAATGAATTAATAAATACAATCATAAATAATGCAAGGAATTACCAAGGTTGAGACACCTTAATTCCCAACACAACTTATACAAGTGGCGTCCAAATAAATAATACAATATTATACAAGGTGTACAACACCTATTCCAACATTCTCCCACTTGTTGTATACATTGCATAAGGGTCAATCAATGAAATACATCATCATAGGCAAACATGTAAACACATGAATCTCCAACATGCTCTCATGCTCCATCAAGATACCTGTAATAAAATGAATGTGACCACCATCTCAAGCAAGAACTCCTCTCATCCTCCAACATGCCACCTATGGGAGAAAAGGAACATGCCAAGGTGAAGATGCACCAATCCAAATAACACAAACATCAAATCCAAGTGATAACAAAAGGCTCCAAGCTATTGTCAAAGGTAAAAGAACCCACATGACTAGAAATAGACCCATAACATATGCTAATACATCCAACCATCCATACCTCAAAGGTATCAACAACATCAATAAAATCATGCCAACAACATATCCAACCCATATACTACAATCACAAGCTCCATGTATAAAAACCGTCAATGAAGAACACATGCATATAGGAACTCCCACTTAATGGGTAATGTCAAATCTAAAAATAGATCCAAGGCATACCAAGTCTACCAATCAACACTCAAACTAAGGTGTGGCTAATCAACAAGCCAATGTAGTATCAAGAACAATCACAATGATCCACATATGCAAGATAAATTGTTGCATACTCTCTCACAACATGTCACCATAACTCTCCCAAGTCCAACCATATCAACATGATCCTCCAAGAAGCAGCCATAAGACAAAGAGAGAAAACCTGTAAATCATAATGTCCTACAAACACCTCAAAGTGCTAAGTTGTGTCAAGTATGATCTCCTCTACGACCCCAAATGAAAAGCCTCAACAACACCCAAGCATTCAATCTCATAGATCAAATGAACATATGTATCATGTAACCAACATGGATGTAAGCCTCTCTAATCAAGGTAGATTAAAATCATAACCATTCCATAACCAGGAATAAGCCCAATCACATATCCTAAACTCCTCATAATGAACACCATAAATCAAACCATATGAACAAGGAGATAACCATGCTAAGATCTCTCAAATGAACCATCCATAACCAATAACCATAGCTCAAGATCTATATCTATGAGAAGATAAAGTTGTTGTCACGTAGAATTGCACCCTGCTTGGAGAGAGTCCAAGCATTCTATTGACACAATAGAAATGATCTCGAAGTGTGGGACCTTGCGAAATGAGATCAGACCTCCGGAGAAAGCTAACTTCCTACCTTTGAGCCTAACACTTAGAGGAATATATCTAAACCTAGTGCTAATGCTTGCTGGGAAAAGGGGTAGAAGGAAACATAAAATAGAAATGAAATGAAAGGGGTGATACACCAGATTTAGTGAGCAATAGTGATTTCTGGAAGAGAGACACAACAATGATCTCAATCATGAAGGGAGTTCACACAGACTTATAGGGCTGATTGAGGCTTCGATATGAAGATCTAACCTATAGAGGAGCCATTTTACTCACATAATAGATTATAACTTCAAGTAAAACACAGAAATCAGGACATAAGAGAGGCAAGAAATCATGCATATATTGATCATGAAGGTCAAAAACCATTACATTATAGAATATTCAGTAGCAGAAGTATACCCAGCATAGCTAATCACATTCATTACTGGATAAAAGGAAGACAACAAAGGCCAGATTCAGGCATAGTGAGTCACATTCCCATACCCTGCAATTACACTAAGTGGTCTTACTACAGAAAAAATGGCAGCATAACAGCTCAAAAAAAAAACATCCTCCCCCTATTAAATGAGGTTACATTGCATCTTATACGTCAAGTTCTTGTGCAGAAGGCAATGAAGTCGTTCCACAAGATCCGAGGTCATCAATGCAGGAACAAGGGCGCAGAGATAGAGGCATGGTGAAAGGACATGAACCTTGTCACTGGCAGCTCTGCAACCTGAGAAACAGTTGCCCACACGCAAAAGAGGGCAAAACAAGAAGTGAGGAGCACAAAAGTCATTGCAGGCCTCGAGGATATCTACCAGTGAGCTAGAGGAATCCATGTGCATTGAAGATTTTGACCATCCACCATGAATGCACCCACAAAGCTCACCAACCGAAGTTACTATGAAAATATAAGCCTCTGCACACACCAAATGATCACCAAAACATCCATTCAATCGAGTATGCAAATCCAGATCAAATTTTGAAAGCAAGAAAATCCCCCCAAAAGCCTGCCAGATGAAAGAGGAGGTAAAAATAAGCACTTTTGCTTTTTGAAGCATGTTGAAATTCGCTAGGACGAGGGAGATATGGGCGGTCAAAGTTGCGGTCAACTGCATCTTGCATCTGCACATAGCTTTGCATCTACACTTGCATATTGTTGTATCTTGCAATTGTATATACAATTGCACATGCACTTTACACTGCTAGGTTCACTTTATGCATTTACACAACCTCTTTCCTTTCGCCTTTTGAATATCCAAGATTTGCATATGTGATTGTATGTGCCATTGTATCTACTTTTGTATATGCCATGACATGTGTCATCATCTGATTTGCCGCTGCGCTGAAACTAAGACCCATCGCTGAACATTTGCATGCTTTATCAGCCATTGGAAAAACCTTAAATTGAGCCATCGATGCACTAAGTCTCGCCAAAATCCTTTGTATGTAACCTTTTGTATATCTAATTGTATATGAGATACAATCGCATATACATACAATGCAGAACTCAAAGGAGTATCAACTGGAAAGGAAATTTGGAGCAGGTCCGGCCTTGTATCTTTTCCCTTTTGCATATCGGCACATACATGCACTTCAACATACAACTGCGGATCCCAACACTGAGTTTGCCAAATTTAATTTCCCAGTCGGGTCTGCCTTGTATATCCCTGCTGTATCTAACCCTTGTATATCGCATATGCAATGCAAAATATACAAACAAAATTGCACACAATCACTTGCATACAAACATTGCATTTGACCTTTGTATATCGCTTTGTATATGACCTTTGCATCTGCAAACATACAATGCGAACATACATACAAAGATGCATACAATCGCTATCTACCTTTATAAATCAAATTGCATACTCCTTTCGGGCCTGGGATTTGTATGTCAGGATTGTATATGCCAATGTATATGCGATTGTATGTGCAAAGATACAATCGCATATACATACAATTGGCGGACCCCACCCTTTGTATCTGACCCTTGCATGTTGCCTTGTATATACAAGGATAACCCGATGTACCTTCTCTTTTGTATCCCGCCTTGCATATTGCCTTTGCATCTTCCCCTTGTATGTTGCCTTGTATATGCACTTGTATATGAGATACAATTGCCCGATATACAAAAGCGGACCCCACCTTTTGTATAACCTCTTGTATATTGCTTTATATATGTAATTGTGCAATATACAAACGGAGATACATACAAAGATGCATAACGAACCCGATGTACATTCACTTTTGTACATGACCAAGATACAAGGAAAAAAGTAACTGAGATACAATTTCGACCAAATGACAGAAAACCCCAAAACAAGGATGACGTCATCATCATATACATGAAAAATGGCTAAGTATAAAACTGAGAAATCTCTGCGATGGAAGGCACTTGAAGACAAAAGATTTCTGGGTTTTTTTGGGTTTTCTTCAAGGGTTCTCCAAGAAAGCTTTTGGGATTTTTGGAAAGGCAGAGCATAGATAATTAAAGGATTTAAACCTTGTAGGGTCATTTTCTAAAGGATATTCAAGGAATATACAAGGTGAACTATTTAACTCTAAACAGAAGAAAATAAGTCAACAAAAGCATAAAGCAAAATGTATCTAAAAGGATGGGCAATACCTTATAGATGATAAACTGTCGAGTAGACCAAGAGCGGGGAATGAGAATGCTCCTCCAGTATACACCAAGCCACAATGACTCTCTCCAAGAATAGTCTCCTCTAGGTCCATAATGAACTCGTGTCCATATCTAGGTGTAGGCTCCTTAGTCTATCTGTTGAAACCTCCAATGAGTAAGTGTCTCTAATCCTAAGAGAACTCCAACCTCACCCAAGTCTACAAGAGTACCTCCATGATCAATCCATGCTAAACTCCAAATGCAACACCGCACTATAATGAAGCTCCAAGCAAATGATCAATATACTCAATACCAAGAGAACCACACAAGACCATTGTCAATGCTCCCACTTCACATCTACATAATCAAGGAACCCATCATGACATCATGATCTAACCATCTCCTCAAAGGAAGATCACATGCACTAATGCACACATCTTGTCTCAAGAGAACATGTATCATGCCAAAACTCTAACGTGTGATCAAGAGTCCATCAAGCCACAATATCAAACATCTCTAAACAAAGGATCAACATCTCCAATCACATGAAGATAACCATCTCTTGTCAACAAAACTCAAAATGTCAAAGAACTCTCACTACCAAGAGCTCCTCCATCCATTGCAAAAGATCATCCATCACAAATGATGAATCCACATCACTGCCAAAGCTCCCACTGAATTGTGACACCGATATATCCATGGCAACAAAGTAACCATCTCCTAAATGAAGATTATCCATGGCCCCAACACAATCAAGGAATCCCACTATAATGATAATAGCTCCCAAAAGGTTGAGTAAACCATAATCTCCAAACCAAGATGATAAAACCATCACTATCAAAAGGTCACATAAACACATGTATCCAAGATCTCTATGACATCATGATAAACATGCTACAAGTCCCAACAACCGACTATCCAGGCACTCTAATCATCCATCCTCTCATCCCAATGCAACATACCAATGTACAACTGACCATAGATAAGGCCAACTAACAAAGTCTGCATAAACACTGAATCAATCTCGTGGATAAAGACAATCCACATCTGAGTCATCCCACTGTAGCCAAGGGGTAGTTAATCCATAAAACTACATAACTCGAAGATCTAAAACAAATGTAACATGCAAACTCATCATCGCACTAGTAACATGAAAACTAAAACATCAAAGAAGATAACATGTAGACTTCAAGACTCAAACACCAAATCAACGCTAGATTTGATTTACCAAGCAAGTCCACAACACAAGTACCATAGTCAAGGAAATAAACAAGCATCCAAGAGATAAGAACAATCCCCTGAAACTACACCACAACACCACCTATAATCATGAATCAAACATCACAGCCCATACCTGTCAATCGCATACATGATCATGTCGTGCCAATGCAAAAGTGTACCTACATATCCATGACACCTTGTAATCATCATCATCATTGTACCTGTACTCAACTTCCACTGAAATGAGACTCCTAGTCTCACACGCATATCAACTATATCCTAAAACTAGAAGACAAGTTGTGTACCTGTCTCCATCAAAGTCCAAACTCTGAAAACACCTATAAACCTCTATCTAAAAGCACCAAATTTGAAAAATTGCTATACCATACTGATAGTCTCATAACAACATGCACTCCCACAAGTTTGTGCCCCAAAATCCATCCAAATGCTCTCATAATCGCACCCTGAATCTCAAGCTCCTACAGGTGATCAAACAAGTACCAATCTCTCTCTCAACACCAAAATAAAAAACTACATGATCCAAACTGTAGTACACTGCAATAGCTCTCTAACGCCTGTTTCAAATTGAAAATCTGATTCCGCATGCAAAAGTAATGAGCATAAAACTGTCCTGGAGCAATGCTTGGCTTCAGGCACCAAATTCTGCAACGAATAGAAAAATCTAATCACCAAAACTACACCACTACATAGTGCTTGGAGAGACCTTTTTGATGCCTATAAGAAGTCAAAAATTCGATACCGTAGGCGAAAGTTATGCCTTCCGAAAGAAAATGCCCTCCGAGAGCTAAAGGGGACCCCTTGCGGGACCATGTCCGTACAATGCTGATGTCATTGCTGACATGGCCCTGACTGGGCAAGTGATTGGGCATTGACGTGGCATATCTGGTTGGTTTAGCATCATTGCTAACATGGTGGATTCCAAAAAAATTCAAACTTGTTTAAAAGTTTTTCACGCCACACAGGTGGACCCCGAAAATAATTTAAGGGTTTTTTTTTGTTTTAAAAGTTTGTCGTTTAAAATTTTTAATGCCCAAGGGGCTGCCTGTTGGTTGGGCTTGCCGATCTGGCGGTTGGGACTGGGGACCTAGGGCCCACCGGCCATGGCTTAGCTAGCCAATGGCAAGGAGCTGACCAGTCGTGCTGCGCGGTACCAGGTGTAGGGCCATGGTACGGGAGGGTCTGCGTACCCCCTGCCATCAATTATTTTTTAAAATATCTTTTAATTTTGTCTATAATTTTCAATTATATATTTTTTTTATTTTTGATTTCAACTATAGAACAAAATTAAAGTGCAGGGACAATTTTTTTTTGCAGTTGTACCTGTGACGACCGTATGGCCATGCCACGTACCTGGGGGCATTTTTTTCTCCTTCCAGGCCGTGTGGCCAAAATAGGGCAAATTATATGTTTTTATTTGCGTCTTGGGCCTTCTGAATCCAATGACAAGGTCTATTTTTGTATAGGAGGTCATCTGTGAAAATCCCTCCTTAAAACCCTCATGAAGCCATCCAAGAAACCCTCTTTTCTGCCATGATTTTTCAATCACTATATTTGCAAAATACACAACAAATCTGCAATACCCAAAACCCCAAATTTGCAACACAACCTGCATAAAACCTTGTAATGTCCAAAATATTTTCATGCATTGCCATGGCTTCCACTTTACACCAGATCTACACACACAAGGGTTATAAACAAAACCAAGGAGCTCACACCTCCCACAACCATAAACATGGCTTTGATACCATATGTTAGGAATTTGCAAGTCTAATAAAACCAATTCCACATAACCCCTAAGGAGAGAATGATGCAGCAAATAACTATAATGTAAAGATCAAATGACAAACACAAGATAACACAAGATATACCTTGGGAAAACCCTCAAGAGGGAAAAACCTAGCCTCCAAAAGTATCCACACTCATATGTATTATTCAGTAAAAGATATTACAATACATCTCATGAGTCTCCATGAATACATATGAAACATCAAGCACCTCCAATGCATCCTCCATATGTCCAAGAATGAATCCACACATCCCATGCCATGCTTCACAATCTGCACTTGCAGGAGAGAGCTCATTATAATGACAGCCTCTCACAAACCTCCCATATGCCAACAATGAATTAGCCAACCTCAAATAATAACATTGTGCTTGCATTTATAATTCAAGCTCACACAAATACAATGATAAAACCATGTGCCCTAAAACCATGGGTAACACAAAACCATTGACCCCTCATTTTATTGTTGGTACTACTTTTTTCCCAATAATTAAATAATACAAATAAATAATTAATTACTTTGTGTCCCACACACAAAATAATTAACCCAATGTTACATACAACTTATACAAGTGGTGTGCAAATAAATAATACAATATTATGCAAGGTGTACAACACCTATTCCAACAATTTCCATAAAGAATATGCAGTGGCTTCTCCAACAATGTTCAACAACACAGATTCTGCAAGACACAATCAGATTGTATCCCGTGCCTTTTTATCCAGTCTATCCCACTCATCTTGACTGGCATTATTAGGTTTCTTCTCTCTTGTTACAACCAACCATTGGTTTCATTCTTCAATCAAATCCTCCATTTTCATCTTCCACAACTCGTATCCCATACCATTGGACTTCTCTATGTCCAAATGGGTGTTTGTTGCAACCATGATTTCAACACAAAATCTACAAAATAAATGCAACTAGAACTCCCACTATAGCTCAAAAAACCTTCACACTCCCATCCAAGAGTTAGAACTAGCCAGGCTCTAATACCAAATGTTAGAAATGAAGGTAAACAACTACAAGTAGAAATATGATCTCAACAATATGTATGCATGTAAGTGTACAATTGAATGGAGATTGCAATAGAAACAAAACTATAACACCAAAAAAGAATATATCAAAGAATTGAACACATAACACAATATGTGCATGGAGAAAACCCTTTCGGGTAAAAAACTCCACACATAAGAGAGGCACAAGCTTGTATTATTTGCAAATATGAGATTACAATACAATATCACTTCCAATCTCTCCTCAGCCTTCAATCCGACAACATTCCGGTAGTACCTGTAAAATAGGCCTAAAACTCACTCTCTCAACACTTACAAAACACCAAATTTATAGGCAAATGTAGCACCTCTAAAATGTGGCGCCACCTTCTTGGGAATCTCACCTACATGCCCAAAATAGCCTCTTACAGATTTCTTACAATTGTCATAAGGCATCTTCCATGAATGGGCACCTAGGGACTAAAAATAGGTTCTTACATGCAATAATGATTGTCATAAACTGTCATAGAATCTCTTACATCTTATGACAAGTGTGTTACCTTTTGAGTCGCTCTTGTTTATTCATGTATCGGTAATTTTTCTTAAGCAAGAGTCGGTTTACCGTATTATATTTTTGGTCATATCTTCGCTTTGTAAATCGACTCTTAGTCCTTTAAATTTTACCCGTGTGTCGTCTTTGTATAAAAGGTTTGAACCTTTGAACCCAAACCATTCTCAAAGTTCAAGGTTCAATGGTTCAATATGTCTGAAGTGTCATATAAAGCAAACTGTCTTACTGTTTGTCTTAAGCGTCTTGGTACTTTCAGGTTGAACTTGAACCTTCCGCGCGTACTCTATAGTGGGGTTCAAGGTTCAATGGTTCAACGGTCTTAAGGTTCAACACTCATTGTCTTCCTATGAGTCGGGTCACACAATTTCCGTGTCTACTAATATATCGTTGAACCTCCCGCTTGTACTCTGCCGCGGGGTTCAACGGTTCAAGGTTCAATAGTTCACTGTTTTATAATTGGCAACCTTTTACCGAAGCCGCGTAACTTTTTATTGGTCCATATAACCCTTGTGTCGTTGAACCTTCGTATTGAACCCCGTCTTCACAAGTTCAACGGTTCATAGGTCAAGTCCCTGTTTCAGTAAGTCAATCTTTTGCATACCTACAAAGTCCAGTTGACATGCTTGAACCATCACATTGAACCATCGCGTTGAACCATGTCCTAGAGGTTCAACGGTTCAATAAGTTTGAAGATTTGGCAATTTTGGTCCCGTTTGCTCCCGCAGCTTTCTAAGTCAAACTTAGCAGGAAAGTTGGAGGAAAATTTATCAGAAACCCATCATGAAACCAAGAGCTCTAATTTAACAGAGACTATGGATAATCATTGTACTTCATGATGGCACACGAACATTACTTGCTATTAATGAAGAAATCAGAGTTCACGTCTTTTCAAACATTTTTGGCACGTATTGTTCCAAGCGATGATTATTCATTCTGGTAAGCACCATTATTAACCAAGAACAAGCTAATTTTAGCAAGAAAATATACTGTGCAATGCGGAGAAGGATAGCGCTGGAAGTGTAAGGCTCTCATTTTTCAAGTTTTCGCAGTGAATTCAAATATCCTGAAGGTGAGTCCTGTTTCCCCTGTGCTATTCCGAATTCTTATACTGGAAAGAAGAGCCTCTGGAATTTCTGTTATTTTCGAAATTTGAAGTGTTTTATTATAATCGTCCAAGTATGTCTTTGAAATCTACATGTTTGGGAGACGAACATGGCCCTGGTCTCACTTACTCTTACTCAGAATTTGGGGATACTGCATTAGTTCAATATGATTTAGAGGAATTCATAGGAAGAACTAGAAACCCTGTCCAAACCACCACAATAAAGAAAATTGTGGACAGTGGTTTAGTTGAAGCCACAGCCTTTCCTCAAGCTATATTCTGCCCAGAGTTGGTTCAAGATTGTATAAACAGATACGATCCCCAACATAGGTGTGTCAGAAAAGCAGACGGGGATGTGTTATTCCACGTTGACAGACAAACCCTCATGTCTGTGATGAAGATACTGCCTAAGGAGGCGTATTCCAATCTTGACATTACTTCCTCCAATGGGTATTTCTCAGAAAAGAGACCAACTTACAGAAGTGTAATAGCAAGAAATTGGTTGCTAAAATTTCAAAATGGCGGTTCAAGGCTGCCCAGACCCCTTACTAGAGATCATTTAATACAGGAAGTAAGGGATATTGTGGTGTTGTTGATCAGACTGAGAGGCAATCAGCATGCCTATTACTGGGAAGACTAGATGTACTTTTTTATACAATTCATCCTTCAGGGTGAACAATATTTGGATTGGGCTGAGATAGTAGCTGACTGTCTACATCAGAGTTTAAATAATCGTCTGGGTAACAGGGATTTCTTTATGTCTTCATATCTGTTTTACTGTTTAGCATCCACAAGAGATTGGTTTGACCTGCCTCATGAGCCTTTAGATGAGAGCAGTAAAATTTATGAATATTATTCACAGTTGCAAAGAAGAAATTGTTATGAAAATTATAAAATGATTAATGATGTTTTCACTGGAAAAATGACCTATGAACTGGCAGGCAATCCAGGTAAGAGAATGACCAGCGAAGCAATGCAACTGATCAGTATCTACGGTAGCTTTTTCATCCAGTTTTCTGAATTCACTTATATCAGAGTTGGAGGGTTTGATGGTGAACCCCTGAAGTTGCCTAGATATGTATTCGATCGTTTTGTATTGATGGAGGTATGTCGGCAATTGGCACATGTTGATAACAAATTCCCATCAAAAAGGGGTTGTGGTATTGCTTTTCCTATTGAACTTGGGCATTATTCATGCCATTCAAAATCTGATGCCTTAAATCTGGAGGTGAACCTCAAAAGGTTCAATTTTTAATTTTTCACTGCCAGGGTTCAATTCGACAGTAAATGTTTTGTTAAAGATAACCTAGATTCCGGGACAGGTGATGCAGAGGTAGGAGGACCAAAACTATCCTCAATAACATTAAAAAATCAAAGAACTAATCTAATTTCTTTTGTTAGATTGAAGAGAACATTAATACAGACTTTTCATCCAATTTTTATGAAGATCCAATAGTAGGAGAGAAAGTTATGACTCTTTTCCCAAAACTACAAACCCTAGGCAGCGTTCAGACCTGCCCTCACCAAAAATGCCATAACTTATTCAAATATCAATGAAATTTGATACAACAAAAAGAAATGGAAAGTAGACTCAATACACTTTCCAACCATATATGGCTTGCTCCTGTATATGTCCGTACAAAACCGTACCAAACGCTGCAATGGGACTGTTGCAGGAAAAATCAGAAAATTACAGTCCATAAAACACTCATATCTTTCACAAAACTAAATAAAAATGCATGGGACAAGAAGCAAATGGAAGGTGGTTGAAGGATCTAATATTTTCAATCCATTAGGTATCTATTCAATTCCATATAGGGCCGTACGATAGCAAAAGACAACAAATTTCTGAAGGAAAATACAGGAAAACATTGTTTTTTCTCATTCCGTGCTCAAATCTTCAACCACCCACGAATTCTTCATGGTTATAAGGCCTTTTAAAGGCATTAAAACATGTATCTTCAGTTCATAACTTATTTGGAGCAAACCAAGAGCCAAATAACTCTTCACCTTCCAAGTTTGCATCTTTTTTCCAAATTTACATTGACAACCTTTACATGGTTTGCAATATTTTGTATTTTTGAAACTCCAAATGACCTAAACACATAAAAATGACTTGATAAACCTCATTACAATGTGGAAGCATAAAAATTTAATCAAACTCAAAGATTTGTCCAGGGCAATATTAATTTGCCAAGGTGCTCCTGCACCATACAACCAACCAACAAAATTTCTAAGTCCCTTGGAAATGTATCTGTAACAAAAGTCTCTTTCCTCTGTCTTTATCTTCAATCTTCTCAGCTACAATCTTCCAATCAATAGAAATGGTGACCAACCAACCAAAAAAACAAACTACCATCTTCACAGAGCATCCTCAGGCTCCTTCTACTCCCATCAGTGGAGTACTCTTCAGGCTGCAACCTCAAGTGCTTCTTCAGATGTCCACCCTACACGCTGCTTCACAACCAACCAAACTATTCATCTCACCCAACAGCAGATCCTGGTGATGCATCTACCACTCTCTCCTTAGTGGTTTCTCTATGCACCCTTATCCAGCCAAATCTCTATTGGAGAATGGTCATGACAGACCTCATCTTGTCCGCCAACACACACAACCTCAGAAAACATCCTTCTTGCAGCTAGATGGAACAAGCACCTACAACCAAACAACTGAGCAACACAAAATCCAAAAGGTGTAGATTGCCTCCCTCGGTGATCTATCTACACAATCAAGATCTTCTCGCTCTTCACCTGCCTTCTCAGTGATAGAAAAAAAATACACACCACCCAAATCTTTCTCCAGCTCTGATACCAATATGATGCAGAGGTAGGAGGACCAAAACTATCCTCAATAACATTAAAAAATCAAAGAACTAATCCAATTTCTTTTGTCAGATTGAAGAGAACATTAATACAGACTTTTCATCTAATTTTCATGAAGATCCAATAGTAGGAGAGAAAGTTATGACTCTTTTCCCAAAACTACAAACCCTAGGCAGCGTTCAGACCTGCCCTCACCAAAAATGCCATAACTTATTCAAATATTAATAAAATTTGATACAACAAAAAGAAATGGAAAGTAGACTCAATACGCTTTCCAACCATATCTGGCTTGCTCCTGTATATGTCCGTACAAAACCGTACCAAACGCTGCAATGGGATTGTTACAGGAAAAATTAGAAAATTACAGTCCATAAAACACTCATATCTTTCACAAAACTAAATAAAAATGCATGGGACAAGAAGCAAATGGAAGGTGGTTGAAGGATATAACATTTTCAATCCATTAGGTATCTATTCAATTCCATATAGGGCCGTACGATAGCAAAAGACAGCAAATTTCTGAAGGAAAATACAGGAAAACATTATTTTTTCTCATTCCATGCTCAAATCTTCAACCACCCACGAATTCTTCATGGTTATAAGGCCTTTTAAAGGCATTAAAACATGTATCTTCAGTTCATAACTTATTTGGAGCAAACCAAGAGCCAAATGACTCTTCACCTTCCAAGTTTGCATCTTTTTTTCCAATTTTACATTGACAACCTTTACATGGTTTGCAATATTTTGCATTTTTGAAACTCCAAATGACCTAAACACATAAAAATGACTTGATAAACCTCATTACAATGTGGAAGCATAAAAATTTAATCAAACTCAAAGATTTGTCCAGGGCAATATTAATTTGCCAAGGTGCTCCTGCACCAACAGGGCACTCACATCTTCCTAAGCTGGAAGATTACTGGGAGGACTGCCTAGATGAATTCGAAGTTAGGAGGAGGTTATGGTGTAGATTTTCTTTGGGGCAAATAATTACCCTTAATTTAAACATGGACGTTTCTAAAATTTTTGTTAATGATGAACAAGTGGTTGATCCACAATTTGAGAAAATAGAACACTTACCCATCCCAGAGGTGGACTGGAGCAAGAAAGAGGAGGACAGAATTGAAATTAAAACCCTTCCTGTGATAAGGAGGACTGAAAAATGGTTGAAAGAAAAAAGACAGGAAGGGCTTCAGAGTAAAACTGTCCAACAATTCTCTTCAGTGGCCGCATCATCACTTCCCATGGTCTCTTCTAATCAACCCCTTGCTATCTGTGGTGCAGGTGCATCCAAGCCATCGACTGAGAAAAGCCCTGTCTCCAAGAGATCCAGAAGGATCCTCACGGACATTCTGCCATCCCGTGTTACCAGATTAAGGACAAAGGGGAAGAGAAAGAAGCAGACTTCTGAGACAATAATTGTTGACTTAAATTCAGAGGAAGAAGCAGAAGAGCCTATGGGGGACAAAGAGGCAAGCCCAAACAGAACAGAGACAGCTGACACTGGTTCACAGTCAGAGACCTTTCTAGACACCCCTGAGGTGTTAATGATTTCGAATGAACCCTCTGATGGAGAGAAGCCCAGGAAGACAGTCTCAGCCCCTGCACCGAAGTGGCTAGAGAGCTCTATATCTGACAAAAAGAAGGTGATTCCTTTTGTTCTCCCTCTGGAGGACATGGTAAGTAAATGCCTGGGGAAGACCCCCAAGTCCAAGAGACTCAAAACAATGTCCAGAATAGATGTTGACCCAAACACTGGTAATTGGAGTGCAGAAATAGCCAAGCCAGTGACCGAGGAAGAGGTTCAAGATCCTACAGTGCATGATTTCACTGTGGAGAGGATAGATCTCGGTACTGCCTCCAGAGCTGCAGATGTACACCATCTTGAAGCTTCCACTAAGAGAATGGTCAATCAAACAATGAAAGATGAGAAGGACAAAAGAGAGTTGAACAAGCTCTGCGTGCAATGGCAGAGTATATTGAGGCCATTAACAATCCTATCCCACAGCCAATCTCACAAGTCCCCTTGTCTTTCGACCCAAAGTCACCTGTCAATCAAAAAATGTTAGATCAAGTGCATAGAAGCAAAATAGTCTCAAAAACTTTTGACAGTTGGTTAGACAGCATAGAGCAAAAAGGAACTGAATATATTTATGAACTCAAAGGCATATATGATCTGACTACCACTACCATTGAAGATCTTAAAACACAGGTTGCTGTCTGGGCTAAGGATGAAGGTAAGTGGACAAGTGTGATAAATCAAATAGAGGAAGTCCGGAAATATGGACTGGAAAAGTTTTTGGCAGAAAAGAACTTGACCGGTGTGGACGAGGATTTGTTGTACTTGAACAAGAAGAATATCGAATGGAGGAACTCCATATCCAGACAAGGACGCTTTGAACTCTCTAAGCTAATTAAAGAAATAACAGAATTTACTCAATCACTACAACATGATTTGCAATGTATCGATGTAAAATACTTAAAGGATGACGGAAAGCCTGTGGAAGATGTTGAAGCAGTAGTCCAATCCTTCAGAGACAAAATCCACTTTATTAAAGAAAATGATAATATTCTGATCGAGGATTTCTCCAGGGTTTCCAAAGTCGAGTCTCTGCTCTATCTCTGCATCGATGCACTCCCTGAGCACAAGGAAAAATTCGGGAGAATGCAAAGGGAAAAGGAGGTCTGGAAATCAAGGATGAAACATATAGGTATACCAAACTTCCCTAAAATTCAGGAGTTCGTGGCTGCCTTTCAGGAGTGGAAAGCCCAACATACTTCCCAGGCTACCGACAGCAAATCAGGAGATGCTGATTCATCGCCCTAGTCATAACCTCGTCGGCTCATTCTTTTTCTGTTCCTCAATTTATGTTATTTCCAGCAACTTTGATCTTTTATAATCAGTTGTTAAAACTAAATCCCGTACGGGTCAGAGTTATGTTAACTCTGGGTTTAATTTGCTCAAGGACTTGGTTAAGATAATCATATATATATGTTTTTTTTTAGAGTTTTAGAGATATAGAGAGAAGTTAGAGAAAGAAAAGAGGAAGTGAATTTCAGAAAGACTGTGCTTAACTTTTACATTATGTGACGATTGTTTGAGTAAATTTTCATCTGTGAATGAGAAGAAGAACAATTGCTGCTTATTTGGATCTGTGCATCTGAATGTGTGGAATCAGATTTTGTGTGAAATCTCCTTTCACTTGGTAATTGCTCTTTATTTGGACAATTTATCATATGTGTTCAGTTCTTTATTGGTTTAGCAAGTTCCTATGAATGTATTCACATATTCGAAGATACCAAAGTAAAATCTGTATATTCTATCTTGTTGATGTATAAATTATCGCGTTCATGACATGGCTATGTATGAATGTTAGTCTGCCTTAAGCGTTTTCTGGTTAAAAATGCATTTGATTAATTGAATAGGCTAAATTCATTGAAAATCATAAAGGGAGCTGTACCTAAATTCAGAGGGGAACTAATTTAAAGGGTTCACCCATTTGTTGTTTAACTCATTTGTTTTTTTAAAGAGGGGTATAGAGTCAGAATAGATTATTTTCAGAATAAAGACAAATCTGTTAACCAACAAAGTGTAAGTGTGTCATAGATGCTCTTACAACTTATGAAACATGTCATAACAACCTCTAAATAGTAAATCCTCAATATAGGCACCTAGATTCTCCAACTTCACCTTTTACCATGATCATGATGCTTTGACCAGTAAATATAACTCTGTAACAACCTTTCAGTAACATAATTAATTACTGTTGTTAGTAATAATTGTTTATCGTACCAGTAAATACCTTTTATTGTTGTCAGTGAAACTCAACATCCCTTATGGGTGAATTAAAAATAATAATAAGGAATAAATAAACATGGAATTTACAAGGTTGATGGCACCTTAATTCCAACACTTATTCTCATTAAAATAAGTGAAGCATATAGTTTGGAAAGTCCTTATACAAAGCAATGGATCACCTTTACCATCGCATTGTGTAAAGTGAGATGCTAAAAATCCACTTGGTGAAAGATAGTTCAATATGTCATATGTTAGAAATATGAAACAGATGAATAACCCAAGAATTTTTAAGAGATATTTCAAGTTATAAAACTGTAAATGTATAAACACAAAAACAAACCAAAGATTATGAGAGATGAAAAATGCCAAGATGATAAATCTACATTAAGAGCTCACAAAGAGAAGCTACAATAGAGGATGCATATCTAATATTACCAAATACAAGCTAGGTAGTGAGTTTATATAGACCACAGGGAGAGGGTGGAGGTGGAAAAACCAACCAATAGTGAGTGACCACCAAGTAGGCTAAAAATAATAAATATAACTCCCTTGTAGGATGGTGACACCTCAACTACCCACTCACCTAATTAAACTCACTTTATTAACCTATGCAAGCTTAATAAAAGTGTAGGAAAAACCTTAAGAAAAGTAAATAGAAACCTACACTAACACCCCCCCTTAAGCATAACTTAGGAGGGTGAAAAGATGGATCTCAACAAATGAATCTTGATGAGGTACCCATGTGCAAAGATTTTCTCCCAAAGAGAAGAATCCCCCCCATAAAAGGAATAGAAGCCCCCCAAGTAGAGAGAGAGAGAGAGAGAGAGAGAGAGAGAGAGAGAGAGAGAGAGAGAGAGAGAGAGAGAGAGAGAGAGAGAGAGAGGCCCCCTAAAGTGGACACCTGCCGCATGCCCAACAAAGCTCATAAATGAAGGAACTTGCTTTCAATGAAGGATTTAGTGAAGATGTCTACAATCTACTATGATATTAGACAATACTGAAGATCAATTATTTGCTCATGAATAAGCTCTTGAATGTAGTGGATGTGGATCATAATGTGTTTGGCCTGATGGTGATGGATTGGATTCCTTGATATCTGTATTGCACTTTGGTTAACACAAAAGATGATTGTAGGCTTCCAGAAGGGAATGCCAAACTTAGTGAGAATGTTATGAAACCAAATGGCCTTAGTGGCAGAATTAACTGCTCCTTGATACTTAGCCTCTGTAGATGAAAGAGCAAACTACTTCTTTCTTGACCAACAAACTGGACTGGAACCAAGTGAGAAGCAATACCCTGAAGTAGACTTGCAATCCTAAGAATTTCCCACCGAATATAAATCTATGTGTCCCACTGAGTCAATATCCACACTTGCTAAATGCTGAATCCCATAACTGTGAGTGCCTTGCACATAGTGGAGTATCCTCTTGGTTGCTTTCCAATGCAACTCATGGGGATCCTACATGAACCGAGAGACCAAGCCCACAACATATGAATGGTCAGGCCTCATGCAAGTCAATTATATGAGACTCCCAACTAATTGGTGATACAAAGTAGCATCCACCAATGGTGAAGGATAACAAGCCTCAAGTTTAACCCCTAATAAAAATAGAGTTAGTGCGAGTGTATAGTTAGCCATGCAAAATTTGGAGAGCATATCAAGTGCATACTTAGGATGTGCAATGAAGATATTAGAAGAAGGTTGAGTGATCTCAATCCCCAAGAAGTAGTGTATAAGGCCCAACTCTAACATCAAGAAATGATCATGAAGGGTAGTTTTCTTCGTCTTAATGGTGGATGAGTGACTCCCTATGATCAACAAGTCATCAACATAGAGAAATATAAATGTGAGAGTACCATCCTACTACATAATGTAAACATTCAGTTTAGAATGACACCGAGTGAACCTAACTGATAGAAGGAATGAGTCCATCTTGGCATACCAGACCTAAGGGGCCTATTAATTGAGGCCATATAGAGACCTTTGAAGATGACAAATAAGTGAAGGATCTTATACGAACCCCTATGGCTGATCCATATAAATTTCCTCCTGAAGGTCACCATGAAGAAAAGCACTCTTCACATCGATTTGATGATCTTCATAATGGTGGGTTGCAACAATAGCAAGACAATTGTTAGATGGAATTCATTTTCTCAATTAGCACAAAAGTCTCAAAGTAGTCAATCCTAGGGACTTGGGAGAACCTTTTAGTGACCAAGTGAGCCTTATTCTTATCAATTGCCCATTTGCAACAAATTTTATCCAATAAATCCACTTGCATCAAACAATTTTCCTTCCCTTGGGAAGGGGACTAAATCCCAAGTATGGTTTCTCTCTAAGGAACTTAACTCTTCTTGCATAGCAATATCCCACTTAGGGGTAGTAGAAGCTTTCTAAAAGGATTGTGAATCAAAATCTAAAGCAATAAAGAGATGTGGAGCCTATTGAAACTATGACCTTGTTCTTTTGGTACCTAAAGGATCACCAACCCAATCTCTTGTTGAATTCAATGTATGAAGAGCCCAAAGAGGCCCAGTGGCTAGAGAGTCTATAATATCTATAGGATAATCATCACCCTTTGAATGATGACTAGGAGGGGAGGAAGATGAATCCTCATCATCATTGTCGCTATCTAAAGTGGAGGACGAAGACTCCTCATCAAGACTAGGAGGATTAAGATCCTCTAAAGAATTATCATCATGCCATAATATCTCCAATGTGATGGTAGATGGACAAGTGATAGGAGAAGAACTAGAACCATCTCCTTGAAACCAAAACTCCTCTCAATGAACAACTCATGAGTGGTGGGATGGAGAATCGTATAGCACTTTACACCATATAGGTACCCAACAAATATGCAAGGCTTGTTGTATAGATCCATAGCCTTGCATTTCTCTATTGGAATGTGGGCCCATGCATAAGAACCGAACACTTAGAAGTGTTTTTGTGTGGGTTTCCAATCAGTTCAAGACTGAAAATGTGTTACCCCCTTCATAGCTCGATGAGGAACTTAGTTCTGGATGTAACACACATAATTAAGGGCCTCTGCCTAGTACTGAAGTGCCAATGACCTGGAGTGAATCATACAATTGGCCATCTCTTTCAAGGACCTGCTCTTGCATTCTATGGCACCATTCTATTAAGGACTATAGGGAACTGTGTGTTGCAAGTCAATACCCTTAGAAGCACAAAATTGCTCAAACTGATGGTTCACATATTCCCCCTATTATCTATGCGTAGAATCTCAATGGGCTTCCCTAATTGTTTCTCTATAAAAGCTTTGAAATATTGAAAGGACTCAAAGACCTCCAACTTTGTTTGAGAAAATATACCTAAGTGTATTTAAAAAAATCATTAATGAAATTCAAGACATATCGAGCCTTGTTGAAAGATTTATGTGGAATCAGCCCTACCAAGTCACCGTGTACTAACTCTAGAAGATGTGTGGCCCTCCATGCTTTGCCTTTGTCATTTTTCTCCTTAGGATGCTTACCAAGAAGGCACCCTTGGAAACTCCTTTAGAAAATTGACTAGAAGGCAACCTTGAAACCATGTCATGCTAACTGAGTTGTTGCAAGTAATAGTAGTTCAAGTGGTCAAACCATTAATGCCACAAATGACTCACCTCATCGGAGTGAGTGTGCAATGCAATCAAAGGAGAATCAAAAATAAAATTAGAAAAGCGATACATTCTAGACTAATGATAAACATTCTCCATGGTAACTATAGACCAACTATGTAACCCATTGATTACCATTGTGTCTGGTGTGAACTCAACCCACTTGTCAGAGCTAGTGTGAGTGATCTGATAAACACATAGGAGATTAGTTGACAAAGATGGAACATAGATAACATCCTAAAATGTTCCTTCACCCACGCCAATAGACATTCTCCCATGTACTTCAACAAGAGTGTCATCACCTATTAATATGGTTGGCATAGTACATGGCTCTAAGGAGGCAAAACCATCCCATGACAAATCCATGTGGTGGGAAGTGATGAGACAAAATGTTGTCTCAATATTTCCTAGTTTTTCAAAAAGTCTCTGCTTGTTTTCTTTTAAATCATGGACATGGCGGACTTCAAATGCAAAACTTGATTAATTATAACTATTTCTAAGTAGGATAAATGATGTGTCTGGACTTGTTTTTTTATGATTAAATGTGCATGTGATTATGTAATATCTATTTCTGCACATATATATGTCTTTATCTTGTCAAGAATAGAGCCAGGAATTAAGAACTAATTACTTCAGAGCTCTCTAAAGCCACCCTCGCTATTAAACTGGTGAGATAATTACATATACAGATTACACCATTTTTACACAAAGAAAAACACAAAATAATACGTAATATGAAATAATTGATTCAGGATTTCAATACACACACTTTATATTACATTGCATTGACTTATGAAGCCACTATTTTCCCATACTAACTACCAAAACTTACTAACAGGAAAGTAATTCCCAAAACTAATAATTGCTTTATTTAAATATTAACTATTATCTAACCTAAAATTTATTTATTTTCTATACTAAGATGTAATACTAATTCCAATATTCCCCCCTTATTATATCAATTCAAACAAAAGACTGCACACTACATGGACTGAACACAACAACCCATCTAGAAACTCGATGAAGCATCTTAACTAAATCTCCTCTCACCCAAGACATGCCAAACTAAACCCATCAGCGAATAAATTAATTGTCAAACCTGTAAATCCTTAGAACACTTATGAATCGATACATACTCAATTATTTGCAAGTACACCATCTCTCTTGTGAATTGAGACACACTCAATTATCCACAAGAAAAACACCAACAAACTATGAGTCGAAACTTACTCAACTATCCACAACAACACTCCTCCCTTTGTGGATTGAGACAAACTCAATTATCCACAAATACATACATGCAAATCTGTGGATCAAGTTATACTCAACTATCCATAGGTACAACCCACCAAGTCTATGGATCAAGACATACTTAACTATCCACAAACCAAAAATAATTGCCATGCCCCTTGCTCCATGAAGGGAACCCAAAATGAAACCAACGCTTCTCATTCAAGATATCATCTTTGAGAAAGAAGCTAGCTTGAGATGATAATATACCTCTAGCCTCTGATGCCTTTAGCCTTCTCTTTAACCCTGTTACACTCTATCCACTTGATGTTGCATGCAAATCTCCAGAAGTCTCATCAGGTGTAGCAGGGATGGATCCAAAATTACAAGCATAGGGTGACATGATAAAATCTTCATTTCAAAGTGTCAGACTCAGCTGATAATATGCCTTTTACAATGTGTTCCAAAAAGATATCATTATAAACCTTATGCCTTTCAATTACAATTATTTTAGAACTCAAAAAACACCCTACAAGTCTTCAAACTTGCGATCTATTATTTTCAATGACTACACAAATAATTATAAAGTGACTTCCCTCCTTAAAATTCTTTTAATACCTTACACATTCACATACTTAAAATAGAACACAATTATAAATTTATCACCCCATATACAAATCCTACCAATGCAAAATCTCCAAGCCACAAACCATGAGAGGAAACCACTAATCTTAAAAATCACATGTTAGAAGACTAATCACTTGCCGTCTCCATAATAGGACAACAACAACAATCACAAAATTGCCTGCTTCTCTTTAGAATTCCCAAATATAAATTTGCTATAATGAATGTGTTCACTTCAGTTATAGACTTGCACAGCTTGGATTGCTTCACATCCTCAAATATTGTTTGTTCTTTTGTGAGACAACACAAAAATAAGTCTTTTATTGGTATATACTCAACACTGTGCACACTGCAAATGTACTCCTCCCCTTGTTGTTGTGCCTCCTTCCACATGCTCTTGCATTTATCCATCTTTCAATGCTACTTATTCTACTCTTTGAGCATTAAAACAAGCATTTGGAATCTTGTTCTATGAAGATTAAATAAAAATGAATAGCGCTTGCTAAGACGGTGATTCCTTTTTGTAGTCCACATACAACACTTTTAAAATTGTTCTATTGAAACATTATAAAGAATTTCACCTATCATGGATAGGATACAATCATTGCTCATGCTTTGCGACATTGAAAACTTTGTATTTTGCTAGTGCAAGGAGTGAATATCCAAGAGTAGAGTTGTTTTAACAATTGTTTAAATTCACCTACCATACGTTGGTCTTCATAACAAGACATTAGCCATCCATCTGCCTTCCATTTCTCTCACACCACGATTTTGAACTAAAAATGCTATATGCCTTAAAACGTGCTCAATATTGCCCACGATTTTTATGTTGCAGATTGAAAGGAAAATCCAATGACAGTCATCCTCCAAAAACTATTATGTCTGCTTCTCACCCTTCTCACCAACAAACCATTGTCATTATATGATCCACCATCTACACCCAAATCACAGGGTTTTTCGAATGAAAAATAAACCAATCTATGGTTATCCACGCCCAAAATTTGAAATATTTCTGACAGTAAAAAATAGAGATTTCAAAAAACAAAAAATTCATCGTGGATCTTCTATTTTAAAGCCAAACAACTTCACAGGGACATAATCGACAATTGATCTAATACCATATTAAAATGGTGAGCGAATTACATATACATATTACACCATTTTTTACATAGAAAGAAAACCACAAAATAATATGTAATATGAAATAACTGATTCGAGATTTCAATACACACTTTATACTAGCACTTGCACCCATAGGATGTTCAAGGAATACGTTGACAGGAACAATCGACGAGTTCAAAAAAAAATTTGGCATGAATTTTTTTTTTTACAGCGTGAGACAATTCTGAGCACTATAATGCTCACATATAAAAGCCTATCAGCTAATTACATTGCATTGGCTTATAAAGCCACTATTTTACTGTACTAACTACCAAAACTTACTAACGGGAAAGTAACTCCCAAAAACTAACAATTTTCTTATTTAAATATTAACTATTCTCTAACCTAACATTTATTTATTATCTATACTAAGATGTAATACTAATTCCAACACTTGCCTCGATATAGACAGCTTTGGGATTGCACCAATTAAGCTCCAGAATGTGTGGGAGATTAGTTTTTGGACAATTCCTAGTACTGGTCTTTCATTTGAAGAAGAGAAATCATAGGGTGCCACCTTCATCTACAAGCTTCATAAAACATAGGGTCGTGATGAGTACTTTAACCCATCACTGTTGTGAAGTAACTCTCAACTGCTCAATTTTGAAGTACTAGCACAACACACCTCATTCCAATGGATTCGATTGTATAACTAAAATAACTTCTAGCTTAGACTTTAGTCTTTCCTTGAAGCTTAGAGATATCTCAAAATAGAACTTGAAGTATAGTGCTTTATGTCTAAAATCTTGCAATAAAGGATTGGTGCATGAATTGCATCTGGCAGTCCCAAGTTAGTTAGCCATGTAAGACTAAGAGTTCTAAGGACTCCAAAAATAATCCTCCAGAAATAGGATAAAGGGGGAGAGAAGAGAATAGATAGAGCATAGTCAGAATACAAAGAAAGATATACAAGGCAATTTTTGACAAAAATAAAAGTACACCAACTTAGTGCTCCTGTAGAGTAGAAGAACTGATCCTGAGGGTTCGGCAGGGCCCACTCTTCTTGAAGGAGAAGGGAATTCATTGTGGTATTCTCTATTTTTCATTCTGTTGTGTTTGCATTTTCTTTTCTTAGAAGTAATTGTGTTGTATGTTGCTCAATATAAAGTCTTGTAGGCATATGTGAATTGTTACATTAGAAAAGAAAAAAATAATGTTTCATTTATTTTTTATTTTCATGCAAAGTGTGTTTCCTTTTTGAGAAAGTGTATTTATTCCTTATGCAAAGTGTGTTTCTTTCCAATAATCATAGATTTTTGTATTTAGTAGGAGAATAGAATATTAAGCAAAATTCATTAAGAAAAGTATCATCTAGAGAACTCCAGATCCTATTGCATATAGCATTGGACACCAACCTAGATTGACTATTAAAAAATGATGGGAAAATTAGGAAACTACAACAAGCTCATCATTTTTGGCATCGTTGCCAGGGATCTCAACTTAGATTGTAAAATCTTAGGGTGTCAATAGGATCATTCCTTTACCTTTGGTGAAGTTTTTCGATTCAGTCCTTTTCATGATTAGGGGGAAATGGTGACAACTTCTCTCTGAATACTTGAAAAGAATTTTAGATTAAATCTTTGTACTAGGTAGATGAATTAAGAGTTTTCAAAGGTTATATAATTCTTTCTATTTATGAATAGACCTTGAGATTCCTTAGGCCGCTTTGTGAAACACCCCCAATTGAAATTATAAGAGGAAGACAAATAAAGGTTGGAACAATTGAAACAACAAGACACTCTTCCCAATAATTTTCTACTAAAAATAGTATGAGGTCAAGCACAACCTTTGATAGCTTACCCCCACTAGAGGGTGGAGAATTTCAATTTGTTCATTGAACCACAAATCAGGACACCATGGCTTATAGAAATGAATAAAATGCTCCCAACATTCAAACCTTCACATACCCAATTTCCCTCACACCAGAAGAAGATGCACCTCTATGAAGAACATCTCTCCTTTAGTATCACCAATGTTTAGAGGAAAGGCTCTAAAGACCCTTATCAATTCTTGTTTGAATTCAAAATTTTGTGCCAAACCTATAACTACATAACTAATAATCAAAAGCTTAAGCTATTCCCTTCTACACTAAAAGAATCAACTTTACACTGGTTCATGGGATTAACAACAAACTTTATCCACAGTTGGGAGGAAATGGAAATGGTCTTCCTAGACAAATGTTGGGATTATTGTAAGGTCAAGGATAGAAAAGATTTAAACTTCTTAAAATGAAACAGTTAGAAGAAGAAAACTTGAAAGATTATATGGATCATTTTCTTTTCGTTCAAAAATGATATGGAAGTAGTTTGGATGAGGAAATAAGCAAAACCATTTTCTTAAGAGGAACTGCTGAAGAATCACTCAAAGCCTTAAACCTCATGGGAAAAGGAGATATCAACAAAACTAACTTTAGAGACATCATTGAACTTTGTAGAAATTATTCCCTCACAAGAGCAGGGACCAAAAAGATCAAGCAAGGAAAGAATAGTAGTGATGTTGCACAAGTGATGGAAGAATTAGAAAATTTAAAAATTAACATTATACTTCATTTAAACACCACATTGGATGGATTACAAGCTAATAAGAGAATTTCTAAACCTTTATCTATTTATTGTTTGAAATGCAGAGACAAGCATCCCTTGAGAGAATGTCCCTTGAATCGGGTTCAATTATGTGGAATTTGTGAGAAAACCATCCCATGAATGAGTGTAACCTGTTACCTGACATTAAGAATAGATAAAAGAAGGCCCCCAAATGGAGGAAAAACTAAATTTTATAGGGTAGAGACAATCCAACTTCAAGTATAACCAATATCCCAGATAATTTAGACCAAGGTCCCTGTCTAACTCCATTACTAACCAATAAATTGATGCAGAAAGGGCATGCACAGAACTCAACATACCTACAGATCCTATATCAAGAAACCTAATGGTTATAATGTGTTACATTTAGATATGTCAAACTAAGGAATCATATTCTTCTTGGATGCTGCCCGTACTGTATGTACAGTCAAGGATTCCTGAATTTTAATCTAGAAGTTGTGCATAGAAACAAACTATGAAGAAGGAAACAAATTCTACTTTGCAAGGAACATAGTTGCTACAAGTAGGTAATGCTATCAAGGAATGATAAATGTTTCATTTAATAGAAAAATAGTCTATGTAAATCATAATGGAGAAACAATCTATATACTAAGTCGGTGATCACCTTGAACATTCCTTAATTCAATAAACCATAATAACTTAATGAACTAATGATGTAAACTAACAATGTAGATTAACAATATTAACTAACAACATAAACTAACAAGAGAACTATAGTTACCTCAAGTGACCCTTGCTTGAGTGATTGTAATCTCAACAAAATCTAAATCATATAACTTTTGTATCAACTACTCATTGACTGAATCCAAATCTATATTCTCTTATTGAATTATGAAGATGTAATACAATAACAAAAATTGACAATAAAATCTCTTCTAACCTCTATCATGTATGCAAAATCTAACATATATATACAAGATCTGAGTTCCCTAATTAAATTAAACTTCTAAACAACTTATCCTACACTCATCCATTCTCCCACAAACATAGGAAGAAGACATTATTATTCTAATCAGATTAGAAGTAGGAAACCAACTACTATAAGGATAAATAGATATCACAATCCTACTATGATTCTTCTTATTCATCATGAAGTTAGTCATAAATGAAAATAGAACATAACCCATGATCTGAGCTCCTCTTAATTATCATGATTGTGTCAACTGTTGAAGACAACACCATTGAGGAGTGGGAGGACTTATGGTTAAACCATGCCCACTCAGTTCAAGATCCTTCTTCTTTGGCTGCGGGTAACCACACTCTCAGTTGCAAATAAAACACCTCCTTTCCTGTGGGTTGATAGATGGTCTCCATCATAGGTAATCGTGTGCTTACTGCATAGGGGTTAGTTTCACCATATAATATCTATACATCACAAACTATCATAATTAACAAAAAATACTATCACATCTTATGAAAATCATTAATCCACACATAATCATTTACCAACATATCATGTACTATTCTTAATTCTTTTAGGTCTTAAAGATAAACATAAGCATAGATAATGTATGGAAAAGTCTAGGATTGTCTTTGAAAAGTATGAACTTAAATAAGAGAAATAGAACAAAGTAAACCCTCATCACACCCCCAACTAAATATGTTGCTGGTCCTCAAGCAACCAAGGCCTCTAATTATATTGGAGAGCAATTTCTTTGTAATCTGTGGGTTCAAGACTCCTTGATCATGTTTAAGATAAAAAGCCTTCTGTTCAGCCAACCGATTCCACCTGGCCCACTCTACTACTTGAGATATTTTTTGTTCCTACCAATGTGGGATTGGATACAAGAGTAGGGGAGGTTGAAACACCAAAGGAAGCCAAGTAATTGCATGCTCATTGGCTGATCTAATATACCTACGTGCCCTAGTAATTGCTGTCAAGAAATTGAAGACCAAGTGGGGTTCTTTTCTTCTTAATGTTGGTGTCAATTCATTCCACCTACCCCTTGAGAAGTTCAATGCTTCCTTGCTAGTACCCTTAGCCAATTTCTTGAATTTCTTATAATTTCTGCCCTGCATGCAAGGATCTTTTCTTCCACCCCAATGTATTCGATAAGATTGATCCATTCTACCACTATCATGTTGGGATCTTGGGCTTCTGCCCTAATTTTGAGGGGAATTGATTTTTCCCTCTCATTATATTATTGTTGAAGAATCCCTCTCTTGTGCTCATTTTGTATGAATGATGCTAGGGCTTTTGTTTCCACATCCCTAATAACAATTAGGGGATTCCAAGTGGTATCATAAGGAATAGCCAATTCATGCAAATAAAATTCACATAACTAGTTTTGCATCTCCAGGGTAGCTTTCTGGTAGGCTGTTAAAAATAAATTAGGTGTGAAAAGAGAAATAGGGGCATCACTATACAATTGACTAAACTAAAAACTCAAATATTGTTTTTGTAAATAAATGGCATAAACCCTTGTAGGAGGTCTGCATCTCATAAGCTGGACAATCATGTCTACCATCCTATTTGTTTTGAACTTCAGTCTTCTTATTTCTTTAGTTTTATCCTCAATCTCCTTGTTGTGCTTTTATTTCATCTCATGTTGTTCCTTTATTATTTCCTCTATCTTCCCCCATAGTTGCAAGGTAATAGTTAACAAAGTTGATGGTGCATCCTCTTCCTGATAATCATCCTACTGCACAGGCTCTAGACTTCTCCTATTGATTTCTATAATGGCCAATTGAGTCAGTTGGTCTAGTCATGTTCCCTGTTGTTGGTAAATGTGCATTTGATCTTCCAATCTTTTAACTCTCTCATTTAACCCAATCTTCTTTTGTTTATATTCTTGCAATTGTTTCTCCAATGTTACAATCTTCTGTAAAGCCACCTGCAACTCATCCATATTTTCCTCTATTTTCTCCTCTGTATCCAACAATAATTCTTCTGTTTGAATTTCATCAGAGGAAGTTGGCAAGTCTTGGTTTCTTGTACCAGGGGGAGGTTGATGTCATTTCCTTATTGTGAACAAGTATTCTTCCTCTAATTCCGTGTCAATTTCCATAACATTTGGTTGGGCTACATTTAACAGTTCCATGTTAACAAACAAATGTTCCCTCTCTGAGTCTATGTCAGATTGCACATCAACCACTTTCTTTTGTTTAGGAAGGGTTTTTCCTCCTATAACTCCTTTCTCTTTCAGGCGGCTTGAGCACCTTGGTGGTTGAGTAGTCACTTTTTGTTTCCTTTTGCCTTTAGAGGGGTAAGAGGATGCTTTTTGTATTTTTAGCGGGCTTGGAAGCAGAAGGAAGGTTTCTAGAAATTTTTGATGTTGCGGGTGATGAGATGGTAGTTTCAAGCTGCAATTTTTATTTTTCACATTGTTTTGTGTGGCTATAGGGTTGTGAAGCTGAATGTTCTGGTAAAGGGGTTGGTGCTGATGAAGCTGTGCAAGAGTGGGAGACTTTGCAAGTTCATCTATGGGGTTATCAGTACATGGAGCTGAGTGCTCCATAATGGTGTCATGGCTATGGGTAGGCAAAGTTGTTGATTGGAAAGAGGCCACAAGAGCTTCCTCCCCTTCCCTTGACTATACATTCTCTACTCGTGCCTCATCTTCCCTAATTGATCCAACACTTAAGGGTCTTGTAGACACTTGAAAATGACCATGTGCTCACCTTCATTCTCGACACACTCATGACATTACTACACATCATGTCTTCTAAATTAATTAAATAATTTTACTTATTTAATTAATTTACCCTTAATTAATCTTTTCTTTTAATAAAATAAATAAATGCTATTTATTTATTTTATTCACTCATTTTCCTTATGAATTAATTAAATAAATAATATTTATTTCATTAATTCCCATTTTTCCTCCATCATCCAAATTAATTAAATAAATCAAAGATTTATTTAATTAATTCCACATTTGTCTCTATCTTCACATGGCTAGAAGCTTCTAGAAATCCTTATTACATGGAAGCCATTTGACTTTATTCCTCTCACTCAACCCTCATGAGACACTTGTCACATGACTACAACTCTAAATATAACTTAATCGTAGCCCTCCACATCACACTATTCATCTTTTAATATTAACCATCCATTCATCATTCAACTCTCTATAAATGAAGCCTCTCCCATCACATCAATGAACAACATCTTTCATATGCAAGTATATGCTATCACTTTTTTCATTGCCTCATTATAGTGTTATCATGTGTAGATTATGCTAGTTTGTGTAGGCAGTCCACAATGCAAATGTTATCATAGATAACAAAGCTAGTAGAAATAGGGTGCATTCTACTCTGTTCTATCTAAGTGTGAGGGCTTGATTTGAGGTGAAGATTTTGGTTTATTTTCATTATCTTCCTTTGTCCTTGGGTCAAATTTATGCATACATTTCTAGCATGCCCAATGGGACCCACGTCCCTTTGATCATCTTTTTTCAGAGGAAATTCCATCATTTTTGTGTTGCAGGTACATAAATGCACTTTTAACTACAGATCCGTACCTATGGTTCAAGTTGGTGTGCCTATGACATCAAGACATTCACTTTTGGTCATTGTCGATATGCCTATGGTCATAGTCAACGCGCCTTTGTTTCTAAATTTAGCCTAATACTTGTTTTGTTTCATATTAGTGATGATTTTTGAGGTTTTCCAATAAGATCTAGTTTCTGCAACTTGCTAACCCTTAGATCCCCCTTGTTAATCATCTAATATCTATTTTGTAGGGTTTGAATTAAGTTTTGTTTGTAGGTTTTTAGGGACTTTCTCCAGATCCATGCCTGTAGTTCAAAATGGCATGCTTTTGGTTTGTGTGTCAGTTAGGAGCTTCTGCTTGATCAGATCTGACATTCAAGACCTTTAGATCATTCTTTGTCAGTCACTTTTTGTCTTTTACCAGATCTAATATTCTATTTTGATAGGTTTCATTGATGCATAACTGTCTGTCTTGACATGCTTGCGGTCTCTGACAACGCGCCTTCAACTTTTGACGACACGCCTACATTTTTCTATCGACGCGCCTTTGGTCTGTGTTGGTGCAGTTATGGTCTCTGTCAGCATGCCTTTGCAGGAAAGGTAAAAAACAAGTATAATTATTCAGTTTTCTAATATTATTTATCTCTGTTTGCATGCTTTTGACTGTGTTTTTGTGCTTTTGGCTGATTTTATGTTTTGGCTAACAATTTAATTTGTATTGAGGACTAACTCATTTGTGTAGCTTATTTTTCTCTTGTCAAAGATCATATTTCAAACTACTAACAAGTTTTGTTGTAGCCTCGCTTGTCAAAGATCTTATTTTTCCATTGATTTAGGCACTAAAGTAGATTAGCTGGTAAATGAACTTTTGTTTGTCGTGTCTTTGAAGTTGTGTGTTAGTGTATGCTCTCTCCTTGTACTTTTTGTGATCTTGGAGATGAAAAGCCACACATTTCTTCTCTTTGTATCCCAAGATTTTCTTGTTGTGTGTATGCTCTCTCCTTGCTCTTTATGCAATCTTGGAGATCAAAAACACCAAATAAAATCTTTCCCTTAGGAGGCCTGCTTAGAGACACACCACTCCAAGGGATGAACTCAACTGTGTGTTCTGGCATGATATATAAACATTGGGAGAATTGAAAGACTCACTTCAAAGGAAGGACACTCCCCCCTTGTAAAGACGCCAAGATCCTCAGTTTGTCGAGACTTGTGTTGGTTGGCACTTGGTTAGACAGGGGCACCCCCATTCATGGATTAATCCCCTGTACCTTGCATATATTGGGATGCCCCCTAGAATCTTGTAAATCATAGATAATACCTTTCGGTTGTCATATCCCTAGTGCATCGCTGCAATAGGGGGAGAAGAGCTCACGCTATTACCTCCATTGTTTTGAGGTGGATAAACTTTGGGTAGGACTTTTGTCTCCAAGGTAAGGGGTGTAAAGTGGTACATGACCTTGCATTACCTATCCATTCAAGCAATGGTAGATGGTATCAAGGGGATAGAAATCGCCATTATCTAATAGTGGAGATTGAAGTCACACCTGAGTGAGTCCATGGGATATGACACTCATACTTGAATAATTCTAGGTTTGTTAATGTGGTTGGTGTGTTTTTCATTTGTGCAAAACCAGTATGAGCCATTGTTATTTGTGAAGCAATTCACAACATTTCCCTTGATAAGTCACAAGTTAGCCAATGTGTTTTTGTGATTGTATTTCTTGCCAAAATTTCACAAACTAGTCACGAAAACAGTGAATTAGAATAAATCTGCACTTGTGACTGTGGTTACGTGCTTTTGGTCATTATCAACGTGCTTTTGGTCCTAGTTGACGTGCCTACGGTCATTGTCAGGGTGCCTTTGGCTTATGACTGAGCGCCCGTGCTAGAACTGAAACCATCATTCAAAAACTAAAGTCTCAGTCTTCAGATCAGACTATAGGGTAAACCAGTAGCCTACAACAAACTTGTTTTCCAATTTACCTAGTTCATTCAAAACATTTCCTCATTCCATAAGGCTTTATGCTTTCATATCAATCCATTCATCCCATTAGCCTTGATTTTGGACTTGTGAGTACCTTGATGTCTTTCTGTTTGCCTTTTAGCTTTTAGGGCCTAAACTTTTTCAAGCTTTGTCACTCATCCATCAACATATA
Source organism: Cunninghamia lanceolata (assembly GCA_027924645.1). NCBI lineage: Eukaryota > Viridiplantae > Streptophyta > Pinopsida > Cupressales > Cupressaceae > Cunninghamia > Cunninghamia lanceolata. Next base: position 8,015,146 of record BSBN01000420.1, on the reverse strand, counting down.
AATTCATCCATTTCTTGGTTAGAGTCCATTGGTACATTCACTCATTAGTGCCTTAATCAAATATTTCCCCCTTTCTACATCATCTATCCACATACACCCATCATCATTTCAGTCATATTGTCAACCAAGATACCTAGCAATCAACCTTATCCTTTATCAATCAATCAAATTCCACAATCAAAATTATCAATCAAAATCCAAGGTTGGCTTTGGTATAGCCTAGATCTTTTTATCCTTTTATCTTTAAAAGGCTTTCAACTTAAGAGCTTAGACTACTCTTGAGTTGGTAAGTCTTATCCTATCTTTTGCTTGGGCACTTGTCTACTCCAAGTAGAAGATTTTATCATCTTTCACCCTTCTTGCTTAGGCATTTGTCAGCCCTAAGTAGTAAGGAGAATCCCATCCAACTTCCATAACAAAAGATCTAGGTATATCTTGAGCTATTTTGGTATCATCATCTTATCCTTAGTGTTAACTGTATTGTCTTGGTTATCGCCTTAATCATATCATATCATCATTTTATCCTTAGTGTCATCCTTTTACCATTTTGGATGGTCATCTTCATCATATCATATCAACAACATCACGTCATTATCTTAGTTGTCATCTCATATCATATCAATATCTAAGTCATCATCTTGGTTTCCATTTTATCCATATCTTCAGTCATCATTGTGTCCTATACCTTTTTATCATACCATAATACCCTTGCTACATATTGCAGTACAAAGTCTTAAAAAACTAAGGTCCTATTCATAAATATTATTCTAAGGTCGTCTCATTCATGCCCACTACAAGGTCACAAACAAAGAAAACTATGGAATCACATCAATAACCTTTACAAGAGTCTTATCAAGTCCAACAAGTCCATCATGAAGTCCATCAAGAATCACAACAAGAACACCCTTCACAACTACACCAAGACTCTTCACAACAATCTCATCAAGAGTCCACTTCTCATTGAAAACGGGCTAATATCCCATTCAATATTATTTTTGGATTTCATCCTAAGTATGGGATGCCAACGGATGTATTCGAACATGATCTTTATAAGGGAATTTTTGAACCATCATTAAATCCCATATATACTCAAGAATTTTAAAATCCTATCCAAGAGCCCCAAAGCCCTAGTAGTACTTCCCATGAGTTTCACAATTTTGAGGAGAGAGAATGTGACTTCATGGAGGAATCTGATAATCTTGCATTTTTGGATTGCACCACTACCAAAAGGTCTCAAGCTTACCTTGAAAAGTTACTTCCTCTAGGGGTTAAGTTACCTCGAGATTTTGATGTGTTAAACTTTACTCCCTCTAGATCATCCTCTCTTAATTGCTAAAACATTAGGAAGATCTTCGCAACCACATGTTGATGAAACCTTAAATGAAAAGTCAAATCTTAACATCAACACATCTATCATCCAATTTGTTCCCTCTATAGGTGTCTCATGACCTATTGCTAGCTTATCCATGTCCATTCCCCAAAATACTACCCATGTCACCTCTTCATCAAGTGGACAAACACATCTAAGAGGGTAAACATTCCTTCATCATCTATTCCTAAGACCTCACGTCCCCTTCACACATCCACTTCTCCAAGCACAACATCCATACCTATGCCTAATCCAAGTGTCAATGTTATTATTCCACCTACAAGTGGCATAGTTATTCCTCCACTTACTGCTTGAATGTCAAATCATATCTATACATCTTCAACTACGCCACAAGTCCATACCCAAGCTAATGTTTCGATGCATCAAGATCCACATGTACAAACTCAAGTCTTGCCATCCCATGCTCAAAATCCAAATACCATCGACCCCCAACAAATCATACAACTACAAGCCACCATCCAACAACAACAACAAACTATACAACAACTCTTAGCTGCCCAACAAACACAACCACAAACCCCCCAACATCACCAACAATCTTCGACTAATCCATCCTTCACAACACCCAATGAAATGTCTGACATGCAAACACTTATGAGACAAATGTTTGATGACATGCAAAAAGTAAATCAAAGGAAGTACACTTTTGAAGAAGTTTGTCTATATCCATATGACAAATCTATAGTTATGAATCCCTTTCCTCCACATTTTAAAGTACCAAAGTTTGATAAATATAAAGGAAAGGGTGACCCTAGAGACCATCTAAGGGAATTCTATTTAGCTTGAATGGATATAGCTCATGACAAAACTTATTTGATGAGACCTTTTCCGTGTAGTTTGGTAGGACCTGCCACTGAATGGTTTTCTCATCTTCCTCATGGCATTAAAAGCTTCAAAGAGGTTGCTAAGAAATTTATAAATCACTTCTCATTCAACAATAAACATGAGATGTCCATGGCTAACCTTTGGAACACTAAATAGAGGAATGGAGAATTAATTGTCACTTTCGTATAACGTTCGAGAAATCTTGCTAGTAAGGTCCCTCATACAATTCCTAAGAAATAACTTGTCAATATCTTCATGCAAAACTTAAATCAAGAGATGGCCTTTCACTTGCAAATGCAATGCATTGACAACTTTGAGGAAATTTTGGATAAAGGTGTAACAATAGAGAAAGATCTTGTAGCAAAAGGATTTATTAAAATTTTCAAAGACAACAAAGACTCTAATAACAATCAACCCAATGATAAGTCCTGATTTTGGTCCAAAATAAGAACATTGTCAACGATGGTGTAAATTACTCTAGATTGGTGCAAAATGTTCAAGATCCTCCATCGACACTCAAAATACCTTCACCACGCAAGGTAACAAATAATACTCCCCCAAACAAGACTTATCCTAGGTTAAGGCCTAGACATAAATTTTTAGATTTGGGAGAACCCATAGTGGTTGATTTTAGAAAGATGTTGAACCATGGTATCATTACACTACTTGAAGTTAGACCACATGTTCCAAAAGTTGTCAAACCTTATTGGTTTAATGATAATGAATTTTGTGAACATCATAGAATGATGGGACACAAAACTAGTGGTTGCATGAGACTTAAGAACCATATCGAAGATCCTATAGATTGAGGTGAAGTGACTACAGATGCACATCTTCCAAAGTCATCTAATGATAAACTACGAGCCTACCAAGATCCACTCCCATCCCATGGTCAAAATAATTCTTCTTCTAAAAATAATAATCATGCCAATTCACTCAATTTCTCACCTTCCTATGACTTTGTTGTGGGTCGTATTGAAGCTTGTTCCTCTAAAGTAGCCACTATCACCATAAGACCTCATCATCTCGATTGTGTCATTACCACCCGTCGTAGTCGTATCACTATTCCAGGACCCCCATCCTCATCCATAACAACTCCTAAGTATAATATCCTTGATCATCTAAGAAATACCTCTGCACCAATCTCACTCTTGGAGCTTTTACAAATTTCTCCCATGCATAAGGAAATATTGGACAAGGCCTTGCTTGAGTCCTGTGTCCCCAATGACATTAATGTGGAACAATTTCAATCCATGGTTGGACATCTTGCATCCACTCACCATTTGGTCTTCACTAAAAAAGACATGCTCAACAATGATTCATCCCATAATGAACCCCTTCACCTAGAAGTTGTAATCCATAAGCATAAAGTCAAAAGGGTTCAAATAGATGGTGGATTAGGGCTGAATTTGTGTACTTTAAGGTTGGTTAAACAATTGGGATACTCCACTATAGTTATTGAAAAATAACATTCTATCACTATTAAAGCCTATGATGAAGCTTAAAGAATGCCTGAAGGTATTATTAAGTTGCCCATCGAATTAGGTCCGGCCCTAATGGAAATCACTTGTCAAGTCCTAGACCTTGTGTAGACACCTAAAAATATCTCCATCGTCAAACTGATTCCCGACATCCCTAAGCATACCAATTTCCCTTCTAATCAATTAATTAAATTTTTATTTAATTAATTATCCCTTCATCACCTAATTTTTCATCATTTTATCCCCTACAATTGGATTAATTTAATTAATTCAATAGTCCAGCCTTACCCAATTAATTAAATAAATATGCAATATTTATTTGGTTAATTCCACCTTTTCACTAAATCTAATTGATTAGGTAAATCATGTTTATCTAATTAATTCAGCCTATTAATCAACCCATTCCTACCCTAGTTAATTAAATATCTATTATTTAATTGCCTAGCCTAACCTACATGACCCTAGACCTAGGATTAATTAAATAAAACCTTATTTAATTAATCTTAACCTCCCATTAAACCATTCCCTAAGTTTTTTCAGCCATATTAATTAGGCTAATCACCCTAATTAAAATAGGCAAACCTTGATTAACACTCCTCCCCACATCCCACAAATAAAAAATTGAAATATATCCCACATAAATCAATTTTTTATACACATGTGTCCAACATCACATTTAATGCCTCTTACACCCCTTACACATGTCATAATTTATTAATATTGACTCTTCCCCAAATAAATTTTTACTCTTCCTCATCTCATCCAACCTCATTAATTCCACCCCTTTCCCAAGATGAATTTAAAATTCATCTTTATTCCTAGCCCTCCATTTTCTAAGATGAAATCTAGGCCCTCCACATCATCTTCATCCTCCACCATTGATCTCCCAAATCAATCTCAACTATTGGATCAAAATCTCTCCAAAATACTTATAAATACATCCTCCAAGCCACTTTATCATCCAATTTCTAAGTAGTGTTAATATGCTAAAATATCCATTGAGCTAGTAAATTAGTGAGTTGCATACTTGAGAGTATTTCACATATAATCTATCATCTTGGGTATAGCTAGGAGCTTTTGGGTGTAAGCTTCTCCACCCTATCTTGGATTTGTGGGTCATTTTGAAGGTATAACATTTGTTTTGTGTTTTCTACTTTCATTTTGATTTCACTAATCACATTGGCACGCCCGATGGGACCCACAAGGTCTCTATCTAACATTTTGTGTGAGCTTTTTGTGCTTTAAGATGTGTTTTTGCAGGTGTAGCGCCTTTTCTTCATGCAGTGGTGCTATTTCTACACAAAGTGACACCATCCTCGTGCACAGTGACGCCATTTCAGATTGTAGTGGCACTATTTTCAAACGACAAGCCAACTCCATTTTGGCTTCAAACCTTCTTTCCTTTTGCTTGTTTCTGACATTTCCAACATCTTTGGTCTCAGTTTTTGTAGGAAGAACACAGGAACAAGGGGAGGTTATGCCAAAATTTTTAAAAATCACTTGCACATCTTGAAAATTTTAATTTTTGATTAGCTCTAAACAAACATTATTGAAATCTTTGTTCTTGGATTTGTGAATGTTGATAGGGCTAACGAACAAGCTAATCTCACTTAAACTAACATTTTGACTAAAAACTTGTGCTCTTTGGACCTTTTGACTAGCACAAGCTCGTATCGGCGCTATCAACGCCCAGAACAACGCCTTCATCCACAGCAATCGAACGAACCAAGCAAGAAGACATAGTGATGCTATCCTATCGTGTTTTGATGCCTTCCTAGATTTTAGCGCCACTTTGATTGTTATTAACACTATCTTGCATTTCAATGCCATCTTGTAATATTGTAGTGCCTTATTCATTTTAGACGCAATCTGTAATAATTTTAGCGCTATTTTTAGGATAGTTAGGTTCTATCCTACGCTCTGTCAGTAGCACCATTCTAGATGTTTGTAGCGCGATTTTAATATTATAAGGCACTATTTGTCTCTGTTCTAGCACTATTTTCTGTGGTAACATTGGGTTCTGTGCAGGGTTTTGTCCTTGTTCTACTGGTTGTGCTCGTTTGTCCAAGATCATCATTTCGAAACCACTAACACTTTTTGCAGGTTTTTCTATTAGATTAAATCACATTTTATTTTGGTGCTCATAAAAAGAACCCTTGCTTAGTGGTTTAGATAACATTTCAATTGGTGCACTAAAATCAATCATTTGCTTGTCAAACAAATCTACAAACAAACATTTCATTTAGTGTACCTAAAAAGAATCCTTTGTGTGCCTAGCATACACAATATTTGACTTTGGTGCAATAAAATTAACAAGTGTTTGCAAATAACTTTAGGCACATTTCGATTTGGGTTTAAAAAGAATATTAGTGAGTGTTTTCCGTGCTTGGTGCGCTTACACATTTTGTCACCCAAGAGTTAGAATCAAAGTATCCTCTCCCCTCACCTTCAAAAGGATCTTAGGTGAAGAGAAATGGTTCTATCCTCTTTTTTCTAGAAAGTGGGCCTGCCCTTGAGACACATCCGTATGGAGAACTCATTGGCGAGCACAAGCAGTACTTTCATCCAGTCTGCTATATGTAAAATAGGATAAGGCAAAAGCCAAGTCTGAATCGGTATTAGCGCTTACCATATGATGCTAGCTCGAAAGGAAGTAGTACCTTTGTGTATATGAAACTCCTAGTAGAGCTAGTCAAAAACTTAAGTGGTTTATCAGATGCTCGTAAGGTGTTGATCCCTCGGATGTACCCCCACTACGAACCATTGTTTTAGAGACCATAAAGCCTCTACTTGTTGGCGCAGAAGGAGGAACCTTTGAATCCATCCTACGTCACACACGATTCTTAGTAGAGATAGAAAAGTACCTTAAGATCTGTGCGTCTTGAGGACTTGGAACTTGGTGTGCTTGAGAAGTGAGTGCACTGTAAGGGGGAGCTCGTGTCACCAAGTTCCTAAAGCTATCCGCTTTGAATAAGCATGGCTGGGTAAAACCAAGTGGGAATCCAATGAGTATTGTCCTATCCTCACCTTAGGTGGTGTAAAGTACTTGTTAAAATCTTCACATTTTTTTCACAAACAAATCTTTGGCTATCGTGTTCTATTGTGTTTGAATTGTTTTCAAAAAACTTGCCAAGAAACATCAACATTTGAGACATCATTTCAACATTTGATCAACCTTCATATTCATAAAATCCAAATTTGCCATCAAAATCTACCTTTTTCCAAAGCATTGACCAACACTGACCTATTTTAGTGCCATTTCACAGATTCTTGGCGCCATTTTTATCTGTTCTGGTGCCATTTATTTGAATTTTGGTGCTATTTACAAACCAATTTGCCCAAGGCTTTAGGAAATTATTTTGGGATCTTTAGGGCCTGCCTATCCACAATCTACATTCACCTTTCCAAAATCTGTCAAAAACCACATCCATTTTGATCCAAAATTCCTCATCCATATTCCCATTTTGACCTTGGAGAATTAATCATTATCACCATTGGACCCTTTATCATACCTTTGAGCCAAACCATAATCCATTCATTTCCATAGCTCCTCATTGCCCTTGATTTTTGCATACTTTTGGACCAAATAACATCCTTCTACAAATGCATCCCCAAATCCATTTGCTTCTTCCATCAAAAACACATCCAAAATCTCTAATCCAAACATCAATCAAAAACATCAACCAACATCCATTAATCATATCCAAAAAAAATCAATCTTTGTGCTAAAGTTGAATCTAGGTTTCATCTTTGACACCCTATTTTGCTTGATCGGTCATTAGTCTACCTTCAAGTAGAATAATCATCCCTTTTTGTTTGAGGTCATAAGTCTACCCCAAGCGAAGAGAAAACATCCATTGTGCAACACCTAAAATCTAGACCCTACTTGAGATCATTTGTTGACTTCAAAATCCCTTTTCAAAAACATCATCCAAATCTATCATATCAAACATCTAGGTCACCTAAGGTTTTCCTTAGTTGAATCATCCTCCAAAATCACTATCAAATCTCTCCCATCAAATCATCCTCAAACAATCCAAATCTATTCTCCATCCTTTTGGTCCAAATTTTTGTGAAAATCAACCTTCTTGACATCTATCATCCTTAGGTTACCACCTTTTGAGATTTATCTCTCAAGAGTCAAAACCTATAATCACACCATAATTTCTTTTCACCTTTATATTTAGATTATAGGGAGTGTACTCTCTTGCACCTAAATCTTTATTCCATTCCATTACCATATCCTCTTTGGGTCCAATAAATCGAACCAAATTCTCTAAGGTCTCCATCTTCATCCACCCCACAATCAAAACCCATATCCTTGCATGCCCATAACAAGATCCCAACACAAGAAAAACCAAGAAATGGCCAATTTCAGAAACAACATGGGCATAGGGATGCCTCAAACCGACCAAAACAATATACCAATCGGACAACAAGTGTTCAACATACCCTCGATCTTCCAAATACCATCATATGGTCCCAATGAAAACCCCTTTGCCTTCTTACAACCACAACCACCACAACCACTCATCCAAAACACTGCCACCATTAGCCAAGTAGATCAAGATGTCTTGAACTTTACACAAGATCCCGACAATATGGATATGCTTGATAAAGTTCTAAGAGTGGATCCAAGTAGATATCTTGATTTCCTTCTCAAAATTGGTGCCCAACTACCCAACAACACTACATCATCCCAACCATCCGTGTCCAACACCAATCCCATGACATCCTCCCAACCATCTACATCAAACACCAACCCTACCGTATCTCAAACCTCAAACCCCGCCGTATCTACCACTCCCACAAATTCTAATATTTGCCACATCCACAACTCCCACCAACGTATCAATCGCATCTAATGTTTGCAATCCTAACATCTCCAACCCCGTTGTTACATCTACCACCATAACAAACATAACCACTTCCACTCCCCAAATCACCTTAGGCATCCATAGAAACCCCATGTACATGAGTGCCTCCACAAGTGTGCCTCCACTCAACCCCCACACCATAGCTTACATGAGCCAATTTCTTTCACAACCACCTCACAACATGATCAATCCATCCAATACCAACCCATCCAATCTTACGTATGTACAAAATCCCATAGTATCATCAACACAACATAATCCCAATCCCCAACTACCACCTCACGTTCTCCATCAAATCCATGCTTACCAACAATATCTCGCACAACTTAACCAAAACACCATCCCGTAAAATCAAAACATCATACCCCAAAATCAAAACCCCATCCACCAAACCCAAACAAACCAATACCAAATTCTGCCAAACCTCCAACATCTCATCAACCAACAAACCTACATCCCACAACCACCACCAACATCGGACCTAACAAGTGTTGTGCAAACCTTAATCCAAAAGGTGGACGGTATGCAACATGGTGGCAAATGCAAACAATATTCTTTTGAGGATATTTGTCCCTACCCATTTGATCAGACACTATACATGCCTCCCTTTCCTAAAAACTTTGAAACACCCAAATTTGACAAATATAAAGGAAAGGGAGACCCTAGGGACCACCTTAGGGAGTTCTACATCACTTGCCTTGAGGTCTCAAACAATGACACATATCTAATGAGACTTTTCCCTAGAAGCCTCGGTGGTCAAGCTGCCAAAATGGTTCGCACACCTTCCTCCAGGATTAGGACTTTCCCTGAGCTCGCGGAGAAGTTTGTTAACCATTTCTCCTACAACTTTGAACACAAAATATCTATGATGGACCTTTGCAACACCAAACAAAAGAGTGGAGAATCCTTCACCTCATTCTTGCAAAGGTGGAGAGACTTAGCAAGCAAACTCCCTTGGCCGATCCCGGAGAAGCAATTAGTCATCATGTTTGTGGCTAATCTTAACCAAGAAATGGGCTTCCATTTACAAATCCTATGCATGCCCACTTTTGAGGAAGTCATTGACAAGGGCACCACCATCTAGAGAGCCCTTATTGCCAAGGGTTCGATTAAACTATATGACAACAAGCTCTACAACAATAGCAACAACAACAACAATAAAGTCAACATCAACACCCCAAATACAAGCAATAACAACGTGCAATCAAATGAGAAACCACGCTTTTGGGGTAAGAACAAGAACACCCTCAACGACAACGTCACCGATGTGAAGGCCGTCCAAAATGTACAAAACCAAGTGCCTCCAAGTGCATATACCACCAATGTAAATATTCCTAAAGGTCAACCTAAGCAAAATAAACCTCAGAGACAATTCACACCCTTAGGGGAACCACTCAAAGATATCCTTGATAGATGTCTAAAAGATGGTTTGATAACTCTCCCACCCGTTAAGCCCTACAGTGAAAATCAAGTCAAACCTGCATGGTATGATGAAAATGATTATTGTGACTAGCACCGTATTGTAGGCCATAAGACAAGAGATTGCATGAAGCTGAAGCACTGCGTACAAGATCTTATAGATCATGGCAAAGTCAAACTTGAGCAAGCACCACAACCATCGCCCAACACCAACCTAGGAGCTTACAAGGATCCTTTTCCCAACCACAACAAAGAAAAAGCCTCATTCTCTAACCAAGCATACAACATCACTCCACCTCCCGCTTCTTATGATTATGTCACAGGTCGGATAGAAGTATCATCCAACTATATCAACACAAGCACCCGATTGTGCCGTCACTACCCATCGAGGCTGTGTGTCCATCCGTGAGCCCCTACCACCGACCAAACACCTACATCCACATCAAATCATCAACCAAATTGTCCATCTGTTCAGCCATCATCAACCAATAAATACAACCTCCTAGAACATCTAGGAAAGACCCCTACATAGATCTCCATCCTTGAGCTGCTCTGTACGTCACCGCTTCACAAAGAAGTCCTTGACAAGGCTCTAATGGAAACCCAAGTTCCCACCAACTTGAATATGGATCAATTCCAAGCCATGGTGGGCCATATCGCTTCACCTCATCATCTCACTTTCTCAGAAAAGGATCTCCCTGCCTCTGACAACCTGCATAATGATGCCTTGCATATTGAAGTTTGCATCCAGAAGCATATCATCAAAAGAGTCTTAATAGATGGTGGCTCCAGCCTAAACTTGTGCACTCTAAAATTGTTAAAACATTTGGGATACTTGGATGTGGTTGTGGACACTAGTGAATGTATAACCATTAAGGGGTATGATGACACTGAAAGACTATCTGACGGTACTATCAAACTCCTCATCTAAGTAGGGCAAAAGATATTGGAAACAAATTGTCAGGTTCTTGATCTCGACCTCCCCTACAACATTCTTCTTGGCCAACCATGGATCCATGCCATGCAAGTCGTCTCCTCCACATTCCGTCAATATCTAAAATTCCCTCATAACGGCACGAAAGTAACTATATATGCTGATCCCCACCCCTTCCAATACTGCAGTTTCTTGGAAGGACATGACCATACTTTCTGTCCATACAACAAGGCTATCATGAAAACCACCTCCCAAACTGACCCTAAAACATCCACCTCATATGTTGACCCCATCAACATTGCAACCACTTCATCCCAAGCAACATCGCCACCCGAGGTCAAAATCAAGATTAGTGACATGGGATGTGGGGAATATGACTTGCATGGTACCTTTTGTGTAGGGACTTTACCCAATCCTAAAACATTCGGTGCCCCTGAAAAAGAAGATGTTGCTACAGTTGTCATTAAATGTAAACCATCACCTATCTTTGAAAAGAAACTTCTCCTTGATCAGGATGTGCTTGAAGATATATCCTCCTGGTTGTACAAAGAAGAAGAAGCAAAACAAGAAGCCCCTACCATATCAACTAAAATCTATGGAAAAGGGTCAGAAATTGTTAAGAGCATGGGCTATAAAGGACAAGGCAATTTTGGCCTCCATGAACAAGGGATTGTAGAACCGATTCAAGCGACAAGGAATCCCTATACTCAAGGGTTAGGGTACGGAAAACAACAGTATATCCTCACTAGTGGTGAGTGCATCTTAGGTGAGGTTGCTAAGGTTTCCCTCGAAGTTGATAACATCAACGAAGTAGACCATCAAGATTCCTTTAGTGACTTTGCCGAATTCTTCGATTCCTCCTATGCACCATCTTCACCGTAACCTCCACATCCATTGACTTACCCCTTGTATACCTGGACCTTATAGATTGGGACCAACAAGGACTTCCTGTCTTTGATATAGCACAAAATGATGAAGCCATAGCAGAAATGATGGGGCTCAGAGATCACTTCCCTCTGGGAGATCACAGAGCCAGATATATCATGGAACTTGCACGTCTACCTATTTTGGTGAGACTACCCATGCTGATAGTCGCAGAAACATTAAAATAAAAACGACGCTCCCTAGTGAAAACCACTCTATGGCACTTTCAGGTGAGGAAAAAGTAAAAATAAAGGACGTATCTTCTGTGAAAACGTCTATGAGGCACCAGAAGATGGGAGCATGGGCCTTCCCGAAATAGAAAAGGTATATCCTAACAGATCACCGATCCTTGTGTAGCCATCACAAGAAATGAACCTTGGGACAAAGGAAGCGCCGAAGATCACCCTTAGTGCAGAGTCTCTTACTACAACAGAACAAGAGAATTTCTTAGCATTTTTCAAGCAAAGAAGCCATAATTTTGCATGGACCTATGCTGATATGCCAAGGCTAGATCATGCCTTGGTTGTTCACCATCTCGCGGTGCGGCCCGATGCAAATCCTGTCAAACAAAAGCTAAGAAAGATGAATCCATAGATCGTGCTCCTTGTCAAGGCAGAACTGAAGAAGCTTTTAGATGTGGGGTTCATTCAACCCATTGACTACCCCGAGTGGGTGTCCAACATTGTGCCTGTAGAGAAAGTCACTCAGGGCATCCGATGCTGCATAGATTTTAGGGACCTCAACAAAGCATGCCCTAAAGATGACTTTCCCTTACCTAACATCGACATTATAGTGGACCTCACTGCAGGGCACGAGATGTTATCCCTAATGGATGGCTTTTCAGGATATAATTAGATTAGAATTGCTGAAGAAGATTAGCATAAGACATCCTTCATATGCCCATGGGGAATATACTGTTGGGTGGTGATGTCTTTTGGCTTGAAAAATGCAGGAGCAACATATCAACGCGCCATGACTGTTATCTTCCATGACCTCCTCCATCACATCATGGAGGACTATGTAGATGACCTATTGGAAAAATCAAAGACCCGAGAAGAACACTTAGATGTGTTGGCAAAGATCTTTGAAAGACTAGAGCAATACAATGTGCATCTAAACCCGAAGAAATGTGTCTTTGGGGTCACTTTAGGAAAACTTTTGGGGTACATAGTCTCAAGAAGAGGAATCAAAGTGGATCCCGCCAAAGTTAGAGCCATCACAGAGATGCCCCCTCCAAAAACACTAAAGCAATTACGAAGCCTATAGGGGAAGCTCCAGTCTATTCGTCGGTTCATTGCCCAACTTGCCGATAAATGTCAGCCATTCCAGCATGTGCTCAGAAAGAACACAACCTTTGTCTAGGATAATCAGTGTCAAGCAACCTTTGATCAGTTGAAGAAATACTTGGCTAATCCTCCTGTTCTCACTCCACCAAAGCAAGGAGAGCCCCTCCTCTTATACATCTCGGCAACCAAAACCGCTATAGGGGCCTTGTTGGCACAACATGACGAACAAGGAAAAGAAAGAGCAATATACTACATCAGTTGCACCCTGGTGACCTATGAGCTGAACTATACTCCCATTGAGCGAGCATGCTTAGCTGTGGTCTTTAGTTCACAAAAGTTGACACACTACATGCTCAATCATAAAACTAAGCTCATTGCCAAGATTGATTCGCTGAAGTATCTGCTAAACAGAGCTTCCCTCATTGGAAGAATGGCCAAATGGGTAATGATCTAAAGCGAGTTTGACATTGAGTACACTGAAAGAAAAGATATCAAAGGACAAGTTGTTATACCCAATCAATTCTTTTTTTGCTTCATTAAGGCATTTTGAGAAAGTCTAGAATTTTTTTAGTCAAAAAAGTCAAAAAGTCAAAATTTATAAAAATAGAAATTTCTATTTTTAGAAAGTTTCTAAAAATAGAAGTCAAATTAGGTTTTCTGGGTTTCTTGTGATACAGATGTTGACAAAATTTTCTAAAAATAGAAAGTTTCTAAAAATAGAATCTCTGATTCAGGTGTCGTGTTTGGTTCTAATTGGCCGATTTTGCTTCACGATCAAAGTGGTCTAGACGGAATATGCAAAAGATCAACTTTTCTCTACTGGGTCAATTCTACTTTTTCAGAAGGTGAAGCATGAGCTCTAGAGCCATCAATGGAAAAAGTTCATCTGCCAGAGATCAGTTTCAAGTCTTTTGGGCTGTTCAGCTAATGCAGAACTGATGAACAGTCGTCGATTTGACGAAGAACGGGAAACGGAGCAGGATGGATCCGGAATGAGGAAGAAAAGTTAAAAATCTTGAAATTTGGCGAAGGCACAAAAAATTAGGTGCCCCTGGAGGCTAGGGGCGCCCAACTTTTCATGCCTTAGATTTTTTTTGCGTTTTTCAAGAAAATGCTAGAAATACCTCTGTCGATCAGTTATGGGGAGGACAAAAGCAGTCATTTTGGTCAACAGGCCCTAAAAAGCTAGAATTCATGTCAGATGTACCCAGGCTATCCAGTCCATCCCTCATCCAGTGGCAGTTGACTGGTGAAACCTTGAAATTAGTGACATGAAGCAACTGCCGGCACGTAAAATGAAGCAAATTGCAAATAGAGGTTGGAAATCATAAATTTTTCTAAGGCACAGAAAACTAGGTGCCCTTGGAGGCCAAGGGCGCTCAACTTTTCATGCCTTAGAATTTTTTACGTGTTTTTTGAGAAAGGTCAAAAAACCTCCGTCAACCCGTTTTCGGGTGGTCAAACTCAGTCAAAAGCTTGAAAAATGTTGGGATTTCATCTCAGGTATGTTCAGACAGCTCAATGCACCTCCCATCCTGCTTCAGCAGTCATCCAGATGACAAAAAACGATGATCAAACAGGACCTATTGGCATGAAAATCAAGGAATGGAATCAAAAACTAAAAATATCAAAAATATTCTAAGGCACAAAAAACTAGGTGCCCCTGGAGGCCAGGGGTGCCCATCTTTTCATGCCTTAGTCATTTTTCCATGTTTTCACAGAAAATGACAAAAACTCTTCCGTCAGCCTGGTTAGATTCACAGAAAATCAATTTGGCGCATTTTCTGAGGCAGACAGAGGATACAATCAGTTTAATTTTCATCAGGCTTGCCTATTTGCCAGATCATCAGACTCAATTTTACTCCGGCAGGTAGAAATTGACAGCCAAACAGGGGTCTTCAGTCACCGAAACACATGCACAAATAAAAATTTTGAAAAAGTTGAAATTTTCCAAAATTGGCTAAGGCACAAAAAACCAAGTGCCCTTGGAGGCTAGGGGTGCTCAAGTTTTCATGCCTTAGAAATTTTCATGACTGACAGTGTTTTCTCACAACTGCTTCGAAAACTTTGTTTGGCGACGAGTTTCAGAGGTCAGATTTGCAGTTGATCGTCATCGGATCATCAATCCGAGGCTGAGGATGAAATCATGGTTGATAAATCTTCAAGGTGCCATGATTCGTCAGCTTTTTCAGTCAACAGTGACAGTTTTCCATCTTGTTGAAGTCAAGGACAGGCTATATTGGAGTCAAAACAAGTGCAAAAGTGTCGAAACGAATGAAAATTTGGCTAACACTTTTGCAACTTCGCGTGTTTGATGACATCATCAAAGAAGATATTTTTTGACATCTCACACATGAAGCCATAGGCAGTTATAAAATAGGGATTCTTCCTATTTGAAGACATCCACTTGGATTTGTGCTTTAAAAGATGCTTTCTTCATGGATAAGATTGAAGCTTTATTCTTTCACAAAGAAAACTGTTTTTATGCCCTAAAGTTCTATAAAGACAAGCTTGTGGCCTCTTTTATTTCATTATCTTTTGTAGGTTGCATCCAGAAGGAAGATTTTTATTTTCTTTCCACGAAGATTCGAAGGCTCAAACGAAGTGCTTTTTCAGCGTTCTTCATAGTTTTGGGATGAGGAAGCATGGAGGCACGCTTTTTTAGGGTCCTTTTTTCTAGGGGATCATTTTTCAGAAACAGAGCTGAAGCTTTTTTAATTTTCATTGAGATGGGTCCATCCAGAATTTCATCATCTTGAAGATTGGGAAATTTTATTTTTCTAGGAATCTGCTTTTTGTTGCTTTTTCAAAAAATCCTCCGCTTTTTCAAAATCCAACAATTTGGGTTGCTTTGAAACGGAATGGTCTACAAAACCCATGTGCCAGCTTTTTCTCTCAAAATCTGCTTTTTAGAAGATATCAATGGATGACATCACCAATAAAGCAAGAATGTAAATGAAGATGTGACTCAAAAGAAAGCAGCTTTAACTCAAATGCTTTTTGTTTTAAAGCATTTTGCTTTTATCCAAAGCTCATCCATTCTTTATTTAGAAAGAAATCACTTTGTAATAGTTGAAATTTTCTTTGTTTTAAAGAAAATTGCTTTAAAGCGTTTGTTAGTTGTAATCTTTGTCTTAGAATAGAAATAAAGCTTGCGAGTTGGCAAGTTAGTTAGGGTAAATCAAGGAGATTTCAGGGTTCCCTACTCCTTTGATTTAGTATAAATAAGGGCAACCTTGCCCATTGTAAGAGCTGCGTTTTGTGATAGCAAATTTGTTGTACCTATTCTAGCCTGCAGAACTTGTTATTCCAAGTGTTTGTTCAATTTGTGTAATCTATTTCCAGTGTTTGATCGCATACTGTATGCCTACCTTTTGCTACAGTATTGTTGTCCTGGAGTTGTATCAACTTTATGATATTGGAATAGAAGTCTCATGCCTACCTTTTGCTCTGATATTTTGTCTCACTAATCATCAAGTTTTGTCATCAGATGTGTGGCTTGTTTAAATTTTATTTCAGCTTTCATCATTAAAGTACAATGCGTCTTGTGATGTAAATCTGGGAGAAACTTATTCAAGTTTTTGTGTTAAAAACAAATCTTTCCTCGTCCACTTTTGATCTCTGTTGTGTGTTTACTCAAAAAATCAAAAGCGTCATTAGTTTAAGCCTAGTTGTAGTTAGAAGTTTATTAAAGGAAAAACCTCTTCTGCAGTGAAATAGAGTTTTATAACCTTGTGCTTGCAATTGAGAATCAAAAAGAAGATAGGTGAATTTAATTTATCTTTTCAGCGAACATCAGCAAAAGGGAACTCCCCCTCACAATAGGAGAGCAGTTTATCTGTGCATAGCTATCCATTTCCAACTCGCATTCTAGAGGTACGAATTGAAATGCCAACACAAGTCATTGCTGATCAATTGGCTAAGGCACCTATCCCCACGGAGCATCCTACACTTGTAGAATTTCTTGATGAGTCCATATTGACAGTAGCACCAGCAACAAAACCATGGAAAATGTACTTTGATCGGTCGTATACACACAAAGGCTCGGGGGCAGGCATCTTATTTGATACCCCTCAAGGCGACACCATCCCCAAGTCGTTCAAGATTACATTTCCATTCACCAACAATGTAGCAGAGTACGAGGCTCTTATCACAAGACTCCGCATGGCAATCAAGTGGAAAATTGAGAAGCTGATAGTATATGGCGACTCCCAACTAGTCATCTGACAAGTGAACAATGAGTATAAAACTAAGGATTATAAACTCCTGCCTTACAAAAAGATGGTGGATGACTTCAAAGATTATTTTGATGATATCCACTTTGAACAAATCCCAAGGCTAAACAACAAAGCTGCAGATGCCATGGCAACAATAGGATCCCTGGTAGATATGAAGAAGGATAGTAAGAAGTGCGAGTTCCTAATCAAAGAACTCCCTATACCATCTTATGACGTTCCCCAATCATAATTGGTGTGTGAAATTGTTGGTCCCTTATCCCTTTGGTATCAAGAAACATAATTATACCTCCACGATAACATTATCCCCCCAACCTTTCAGTCTCACAACGAAAAAGCTTCATTTGCTACGCCTCCCACTTCACCCTCGTAGGAGACACCCTATACAAAAGGAGTCTTGATGGTACACTTCTATGATTTTTAGACTCTAGGGAAGCTGAAGTGGCCTTACAAGAGGTACACGAAGGCATTTGTGGGGCACACTCGAGTGGACCTACCTTAGCTAAAAAGATCTTGAGAACAGGGTACTATTGGCCAACCATGGAGCGAGATGCCTATCAATTTGTAAAAAAGTGCCTACTGTGTCAACAACATGGGGACCTCATGCATGCGCCATCACAGGAATTGTAGCCAATCACAACTCCGTGGCCCTTTTCACAGTGCGGGCTCGACCTCGTAGGAAAGATCCACCCACCATGCTCTAATGGTCATAAATTCATCATCACTACTACTGAATACTTCACCAAGTGGGTAGAAGCAATTCCACTCACTTTCACCACCGGAACCCAAATATCCAAATTCATCCTTCATTACATCATATGTTGTTATGGCATATTGATGCAGGGACTCCCGGAGGTCATAACTTTTGACTCGGATGTCCGTTTGGGCTGAAATTTTACAGGTGGATGCGTTATGAGGTGGTATGTGAATTTCCAGCCGACCGTAATGGGTTGATTCCCATTTTGACACTTTTTCGGGGCTTGAAACTTTCATCTTGGCCCTCAAAATGGCAATTTAGTGTTTTTTCCTAGTTTTTTAAAAGTTATTTCTGTTAATAACTCGAAACTCATGTTTCAAATTTAGGATGTTAGTTGGCAATTCATCCTACCTTAGCTTTAGGAAGTTTTTGGGAAAAAATTGGACTCTCAAATATATGCATGTGAAATTACCTAAAATGGCAAAATCTGACAATTGTCAAAATTTGCCAAAAAAGGTAATTTTTTAGTTTTTCTTGGATATAAGAGAGTTTTCTCTCATTGTAGCAGCAGAGTTGGTGAATAGAAGACTTTTATTTTTCCAGTTATTTTGAATCTTTGGCTCTCACACATGATTAATGGCACAATTCTATTAAGTGTGTGTTGTTGGCTACATCATCTAGTATCAGAGCGGGAAGATGGCTAGGAGAGGAAGAGGAAGAGGTGGTCTTGCCTAGATGCATAGAGAAATGCAAAATGTACAAAGGCAAGTAGCTGAACTTACAACATGGATGGAAAACCAAAGACTGGGTAGAGGAGGAGACGAATATGATGAAGAGATAAGTCGAGGAGGTGCAGATCAAGATACAGAACATGAAGAAGAAGAATTAGAAAGCATGCATTTTGAAGAGAGGATGCTCAGGGCCTTAGAAGGGAAAAATGAAGGGGTCAAGGTTGATGTTTCAGATTATGCAAGTAGTCTTAAACCAGAGGAGTTGATAGATTGGTTGAATGACATGAGATATTTTTTTGAATGGAAATCCATGACAGAGGAAAAGAAGGTGAAATTTGCATGCACCAAATTAAAAGGTCATGCAATGATTTGGTGGGATCATCTTCAAAAGGAACAAACAAGGAAAGGCAAGGATAAGATTAGGACATGGAATAAAATGGAGAAGATGTTGAGAGAAAAATTTTTGCCCATAGATTATGCGCAAACCCTTTTTTATAGGTTTCAAAATTTAAAGCATAACCTCTCTTCTGTGCAAGATTATACAAATGAGTTTTATACGCTGTCTATACGTGTAGAGCATCAAGAAACTAATGAACAAATGGCTGCTAGATATGTGAATGGCTTGAAATTCTCTATTCAAGATGAATTGAGCATGCATCAACTCAATGGTATGGAAGAGGCTTACCAATTGGCTCTAAAGGCTGAAGAAAAACAAAACAGACAATACCATCAGAGGAATAGAGGAGGAAGAAGGTGTACATCAACCCCATTTCGAAGAGGTTCAAATTATGGTAGGGGAGAGTCATCCCATGGATTGGAAAAACAAGTAAACACTCGACAAGATCCTCCAAATCAAGAACGAGGAAGGGGATTTCAAGAGGTAGAGGTTATGGCAGCGGTAGAGGATGGGAAAACTAGAGAAGGCCTTTCACTTGTTTCAGATGTGGAGAAAAAGGTCATAGAGAATTTGAATGCTCAAATTATAACATGCAAGAAAGAAATTAAGGAGGACAACCTAGGGTGAACCTGATTCAAACCCAGCATGAAGTGGAAGGGATGAAACTAGAGGTTCCACCAGATGTTGAGAAAGTCTTATGATGAAAAGAGCAATGGTGATTCTTCAGAACCAGATGCACTTCAGGTGGCAAGGTATGTCAAGTTATTGTTGATGGAGGTAGTTGTGAAAATATGGTTTCTAAAGAAATGGTAGAAAAATTGAATTTACACTGTGAAAAACATCTTCATCTGTACCACATTGCATGGTTTAAAAAGGGAAATGAAGTCACTATTGATAAAAGATGCCTAATTAAGTTTAGCATAGGGAAGATCTATCAGGATGAGATATGGTGTGATCTTGTCCCAATGGATGCCTGTCATGTATTATTGGGAAGGCCATGGCAGTATGATATAAAAGTTATGCATGATGGAGAGAAAAATACATACACCTTTTGGAAAGATGGCTCTAAGGTGATTTTGTTGCCTCTCAAGGATGACGGAAAAGGTGAGACCATGTTGTCCAAAAGAGATCTTGTTAAAGAAATGAAGGTGATAGGGTGTTGTTATGCATTAGTAGTGAGAAAAAGCGAAGAGGAAGATATTTTAGTACCCCTAGAAGTAGCAGAGCTATTGGAAGAATTTGTTGATGTTGTGCCTGATGACTTACCTGATGATCTACCGCCAAAGAGAGATATTCAACATCATATTGATTTGATTCCAGGAGCAACCCTACCCAACCAAGCAGCTTATAGGATGAATCCAACACAACATGCAGAGTTGAATAAGTAAGTAACATAACTCATAAGTAAAGGTGTGGTGAGAGGGAGCATGAGCCCATGTGCTGTACCTGCATTATTGACCCCAAAAAAAAGATGGAACATGGAGGATGTGCACTGATAGCAGAGTAATTAATAAGATTACCATCAAGTATTGGTTTCCTATACCTCATATGGAGGACATGATGGATGTCCTTGCAGGGGCCAAATATTTTAGCAAGATCAACCTATGAAGTGGCTACCACCAAATCTGGATCCGAGAAGGGGATGAGTGGAAGACAACCTTTAGGACTAGAGACGGATTATATAAGTGGATGGTTATGCCATTCGGGTTATCAAATGCACCTAGCACATTTATGAGATTGATGAACACTATACTATGACCTTACATTGGTAAGTTTGTGGTAGTTTATTTTGATGATATTTTGGTATTTAGTAACAACAAAGAAGAGAACCTACAACACTTGAGGATCATCTTTGGTGTGTTAAGGAAGGAGCAACTCTATGCCAATTTGAAGAAGTGTAGGTTCATGCAGGACAATTTGGTCTTTTTAGGCTTTGTCATTTCTAAAGATGGTGTCAAAATGGATCCAAAAAAGGTCAGGGCAATTCTAGAATGGCCTAGTCCAAGCAGCATCATAGAGGTAAGAAGTTTTCATGGCTTGTATCAAAAGTTTATTCAAAATTTTAGTAGTATTGTAGCTCCTATAACATATTGCACCAAAGGAAGAGAGTTTGTATGGACCAAGGATGTTGAGGAGAGTTTTAAGTACTTGAAGAAAAAGGTAATAGAAGCACCTATACTTGCATTGCCAAATTTTGATAAGGTATTTGAAGTAGAATGTGATGCCTCCCATGTGGGAATAGGTGCTGTACTTAGCCAAACATGAAAACCTATAGCTTTCTTTAGTGAAAAGCTAAATGAAGTGAGAAAGAATTAGCTACTTATGATTTGGAATTTTATGCAATTGTTCAAGCATTGAGGCATTGGAGACATTATCTAGTTCCCCAGGAGTTTGTGTTGTTTATAGATCATATTGCATTGAGATACTTGAACACACAGAAAAAGTTGAATAGTAGGCATGCCAATTGGGTCTCTTTCTTGCATGGTTACAATTTTGTGTTGAAGCATAAGTCTAGAAAACAAAATCAGGTTGCAGATGTGTTAAGTAGGCATGTTGCACTTTTGACCATAATGGAAAATGAGGTGATTGGTTTTGATGCCATAAAAAATTTGTATGAGTCTGATGATCATTTTTGGGAGATTGTGGAACAATTAAAGGCACCGGTATCTAGTAACTTGGATCACTTTAGGGGTGAATATTTTATGCAAGATGGGTATCTATTTAAAGGAAAACAACTATGCATACTAGCTGGCTCTATGAGGGAAAACATTATCAGAGAATTTCATAGTAGTGGGTTAGTTGGACATTTTGGAAAGGACAAGACAATAGCCTTAATAGAAGATAAATATTACTGGCCAAAGATGAAAAGGGATATAACTAGGTATGTAACAAGGTGTAGGATTTGCCAAGTGGCTAAGGGACATTCACAAAAAACAAGGTTGTATATGCCATTACTAGTACCAACTGCACCATGGACAGATTTGAGCATGGACTTTGTGTTGGGACTTCCACACACCCAATGAGGTAATGACTCCATTTTTGTAGTTGTTGATAGGTTCTCTAAGATGGTTCATTTTATTGCCTGTAAGAAAACTAATGATGCAACGAGGGTAGTAGAGCTATTTTTTTCAAAAGTTGTTCGACTACATGGTGTTCCAAAGACTATTACCTCTGATAGGAATACCAAATTCCTCAGTCATTTCTGGAGGACTTTATGGAAGAAGATGGGGACCAAGTTATAGTTTAGTAGTGCCTATCATCCTCAAACGGATGGGCAAATAGAGGTAGTCAATCAGAGTCTGGGAAATTTGTTGAGGTGTAATGTTGGAGAAAAGCCAAAACAATGGGACATGGCATTACCCTAGGCCGAATTTGCCTATAATAGTTCTATTAACAGATCAACAGGAAAGTCCCCTTTCCAGATTGTGTATGGCAGGAATCCTAAGGGTGTTCTAGATTTGGTACAGCTACCGATGAAAGATAGAGTCAGTGATGATGGGGAAGCATTTACAGAACACCTTTAATAGTTGCAACAAGATGTGAGACAGAAGTTGCAAGACAGTAATGAGAGGTACAAGAATAAAGTGGATGCTAGTAGGTGACATCATACATTCAATGAAGGTGACTTAGTGATGGTATATTTGAGAAAAGAGAGGTTTCCTACTAGAACATACCACAAGTTGAAGTACAGGAAATTGGTCCTTGCAAAATTACAAAGAAGATCAATGATAATGCATATGAGGTTAGTTTACCAGATGATCTAGATATTTATCCTGTGTTTAATATTTATGATTTATATGCATTCCATGGTGAGGATGATGCTGAAGATAGTCAACCAGAAGTGGCATGACACCACCACTGGTGCAGGAGCACCTCGATACATTTTAGGTTATGTCCAAAATATTACATTGTAAGGCCTTAGTGCCATGTCAAACCTTAGTTGGCCGAGTAACGGAATAATATTGAAAGATTGCATATGTGTCAAGAAAAGATCTAAAGAATTGTAACCGAACAAGAAAGAAGTAGAATGTAACCGATTGGCAGGGTGGTTGAGGAACGGTTTCGCCTTCCACTTTCTGTAACTGCCAATGTATGAATCTTTAAATAGTTATCTCTGTATTCGTAGAAGAGAGAGACAAGAGAGTGAACGAACAGAGAGAGAAAAAAAAGAAAACAATTTGTATGTATAACCTCTGGAAGGAATAAAATAGTTTTGTTCTTGGTCTAATTACTAGAACATCGATTTGGAGTCATTCCACTGGTGGGTTTCTTCGAAACCAGTGGAATGACCTCCGTAAGAGTAATTTGTTTTGTTTTTTGTTTTGTGGGTTTTTGTAGTTCTGTGTGTTCTGTTCGGTTACATGAGCTGTGGAGAGGAACTGTGCACTTTAAGTGTATACAACTAATGTATGTTGAAAGCATCCCTGGTGTATATCGCAGATACAGTTCGTGTGTATCTTCCTTTTGAATGCCGTTGTCGTATATGGTAGAAAGATGCATTCTAAATGATATAAAGGTTGACCGGTGGGAAACGGTAAGGAAGACCGGTAGGGCAAGTCAAAAATGTATGCAGGAAGTCATCGGCGTGAGTTAGCATGTCGCCCAGAACAATGTCAGGTAGTCTGATAGTATCGGTCTAACCGATGGTGCTAACCATCAGGAAGAGGTGATGTATCAGCCCAGGAAGAATTAGATTCACCGATAGAGGGTGATCTTGCCGATGATGAAGCAGTGTGTGTGCAGAGAGGGATCATCGGTGTGAGTATCGCCATCGGAATGAGAAAGTTACATTGGGCCGACGGTAGGAACTCTCACCGATCGGGGTGAAGTTTGCGAAGTGTTACCAACGAGAGTATATCGGTATGACAATGGAGATCAGGAGAAAGGACCAAGGTTACACCGACGGTATTTGTCTCACCGACAGTGTAGTTTGAAGGAGCCTTTGAGGCCATCCGAGTAAGTATGTGTAACGGAGGACAACGGAGGAGTCACCCCGACAGCATAAGTCTAAGCGATGGATTCTATTCATCGGAGAAAGGTCCCATATCGGAAGACTCAAATAAAGTCAGGCCGACAGTTAACATCTGACCGATGGAGAAGTTGTAGGCAGATTTCGGCGTGAGATTATGAAATCGGAGAAGTAAAGAGTCCCACCGATGATGGAAGACTGGCCGATGAAGGATAGTAGTGAAGGCTCATCGGCATAACACAAGCATCGGGTTAACAAACTTGAAGGTTACCGATATAGATAAGTCAGGCCGACAATAGAGAAAGAAAGAACATATAAAGTATAGTTCGATGAGACATTAGAAATGTCTTGCCGATAGTAAAAGAAGAGGGTATTTTGGTCTCGTTTGGACCTTGAGAAGGATATTCGAAAAGCTATTGAGCTTTATAGTGTTGGTATTGTGGGTTTGGATGGGAGGACTCTAGGCTTCCTGCTCTGCATCCTGTAGGTGTACAAGACTGTTTGACAACACTAGCCTTCCTACCAATTCAAAGTGCTAAAAGACACACTCTTTGCAGAGATGGAAAACTCTACTTTTCTGCTTGGTGTGGGACACATACCTTGTCCTCACTGCTTCCAAGATACTGCCTAAATGGCACATAACTTTCTGAGCCCATTGCCCACCCTTCTCACTCTGTTCAAGGGTCTGGACTGCTTGGTGCTCACTTTCCTTCCCTCTATTTTTCCACCCCTGCAAATCTATTTTTCCTACTTGTTTATCTAGCCAGACTCGTCACTGAGCTCGCCTAGAACAAGCATGCATTGCCTCTAACCGGCGATCCGACCACCCCACAAAAGAAAAACAAACAAAGAGCATGGCTCTATTTGATGACCTCCATACTGTACAATGGGATTTGAAGAATCATCAAAACAGAGTCATGGCTGGCAAAAGAAAACAAAATAGCAGAAACAGAAAAGACTAATCTACTTCAGAATGATAAACTAAAAACAGAAAAGAAGTACACAAATGATCGAACTACTGAATTTGATTTTTATTCAAAAATTGCCTTTACATCAGAATGCTTCTCAAATCAAAATCTTTTTCTTGTTTCTTCTGCTCAACCCCTCATATAGAAAGAATGCTGCATTTTATAAGTATTCCATGTCCATTACAGGATGGTTCCAATTCCAGAACGGTTGGTATTCCAACTGTCGGTTCAGCTTTGTGCTATCAGCAAGATAACACAGATGTCTCATCAAAACATACTTATGCTTTCCCATTGGCAAGATAGATTCTTTGTCGCACCGATCATATTCTTCCCCTGTCGATATGCATTCTATTGACTTTCGCATTCATGAGAACTTTTAGTCCCACATGCACCCGTTCAAGTCGGCCACTGCGGTTTATATATCCGACGGCTTAGTAAACTATTGTCGGCACTTTTGCCGCCGACGACCTCTGTCTACCCCCATCGGCACAACCCAAACTATCGGCCAACATTCAACCATGAACTCTGATAGTCCCTTGTCTCACCGATACCAAGTCTTCACCCTCCGTCGGCGTGACCACTGTGCATCGACCTAAAGCCTTAAAGCTACGCTGATAGAAGTCCTTACACCAACGTCCAACTCCATCAGAGCAACACATAGCTGTCGGAGTGACTTTCACAGCCATCACCGATAGCAAGCCTCATACTGATGACAAGCCTCGGCAACACTTCATCGGACAGACAATTAATATCAGAGTGACACCCACATCCTTCACTGATAGTGATTCTCATGCCGATGGCCTTCACCAACCTTTACCACTCCATCGGGGTAACACCAAGCGATCGGAGACACAACCACAGGCTCCGCCGATGACCACCCTCATGCCGATGGACATCACACATCGGTAAGACCTTGGAGATTGGCACAAGACACCGAACTCCTGCCGATAGTAAACCTCAAGCCGATAGCTAGACCTCCATCGGTATAACATGAAGTATCAGGAATACATCTTCTAGCTACGCCGATATCAATACTCACTCCGATGGGTTTACTTTGCACATGTATAAACTTCTTCCCACTCTACCCTATTTTGAAAATTCAAAACATCACAACAAAATGCAAACTATACACACATGGGCTCCAAGCCCTTGGTGCTCCTGCACCATACTCCCCCTGTGCGGAAAGAAGCTATGTCACCTCCGGTGATAATGAGGCAAAATCAATGCCCCTCTTTTTGAATTCTGACTCTGCAACCCAAGTAGCTTCTGCTTCAGGCAACTGTTTCCATTTGACCAAATGCTCCATGTAGATGCCATGTCTGGTTTGCTTTTGTACTCTTGAATCCAGTATTCTCTCTGCCTGCAGTTTGGGTTTTAGTGGCAAAGTCACATCTTTTACTGTCTGTTCCTTCTCTAAAATGGATCCATTTGCTGCTGATTGAGGACCCCTATATTGCACCAGGTCTTGGACATTAAACACTGGTGAGATTGCCAAATCTTCTGGTAATTCAATTCTGTATGCATTGTTACCATACTTGTTCAGGATTCTGCAAGGACCAATTCTCCTCATCTGCAGTTTGGTTGGCGTGCCTTTCTGCATTCTGGCTTTGTTCAAGTGTACCATAACCAGATCACCAACCTCAAACTGAATATCCCTTCTGTGGGCATCTACTCTATCTTTGATCTTCTGTGTGTTCTCTGTCAAGGTTCTCTTCACCTACTCATGCACTTCTTTCATGGATTGTGCAAAATCCTCTGCATGTCCACTTCTGTTCTCCATGTTTCCCATATTTCTGAGCTCACATATACCTCTGGGATGCATTCCATAGACTATTTCGAATGGACTCTTACCAGTAGTCCTATTCACACTGTCATTATAGGCAAATTCTACCTGATGAATGACAAGATCCCAACTCTGTCCATATTCTTTGGTTATACACCTTAACAGGTTGCCCGATGTCCTGTTTACCACCTCTGTCTGACCATCTGTCTGTGGGTGATATGCTGAACTGAATGACAAATTTGTCCCCAATCTCTGCCACAATGTTTTCCAGAAATGCCCCATGAATTTAGCATCTCTGTCAGACACAATGCTTGCTGGAAGTCCATGAATTCTGATCACTTCTCTGAAAAACAAGTGTGTTATATGATTGGCATCATGAGTCACTTTGCAGGGAATGAAATGACTCATCTTGCTAAACCTGTCCACAACTACATATATGTTGTCATAACCAGTCTTAGTCTTAGGCAAACCAACTACAAAATCCATACTTACACATTCCCATGGCCTGGAAGGAATGGGTAAGGGTTGGTACAGTCCTGCATTTGAAGTGGTTCCCTTGGCCTTCTGACATACAATACACTGCTCTACATACCTTCTGATGTCTCTGTGCATCCTTAGCCAATAATAGAACCTTTGGACTAGCTCCAATGTCTTATTCAGACCAAAATGGCCACTCAGACTACCATTGTGCTTCTCCTGTATGAGATTTTCTCTCATAGATCCTCTTGGCACACATAATTGTCCACCTTTGAATAGCAATCCCTGCTGTAAGGTGAAATCTGCAAACTCACTATGAAAGTGATTCTCAAAATCTTGACATACCTTGTATGCCTCGGCAAAATCTTCATCATCTTGGTAAAGATTCTTGAAATCTTCAATTCCAATGCTCTTCAACTGCACTTCTTGCACTGTGAGCAATCTTCTGCTCAAAGCATCTGCAACTCTGTTCAGCTGCCCCTTCTTATGCTTAATTGTAAAGGTATAAGATTGCAGGTACTCCATCCATTTGATATGCCTGCTGCTTAACTTATCCTGTGAGTTTAGAAAACTCAGAGCTTGGTTATCTGTGTAGACAACAAATTCTTTAGGTAGGAGATAATGTCTCCACTTCCTCAATGCTTGGACTAGAGCATACAACTCTAAGTCATACGAAGAGTACTTACTCTTTTCTTCATTCAGCCTCTCACTGAAAAAGGCTACAGGTCTGTTTTCCTGATTTAGCACTGCTCCTACAGCTATATTACTTGCATCACATTCAATAGTAAATAGCTTATCAAAACTAGGCAACAACAAAATAGGTTGTGTTGCTACCTCTTTCTTCAACCTTTCAAAACTTCTATCTGCAGCTGGTGTCCATCTGAATTTTGCTTTCATTCCACCCTTAATTGTATCCAACATGGGTGCACATATTCCACTGAAATTTCTGATAAATTTTCTGTAAAACTGGGCTAAGCCATGAAAACTTCTCACCTTTGTGGTTGCTCTGGGAGTAGGCCAGCTCAATATGGCTTCTACTTTGGACTTGTCCATCTTCAACTCTCCCTGGGACACCACAAAACCAAGGTATACCAATTCCTGCTTCATGAATTCACACTTCTCCAGATTTATGGTTAGTTGTTCATCATGTAATTTTTGCAAAACAATATTTACATGTTCTAGATGTTCTTCCTTGGTCTGACTAAAAATTAGAATATCATCTAGAAAAACAACAACAAATTTACCAATGTAATCCTTTAGGACTTCATTCATGAGTCTCATAAAGGTACTGGGTGCATTTGATAGACCAAATGGCATAACAAGCCATTCATATAGCCCTTCTGTGGTCTTGAAGGCTATCTTCCACTCGTCTCCTTCCTTGATTCTTATTTGGTGGTAACCACTCTTCAGGTCTATCTTGGTGAAATACTTTGCTTTTCCAATACAGTCCATGAGATCTTCAATTCTAGGAATTGGGAATCTATACCTTATAGTTATCTTGTTTATGGCTCTGGCATCTATGCATAATCTCCATGATCCTCCTTTCTTGGGTGCCAATACTGTGGGCACAACACAAGGACTAATACTCTTCCTGATCAATCCTTGATCTAGCAACTCCTGCACTTGCCTGGAAATCTCTTTGTGCTAATCTGGAGTCATCTTGTAAGGTGCCTTGTTTGGCAAAGATGCCCCTAGAATCAGGTCTATCTGATGGCTTATTGCTCTCTGTGGAGGTAATGTAGCTGGTGTACCATCACTAATTATGCCTTTATACTTCTCCAGTATAGGCTGCATTTCTTTGGGAATCTCTGTCTTCTTATCCTGCTGTCCTTCTTTTGGTTTTACTATGATGGCATAACCAATACCATCCTCCTTAAGAGTATTCAGAAACTCTTTTCCACTCACAACCAAGATATTAGGACTCTTTGTCTGAACTGCATCTTCATCCTCCAATGACTGAATTTTATAGGTGACACCATCCTTCTGAAAAGAATAGGCATTCTTCTCACCATCATGTACTGCTTTTCGGTCATACTGCCATGGTCTGCCCAATAAGAGATGGCATGCATCCATGGGTAGTATATCACATAATACCTTATCCTTATAGCCACCTAGACTAAACTCTACCCAACTTTGTTCATTCACTACCACATGTTGACCCTTATTCAACCATGTGACTCTATATGGGTTTGCATGAGTAATTCTTTTCAAATTCAGTTTCTTAACTGCTTCATCAGAAATAATATTATCAGTAGATCCTGAGTCTATGATAATTTTACATACCTTATTCAAAATCTTGCACTTGATTCTAAATAGTGCTCTCCTCTGGCTTGGTTCAGACTTTATTGGTTCCTTCATCAAGGTTCTCCTTATCATCAGGTTCTCTCCATCTTCTGAGTTCAGATTGACCTCAGGTAACTGGCTGCTGGATGCATTGTCTTGGACATAGTGATTCCTCTTATCACCTCCTTGAGAAGAGGATGTGGTCTTTTCTGGACACCTATATGCCGGATGACCTAGATTGCCACAGTTGTAACACTTCATGTTGGTGAAATAGGATCCTCTGCCTGATCCTCCTGACCTTCCTTTGTTAGATCCTCTTCCTCTGTGGTTTCCTCTAAGTGAGAGATTGGTGTTTTGGTTTTGCTAATATTTGTGGTTGCAGATGCATGTCCACAAGCTGCAAGCAGGCAGATAAGAGATCTGTCATGGAACCACAGGAGATGGTTCAATGGCCTGAGAAGAAGGTCCAGTGGGTGTCGCCAAAAGTCCTGGGGAGAGAGGCACGAGAGGACTCCTAGGTGAGGGACAAAAGTGTTGGTGCAGCATTGAGGTTGGACTTATAGCAGCATCTGGAGGAGCAGCCAGTCAAATTCCATTGATAGGAGTCACAGTTGGAAGATAAAGAAGAAGCAGAGGAGGTATCCAGACAGAGTTGAAGACATAAAGTGGCGTTAGTCGTTTGCAGCAGACCACATAACTCTTGGGACAAGAGTTTCTTCATGTTGGGGAGTATGGTGCAGGAGCACCTCGATACATTTTAGGTTATGTCCAAAATATTACATTGTAAGGCCTTAGTGCCATGTCAAACCTTAGTTGGCCGAGTAACGGCATAATATTGAAAGATTGCATATGTGTCAAGAAAAGATCTAAAGAATTGTAACCGAACAAGAAAGAAGTAGAATGTAACCGATTGGCAGGGTGGTTGAGGAACAGTTTCACCTTCCACTTTCTGTAACTGCCAATGTATGAATCTTTAAATAGTTATCTCTGTATTCGTAGAAGAGAGAGACAGGAGAGTGAACGAACAGAGAGAAAAAAAAGAAAACAATTTGTATGTATAACATTTGGAAGGAATAAAATAGTTTTGTTCTTGGTCTAATTACTAGAACATTGATTTGGAGTCATTCCATTGGTGGGTTTCTTCGAAACCAGTGGAATGACCTTCGTAAGAGTAGTTTGTTTTGTTTTTTGTTTTGTGGGTTTTTGTAGTTTTGTGTGTTCTGTTCGGTTACATGAGCTGTGGAGAGGAACTGTGCACTTTAAGTGTATACAACTAATGTATGTGGAAAGCATCCCTAGTGTATATCGCAGATACAGTTCGTGTGTATCTTCCTTTTGAATGCTGCTGTCGTATATGGTAGAAAGATGCATTCTAAATGATATAAAGGTTGACCGGTGGGAAACGGTAAGGAAGACCGGTAGGGCAAGTCAAAAAATGTATGCAGGAAGTAATCGGCGTGAGTTAGCATGTCGCCCAGAACAATGTCAGGTAGTCTGATAGTATCAGTCTGACCGATGGTGCTAACCATCGAGAAGAGGTGATGTATCGGCCCAAGAAGAATTAGATTCACCGATAGAGGGTGATCTTGCCGATGATGAAGCAGTGTGTGTGCAGAGAGGGATCATCGGTGTGAGTATTGCCATCGGAATGAGAAAGTTACATTGGGCCGACGGTAGGAACTCTCACCGA
Source organism: Cunninghamia lanceolata (assembly GCA_027924645.1). Lineage (NCBI taxonomy): Eukaryota > Viridiplantae > Streptophyta > Pinopsida > Cupressales > Cupressaceae > Cunninghamia > Cunninghamia lanceolata. Next base: position 7,983,780 of record BSBN01000420.1, on the reverse strand, counting down.
TCGGGGTAAAGTTTGCGAAGTTTTATCGACGAGAGTATATCAATATGACAATGGAGATCAGGAGAAAGGACCAAGGTTACACCGACGGTATTCGTCTCGCCGACAGTGTAGTTTGAAGGAGCCTTTGAGGCCATCGAAGTAAGTATGTGTATCGGAGGACAACGGAGGAGTCACCCCGACAGCATAAGTCTGAGCGACGGATTCTATTCATCGGAGAAAGGTCCCATATCGGAAGACTCAAATAAAGTCAGGCCGACGGTTAACATCTGACCGATGGAGAAGTTGTAGGCGGATTTCGGCATGAGATTATGAAATCAGAGAAGAAGTAAAGAGTCCCACCGATGATGGAAGACTGGCCGATGAAGGATAGTAGTGAAGGCTCATCGGCATGACACAAGCATCGGGTTAACAAACTTGAAGGTTACCAATATAGATAAGTTAGGCCAACAATAGAGAAAGGAAGAACATATAAAGTATAGTTCGATGAGACATTAGAAATGTCTTGCCGATAGTAAAAGAAGAGGGTATTTTGGTCTCGTTTGGACCTTGAGAAGGATATTCGAAAAGCTATTGAGCTTTATAGTGTTGGTATTGTGGGTTTGGATGGGTTTACACCTTGTTTAGAAAGCTATTGCCCGTTCCTCCGCATCAACCACATTCCCCATAAGAAGAAGGAAAAGATTGCATAGGTTCTTGATAAGAAAACTGTCTACACTCGGTAAGGGCATTACAATAGGTATTTAGTACAGTGGGAAGGATTGCCACCAATAGATAGCATGTGGATTACAAAGTGGGAAGTGCAGAGGTTGGATCCAGTTAAGTGGAAGCAGTTCGAAGACAATCACTTGCAAGAGTTGCGTTCTTTTCAACCAGAGGAGAATGATGCAGGAACTTCCGGAGGTCATAACTTTTGACTCAGATGTTCGTTTGGGCTGAAATTTTATAGGTGGACGTGTTATGAGGTTGCATGTGGATTCCCAACCGACAGTAGTAGGTTGGTCCCCATTTTGGCACTTTTTTAGGGCTTGAAACTTTCATCTTGGCCCTCAAAATGACAATTTAGTGTTTTTTCCTAGTTTTTTAAAAGATGTTTTTGTTAATAACTCGAAACTCATGTTTCAAATTTAGAATGTTAGTTGGCAATTCATCCTACCTTAGTTTTAGGAAGTTTTTGGGAAAAAACCGGACTCTCAAAGATATGCATGTGAAATTACCTAAAATGGAAAAATCTGACAATTGTCGAAATCGGCCAAAAAAGGTAATTTTTTGGTTTTTTTTTGTTTTTCTTGGATATAAGAGAGTTTTCTCTCATTGTAGCAGCAGAGTTGGTGAATAGAAGACTTTTATTTTTCTAGTTGTTTCGAATCTTTGGCTCTCGCACATGATTAATGACACAATTCTATTGAGTGTGTGTTGTTGGCTACATCATCTCTACTGAATACTTCACCAAGTGGGTAGAAGCAATTCCACTCACTTTCACCACCGGAACCCAAATATCCAAATTCATCCTTCATTACATCATATGTCATTATGGCATACCCCATTCCATTATAACCAATAATGGGAAACCATTCAAGAACCAGAAAGTCCGCACCCTGTGTGAGAAATTCCAAATCCAACACCATTTTTCCACTCCATACTACCCCCAAGGTAATGGTCAGGCTGAAGCTTCAAACAAAACCATTCTGTGTATTCTGAAAAAGATAGTTAACGAAGCTGGATGTGACTGGCACCTTCAGCTCAATCCCGCCCTATGGGCCTATCGCACAAGCATCCACACACCCACAAGAGCCACTCCATATTGCCTTGTATTTTGATTTCTGTAATCACATTGGCATCATCCCACCCAAGGCTAATCCATGGTACAAAGATCCTTGTAAGCTCCCTTCTGTACAACTAAAATAAAAAAATCCAAAAACATCAGAAAATCAAAAAATCCAAAAACATTAGAAAATCAAAAAATCCAAAAACATTAGAAAATCAAAAAATCCAAAAACATTATAAAATCAGAAAAATTCAAAATCCACTCCCATGACATCATCATGATTTCCAACATCCTCGCAATCACCCAAAATCATCTAAACCTTCATCCTCAACATCCATCCTCAACCATTCCCACATCATCAAGTCTTGCCAGAACTACATACTCATCTCACCCGCATCTTGAAAGTACCTTGATCCCGTGGACACATAGTATGTAGGCAGTCTGGAATACGAAGGAAGTATCTAGTACTCAGGTACATAAGATGCACCCATCCAACCCGTTTGGATGGTCCCTATTTACTGAGCTTGCTAGATCCAACAAATGATACACACGCTAAGCATACGCCTGAAACATCGCACCTCACGACAAATCATCAATCAACATACCAACTATAATCCAACACATGGCCTGACTGTCCTTTTTTCCCACCTTTCAAAAATTATCCAGCAAAATCCAATTGATTTGCGTCCTAGGATATATCGTTCCTACAATGGACAAGAATCTATCATCATATCAACACTTATCTTGGCAAGAGCACACAATGGTTATTTGTATCTTTTTGTTGGTCTCTTTGATTATTGATTTTTATCTTCTTGTCTTGCTCTAGGTCAATTCCAAAGCTACCTTGATCTCAATATATCACGGTCAGTGGCAGACAACACCTAGAATAGACATGGTCATTGTTTCTGTATGCTATGCTTGTGGGTTGATTTCATTACTCCAAGAATAGTATTCATATCTTGAAGCTTGGGTCGGTTCTAGCATGATGTGCCTCATTTGCATATACAGGAATTAATACCTTATATGTACTATGAACACTCATGGCTATGAGTCCCCTTCCTCAGCTAGGCAAGGTTATACTACCTTGGGCATGCATGAAATCAACCTATTGTTCGCGGGTCTAGTCCATGCAATTATGGGATATATATCATCACCTAGGTCATCTCATACCTTTGTGAAGTGTATCCTACATTGCTACAATAAATCAAGAAATGTTCTCAGTTAATCTCATGCAACTACTATGGCTAACTCAATTCATCTTTCTATCATACTATCTGGGCCTAAGATTTTTGATCCCCCCGTTTATTCACCTCCCTTCCCCCATCTTCTAACTAACCCCCCCTCTCACCTATCCTCAATTCATTCCATCCAATCTAACACATCCCGAACCGAAACAAATCCCCCCTCAATGACATGGTGTATCATGACCTAGCAACTCCCTCATCCCCCATCCCATTCCCTTCCCCAATCTAACCATACCCAGTCCAACTTTACATGGCCCATAAACCCTTCCCCCTCCCCACCTATCCCATACCACCAAGTCCCATGGCCCAGGGTTGTACAAAAACATCATGTGTATCATGATTTGATCACTGCATAAATCATTACATTAGGCCATTAGTTGCATTATCATAATCATCTAAACCATTGCATTTTCATTTTTCTATTTGCATACATAATATATGTTTATTAAGATAAGCATATATTTCCATTCCATTACATTTTGTATCCATAATAAATGTTTATTAATCTGAACATTTATTTGCATTCCACATTCACATCATAGTCCATAATCAAAACATGCATACATAACATAGGCAAAACAAAACATTTTTCATATAACATGCATAATCCATCATGATCATAAGCAAACATCCATCACATCATCATCAAAAATAAACCATAGCATCATACGCAAATCATAGCATTATATCTTCATCACACATATATCCATCACATACATCATTAGTACATCCATAACATCAAATAAAATCATTACATCACCATAATATGCATAATCCATAAACATAAGCATCATTAGGAAACATAAATGCATACATCCATCCATAACACATCATAAATGCATAAATCATCATCATCATAGATCATTAAGTCTCATAATACATCATAAATCAACATAATGTACATCGCTCAAAATAATACAAGTCATGATACAAAAGGCCTCAAAAGGCTCAAAAATATATACAACACTATACATCAGCCCTGGACTGATGAACCTCTGCTTGACTCAGTAGGGGATCCTGGTAGTGGTGTGGTTGTACTTGTTGCTGCTGTCATACCTGTGATGGAGGACCCATCAGCTGTTGCACTGACTAAATGGATCTGGACCTGCGTGACCCAGACATCTGTGAACCACTTTGCTGGCTGTAGTTAGGGATCCTCTGACCCTCTAGAACAACTAAAAAATAGGCTGCGTGATAGTACTCAACCTGGGCTCTTTGCTCTCCCACATGTCCCTGCAACTAAGCAATCTGTGTCTACATCAGTGTCAATATAGGACCCATGCCTATCCCTACCACAACCCCCTATAAACTCGCCACCAGCCCCTCTGCCTGTTGGGCCCTCGCCTCCACCTGCTGAGCTCTCACCTCTGCTGCTTGCCACTGAGCCCTCTCTCCATCCCTCTCACCTGTTAGGGTAACTATCTGGCCCTGTGCCTGTGCTAACTGCACATGTAATTCACTCATCTACCCGGTTGATCCATCCATTAACACAGTCACCCCCCACAACTGCACTAACTCAACATCCTAGGTCTGTAAGGTCTCCTATAAGCTGGTGACCTGGCCCCGCAGGGTCTGTATCTCCTCCTCATCCTCGCTCTGGGGCCGCCGATAAGATGAATGCTCTCTCGGCACTGAACCTCCACTTGCCCCCGAAGCCCCTGCCTCTGCCCACCCTGATCCTGTAAAACCCATCACAGTCTCAGGATTGTGTTGCTACACATTCCTATGCCTCACCTCTAGCCCAGGTGCCTGCTGCGCTGCAACAGCTACCTATCTCTGCTGTAGTGGTACTTGTGGTGGGGGCATAAGCTCCCTATCTGTCCTTTGCCTCTACTACCCTGAGCCCCCCTGTTGGGGTGCCCTCTACCTCGGCCACTCTCCCACTTGAGCCTACTGCTAGGGCAACTGCTGAGCCCCCTGCCTGTCCTTGTCTTGGTACCTGTACTGGTGGTACCATTGTCTGTCCCCTCCTCTAGCCCCTACCTGCCCAGCTGCTGCTGCTGCCAAAACATCAATTGGCTCATCATCATCCCTGACCTCCACTTCCTTCACCACTATATAATCCTCAATAATCTCATCCTCCTCCGCTCTAGCCTCCTCTATTATGTTTACCTCTTTAGTCGAATCTGTAAATTGAGTGGGGCACCACATCTGCCACCAAGTGTCATAAGCCAGCGTGGTACCTACATCTCTAATCTCACTCCCCCAATCCCATATCACCATCTCCAAGGCTGCAAAATCTGCAATGGCAACTTGTGGCTGTATGGCTGGGGGCCACCTATGTGCTTCTCGAGGAGTCCATGCAAATATCGCCATCAGCTGTGAAACATCCTGCCATAATCCAAACTACCGCATGACCCGTGACGACAGTTACATATCAATGGTATGGTCACCTTGACCCATCAGGTACCATGGATGGAATGTGTAGGGCATGTGAATGTCATCATCTGGCCATGGCTCCACCCCAATATAAGGTCTCTAGGTAACCTGAATCAAATCGTCAAGCCCTCGCCTCTAGTATCGTACTTGCCCTGTGTAAGTGTACTCCACATCTCGATACAAAAATACAAAAGCCTTGAAAGCACGGCAAAAATATCCACATCTCGGCCTGGTGATCGTAATATGCTCCCATGCCTATACATGCAATAAGGTAACTCTGGCTGACAATGCTAAATCACAATGGTAAACCACTGTATGCATCTTGTGCTATAGCTGCGCCAGCATACAGGGCCCCCAGGCATACACTGTCCCATCTTGAACCATCTCCTCAATCACCTCTCCCCATCCAACTAGAAAGCTTCTGCCTCACTGATCTGGCATCACCACACCGCCAATCAATGCACACAAGAATAACGTGAAATGATCTGCACCCGCTGCCAGCGTCGCCTCATAACTCATCTCTCGACTCTCCCCTACCAAAACTATCTGACCACGAGCAAATACTCTGAGTAAGGCCCTCCATCCCCTCCTTGTATCATATACCACTCGTTGTTCGTGAATGGGTATCTTGAGGATGCGATAAACATCCTCAAGTGTAATCGTGATCTCACCTGTAGGAAGTAGAAAGGAGCATGTCTCGGGGTGATAGCGCTCTAGGAGAGCCATCATCAGAGCTCTATGAGCTCGTAGCATTGGCATCTCTGCGGGTGTCAAAAGCCCTAACCTCGCCAGTTGACCTCGAGTAGCATAATCAAAACCATCAAACAACTTGATCACCGAGGGCACACATCGCTCCCGCGAGTACACAATGAAAGACCTCGTCTCCTGCATCCACAAATACTTATCAGAAACCTACCTATCCTTCCAAAACCAAACCTTTCACATCACATTCCTGATGTTAGAAGCCAAATCAATTTTGGCACCACAATACATTCCTTTTGTGCCAACTTTACCAATGGTGCTACCCTATTCTCATATGGTGCTATAACTTAAGATAGTGCCACTACGCAGGTTTTTTGCGCTACTCCACAACATTGCACTATGTTGCAAGTATGAGGTTAACCACTGTTGTCATTGATGTCAATATACTCATATTGCATTGATAAGAAGGATTGGATGAGCTGTGTGCTGAGGATATTGAGAAAATTAGTCTCAATCAAGAACAGTGAAGAACAGTGATGAGAAGAAGGCAAAAGTACTCAATAGGTTGAGGATTAGAGGATGTGGATTAAAGGGTTTGTATATATGAGTCTTGAGATGTTCCAGTTAATATTTCAGAGGTTCTCATGAAGATATGAAGGAGTTGTGATCGATCAAGTAGAACCGGTTCCGGGAGATGCTCCGGAGTGACAGAGTGTTACAAAAAGGTCCGGTGAGATCTGGAAGTGCAATGTCAGATTCTGCAGATTGGAAGGAGTGTTGGGGATGTCCTTGTGATGTGTCATCTTTGTTTGTACATAGTTTGGAGGTCCAGAAGAACCTATTTCAGTTTGACAGTCGTGACAGACTGTGTTCTTGAAGTTTCGAAACAAGAGGAGAAGAGATTCCAGTAGGAAAAGGAAGTGCAGATGTACCCGGTCATTCAGGCAAGCTTGTGAAGGTTCTTGGATCATGTTGAGGTTATGTTTTCAGTCTGCATGAGTGTTAGAGCCCAGAATTGAAGATATTCTTCCGGATGAAGATGTTCTTATTCAGACTGGTCAACCGGATGAGTTATTCATCTTGCGAATGTTCTTGTGGATGATTGCCGACTTGCGAATGTTCTTGTGGATGATTGCCGACTTGCAAATGTTCTTGTGGATGATTGCCGACTTAGATGATAGTTCCTAAGTCGATGCCTTGTATAAATAAAGGTTTGTCAGTTCATTTCAAAGTGTGTTGTGTAGCGGATGAGTGTGGTATAGTGAAAGAGCGAAAGGCAGAGCAGGTGTGTCTCGGGCTTAATGGAACTGATCCAGACATGGTGAAGATGTCATTCTCCAGTTCAAATTTGTAATACTTATGATCTTGTAGACAGTGTGTCTCTTGTAGGTAGTGTGCCTCTTGTGAGCAGTGTGCTTGGGCAGTGAGCCCTGACTGGCATGTGCCATCCATTTTTCTTATTCTTCTAACAGAGAATAATCCTTGGGTTAATCACCCCGTGGTTTTTCCCTTAACCGGGTTTTCCACGTCAAAATCTTGGTGTCTAATGTGTTGATGTTTATCTGCTCCGGTGTTCTTGCTTTATGCTTTGATGAATGGTTAATTGATATACTGTTAACTAACAAAGTAGATTCAAGTATTTGAAGTAGAAGCAAGTTTTTGTACAACTGATTCACCCCCCCTCTCAGTTGTGTGCCCTAGATCTAACAATTGGTATCAGAGCCAAGTTCCTCTGAAAGGAGCTTAACTGCTTGAGGAGATCTAGGATGTCGTCATACAAGAAGGATAGTCTGAAGTTCGATGGAACCAACTTCTCTCTCTAGAAAGGTCGCATGAAATGTCACTTTGAGTGTATGGGAAAAGCATACTTGTCCATGGTCACAAAACCATATGTACCTCCACAGGGTGGTCCGACAACTCTGAATAAAATCACAGATGCTGAAAACAATCTGCGGACCAAAGAAGCTCTTCTTAGCGCATTGACTGACTCAGAACTCTCAAATGTTATTGACCTACCAACTGCATATGAGATCTAGGTTAAACTGGAACTTCTGCATGAAGGAGATGAGTTTGTTAAGAGTGCAAGGTTGCAAAGTCTCAAAGGGAAATTTGAAAGATTAAAGATGAGAGATGATGAAAATATCACTACCTTTATGCCAAGAGTAAATGAGCTGGTGTGTGGAATCAGGAATGCTGGTGGAGTTCTGGATGAAAATGAAATTGTTTGCAAAATTCTCAGATCCCTTCTTGTTGCCTACAAAATCAAGGTTGCTGCCATTGATGAATTCAGAGCCCATACAACTGTCACAAGAGAGCAATTGGCTGGCAAACTGGCTGCATTTGAAATGACTGAGTTTGGAGATGATCCCCCCAAGACTGAATCTGCATTCAAAGCCAGTGCCTATGTGAAAGGCAAACAAAGATTTGATCTGGGAGAAAACTCTTCAAGGAAGCTGTCTTGGTATGATCAAGCAAGGAAAGACATGGAAGAGGAAGAAGCAGAAACAACTCATCTTGAAGCCTTCATTGCCAAGAGACTGCCAAGAGGATCTGGTAAGTATGAAGGAAAATTACCCTTTAAGTGCTTCAACTGCAATAAGATTGGTCATTTTTCTTCAAGATGTCCAGAAAGATCAGTAAGGTCAAACTCTAACAGACAAAGGTTCCAAAAGAACTGTTATTATGTTCATGAAGAAGATGATAATGAAGGAGTAACAGATGATGAATCAGAAATAGGAAACAAATCTGGAAATGAATGGGTGTTTATTGCCATCAAGGAAGAAGATCCAATATCCTCTAAATCTATCAATCATAAGAATGTAGAAAGAGTTTTGGCTGCCCAAGTAGAAGAAAAGGATGATTGGGTTATTGATAGTGGATGTTCTCACCATATGATAGGTGACAAGAACAAGTTCTTAGATTTGGAAAGGTATGAAGGAGGAGTGGTAAAGTTTGGTGATAATTCTGCTGGCAGAATCAGAGGTAGGGGATCTATTTCCTTTGATGGAAAGAGCAAAACTGGCAATGTACTGTATGTTGAAGGATTGAAGCACAATCTTCTCAGTGTTGGTCAGTTGGTAGACAAAGGTTATGATCTCTGGTTCAAGAATGGAAGATGCAGGATCTTTGAAAGTTTCGAAACTGAGATTGCATCCGGTAGTCAAACAAAAGATAATATCTTCCATCTAGTTGGTTCAAATAAAAGTTGTCTGTTTGTTCAAGTTGATCAGAGTTGGTTGTGGCATAGAAGGATGTGTCATGTAAATTTTGATAACATCATCAAGATAAGCAATATTCAGGCTGTAAGAGATCTTCCAAAATTGGTGAAACCTACAAATAGTTTGTGCAAAGAATGTCAGCTAGGTAAACAGAGTAGAGTCTCCTTCAAAAGCAAGGATCAGTCCTCTACGGGATTATTGGAATTAGTTCATACTGATCTATGTGGTCTGACAAGAATCAAGAGTATGCAAGGTGATAGATATTTCATGTTACTGATTGATGATCATTCCCGGATGATGTGGGTTACCTTTCTGAAAGAGAAATCAGAAGCTTTGAGAAGTTCAAAATTTTCAAGGCTATGGTAGAGAATCAAACTGAATTGAAACTGAAGTGTCTAAGGTTTGATAGAGGTGGTGAATTCACATCCGGTGAATTCATAGACTTTTGTGAGAAGCATGGTATTAAGAGACAGTTGTCTGCTCCTAGGACTCCATAGCAGAATGGAGTAGTTGAGAGAAAGAACCGGACCATCCAAGAAGCTTCCAAGACAATGATGATGGAAGCAAATGTTCCTAAGATGTTTTGGAGAGAAGCTGTCAGCATTGCAATCTATACTCTCAATCGAGTTCAAATCAGAAGCAATACTGGTAAGACTCTTTATGAACTTTGGTTTGGTATAACTCCTACTGTGAGATATTTCAGAGTATTTGGTAGCAAGTGTTACATCAAAAGAGATGAAGATCTGGGAAAGTTTGATGCTAGAAGTGATGAAGGAATTTTCTTGGGTTACTCCACTCAAAGCAAAGCATATCGATGTTACAATAAGAGACTGAGAAAGATGATAGAAAGTACAAATGTGAAGGTTGATGAAGGAATTGAGAAGCCCTCAAGGTTTTATGAATATGATGAAAATGATCAGGACGGTGTTTTGGTTCAAGGAACTCAATCCCTTCCTGAAAGTCAGATTTAGACTGATCTGGTAAATCAGGAAGAAGAGGTTTGTCTGAATGAACCTGATCAAGAAACAACAATGCAAGAGACTCCCAAAGTTCCAAGGTATGTAACTCTAAATCACTCTAAAGATCAGATCATAGGTGACAGAAGCAAAGGGGTACAAATAAGGAGGAGAATTGCTCAAAATTCAAATGAATGCTGTCTGATTTCAAAGATTGAACCTAAGACAATAAATGAAGCTTGATATGATGAAAACTGGACCAAAGCAATGGAGGAAGAGTTGATGCAAATTGAGAAAAATCACACTTGGGATCTTGTTCCAAGACCTAGAAACAAGAATGTGATTGGAACCAAATGGGTCTTCCGGAACAAACTAAATGAAGTTGGTGAAGTAATAAAAAACAAAGCTAGATTGGTCTGCAAAGGCTACTCTCAAATAGAAGGAATTGATTTTGAAGAAACCTTTGCTCCGGTGGCAAGAATTGAAGCAGTCAGATTATTTCTTGCATATGCTGCCTTCAAAAACTTCAAGGTATATCAGATGGATGTCAAGTCTGCTTTCCTAAATGGTGATTTGGAAGAAGAAGTATACATTGAACAACTGGATGGATTTCAATTGTCTGATCATGATGATATGGTCTGCAAGTTGAAGAAAGCACTATATGGATTGAAGCAAGCTCCAAGAGCATGGTATGAAAGGTTGGATAAGCATCTTGTGCAGATTGGTTTCAACAAAGGTACTACTGACAGTAATCTATATTTCCAAATAGATAATGAAAACATCTTGATTGTTGAAGTATTTGTTGATGATATCATTTTTGGAGGAAGAGACAGTATGTGTAAAACCTTTGCAAATCAAATGAAAAGTGAGTTTGAAATGTCAATGCTTGGTGAAATGAATTTCTTCTTGGGTCTGCAAATTACTTAGACAAAGAAAGGTATCTTTATCTCTTAGACCAAATATGTGAAAGAATTGTTGAGAAAATTTGGAATGGAAGATTCAAAGCCAATGAACACTCCTATGGCAACCGGATGTAAGTTGAGCAAAGATGACGATTCTCCTAAAACAGATTAGACAAAGTACAAATCAATGATTGGAGGTTTATTGTATCTCACTTAGACTAGACCAAATATAATGCAGGCTGTTGCTCTTGTGGCAAGTTTCCAGGTTGATCCTAGAGAATCTCATGTTATGACAATCAAAAGAATTTTTAGGTACTTGAAAGGAACAGTTGAGTATGGTCTATGGTATCCTAGAGATTAGGATTTTTCTCTTCATGCATATACAGATGCAGATTGGGCAGGAGATGTGGATGATAGGAAGAGTACAAGTGGAGGAGCTTTCTTTTTGGGAAAAAGATTGGTTTCTTGGCTAAGCAAGAAACAAGAGGCAATTTCTCTGTCTACAATTGAAACAGAATATATTGCAGTAGCAGGTTGTTGCACTCAACTTTTGTGGATGAAACAAATGCTAAGAGACATTAAAGTAGAATATGAGGAGCCTATCACAATTTTCTGTGATAATTCAAGTGCAATAAATATTTCTAAGAATCCGATGTTGCATTCTAAGACCAAGCACATATCTATCAAGTTTCACTTTCTGAGAGAACAAGTGAATAAGGATGAAGTCAGACTAGAGTATGTACCCTCCAAGGATTAGATTGCAGATATTTTTACTAAACCTCTTCCCAAGGACTCTTTTGAGTATCTCCAGGAGAAGTTATGGCTCATGGCCCCTTCAGTGATGAACTAGGATGCACTGTTGTGCATCAGTCCGGTGGGTATCACAGTCATATCTTGTGATCCAGATTGATGAAGGGGAGCTACTACTAAGGGGGAGAAGCTGGTATGATTCTAATGTGTTAGAATTACAAGTATGAGCCCTTTGCCATTGATGTCAAAGGGGGAGAGAAGACATGTGAAAAACAAGTGGTTGATGATCAAAGGGGGAGCAGTAAAGGAAGAGAAGACATGTGAAGAGTTGTTGTTGATAGGGGGAGCTGTGACATAAAGGAGTTCTTTTCTTGATGGTTTTTCACATCATATGTTGCCATCAATGACAAAGGGGGAGATTGTTGCAAGTATGAGGTTAACCAGTGTGGTCATTGATGTCAACATAGTCATATTGCATTGATAAGAAGGATTGGATGAGCTGTGTGCTGAGGATATAGAGAAAATTAGTCTCAATCAGGAATAGTGAAGAACGGTGATGAGAAGAAGGCAAAAGTACTTAATATCTTGAGGATCAGAGGATGCAGATTAAAGGGTTTGTATATATGAGTCTTGAGATGTTCCAGTTAAGATTTTAGAGGTCTGCATGAAGATATGAAGGAGTTGTGATCGATCAAGTAGAACCAGTTCCGGGAGATGCTCCGGAGTGATAGAGTGTTACAAAAAGGTCCGGTGAGATTCAGAAGTGCATTGTCAGATTTTGTGGATTGGAAGGAGTGCTTGGGATGTCCTTGTGATGTGTCATCTCTATTTGTACGTAGTTTGGAGGTCCGGAAGAACCTATTTCAGTTTGACAGTCGCGACAGACTGTGCTCTTGAAGTTCTGGAACAAGAGGAGAAGAGATTCCAGTAGGAAAAGGAAGTGCGGATGTACCTGGTCATTCAGGCAAGCTTGTGAAGGTTCTTGGATCATGTTGAGGTTGTGTTGTCGGTCCGCATGAGTGTTAGAGCCCGGAATTGAAGATATTCTTCTGAATGAAGATGTTCTTATTCAGATTGGTCGACCGGATGAATTATTCATCTTGCGAATGTTCTTGTGGATGATTGCCGACTTAGATGATAGTTCTTAAGTCGATGCCTTGTATAAATAAAGGTTTGTGAGTTCATTTCAAAGTGTGTTGTGTAGCGGATGAGTGTGGTATAGCGAAAGAGCGAAAGGCAGAGCAGGTGTGTCTCGGGCTTAATGGAACTGATCCAGACATGGTGAAGATGTCATTCTCTAGTTTAAATTTGTAATATTTATGATCTTGTAGACAGTATGTCTCTTGTAGGCAGTGTGCCTCTTGTGAGCAGTGTGCTCGGGCAGTGAGCCCTTACTAGCATGTGCCATCCATTTTTTTAATTCTTCTAACAGAGAATAATCCTTGGGTTAATCACCCCGTGGTTTTTCCCTTAACCGGGTTTTCCACGTCAAAATCTTGGTGTCTAATGTGTTGATGTTTATCTGCTCCGGTGTTCTTGTTTTATGCTTTGATGAATGGTTAATTGATATACTGTTAACTAACAAAGTAGAATCAAGTATTTGAAGTAGAAGCAAGTTTTTGTACAACTGATTCACCCCCCCTCTTAGTTGTGTGCCCTAGATCTAACACACTACTCTTCCCTTTGGTGCCAATCTGGGTGATGGCACCACGTTTCCAAATCGCACCAATCCTAAGTATGGTGCTACATCCCAGCATGGTGCTAATCTCAAAGATAGCGCCACTATTGAAGATTGTGCCGATCCAAAGGATCTCGCTACCCCAGTCCCATTTGGTGCTAATTTACCAAACCCTAGCCCCTGCATAGTATTGCGCTAAAACAGAGGATGGTGCCAAAACGCTATGTTTTGGCACTGATTCACCTCTTTTTCCTCCCACACGAATAGCACCAATTGAGAGGATGGTGCTTATCCGCGACCTTTTTTGCGCTAGGTGATCGCCCGATAGTGCCAAAACCCAAAATCCCAATTTTTGACATAAAAAATTGCAACAAAAACAAAAAATGACAAAGCTAGGGTTGGGGCCTACCTGCAGTCTAGCCTCTGGTGACCTCCCATACGGTCGGAAGCACTTAGAAATGTGATCGAAACGTGGGAACATGGGATTACGATTCACGATCTCCTCTTGTCTCCTTCTTCCAAGTGGCTCTAGGTGTGCAAATGTGGCACTCTTAGGGCCCACTCTTCTAATTAAAGCCATGTCATCCCTCCATGCACATTTTCCTCCCCAGGATGCAGATCACAACCTTTTTTCTATCATTTTTCTTCCTGTCATCTTGATTTTCTCTCCCCTATCCAAATTTCACCTTCATTTTGTCCTTTCGAGAGCTCACCCGCAAAAATGTTTATTTTTTCACTGACCTCTCGTGGGGGCATCCCTCACTCATTTCCTTCCTTTCCGGCAGCTGGGGCATGTTTCTTTGACCTGACACCACTTCCTTGCTAGGTCCTAATGCTACGTCAAAGAGGGGCAAATGTAGACACCTAAAAATGTCTCCATCATCAAACTGACTCCTGACATCCCTAAACATACCAATTTCCCTTCTAATCATTTAATTAAATTCTTATTTAATTAATTATCCCTTCATACCTAATTTTTCATCATTTTATCCCCTACAATTGGATTAATTTAATTAATTCAATAGTCCAACCTTACCCAATTAATTAAATAAATATGCAATATTTATTTGGTTAATTCCACCTTTTTCACTAAATCCAATTAATTAGGTAAATCATGTTTATCTAATTAATTCAACCTATTCCTACCCTAGTTAATTAAATATCTATTATTTAATTACCTAGCCTAACCTATATGACCCTATACCTAGGATTAATTAAATAAAACTTTATTTAATTAATCTTAACCTCCCATTAACCCATTCCCTAATTTTTTCCAACAATATTAATTAGGCTAATCACCTTGATTAAAATGGTCAAACCTTGATTAACATTCCTCCCCACATCCCACAAATAAAAAATTAAAATATATCCCATATAAATTAATTTTTTATACACATGTGTCCAACATCACATTTAATGCCTCTTACACCCCTTACACATGTCATAACTCATTAATATCCACTCTTCCCCAAATAATTTTTTAATTTATTTTACTCTTCCCCATGTGAATTTTTAATTCACAAATAATCCATCTCACCCAACCTCATTAATTCCACCCCTTTCCCAAGATGAATTTAAAATTAATCTTTATTCCTAGCCCTCCATTTTCTAAGATGAAATTTAGGCCCTCCACATCATCTTCATCCTCCACCATTGATCTCCCAAATCAATCTCAACCATTGGATCAAAATCCCTCTAAAATACCTATAAATACAACATCCTCCAAGCCACTTTATCATCCAATTTCTAAGTAGTGTTATTATCCTAAAATATCCATTGAGCTAGTAAATTAGTGAGTTGCATACTTGAGAGCATTTCACATATAATCTATCATCTTGGGTATAGCTAGGAGCTTTTGGGTGCAAGATTCTCCACCCTGTCTTGGATTTGTGGGTCATTTTAAAGGTATAACATTTGTTTATGCATTTGTTTTGTGTTTTCTTCTTTCATTTTGATTTCACTAATCACAATAACCTATCTCTTAGTCATGAAAAATGTTTCATGATGATGGAAGAAATAGTACTTGGCTATTTTGTGTCCAAGAAAGGCATTCAAGTGGATCCCAACAAAATTGAAGTCATTTCAACACGACCTATTCCTCAAAAATAAAAGGATGTTAGAAGCTTTCTTGGCCATGCAGGATATTATAGGAGATTTTATTGGATAATATGCCTCAAATTACTTTCTTGATATTCCCACTTCGGCCTGATTGTTCTCTTTTGATAGGACTCATTCATAATCTCCTTGATGGATTGTTTCCTTCATGCCTTGGTGTTATGTCGACAAGAGGTGATCATTTCAATGGAAGACTATGTGTAGTCCCTTCGACAACCGATACCTTTGTGAGAATTGGTTGCATTGGTGAGACGTGGTGATATCGGTGAGAGCCTCTAAGGAGTCTCTTCGATAGCCTATATGAAGCATATCAGAGTGACCTTGTGTGTCAATGAGACTCTGTCATGAGTCTCTCTGATACTCTGATGTTGGGCAGTGGGGACCACGGTGAACAATCAGTAAGACATACCGATATCAGTAGGAGTCTTCGAGCTATCTCTTTGATATGGCCACTATTTTACAAGCTCTCAGGCTCCTTGGTGGGGCCTGATAAAAGTCATGCGCAAGTGCGCTATTGGCGACTGTGTAACCTGCTAGCCTGCGAATGCCTTGGTGGGACTCAACCAGACTAAGCGGGAGAATGGGGATTGGATGGTGTCGATTAAAGGATGTATGACATGGCGGTGAAGACCATGGTCAAAGCTTGGCTAGTTAACAATATTGGAATAACATTGAAAGTTTAGAGAGGCTATTTCTTATCTCTTCGATGTTCGATGAAGTGTTGGTGAACCCTACAGCGACAATTACGATTTAGTTCGATGGTTTGATAGTTAATCGATTAATGACTGTTTGCTTTAGGAATTGAATCGACCAGTTTCTGAATGTCATGGATTGTAGAATGAATAGTTTTCTTTGGTAATTGAATGATATTAGTCTTGGCTGTAACTGTGTATAACAATCATCAAATTGTTCAGTGTAGAGTGTGTGAGAGGTTGATCAAAGAAATGTTGCGCCACCCTTTGTGATTACTGTGAATTAACATTTGAAAGCAGAAGATTGTAACTTTGTATGTAAAGTTTATTTTATTGTAATACAAAGTGTTTTGCTTGGTGTGTGGGTTTTTTTCTCTCGTAACGGTTTTTCCACGTAACTTTGGTGTTGATATGTGTATGTCTCTTAAATTGTCTATTCTGTATTTTTGATTAATGTGCATCCTTGAATGAACTGTAATTGAAATTGAAAATATTTTCTGCATTTTTGTTCTACAAATTGACATTAGGAAGGCATTTTCGCACTTGCTTTCCTTACAAGTAGTATTAGAGCCTAGCCAGTTGTGTTATCTTGGTGGGTGAGTCAGGTTTTTTGTGCTAATTTGGTTGAGTGGGAGTTTTTTGCAGAGAAATCGATTTGTCTTGATTGTAGATTTAAGATGGCAAGCACATCCAGAAGAATAGAGATTGAGAAATTCAACGGTGGCAATTTTGAGTTGTGAAAACTCAAAATGGAAGATTTGCTCATGGATCATGAGTTATGGACTATAGTGTCCTCAACCAAACTTGTAGCAACCTCGCAAGATGATTGGGATACAATGGACCGGAAAGCCAAGGGTCTAATCAGATTGTACTTGGCTGATACAGTTCTCCTGAATGTCCATGAAGAGAAGACTGTGAAATCTTTGTGGAAGAAGCTTGGTGACATTTATCAGGGGAAATCTTTGGTAAATAAGCTATTCCTGAGAAAGAAGTTATACTCTTTAAAAATGGAGGAAGGAGCATCTATTGTAGATCACTTGAATGCATTTAACATGTTCATTGCTTAGTTGGCATCTGTGGGTGTGAAGATTGAAGACGAGGATCATTGCATGCTCCTATTGTGTTCTTTGCCTAACACATGGGATCACCTAGTAATGGTTATTGGGAGTACAACAACTACTTTCCAAATGGACAAGGTGGTTGCTTCATTGCTTTTAGAGGAAATGCGGAGGAAATCTTTTGAGATGGCCAAGGAGGCCCTTACTGTTCAGGGCAGATCAAAGGAGAAAGGCAAGAAGAAAGACAACAAGTCTAGATCCAAGTTAGAGGGGAGATCAAAGTCTCCTGGTAAAAAGTCCAAGGTAAAATGTTGGAATTATGGGCAGAAAGGTCATATCCAGAAAGACTGCAAAGAGGAGAAAAAGAAGAAGAAGAACAAGTCTTCTAATGATGAATCTTCTCAGAGTGAAGCAGTTGCCTTCATTGCAGCCTTGGCAACACAGGCATCGGATGATGTCTGGTCAATTGATTCAGGTGCGTCCTTTCACATGACATCTCATAGAGAATGGTTTTCGAAGTATGAAGAATACAAAGGTGGAAGGGTGTAGCTTGGTGATGATTCTCACCTTGAAATTGTTGGCCGTGGAAGAGTCAGAATCAAGTTTCCTGATGGAAGAATAAAAGGAATCAATGATGTAATGCACATACCAGGTTTGGCTCAAAATTTGCTTTCTGTTAGTAAACTGAATGATGTTGGCGTGTAAGTTTCTTTTGTGAATGGTGGCTATAAAATGACAAGAGGCTCAATGGCGCTAGCCAAGGGTGCACGCATAGGCACTTTGTTCTATCTGGACGCACATGTTGTTCATTATAACAGTGTCTTTGCAAAATTAGACAAAGCTGCCAACGTTGGGAAAGAAAACGTTGTTCCTCTGGGTGCGAATTCCTTGGAGGTGAAACTCCCAATAGAGAAAACCATGTTGTGGCATCACAGACTCAGCCACATTGGGGAAAAAGGCTTAAAATCCTTAAAAAAAAAGCCTGGTAGAAGGGCTTATTGATTGTAACCTTGAGTTTGAATTTTGTGAACATTGCATTTATGGAAAGCAACACCATATTCTTTTTTACTCAAGTCCTCATAAATCTTCTGGTATACTTGATTATGTTCACTCTGATGTTTTTGGTCCAGTGAATGTTCCTTCGTTGTCAAAGTTTAAATATTTTGTTTCTTTTATTGATGATTATTTGAGAAGGGCATTTGTGTATTTTTTAAAAAGTAAATCAGAAGTGTTCATTCAGTTTAAGGAATTTAAAACCTTGGTAGAAAATTAGACTGGTAGAAAAATTGAATTCCTAAGGATGGATAATGGTGGTGAATTTTGTTTTGCAGATTTTGAAAGGTACTGCAAAGACCATGGGATTAAAAGGCATAAAACTACACCTTATACTCCGTAGCAAAATGGAGTTGTTGAAAGGTTGAACAAGACGCTGATGGAAAGGGCGAGAAGTATGTTGAGCAGCACTGGCTTGGAGGAGAAGTTCTGGGCTGAGGCTGTGGCTACAACATGTTATTTAATTAATCGATCACCTTCTTCGGCACTTCTTGACAAAACACCTTTGGAAGCATGGTCTTGTAAGAAGCCCTAGTCTTTAAGACACATTAGAGTCTTTGGCTGTGAGGCATATGCATATGTGCCAAATGAAAAAAAGATCTAAATTGGAAAATAAGGCTGTAAAATGTATCTTTATTGGCTATGGCATTGGTGTAAAAGGAGAAAGCTTTGGAATCCTATTACTGAGAAGGTATTGTACAGTAGAAGTGTAATCTTTCGTGAGTTGAAACCTTCTTCAGTGGATCTGTAGTCAGAGATAAAAGAAGCAGAAAAGAAAAAGGATGTGGTTGAAATCCCTCTTACTCTAGAGAAGGAAGAACAATGAATTCCTAGTGTACCTAAGACTGAGGAGAGCTCAGGCAGTTCTTAAAGTTATGAAGAAGAACCACAACCTCCGCCTCAGCCTGTGAGGAGGTCTACAAGAGAGAAGTGACAACCTGAAAGGTTTGGATATTCCATGTTGGATTCTAGTTGTGCCTATGCTTTAATTACTAACACTAATGAGCCTAAGACTGTAAAAGAGGCAATTAATATGTCTAATTCAGATTCCTGGTTAGAAGCCATGAATGAAGAAATGGCATCATTGAAAAAGAATGAAACCTGGGATTTCATACATTTGCCTGCAGGTCGAAAACCTATTGGTTGTAAATGGGTATTTAAGAAGAAAATTGGTCTGGATGGCAGTGTTGAAAAGTATAAAGCTAGGTTGGTCTCGAAAGGGTATTCCCAGGTAGAGGGAATTGATTATGGAGAAATATTTTCTCCTGTAGCTAAGCTGACATCTATTAGATTTCTTTTGTCACTTGCAGTAGCTTATGACTTAGAGATTGAGAAAATGGATGTTAATACAACATTTCTTTATGGAGATTTGGAAGAAGAAATTTATATGTCCCAGTCTAAGCACTTCGTTGAAATAGGTAAAAAACATCTGGTTTGTAAGTTAAAGAAATCTTTGTATGGTTTAAAATAATCGCCTAGAATGTGGTACCAAAAGTTTGATACTTTTATGTTGTCATTGGGATTTGTGAGATCAAAATCAGATCATTGTGTGTATTATAAAACTAAAAATAGCCATGTACTTATTATTTCCCTGTATGTGGATGATATGTTATTCATTGGAAATGGAAAGGGTATGATTTCTGATTTAAAATCTCAGTTGTCAGCACAGTTTGAAATGAAAGATTTAGGTGCAGCTAGGTATATTCTAGGGATGAAAATTAGAAGGGATAGGGCAAATAGAAAACTTTGGCTCAGCCAGAGCGAGTATGTTAATTCTATCCTAGAGAGATTTAATATGATAGATTTCAACCAGCTAGTTGTTCCAGTGTTGCAAGGAATGAAGCTATCTATTGAAGATTGTCCAAATCTCCTACTGAGATGGAGGACATGACCAGAGTGCCTTATGCAAGTGCAGTTGGTAGTTTGATGTATGCAATGGTCTATACCAGGCTAGACATTGCCCAGTCAGTTTATGGCTAATCCAAGAAGATCACATTGGGATGCTGTGAAAAGAGTTTTTAGATATTAGAAGGGTACTGTCGAGTATGCCTTGTGTTATCATGGTAACTCTGTTGGATCTAAAAGTTTAGTTAGCATTCGTGGATATGTGGATTCTGATTGGGCAGGGGACATTGACAGTAGACTATCCACTAGTAGATATTTATTCACGTTGTTTAGTGGTGTTGTTAGTTGGATGAGAAAGCAGCAGGTTGTAGTCGCTTTGTCTACTACCGAGGCTAAGTACATGGTAGCAACTCATGCCTGTAAGGAAGACATTTGGATTAGATGTTTGTGTTTTGATATTGGGTTTGATGCAGAGAAGATTACTATCTGCTGTGACAACCAGAGTGCTATTTGTTTGGCAAAAAATCCCACTTTCCATGCCAGGATGAAACATATCGATGTTCAGTATCATTTTGTTTGTGATATGGTTGAGGATGGAAAGGTTAATTTGGAAAAAGTGGATACTCTGGAGAATGTTGCTGATGCATTAACAAAGCCTGTGAGCACATGTAGGTACAGATGGTGTGTTAGTTCTATGGGCCTTGGGGCCTATAACATTTAGTAACTTTGAGCATTGGAAGAAGCTAGTAAGTTCTTCGTCAAGTGGGAGCATGTTGGAAAATGTGCCTCAAATTACTAGCTTGATGTTCCCACTTTGGCCTAATTGTTCTCTTTTCATAGGACTCATTCATATTCTCCTCGATGGATTGTTTCCTTCATGCCTTGGTGTTTTGTCCCCATGTCGGCAGGGGGTGATCATTTCGGTGGAAGACTATGTGTAGTCCCTTCGACAACTGATGACTTTGTGAGCATTGGCTACATCGGCGAGACGTGGTGATATCTGTGAGAGCCTCTAAGGAGTCTCTTCAATAGACAATATGAAGCATATTGGAGTGGCCTTGTGTATCAGTGGGACTTTGTCATGAGTCTCTCTGATACTCTGATGTTGGCCAATGGGGACCACGGTGAATAATTGGTAAGACATATCGATATCGGTAGGAGTCTCCGAGCTGTCTCTTCGATATGGCTACTATTTTGCAAGCCTGCAGGCTCCTTGGTGGGGCCCGATAAGTCATGCGTGAGTGCGCTATTAGTGATTGTGTAACCCACTAGCCCACAGGTGCCTTGGTGGGACTTGGCCAGACTAAGTGGGAGAACGGGGATTGGATGGTGTCGATTGAAGGATGTATGACATGGCAGTCAAGACCATGGTCAAAGCTTGGGCAGTTAACAATATTGGAATGACATTGAAAGTTCAGAGAGGCTATTTCTCATCTCTTCAATGTCCGATGAAGTGTTGGTGAAGCCTACAATGATAATTACAGTTTAGTTTGATGGTTTGACAATTAATCGATTAGTAACCGTTTGCTTCAGGAATCAAATCAACCAGTTTCTGGAATGTCATGGATTATAGAATGAATATTTTTCTTTGGTAATCGAATGATATCAATCTTGGTTGTAATTATGTATAACAATCATCGAATTGTTCAGTGCAGAGTGTGTGAGAGGTTGATCAGAGAAATGTTGTGCCGCCCTTTGTGATTATTGTGAATTAACATTTGAAAGTAGAAGACTGTAAGTTTGTATGTAAACTTTAATTTATTGTAATACAAAGTGTTTTGCTTGGTGTGTGGGTTTTTTCTCCCTAAGGGTTTTCCCACGTAACTCTGGTGTTGATCTATGTATGTCTCTTGAATTGTCTATTCTGTATTTCTAATTAATATGCATCCTTGAATGAACTGTAATTGAAATTGAAAGTATTTTATGCATTTCTCTTCTACAAATTGATATTAGGAAGGCGTTTCTGCACTTGATTTCCTTAAAGATTTATAAAAGACATGAGTAAAATAGTAGCACCTCTATTTGTCCTACTCTCTAAGGATGTTGAATTTGATTGGACACCTACCTGTCAGAGAACCTTTGAAAATCTTAAAGACTCCTTGACAAAGACACCTATACTCAAAGGACCCAATTGGAAAATCCCTTTTCATATTCTTAAAGATGCCTCTATCTTTGTTGTAGGAGTTGTGTTAGGACAAAAGAAGGCAAATTTGGAATATGTTGTTTACTACAATAGTAAGAATCTGCAAGGTGCTGAACTTAACTATACTGTTACAGAGAAGGAAATGTTAGCTATTATCTATGCAATTAATAAGTTTAGAGACTATATCACTGGATATCCTATTTTTGTTCATACTGGCCATGCAACAATAAGGTATCTAACGAACAAACTAGTGATTAGTGGCGAACTAGTTAGATGGTTGTTGTTGTTACATGAATTTGATATCACTATTGTAGATAAACCTAGGAAGCCAATATGGTTGCTAATTTCCTCTCCAGTATCCCTACTTATAATGAAGATCCAATTATTGATGACTCATTTCTTGATGAACACTTATTTGCATTAACTATACAAACTCCTTGGTATGCAGATATAGCCAATTATCTGGTTGCACGAAAGACACATCCACACCTTTCACCAAGAGAGAGGTGCCATCTAGTTGAACATAGCCTTCCCTATTCATGGGTAGTTGGCTACCTCTTTTACATAGGACCTGATCATGTCATGCACAAATGTATCAGAGAAGATGAAGTCTATGACATTCTCAAGGCATGTCATGATGAACCTTGTGGGGGAAATTTTGTAGCCAAGAGGACAACACTCAAGATCTTAACTACTAGATATTATTGGCCAACATTACACAAAGATACAGTTCTCTATACAAGGAGATGTGACTGTTGTCAAAGGATGGGCAGACCTACAAGAAGTGATGAGATGCTCTTGCAACCACAATTGGTGATTACACCCTTTGACAAATGGGACATTGATTTTATAGGGCCCATTGATCATCCCTTTAATAATAAAGAGTACATACTAGTATGTATTGATTTCCTAACCAAGTGGGTGGAGGTTAAAGCTCTCAAGGTTGTAAGAGATAGTAAGGTGGCCACATTCTTGTATGAGGAAATATTTACCAGATATGGAGTGCCAAGGGAAATAGTTACAGATCAGGGACCATAGTTCACATTAGCTCTGATTGCTAGTTTGATTCAGGAATATGAAATTAGACATAAGAAATTGACTCCCTATCATCCACAATCAAATGGCTAGGTTGAGGTCACAAACAAGGAAATTGAGGCAATACTAACAAAGATAGTTGCACTACATAGAAAAGATTGGGCATCCAAGCTCTCAAAAGTAGTCTAGGCATACAAAACTACATGGAAACCCACAAGTTATACACCCTATGAACTAGTTTATGGAAAAAGGGTTGTCCTCCCTATTGAATTTGAATACAAAACATTGAGAACTGTCATATAGCTAGGGATGGATTTATCTACAGCCAATAAGAGAGGTTACACCAGCTTAATGCCTTAGAAGAATTAAGAATGGAAGCAGTTCACCACATAGAAATAATCCAAAAATAGAGAGTCAAAAGGCATGACCAATACAACAAAACTAAAGAGTTTCAGACAGGTGGTTGGGCCCTACTATATAACTCCAGATATAAGGACCATAAAGGCAAATTGCAGACCAGATGGTTGGGTCCTTATGAAATCAAGGAAGTATTTCCCAATGGTATAGTCCAACTTACAACAATTGATCTAGTCAGATTTTCACTCATGGTTAATGGACACCATTTGAAACTTTACAAGAATCCACTAGATAAATAAAACTTTCTCTAGCAGTTGATAAGACATGTTGGTGCGCAAGTTCCACAACATTCACTACCAGATGCAACATGCATTCCAGTCACATCTACTCCTAGTAATACAACAACATATGAATCCACAAGCTTGTCTGTTGTCACTCCTTAGGTATAATTTTCTCTAACCCTTGTAAGTAAATAAACAATAAAAATATAATAAAAAATGAATAAATAAAAAATAATATATATATAACAAAAATAAAACAATCAACACAAGGCTCCACCAAATCAGCTCCCCACATCCAGTTGCACAACATTGAAGGCACCTGCAGCTGCTCTACTAACAGGACCTGTAACTAAAGGTTTTCAACTATTTTAAAGGACCTATACCATTCCACTTGTAACCAATACAATTCTCATTAGTTCTGAGGGACCTGTACTCACTGCACTCGTAACCATTTCACATTGGCCCTGTTCACTTTCTCCATGCAATTTCACATCACATTTCTGATTCCGTGCATGCAACCACTCTATCTTGCAACACCTTCATTCATGACACCGCATGCCACCATCCTTTATTTAGCAGTGTACATTCTAGCCACATGTCACCAATGTTGATATGATCCAGACAACTGAGAGGGGGGGTGAATCAGTTGTCACAAAAACTTAAACACTTTCTGCAATTTGAACATTCATCACTTATCCACAATTCTTATGATTTAACAATGAGTGCATGAAATCAGAAACTTAACCACAGATACAACTACATGGAAAACCCCAAGGTGGGGAAAAACCATGGAGAGGATTAACTCTCAATATATATTGCAATCTTGAAATAATGATGTTCAGGCTTGGTCACTCCATGGGCCTAAACATACTGGCTTACTGCCATGAAGAACAACTAGGTCTAGGAGGCTCACTGCCTCAACCCTAAACCTAGCAAGATTATAATAAGGGTTGTTAAACCCTACTGGTGGCTTACTGCCAGACTCACTTCCACGTTCAACACCTTTCCATATTTGCAACTTAAGTATAATAATTCGCTTGCTCTGCTCTTCATCTTCTTTCCTCTGCCTCTTCTCTGCTTTGCCTTTTGGACCTTTCTTAATATATTTTCATTTTTCACTCAAGGACACCTTTTCCATGACTTAAATACAAGTATTTATACACTACATCAACCTTGGAATGATCATCAAGGTCGGCATCACAATCATCAACCATTGGAACAATCTCTAAGGTCGGTATTACAAACATTTACAAAATAGGTCATGTCCTATTGCAACATTATACAAAGGGAATGAAATGTGGATCACACCATGCCTTAGCTGGGAATCAAACACGATCTTCCACACTACAACATGCTTCCACAATCTTCCAGAGATCTCCGCAATCACTGGGATCAACTAGGTCGGCCAAGACTGGTTACACGCTACATTATCTGGGAACAATCTTCACACACCGTCTCAATTTCTTAATGCGGACCAAAGTCCAAATAGGAACATGATTAGGAGACATCCACAAGCACACTATAATCATTAGGAGAAACCACATGAACCTTAACCACTTTATCCATAGGAATCTTCTCACCGAAACACATGAACTTCACTGTCTTCAACTATCATAAAAGAAAGATAGCTTGCATACCACCAAACCACAAACCATTTCAACTGTAGGCACTTATCATCATCCCAGACTTCCCTCTAGAACCGCAGAGCCAAATACTTTATTGCAGAGGAATGCGGAGCAGAATACTTTCTTCCTGTCCCAACTAAAATTACAGAAAAAGCAGGTTTCACTCTGGTGAACACAACTCACTTAGATCTTCATGTGGATGGCTCAAACCTGGAATGTAGCATCCTCAGACATACCTCTAACTTACTTCCAATCCATAGACCATGATCTTCAAGAAGAAATAAATGTGGAGTAGTTTACCAGACTGTTCTTCAGCATACAACTCACTGTCTGTACTGCACTTCTCTGTAACTCACTTGTTTCTTCTAGAGAGGCTAATTTTCTTAATATCCTCAACATACAAGTCTTCTAAACAAGTAATAGAATAATATACAGTTGACACTAATGACAACAAGGATATGTTGATATCAATGACAACACCGATTAGGCACATACTTGCAATAATCTCCCCCTTTGTCATTGATGGCAACATATGATGTGAAAAACTACAACAACCATCAAGACAAGATTCTCCCTCTTTCTCTTTACACACCTACACTTCTTTCTTTCTCCAAAATTCTCCCCCTTTCTTTTACACATCTGCACTCTAAGTTTTTCACATGACTTCTCTCCTTTGACATCAATGGCAAAGGGCACATACTTGCACTGTTCTGATCTAATATCTCTTCCGAACTTTCTTCAACTGACTGCTCCCCCTTACTTGATTCTTTCCTGACTGCAACTTTGGTTCTTCATGTGAAGTTCTCTCCTTCTTGGTTTGTCAATTCTCACCTTAGGATCTTGCTACTATTGCACTATTTTCTTTGTCAGCAACACTGTAATACTTACTACTTTTTATCATAAATTCATATCAACATCATCTACCTACTTCCCCTGGAAGATAACTTCATAATCTTCTTGACTTTAGCAACCATCTCTGATTACTACCTGTACTACTACACCTTTTTCTTTTTATTGCTACTCCCTCTTAGGAGTACACATCAGACCGTATCTAGCTCATATTAGAATATTCTCATGCTATCACTTCCAGAGTAACATATCTTGTCTTCTCAAAGCTTCAGACATGACTCTGTCTGCAGGTGTTCTTCTGCAGGCTTCCCTTATCATCAATCTAGTTGAAACAATGTCTTCTTTAACCTGGGATTCAAGCAGGCAGTCTTCACATTTGATTTGAAGTCCTTATGTGCTACAAAGGCTAGAAACAACTTAATAGCCTCCATTTGTGCCACCAAAGCAACATTTTCCATCTGTGAGTACCTTTTACACATGACCTTGCCTTATTTCTCACCACTTCTTTATTCTCACTCAATTTAATCTCTGATCTACTCATCTGCAATTCCTTTTCTTTGCCAATGCACCTTTTCTCTTTTTACCCAAGAACTGGTCTTTAGTGTGGTACTTCTGCACAATTTCTAGGGATCTCAGGAATTATTTCTGTAACTTCTTCTTCTTTAACTTGATTGTCTTCTTGTTTGACCAGATATTTATGAATAACATACCTGAACCACATATAATGATCTTCAACTGCGGAGGCATACTGATCCAATCTCTGTTACTTACTTTATATACTACTCATACTTTAGTCATTTTGGGATTTTGGACTAGAATCCTTTTGTGCCTTGATCTACAAAGTTCCTTTCAAGCAATTTGCCATATAAATCTTCATATCATATCTTTGTGCCGAATCTAAACACTGACTATCTAGCTAGGGGATTTAGAATTTTCAATACAACTCCCCCTGAGCTAGAGTTTCTAGTTTACTTCCCAGAGGAGGTATCTGCTCCAAAATCTGGTGCATACTCATCTCTAACTTTATTTAGTTCTTTCTTGACCTAGACCTTGTTCATCTCCTTCTTGACTTTTGCCGGATCAACCTTTTCCACTAATTTCTTCAATTCTTCTTGATCATCCCTCTTCATGCTCTTACTTCTGCAAAATCTTGCAATATGTCTAGGCTTGTTGGAATTAAAGCACATAGTATTTTTCTGACCATTGTTCCTTTCATTCGTCCTTGACCTACATAGGTTAGCTTTATGCCCAAATTTATTGCATATATAACAATAGCCACTGAAGAATTCAATTGTTCTAATCTTGCCATAACCATTTCTCACTTGACTTTTACATTCATTTGTCCTGTGTCCCATTCTGTGGAAAGCATAACATCTAATGACATTCTGACTAGAAGATGATGGGGCATTTTGATTTATCCTATTTCTACACCAATTAGCCTTGTGACCAAATTTGTTACATAAATTGCAGTAACCATTGAAAGAAGAATACCTTTGAGCATTTGGTTGCCTAATTGATGGTCTTTTGCTTCTTTGCTTATGAATCTGTTTGATTTTGTCCTCTTCCGGACTTGCATTGAATCCTTTGTCTTTTCCAAATTTTATGCCTTCTTTGTCATCATCATTTTTCTGTTCTGCCATTGACCTATCATATCTGGCAGCATTCACATCGAATTGATCTCTTTGATCCCGCACATGTTTCAGATCAACTTTCAAGTCTTCAACTTCTTCTTCAAGCTTTATGCAGACTTTAATTTTGTCTTTCAGATAGTTCTCAACTTTTGTCTTTTCTTCATTGTTCTCTTTTAGAGTTTGCTGTAATTGCCTGATTTGCTTTCTTAAATCTTCTTTCAAATCCATATCTTCATATGTAGTTCTTGAGTTATCTTTATCAATGCTGGCAATTAGGCACATATTGATTTGATTCACAGCAGCTTTATGATCTTCCACAACACTTTTTGTGGTCTGGGAACCTTCTTGTTCTTTAACTTGCAAACCCTTATTGGTTGAGATTGAATTCGCTTGGATGTTCTTAATGACTTTAACATTTGTACTTTCAACAATCCTTCCCAATCTATTGTTGTAACATTGGTAGGCTTTGGTCCAGGATGAGTATCCAAGAAAAATCCCTTCCCCATACTTGGCATTGTCCTTTTCCATTCTAATGAGGCATTTGCTCCCAAAGATTTTAAGATATTTTACAGTGGGTATTGATCCACACCATAGCTCAGAAGGGGTCTTTCCTTCTTTAGTTGTTATTTGAACTCTATTTAGAGTATAGACAGTGGTTTAAATTGCCTCCTTCCAAAATATATCTGGTAGATTTGCTTCTTCCATTATTAATTTTGCATTCTCCTAAATAGTTTTACTTGCTTCTTGTTGGCATTTCAATTCACACCTCTGGAATGCGACTTGGAAACGGACAGCTATGAACAGATAAACTACTCTCCTATTGGAAGGGGGAGTTCCCTTTCTTGCTGATGTTCATTGAAAAGATAAATTAAATGAAACTTTGCCTATCTTCTTTTTGATTCTCAGCTGCGAGCACAAGGTTATAACTAGCAAAGACTAATGATGCTTTCAATCTGCTAAGTAAATTCAGAGCAAAGGAAATTGAAAGTGAATAGAGAATGATTGTTAACACAAAAACTTAAGCAGTTTTCTTCCAGATTCACACCACAAGACTAAAAGTACTTTAATGATGAAAGCTAAAAATGAAAGCTATAGAAGCTACACATCTGACAACGATAACTTGATGAATTCAGATAGAATATCAGAGCAAAATAGGCATGAGACTTCTATTCAATATCATAAAGTTTGCACAACTCCAGGACAACAATGCTACAGCAAAAGGCAGGTATACAACAAGCGATCAAACACTGGAGAACAGATTACACAAAGTGAACAAACACTTGGAATATCAAGATTTGCAGGCTAGAATAGGCACAACAAATTTGCTATCACAATTACCATTATATACAATGGGAAAGAATGCCCTTATTTATACTAAAATCAAAGGAGTAGGGAACCCTAAAATCTCCTTGATTAACCCTAACTTGCCAACTCGCAAGCTTTATTACTATTCTAAGACAAAGATACAATAAACAAATGCTTTAAAGCAAAGAAAATTCCAACTATCACAAGGTGATTTCTTTTCTAAATATAGAATGGATGAGCTTAGGATGAAAGCAAATGCTTTTAAAACAAAAAGCATATGTTTTAAAGCTGCTTTATTTTGAAATGCATCCTGATCAACATTCTAGCTTTTTGGTGATGTCATCCTTTGATATTCTGGGAAACAATATCTTCTAAAAAGTGAGTGACTGCATCTCTGCTAGGAACACTGATACTCTCTAGAATGATATTATGATTCTCTAACATTTTTTCACCATTGGCAACCATCTAAAGAAATTTGTGAACTTCACCCGTAGCCTTGTCGAATTTCACTGTCATTGCGGCAAAACAATTCATCTTGCCGGCATTGATATCATCATTAAAATTATTGCGGACGAGAGTTTGGAACTCTACTTGCACTTCCCTGAGATCATACAGGGTACCATCTTCTCTTTCATATGAACACGGGATCTGAGAGACAAAAGATTTGATGAACTTGAGGATGTTGACTACCTTTTCTTTCCATTCTGTCAACTCTGAAATTATACTGTCATAAGTTTTTACTGTGAAAATATATTGCGCTTTCCAAGTAGAAACTATCTTCTTATCTTCAGCTGAATCAACAGTATCAAGTGCAATCTTCAAGTCAGAGATAATGATCTCAAACACCGGTCTATTTTTGCCATGGTCTGCTGCAATCCCTGTATGCCTTGGCATAAATCATGAGTGTCGTACTTCAATTGATAAAGCTTTGAAAGCACAACTCTCCCTTTAGTCACAAATTCTTCCACCCAATTGTTCATGTGTCTCCCATAAAGAACCAACTGATTGAAATGCCGCTGATCAGTGGGTGATTCAAGATTTGGTGGAAGAAGTAAATCAGCTTGTGAAGTGCCATGGAAAAGGTTGGAAATGTACTGCTGCAGTTGTCAAACTTCAGCTTTGAGAGCTGCCTTGTCTTCTCCGTCTTTCAACACCCTTTCCTTCAAATTATCTGCTGCAACCTCGAAGAGATTTACATCTGTATGGCGGGTACTTCTACCAAGGTTAGCTTTGACAACCATGAAGTCATCAACCTTGACATCATTAGCACTTCTATTTTCTGGCGGTGTTGCAGTTTCAAGAATTATTTCTCCCTCCGCATTCTTCTCAATGTGAACTTGCTTCTTCAGCTTCTTGTCTGGTGTGTCTTGGTAGACACTTTTTAGCTCTGTTAAATCTAGCTGATACGAGGGCTTTCTCCTCTTCCTCCCCAGAATATTTTCAAGCCAAGATGAGACATCCTCTCTTGGAAACTTGGTTCTAACCTTGTCAGCTCCTGATGAATCAATGTTTGCATCAAAGTTACGAACTGGCGAATCTAGCTTTGAATCTATGTGGATAGGAGAAGTGATCGGTGAAGAAGGTGGAGATACATGATTTGAAGGTAACACTTCAACATTTGGTGTTGTTTCAATAGGAACTTTTGGTTCAACTAGAGGTTGTTCCTGCTGGACATGAGTTGGAGACTCATCCTTTTTCCTCTTTAACTTAGCCATTTTCGTTCCTTCTGGGAGAAGACTTAGCTTTTATCCTTCATTTTGGCTTGGAAGTGGAAGGCTCTGATGATTGCACAACTGGCGGCTCTGCTAATGGAATATAATCCTTCCGCTTAGTCTTTAAGAATATCAAACTATTTTTAACCACTTGACTTGTTCTTTCCTCAATGGAAGTGCTCTCTTTTACTGACCAATTAACTGGTGTCAACGGTTGTTGCTCAATTTGGTCTCTAAAATATGTGGGAAGTAGAACTTCACCACTCTCTGTCAAACTCTCTATATCTTCTGATAGGATATCAGACATCTGTTGAAGAGTGAATCTGCTATAACTGCATTCTCGCACTTCAAACTCATCAGCGCAATTAGCCTAGAAGTCT
Organism: Cunninghamia lanceolata; assembly: GCA_027924645.1. Lineage (NCBI taxonomy): Eukaryota > Viridiplantae > Streptophyta > Pinopsida > Cupressales > Cupressaceae > Cunninghamia > Cunninghamia lanceolata. Next base: position 7,952,105 of record BSBN01000420.1, on the reverse strand, counting down.
TCAACTGCATGCTTGTGCGTACAATTCTGTCCAAGATGTGATGCATAAACACCACAAGGATCATATGAAGACCTCTTGTCGAAAAATTTAAGACCATATTTGGATGATTCATTACTGATTGCCTTGGCATCTGCTCCAGATCTACATCTGTGAATACTCATCCCAAGTGGAAAATTGAAAGTTGTCTTGTGTCTGCTATGCAAAAATGTGTGAACTTCATAGGCTTGCCTCAAAAATTCCATAAATGCAATTTCATCTATAGGATATCTCGGCAACATGGCTGGCTCTCCTGAGAAGCCATATACTCTGATGTAGGAAAAAGTGGGAAATTGGATAAACCAATCAGCCCATTCTGCCATTGCTATTCTAGCCTCTAGTGAAAACCGTATATGCAACTCGTTGTCCATATCTCATACTGCATGCATCAAGAATGCATCATTCACCTGCCTGTAATGTCATTCAGCTTGAGAGATCTCTAACTGCAGGAAATGATGATACACATGATGAGTACCTAGAGTTCCAACAACATTCAAACCTCTGAATTGACCCTGAAAAGCCATCAAATACACAAGGTATGATATCATGTGGAATTCATGAGCCCTTTGAAAATCAATTATTTGTTGGTGGAGACTATCATTGATGAGTGTTGACCAATCATAGAATTTGGTTCCATCAACAATCTGGGACATGATGTAAAACATCCAAGGCTGGAACTTGTTAGCATCTACTTGACCCATGATCTGACTTAGCAGAGTAATCATTATTGCATGTTCCTCCTTGAATTCTCCACGTCCAACATTCTTTGGCATGACATTCTGCTTCTCTTTTAACCATCTCTGACCAATCTTTTTCGGGTATTTTTCTTTATCATTGTTCCAAACCCTCTTGTATTCTTCAAGTGAAACAGTCAAGTTTTCTCTCCAAATAGGTATTGTAAAACACTTCTCTATGTCATTTGGCCTCAGGTTGTAGAGCACGCGTCCATCTCTTGACTGGATTTCTCTTGTGACCAAATTGTAATGTGTCATGCAAGCAATTACAAACTCAATACTTTGCACTGTGATAGGAAAGGATGCTGCTACAAGCAAACCGGAGTGTCCAAGATTCCTGATAGCTTATTTCCTGCATCCTCCAAAGAGTGTAAATTGATTATTGGAAGAACTTTATGCAAGTTAGATTCACAAGTTCTCAGGTAATCATGAACCAATGCCATTTTGTGTCTGATTTGTGTTGGAGAGTACTGCATATTAGAAGATTTGAAAATCAACTGTGAACACGCCTATGTTAGAAAAAATCTTGGACAAATGGCTGAAAATTATTTGCTGATTTTTAGAAAAAGCAGAGTGTGAGCTAAAAAATTTGGCACATGGGTTTTGTAGACAATTCTGTTTCAGAGCAACCTAGATTGTCTGATTTTGAAAAAACAAAGATTTTCTCAAAAAAGCAGGAAAAAAATAGTTTCCCAAAAAAAAGCAAAACTCCAATCTTCAAGAGGATAATAATCTAGATGGACCCATCTCGACGAAAATTAAAAAATCTCTGGTCGGATTTCTGAAAAACGATCCCCTTGAAACGAGGATCCTGAAAAAGCAAGCCTCTCTTCTTCCTCAACCCGAAACTATGAAGAACGTTGAAAAAACACTTGGTTTGGGTCTTCGAATCTTTGTTGAAAGAAAAATAAAATCTTTCCTCTAGATGCAACCTGCAAAAGATAATGAAATAAAGAAGCCAAATGCTTGTCTTTATAAATCTTTAGGGCGAAAAAGCAGCTTTATTTGTGTGAGGATAAAACTTCACTCTCATCCATGAAGAAAGCAACTTTTAAAGCACAAATCCAAGTGGATGTCTTTGAATAGGAAGAATCCCTATTTTGTAGCTGCCTATGGCTTCATGTGCAAGATGACAAAAAATATATTCTTTTGATGATGTCATCGAACACGCGAGTTGAAAGAAGTGCTAGCAAATTTTACTTTGTTTTCGACACTTCAACACTCGTTTTGACTTAAATATGGCCTATCTTCGACCTCAACAAGGCAGAAAAATGTCACTGTTGACTGAAAAAGCTGACTGGTCCAGACATTTTGGAGACCTATCAACTGAGATTCCATCCCCTACCTCTAACTGACGATCCGACATTGTTTGACCAAGTTTGACCTCCCGAAAATTGCCAACAGGCGAAGATTGGTAACAAAGCATGTCGGAAAACACCATGAACATGAAAATATTCTAATACTGCTCAAGTTGGGTGCCCCAAGTCACCTGGGGCGCCTGGTTTCCCAACACTTAGCCATTTTTTCAATTTTTGCAACTTCTTCAATTTCTCGATTTGCGTGCATGTTTTGGTGGCAAAGGACCCCTGTTTGGCTGTTGATTTTTGTCAACTGGGATGAAACTGAGTCTAATGATCTAGCAAATAGGCAGGCCTAATAAAAATTTAGTTGATTGTACCTTCTGTTTGCCTCGAAAAATGTGCCAAACTGATCAACTCTGAACCAGAATGGGCTGACGGAAGGAGATTCACGTTTTTTGAGAAAATCTTCAAAAATAAACTAACTCTAGAGAGCTTGGGTGCCCCAAGCCACCTGGGGTGCCTGATTTTCCAACACTTAGAAATTTTTTTGAAAAATTTGCTTTTTGTACCTTTTCTCGTTTTCTATGCCCACAGGTCCTGTTTGATCTTTGATTTCAGTCATTCTGACAACTGTCGAGGCGGGACAGAGGGGGATCTAAGTAGTCTAAACATATATGTGATAAAATCCTGGCTTTGACTAACTTTTGACTGAGTTTGACCAAGTTTGACCAACCGGGAAAGAGCTGACGGAAGCATTTTCGACGTTTCTTGAAAAACATGAAAAAAATCTAACACTAGAGAGGTTGGGTGCCCCATGTCACCTGGGGTACCTAGTTTCACCAGACTTAGTCAAATTTATGATTTTCCAAATTTTCATTTCACCTTGGATCCATCTTGCATCGTTTTATGTGCATCGTCGAGTTGACAACTGTTCGTCAGTTCTACATCGTTGGAACAACGTTGAAAACTTGTTGACGAGCTCTGGTAGGTGAACTTTCCTCTGTTGATGACTTTCAAGCTCATGCTTTGCGTTCTGAAAAAGCAGAAATGACCCAGTAGAGAAAACTTGGTCGTTTGAAGATTCCGTCTAGACCGCGCCGATCGTGAAGCAAAATCGACCAATGAGAATTGAGCACGACCCCTGAGTTGGAGATTCTATTTTTAGAAACTTTCTATTTTTACAAAGTTTTGCCAGCATCCATATCTCAAGAAACCCAGAAAACCTAATCTGACGTGTATTTTTAGAAATTTTGCTTTTTTGACTTTTTGACGAAAAATTTTCTAGACTTGTTTCAAAATGCCTTAATGAAGCAAAATTTTTGGTTGGGTACAACACTTCTTTCATTATCTTATTTTTTGCAGAGAGTTGTTTTTCTATCCCATGGGTTTCACAAAATATATTGAAATCATTAGAGATAAGTTCTTCTTTGCCAATTCTCAGGCCTTTGATGTTCATGCCTAGCTCATTTTCAAGGGTTTCTTTAAAAATTTTGAGTGCCTCCAGAATCTCTGATTTATCTTTTAAAAAACTAACCCAAGTCATTCTAGAAAAGTCATCAATAAAAAATATAAAGTAGCTTTGACCATGGAGGCTTGGTATTCTTGTAGGACCACAAAAGTTTGTGTGATTTAATTCCAATCATTCAGTGGAGGATCTTCTTTATCTTGCCATGCTTTTCTTGACAATATTTGACATTTCCTGCAACTGATGTTGCTTGAGTAATCAATCTCTGGTAGGTCCTTCACAATTTGAATTGAATTTGTTAAATCATCAAGATTTGTATGGCAAAGTCTTCTATGCCAAACCCAACTTTCATTAGTCTAAGATGTGTATCTAAGAAAGTCACTTTTTCTGAGATGATAGAGATTATTTTCAGTTCTTTTTGCAATTTCTATTGTAACTCTAGATTTTTCTTTGATTTCAAGAGAGTCATTCTCAAATACAAACTTGAATCCCTTCCTACATAACTGTCTGACGCTTAAGAGATTTTGTTTCAAACCTTTTATATAAAGAACATCTTTAGAAATTGGTCTATTGCCAAAATTTATCGATCCTACTCCGCAGACTTCAGTAGTGCAGTCATCTCCGAACCTAACTAGCCCTTCATTGTATTCTTCCAGACTAACAAACTTACTTCTGTCACCAGTCATATAGTTTGAGTAGCTACCATTAATAACCCAACAGTCTTCATCACTGGTACAAGCTTCAGACCAACTTCGATGGTTGTCATTTTGTTCTTCGTGAATCGCTTCCTTGGACAATCTGCTCTTGATATCTTTTGAGGGGCATTTAGTTGTATCAGAGAGTATTTGTTTTCATTTTGTCTCCATTAGGATCTCCCTCAAGTTGTTAGACTCTTTCCAAAAGGGACTTGGCTCTGATACCAATTGTTGATATGCGCTAGACAATTGAGAGGGGGGTGAATCAGTTGTCACAAAAACTTAAACACTTTCTGCAATTTAAACATTCATCACTTATCCACAATTGTTATGATTTAACAATGAGTGCATGAAATTAGAAACTTAACCACAGATACAACATCAAACACAAGAGACACCAGATTTACGTGGAAGACCCCAAGGTGGGGAAAAACCACAGAGAGGATAAACTCTCAATATATATTGCAATCTTGAAATAATGATGTTCAAGCCTGGTCACTCCACGGGCCTAAACATACTGGCTTACTGCTATGAAGGACAACTAGGTCTAGTAGGCTCACTGCCTCAACCCTAAACCTAGAAAGATTATAATAAGGGCTGTTAAACCCTAAGGGATGTTAAACCCTACTGGTGGCTTACTACTAGACTCACTGCCATGATCAACACCTTTCCATATTTGCAACTTAAGTACAATAATTCACCTGCTCTGCTCTTCCTCTTCTTTCCTCTGCCTCTTCTCTGCTCTGCCTTTTGGACCTTTCTTAATATCTTTTCATTTTTCACTCAAGGACACCTTTTCCATGACTCAACTACAAGTATTTATACACTACATCAACCTTGGAATGATCATCAAGGTCAGCATCACAATCATCAACCATTGGAACAATCTCCAAGGTTGGTATTACAAACATTTGCAAAATAGGTCCTGTCCTATTGCAACATTATGCAAAGGGAATGAAATGTGGATCATGCCATGCCTTAGCTGGGACTCAAACATGATCTTCCACACTACAACATGCTTCCACAATCTTCCAGAGATCTCTGCAATCACTCGGATGAACCAGGTTGGCCAAGACTGGTTACACGCTACATTATCTGGGAACAATCTTCACACACCATCTCAATTTCTTAACACGGACCAAAGTCTAGATAGGAACATGATTAGGAGACATCCACAAGCATGCTATAATCATCAGGAGCAACCACACAAACCTTAACCACTTTATCCATAGGAATCTTCTCACCAGAACACATGAACTTCACTGTCTTCAACTGTCATAAAAGAAAGATAGCTTACGGACCACCAAACCATGAACCATTGCAACTGTAGGCACTTATCATCATCCCAGGCTTCCCTCTAGAACCGTAGAGCCAAATACTTTATTATGGAGGAATGCGGAGCATAATACTTTCTTCTTGTCCCAATTGAACTTACAGAAAAAGTAGGTTTCACTCTGGTGAACACAACTCACTTAGATCTTCATGCAAATGGCTCAAACCCAGAATGTAGCATCCTTAGACATACCTCTAACTTACTTCCAATCTACAGACCACGATCTTCAAGCAGAAATAAATGTGGAGCAGTTTACTGGACTGTTCTTCAGCATACAACTCACTATCTGTACTGCACTTCTCTGTAACTCAGTTGTTTCTTCCAGAGAGGCTAATTTTCTCAATATCCTCAACATACAAGTCTTCAAAACAAGTAATAGAATAAGATATAGTTGACACTAATGACAACAAGGATATGTTGACATCAATGACAACACCAATTAGGCACATACTTGCAACAACCAAAAAACTACTCTTCAATTCAACACACTTTCTTCACATCAACTCCACTTGCTTCACTTTGGCACATTCTTCGACAACATCTGCTCCATCTGCCATGTCAGCCTCTTCGCATGCATAATCTCCATGTTTGTCAACATTCAAATGGTATTTATCTCACACCTTCCATTAATTAACATTTAATACTATTTCTTTTATAGCAGTCTTACTTCACGAAATCATTAATTCAACTATTATGCACAATTCACAATGTTTTCACCCCTCTTTGTCATACATCCTATCTTCGCATTTGTAGACAAATGCAACCTTAGTTGGGGGATTTCATATATAGAAATTATTTAACATACCATCACCTAAGTCGAAACCTCTCTTTTCATAATTAATGACTATTCGTTGCATACCATACATAGTCAAGCAAGTAGCAACTAGTAAATACACTGGCATAAACAAAGATTGAAAATTGTAGGGTGAAAATTGTTTCCAACAACAGAGAATTCTATAAAAACTAGGCAAACAGGTAATTGCAGCTAGAAGGGGACCAAGAAGTGTCACATGATGGGTGGAGATCCAATTAGAAAATAACCTACTGAGTATACAACATTGTTAATATACCCAGATTGTATGCCTATTTTCCAACAAGTTGGATGGCTAGATTATTTTCTTAAGTTGATCAAATATAACGAAGCTACGACTCAAAAATTTGCAAGGACATTTCAAAATAATGAAGCAATAGTCAGGGGATTGCTGGTTGATGCTTTAGAGGCTACTATTACAAAGGTAATAGGGTTACCTATAGTTGGAGAGGAGTTCCCTATAAAAGTTGATGTCATCGCAACAAGGGTTGAATTTGTTCAACCTGGTGAAAGAATAGAGTCTTCATCTCAAGGTACTAAACATACTTCTCTACCCTAGTTATGGGCTTATGTTGCTACTTACATCATTAAGTATTTAACTTGTAATGGAAGACAACCATTACTATATATTGTGTATTTTAAACTATCGAGTCATCTCTGTCATGGAAGGGTTGTAAGCATTCCAAATTTCTTGCTTAATTTGTTAGAACTAATGTCTATCGAGTATAGGAGAAAAGGGAACCAACCATCACTATCTCATGATTGTCTAGTCATATTGTTGGTAAAGAGAAGCCTATCTATTTAGTTCCTAGACATTCCTTGGGAAATTTTTCTTAAGGTTAACCACATTGATGATGGACATGTATGCAGAAATTTGACACAAGGACAATGGAAGATAATGCAAATAAATCAAAACCTTCACCTCAAATTAAACCCTCACACTTAGATAGAATGGAGTAGAATTCACCCTACTTCTACTAGCTTTGTTCTCTATGATAACATATGCATTGTGGACTGCCTACACAAACCAACGTAATCTAGATATGAGAAGGCTATAATGAGGCAATGATAAAAGCGATAGCATATACTTGCATATGAAAGATTTTGTTCATTGATATGATGAGAGAGGCTCCATTTATAGAGAGTTAAATGATGAATGGATGGTTAAGATTAAAAGATGAATAATGTGATGTGGAGAGCTAGGATTAAGTGATATTTGGAGTTGTAGTCATGTGACAAGTGTCTCATGAGGGTTGAATGAGAGCAATAAAGTCAAATGCCTTCCATGTAATAAGGATTTCTAGAAGCTTCTAGCCATGTGAAGATAGAGACAAATGTGGAATTAATTAAATAAATCTTTGATTTATTTAATTAATTTGCATGATGGAGGAAAAATGTGAATCAATTAAATAAATATAATTTATTTAATTAATTCATAAGGAAAATGACTGAATAAAATAAATAAAATAACATTTATTTATTTTATTAGAAGAAAAATGAATAAATGAAGAAAAAGATTAATTAAGGGTAAATTAATTAAATAATTAAAATTATTTAATTAATTTAGAAGACATGATGTGTAGTAATGTCATGAGTGTGTTGAGAATGAAGGTGAGTGCATGGTCATTTTTAGGTGTCTACAGTTTGCCCCTCTTTGATACGACATCCCATAAGGTGGTGTCGTGTAAAAGAAATAAAAAATGCCCCAATTGGTGATGGGAATGAGGAATGAATAATGGATGCACTCTGGAGAAGTTTTTTCAAAAAAATTCTCAAAGGAAATGGGATGACGTGAAAATGATCAAAGGGGATGGTAAAGGATGAAAAATGGAAGACTAGGGGTAAAACAAGGTGATCTAGAGTAATTTTAGAAGATTAGGGATGAAAATTAGGGCTTGGAGGCCTATAAATAGTGGCAAGGGGGCCATTTGTAGTCATTTGTCCACATAAGCTTAACAAACTTTTAAAGAGAAGAAAAAGAGAGAGCAATGGGAGACAAAGTTGTTATTCCTCATCATCGCCATCGTGGTGAACGCATCAGATGATTCCAGTGACTTACAGGAGCTGGTAGATTGGTGAGTACCTAATCCTGGGACCTTTCAGGTAGGTTAGGGGTGGTTAGGAGTCATTAATGCTAGGGAAAATATGGAAAACCACGGGCATGCTTTTGTAAAAGCGCACCTTGGGCATGAAATGGCACATCCCTGGTTAGAAACGACGCACCCGTGGTAAACACACACCCATGGGAATGAAGGTGCGCCTGCGCATGGTCAAAGTGCTAGCGCACCTTTGTTAAAAAGGCACCTGGGGTGAAAATAAGTACGCTTTTGAAAACAAAGCACCTCTGGGGAAAATCAGCGCACTTTTGGCTATAGGTGCGCCTAGGGTGAATAACAACACACTTTTGATAAAAAGAGCATCGGGGGTAAGAAAAGGTGCGCTTTTGTTCAAAAGAAAAAAAGTGGCCAAATGTAGATAGGGATTTAGTGATATGAAAATTGATGTAGTGGAATGTGATGATGAGCAGGAGCAACCAAAAGTGATTTGGTCATGGGTGAGGAGACCACATACGATGATGATGTATCCTCAGTTCACAAAGGAGGACCAAGACTTCTTAGTGACAATGGGGATGTTGCCTATAGCGAGGATACCCAAGATCTAGGCACACACAGTGATGATGATAGTGCTGATCAAGAGATGGCACAGTGAGAGGAGTGCATTACTCCTCTCTATTGGGTAGATGACAGTGACATTAGAGGACGTATAACAGATTTTGAGGATACCTATTCATGGATCCCTTGTACGATATGATTTACATACCGGGACATCTCCACTAGAGAGGGTTTTGTAGATGATGATCTTCCAATAGAGGGGGCACAACTGGACTTGATACAGGTAGAGGCAGATGCCCCACTGCCACTATTTATAGTAGGGATGATATTATATGTGTTGGTACCTACGAGGAGAGCACAACACTTCACCATAGGATGGGGGATGTGTTGGAGTAGATGATGGATGGAAGGTGATTGCACGAGGACTGTGTGTATTAGCCCACTTATACGGGGACCTCCACAGTTGTGTATGCAATAGGAGTTAGTATCTAGGATGTGGAGTGACACTTTTGCACATGTGGGCATGGGAGCACATACTAGTGCTAAGACCAGTTTGTGATAGAACGAGGAGTCCAAACCACCCCTATTACTGGATGTATGTAGGGCTCCTACACTATAGATGGGTAGGTGATATGGATTACTGGAGGAGAGTTGTGGATGAGTTGGATACCATGATCTGGAGGCCGTGGAGAGACTGCAAGGCCTAGGATGAGGATGTTGAAAAACTCTCATATGTTCAATAGATGAGATAAATTTTTGGGAGGATGACACACATCATGGAGAGGTATATGTCAGACAAGGTACTAAGGTAGTTTGGGGAGCAACAAACAATCCCTATTCACGAGGCTATCTTCCTGAGAGTGAGATGAGATATAGGAGTATGGGGAGTAGCCTTAGATCCATAGGTGCCATTGGCATATTTTCAAGGATTGTAGATAGTACCATGGGTGCCACCTGTGGGAGCTGTAGAGGATGCCAGGATGAGTCCTGAGTATGATGCATGGTAGGTGTTACATAGACTAGTGAGACTCACCATTCTAGGGACACATGCAGGGTAGGTTGTGGAGTCTCCAGTGTAGAGATGGGTTAGATAGAGGGTGGAGGGAGGACATGTGGACATCCAAGGATATGGAGAGGGAGAGAACAGGGGTCAGGCGGAGGGTAGGGTGGACATTCATGGAGATGATGAGGACATAGAGACACTAAGAGCCTCTAGGGATAGCCTACAGATGGAGGTGAAACATTTACAGGGTGTGGTGACTGTAATTACAGTAGAGAGAGACAGTGCCCTTCTCTAGATCCAGACTTTACAGGGGTAGATACAGGCGTTACATGCATAGATACAGGTATTGGTTAGAGATGGTGATGCTGATGGGTTACCATAGTAGGTGATGGAAGAGCGTGATGTACTCAGGGTAGAGAGAGTTGTAGTCATAGCTATCGCTTCATGTCTCTAGCAGGAGCATGATACAGAACAGGGCATCATAGCAGGTGATGGGATGGGCCAAATGTGGACAGACATGATGACAGTCTAGGGAGTGATAGCAGTGGTAGGGCATAGGGTAGAGTACTATTGTACTCTTTATCATAGTGTGGTTCTAGCAGACTAGAGAGCGTTGAGTTTTAGTACATGGAGTAGGTCAGGGACTGCTAGATCTACTAGATCAAGGCCTTCAGTGATGGAACCTCCTCTACCTATGGTTACGGCAGCACAGACTCTACCACCACCGGGGCCATTAGGGCATATTGCAGCAACACAGGGACCATGCCCTCCTCCTCCTTAAAGGTCAGGACCACAACCTTCACCCTCGACACACTCAAAGGGTGGGATTTCATCATGAGATGAGCTGATGATTATGATGTTATGTATTTTTTGATGTATGCAGGATTATATGTATTTTGGATACATAGACATTATATTATGGTTATTTTATACTATATATGATGATGTTGATATTTTGATGGTGTTTATGATTGTGTTATGGTGTTTTATTGATGATATGGTAGAATATGTTGATGTAATGTGATGATGTAGCTTTATGGATTTATTATGTTATCTTGGCATGAGATGTTATGACTAATGGTAATATATGGATGTATGATGTAAATGGATTAGAATAGACGATTATGTATTATAAGGATGATGTATGTAGGTATGATTGACATAGATGATATATGGTTGTTGTATTATTGATTGATGATGATGTATTATTGATGATGATGATGATGTATGTAATGTAGATATGATGTGATGAAATTATGAAAACTTTTGTGATGAAAATAGAGTAATGATAATGATAATGAAAGTGATGATGATAATGATAATGGTAATGGAAATGACAATGATAATGGTAATGTTGATGGTGTTTTTAGCACACAACAATGTAGCTAAGACACAAAGGTATCTCACCTCTCTTGAAAGGAATCCTATCCCAAGACTTTAGAATAAGACTGTCCCAAGGTTTACATAGCTAGGTCTTAGCTCACAAGATAACTCAGTGGATATGTGTTTCACTGTTCCAACCAAGGGGACTTACATGCAAATGTAGGGTTTATGAAACTATGGCAACAAAGTGTGCAAGAACCCTAGGTAATGCAAACTGTTGAATCTAAAATGCATCAACAGATATGCAATATAATGCTGCTTGAATTCCTAGTCTAATTAGAACTATGTAAAGAAAATGCAAAAGGTTAAAGGGTAGAGGGATAGATTGAATCCTAAGGATAAATTACAACTGGATTAAACGTTGTAGATAGACAAACACCCTTAATAAACCAGTTTCTGTTTAACCAGGCTAAGAAACCACAATGTTGCAGAAAATGATGCAATCTTCAAAGGAATCTTATAATTTTCAAATCACATTCATTCATTAAACACCCAATTGATGGCACAATTTAACTTTTGTAATGTAATCGAACTGAAATCATTAACAGGGTTCATACTAACTATACAAAGCAACTTTCAATCATCAAGCACAAATGATATGAACCAGGGTATTCATCACATATCTAAGCATTTATCCATCATTGCAATTGCACTTCATCTAATTTTAGATCAAAATGAACCCTGAATTCCAAAATAAGACAACACAAAAACACAATTTTGCAGCAACTTGTAAAACATGTTTTGTATTAATCCAAATTTCGGCAGAGTCTCAACAATTCATCATCAAATCTTACTTACAAAGAGAAAATGATCACCCTTTTATAGAGGGATGAGCATACTAAGTTTTTGAACCAACAGTGGAGATTTACTTGACACCAAGGGCTAAGATTACATTGTATTTAATTCTGGTCGGTAGTTTGTTACATTCTCGGGCACAGTTGTGTCTTATAAGAAAAAAGACAAAATCCATCTTTTACAAAGCATTGAATGAAACAAAGTAAATTCCCATTGGGACATTGATAACAAAAAATACATTTTCCAAGATTAAAAGTCAAAGAATCTAGCATCGATTTTTGGGAGTGCTAGTGAAGTCACATGGCTGCACAGGAGGTCATGCGGCTGCCAAGTCATCTTTATCCACATTAATCTTATTCCTTTCTACCTTTTTTTTTCTGTAGGTTGTGAATGCTTCTAATGATGGATTAATATCAGAGGGCTGAGGATCTTTTACAAAATCAATCTTGAATTTTATTGTATACACTTCCCGTGAAAATTTGTGATACACAACCATCCTTGACCTCTTGTTTTTCCTAAATTCCTTGAATTGCACTTTGAGGTTGTTGATCTTGTCCAAATCCTCCATCCTGTAGGGTGGTGAATCTCCTTGCATAAGTAGGTTCAATTTCTCTTTGCACTCCTCTACATCAATAGGAGTTATATCGTCTAAGTACATTTTGGTGGAAGCCCTGAGCATATCATTCAAACTATAAATTACTTCCAGCAATTGAGCTTTAGTTGGCTCTAACATATTTCTAGCTTTATCAAAAATTTCCCTATGTAATTTTATCATTTTGAGCCAGTGTTCAGGCATATGTAACCTCTCCTTGGTCAAAATTTGTTCTTCTATCAAAACTTCTTCTGAGATCTTACTCAGCCAAAATGTGAGGATGTATATGAGAATAATATTCATCATAATTAGAGCAATCATCAACAAATTCATCCCACTCTGCTTTTAAGGTACAAAATCCTTTATGTAATTCAACAACTTAATTGATGATTTCACATCCTTCTTCAAACACCCTACGATACCATTCTTTTGTTGTTGCAACAGTGGCTCTAACATTATCAAAATTCTCCAATTCTTCCTTAGAAAGGAGAGAAGGTGTCAATGTTGTTCCATCATCTGACTGTGAAGGCTTTGTTAAATATCTGATACACACCCGAAGCTCTTCATTCTGTTGCTTGAGTTGTTGCTTTATCATTTCATCTTTGTTTATTCTATCCAAAATTTTAGACACCGAGTCTTTGAATTCTTCTACAACTTGGGCCTTTGATGTTGGGCCTAAGTTGAGAGTGAAAATTGTATAATCCTTAGGTCTTACATCTTCCTTATTGGTTTCTACTGGTGAGATATCAATTTCCACAATGCAAGAACCAAAAGCATCTTTGTATATCCTAGACTATACTTTTGCTTTCTTTTGCTTCTCAATTCTAGCCAAAAAGCTATCTAGATCTAATTCTACTGCTTCCACTGTGGAGGATTGATCATTAAGCCTATGTTGGAGCCAATCTAGAGTAGCGAAAGAATGCTCTGGAGAGCCAATATGGCTATCCTCCTTATTCAAAGAATCTAAATGAACATGACCCTCAGCATCTGGACCCTAATCTTTATCTTTTTGACCATCCTCATTACTCATTGTATCTACCTTTGGAGGAGACTCTGGCTGATTTATCTGTTGCAAATTTTTTGTCATCACTTGCTCAACAATGTTTAATACAAATTCATCTGCAACATTCTTGGATAGACTGTCCTCCAAGTTTACTACCTCAATGGTTCTAGAATCAGCAAGAGGGTTGTTGGTTATATCTTCAATTATAACCTCCTTTTCATATACGATGTTCAGTTCAACACACACTTTCTCAATTCTAGGGAGTAAGGGCACTTGAAGTGAGGCAGGAATTAGTACCTCCTTTGAATCATGAAATGGTCAAGCCAAGGAGCTATTGATGGTAGAAAAAGAATTAGTAGCAAAGGCAAGCACTTGTACCTGAGATAGGTTTGCGAATGCTACAAAACCTAAGGAAGGAGGGATGGAAGAGGATGGAAGCATAGAGGAAATAACAAGAGGAGTGGTTAAATTGAGGGCCGACAGGGAGAAGGAAGATGGTGAAAGAATAGTGGAGATGGGAGGCAAGGAAGAGGTGACAAGAGATGGAAGAGAAGGGAAGACATTAGTAGAAGTGGAAAATGTGATAGAAGGTGAAGATGAAAAGGAGAGAGGAAGGCTGATGGATGAGGGTGCAGGAGAAGAGGATGAAGTTGAAGTGATGGATGAAGCAAAGATAGAAATCACAGAGGATGATGAAGATATGGATGAACTGGTAGAGAGTACAAAGGAGGTGAATGAGCTAATGGAATATATGGAAGGGATGGGTGGAGGAAGAGAAGGAGATGTGATAGTGGAGGACATAGGAGGAAATGATGTAGTTGGGATAGCAGAAGATACAAGAGGCACCATGTTCGCTGCAAGAGAGGAGGCAGAAGAAACATCAATAGTTTGAGTAGCTACAATAGTAGTGGCAAGAGGAGGGGCATTGATAATAGGAGGATTCACCATTGATACACTTTGTTGGCCTCTTTCTCTTTTAGGTCTAGAAGATTCTCCTTGTCCATTGGGCACATCCTTCCTCTTAGAGCTCCTAGTTCTAACTAAAGATTTAGCATCCTTCTTTTGTTGCCTGGGAGGTTCTTTATCTACCTTGGATTTTGTTTTATTTCATGGAGGAAGGTCATCTTCTGTAGCCTCACTGTCTATATCTTTGGCTTCCCCTTTTGTGGCCCCTTATGCTGGCTCTTCTTCTATTTCAAGTGGCTCATCTTGTTCATCATCACTGAGCCTTTCTTGGAGCTGTTGTGTATATGTTAAGGCAACCCCTGCTCTTGTCAGTCTGGTTACTTGGTCTTTTAACCCAATTTCTACTGTACCTGAAAGGTTGTCTCATCACCTCATCCAAAGAAGTTTCTTTTGCTTCTACCCAATTAGGAGGTGGAATAGGTTGATCAAAGACCACCCTCCATGCATCTTGTTGCACTACGTTGTCATCATCAATGAGTTGATCAGGAACTTCTACAACATTAAACAACCTTATGTAGTCCAAGGATAACCTTGAACATCCTTTCTTTATCACTTCATGTTCATCCAAACAATTAGCCCAAAAGTCTTCAATATGTTCTTTGTGGAACAACTTCTTGCTAACATGTCTCTCCATAACACCAAAAGGATCAAAATGGGTCCTCGGCTTGTATAGATTCAGATTTAGCATTTGAAGCTCAATATCTGAATATTTTGTCGACCCTATGGTTACACAAGAAAAGAGACCTCTACCCAAGAGTATGGGGAACTTAATAGAAGCTCTGCACAGGTGTTTCAACTATTTAGCACAAGTACACAATTGCCTTGTCAATTCTAAAAGCACTACCTTATCAATGGGATAATTAGGTAGTTTGTATGGTGAGCTAGTGAAACCTTGAATCCTGAGATGGGTGAACTTTAGGAACTAAATGCACCACCTTCCATATACTTGTACTACATTGGTGGCCTCCAAGGATAGACTTCTAGACATGTCCCCCTGCATCATTCTTGTAATGTGCATTATAAATGCATCATTAACTCTTTTGTAGTGCACAAGTGATCGAGAGACCTCCAATTGGGTATAACACTCATATACTTTGACTTGTCCTTCTCCATTGCCCACCTCCCCTAATTTAGATAAGCCAGGATAGACAAAGTTTCTTGCCAACATGTAAATGACATAAGAGGTCCACTGAAACATGTTGTCTTGATTCAAGACCACAAAGGCCTCATGAATGTTTTTGCTCAAAAGTTGAGCCTAGTGTATCTTCATTTCTCCTTTCAAAATGTCCTCAATATAAGAAAACATCTAACCCTCAAAGGTTGAGGCTGAGGGCAGTCCCATAATTCTACTAAGAAGAGTAACCATATCCCCTATCTCCTCTTTGAAGTCACTTATATAAAGCACATGAGGGAGTTTGGATAGTGTTGTCCTCCTTTGTTTCATCCATTTATCATTGATTATCCTTTTGTAGGCATCGGGGCCTTATTCGTACAATTTCCTAGTATACTCCTTATTCAGCACTGTTAGAGTTGGGGAAGGGGGAATGTCAAATGCTTCATCAATGGCCAAGGCAGTGAAATCTACTACTAGCCTACCATCTTGTGCTACCATTATTCTTGTCTCTACGTGATACCTTTCTCCACAAGCTATAATTAGTTTAGGGCATTGTACTACGTTAGGGAAGGTTGCAGCTTGGGCAATTCTGTTGTTTCTAATCATCCTAGCCCACTTTATTGGATTGGATCCAAAGACCCTCAGTCTGAAGTCATCTAGTTCTATATGACCTAGGTTAGTGTCTCTAATGTTGTTCCAAGTCAAGGTGATCTTACTAACAGGAGGGATCCCCTTGAATTCATACTTCATGTCGTTAGCTCTGATAGAGATTTATCCTGCAGACCAAAACTCTATTGAATAGTCTCTTCATGATACTAAGTGGTCTAGGATTTAGTTTCAAAAGGCTAAATAGTCTAAAAAAAGGCATTAAGGAACATGTACTGATTACCTGCCTTCATTATATTTCTAAGTGCATAGCCTAAACCAAAAAGTCGGGTTTTTGACCCTTGCAGGATATACTACCAAAACAACAAAATTAACAAAACCCATGATTTATCATTTATAACCCATTAATTATACCTAAGGATTTACAAGATACTCATTTCATTCACATCCCTTAGACATTTTGATCTAAAATCATGAATTAAAGCAAAGACCATGAAAAGTGGGATTTTGTCGTGTTGTAGGATATTACCAGAAAATGCAACAATTAATGCCTAAATCAAGATTTAATGTCGTTCAAATCATGATACATGGATGACCATAATGCATTTAGATACAATTTAAATCAAGGTCATCCTCCAACTCAAATTGGCCTTTTGAAATAGGTCTTAAGGTTCAATATGTGAAAAAGCAGAACTTTCAGTCTCTATCGGACAAGCGGGCTTTTGAAGCCCTGCTAGATTTGCGGGAAATTTTGCTCCTGCAGGATATATGCAGTAGGATATCATTTTAGTGCTAACGTTGAAAACTAAAGACCTATGGAAGTTGTTAGGGAAATGGACTGGTGCCGGATAGCGGGGATTTGGAAGCCTATCAGATATATGCAGTACATCAAAGTTTTAGCGCTAAGGCACCAACAAAGGGAACAACCTTCCTAGCGAGATTTTCAAAGGGTACCGAATGGCAGGGTTTCTGCATCCTACCATACATATCTAGCAAGGGGACAATTTAGTGTTTGGGACACAAACCTCTCACAAGCAAAGAAAATGACCTCTGAAGGACTTGGCGAAGACTTTCAAGGGTGCCAAACATGTCTGGTACCCGGGAAATGTAGCGCTAAAGAGCTCCTGACTGAAAACACCAACTCTTTGTACGCGAGTCATTTAAAGTTAGGGAATTTGGAATTATAGGGAAATCATAATATTTGCATTCATTTTGTTATACCCTAACTTCGAGATTTATCTCATGAAATAATTCGACCAACAACATACTCCAAACCTAAGACCATATGCTTTGAAAATAGAAACCCTAGGCTCAAAAACACTGCTCAATTCCCAACCTCAAACTCAGAATAAAATGCAAATATAAAGAAAACACAATCTTAAAACCCATAAGCATTTTAGAGATAACACAATCAATCCATTGTAGAATTCCAAAAAGGAAGAAAATTGAACTAACCTGAGGATGCAACTCTACCACAAGGGGATCACGAACTGTCAACAATGTATGCTCAAAATTAACTCAAGGCTCACCAAATCACTCACAAAGATAGCAATTGAATCACCAAGAAGTAGAGCTCAAATTACCTAAAGATATGAATGCAAATGGTGAACTTTCTAATGAATTTCATCCCTTAAAACCCCCCTTTAAAACTTTCCATAAATGTTTGTTAGAAGATAGGGTGTAGTGCATCGAGCGAGTGAAAAAATAGGGATTTTACCTGCCGCTAGATGGGCGGGGATTTTGGGTCCTGCCGGACACGTCCAGTAGGAGCAATTTTTAGCACTTATCTAGTGACATAAGCAAAGCCCACTAACGCGTAGTGTTTAAAAATTAAGTCTTTGGCGGGGCTATTGACAATTGTTGGATATGTCGGGCAACCTCACATTTTAGCACTAGGTCCGGTAAGAAGCTTTTTAGCGCAAAAGTAGACAAGTGGATCCAACACTAATATTTGATACCACTGGATATTAGTGCAAACTACAATAGAAGTAGTTTTTAGCTCAATTTTCTTAAGTGGACCAATTCTTGGGCCCAAATGACATCAACTCACCTTAATCATTCCAATTTCAAAAGTAAAAAAATATTCAATCAAACCAAAGTGCCAAAATGCAAGAAAATCACCAAATCATAAGATTTCATCCTCTCTCAAGCAAGAACATCAAAATTGAAATCAATCCAAAATAAAAAAAGGGGGTCTCCATTTGGCAAAATTGGGCGTGTGTGCAAGGCACAACAGGTAATGGTAATAATAATGGTAATGGAAATGATAATAATCATGGTAATGATAATGGTAATAAAAATGACAATGATATTGAGAATGACAATGATAATAGAAATGATAATGATAATGATAATGTAATGATAATAATAATGGTAATGACAATGATAATTGAAATGATAATGATAATGATAATGGAAATGATAACAGGGAAAAGATGATATAAATGGTCATGACGAAATGAATGTGTTTAAGAGAAAGATATAATTAACATGGATAGAAAGCGACAGAGGTTAGGATTAAATGTTTAGGAACAACTTGATACGGGGAAATGGTAGATGGGATATGATTATGAAAGATAGGTGGGGTACGATTATGCTGGTAAAAAATGTAAAGCAACCATAATTTGATATAGCAATAGGATAATGTGCATCAAGGTATAAGAACCAAGATGAGTTAAGTATCATTTGCATGGACTTGACACTGCAAACAAAGGAGTATCCTTACACAGCTTAATACAACATTGTCTAGAAGCATGAGGGATAAGCTTTAGAGCATGAAATCCAAATATAAAAAAGGTGTAGAACAACGGATAGTGATATGCAAGAAAGTGATCCCATCATACAAAAGATATGAATATTAGCTATAGTGATAAGACATCCAACAAACACGCCAAACACTATGCCCCATTCCTTGCTAATCATAACATACCAAGATATGAAATAATCTTGGTGGTCTTGATAAGAGCATAGAAAGGGGATAGATAAAAAAACAAATAACAAAAGATCAAATGACAACATAAGTCACACAACCAATTGTATTTCTTGCCAAAGAATTACAGTGATTTTTGGATAAATGTCTGATAGTGGGAACGATATATCCCTAGATGAGGCTTGATGATGATTTATTTTATATTGAATGATATGACAATATATAAAGTGGCTGGATATTATTTTGACCTTTGGTCCAATGCTTGTGATTTTGGTTAAGGTACACTGCGTTGTAAGAGTGCTTTTGTCTGGCTTGAATGCTAAGTGTTTAATTGTGGGATGGGTAAAATGTGAATGGAATGTTTATTATGATCATGTGGAAAAGTTTATTATGGAATGTAGTGTGGATGGATGGAAATTTATTGCTTGGATTTTTTTAAATAGATATTTGATTTTTTTGTATTTTTGAAATGTTTTGTTTTTTTGTATTTTTTTTGAAATGTGTGGGTGAAATAGTGCATGAGACTTGTACCATAGACTAACCTTCCAAAATGTCTAAAAGAAACTTGGGAGAGTGATCCATACCCTAATTAGGTATCGGTAATATGCCCCTAAGCGATAGGGTTTATTATGACATGTATGGGTATGGTAGAGGTGATTAGACTTATTGGAATGGACTTATTATGAGATGACAAGAAATGACACTGAGTGAATATTTCAAGCCATGATAGGACAATGAAATGGTAGATGGAAGATAGATGAAACCTAGATGAGGGAAAGTGAAAGTAAAAAATGGATAAGTAATAGATGGTAGATACAAGGCTAATACACATGGCACATGTAAACAAGTTTTCACCATTGTACTTATCCAAGGTACCACCGAAGTCGTTTTCACCACAGGACGGATTATTTCTCTTTACTCTTTTAATTTTTTTAAAAATTGGGATACTCCATAGGCTAGGCATAAAACCTCTTGAGGTGAATGATGTTGATAGGTTCCTCTAAAGGATGACCTTCAAGTGTAGATAGTTTATATGCCCCAAACCCATAACGGCTAGTAATGATGAAGGGGCCAACCAGTTAGGCTCAAATTTTCCTTTTCTATCATGATCCTGAAGATTCTTTTGATTTTCTTTAAGTACGAGATCTCCAACTTCAAATGTACACTCTTTGAGTCTCTTATTGTAGCTAGGACGAAGGTGATTTTGATATGCTATAAGGTGATCAAGAGCTTTGAGATGCCTTTCATCCAGTGTTTCTAATTGTTGTAAGTGAGAAACTCTATAGTCTTCTTCATCAATGAGATGTTGTAAAGATACCCTTAAGGAGGGGAGCTCGACCTCGATTGGTATTATAGCTTCAGACCTAAAAACAAGGGAATAAGGGGTAGTCCTAGTAGGTGTACGAATGCTAGTGCGATATACCCATAGAGAAGGACTAAGTTGTAAATGTTAGTCTTGACCAACTTCATTGACTATTTTCTGAATATCTCGAGGATAGTTTTGTTTGAAGCTCCAGCTTGACCATTACTTTGGGGATAGTATGGAGTGGAAAAGCGTGTTGGATATGAAACTGATGGCATAGGTGGCAAACTTCTTGATTTTTAAAGGGCTTACCATTGTTAGTAATGATAGCTTGAGGCATACCATACCAAAAAATGATATAATGAAGGATAAACTTGGCAATTTTCTTAACAGTTATATAGGTAAGGAGATAGCTTCAACCCATTTTTTGAAATACTTAGTGGCAGTGATAATAAACAAATGACTATTGGATGAAGGAGGGTGAATTTTACCAATGTGATTGAGCCCCATTGTAAAAAGGGTCATGGTGTAGTGATTGTTTGTAGTTCTTGTGCTGGTGCATGGATCAAATCACTATGTTGCTGACAAGGAAGACATTTTTTAACAAAGTCATGCGCATCCTGCTCCATAATCGACCAATAATACCCAGTCCTTAACAACTTTTTAACTAAGGTTGGACCACTAGAGTGTACATCGCATATACCCTCATGTACCTCATGTAAGGTAGCTTGGGCATCTTCTAGGTTAAGACATCTAAGGAGAATCCCATCAAATATCCTTCGATAGAGTGTATCACTGAGAATGGTATAATGAGATGAATGACAGTGGGAATGTGAAAGGTTAGGTGGTAGGATATGATCATGGAGATAGGTATAAATCTCATTGTGCCAAGGTATGTTGGGACCAACAAGTTCACATACAAGTTCTATCTCAGGTACATCAAATGCTGAAATATACAATTGCTCAACCAAAATTTTTGGATATGGGCTATTAGAGGGGACATCAATTAATGAACCCATAGTTGCCATGGCATCTGCAACTCTATTTTTGATTCTAGGAGTTTGCTCAAATTGAATCCATGAGAAGGATTGCTTGAATATGTCAACCAACTACTTGTAAGGGAGTAGCTTGTCATCTTTTGTTTGATATTCATAATTGACTTGGTAGATAACAAGTTATGAATCTCCATAGACTTCAAGTGTTTTAATATTACATTAAATAGTCATGCTTAGTCCTTTGATGAGTGCTTCATATTCTGCAATATTGTTTGGACAAGGAAACAAGATTCTATAAGATTTTGGTATAAGATCTTGTGATGTGATGAAAAGGATCCCTGATCCTAAACCATGATGTGTAAAAGATCCATCAAAGTATGACTTCCAATTTGTAGGGGAGTCAACAATAAGGATTGACTCATCAAGAAACTCTGAAACAAGTGGATGATCAGCTTCAATGGGTGAATCTTCCAATTGGTCAACAAGGACTTGTCCTTTTATGGCTTTTCTATCAACATATTCAATGTTAAATTCACTCAAAATCATGATCTATTTTGCCATACGTCCTATCAATGTAGCTTTTGAAAGAAGATGCTTGAGTGGGTCGGCTTTGGAGATGAGCTTAGTTTGATGGCTTAGCATATAGTGGGAATTTTTTTGTGAGGCAAAGACAATGACAAGACATGCTTTCTCAATAGGTGTATAATTTATCTCATAACCTACCAGAGTACGAATGATGTAGTATATAGCTCTTTCTTTCCCATTGTCATCATTTTGTGCTAACAAAGCTCCTAGTGATGTGGATGTAGCATATATATAAAACAAGCGGTTTGCCCTGTATGGGAGGGACCAAAACTGGTGGTGTTGCAAGATACTCCTTTAATTTATCAAATGATTCTTGACATTTCTCATACCATTGGAAGTCTACATTTTTTATCAAAAGAAGTGAAAAAGGTTGACATTTATCTGCAAGTTGTGCTATGGATCTCCTGATAGACTGAAGCTTTCCTTGAAGGCTATGCAATTGTTTCAAATTTTGAGGTGTCATTTCAACTATAGCTCTGGCTTTGGCAAGATTGACTTCAATCCCTCTTCGAGAGACAATGTATCCTAAGAGTTTACCATATGTGACACCA
Source organism: Cunninghamia lanceolata (assembly GCA_027924645.1). NCBI lineage: Eukaryota > Viridiplantae > Streptophyta > Pinopsida > Cupressales > Cupressaceae > Cunninghamia > Cunninghamia lanceolata. The sequence goes on along the minus strand of BSBN01000420.1, from coordinate 7,929,293 downwards.
AATGCACACTTTTTCAGATTAAGGCAAACCTTATATTCTTCCAAGTAGTCAAAGATTTTTGTAAGTATACACAAATGATCTTCTCTTGTTTGTGATTTACCCAGGATGTCATCTACATAATCTTCCATTGTTTTATGAAGCATATCATGAAAGATCACATTCATTGCTCTTTGATATGTGACCCCTACATTTTTAAGACCAAAAGGCATTACTTTCTAGTAATAAACACCCCAATCACATATAAATGCAGTCTTATGTTGGTCCTCTTTAGCAATTTTGATTTGATTGTACCCAGAAAAACCATCCATTAGAGACAACATGTCATGTCCTACTATAAGGTCAACTATAATATCAATGTTTGGTAGTGGAGAATCATCTTTTGGACATGCTTTGTTCAAATCTTGAAAGTTTGTACAAACTCAAATGCCCTCGGTAACATTAGAAGCTGGAACAATATTGGACACCCATTCTAGATAATCTAGAGGTTTGATAAACCCAACAACAAACAATTTTTCCAATTCTACCTTGACCAAGAGAGAGATTTTGGGATGCATTTTTCTCAATTTTTGTTTAACTGGTTTTACCCCAAGATATATTGTCAAATGATGTACTATCAAAGAAGGATCTAACCTTGACATATTTGCATAAGACCATGCAAAGTTTTGGGATCTCTCTTTGAAGAAAGTGATAAAACTATGCAATTCAGATTCTAACAAAGATTTAGTTGCAAATGTAATCTTTGGTTCTTACATTGTTCCCAAATTTATTTCTTGTGTTTCCTCAATAAGAATAGTAGATCTCTCTTGATATGTTTTATTTTTAGGGAGGCCAAATTCCTCATCCTTAGACGCCTCAAGGAGGTTTTCACCATTGGATACATCCTTTATTTTTACTTTTTTATTGTACGAAAGTGCCACAAAGTGGTTTCACTAGGGGACATGATTTTTTTATTTTCACTTTTGCAACTAAGGAATTTGACTATCTCTCCGAAGTAGTTAGTGTTGAGTTTTATGATGTATCCAACCTTGTGATCTCCAATTGGTATTCCTGATCTTAATCCCAAAAATTCAACGATAACCTCATCATTTTGAAAGACATATAGAACAAGAGGCCCTTGTTGGTCCCAATCAATGAGTTCAGGGTATACAAGGTGGATATTACGTGATGGTAGTGAGGACATGGAAAGGGTGCTGGTAAAAACAAATGAATCATATAACTCAGTGATACACCCAAGGGAATCATCATAGGTATCCTCATTAGTACTCTCAATGGTGGGAAATGCTTCAACAACCTTATCTAAGGTAGATTCAAGCTCTAGAGATGTTGCCTCTTGCATTCCAAACCCTAGTCCCAAGTGTTTAGGTCTACGAGTAGCTTTGATGGGTTCAATAGTAGTTTAGTGAAATCAAAATGAAAGCAGAAAACACAAAACAAATGCATAAACAAATATTATACCTTCAAAATGACCCACAAATCCAAGATAGGGTGGAGAAGCTTGCACCCAAAAGCTCCTAGCTATAGCCAATATGATAGATTATATGTGAAATGCTCTCAAGTATGCAACTCACTAATTTACTAGCTCAATGGATATTTTAGCATAATAACACTACTTAGAAATTAGATGATAAAGTGGCTTGGAGGATGTTGTATTTATAGGCATTTTGGAGGGATTTTGATCTAATGGTTGAGATTGATTTAGGAGATCAATGGTGGAGGATGAAGATGATGTAGAGGGCCTAGATTTCATCTTAGAAAATGGAGGGATAGGAATAAAGATGAATTTTAAATTCATCTTGGGAAAGGGGTGGAATTAATGAGGTTGGGTGAGATAGATTATTTGTGAATTAAAAATTCACATGGGGAAGAGTAAAATGAATTAAAAATTCATTTGGGGAAGAGTGGATATTAATGAGTTATGACATGTGTAAGGGGTGTAAGAGGCATTAAATGTGATGTTGGACACATGTGTATAAAAAATGATTTATATGGGATATATTTTAATTTTTTATTTGTGGAATGTGGGGAGGAGTGTTAATCAATGTTTGACCATTTTAATTAGGGTGATTAGCCTAATTAATATGCTTGGAAAAAATTAGGGAATGAGTTAATGTGAGGTTAAGATTAATTAAATAAGGTTTTATTTAATTAGTCCTAAGTCTAGGGTCATGTAGGTTAGGCTAGGTAATTAAATAATAGATATTTAATTAACTAGGGTAGGAATAGGTTGATTAATAGGATGAATTAATTAATTAAACATGATTTACCTAATTAATTAGATTTAGTGAAAAGGTGGAATTAACCAAATAAATATTGCATATTTATTTAATTAATTGGGTAAGGTTGGACTATTGAATTAATTAAATTAATCCAATTGTAGGGGATAAAATGATAAAAAATTAAGTGATGAAGGGATAATTAATTAAATAAAAATTTAATTAATTGATTAGAAGGGAAATTGGTATGTTTAGGGATGTCAAGAGTCGGTTTGACGATGGAGACATTTTTAGGTGTCTACAGTTATGATCTTGACACCTTTTGAGGACTTTTTCAAGGTTTGTCAATACTTCTTCATAATAATTTGCATAAGTGGTGAAATCATCCATATAAACTTCTATAGAGTCATGAGCAAAATAAGAAAAGATGCTTAAAACAACCATTTGAAATTTTGCAGGTGCATTACAGAGTCCAAATGGAAGGACTAAATAGGCATAGGTTCCCCATGGGCATGTGAATCTAGTTTTATCCTGGTCCTCTGGAGCTATTTTGATTTGATTATAGCCATTGAATCCATCTAGGAAAGAAAAATACTTCTTCCCACCCAAAGAATTTAAGACCTGATCAATGAAAGGAAGAGGAAAGTGATCTTTCCTAGTGGTTGTATTCAATTATCTATAGTCTACACAAACCCTCCACTTACCTCCTTTCTTGGGTATTATGACTAGTGGGAATACCCATTGGCTATCTGATATAGGATATATGAATCCTGCATCTAGTAGTTTCTGCAATTCATTCTTCACTATGTATCTTACAACAAGGTTCATTCTCTATTGAGGTTGCCTAACTGATCTGCATCCTTCATTGATGTATATTCTATGCATGTAGAAGGTTAGGATCTCTACCTTTCATGTCATGATAGTCCCAGGCAAATGTTGTTTTGTAAGTTTGCAACATGTTTATCAGTTCAAATTGTTGCATAGTTGTCAATTGATTGTTGATATTAAGTGTTCTGCCTGGTGTAATGTCAACTGCTGATGCAGATGTCATAATAGAAGCAACATCTAGTCCTAATAAATTGAGGCTACAACTATGTGGTAGTAATTGGTGGAACATGTGGGTAGTGGAAGCATAGGCTCGTATGTTTATTGAGGGAAAAATATTATGTAGTGGGTAAGTCAAGCATACTAAACATGGGTCTTGCTGCGGGTCCCTTCCATAAGTGTTTTGTATCACATTTGAAAGCACTTCATCCTAATCCTGAATATTTAACAATGGGCTTTGTTCAATGGTCATTAATGTCTAGAGAGAATATTGATCAGTATCCTCTAGTTCTGGCAAAATAGGCTGTTCCATATCAGCAAAAGGTTGTGTTGGGGGATAAAGGATCAATTTCTTAGTTATATTTCCATTGGAAATTATCATATTACCAAACCTAGATCCTATAAAGGCATCTATTGTTGCCAACCAAGGTCATCCTAGAACGAGTGGATACCCACCTAAGCTGGACTTGGGTTGTAGAACCATGAAGTTTGTAGTGCATTCCCATGAGTCCAATGTGATTACCAGATCTTCAATGATTCCTTCAGGTTTGATAGTTGACCTGTCTGCTAATTGTAAGATTGTTGGTGTAGGCCTTAAGTTAATCTATTGAAGATTTTTCATTGTTTCTTTTGTCATCACATTTATGGCTACACCCAAGTCAATCAAAGTATTTTTTATAAGGGTACCATTAATGTGCACATCAACTACAGGGCTGCCATGATCTGCATATTTTGGGACAACCAAGTTTCCTAACATAATATCAACAAGCTATCCTATAACATGCACTCTCTAGGGATCTTTTCTTTTCCTCCCTAGTTTCTGAAGGCATAACTCCCTTATAGTTTTAGTATATATAGGTACATCCTTGATAGCTTGGATTAAGGGAATACATAGACATTTTTTAATTGCCCAAGGAAATCAAATTTAAGTTCAAGTTGAGGTAGTGATTTCTACATGTTTAATCTTTCTGGAAATGGATGGTTTCTTGTGATGGGCTCTTCTTGTGGTGAGATTTTTTCATGAGGGCTATGTTGGATATTTGAATGGTTGTTAGTGTCAGATGTTGGTTCTTCATCAACAAGTTCCATGATAAGTGGAGATGGAGGTCCAACAAGCATTTTGCCTGAATGTAGGTGAACATCACTAACCTCAACCATATAAGCTGGGTATTTGATGTAGAGGGTACTCCCCTCTTGACAAATACACATAACCAAATTATATAGAGAATAATTTTTGCATTCAATTCTAAAAATTATATTCAACAATGTTTGCACAATTACAAAATTCATCTAATAGAATAAGAAAAGAAATTGCATAATAAAATTTACAAGTCTTGTCTCTCAATAGTCATCCTCTGCACATCTACATACTTTCCTCTAGCTCTGCACAATCTCCCACAGTCTCACAGCCTCGCAAGGCTTCCAACCCCTCTCTTCACTCTGCACCCTCAGGCACCTTGCATTCTCTACAAGTTTTCTCTCACTCTCTGGTTAAGCCTCTCCCCCTTCTCTCAATGACCAACCCCTCCAATATCCAAAAGTTTCCAATTTATACACCAACTGGGAATAAACTGAAAAGTTGATAGTTTCATAATTGAGTCCCAACGGTCGCCGATTAGTTGAACAATTATTGAACTAAATTGACAGGTATCCAAATAACCACTTGACGTTCAAATTTACCAAACAGATTAATGAGAATACTATTTGATTATCAAAATAAATGCCTTTTGATAAAACCCTATAATTATGAATCCATAGGTAGTTTATCTTTTCATGAACCATTTATGTCTTCCAGGGCATCACGATGCACCATATAGGAACGTTGTCAGCAAAAGTGACACTTTGCCAACAAGATTATTGGGAAATTACTTGTTTTACAAACTAGGGAGTTTTCTGATACAGTGCTCCTAATCCATCAAATTCCTTTATCGGTGACTTTTCATGTTCGGGAACTCAGACATTTCCCAATACACCTTGTCGGTAAAAATAGCCCTTCATTTACTTAAGTTGTTCTCTATCGTATGCTATCGGTAAACTACTTATTTCACAAACTAAATGTTTGCCAGTATAAGCCTTTAGTTATCAGAAAAAATTAACTTCCTCGAACCTTTGTTAGTGTATTGGTAAATTTCAGGAATCACGAACCAGGTTGCAAACCCTAAACTTTACTGATACTAAGTGTTAGGCTATCAACTCCTTCCATTGGCAAAACATGTCTTTTACGAAGCCTTTGTTTTATTCTCAACAACTCTGTTTACATGGTTGTCAGTGAATCAACGAGTTTCAAAACCAGCGAACTAGCCAAAGTCATAAAAGCTTTTTCTTCGATCAATAATTTCTTCTCTTCATGAACCAACAGACTTTGACTTCAACCTTGAAAAGGCTTATCGGTGAAATGAACCCTTAGCGAACCTAAGGGTTCGCAAACTAGTAGTTTTGCCGACTAAGTTCCCAATCTTGAAACTTTACCGACAATAAAAGAAGTTTTGTCCAAAGCTCACTTAAAGTGCAATCGGCAAAAGTTCCCAAAGGCTAACTAAGGAAAACTTTGAAAAATTTCAACTTCCCTTGAAAGCTCGGTTGGTGAAATCGCTCATCAGCGAACTATACTGTCGGCAAACTAAAGAGTTCACTAACTAAAGATTTTTCTGACAAGGCTTCCTTTTGACGAACATAGAAAAATAAAACTTGTCTGGAAGAGTTGTTGGTGAAAGTGCTCATTGGTTAACTGGGCTGTTGGCAAAATGATGGATCGACGAATTGAATATTTCGTAAACTGAGAAATTCTCTGACTGGCTCAAACTTAGCCAATTCTCTCCCAATTTTTACCAAAATGAAATTAGAGATAACTAATTGGGTCTTTTACAAGATGATGCTCTTCAATTGCCTAATTTGAGACTAAAAATCTTCCTAAAGCAAACTACCCAAAACTAACACAGAAGAAAACAAAACACAACAAAACTAAACAAAAATTGAAATTGAAAACCTAAAATATTTTTGGTTGATGTTGATTGCTTGTGGACCTGGATGCTCCTGTATCAGTATTGGATAGTTTCATTATTATAAGCCTGTTGAAAAGGCTTGTTGTTAGGATTTGGTGTAGGTTGAGTGGACAATTGAGTGGCTTTGGGTGGAACAGGAGTAGGTGAAGCTACATTTGGCATAATGGAAGTTTGTTGAGGTAGGACTTGCTATGGTTGTGAGTAATTCATATTTGAGTTTTTCCAAGGTTGATTTCCATGCCATTGTTGTGACCATGGGTTTTGATTGGACTGCCACTATGGATTATAGTTTGGGGTTTGGAATGGTTATTGTGGTTATACCCCCTGCTATTGGTTCCAACCAGGTGGTATAGTTGCCCAAGATTGTTGTGGCATGTTATAACAAGGTGCATTGTGCCAATTAAGGATGTTTGAAGTAGCTCCTAGAAATGAAACATTATTAGAAAAGGGGTCTTGAGGCATACCTTGTCATTGCTACCATGGCTTCTGTTGTGTAATATAAAACACCTGGCCTTCTTCATCCTCTAGGGTTTAGAATTATGCCTTCTCACTTCTTTCTCAGAAATGCTAGCAATATGTTTGTACTTACAGTTGGTCTTCTTTTGTCGACAATGTGAACAATATTCGACAAAAGTCTCCTCTACTGCCTCTTGTTTCTTCTTTATGTGTAGGGTGTCCAGTTGAGTTGCTAGATTGCTTATAATATCTTCCTTCATATTTGATAGGAGATTATTGAGTTCTACCCTGGAGACTTCAGTGGATGCTTTTGTAGAAGACAAAGCTCTCAAGCGTCTATTTTTCTTCAAGGTGGAACATGAATAGTTCCTACAAATTTGAGGAATTTCATCAAATCCAAGTTTAAACATATCCCCTAATCCAATTAAATTTAGTGCATCCATACATTCGTCACTCACGCCTCTTAAGAATAGCAATTTGAGTGACTCTGGAGAGAGTCGATTTTGTCGTGACTTCTTGAGGCAGAACTAAAACCTTTCAATATAGTCTTCAAGAGGTTCATCTTGCTTTTGTGACATCCTGAAGATGTCATCTCCTTTCATATCCCTTCCATGACAATAGTCCTGGTACTTTTGTAGAAATTTCTCCTTCATGGTACCCTGGTTTGCTATTGAATTTTGACCTAGCCCCATGAACCATCGCAAGGCTTCATCTTTGAGGGTGGCCAAAAAGAGTTTGAGTCTGTATGCATCTATAGTGTAGTCATAGATTCTACAAAGTACATCAAATTCAAAAAGGAATGTATTTGGGTCCTTGGTGATACCCATGAAAGTTTGGTAGAGTTGAAGGAGGTATATTCTTCAGGGTATTATCTCTTGCTTGATATGTGATGGGAAACACAAAGGTAACTGGCTCAGTTGGATTCTCTGCTACTTCTTCCGCCATTGTGTCTTGATGCCAAGTGTCAATATTTTCCAAATCTACAATGTCCTCTGGTCTAAGGGGTAGTTCAAAGTGGTCTTTCCCTTCTTTTGTTGTATTGGATGGAAGAAATCTCCCTAACTGGTCTGTTTTGTCACCGCATACAATGATGCTTGAGCTAATAGCTCTGTTCCTACACCATGTTAGTAGATAGTTTGGAAATGGATTAAATATCTAAGTAATCCTAATTGCTTGAAAAATAAATCCTATATCCTATGAAGAGAAATAGATACATTAATCAAAAGAACTTAAAAACTCTAAACCATAGCACCGTCCCCGGTAACGATGCCAAAAAATGTCTAACTCCATTATTAACCAATAAATTATTGTAGAAAGGGCATGCACACAACTCAACAGACCTACAGATCATATATCAAGCAACCTAATGGTTATAATGTGTTACATTTAGATATGCCAAACCAGGGAATCATAGTCTTCTTGGATGGTACTGGTACTATATGTACAGTCAAGGATTCCTAAATTTTAATCTAGAAGTTGTCCTTAGAAACAAACTATGGAGAAGGAAACGAATTCTACTTAGCAAGGAACACAGTTGCTACAAGTAGTTAATGTTGTTAAGGAATGATAAATGCTTCATTTAGTAGAAAATAGTCTATGTAAATCATAATAGAGAAATAGTCTATATACTAAGTCAACGATCTCCTTGAACATTCATTGATTCAATAAACTATAATAACTCAATGAACTAATGATGTAAACTAACAATGTAGAATAACAATATTAACTAACAATATAAACTAACAAGAGAACTCCAATTACCTCAAGTGGCCCTTTTTTGAGTGACTGTAATCTCAATAGAATCTAAATCCGATCACTTTTGTATCAACTACTCATTGATTGAATCCAAATCTATATTCTCTTATTGAATTCTGAATATGCAGTACAATAACAAAACTTGACAATACAATCTCTTCTAACCTCTATCCTGTCATATACAAAATCTAACATATATATAGGATCTAAGTTCCATAATTGAATTAAACTTCTAAACAACTTATCCTACACTTGTCCATTCTCCCACAAACATAGGAAGAAGAAATTATTATTCTAATAAGATTAGAAGTAGGAAACCAACTACTACAAAGATAATCAAACATCATAGTCCCACTATGATTCTTCTTATTCATCATGAAGACAATCATAAGTTAAAACAAAACATAACCCATGATATGAGCTCCTCTTAATTATCATGACTGTGTCAACTGTTGAAGACAACACCATCGAGGACTAGGAGGAGTTATGATTAAACCATGCCCACTTAGTTCAAGATCCTTCTTCTTTGGCTGCGAGTAACTGCACTCTTAGTTGTAGATAGAACACCTCCTTTATTGTAGGTTGACAGATGGTCTCCATCATAGGTAATCATGTGCTTGTTGCATAGGGGTTAGGTTCACCATATAATATTTATACATCACAACCTACCATAATTAACAGAAATTACTATCACATCTTATGAACAATCATTAATCCACACATAATCATTTACCAACATATTATGTACTATTCTTAATGCTTTCAGGTCTTAAAGATAATCATAAGCATAGATAATGTATGGGAAATTTTGGGAATATCTTGGAAAAGTATGACTTTAAACAAGAGAAACAGAACAAAGTAAAGCCTCATCAGTCCCCCTCAAATTGGATACCCAACCAATGGATAGGACAATGGAATATGCCCTCACCACAAGCAACACCATGATGGGGAACTCCATGGGTCCAAACAAAATGGGCCAATCCCTCATGGCTCACTCCCCATGGACTCACGAAAACATGAATCAATACCAACAACCTTGGGTGCCTCCTTAAAATCAAGGACAACAAAGGTATACAAATCAACAACAAGCCTTGTTGCCAAAACCCCACAATAACCTCAGAGCATAAATGAATAGGTAAATCAACCACAAGTACTTTCTTAACCTATAGAAAATCCTAAGAAAGTCAACTCAACAACTAGCTTATAATGTGGGTCAGAACATTGCAAATTTGAGTGTGATTTGGATTAATGAGATACAACTATGTTCTACAAAGACCTTGGAAGAGACTTCCTTGGATATCTTGAAAGATAGAAGAGCATAGCATGAAGGGGAAGGAAAGAATGAAAACTCCCAAAAAGAGAAATAAAAAATTGTTGTCTCCACTCCTCCAATAATACCATTCCCAGCATAATTACAACAACCAAAGCTAGCTTAGGAGAGCTTCGAAGTGCTTTTGGATCTCTCACAAGAGTTTGACTTGATACAAGAACTCCAAAGAACCAACATAGAAGTCCCATTATTATAGGTAATTTAAAATATTCCCAAAGTAAATAGGATAATCAAGAATTTGTGCATCAAGACACCAAGAAGAAAAAAGAAACTCCCAAGAAAGATACACGTGGAAGGGAAGCTAGGTGATGTGCTATTGGGGAAGTTGATACCACCAAAGTATGAAGACCAAGGGATCCCTCTCATCTTAGTAACAATATGTGGAATAACAATTTCCAATGTGTTAATTGACTTAAGAGCTGCTATAAACGTCATGACAACAAACATAGTACAAAATATGACTTTAATTGGGATCCAACCTACGTTGAAACTATGTTGTAGTTAGCTGGTTAGTAAATCACCAAACTGTAAGGGGTTATAGATGATGTTACAATTATGATAGATACCTAGGAGTATCTAGTGGATTTTCTCATCCTTCAAGCATGAAGGAGCGAATCAACTTATTCCATTATCCTAGGTTACCCTTGGTTGGCCACTACATCAACCCTTATCGATTGTAGGTCAAGAAATATGACAATATCCAATGGACTTAAGATAAAGGAATTGTCTATATACCCACTAGCTTAATCATCCCTACAAGGTGAAAACAAGCCTTGAATAGATGATCTAAATGACTCCAACGAAGAAAACATATCTACTCTAGAAATGGTTATAATAACAAAATACTTTGAGGAATGACAAGTACATGAGGAAGAGGCTAGACAAACTCCTTCATGAGCCATACAAAAAGACCTCATAAGATGGGTTCAAGATTCCCCTAAAGAATTTATAAGAGCGTTTGATTGTCCCTTTTCAAAAGTAATTTCATGAAGAATGAACTACCAACACATAAACCTGTTACATAATTTACTCCCTCATACTTGCCCCCTTAATACACTTATCAGTCCTTACCATGAACTCAATTCAATACATCTAGGGACACAACAAGTGATAATCCAATTAAGCAAGTAATTAACCATCAACAGTTGGTTAACAAATGAGGAGGAGGTTCAAGTTATGAAATTGTTATAGGATCACACGCACACATTTGGTTAGGATTATATGAACATGAAGGGGATACATCCAAGTGTTTGTATGCACCAAATTTATATAGAGGATGTTAAACAAGTTAGGGAGCCCCAATGAAGAATCAACCTTGCACTTAGAGACATAGTTAAGGAAGAAATAAAAAAATTGCTAAAGGTCAGTTTCATCTATCCTATTTTGGATAAACAATGGGTATCACCACTTGTGATTGTGCCTAAGAAGAATGGAAAATGGCATGTATGCATTGATTACAGAGAACTGGATAAAGCCACTAGAAAGGATTATTTCCCCTACCGTTAATTGTCTAGGTATTAGACAACTTAGTTGGCAAAAGTTACTTCTCATTCCTAGATAGGTGCAGTGGCTATAATCAAATCCAAGTAGCTCTAGAAGACCAAGAAAAAGCTACATTTGCTCTAGAAGACCAAGAAAAAGCTACATTTACCTATCTTTGGGGTACCTATGTGCATACAAAGTCTTACCTTTTGGCTTATGTAATACCCTAGCAAATTTTCAATGTGTAGTCTTGGCCATTTTTGTTGACCTCACTAATACATGTGTTGAAGTGTACATGGATGAATTCACCATCCATGGAATAACATCTAATGAAGTTTTGGAAAATCTCAACAAAGTTTTTACAAGGTGTGAAGAACATCATTTGTCCTTGAAACATGAGAAGTGCCTCTTAATAATGAAAGAGGGTATAGTCTTGGGGCATTGTGTCTCCCAATAGGGAATCAACGTGGACCATAAGAAGATAGAGATTATAGTACATATACCTTCTACCAAAAAATAGACATAAGTAAGAAGCTTCCTTGGACATGCTAGGTACTATCAAATATTCATTGAAAATTTTAGTAAGATAGCCGAACCATTATTTGTCCTTTTAAAAAAGATAGTGAATTTAAATGGATCGAGCAATGCCAACAATCTTTTGAACTAATAAAAAAGTCATTAATTACAACACCTATCATAAGGGGTCCTAATTGAGAAGAACCTTTTCACATACATATTTGTCACAACCCACTTTTACTATTTGATTTGAATACCAAGTCTAATTGTATGATTTTAATTAGTTCAAATAACACATATAAAAGCTAAATTAAATAATAAAAATATGGACCCATTTAAAAGAATAAGATAATAATTTTTTTTTAAATGAATAAATGAGGTGAGGACACTTCTAGAAATGGCAATAAATGAGGAACTTTCCCCCCCTCATTCTCAAGTCAAGACTCCAATTTATGAAATGAGTCCTTTTTCTCCTTGAATTTAAGACCATTGGAAAATTTGAGAATACATTTAAGATTTGCAAGTCCTTTTCCACAAAAATTGAATGACAAGTTGGAAAATGGAGAAATCTCATTTATGAAAGAGACTTGACTCAAGGACTTGGAGTTTCCGTCAAATGGGTCAAGTTTTTCTATAAATTGCATGAATTTTTGAGGAAGAGACACTCATCTCTGATTGGGAGTGCTAGAGAAATCTTTGTAGAGGAAACAAGTCATATGGTTCTATATATAATCTAGATTACATGAGTGAGTGTTTAAGAGCAACTAAATCTCTGTATCGGATAAAGCATTGGCCATCTATGATATATAGATTTGCAATCAGCAAATTGGCTTAATGATAAAGTTTTAGGGTGTTCTCAGATTAGCCATGGAGGTGGTCAACTTACCACACATAACAATCAACTGTAGTTGTAATGCAATAAGGGTTACTCTTATGATTGAAGAATGTATAGTTCTCATCCACTAAACCTACATGGCTGCGTGCACCGAGAACACAAGCAAAGCTTACAATGTTAAGGAAAAATAATTAATTAAGTGATATATGGAGATAAAAGTAATAGATGATTTGTAGTGTGTAGTATTAGTAAACTGCGAGTGGAATGAAATTCTTATATGATGAAAAGTAGGTAACAAGGACCCCTCCTTTAGTTCAACAGGGGGCGGATGGCAGTTGTAGTTGATGGAGCGAGTTAAAGGAGTGAAGAATATGGAAGTTATAAAAAAAAAAGTGTTAGAATGTGTGTATAAGTAAGAATATGGAGAATATAAGGGAAAGGAAAGTAATAATAATAATAATAAAAAAAAGTATGAGGGTAACAAAATGAGTAAATATAGAAGTTAAAATATAAGATATAAAGGAAAGTAAAATTGGGTAGTAACAATAATGGAAAGATAAATATGAAGATAGAAAGAGGAAGAAAAAATAATGGTATAAATGTGGTAAATAAGTAATAGTGATGTTACTATTAATATAAGGATACCAATTAAGAACAAGATTTGGACACTATGATAAAGTTAAATGGGAATTAAATGTTAAAGATGAATAAGAAATGTGTTAGTATATGGTGTAAACAAAGAAAGTGAGTATTGTAGTAAAATGATGTATTTAATGTATAAATTGGAAGAATGTAATTGGAAAGAGCAATAAATGATTAAAAGTCAAAAAAATGTGGTGAATGTGTAAAAAAAAATGTAAAGTATGGTTTGATAGAATATACATTATTCTTATTTATTTCTAATTATTATACTCTTACTTCATTTATTTGAAGAAAACCTATTGTTGAGATATCTATCATATTCCACAACTTTTACTAAGTCCTTAATTGGTTTTAAAGTTACAAAAATGTAAATTATGATCATGGTTGAATCATGGATGGAAATGGAGAAGTTCTTTAAAATAATCGTAAAACCTTAGAACAACTAATTACCATTTCTTAGGTATTAGTAACCATTGTTATCCTTGATCAATTATATTCAAAAGTTTATTGATAAAGGAAATTAACCAGTTTTGTTGAAGTATAAATCTATTTAGAGAATTTCTAGTGATTCTCTTGTTAAGACATCTATCTTATTTTAAAAACTTTTATTAATCCTTACTAGTTTCAATTTGAAAATGAGCTTATAATGGTCATGCAGGAAAATGTTTTCAATTCTTCACTCTTGGAATAAAGTCTATTGATGTATGACAAAATAGATTATCAATATTCCTTGTTTTTCCAAATCTGAATCATTTTATATTGCGAATTGATAGAATTGATTAAATATTTTCTAAGCAAAATGATCATGCATCTTTATTATATCTTACTTGCATTATGTTCCTTTATCAATTTCCTTATTTAGTGATTATGCAAGTTTTTCTCTTCTACTAGATAGGTAAACCTTGTAAATAAACGTCTAAACCCAAACAAATCGCAGTGTTCAGTATTTACGGTACCTCTTGGTCACGTTTACGGGTAATGCTATCGCATTGAACCAAGTACCTCGTGCCTAACATAGCTGCAACAATAACATCTGGGCACCATCCCTCTAAATCATCAGGGAGTAATAAGGGACATGTCGAAGTTAAATCCGCAGGAAGGGAAAATCTCCTTGGATACCTCACTAAAAAGATTAACTAAAAAGAAAGGATGAGTCTATCGAAGATAGTTGTAGGACGATTACCACGATAGAAAACCCATTTAACTATCAACGGGAAAACCTCATCGGACAAATATGCGTACTAGGTAAACTATCCTCACATGAAAACTTAAATGTCAAACACTCTCAAGAGGTGTGTTTGCAAAATAGTTTCATAGGAATTCCGTCATTGTATCACTTGAGTGGGTGGCAGTTGGCGAAGAACTGTGTACCCACTCACAGTTACATAAAACATAGTGCAAGACAGAACTACATATTTGCATTCCCCGTGTCAATCGCATCCGAAGAGGGCCTTGATCCCGTGGATATAGGGTATGTAGGCAGTCTTGATAGCGAAGGATGCCCCCAATACTCAGGTCCCTCGGATATAGGATACTCTCTTATAATCAACTTCGTAATCTTGATCCCTAGTTTAAAGGTTTAACTAGGTAACTAAAGAAGTCTCCTAGTACTCAGAAGAATCCCTGGGGTGGGTTACTTGTATCTGACTGGCTTTGCCATAAACTGAGGTGTGTACAAGTTGATGTTATGTATTCCCTAGTTGGCATCCTCAGCACAGTACCTGGGCAGACTGTGGTCCCCAGGAAGTGACTCATGAACCCGTATTGGTCCCGAAGGAGTCAAAAGTCTCTGGCCAGAGCATAATGATTCCTGTCCTCTTTAGCCTGTTAGGCTGTCATGTTTAGTTATCCCAGATTAGATAGAGTCTTGGTTCGTTTGACCCACTAGGCCTTTTGGCCACTATTTGTTCTACCCCGTATTAGGTAGTGATAAGGTCCGTTTGACCCGGTTCCATATGAACCTATTTGCCCAAAAGATAGAAGAGCCTGGGTTGGCTTAAGAATGTTTTGTTAGAACATATGGCCTGTATTGGCTGAAGTTTTCCTGAGTACTCAATCAAAGTCTTGATGTATCTCATATAACTTGTCATTAAGGTAAATTTTTTTTGAAAATTTGAGTTTGGACCAAGTAGGTCCTTACATGTGGTATCAGGGCAAGGTTCAAACACTCGGCCTGGAGGCCTACTAACTTAAAAATGACAATAATTGGTATTTAAGATAAGAATTGTAATAAATTTAATTACAATCAATTTGCATGTTGTAAATCAAAAATTGTAGCAAGTGGCAAATCACCTCTCTCCTTTTTTTTAGAATTAAAATGGCGAAAACTTGAAATTTGTGAGAACTGCGTGGAGAGGAATCGGTCAACCAAGAACCAGTTGAAAACCCACCTGAGAATCTAAATGCCGGTATAGAAGTAATTATTAACTTGTTAATAGAGCAGAGAGAAAAATTGGAAAACCTTGAGCAAACTATACAAGACTTGAAGGCTAGGCAAGGGACAATAGAAAAAATTCTAGAACCTCAAGATGAACATCAAAATGAGGAAGTACCCATAGCTCAAAAAACTAATGAGCTAGAGATTCCTAGGTCTCAGCAGGAAATCGCCGTCTTAGATATGTCACAAGACCTTAAGAAGATAACTTGTCCAAAATTTGACGGTAAACATGTGGGGGATGCTACAGAAGGATGGCTCACCGAGATGGAAAAATATTTTGAGTTAAGGAACTATTCAGAGAATATCAAAGCAACCTGGGGAGCTTATCAACTGGAGGGAGAAGATGCCAGTTGGTGGATAAACATAAAGGAACAATATTGCTATTCAAAGGAAAACTTAACTTGGAGGCAGTTTGTGAGTCACTTCCATGAGAGATGGCTTCCACAGCTATTTTATGATGAGAAGATGACTAAGTTTTTGAATCTCAAACAAGGAATTCTCACAGTCCAATAGTATTGGGACATATTTGTGAAGCTACTGAAATATGTTCCTATCTATCAAAAGGATGAAAGGTCTCAGGAAAGGAAGTTTATTTTGGGATTGAATACTAATATTGGGGCAGAAGTGGATATGTTTGCCCCTGAGAACATGAATCAAGTCTTGGAGAAGGCACTCAAATAGGAAAAGAAATTACAGTCACTATCAATGGCAAATCAAAACTTCTGGGACAAGCAATTTGCCTTCAAAAGGAAAGTAGACAATAGGGGCAACAGAGGAACTCAGAAGAACAAGAGGAGAGACTGGGGTAGAATAGAAGCTGCTGGTAATCAAAACAATTACAATGGTAATGCCAGAAGGAATGATGGGAATGCACCACCCTGAATTTCTAATGGACCCCCTGGTGGATGTTTTATGTGTGGAGGCAATCATTATGCAAGGGATTGTTAAAAAAGAATTGGGTCCAATCAACCACAGCAACCTTGGCAACATCAAATACATGCTACCATCAGGAATCAACAGACTCACCATCAAAATGTACCTATAGAGACAAAAGGTACACTTTTTGGTAAATCCATAACTATTTTGATAGATACTAGTTCCTCCAAGAATTTCATTTCCCCAGAATTGGTAAGCAAAATGTCTTTGCAAACTAAGAATATGGAATCATCATGGATGATTCAGTATGGTGACAAGGCTACACGGAGAGTGAACAAGTACATAAGAGGAACCCTCATTAAGTTTCCTAAATAAGAAACCAAAGTTGACTTATATGTCGCACCCCTGAGAACCTATGATGTCATAATCGGAATAAGTTGGCTAACGAGTCATAAGGATAACATAGATTGCTATAACAAGGTGATGGAGTGTGTAGATGATAAGGGGTGTAGAGGTAGGATCCAAGGGATTTACAAACCTATATCAGTGGGGACCATTTCTTCTATGCAACTAAAGAAGGCAAGGCAGAAATGAGGAAATCAGATATTCTTAGTATCTTTAGATGAGAATGGAGAAGAGAAAGAAGCCCCTACCTTTGAGAATAGTTCGTTCCTTTGGGACTACAAGGATGTGTTTCCTGAAGAGCTGCCTGGATTCCCCAAAACGGGAATTTGATTTTTCAATCAATATACTTGTCGGGATTGCACCTATATCTAAAGCCCCATATAGGATGAACACCACAGAACTCCAAGAGTTGGAAATATAGTTGTAAGAATTGCTAGAAAAGGGGTTGATAAGGCCTAGTGTATCACCTTGGGAAGCACCAGTCATATTTGTAAAGAAGAAGGATGGGACACTAAGGTTGTGCATTGACTACAAAATGTTGAATAAGGCTACCATAAAGAACAGACATCCCTTGCCTCGTATTGATGATCTATTTGACCAAATGAGAGGAGCCTTAGTGTTCTCCAAAATTGACCTTCGCTTAGGCTATGACCAATTAAGGATAAAAGAATAGGACATCCCAAAAAAAATATTTAGGACTAGGTATGGCCACTATGAATTTACTGTAGTCTCATTCGGGCTAACAAATCCTCTAGCTACCTTTATGAATCTAATGAACAGTGTGTTCCATGTGTCCTTATTAAAAAGGTATATACCTGACTCAAAGCATATTCTTAATTGGAATGCCCAGGTGCAGGTGGAAGAACCCAGTACAATAACAATAGAGCCATGTAGAATCATCGAGAGGTGCCAATTCTAGCTTCGCAATAGGACACTGGACCAATCTAAGGTCCAGTGGGACCAGTACTCACCTGAGAACGCTACATGGGAAGACACAGTGGAAATGCAACAACTCTATCTACATTTATTTTGAAAACTCTAGATAATTTATAAACTCGTCAAACTTTAAATTTTGCTTAATGACAATGATGTTTAGATGATACAGACAATTATACTTAGATGATACTCTATGATGAACTGCTTTGTTGAAGGATGGACTTTAAAAGTAGACAAGTATATTGATGTAAGCGATGCTTATTTCTATGGACTTATATGTGTATGTTTTGACCTTATTTCTGACATGCATCGAGATGATGCATAAATTTAGGGGAGAAGGATGTCACAACCCACTTTTACTATTTGATTTGAATACTGGGTCTAATTGTATGATTTTAATTAGTTCAAATAACACACATAAAAGCTAAATTAAATAATAAAAATATGGACCCATTTAAAAGAACAAGATACTAAACAATTTTTAAATGAATAAATGAGGTGAGGACACTTCTAGAAATGGCAATAAATGAGGAACTTTCCCCCCCTCATTCTCAAGTCAAGACTCCAATTTATGAAATGAGTCCTTTTTCTCCTTGAATTTAAGACCATTGGAAAATTTGAGAATACATTTAAGATTTGCAAGTCCTTTTCCACAAAAATTGAATGACAAGTTGGAAAATGGAGCAATCTCATTTATGAAGGAGACTTGACTCAAGGACTTGGAGTTTCCTCCAAATGGGTCAAGTTTTCTATAAATTGCATGAATTTTTGAGGAAGAGACACTCATCTCTGATTGGGAGTGCTGGAGAAATCTTTGCAGAGGAAACAAGTCATATAGTTCTGTATATAATCTAGATTACATGAGTGAGTGTTTAAGAGCAACGAAATCTCTATATCAGATAAAGCATTGGCCATTTATTATAGATAGATTTGCAATCAGCAAATTGGCATCTTAATGATAAAGTTTTAGGGTGTTCTCAGATTAGCCATGGAGGTGGTCAACTTGCCACACATAACAATCAACTGTAGTTGTAATGTAATAAGGGTTACTCTTATGATTGAAGAATGTACAGCTCTCATCCACTAAACCTACATGGCTGCATGCACCGAGAGCACAAGCAAAGCTTACAATGTTAAGGAGAAATAATTAATTAAGTGATATATGGAGATAAAAGTAATAGATGATTTGTAGTGTGTAGTATTAGTAAAATGCGAGTGGAATGAAATTCTTATATGATGAAAAGTAGGTAACAAGGAAAAAGAGTTAAAGGAGTGAAGAATATGGAAGTGATAAAAAAAAAGTGTTAGAATGTGTGTATAAGTAAGAATATGGAGAATATAAGGGAAAGGAAAGTAATAATAATAATAATAAAAAAAGTATGAGGGTAACAAAATGAGTAAATATAGAAGTTAAAATATAAGATATAAAGGAAAGTAAAATTGGGTAGTAATAATAATGGAAAGATAAATATGAAGATAGAAAGAGGAAGAAAATTTAATGGTATAAATGTGGTGAATAAGTAATAGTGATGTTACTATTAATATAAGGATACCAATTAAGAAAAAAGATGTTGACACTATGATAAAGTTAAATGGGAATTAAATGTTAAAGATGAATAAGAAATGTGTTAGTATATGGTGTAAACAAAGAAAGTGAGTATTGTAGTAAAATGATGTATTTAATGTATAAATTGGAAGAATATAATTGGAAAGAGTAATAAATGATTAAAAGTCAAAAAAATGTGGTGAATGTGTAAAAAAAGATGTAAAGTATGGTTTGATAGAATATACATTATTCTCATTTATTTCTAATAATTATATTCTTACTTCATTTATTTGAAGAAAACCTATTGTTGAGATATTTATCATATTCTACAACTTTTACTAAGTCCTTAATTGGTTTTAAAGTTACAAAAATGTAAATTATGATAATGGTTGAATTATGAATGGAAATGGAGAAGTTCTTTAAAATAGTCATAAAACCTTAGAACAACTAATTACCATTTCTTAGGTATTAGGAACCATTGTTATCCTTGATCAAGTATATTCAAAAGTTTATTGATAATGGAAATTAACCAATTTTGTTGAAGTATAAATCTATTTAGAGAATTTCAAGTGATTCTCTTGTTAAGACATCTATCTTATTTTAAAAACTTTTATTAATCCTTACTAGTTTCAATTTGAAAATGAGCTTATAATGGTCATGCAAGAAAATGTTTTCAATTCTTCACTTTGGAATAAAGTCTATTGATGTATGACAAAATAGATTATCAATATTCCTTGTTTTTCCAAATCTGAATCGTTTTATATTGCGAATTGATAGAATTAATTAAATATTTTCTAAGCAAAATGATCGTGCATCTTTATTATATCTTACTTGCATTATGTTCCTTTATCAATTTCCTTATTTATTGATTATGCAAGTTTTTCTCTTCTACTAGATAGGTAAACCTTATAAATAAACGTCCAAACCCAAATAAATCACAGTGTTCAGTATTTATGATACCTCTGGGTCACATTTACGGGTAATGTTGTCGCGTTGAACCAAGTACCTCATGCCTAACATAGTTGCAACAACGACGTCTAGGCACTGTCCCTCTAAATCGTCGAGGAGTAATAAGGGACATGTCGAAGTTAAATCCACAAGAAGGGAAAATCTCCTCGGATACCTCACTAAAAAGATTAACTAAAAAGAAAGGATGAGTCTATCAAAGATAGTTGTAGGATGATTACCATGATAGAAAACCCCTTTAAATATCAATGGGAAAACCTCATCGGACAAATATGCGTACTAGGTAAACTATCCTCACATGCAAACTTAAACGTCAAACACTCTCGGGAGGTGTGTTTGCAAAATAGTTTCATAGGAATTTCGTCATTGTATCGCCCAAGTGGGTGGCATTCGGCGAAGAACTGTGTACCCACTCACAGTTACATAAAACACAGTGCAAGACAAAACTACATATTCTCATTCCCTGTGTCGATCGCATCCGAAGAGGGCCTTGATCCCGTGGATATAGGGTATGTAGGTAGTCTGGACGACAAAGGATGCCCCCAATACTCAGGTCCCTCAGATATAGGATACTCTTTTATAATCAACTTCGTAATCTTGATCCCTAGTTTAAAGGTTTAACTAGGTAAATAAAGAAGTCTCCTAGTACTCAGAAGAATCCCCAGGGTGGATTACTTGTACCCAGTTGGCTTTGCTATAAATTGAGGTGTGTACAAGTTGATGTTATGTATTCCCTGGTTGACATCCTCAGCACAATGCCTGGGCAGACTGTGGTCCCCAGGAAGTGACTCATGAACCCGTATTGGTCCTGAAGGAGTCAAAAGTCTCTGGCCAAAGCATAATGATTCCTGTCCTCTTTAGCCCATTAGGCTGTCATGTTTACTTATCCCAGATTGGATAGAGTCTTGGTCCGTTTGACCCACTAGGCCTTTTGGCCACTATTTGTTCTACCCCGTATTAGGTAGCGATAAGGTCCGTTTGACCCAGTTTCGTATGAACCTATTTGCCCAAAGGATAGAAGAGCCTGGGTTGGCTTAAGAATGTTCTGTTAGAACATATGGCCCATATTGGCTAAAGTTTTCCTGAGTACTTAATCAAAGTCTTGACATATCTCATATAACTTGTCATTAACGTAAATGTTTTTGAAAATTTGAGTTTGGACTAAGCGGGTCCTTACAATATTGATGCTTCTAATCATGCGCTAGGTGTAGTCTTAGGATAGAAAAATGAATCTAGGGGAATCCATACCATCTATTGCATTATCAAGAATGTAAACCCAGTTGAAAAGAACTATACAACAATAGAGAAAGAGTCCCTTGTGGTAGTTTATGCTATTGGCAAATTTTATCACTACATCATTGGCTATAAAGTGTTTGTGCACATAGATCATTCAATGATCAGGTATTTAATGAACAAAGTTATAGTGGGTGGGTAGATTATTTGATGGTTATTGCTTCTACAAGATTTTGATATAACTATTATTGACAAACCTATAAAAGACAATGTGGTTGTAGATTTCTTGTCAAGGTTGGACTTGTAGGGAAATAGGGAACCAGTGGATGATGCTTTCCTAGATGAATACCTATTTGTAATCTCAATATAGTTACCATGCTTTGCAAATATGACTAACTATCTAGCCCCAGGGAAGTGTCCAACAGATTTCAGCAAAATTGAAGTAAAATGATTAGTGATAAATAGTTCCCATTTTAAATAGTTAAATGACATATTGTTCAAATGTTGTTCTGACCATGTCTTATGTAGGTGTGTTGGAGAAACATAAGTATATGACATAATTCAGGCATGCCATGATTGTTAGGATAAGGTGACATTAACCTTGCAATCCTAAGT
Source organism: Cunninghamia lanceolata (assembly GCA_027924645.1). Taxonomy (NCBI): domain Eukaryota; kingdom Viridiplantae; phylum Streptophyta; class Pinopsida; order Cupressales; family Cupressaceae; genus Cunninghamia; species Cunninghamia lanceolata. Next base: position 7,907,004 of record BSBN01000420.1, on the reverse strand, counting down.
CAATTTCATGTGTCTCCATGATCATTGGAATGTGTTCTTGGATGCCTAGAGACATGTGAGATAAAATATTTATTATTTATTTCACTATGACTAATTATAGTTGCTTTCATAGAGGTGGGACCCACTTGGATTTGCATGAATCTTGCATGAGTCCATTATAAGCGTTCAAGGTGGGGCCCATTTGGATTTGCATGGATTGTATGATGTTGAATGAGCTTTGCATGTTATCTAAACTTGAGTGCCAATTCTTGGTTGGGTCCATATGGACTTGCATGTTATCCTAATTGGGGCACCAAAGCTTGCATGTGCTTTGAGCACTCATTGTTGTTAGCATCTAATTAGCTATGGGTTGGGCGCCCATGAAAAGCTATGACAAGACTTATGGAAAATCACAGATTTTATTGGCTGACCAAAAGGGAAGGCATTTAGTTTTTGCATGTGGATTTGACACTTGTTTTGTGAAACCATAATGGTATTCTCACATCTAGCTCTTCTATATATTGGTGCTTTTGATTGGTAGTATTATGAGAGTTTTATGCATATTGAAAGAGTAAGAAAGTGCTGCCAAAATTTAGCGAGAAATGTTGTGTTGATGTAAACTTCATTGAAAGATTAATACAATCATTGAATCTCTTTGGGTGTGGAGTTTTTTCCTGTAAGGATTTCTCCACGTAAACATTGTGTCAATTGTTATAATTTATTCCTTAACTCTTTCATTGTTGAATGTGCTAATCACATAAAACATTAAAGTGGATAATCTTTAATTTTATTTTCAGATTTGTACACAATATTAAAGTTAATATTGCATCAGTTTCACCTTTATTTTTCCAACATTTTGTATTAGAGCTAATGGTTTTGTTGAGATAGGGATGCCTTTCTCTTAAGTGTTGAAGGTTTTTGGCTACAGTGGGAGCTTTTGCATTGTGGGTTTTGCAGATTTGTGAAGAAGATTGTATACCATGGCTTCTACCTCCCATCTAGATATTAAGAAATTCAATAGATCTGGGTACGAGATGTGAAATTTGAAGATGGAAGATCTCCTAGAAGAAAGAGATTAGTGGTTGGCAGTTTCTCATGAAAAGAAGCCATCCAGAGTAATTGATGAAGAGTGGTTAAAACTTGACAATAAGGCATGAGGAACCATATGGTTGTGTCTTGTAGATTCTGTCCTCTTGAATGTTTTTGAGGATCCTACTACATACAATTTGTGGAAGAGGATAGGTGATATTCACCAAATCAAAAGTCTTACTAATAAGTTGCATCTTAAAATATAGTTATATTCATTAAAAATGAAGGATGGTGATTCTATTGCAGATCATTTAAATTCTTTTAATCTAGTTTTAAGTTAGCTTGCATCTATAGATGTTATGTTAGAAGATGAAGATAAATGCATCTTGTTACTTTGTTCTTTATCCAAATCTTGGGAAAATCTAATTGTTGCTATCAGTGGTAGTGGTGCAGACCCAAAGATGGATAATATCATTGCTACACTTCTTTCAGAAGAAATGAAAAGAATGTCCATGAATGGTAGTTCTCAAGATGCCTTGCATGTATGAGGAAGGTCCAAAGAAAAGGGGCCTAAAGGGAACAAGAAGGATAAGTCAAAAGGACATTCTAAAACCCCTGGGAAGAGTAGAGTAAAGTGTTGGAACTATAGGAAATGGGGACATATGAAGAAGGAATGCAGAAATAAGAAAAAGGGTACAAATTCCTCCACAAAAAAATCCTCGGATGATAGTGATGATGATGCTTTGTTTATTTCAGCCAACACTATCAGTAATGATGCTTGGCGTATTGATTCAGATTACTCCTACCATGTGTGATGAAGGGGGTAAATCATAAAACACACAACAACAAAAATTGCACATAGAAAATAGAATGTTCTTTTATTAATTTGGACAACTCATTACATTTCAAAAGCTCAAATATAATCAAAGGATGAATCCTCCATAGGTTGCAACACATTACAACCTCCTATCTCAAGACTTTGGAATCTTCTGCCTTCTATAACCCCAAATCAGCTAGGGTTTATGTTTTCCCACCTTTTCTTGACTCTACACTTGCCCCCTTATCTCTATTACCACCAAGGGTTCTCCAAAAATGGTTAGAAATAGCCCTTTTTGGCAGCCTCCAGCCAAAATTTGAAATTTGCATCTCCCTCCAAAAATAGGTTAACTTCTGGGAGCCATAACTTTTGATCTGGGTGTTTGATTGATGAAATTTTTTAAGCACTAGAAAGCTCATGGAGTGCTCTAAGCAATAAGACTCTGCTTTTCCAGAACTGCCCATTTTTGGGGCTGTACGGGGCCATTTAGTGCCTCAAACCTGACTTTGAATAATTTTCAAGGGTTTTTCGGGAAATGAAAACTTTAATATCTTTTAGCCCGCAAATGATCTTTGCCTAATTCCTTCACCAAAGGTCTTATTTTTCATTTACAAAGATTTTTTTAAATTTTCACTTTCATATGTGCCCAAATGCAAACTTTTAAAAATATTAGTTTTCTATTTTTAGTAGTTTGGAAAAACTGAAGGTTTTACATTATTATTCAAGTGATTATGGAACCAGAAATACAAATTTTGAAAAGAAATAAAAATAAGGTCATCGATTTTGAATGAACATTGTTTTTGGGTGATGCAAGATTGCCCTTACACCTCTGGATGCTCCTGCATCAGACACCTAGGGTAATTTTGAGAAGTGACCTTGTCACATCTCAGGTGTTTGAGGAAGACCCCAAACGGTCAACCTTTGCCTTAGATGACCAGGAAGAATCTTCAATAGGCCTTCCTTTCTGCTTCACTAGATATTCTTCATATTGCCTATTCCTAGTACTCCTTCCCACATGGCTATCCAAGATCTCTTCTATCTCCTCCTTTGAAGTAGATGCCGAAATAATCCAAGGTTCAGTCCATCCTCTGTTCCACCTTCACGATATTCTGTTAAATTAGCAAAGTTGAACATAAGGAAAATGTTGATCCCACTTGACAGCTCTACCTCATATGGATTTCCTGAATCATGCTTCTTCAGAATCTTTCATGGTCCAAAATTCTTCATTTTCAACTTAATATATGTTCCAACTAGAATCCTCTCTTTTCTCAAGTGAACCATGACTTCATCTCCTACCTAAAATTTCTTATATCTCCTCTTATGATTTTCCTTAGCCTTGTAGTGAATATTCATCTTATTAATGTGCTTTCTCACCTCTTCATGCAAATTCTTCAGGTGTTCTGCAAAGTTTTCAGCTTCTGCACTTGTATGTTCTCCCTTGTCCATCTTCCTTAACTCTGAAGCATGTCTTGGACTACTCCCATATACAATCTGGAATGGTGATTTACTAGTACTCCTATTGATAGAATTGTTGTAAGCAAATTTTGCCTATGGTAAAATCAAATCCCATCCCTTGGGTTTATCTCCTACTAAGCATTGTAGCAGGTTACCCAAAATCCTATTCACCACTTTCATCTGTCCATTAGTCTATGGATGGTGTGCAAAACCAAACTTTAAATCTGTCTTTAACTTCTTCCACAATGTCCTCTAGAAATAACCAATAAACTTGGTATCTCGATCTGAAACTATGCTCTTAGGTAGACCGTGTAGTCTCACCACCTCTTTGAAAAATAACTCTAGAATATGAACAACACCATTAGTCTTCTTAGAAGGAATAAAATGTGCCATCTTTGAGAATCTGTCCACGACCACAAAAATGGAATCATGTCCTCTCTGTGTCCTTCGTAAACCAAGAACAAAATCCATACTAATATCATCCTATGGCTTCTCTGCTACAAGTAATGGCTGATATAGCCTTGTATTCTGACTTGTTCCTTTTACCATCTGACACACTCTGCAACTCTGCACAAATTTCCTCACATCCTGCTGCAACTGTGGCCAATAATGCTCACCAACAATAGCGATGGTCTTATCTCAACCAAAGTGTCTAGCTAATCCCCCATTATGCTTCTCCTTAACTAGGTTCTCTCTCATAGAACTCCTCGAAATGCACAACTGGCTTCCTCCAAACAACATGCCATCTTGGATTATGAAATCCAACCATTTTGTCCTACCAAAGTAACAAGTTCCAAACAAGCTTTCCAAGCCTTTGTAAAATCTGGATCTTCAAGATATAAACTTTTGAGCTCATCGAACCCAACAACCTCTATCTTCATTTCTGTTGACAAATTTTGTCTTCTGCTCAACGCATCTAAAACTCTGTTGAAATTCCCACTCCTGTACTTCAAAACAAAAGTATAACTCTGCAAAAACTCAACCCATTTTAAGTGCCTTTGATTTAACTTTCCTTGACTATTAAGATACTACAAAACCTGATGATTAGTATATAAAACAAACTTTTTCGGCAACAAATAATGTCTCCATTTCTTCAAAGCCTAAACTATTGCATAAAAATCCTGATCATAAACATAATACTTTTTCTTGGCATCATTAAGCTTCTCACTGAAATAGGCAATGGGCTTACATTCTTGACTCAAAATAGCTCCTATGGCACTGCCACTAGCATCACAATCTACCTAAAATACCTTATTGAAATATGGAAGTGCCAAAACAGGTTGCTCTGTGACTTTCTGCTTTAATGTATCAAAACTCTTGGCTACTTTTGTAGTCCATCTAAACTCTTTTCTATCCCCTCTCATTGTCTCAGTTAGGGGTGCACAAATGCTACTAAAATTTCTGATAAATTTTCTATAAAAACTTTCCAAACCATGAAAAGATCATACCTTTGTAGCACTCCTTGGTGTAGGCAATTCAACAATAGCTCTTACTTTTTCTGGGTCCATCTTAAGACCTTCCTCTGAGACAACAAATCCTAGGTATACCAACTCCTTCTTTGCAAAACTATATTTCTTCAGATTAATCAACAACTTCTCCTCCCTTAGCTTCTCTAAAAGTCTTTTGATATGCATTAGATGTTCATCCCAAGTCTTATTGAAAATCAAAATATCATCCAAATAAATAATAACAAAACTTTCCTAAAACTCTTTTAATACCTCGTTCATGAGTCTCATGAATGTGCTCGATGCATTGGATAGCCCAAATGGCATGACTAACCATTCACACAAACCTTCCTTTGTTTTGAAGGCGGTCTTCCATTCATCTCCTTCTCTGATTCAGATTTGGTGATACCTACTCTTCAGGTCAATCTTTGTGAAGTACTTGGCTCCACTTAAACAATCTATTATGTCATCCACTCTTGGCAATGGAAATCTATACTTGATCGTGATCTTATTGATGACTCAGGAATCTGTACACATTCTCCACTCTCCATCTTTCTTTGGTGCTAGTATTGTAGGTACCGCACATGGACTTAAGCTCTCCCTTATCAGTCCCTTCCTTAACATCTCATGAACTTGTCTATTCAGCTCTTCATTCTCTACAGGAGTCATTCTATGGGCTACTTTATTCGGCAAACTGGCTCCTGGTATCAAATCCATTTGATGGCTTATCTTTCTCACCGGTGGTAAACCTTCTGGTACATTATCAGAGACAATGTCCTAAAATTCCCCCAATAAATCTAAGACTTCTACTGGTACATCTTCACATTTCTCTTGACTGATCTTAGGAATCAACGCAAAGCAATGACACTCATGCTTCATACCCTCCAAAAATTTCCTACCATCTACCAAGCAAATTCTGGCAGTACTACATACCTTTTCTTCCACCTCCTTCAAAGGCTTCAACTTATGACAAACTCCATCCTTTGTTAGGGAATATGTGTTTGCATGGCCATCATGGACAATGCACCTATCATACTGCCACGACCTTCCCAATAACATATGACATGCATCCATTGGTATGATGTTACACAACACCTCATCAAAACACTGTTCATTGACCAAAGCTCTATGGTCCTTCTACAACCATGCAATTTGATATGGATGTGGATGCCTTCTCCTTGTCAACTTCAGCTTGTTAACCATCTCCTCTGAAACAAGATTGTCAATGCTTCCACTACCAATAATAATATCAAAACACTTACCTTCACACTTGCACCTTGTGTGGAATAAACTCTTCCTCTAATCTAGTTCTTCCTCCTCATGCAACAAGGTTCTTATGAAAACTAGGGTTTCTTCCCTTTCAACATCTTCAGAATGCTCAGATTGTGCATCTTCATCTAAATGTACAACTCGTGCATTACCTTCATGTCGTCTATTCATCCTTCCTTGATGTTGTGGACACTCGTATGCTAGATGCTCATCTTCTCCACATTGGAAATACGTTCCTCTTAAACCTCCTCTTCTAGGTCCTTGCCCAGGTCTGCCTCTTCCTCTTCCTCTTTGCTCATCATTGTTTTGGTCACAAGGGCAGTAGGCATTATCTCCTCTCTGATTTCAACTGGTGCTAGCTTCTTCAATTTTCTTTTGATTTTCATTATGGCCTCCATAGGATCTTCCACCAATCCATCAGCGTTGACCTCTTCCCCTTTGCTTTCTTTCGAATCTTTTATTCAACTTCTCTTCCACTTTCAAGAAAAAATGGTATGCATCTTATATGGTAGTCATTTTAACCAGGCTCAACTCCTCTTGAATACTTGGCCTCAACCCATTAATGTAAGGGCTACCTTCTCCTTGTTGGCCTCTACATGGCCTGTCCTAATAGTAATCTTATAAAAATCTTCTGTATATTCCTTAATAGACTTGTTACCTTGCTTCAATCCTTGTAGCTTCTTCAGCAACTCCATTTCATAGTCCACAGGAATGAACTGCTTCTTCAGTTTGTCCAACATCTGATCCCATATGGTAATATTTCCTTTTCCTCTTCTATTTCTCTCTAACTGGACCTCCTTCCACCAAATACTAGCATGGCCCTTCAACTTTGCTTTTACAAACTTGACACATTATGGATCTTCCAAATCTTCATACTCGAAATATTCTTCCATATCATTGATGCAATCAATAAGCTGTTCTGGATTTAAATCTCCAGAATAGGTAGAAACTTCAATCCTGGACCTCTTTCTGATCTTTGAAATGACCCTCAACAACCTAACTGCTATAGGATCTCCTGCAACTTCTTCTTCTTCCTCAGATAGATATTCTTCAACTTCATCTTTGCTTTCCTCTCTTGTTCTTAGCTCAAACTCTCTTCGCAGCTCCTCTTTCAATGCATCGATTTGCCTTTGCAAGGCTCTAAAACCCTCTTCCATCAAAGCATTTCTCCCAACATGGTTTCTTTGTGGAGGCATTTTGAACTCTACAACAAACCCACAACCTCAGGTCCTGGTGCAAACTGCCTCATGGTCGGCGATCTGTCTACACACTTAGGAACCCTTGCTTTGATACCACTTGATGAAGGGGGTAAACCATAAAACACACAGCAACAGAAATTGTACATAGAAATAGAATATTCTTTTATTGATTTGGACAACTCATTACATTACAAAAGCTCAAATAAAATCAGAGGATGAATCCTTTACTACAAATATGTGCCTATGATGTGTTTTCATTAATGTCAACATATCTTTGTCAGAGATAATGAAGACAGTGCAGTTCCGTAAAGTAGATTGCTCTACATTCCTAGTAAGACGAAGATCAGAGTCTATGGACTTAAGAATTTTGTAGAGGATTGTCTAAAGTTGCTCTAGTTAAGATTTGAGAGGTCCACATGGAGGATTGGTGAAGTTATGGCCATCTAAGTAGAACTGGGTTTTGCAGTTGTTCAGAGGTAACATAGTGACAGGAATTTGGTTTGGATTGCTCTGCATTGGAATATTATGGTCTGCAGTTCTAGAGGTATGTTTGGGATGTTGGTGTGTATCCTCAACTCAAGTGGTTCGTGGTTTGAAGGTCCGCAAGCAATCTTTCTAGTGTGACAGTCATGATAGTTAGTGTTCTTAAGTTCCCTTATGGAGATGCAAGTGATTCTGGTGATTTGAGGTGGTGCGGTTGTTCTTGTTAATTTCATTATGCTTGTGGAGGTCTCTAGATCATGTGCCTATTGTGTTGATGGTCCACATTGAGGATTGAGCTTGTAGTTGAAGATTTCTCCTTGGGTGTTGCTGTTCTTTCCAGCCTTGGCCGACCGGATGCTTCGTGCATGTTGCAGATGATCTAAGGGAAGTTCTATGGAGTGTGGCGTGTTGTTCAAGGAAGATTTGAGTCCCAACTATGTTTGGCCGATAGTGTAGTGATCTGCATGTAGTATTTTGTATTAAGTCAAGTCTTTTTGTAAATGTTTGTAATGCTGACCTTGGAGATTGTTCCAATGGTTGATGATTGTAATGCCGACCTTGATGCTCATTCCAAGGTTAATGTAGTGTATAAATACTTGTAGTTGAGTTGTGGAAAAGTTGTGCTTGAGAGAAAATGATAAGATTCGAAGAAAGGTCTAAAGGCATAGCAGAGAAGAGGAAGAGCAGAGCAGTGAAGATGCGGAGGTAGCGAAGAAGTGTTTGGGGGTAGAGCAGAGATGTTGTGAGATTCAATGGAATTGAACCTTGGCATGGAAAAGATGTTGTTTCTCCGTTCAACCTTTTAGTGTTAACCATGTGAATATTTTTGTAGATAGTGAGTCTCTTGGAGCAATGAGCTCTAGGTAGTATGCCCAAAGGCAAGTGCCTTCCCATTTTTCTATTCTTTTAACAGAGAATAAATCTTGTGGGTTAACCCCCATCATGGTATTTCCCTTAACCGAGTTTCCGCGTAAAAATTCTGGTGTTATGTGTGTTGATTGTGTTTCTGCTCATGTGTTGTTGATTCATGCTTTCATGGTTATATCATTAATCTATTAATAAGTAGTAAAGAAGATTAAATGCAGCAAAAGATAAAGTTTTGAGACAAGTGATTCACCCCCCCTCAGTTGTCTTCCTTAATTTCAACAATTGCTATTAGAGCAAGGTTCCTTGGAAGAAGTTTAATAGCTTGAGGAAGATTTGGGAAGGTGTTTCAATGGGTTCATTTAGGTATTCTAATGGCATCAATGACCAACTTCAAGTTGCTTTAGAAGATCTTGATCAGTCTAGAGTAGAAGTCAAAGAACTGCAAGAGAACCTTAAAGATGCTGAGGATTTCATTTAGACTTAAAAAGGGCAACTGAGCAAATCTATGGAAAAGAGGAAGGAGCTACTTCAGTAGTTAGCAAATCAGAAGGAAGACAATGGCATGGATGAGGCTCTAAAGGAGAAGACAAAGGAATGTGAGAAGCTGAAAAAATAAGTTGTTGTCCTAAAACATGAGATGGAATCTGGGGTGATGAGGCTAACCAAGGAAATCGAGGAAAGGAAGAAGACTAAAGAAAACCTGAATCTATCTCTGAAATAAAGAACAGAAGAGTGTTGCAGATTGGATAGAATAATTGGCCATCTATAGTCTGATCTACAAGAAACAAGGTATATTGAGGAACAACTTGAAAGGCAAATTGTCATTCTCAAACATGACCTAGAAGTTGCAAATGAATACAAAGAAAAGTTCAAGATAAGCTCAGCTAAACTTGAGGTGTTGCTTGATAGTTAGAAGAAGGCAGATGATAAGCATGGTCTAGGATATGAGAAAGGTGAAGGCTATGGATCCGGTCAAATATTTATCCTAATTCAAGTAATTAGAGAATCAGACCTAGAAGACCTCCAGTCAGACAACCTAATGCTCAAAGGTATCCATCCTACAATGGAACTTGTTTCAATTGCAATAAATTTGGTCATAGAGCTACTTAGTGCAGAAGTAGAGTGAATCAAAGTCGTCTATCCTTCTCTAGTCAATGCTTCAATTGTAAAAGGTATGGCCATAGATCCAATGAATGCAGAAGTATGATGATGAATAACTCTAACAACAGAGGAAATGTCAATTCTTTCAATGGAAAATGTTTTGCATGCAATAGATTTGGACACATGGCTAATCAGTGCAGATCAAGAGGAAATCAAGTAAATGAGTAAAGAAATGTTGCTTGCTTTAATTGCAACAGATCTGGTCATATTGCAAGATTCTACAGAAGCAAGAATGATGATAGAAAAGGTCTAGTAAACAGAAACTAGAATATGCAGAGACAAGCTAAAGGCAAGGGAAAAGTAGATGTGAATGAGATCCAGAATGAAATGAACAAAACATGGGTGAAGAAAGGTGAAATGAATAATGGTGATGGGTCTGCACCGAAATCCAGTGCTGGTAATTCCTCTGAGAATTGAAATAGGAGCTCTAGCTTAGGGGGTGCTGCATTGAAAATCTAATTCCCCCTACCAGTAAGTGGGTTCTTGAATCTGGCATGATGAGTAAAGATGAAAACATCACTTCCTACATGCAGAAGGTGAATGAACTTGTATGCAGTATCAGGTGTGCTAGTGGAAAACTGGAAGACTAAGAGATTGTTGCCAAGGTGCTTAGATCCTTACTTGCTTCATACAAGCATAGAGTTGCTTCTATTGAGGAGATTAGGATTGTGACAGATGTTACAAGGGATCAGTTGGTTGGAAAGCTTTCAACATTTGAAATGATTGTGTTTGGTGATTCTCTTCCTAAATCAAAATCTACATTTAAGGCCAGTGTTTTCAGAAAGCCAAGATTAGATCCAGGTGAAAGCTCTTCAAGAAGACTAACCAGATATGAGAAGGCAAGGAAGGAACTTGAAGAAAATGAATATGAGATTGAAGAACTTGAAGCCCTTGTTGCCAAAAGATTACCAAGAGGATCTAGTAAGTGTGAAGGAAAGTTGCCTTTCAAATGTTTAGCTTGCAATAAGATTGGTCATTTTGCTTCAAGATGTCCGGAGAGGGTTTCAAAGCCAAACCCTAATAGACCTAAGGTTCAGAACAAATTCTACTATGTCCAAGAAGCTGTTGATGAAGGAGTCACAGATGATGAATCTGATATGGGAAGTACCTTTGGAAATGAATGGGTGTTCATTGCTATCAAAGAAGAAGATCTGGTGCCTACTGAATCTACTAGCTATGTGAATGTGGAAAGTGCTTTGGCTGCTCAGGTTGAACAAAAGGATGAATGGGTGATTGACAGTAGATGTTCTCATCATATGACTGGTGATAAAAGTAAGTTTGTAAGTTTGGAAAGATATGAAGGTGGAATTGTGAAGTTTGGAGACAATTCAGCTGGTAGAATCTGTGGCAGAGGATCCATGTAGAAGGGTTGAAGCATAATCTTCTTAGTGTTGGATAGTTGGTTGACAAAGGGTATGATCTCCGATTCAAGGATGGAAAATGCAAAATTTTGGGAAGCTCCGAAACTAAGATTGCATCTGGTACACAGACTAGAGGTAATATCTTTCATTTAAGTGGTACTGGTAAAAGTTGTTTGATTGCTCAGATTGATCAGAGTTGGTTATGGCATACGAGAATGTGTCATGTAAACTTTGATAACATTGTCAAGATAAGTACTACTCAGGCTATGAGAGATCTTCCAAAGCTTGTGAAATTTGCTAATAGCATGTGTAAGGAATGTCAGTTGGGCAAACAGAACAGAGCTACATTCAAAAGTAAAGAACAATTTTCAAGTGGATTGTTGGAAGTTGTGCACACTAATTTGTGTGGTCCTGCCAGAGTTAGGAGTTTGCAAGGAGATATATACTTTATGTTGCTGATTGATGATTACTCCCCGATGATGTGAGTCACTTTCTTGAGAGAGAAATCTGAGGCTCTTGACATATTCAAGGTCTCCAAGGCTATGATGGAGAATGAGATTGGTGTGAAGATAAAGTGTCTTAGATCTGACAGAGGTGGAGAGTTTACCTCTCGTGAGTTTAATGCATTTTTTGAAAAGCATGAAATAAGAAGACAATTATCTGCTCCTAGGACTCCTCAGCAGAAGGGAGTTGTGGAAAGGAAGTACCAAAGTATTCAAGAGGATGCTAGAACCATGATGATGGAGGCAAATGTTCCACATCTCTATTGGAGAGAGGCTATGCTAATTGGGCAGGAGATGTGGATGACAGGAAGAGTACTAGTGGTGGTGCATTTTCTTGGGAAAGAGGTTGGTTTCTTGGTTGAGCAAAAAGTATGAGGCAATATCTCTGTCTACTGCAGAGGCAGAGTATATAGCAGCAACAAGTAATTGCACTCAAGTTTTGTGGATGAAGCAAATGTTGAAGGATATCAGAATTGTGTTTGAAGAGCTATTGTGTGGTTACACAACACGCCCCATTTTGCCTTGACAAAACAGGGACCCAACTTTTCTTTATGTTTTGGCTTGTTTGTTTTTTTGCTTTGGGTGGTTTGGTAAAATCAGTCATGCATGTAACCTTGTAATGGGGTGGGTTTGTCACTATGATGAGGTCAGTTGCCAAAGTTAGTAGTTTCCATTATTAACGTCATGGTTGGAAAATACACAAAATTCCAAGCAGGTTTGCCTTTTAGACCACCCCAAAATTGTCTAAGGGAAGAGAGTTATGTTGAGTCAAAGCTTGGTCAAACCTGATATCTCGCACAGGGGAGGAGGTCATACTTCAAACATCAGTCATATTAGATAAGATCACCCTGATATAGGATTATCACCTGATAACCACTCGGTGCGCGATGTGCGGACGTCAACTTTAAGTAAGAGCCAATCTTTACCTATCAAAAGACTTCAGTTGTCTCACGGGGGGTCATATTTCTAACATCAGTCATCTTACGAATATCACCCTCTTCACAAATATCACCCTATGTCAATATGACGATGACATCATTCGAGTCTAGTGAATGAAGGAAATCACCCTGATGATGATGCCATCATTCCATTTATCCACGAGGGGGGGGGTATGTATCCAATATCCATATATTCTTTAATATGATGATGATGTCATTAAAACACAACAATTAAACGACGTCGCCGACATGATGATGTCACCCCGATCCTTTCTGAGGGGGGGTCATTTTATCCACGGGGGTCATATTTTGAATATCACCTAATCTTAATTTCGTGACCCGATATACGCATGGTCAGACTTTGACCATATCACCTGATTCTTTACACTTAGTAATCCCACGCAAAAGCAAAGGGGGGTCATATTACAAGGAGGGGGTCATATTTTGAATATCCCATGATCTTTCTAAGATCACCCCCCCTTTTTAACATTAAATGTAATTAAATGCGGTAGATGAATTCTTGCCAATTACAAATACAAATTGAACACTTGGCGACATCTGCGGATTCCTTGCAGGTGATCAACGGATTTAGTCAGGACAACACATTTTTACCCTAATCTGTCCCGTTGATTTGTTTTAAAGGTAAAATTCAAAGATCATTTTCATTCACCTTGCGATAAATAAAAAAATTACAGAGCTCTGAAGTCAAACCCTCACTAGCTACCTGTCAACAGATTAGATTCTTCGACGTAACGAAACGGGTGATCTTAAGTGTTTATAGTCTATTTCTGTAATCACTTATCTAATAAAAAAGAAAGCACTATCAAGTAAGTAACTGTAAAACCCTCCCATTGTCGTTTTCTGTAATTTCAGGTAGGGTGTTCATTTTTACTGGGGTATGGATTTGTGTAATACATATAACAGTAAAATGAAGAGTAATATACAGAGTATACATGATAGAAGTACATGATGTTGTAAGAGTGCATATGAACACCGTAGGGTAAAGTATATCATGTTTATTGGAGGAATCCATGGTAGATCTCAGGAGAAATAGGTCTGAGGTGGAGTTCCTCAAGCCCATGTTTGTGCAATCTAAGGGAGTGCAGTTCAAGTACGAAGTTATTGGTGATACACATCAAGGGGATACGGATCGGGCAGTATGGTCAACCAAATTGGATCATGATAAAGATAATCCCATTCTGGATGGGGTGTTTGTGTCAGGAATGTGGCATGCAGCTGGTTTTCCTTATGCTATGGATGCTCCAGAGTTGGTAGTGGAGTGCGTAAGAAATTATAACCCTGAAACTAGGCGGGTAGAGAAACATGGGAGGATATACGCAGGCTTCTCAGTCAAGGGCATTACTGCCACTTTCAATTTTCCAGTTGGGAAGAAGATAGCGAGTGTGGACTTGCGTAAACTAGAAACAAAGTATAATAATGACAAGAAGAATGCGAGGAAGAAGATGTTTTAATGGAGGTCAAAGAGTAGTACATACACTGCCTCAGCTAAGCTACCTGTGCACTTGTACAAGTTTGATTTTGATGATGAATACCAATATATGATTGCCCTACTGAGCAGGATGACTGGCAGGCCTCATGCTAGAAATTTTGAGAATTAGATGTTTGGGATCATCCAAATGGTCTTATATGCAGACAACCAACCCCTATGGGAAAAGATTATCAGTGATTCATTGGATGAAGGAATGAGGACCCTGGGAGGCCAAACATGTTTATTTTACATGACTTCATATGTCATGTATTCTTGTCCATATAAGGGAACTTTTGATTCTTTGAAGATTGTGGGTAAGACTGGTGGTGATGCTGATGATGCACACATATGGGATCATTATCCCTAATTGCAAAGAAAGGCATACCTCCTGGACTACAAACTGGTGAATGATGCATTCTCTATGCATCTGGTTATAACTATGGAGGAGGATAGGACTAAAAGGTTGAGCATGCAGGCTTAGGAAATTGTTTATCGACATGGAGCGTGGTTTATCCAATTCACTACTTTCTCATACATCAGGATAGAGGGATTTGAGGGACAACCTCTTATGTTGCCAAGATACCCCACTGATGGGGTCATCTTGATGGAATTTGTCAGGCAGGTATCCACAATAGTCAAGGCCTACAAGGCACATAATAAGATACCTCCAGTTTTATTTCCAGTATCCATGGCTAGGTACATGTGCCCGGATTCAAAGAGTATAAAGCATGTCATTGGGGGGTTAAAATTGATGTATTTACAGCCATTTCCCCTAGCCATATCATATGATCCTTATGGTAGGATGAAGAAGATAATAGGAAAACCAATACATCAAAATCATCTAGAAGACTTTTGGACCGATTGTGATGATGAGGCTGAAGTGAGAAGAAGGAAATATCAACGACTCACTTTGAATCAAATCAAAACCTTTGACTGCATCCCGGTGCCAACACAGCTACATAAGGATGATGGGAAAATTATGTCCAATGAATATGAGGACAAAAAGGTGTATAATGACACCATATCAGCCCCAGATCTCACACAACAGGAGGATATATCCTTAGATTAGCTGACAAATGGGGTGATCCAACTAACCTAGGCCTAGGTAGATGAAGAGATATCTAGATTAAAGAAAAGCGATGTTGCCCTTACAGTTGATACCAAGAAGAAAAGGTAGGAGGTGTCTGATGAGGAATACGATGACTTTCTCACTGAGAAGAGAAAATCCAATGGGGAGAGATTGCCTACAGAAAAACAAAAGAGGATTCCCCCTAAGGGTAAGAAAGGTGAAGATGAACCAAAGGAGGTGATAACTGAGAGGGTTCCCATTACAACTAAAGGTGCATCTACATCAGCTTGGGTATCTACCTCATCTGCACAGCCTCTGAGAGAAAAACTAAAAACTAAGAGAATTTTAAGGCCTACTATCGAAATTACAGAGGAGGAGGAAGGCCAGACCCTACAATATGAGGTGGAAGAGGGAGACCCCTTAGAAGGAGAATAGTTGAATAAAGAACCTGAAGATGATGACTTACAGGTAGTTGGCAAGAAGAGGAGGGGGATGCCTCTAATGTCACCTCCTAAGAAACAAAGAATGACCATGAGGGGGGATATCCATGCTGTCCCCATCATGTTGAGAGATGAGGGTGGTGAAGTTTTTAGGAAGGAACTGCAGCATGATGTTCCTCTTCCCACCATAATTAAATTCAAAACTGAAAAAGCAGAGAAGACTAGAGAAACACTTAGGACGAGAGGGCGGTTCCTTTCTCCTTAGATGACACAGTGGACTTATCTGATGATGAGGTGGTCTAGTATGTGGCCACTCAACAAATGGAAACTCTGGTCTCCAATACCTGAATGACCCCTCATGGAACCCCATTAGCTCAGATGGCGGTGGTGGAGGAAGCAAAGCAAATAGAAGAAATGAAACAAGGTAGCCCAGAAAAGGCAGCGCATCAGATAGGGTTGGATGAATTAGTTGATCAGGTTACTAGTCCTGCAGCCATAGGTTTAACATATAGGGGTGATACAAGCCCAAGCAAAGAATAAGGTGCACCTGGAGGGCCTAAGAAGACTAGAGTGGTAGAAATTATAGAGAAGGATGGCACTGCTCTTGATCAGGCTCAACAACAGCATGAGGTACCCATCGGACCCAAAATATCAAAAGTCCAACAGAAGAATGAGGTGATTAGGATATATCAGATGCTGCTGTTGCTTGAACTCAGGGAGGTTCCTCAGTACCTCTAGATAAAGAGGATCAGGAGGTGCTACTTAAAGAAGTCCCAAGAACAGAGGACAAATTGGGCCAGGATGACCCCAAGCCATAGGATATCAGTGCGCCAACTAGAAGTCAGGAGGTGACCTAGGATCAGGGTGATCCTCAAGGGCAAAATACACAGGCATCCAAAGATGTCAATATGCCACAGGAGGAGAAGAATAATGAAGAAGATGAAAATCCAAAGGAGGGAGTACGGGATCAAGCACAGGATCAAAACGTGGAAATTCAACAAGATCCTCCTTTGCAGAAGGCAACCCCTCAACAAGAAAAACTTCAACAAGATCCCCCTCATGAGGAAATACATGAGGAAGAAATCAAGAAGGTGCCTTCTCCACCAAGGGTAGAAACGAATGCTGGAGAGATGGACACACATGATATTATCAAGGGTCATCAAGAGTCTGGAGGTGATGTACCTCATTGGCTAGAGAAAGAAATATGTACAGAACAAATGTTTGAAATTCAAGAGTTTGATGTCTCCACCTTGTTCGCTGAGAACATGATGAAACCAAGGAGGAAGGCCAGATTAACATCTGCCATAAAAAGAGATCCTACCATAGGCAAAAGAACCACACAGATAGCACTTCCTACAGTTGAAAAGGAAAAAGGCAAAATTAGCGTGGAGGAATTCCAAATCACAAGTGTTGATCTGGGTTTTGCCAATGAAGATTAGGAAGGCCAAGAAGGGAAAGATATTGATTCTTTAACCCAAAGGGTGAAGAGGGAAAATGAGAAAAATAAAGTACACAAGGAGCACATTGCTCAATTGCATTCTTTCATAAAAGGGTTAATTAACCCTAATAATGCACCAGTTGATCTTGCAGTCCCATTGATTGTCATATCACAGGAGGAGGTCACCAAATTGGACCTGATGAAACATGAGGCAATGGTGATGGAAAAGTGGATGTTTTCAACGCTTGCTGGGGTTGAAGATGTGTTGAGAACCTCTCTGCAGAGGTGGAATTCTTTGAGTAGTCTAAAGAGGAAGGTAGATAAAATGCAGAATGATATAGGGAAACGATCATTCTAGTTTGAAAAGGACCTGACTGCTCTGAGTGAGATGAAGAGAAGTGACTCACAAGTTTTGATAAGTAATAAGGTACTAGATAATAATACTTCCCTGCTGACAAGTACATGGTATGAAGATGTCAGGATTGAGTGTGATATCTTTAATAAGTGCAGCGACAAACTCTGGGATATTAGTGTTAAACTACACAGCATGATGGCATATGAGGCAGAAATCCTGGAGGCCATGGAAGGAAAAATAGAAGGTAAAATTGAGAACCAAGATGCAGATTTCTCTATTAAGGCTCTGCATGATAATTTTAAGCCAGTAGCAGATGACCCTCTCACCCACTTGTCAGAAGAGGTAATGAAAAGAATTATGAGAATAAAGTTTAAAGTAGAAACATACAATGAGACATTAAACAACAGGAAAGGTAAGCTGGAAGCTCTTAACGCTAAGTTTCAGTCTCATAAACATGCAATAGCAAAAGCTAGAATCCAGGATGGGAGAGAGGTTGATAGAGTAGTACAAGCATATGAACATATCAGGATAGCAGTAAAGGTCCACATATAAGAGGATGTATATCAAAGTGATAGTGATGGTGAAAGTGATGAAGATGAAGAGAATGATGAGCGAGAGCAAAATGAGGAAGAAGAACCTGAAGAGTGAATGTGTATGCATCACTAAGTGAGTTAATGCATGAGGTAATTGTAAATGGTGAGTCATATAGATGGTTGCCAGTTGGCGACCTGTGTCACGAGGAAGGTTGACTAAGTCATAGGAGGATTATCCACCGTTGATCTGAATTGATAAATCTTGACCGTTGGTCAATTGTAACTGCCTCCTCACCTTATTCTATAAAAGGTGCAGGGGTGCAATCTTTTAGTCATTTGAAACTTAATTGAAATCTGATTGCTGAAGAATTCAAGACATATTTCAAAGTTATTGTGAATATACATGTTTTTGCATACTTAATGAAAGAGAAGCTATTTTGATTACAAATCATTGTAAATTTTGAGTAATCTGTGATTGGAATATGGATATATGCATTGATTAGCTATGTCCTTGGGAGTGCTTTTTAGCCTACATATATTGTTTTCATTCCTTGTTCCTTTGAAGTTAGCATCAACCATACCTAGTTGTGGAACATCTTGGTGACTTATGGTTTGATTCCTTCTCTCCATGAATGTATCTTGTGTGTATGTGATTTAATAACTAAAGGTTCACTAAGATTAGAAGTATTCTTTTAAATTTATTTGAATTTCATTAAAATCATCTCCATAATTGCAAATAACGTACAATCAAAAGTAGATAAACATGAAATATGTAGATATCCCATAGGCAATTGAAAATACAGAGCATATTTTGAGTAAAAGCATGTCAAATTGATAAATATCATGCAAATTTAGATAAATATCCATGAAATGCACATAAATATCCACTTATAGACACATCATTTAAATAAATATACAGTGTAGAAGGAAGAGTAAGTTCATAATGATCAATGATCAGAAGAATTGATCAAACTTACAAATATCTCAACAATCTTTGAAAATAGAGTAGGATTGACCTCTCTGTGGAGTGAATTTACAGAATACAGTGTAATACTGATCACCTAGATGAATGTAAGACCCTTTGAAATGGAAAACAACATGTCACATCAACCTTGGAGTAACGTCAGATGATCATGATCTGATCAATGGAGACTTGGAGTCATCAACTTATCTTAAGTTGATCGTACTTTACAAGATAATAAAGGTTTGTTGTGCAAATTTTTATGCATGTTGTTATGACTAACAATCATCATCAACATAAATTGGTGCTAGAAGGAGGGCCCTGATAAATATCTAAGGGTGATTCAGTGACACAGAAGAAAAGGTAATACTTACACAGCTTTGTACTTCAAGTTATATGCAAAGATTCATTGTTTTGAGTCTAATCATGCTTATCCATCACAATGTTTTTGAAATTGAGCGTAAATATTTTAGGCTTTGTAGTTGATCGTTGTGATCCTTTAAAGATAAGTCATCTTCTAGGCCTTTTTGTTTAAGCTTTGAGGTAATTCACTTAAGAGCCCTGATATCCTGTTGCTTGTGTCCAGAAGTCTCACACCACCTCATATTTGCATCATTTATGCAAATATTGCATAAATATCCAGCCAGTTTTAGACTCTGATCATAAATACATCCTTTGCTTGAGTGTTTTAGCTAAACTTTACAGTAAACATGACAAATTTTCTTAAATTCAAGAAATCCTGGCTCTTAGGCCAAGTACCAGGTCCATATCTAGTGGATTTTTTGAGAAATTGCCTATCCGGGGACTCATACCTAAAACAATAGATATTCATCATTCTCTTGGTTCTAGTGCATCAGGAACTTCACCAGAACACACTCCAACAACTCCTATCAGGTTGCAAATACCTACCGGACCATTTTTCACGCCCCCGATCCAACCTCCACCAGTCACAATGTCATTCTTTACTGTAGAATCACCTCTGACTTTCACTGCATATCATCCTTTACCTAAAAATCCTGACAATATTTGTCCTAAATATCATCCATATCAGGATGCTGATGATCACATTAGAACATTTAAAGAAGCCTGTTGTAGAGCAAGAATTGAACATCAGGATGTGGTATGTAGATTATTTCCATTTTCCTTAGGAGAAGAGGCATATAATTGGTATATTAGTCTTGGTCAAGGTTCAGTCAGTTCATGGGCTGCTCTGGAGAAAGCCTTTAAGGATAGATTCAAAATACCTATAGATCCTTCAATGAATTATCATCTCTTTGCCACAATCAAGAGATTTGAGGGAGAACCTATTGCTAATTTCAATGCAAGATTCCAAAAGATGCTTTCAAAGCTAGTTGCTCCCTAAATTGTAGCAGATGAAGTTGCTAGGAGTATATATTACTCAGCATTAGATCCTTTGACTTCCATGTTTATCAGGAGAACACATCCTGGTGTCACAACATTGGTAGGGGCTTTTGAGGAAGCCATCAAAGTCAGTCAACAGTTGATTCCTGCTCCAACACCTAATATTGCATTCCCTACACTTCCTACTTATCCTACATATCCTACTCAACAACAGACCAATGGAACCATGATACCTCCAGCTGTAATGCCAAGCCCTTTACAGATACCTCCACTTAGTATCATGCCACCTCCAAATGGAAATGGTCAAATGGTGCAGTATCCAGGACGTACACACGTACCTCAGGCGGTAGAATAGACTAATAACAATAATAATGTCTCCTCTTTCTTCAAACCCCAAACTAAGAATGTAGTAGCCAAAATTCAGGAAGAAAAGGAAGAAATTAAAGAGATATCAGCACAATTGAGGAAACTAACTACTGAGATCACTTATTTGAGGAGTCAGAATTTTTATTCTCAACCAAATTAGAATAGAGGATATTACAATGATAGATTTGGTTATCTTGATAAGGGATACAATAACAACTATAATAACAATAATCCCCCTAGACAACCTAGAGTGTGGAAATCTAGGCCGAATAATGGTTCTCTGCCGTCACCCCTAGATAATTAGCCTTCTAGTGATCCTAAGCAGACCATTAGAGTGAACTTAGCAGAAGCAACCCTTACAAACTAGTGTAGGATACACAATACTAATGCTCATGCAGAGCTGGATTGTCCACAGTTTAGGATAGCTGCTGGTATATTCCAAGCTGAAGTATCTAATACTATAAGTAATCCACCTTATGCTGAAGGAAATGAAATTGTCCCCTGTGGATATGATTATGCTCTTGTATTAGAAAGTTTCATCAATCATCCTCATCAGCAGATAATGTCACCTCATGAGCATTACACCTTAGCATGTGAGGAATCAGCTATGGCTTTTGAAACCAATTATGTTTTTCCATTTGAGGACGAGAATGAACCATCAATTGAACATGAAGAAGTGCATGCTTATCAATAGCAGTATCAGGGTAGACATAATTACAACCTAACGAATAACTCTAATTGATGTGCTGGTCCTTTGACTACATCCTTGCCTCCAAATAATTTCAACAATCCTCCTGATCCTAAGGCAAGCAATAACCCTAGACTTCCTAAAGTTAATGCTCAGTACTTAGCACCATAAAATGCAGTGCCAAAAGCTAGTAATCTGTCCCTTGAGTCTAATAAATTAGTCACATACTTAGTAGATGAAATGAAAAAGATCAAGATCAGTCTGTCATTGTCAGAACTACTCAAAACCCTAGCTATTAAAAAAGCTTTCATGAAATCCTTAGATGACCCTACTCCAAAAGAGGATAACCATACCTCAAGTTAGATTTTGAATAAAGATCATGCCATTAAGGATATTAATGTTAAACACAAAACTCCAGCTACTGTTTAGGCTACAAAAACTTCACACATGAATCTTTACAGAGATAAAACTAAATCACCTCCTTTTCTCCTTACCATAAGGATGTTTAGTAAGAATTTGCACAATTGCTTAGTAGATTTAGGTGCATCTACTAATGTAATGCCTCTATCCATATGTAATGCCTTAGGGTTACATCCTACCAAGTCATTAAAGAAAGTAACATAGTTAGATAAGACAGAGGTGAGTGTCGTAGGAGAATTGACTCATATCCATATGCAACTAGCATCAGATCCAAGAATTCAATACTACATTGATATTCAGGTAGTAGATATACCAGATACCTATGGGATGTTGCTCAGCAGGGATTGGTAACAAACACTCAATGGATACATGTCCACTGATTTCAATCACATGTGGTTACCTTGGAAAGGAATACCTAACCAAATAAGGATAGATGCTGAAACTCGCATGAAACATATGATCACCGAGTACAATAAAACCAATGAGATTATGTATGTAGAGGTTGAACCCGAAGTCTACTCCATCAGACCCCAGACCATCAAGATAGAGGAGATCCTCATGTATGATGTTCATGTTCATAGTGACAATCTTTAGGATGATAGAATAATTATAGAATCTAATAGTAGTTCTGAAAATGAGATAGAAGTAGATCACTTTAAGAACTTTGAAATGCACTTGTCCAAAGAGGTGCAACATTGCCAATTGTTGAAAATGTTTGTTGAAGATGTTCTAATTGAGAGATGGTGCAGGTTACATGATGAATCACATTCTAAAAAGACCTGTGATGCTTGCTTAGATATGATGGAACTGGAACAAGCATGTAGTGAGAGGGCTTCATCATCATCTCTGGTAAGTTTTGCAGATAGTGACAGTGATACTGATTTTTGTCTATCATTTGCAGGAATAGAAGAAAGTGCATATTATGATGAAAATCCCATTCAAAGGATGGAAGAGATATTGGTGTGTAACGAGAGCAATTCTAAGAGTAATAAGGATATCACCCCAGGAACCGATTGTTTGGTTGAGTCAGATTATGAAATATCTGATGAAGATGGAGAATAATTTGTCCAAGTTTGAGGATTTTTTATCAAAAGAAATTCAAGAAATGATACATCAACATGCTTCCCCACAAGATGTTCTAATCGAGGGATGGTGCAGGTTACATGAAGCACCACATTCAGAGGCTACTTGTTCATTATGTTTGCATGTTCTGGAAAAGTAGATGTTGCCTTGTTCAAAAGATCCTCCTCCTGATGACAAAGAAGAAAAAGGAATATCAATTTCACATTAGTCAGATAAGGTGAAGTTTGAGAAGATTGAAACATCAAAATTAAGATGGATATCGAATGGTGCAGCTGCTAGAGCTAAAAAGAAAAGAGAAGGTCCAGACAAGCCTTTAACTGAAGATAAGACATGGATCCTCAGGTTTGATAGATCCAAATCAAAACAAGGGGCTGGAATAGGAATAGATCTTATTGATCCAGCTGGTAAATCCTCCCTGGCAGCATATAGATTACAATTCCCATGCACAAATAATGTGACAGAATATGAAGCCCTGATCCATGGGATATTGTTTGCACTCAGAAAGAAAGTAAAGATTTTGCATGTCTATGGAGACTCGAAATTGGTGGTAAGACAAGTGAGAGGCATATATTCTTGTAATTACAAGAAGTTGTCTAATTACAGACATAGGGTATGGGATCTGATAGAAGATTTTGATGCATTTAACATCACCCATGTGCCTAGAGAACAAAATCACAGGGCAGATGCCTTGGCCCAAGCCGCAAGTACTTTGGAACCATTATCCATATCTGGTCTGAAGAGATTTTCAGTTGAATTAGTGTTAGTACCCTCTGTACCAGATAATGTCATTAACCTTCAAGTATTTGATGATGACCAACATATTTTAGACTTCATATCCAATAGAGATGTATTTGATACATAGATCATAGATGAAAGAAATGTGGAAGATCATACCTGGGAAGAAGAAGAAATCATAGAGCTGCCTAGTAACAAGATTCACGAAGGAATGATAGAATTAGAAAGAGCATTTGATTTAGATAACATGCTGAAATAGAAAGATCTCCCTAAAGTATTAAAGAAGTGTGAACATTACAGAATATCCCTAAACCCTAAGAAATGTATATTTGGGGTAACCACAGGGAAGTTATTAGGTCACCTGATAACAGAGAATGGAATCATCATTGACCCTGTAAGAGTAGAATCAATCATGAAGATACAACTTCCTGGGAGTAAGAAGGAGCTCAAATCTTATTTTGGTAAGATCAATTTTGTTAGAAAGTTCATTACTGGTTTTGCAGAGATTGTCAGACCATTGAATACAATGCTCAAAAAGGATGCTAAAATTGAGTGGGCACCTGAAACTAAAGCAGCTTTTGAAGATATCAAGAAAGCTATATCTAATGCTCCTGTTCTGATTAGTCCAGATTATACCAAAGATTTTTACATATACTCATTTGCTTCAGAGCATACGTCTGCAACAGTACTAATACAAAGAAATGAGGCTAAAGAAGAAAATCCTATAGCTTTCATGAGTTGTCCTTTCAGGGATGCAGAACTTAGATATATGGATGTTGAAAGACAAGCACTTGCTTTGGTCTGAGTAGTCAAGAAGTTTAGACATTACATCCTAAGGAGTAAAGTGATCGTTGTAGTACCAGATGCAACAGTAAAGATGCTTTTAATGCAAAGTGAACCAGGTGAAAAGAGAGCTAAATGGATAGCCGTCCTCCAAGAGCATGATATGGACATAGCACCCATGGAATTAGTAAGAGGACAAGCCTTGAGTCAGATGATATCTGAAATTGATCCTAACATCATGAGCCAACAATATGTCATAAATACTAAGGAAACTGGAGAATGGTATTCAGACATCAAACATATCTTGATTACTGGAAGATGTCCTCCAAGGTTGCGGGCCTCACAAAAGTACACGATAAAAGGAGGAATTCTTTTCAAGAAGAACCACGAGGGAATATACCTTAGATGCCTAGAAAGGAAAGAAGTAGACAAAGTGTTAACAGAATTACATGACAAGTTTGGAACTGCACATGGATCATACTTGGTTACCACTCATGCTATCCTCAGAGCAGGGTATTACTGGCCCACTATTTTTAAAGATACTACTGAACACATCAAATGTTGTCATATGTGTCAGGTTGCTGCAAATAGAGAAAGGTATGCTGCTCAGCCCTTGCAACCAGTGATGGAGATGCGCCCATTTGCTCAATGGGGGATGGATTTCATAGGACCTATCAACCCTCCATCATCTTCAAGCCACAGGTATGTGTTGACTATTACTGATTATTGCACCAGGTGGACTAAAGCTGTTAGTAGTAAGACATGTAATGCTGAGGATGTGATCAAGTTCTTGGAAGCAACATAGTAACCAGGTATGGAGTTCCTTATGCTTTAGTATGTGACAATGGATCTCCCTTTGCATCGATAAGATTATCAAGTTGGGCTTTTGATCATGGAATTATTTTGAAATTTTCTTCAAATTATCCTCAAGGGAACGGACTAGCAGAGTCTACAAATAAAAACTTGTTGAGCATCATAAAGAAATTGATAGAGAAAAACCCAAGGGAGTGGAACACCTTATTAAAATACGCATTGTGGGTAGATAGAACCAGGATGAAGGCTGCATTAGGGAATTATCCTTTTCACCTAGTATATGGGGTGGATCCCCACCTCCCTGTTAACCTAAAGATCCCCACATTGCAATTTGCACAAGAGTATCTAGGTATAGACAAAAAACAAGAAGTCAGGTTACTTCAGTTAATGTACCTAGAAGAAAAAAGAAGTAGAGCAATTGATAGATTTGCTAAGCATCAAGCTGTTGTCAAACGTTGGTTTGACAAAAGAGCCAGAGTTAAGGCTTTCAGAATTTCAGATTTAGTCCTTATGTGGGATAAAGCACATGAAAGGAAAGGGGATCATGGTAAATTTGATAAACTTTGGATAGGTCCTTTTCAAATTTTAGAAATCCTAGGAGACAGTACCTACAGGCTCAAGATTTTAACCGGTGAGGATGTCCCATTACCAATTAATGGACAATTCCTCAAGCATTATTTTCAAGCCTGAAACAGTGTCATGAAGATCCAATGTATCATAATGTGTATATTGTATAGTTGCTTGTACAGTTTTATTTTGCTTGTTGGTTTGCTTGTTCAGTTTTATTTTGGTTAGCCAAGATGATGCAACTTATCACTTTGAGAAAATAACCAAATTGTTAGGATTCAAGTGGTGAGAACAAATTCCTATATAGGTTATAACTCATTTTGAGGAGTATTCGTGATCAGGTCTGTGATATCCTTTTCATCATGGTGCCTTTTCTTAACCGAAGTGATTCTTCACAATGATTCACCTAACAGCCTTGGGTTTGTGGAACACGTAAGTATAGGTGTTAAGTGAAAAATCTAAAGGGACTCCCTTGCTACCAATGCAGTCTCCAACCTAAATCAACAAGTGACCATGCCTTGCACATTAAGCTTACATGATGACATCATATGAATAGAATAAATAAACATTGAAAATCTAAAAGGAATAAAATTAGGCCATCTAAGTAACTCTACTGGGGCTATAGACAACTACTGGCAGTGGGGCTCTACTTAGGGGGATTGTATAGATAACCTTGTCGGGGCTATAGACGCCTATTGGAAGCAAGGCTCTATCCAGGTTGGCTATGAGGGATGCTCCCAAAATATGTAGCTTAACATCAGTTACTCATGTTTTCAAATTACTTTCAAGATGAGGATAATTAATCATTTGCACACACCTGATCCTTTGCTAAGCATTGTTGCAATGATGAAAACCTTATCATCCAGAAAGATCATAATACTTATGCCTAAAAAGAGTTAAAATGCTATGTTAGAATGTGATCACATCACTTGAATAATTGGAATTTGGTTATTTTCTTTGGTGGCAAGTTGTTGTGTGGTTACACAGCACGCCCCATTTTGCCTTGACAAAATAGGGACCCAACTTTTCTTTTTGTTTTGGCTTGTTTATTTTTTTTCTTTGGGCGGTTTGGTAAAATCAGTCATGCATGTAACCTTGTAATGGGGTGGATTTGTCACTATGATGAGGTCAGTTGCCAAATTTAGTAGTTTCCATTATTAACTTCATGGTTGGAAAATACACAAATTCCAAACAGGTTTGCCTTTTAGATCACCCCAAAATTATCTAAGGGAAGAGAGTTATGTTGTGTCAAAGTTTGGTCAAACCTGATATCCCATGCAGGGGAGGGGGTCATATTTCAAACATCAGTCATATTAGATAAGATCACCTTGATATAGGATTATCACCTGATAACCACTCAGTGCACGATGTGTGGACGTCAACTTTAAGTAAGAGCCAATATTTACCTGTCAAAAGACTTCAGTTGTCTTGTGGGGGGTCATTTTTCTAACATTAGTCATCTTACGAATATCACCCTCTTCACAAATATCACCCTATGTCAATATGACGATGACGTCATCTGAGTCTGGTGAATGAAGGAAATCACCCTGATGATGATGTCATCGTTCCATTTATCCACGAGGTGGGTATGTATCCAATATCCGTCATATTCTTTAATATGATGATGACATCATTAAACCATAACAATTAAATGACGCCACCGACATGATGATGTCACCTCGATCCTTTCCGAGAGGGGGTCATTTTATCCGCGGGGGTCATATTTTGAATATCCCCTGATATTAATTTTGTGACCCAATATACGCATGGTCAAACTTTGACCATATCACCCGATTCTTTACACTTAGTAATCCCGTGCAAAAGCAAAGGGGGGTCATATTATAGGGAGGGGGTCATATTTTGAATATCCCCCGATCTTTCTAAGATCACCCCCCTTTTTAACATTAAATGCAATTAAATGTGATAGATGAATTCCCGCCGATTACAAATACAAATTGAACACTTGGCGACATCTGCGGATTTCTTGCAGGTGATCAACGGATTTAGTCAGGACAATGCATTTTTACCCTAATCTGTCCTATTGATTTGTTTTAATGGTAAAATTCAAAGATCATTTTCATTCACCTTGCAATAAATTGAGAAATTATAGAGCTCTAAAGTCAAACCCTCACCAGCTACCTATCAACGGATTAGATTCTTCGATGTAACGAAACGGGTGATCTTAAGCGTTTATAGTCTTTCTCCGTAATCACTTATCTAATACAAAAGAAAGCACTGGCAGGTAAGTAACTATAAAACCCACTCGTTGTCATTTTTTGTAATTTCAGGTAGGGTGTTCATTTTTACTGGGGTATGGCTTTGTGTAATACGTATAATAGTAAAATGAAGAGTAATATACAGAGTATACGTGATAGAAGTACATGATGTTGTAAGAGTGCATATGAACATCGTAGGGTAAAGTATATCATGTTTATTACAGGAATCCATGGTAGATCTCAGGAGAAATAGGTATGAGGTGGAGTTCCTCAAGCCCATGTTTGTGCAGCTTGAGGGAGTGCAGTTCAAGTATGGAGTTATTGGTGATACACATCAAGGGGATACGGATCTGGCAGTATGGTCAACCAAATTGGATCATGATAAAGATAATCCCATTCTAGATGGGTTGTTTGTCTCAGGAATGTGGCATGCAGCTGCTTTTCCTTATGCTATGGATGCTCCAGAGTTGGTAATGGAGTGCACAAGAAATTATAACCCTGAAACCAGGTGGGTAGAGAAACATGGGAGGATATATGCAGACTTCTCAGTCAAGGGCATTACTGCCACTTTCAATTTGCCAGTTGGGAATAAGATAGTGAGTGTGGACTTGTATAAACTAGAAACAGAGTATAATAAAAACAAGAAGAATGCGAGGAAGAAGATGTATCAATGGAGGTCAAAGAGTAGTACATACACTGCCTCAGCTAAGCTACCTATGCACTTGTACAAGTTCAATTTTGATGATGAATACCAATATATGATTGCCCTGCTGAGCAGGATGACTGGCAGGCCTCATGCTAGAAATTTTGAGAATTGGATGTTTGGGATCATCCAAATGGTCTTATATGAAGACAACCAACCCCTATGGGAAAAGATTATCAGTGATGCATTAGATGAAGGAATGAGGAGCCTGGGAGGCCAAACATGTTTATTTTACATGACTTCATATGTCGTGTATTCTTGTGCATATAAGGGAACTTTTGATGCTTTGAAGACTATGGGTAAGACTGGTGGTGATGCTGATGATGCACACATATGGGATCATTATCCCTAATTGCAAAGAAAGGCATACCTCCTAGACTACAAACTGGTGAATGATGCATTCTCTATGCATCTGGTTAGAACTATGGAGGAGGATAGGAGTAAAAGGTTGAGCATGCATGCTCAAGAAATTGTTTATCGACATGGAGCGTAGTTTATCCAATTTGCTACTTTCTCATACATCAGGATAGAGGGATTTGAGGGACATCCTCTTATGTTGCCAAGATACCCCACTGATGGGGTCGTCTTGATGGAATTTGTCAGGCAAGTATCCATAATAGTCGAGGCCTACAAGGCACAGAATAAGATACCTCCAGTTTTATTTCCAGTATCCATGGGCTGGTACATGTGCCCGGATTCAGAGAGTATAAAGCATGTCATTGGGGGGTTAAAATTGATGTATTTACAGCCATTCCCCCTAGCTAGATCATATGATCCTTATGGCAAGAAGCAAAAGATACTAGGAAAACTAATACATCAAAAGCATCTAGAAGACCTCTGGACTGATTGTGATGATGAAGCTAAAGTGAGAAGAAGGAAATATCAATGACTCACTTTGAATCAAATCAAAACCTTTGACTGCATCCTGGTGCCAGCACAACTACGTAAGGATGATGGGAAAATCATGTCCAATGAACAGAGGATAAAAAGGTGTATAATGACACCATGTCAGCCCCAGATCTCACACAATAGGAGGATATATCCTTAGATCAGCTGACAAATGGGGTGATCTAGCTAACCCAAGCCTGGGTAGATGAAGAGATATCCAGATTAAAGAAAAGGGGTGTTTCCCTTACAGTTGATACCAAGAAGAAAAGGTAGGAGGTGTCTGATGAGGAATACGATGACTTCCTCACTGAGAAGAGAAAATCCAATGGGGAGAGATTGCCTACAAAAAAACAAAAGAGGATTCCCCCTAAGGGTAAGAAAGGTGAATATGAACCAAAGGGGGTGATAATTGAGAGGGTTCCCATTACAACTGCAGGTGCATCTACATCATCTTGGGCATCTACCTCATCTGCACAGCCTCTGACAGAAAAACTAAAAACTAAGAGAATTTTAAGGCCTACTGTCAAAATTACAGAGTAGGAGGAAGGCAAGACCCTACAACATGAGGTGGAAGAGGGAGACCCCTTAGAAGGAGAATAGTTGAATAAAGAACCTGAAGATGATGACTTACATGTAGCTAGCAAGAAGAGGAGGGGGATGCCACTGATGTCACCTCCTAAGAAACAAAGAACGACCATGAGGGGGGATATCCATGCTGTCCCCATCATGTTGAGAGGTGCGAGTGGTGAAGTTTTTAGGAAGGAACTACAATGTGATGTTCCTCTTCCCACCATAATTAAATTCAAAACCAAAAAAGCAGAGGAGCAGACTAGAGAAACACTTGGATGAGGAGGGGGGTTCCTTTCTTCTTAGATGACACAGTGGACTTATTTGATGATGAGGTGGTCCAGGATGTGGCCGCTCAACAAATGGAAACTCTGGTCTCCAATACCTAAATGACCCCTCATGGGACCCCATTAGCTCAGATGGCGGTGGTGGAGGAAGCAAAGCAAATAGAAGAAATGAAACAAGGTAGCCCAGAAAAAGCAGCCTCGCAGATAGGGCTGGATGAATTGGTTGATCAAGTTACTAGTCCTGCACCCATAGATTTAACATATAGGGGTGATACAAGCCCAAGCAAAGAAAAAGGTGCACCCGAAGGGCCTAAGAAGACTAGAGTGGTAGAAAGTATAGAGAAGGATGGCACTGCTCTTGATCAAGCTCAACAACAACACGAGGCACCCACCGGACCCAAAATATCAGAAGTCCAACAAAAGAATGGGGGTGATCAGGATTTATCAGATGCTGCTGTTGCTCGAATTTAGGGAGGTTCCTCATTACCTCCAGATAAAGAGGATTAGGAGGTGCTACTTAGAGAAGTCCCAAGAACAGAGGACAAATCGGGCTAGGATGACCCCAAGCCACAGGATATCAGTGCTCCGGCTGGAAGTCAGGAGGTGACCCATGATCAAGGTGATCCTCAAGGGAAAAATACATAGGCATCCAAAGATGTCAATATGCCACAGAATGAGAAGAATAATGAAGAAGATGAAAATCTGAAGGAAGGAGTATAGGATCAAGCACAAGATCAAAATGTGGAAATTCCACAAGATCCTCCTTTGCAGAAGGCAACCCCTCAACAAGAAAAACTTCAACAAGATCCCCCTCATGAGGAAATACATGAGGAAGAAATCAAGAAGGTGCCTTCTCCACCAAGGCTAGAAATGGACACTGGAGAGATGGACACACATGATATTACCAAGGGTCATTAAGAGTCTGGAGGTGATGTGCCTCATTGGCTGGAGAAGAAATATGTACAGAACAAATGTTCAAAATTCAAGAGTTTGACGTCTCCACCTTGTTCACTGAGAACATGATGAAACCAAGGAGGAAGGCCAGATTAACATCTGCCATAAAAAGAGATCCTACCATAGGTAGAAGAACCACACAGATAGCACTTCCTACAATTGAAAAGGAAAAAGGCAAAATTAGCTTGGAGGGATTCCAAATCACAAGTGTTGATTTGGGTTTTGCCAATGAAGATCAGGAAGGCCAAGAAGGGAAAGATTTCTATATTCTGAATGCCCAAATCTATAATTGCGAATTTATATATCTATCCAGTTCAGGAAACTTTTCCATTTCTTTAACTAAATTGATGTTTTCTTCATCATCAATTTCTTCAATTTCAACTTGAGCCTGTTGGATAACCTTTTCTAAGAAAACTTTTCTCTGTCTTCCCCACAATCTGCGGGCCATGCTTCTAGCTGATGGTACTGTTGCCATACTGCATTAAACAATTGGCATTGTTAACTTTGAAGGAGTTACTGGCTAGGCATAATTAAGAATTGGCGTTCTTCTTATAGGTTGCCTAAAGATTGGCTCACTTTATTTAAGTAAGAAATGCTTTTTTGAATTAAGCTGTTCAAGTTTACTAGTCAGCTTTTTCCAAGTTTCTTGTCCCATATTCATCTCATGGAGCCTTTTCTCAATCTGGATAATTTCTTCAATCACCTTATCTAGTTTAACTTTTGTATTTCTTCTGAGCATTCTACAGAAGAAAGAATTTTTTGAATTAGATGATTCTAATTTTTCATTTGACCAATTATTTGATTTACATTTGCCTGCTCAGGAGCAGACATATATTCAGCTTCATTAGATTCAAATTTTTCTGATGTTTCAGAAAGAATCACATCTTCTAAATCTGAGGGATAATCATTGATGAATTCAAATTCATCATTGTTGTCAAGACCAGCTTCTCTAGCTGCTCGAACCTTTCCTTTATTCTTTTTCTTGTTCCTGTCAGGACACTTGTTTGCATAGTGTTTACCCTTACAGATGTAACAAGTAGGTTCCCATTTTTTACCATAGCTCTTTTTATCCTTCTTTCTAAAATATCCTTTCTTCCTGGGATATTTACTATACTGGTGTTTTTTCTTCTTATAATATTTATCTGATTCACCAAAATATCTCTTTTTAGAAGAAGATATGCATTCTTTGCATTTATCAGAATATTGATTACAAGGCATAAGCTGATAACATACAAAAGATGAAATTAAAGGCTTGACTTTCTTTATTTCTTTTCTCTTCTGGTTAGCTTGACAAATTTCTTCATTAATTTCTATCAGAAATTGAACTAACTGAGGATATGTTAGTTCCTTCATTTCAGTACCATCTTTGACCAAATTTTTGAGAACTCTTCTATGATAGAATTCTCCTACATCATTATCAAAACTTTTAAGAAAAGTAGTGAACATAAACTCATGATTCTGCTCACGGCTAGACTGATAGAAATTCTTATACTGATCATCACAATATTCTTTGAAATATTTTAAATCTTTACACTTGCCTCTGATGAACTTGTTACAGGCAAGCTTTTCTTTGGTGTCTGTCTTTCCAACAAATAGATGGGTTAACTGAGCACACACCTGATCTGTACCACGAGCTATCAGGCTTTCTTTGAAAGTATCTTCTAGTCTATCCCACACATTTCTAGCAACACCATTCATGGAATTGAGGGCTTGTTTAATCACCTGAGCTTCTTCAGCTCCATCATTGGTTGACATATAGTTAGTGATCCAGGCGCACATGGCGTCTATTCCCCTCATATTTTCTACATCCTCAAAGCTATCAAAATTGACCAAAGGAGGAGTATCTGACTTGTAGGACTGGATATTCTTAAATGGATCAACTGGATTTGAACCATTAGGATTGGTTCCATTTCCTCTAGCCATCTTGAATTTTCCAGATGCTTTCTCTTCCTCAGTAGTGTCTCTGAGATTTCCAGTTGTGGGATCAAAGATTTTTTCTATTACAGGCTGCTTAACAATAGTAGATAACTTAGGACCTTCATACTGGGCCTGTAAATAACCTTTAGCACTAGAAGGGAAATTCAACACTTTTGTTTTCTGAGATTGGGTTTGAACAGATGTAACCAATGTTTTTATCTCAGAGGATTCTTGAACAACAAAATATTTTAACAACGTATGATTTGTATTTACTTGTTGAATTTCTTGCTAGACAAGTTCTATTTTGTCCTCAGTGTGCTTCATCTAAATTCTGCAGTTAGATAACTGTGAGCTTAACACATCATTATCCAATTTATTTTCTGCTCTAACTTGTTGCATCTTTTCTCGATGTACTTTTGCGGCTTTGTGTAGAGCAACCACTCCAATCTTCAAGAGGATAATAATCTAGATGGACCCATCTCGATGAAAACTAAAAAAGCTCTGGTCAGATTTTTGAAAAATGATCCCCTTGAAACAAGGACCTTGAAAAAGCAAGCTTCTCTTCTTCCTCAACTTGAAACTATGAAGAACGCTGAAAAAACACTTGGTTTGGGTCTTCGAATCTTCATTGAAAGAAAAATAAAAATCTTCCTCTGGATGCAACCTGTAAAAGATAATGAAATAAAGAAGCCAGATGCTTGTCTTTATAAATCTTTAGGGCAAAAAAGCAACTTTATTTGCGTGAGAATAAAACTTGGACCTCATCCATGAAGAAAGCAACTTTTAAAGCATAAATCCAAGTGGATGTCTTCGAATAGGAAGAATCCCTATTTTGTAGCTTCCTATGGCTTCATGTGCAAGATGACGAAAAATATCTTCTTTTGATGATGTCATCGAACACGCGAGTTGAAAGAAGTGCTAGCCAATTTTCTTCGTTTTCAACACTCAACACTCGTTTTGACTTAAATATGATCTGTATTCGATTTCAACAAGGTGGAAAAATGTCACCATTGACTGAAAAAGCTGACTGATCCTGACATTTTGGAGACCTATCAACTGAGATTCCATCCCCTATCTCCAACTGGTGATCTGACATCGTTTGACCAAGTTTGACCTCCTGAAAACTGCCAACAGGTGAAGATTGGACACAAAACTATCAAAAAACACTGTGGACATGGAAAATATTCTAACACTACTCAAGTTGGGCACCCCAATTCACCTGGGGCACTTGGTTTTCCAACACTTAGCCATTTTTTCAATTTTTGCAACTTCTTCAATTTCTTGATTTGTGTGCATGTTCCGGTGGCGAAGGACCCCTGTTTGGCTGTCATGTTCTGTCAACTGGGATGAAACTGAGTCTGGTGATCTGGTAGAGAGGTAGGCCTGATGAAAATTGAGCTAATTGTACTCTCTGTTTGCCTCGAAAAATGTGTCAAACTGATCAACTCTGAACCGAACCGGGCTGACGGAAGGAGATTCACGTTTTCAAGAAAAACTTGAACAATAAACTAACTTTGGAGAGTTTGGATCCATGCCTTAGAAAATTTTCTAAAAAAACTCACTTCTTGTACCTTTTCTCGATTCCCATGCCCACAAGTCCTATTCGATCTTCAATTTCGGTTGTTCTAATGACTATTGAGGTATGACAGAGGGTGATCTAAGTAGTCTAAACATATATGTGATGAAATCCCAGCTTTGACTAACTTTTGACCAAGTTTGACCAACTGGGAAAGAGCTGACGGAAGCATTTTTGACATTTCTTGAAAAACGTGAAAAAAAAATCTAACACTGGAGAGGTTGGGCGCCCCAAGTCACCTGGGGTGCTTGGTTTCACTAGACTTAGTCAAATTTATGATTTTCCAACTTTTCAATCCACCTTGGATCCATCTTGCATCGTTTTGCGTGCATCGTCGAGTCGACGACTGTTCATCAGTTTTGCGTCATTGGAACAACATTGAAAACTTGTTGATGAGCTCTGACAGATGAAATTTTAGAGCTCATGCTTTGCCTTTTGAAAAAGCAGAAATGACCCAGTAGAGAAAACTTGGTCGTTTGAAGATTCCGTCTGGACCACGCCGATCGTCAAGCAAAATCAACCAATGAGAATCGAGCGCAACACCTGAGTTGGAGATTCTATTTTTAGAAAGTTTTGCCAGCATCCATATCTTAAGAAACCCAAAAAACCTAATCTGACGTCTATTTTTAGAAATTTTGCTTTTTTGACTTTTTGACAAAAAAATTTCTAGACTTGTTCAAAATGCCTTAATGAAGCAAAAATTTTGGTTGGGTACAACATGTTTATTCTTTCAAACCTAGGATTTTACGAAGAAGCTTTTAATTTCAAAAGGATTTCTGAGTTTGCCAGTTAATACAAGGGTCTGTTTGAGTGGGTTTTAGTTTTAATTTGTAAACGCTTAAGTTAAAATCTTTCGGATAAACCCTAGGGCACGGTATTCACATTTTTCTACCTATTATGACCCTAAGCTTAGAGCCCAGCGAACCCTAGCTATGCAATTCCAAAATGATCGTGTCACATTCAAACAATTCTCACTAAACCTGCGAATTTGTGATTGAATCAATCGAAGTTTTTGAAAATTCAAGTTGGTCATAGCTTATGCACTTCAGCACTTAAAACCATCTTGACTGGCCTCTTGAATTGGCTACCTGAACATCATTCAATCGACATTATGATATTTTTGCGTCCTCTTCAAGTCATAATCTTTGCACTAGATTCAACCCTCACTGATCTTGCACTAGATTGATCCTCCACCGACCTCTTGAATACTAAGGTCAGTCGGTTAACTCCAAGATCCCTGCTAGAACCAAAGATTCAACTTGGCGCTAAAATCCTAAGTTGTCGACTTTGCACCAATCTAATCATCCACCAACCTCCTCATTCATAGTTAGTCAATCACTTCAGAAAACTCTGCCAACCCATGCACCAAAAATCAGTGCTAAAATAAGCACCACCCAACTTGCACTCAAAACACTCGCTACCAACTTTAGTTGGTCACCCCTCGAAGCCGCATTGAGTCTGACACAATCGAAGTCTGTGCCAAGTCCTGTATTGATCTGTCCCAACTTTCTGCGCTGAATTCCAACCCGACTGACCTGCGTTGAAATCGACACCGACTAACCTCACGATTCAACAAAAGTTGGTCCGAGCCGAAACCCATGTTGGTTAGAGAAAGTTGAAAGTTGCGCGAAACTCAACATTTAATTGTCCTCATTCCTTGCGCTGAAAATCAACTTCTCAGCCCTGTGCTGAAATATGCCTCTACCGACTTTGGTCGATAAACTCCAAATTTAACGCTTTTTTTTACTAGCGAAGTTTGAGACCCCTAAAATCCATGCAAATTGATCTCAGAGCTGTTTTTATTCATGAAATTTTCGAAGGCAAATAGGTCTGTTTGATCAAAATGAATGTTGCAAAGGTAAAATTAAGATGTTTTGAATGATTTCATTTAATTTTTCAAGCAATTTACCATTTATTATTATTTTTATGTTGTTTTACTGGTTTAGTTATGTAATGAATTTCATTAAGTGGTGAAATCTGCAATTATAGATTTGGGCATTCAGAATATAGAATTGTTTCATAAGGTAGAACTTGACTTAGGAATATGAGATGAGTAACTTATAGCTAAAACATTAAGACTTAGGAACTGGAGACTTTCAAGACACCTTTAACTTATTAGGTCTAGTCAAGTAGGTTAAAATGTCTACATGAGATCAAAACATGAAGTATGAATTCAAGGGCATTCCTCCTGAAACAAAGATCACATCTACATGGAACAACATAGGAGACACAAATCCAGGTCACATAGATCTAGAGGACTTCAAACTCAGGGTGTTTGGACCAAATCTTACACCATTGGCCAAGAAGATAAGAGATAATGGTATTGTAGAAGCAATTGCCTTTCCCACCTCTGTACAGTGTGCAGAGCTCATAGTGATATGTGCAGAGAGATATGACCCCTTGACTAGAACCATTCAAACTACAAATGGGGAGGTCCTGGCAGACTTAAGCACATAGTCCTTAGTAGAAATCTTTGGTATATCAGTTTACCCTATGCTGTCCATACTAGATAAGAAGGATGATGAGAATACATATAAGAAAGATGTGGAAAAATGCAAAAAGTAGATCAATGATCACTGGATGAAACATAAGAGGTCTACTATAAACAAGCTGCCCCATACTTTGTATAGAAGTAATTTCCATGATGAGATTGGGGAGATGGTGACTTTATTGAGCAGAATCTATGGGCTCCCATCTACTTCCACCTTTGAAGAATGGATGTTTACCCTCATCGAGGAGATAATATGTGGAGACAAAAAACTTCACTGGGCTCAGATCATAAGTGACAACATGCATGAAGCCTTTGAGAACTTCAAGGAGAAGGGGACATTTAGATGGACCTCCTATGTTGTTTTATGCACTAGCAAGAAGAAATGAATATCTAGGATTGTCCAAACTAGGAGAAGTTGGGAATGGAGACCAACAACTGAAAGTTTATGAGTGTTATACACAATTGACACTATCACAATCACTGATACACTACAAGAGAGTGAATGATGCATTCACTATGCATATCACTAGGATACTCCAAGGTACCACTGCATTAAGAATATCTCCTGAAGCCATGAATGTTATCCAACAATATGGGAGATGGTACATACTATTTCATAAGTTTACCTACTTGAGAATCCAAGGTTTTATAGGTACTCCATATAAGTTGCCCCAGTATCCAACCGACAAGGTAGTGCTCCTTGAACTGACCAGACAACTTCTCACTTGTGCAGAAAGATTCAAACATTTGCACAGGGTCAATATTAAATTTCCAATTTTATTGGGTAAGGGCCTTTATACCTACATAACCTTAGGGGTAGTGGAGCATTTAGATAAGGAACTACAACTGTTGAACCTCCATCCATATATAAGAAGGAAATGTTTTGATCCACATGGTACAATGGAAAGATATTTCAGCAAGAAGTTGTTTCATCGAGACCACCTGGAAGACTTCTGGGCAGACTGTGTAGATGACTATGATGTAATAGGAAGAACCTACTCCCAGTTGTCTTTATGATGAATAAGAAGATTCCATATCATCGAAGTACTAGACCAAGTGGTAGAGGATGGGAATATAGTTTAGAGAGGCCCGTGGGAAGCATTGCTCAGTCAGCCTATTCCTTCTCCCAATTGGGCCAATGCAGAAGAAAATTCGTTGGATAAAGCCATGAGAAACCCAATCAAACTCAGTAAGATTTGGGTCAGGATCCAAGTAGCAATGTTAACACAAGTAGGGGTTGCATTAACATATACAGAGGAAGACTCAGAAAAGGAATTTGGGGATGAAGAAGATCAACCTCTGGAAGAGGTAAATGTGGAAGAACAAGAAGTGGTAAAAGACACTGACATCGAGGAGCACATGCCTTTGGCTGAAAAAGGGAAAGCCAAGAAGATTATTCCAAAGGTACAAACGAA
Organism: Cunninghamia lanceolata; assembly: GCA_027924645.1. Taxonomy (NCBI): domain Eukaryota; kingdom Viridiplantae; phylum Streptophyta; class Pinopsida; order Cupressales; family Cupressaceae; genus Cunninghamia; species Cunninghamia lanceolata. The sequence goes on along the minus strand of BSBN01000420.1, from coordinate 7,868,382 downwards.
AGACCCACCTCCTGCCACAAGAACCAGAATAGCAAAGAGAAAGGATATACCTAGTGGCAAAGGAGAGAGTTCAAAGGCTAAAAAGCCAAAGGTGTTAGCAACAAATGATTCAACTTCAATCCCTGCTAATACCTCAGTTACACCCCTCTAGTGTCTTCATCACTAGTTGATGTCTCCATTACTTCCTCTCCTCCACAAGACACCTCATCTACTCCCTCTCCTCCAAACACAGCATCCATATTACCTCCAATAACAGCAAATGTGGACATCCCTAGCTCCCCCTCTTCACTCACTTCCTCCACCACCATCTCTCCGGTTTCCTCTTCCCCTTCCATCTCCACCATGTCCTTACCATCCATCTCATCCATTTCTGCCTCCACTCAGATGTCACTGCCACCCATTTCCACAATCCTGGCACTTTCCTTTCCTCTCCCTTCACTTAGCCTTTCTACACCTATTTCTATCTCCTCCATATCCTCTCTCCCTCCCATTCCACCTTCATTAGGTTTTGCTTCATTTGCTAATTTATCCCATGTGCACCTACATTCTTTAGTTTCTAATTCTTTGTCAACCATAAGTGATTCTTTAGCACATCCAATCATTTCTTCTTTAGAATCTACCCCATTAGTCATTCTGCAACTACTCGGGATTGAGAAAGTGTGTGAAGAATTAGAGTCCCAAGAGAAAGAGTCTACCACTAGGACAACCACAACCATTGAGGTAGTTGAGGTGACTGACAATCCAATAGACACGGGTGTAACATATATAAGGTTGGGGACCACTCAACAAGCTGTATTAGAAAATCTAAAGAATGTTGAACAATCGGATGAAGAAGAGAATGATGAAGATAGGACTGAATTGAAAATTCTTGATGAGTCACCCAATAAAGGAGAGTCACATTGACTCTCCTAAGGATTGACCCTCCACTGCACCTGATTGGTTACAACAAAGGTTGCAGAATAAAGAACCATAAGTGGAAATGTTGAAACTAGATTTGGCTACACTCTTGGATAGAGTGGATAAACCAAAGAAATAAAAGAAAGCAAAGATCCAATCTAGAATATACAAGGATGCCTCAGGGTCAAGGATTGCAGAGGTGGCTGTCCCACCAGTAGATGTGGATGAAAATGAAGCCAGAGAAGAAGATTATATTGTTACAACTGTGAATCTGGGACCAGCTACAAGGGGACAAAAAATAGATGAATTCAAAGGGACAGTGTATACAATTCTAGACCAATTGAATAAAGATGAAATGATGAAATAGGAGCTGAAGCAGCAAAATGAAGAACTCTGAGCATGTATACAATTCCTGATGAGACCATTGAACTCTGATGGAGAACAAAGATCAACTCCTGCCCTGCTATCCCATGAAGAACTATCCAAATTCAATGATATTAATACCACTGCTGCAGGCACCTGTGACTGGTTTACAAAGGTGTATGAAGAAGGGTGTGAGGTAATAACATTTGCATCCTTGTTGCTAAAGACTTCCATCTTTTAAGGGAAGAATGGGAAGATCTGCATGATGAATGTGAACCCTATGACGCATATTATTCCCATATGTTTTAAGACTGCAAACTTTGAGGAGGTTATCCAAAGAAGTTCTTTTAATAGAGGATATTTTGACAAAGGATAGGTTAAATAAACCTGAAGAGTGGTATCAATAGATGAAATCAAGGAAAGGTGTTTTTGATAAAATAAAAGACTCTTTCGGTGCAACAAAAACTAAAATAATGGAGGTGATTTATGAGATAAATAATACATTGAGGGACTATATATATTCTAGTCTAGATGATTTGACCCCGATAGATGAGCAACAGTGCAAGGACAAATTGTATCAGGTTATTCATGGAGATTCGCCACTAAACATGGTTGGCAAAATTGAAAAAGTCAGTGATCTTCGAGCAACATTTTTGGCATTTAAAAGGGGAAGAAAATACAGGGATGATGTATATTGTAAATTTTCTGCAGAAATCGAGAGCTTAAGGTTTGGGGCAGACTACATCAAAGATTCAGACCCAGTGGATATCAACCCAATTTTGACAACAGTAGTTGCATACTGTAACAAAAAGACAGAAGAAAACAAAATTGATCTAGAGGAAGATGAACAGTAAAAACACATGTGAATCCCATCATTGTTAATTGATGCTATATTTGGAGGGTCATGTGACCCTATTTTGTCTTTATTATGTCTTGAAAATTGACTTTTCCCAATGTACAATTTAATGGGTATTCAAAATGTCCAGATTCAATGTATTTGGGAGTTGTATTTTGTCTTTTTCCTACAGGACAAATGATAATCCAAAAATACAATCTAGCTGCTATTATGCATTAAATGCAATGTAATCTGGACCATTGGTGTTGATTTAATCTCTACCATCCATTCAAAAACTCAGTATGGTGCCTCTTCTATATAAAGGGCCATTGTTTCTCTTATTGTAACAGTCTTGATAGTGAATTGTTGATACTCTGCCGAATTTCTAGTTAATACAAAAGCAAGTTGCTGCAGTTTCTTCTAAGAATTTGTCTCTTTGTTTTATCAATTTGGTTTCATGGTTCACATCTTGATCTGCTAATTAGTTTAATGTGCTTTGCAATGTTAATGATTTATTGAAGGTTTTTGATGAATGTTTTAAGTCCATACTATTAGTTACTTGTTGACTGTAAGTGGTTGTGCATAGTTAGCCTAGGTTGTTATTTTGTGCTAAGTTCAATTGCATTACATTAGTTAAATCATGCCATCAATTGGGTATTTGCTAGATGTGTGTAATCTAAAAATCTTGAGATTCCATAGAAGATAGCATTATTTTCTGCAGTGCTGTAGCAATTTGTTAGCTTGGCAACACACAAAGTAGTTTAATTTCAGAATATCTATCTACCATCGATGAATTTTGCATTGTGAATTCCACTTAGGACCCCTCTCTAGACCCTTACTCTTTTGCATTTTCTTTATAACAAATTGTTAGATTTAGGTTTTCAAGCAGCACCCATATTCTAAAATTAGCTGAAGTATCATAGGGTTTTTTGCATTTCCTTTGACATTCTTACAAACCCTATTCTTTTATGTAAGACCCCTTGTTGGCACAGCTAGTACATACCAACTGAGTCATTCCTGCAAGCTAAGACCTAGCTGTATTATCCTTGGGGTAGTCCTATCTTGGATAGGATACCCTTTTCAAGAGAGGTGATACCTATATTTCACCTACGTTGTGTGCTAAAAACACCATCAACATGATTATGAAACCAAAAATACAAATTTTGAAAAGAAATGAAAGCAAGGTCATCGATTTTGAATCAACATTATTTTTGGGTGATGCAAGATTGCCCTTACACCTATTGGGAATTAAGGTGTCTCAACCTTGGTAATTCCTTACATTATTAATGTTTGTATTTATTATTTAATTGCCTATGTTGTAAATATTTGTAAATTCCATATTGTCATATTGTGGCATATGGCACGATGATGTGTCAATCCTACATGGAATATGACAAATTGTAATTTTGTCCTCACATGAGGAGATAGGTGTCCCACTTTGTGGTAGGAGCATTTTGCCATGTGTCAGCATCTTCCATGTTGTGTAAGGGAATGTTTGACCGAAACGGTTATGACGGATTCCTATGACGAAATCTATGACATGTAAGAGTCAGAAATAGAAGTTTGTAAGATAGGTGAGGACATGTCATGAAACATCTTTGAATAAGGCATATTTGGGCACCCCAAGGTGGACTATGACATGCTGTAAGAGAATATGCTATTTATAGCCTATGTATAATATATTCTCTTACAGCTGTAAGTTGTAACCGCTATGATAGATTCTATGATGGTCGTAAGTGTCGTAAGAGCATCTGTCATAGCCCATTTTGGAAATAGCCAACCTCTTTGGGATGGAAGTTATGGACAAGTGTCAGGCACATTCTACAATGTTGACCAAGTGTCCTTAGGTGTGTGTTTTGGGCCATGAGGCCAAGTTGGATGCCCATCCCAAGACAGGACCTATTTTGCCTTGTATTTTCTATATAAACAGGTGCTTGGAGAGGAAGTTTGTATTACAGGTTTACAGGTACTGTTATGCTGTTGAATTGACTCCAGATACGAGTGTTGAAGACCATTGAAGCTTGCATTGCAAGTGTATTGTAAACACCTTTCTGTTTTGATAATACATTGTGCAGGTTTCTGAGTGTGGGGTTTTTCACCCGATAAGGGTTTTCCCCACCGTAAATCTCTGTCTCTCTTCTTATGTCTTCTTTCTGGTTCATGTGTATTGCTGCAATATCTTGTTTACATGTTCTATGTTGCTGTAGTTGTAAGGAATAATTTGAATTTGCATAGCCCTCTCCGCATTAGATTAGTGTAGGAGCATTTTCCGCACACCTAGCTTCCTTTCAACACCTCTGGATGCTCCTGCATTAATGTGACTCCTCACAAGGAGTGGTTTTCTAAATATTCAACATATGATGGAGGATAAGTTTTCCTTGGTGATAATAGTACTATGTGGATAGTTGGTAAGGGAAAGGTAAAGTTGTGTTTCAGTGATGGAAGGGTTAAAACCCTTAATGATGTTTTACATATTCTATGACTTGCAATAAACTTACTTTCTATATCCAAGTTGAATGATTCTAGAATGCATGTGACATTTGAGAAGTCTGGTTGGAGGTTGGTAAGAGGAAATTGGGTGGTTGCTAAAGTATCTCATATTGGAACTTTGTTTAGGCTTAATGCCTCCACTTTTTGTAATTCTACCAATGTGAATGACACTAAAAATGCATGTATGTTGTGGCACCATAGATTGGGTCACATAAGTGAAAAAGGTCTTAGGACCATCATTAATAAAAAGTTGGTTGACAATCTTTCTAATTATTTTGTTGGTAAAAATGATTTTTGTAAACATTGTGTGTTTGGAAAATAGAATAGATCATCATTTCCTATTGGAACTAATAAAGCTAAGAGTTCATTAGAGATCATTCATTCAGATGTATTTGGACTAGTGGACGTTGACTCTTATGAAAAATCTCAATATTATGTTACATTCATTGATGGTGTCTCAAGATACAATTGGATTTATTTTATGCATGCTAAATCTAAAGTTTTCACAAAGTTTAAGGAATTTAAAGCCTTAGTTGAGAAAAAAATAGATTATAAGGTAAGGGTGTCGAGATTAAACAATCATGGTGAATATTGTTCTAAGGAATTTGATGAATTCTATAAGCATGAAGGTATTTTTTGACAGAAGACTACTCCTTATACTCTCCAACAAATTGGGGTAGCATAAAGCATGAATTGACCCTTAATGGAAAGAGCTAGGAGAATGTTGAGTAGTGCGAAGCTAGATCAATGTTTTTGGACTAAAGCTATAAGTACTGCTTGTTATTTAATTAATAGATCTCTTTGTTCAACTCTTGTGGATAAAACTCCTTATGAAGTGTGGATAGGTAGAAAGACTTCTGTCACATTTAAGGGTCTTTGGTTATGAGTCTTTTGTTCATGTGCCTCAAGAAAAATGATCTAAACTTGATCCAAAAGCTCAAAAATGCATCTTCGTAGGTTATGGTGAGAATATAAAAGGTTACAAGCTTTAGAATCCTCTAACCTAAAAAATTATTTTATCTAGAGATATGATTTTCAGGGAGTTTAGACCTTATTTAGGTGAAGAAAAACAAAGGAGAAAGAAAAGACTAAATTAGTGCATTTTGAGACAAATACAAAAAAGCATGAAGATGCACATGTGAAAGAATAATTAAATGGATCAGAGGATGTAGAAGAAGAGGGTTTAGAGAGTTTAGATGATGTTCAGGATGGGCATACAAAAGAACATGCAAATTCCATTACTCCTACCTTGAGAAGGTCCACACGACAATGGAATCCAGTTAACAGGTATAGCCCACCAGATTTCTGTTGTGTATTTGTTTTGTTAAGTATTGGCGATGAACCTAGAACTTTTAGGGAGGCTCTCTATTTAGAGGATAGTGAATCTTGGATGCAAGCCATTGCAAGAGGAGATGATGTCTTTAGATAGTTGTGATACCTTGATCTTATTAGTTTTCCCAAAGGAAGAAATCCCATTGTTGCAAGTGGGTATACAAAAATAAATTTGGTGTAGATGGTTGGTTAGAGCGATACAAGGCCAGACTGGTGTCCAAAGGCTACTCCTAGAGAGAGGGAGTTGAATTTGGTGAAATTTTCTCTCCTATTGCTAAGTTAACTTCTATTAGATTCCTTTTATCTATTACTACTTGTGATTTCGAGATAGAGCAAATGGATGATAAAACTTCTTTCTTGCATGGGGATCTTGAAGAAGAGATTTATATGCAACAACCTGATGGTTTTGTTGTGAAAGGAAAAGAACACTTGGTTTGCAAATTAAAATAGTCTTTCTATGGTCTAAAACAATCACCCAGGATGTGGTATCATAAGTTTGATGCTTTTTCATTGAATTTGGGTTTTGTTAGGAATGAGGAGGATCATTGTGTTTATATTAAGATTATTGATGATCAGATATTGATTATTGTCTTGTATGTTGATGAGATGTTTATGGGTAACAACAAGGTGATGATTAGAGAGCTCAAGACTTAACTTTCTGGCACATTTGATATGAAGGACTCGGGGGCTACTAAATATATTCTTGGGATGAAGATCAATAGGGATCAAGTACATAGAAATCTTTGGTTAAGTTAGAGTAAGTATGTTGATACCCTTTTACAAAGATTTAATTTACAAGATTGTAAGCCAATAAGCATTCAATTTTTAGTTGGTAGTAAGCTTAGTTTAGACTTGTGCCCTAATTCTGATGATGATTTTGAAGAAATATCTAAGGTTCCTTATGCTAGTGTCATTGGTAGTTTGATGTATGCAATGGTTTGCACTAGACAAGATATTGCCCAAGAAGTGGGAGTTTTAAGCAAGTTTATGTCTAACCCTAGTAGAGAACATTGGACTTTTGTTAAAATGGTGTTTAGATATTTGTGAGGAACTTCTGATTACTATTTGGTTTATAATGTTATTGATGATGTGGTGAAGTCATTGAACCTCAGGTTTTTGTTGATGCAGATTGGGTAGGTGACTTGGATAGTCAAAGGTCCACTAGTGGCTATGTTTTCTCTGTTGGATGAGTAAAAGATAGCCTATGATTGCTTTGTCCACCACAGAAGTAGAGTATATGGCTGGTACACATGCCTCTAAAGAGGTGGTATTGTTACAGAGACTTGGTACATGTATTGGTTTTGATTGCAAAATAGTGAGGATTGGATGTGACAGTCAAAGTGCCATATGTTTGGCCAAAAATCCTATGTATCATGCTCGCACTAAGCATGTTGATGTTTAGTATCACTTTGTACGAGAAATGGAAGAGAATGGTAAGGTTTAGAGAGAAAAAGTTGACACTTGGATAAGGTTGTAGATTCTCTCATGAAGCCAGTAACCATGGATAAGTTCTCTTGGTGCAGGAAGGCCATGGGCCTTGAGCACTATACTTGCTAATTAATTTTTGTTGCCTCATGGATGTAATTGCAATGTATAATGTCAAGTGGGAGAATGTTAGGATAAGGTGACATTAACCTTGAAATCCTAAGTCAATTTCATGTGTCTCCATGATCCTTGGAATGTGTTTTTGGATGCATAGAGACATGTGAGATAAAATATTTATTATATATTTCACTACAGACTAATTGTAGTTGCTTTCATAGAGGTGGGACCCACTTGGATTTGCATTTGCACGAGTCCATTGTAGGCATCCACTTTGGAGGTGGGGCCCATGTGGATTTGCATGGATTGTATGATGTTGTACAAGCTTTTCATGTTATCCAAACTTGGGCACCAATTCTTGGTGGGGTTTATATGGACTTGCATGTTATCCTAATTGGGGTGCCAAGGCTTGCATGTGCTTTGAGCACTTGCTATTCTCAGCATCTGATTAGCTATGGGTTGGGTGCCCATAAAAAGCTATGAGAAGACTTATGGAAAATCAATTATTTTATTGGTTGACCAAAAGGGAAGGCATTTGGTTTTTGCATGTGGATTTGACACTTGTTTTGTGAAACCATAATGGTATTCTCACATCCAACTCTTCTATATATTTGTGCCTTTGATTAGTGGTATTATGGGAGTTTTATGCAGATTGAAGAAATAATGAAGTGCTGCCAAAATTTAGAAGAAATGTTGTGTTGATGTAAACTTCATTGAAAGATTAATACAATCATTGAATCTCTTTGGGTGTGGAGTTTTTCTCGCAAGGGTTTCTCCACATAAACATTGTGTCGATTGTTATAATTTATTCCTTCATTCTTTCATTGTTGAATGTGTTAATTACATAAACATTAAAGTGGATAGTATTTAATTTAATTTTTTAGATTTGTACACAATATTAAATTTAATATTGTAGTAGTTTTACCTTGATTTTTCCAACAATGATGAACCATCAGGTGGACACTTTTCAACCTTAAGAACTGGACATCTTGATACTACTGGTCCACCATGATCAAAGGCATACATCAGTATGTTAAACGATGTGACCAATGCCAATAGATGAGTTGTCCCACACTCTCTAATAAAATGCCTCTCCCCCAGGTGGATCTAACTCAATTTGAAAAGAGGGGAATGAATTTTGTCAGACCAATTGATACAACATCTAGAGGTAACCATTACATCTTGGTTTGTATAGACTATGCCAGCAAATGGGTTGAAGCCCAAGTCTTGCTAGCTACTCACGAAGAAAAGGTAGTGGATATCCTGAATAAAAATACTTTGCAAAGATTAAGAGCCCCAAGGTCTCTCATCTCTGATCAAGGACCACAATTCATGTCAAAGACAATCTAGGTATTTATGAAAAAGTATCCTACCAACCATTGAAAATCATCTCTATCACCTGCAAGCTAATGGACAAGTAGAAGTGACCAACAGAGACCTAGAAAATATCTTGACCAAGACCATAACATCAAACATGATAGATTAGGTAGATCACTTATCAGAAGTAGTATGGGCTTACAATACTACTTAGAGAACCACCGCCAACTTCACACCTTATGAGATCATGTATGGAAAAAAACCAACACTTCCCATTGAATATGAGTTGGAGACAATCGAGACAACAAATATGGGAATTGATTTGACAGAAGCTTAGCACTTGTGGATCTTACAACTGAATTGATTGGATGAAATGAGAATGGAAGCATTTCAACACACAAAACTTATTCAACATCAGAGGAAAATAAGGCATGACAAGCATATACTCAATAGCCAATTCAAATAAGGAGATTAGGCATTATTGTATGATTCTAAGTACCAAGATTTCAAGGTAAGCTACACACTAGGTGGCTAGGACCTTATGAAATAGCCTAGACATCTAGCAACAGAGCAATCCAATTATTGCATACTGATGGAAGAAGAAGAGCACTCTTGGTCAATGGACATAGCTTGAAAGTCTATCACAAGCCAGCCTCCAAAGAAGAATTCACTAATGAGCTACATGCACATGTTGAGTTCTACACCGTGGAAGAATTTTCTTCCATGGTTACAAGACTTGGATCGAGCTCCCAATTTATCAAAAAAATGAAGGATTGAAAACCAAAAATGGCGATCCTTCCAAAAGAAAAGAATTTATTTCTGAGGAAGTAGTTTGCTAGCAATAGTGAAAACCTAATATTAAAATATTTTTATCAAGCTCCAAAATTGCTAGGAGAGAATTGGATGGTTTTGGATTCACATCACCATGCAAGCAATTTCATCAAGGTTCCATAGTTGCAAAGGAGAGAATTAGATGGCTCTAGATTCACATCAACATAAAAGTAATTTCATCAAGGTTCTAAATTCACAAAGGAGAGAATTTGAAGGCTCTATATTCACATCATTGTGCAAGTAATTTCATCAAGGTTCCAGAATTGCAAAGAAAGGATTCAAAGGCTCTAGCTTTGCATAATATGTGCAAACATTTTTAACGTTATTTAAAGTAAGTACAAAAATTCTCATTTATTTTTGCTTAAATGTGCTATAGTTTAATTAGGAAAACAAATGAATTCACCAATTCCTTGAGCATGAAAAGATATCTCCCTCGCAAAATAAAAATTTGCATGACCTCAAACAACTCAACGTCTCATGAGAATACATTATGATGACTCAAGCAAGTGCAACCGTTTGTGAGGAGATGATTTAATGGCTTGACAACTCAAAAACTAAATGAGGATGGCGATGGAAAATCAATTATGAGAAAATTAAAAATTAAAAGTTCATTTATACCAGATTTGAAATGGCATCTCCATGAGGTGATGGCAAAGTACACCAAGTATGTGCATCATAATTATTAACCAAAAATAGTAAAGGAAAGATCTATTACAAATCAAGGATGCATAGGGGACAGAACCCAGTAGTGGTGCACCCTAACTTCACGTCTCTCAAAATCATACATGGCAATTTCGAATCACTCCAAAAATTTTACAATAGCTTACTTGGCAATGCCCCTGCTTATAACTAAGGTTTCAAGGCCACATCATCAAATATGATGCCACATCAACATGCTTTTTGTTGAGGTGTCAAATAGTTCCCCAAAAAAAAGGGTGGACCAATAGGTGTGCATTAAGTCATGTTTTGTTGGTGAGCTGATGTGGCATCACATGATTGGTTGCTTTTTAAATTTAAAGGGCACATTTCATTCAATTATTAGTAACACTAACAACCTTAAAGTCACACCTACTAGTACTAAACTTTAAAAATATTGGGCCTTAAATGTACATATACTAGTACTAAATTTAAAAAATATTGGGCCTTAAATGCACATATACTATCTCAGCCATTGGAACTATCCCACCTATTGGGTCTTTTCCCCTACTTCTTGTGCATGGAGTCATTATGATACAATGAAGGATGGTTTAGTAATTATAGCCACATCACATCACCTTCTTGCCATAATTCTACTACCTTGGGAATCACATGGTATAATTAAGCAGACGAAACTACAAGAAACCATATTGTGAACTTGGGAACTTACTCTATTGCACCAATTCATGCAAAGTATGGAGCCTTAACCATAACTATGTGCATTTGAATATCAATTGTTATGATGTGGATAGGTTGTGAAACAATGGGAAATAAGTGGAAGTCAAAGCCAAAAAATCTAATATTTGAGGATGTGGTATATTTGAACAAGCAGGGTGACTAAACGTTTTCAAGCAATTTGTAGGATATACATTGAACTTGGTCGAGGAATTCACGTGACATATGCATCTTACCTTTTCCATTGTTAAAGGTGTTCAAATTGAGGTCAACTTTGAAGTGATCGGTAGCCTCTCTGAAATACCAAATGTAGGCAAAGATATTTCACATACCAAAACTCCTTATGAAGTGTTAATTCAGAGATTTCATGTAGCTCCCAAACCTCTACATCATTATATTATAAGTAAAGGTTTAGTCAAAGGCATATATAGAAATACTATTAAAAAACCATGGTGAACAAGTGTTCTGTGGGTAATGAAATTCTTTTCATGTGATGGACAATACTGTATGATATTAGGCCCAGGAATGAAAATGCTTGATCATCTATGACATGGGGTAAATAGACCTAATTATCTTGTTAATGTGCCATAATTTTGATATACTTGTTTCTAGAACATGGCCATAACATATAGGCAGTCTGATGGCTAGCTAAGCCACCATGGGTATATCTATCTTATCATTAGGCAACACTTCTTGTAGCAACCTGATGGACAAATCAAATGGGAGCAATTCCTCCTTGAGGAACCTAAAAATAAAAATAAGAAGGCCATGGAAGCTCCTCCTTGCACTCTGGTTTTCTCCAAAAGACCACACATAGTCTTTGAGGTGGGCCTAATTGAGGAAATTCAAAATTTGGAGCCCCTTGTGGTTAATTTGGAAGAAGTTACATCTTCACAACCCCTTGTTAAAAGAGGCCAATAGTTAATTATATAACTTGAGGAAGAGGAAGGAAATGAAGAACAAGGAGTTACATAGATTCTGGAAAGCATGTCTACAGGAAGCATTGAATTGGAAGAACAAGTACCAATAGTTTCTCAAACATAAGGGAAGAAACCCATGATTAAAAAGCAATCAGATGATCTTGAGGAGAAGCAACAAAAATTGCATGCTCTAGGTCTCTCTAAAGTTGAGCATTTAATTCAACAACATAAAAGAGTTAGAAAAGGCACAAGATCTTTTATTTGTGAAGAATAAGGAATTAGTGTAGCTCATACAATAGATTGCTTGGGACAAGGAAACTCAAGAGAAAATTATTCTCATTCTCCAGTAATCTTTAGAAAAAGAAAGGGAAAAAATTATAGAAAAAGATACTCAAATTGTGTCCCTCTAATAGCAATTACCATCTATTGCTCCTACCATAGACAGAGGTACTCAAGTCTTCTTTCCATTGCCTAAAAGACCCATTAACAAAAATCTCAAAGAAGAGAACACCCAACTAAAAGCTAAAAAGGAAACTCTAGAAAGAGAAAAAGTAGAGACAAAGGAAAGAGTCACTTTGGCTTGTGAAGTGGGTGAAGCTCTCTTGGCCCTCCAAAGATCATCAGGTGTGTATGCCCTATTTCTAAGAGAACAATTCTTGTGCTAGAAATTGTTGAGAATATGTTGCAACCTACCATTTGATTTTGAAAATGATACATAATTTTACAAGCATAATTTCATAATACACCAGAACAACAAGACGTGTGAATTCTACCAACATGGGTTTCTAATGGGACACAACAACACTTCCATGTTAATTTGTATGCTGGTGCAATACAACTCAAAAGCTTTATCTCTCTCCTATGGAATCAAACCACCTAGGAGGACAAATTGTTAGAATTTTCTAATACTGAAGCTTCCATAGGGTTAGTAATGAGGCCTGAATATCCAAAACCACAAGTTTTATCAAATAATTGAAGATTGTTATATACCAACCAAGGGTCAAAGAGAAATATGTTCAAAATCTGCTTTCCAATATTTCCTACTTTCTAAATCATGAAGGATACCTTCCCCTTGTAGTCTTCAGAGCATGTACCAATCACTAACAGGATTTGCCTGATCATTTGAAGAGAAGAGAAGTTTCTTTTGTCAATTTGAGATGGAGTTTATCAAGGGTCAAATCCATTATTACACATATCCAATAGAATCAACACACATGGATATGCATGAGATTCAGGCCTCCACTCATATTGATGTCAACCCCACTGTGGACTACAATAGGGCAAATACCTCTAATAAAATTCTAGAAATGGTATGGTAGAGTTTTAGAAAATAATGGCTATGTAGAGGAAGGGCATCACCACATCAGCTATGAAATAGAGGATTACAATTGTAGTAGAATCCTAGAATACAAAACACTAGAACATGAAGATAAAATTTATTTTGTTCCATGAGGACATGGTTTACTCTGAATCTGGGGGAGAAATGATGAGACAAAATGTTGTCTCAAAATTTCCTAGTTTTTCAAAGACTTTGCTTGTTTTCTTTTAAATAATTTGTTTCTTTTTTATGATTAAATATGCTTGTGATTATGTAATATCTATTTTAGAATATATGTCTTTATCATGTGAGAATAGAGCCAAGAATCAAGAATTGATTATTCCAGAGCTCTCTGGAGCCACCCTCGCCTCAATATAGATAGCTCTAGGATTGCACCAATCAAGCTCCAGAATGCACAAGAGAAGGCGACGCTGACCCATAATGATTTTTGGACAACTCCCAATGCCAGTCTTTCATTTGAAGTAGAGAAATCATAGGGGACCACCTTCATCTACAAGTTTCATGAAACATAAGATCGTAATGAATACTTTTAGCCATCATCGCTATGGAGTAACTCTCAACTGCCCAATTTAGAAGTGTCAGCACAACACACCTCATTCCAATGGATTTGATTGCTTTGATTTATTGCATAATTAAAATAACTTCTAGTTTAGACTTTATTTTTTCCTTGACTCTTAGAGTTATCTCAAAATAGAACTTGAAGTATAGTGTTTTATACTGAAAATCTTGTAATTAAGTATTGGTGAATGAATTGCATCTGACAATCCCAAGTTAGTTAGCCATGTAAGACTGAGAGTTCTAAGGACTCCAAAAATAATCCTCTAGAAATAAGATAAATGGAGATAGAAGAGAATAGATAGAGGATAGTTAGAATACAAAGAAAAATGTACAAGGCAAATTTTGACAAAAATAAAAGTACACCAACTTAGCACTCCCATAGAGTAGAAGAATCGATCCTAAGGTCTAGGTAGGGCCCACTCTTTTTTAAGGAGAAGGGAATTCATTGTGGTATTCTCTATTTTCTTTCATTTTGTTGTGTTTGCATTTTCTTTTCTTAGAAGTAATTTGTGTTGTATGTTATTTAATATAAAGTCCTGTAGGCACATGTGATTTGCTACATAAGAAAAAACAAAAACAACATTTCATTTATTTTTTATTTTCATGCAAAGTGTGTTTGCTTTTTGAGCAAGTGTATTTATTCCTTATGCAAAGTGTGTTTCTTTCCATAATCATAGGTTAATCGAGCTTTTACTTTTATGCAAGTGTGGCTTACTTTTAGCAAGCATAAATTAGAGGTATTTTTGTATTCAATAGGAGAATAGAGTAATGAGAGAAATTTGTTAAGAAAAGTATCATCTAGAGAACTTTGGATCCTATTGCATATAGCCTTGGAAACCAACCTAGATTGACTATTAAATGATTAAACTCAATGGTAAAATTAAGAAACTACAATGACCTCATCAAGAAGCACCCAAGTCAATGATCCAAGTATCAGGTTGTGAAGCAACAACTAGGGCCTTGCCCTTGCTTTCCCCTTAATGTTATTTGTATCCTTAGAAGAACCCTATGATGAACCCTGTTTAATTGAGTTAGGTACCTTGATGTTATTCTTTTCAAGAAGATGTGAAAGGTGATCAATCTACTTCTTTAAACACTTGTGTTCATCATGACTATGTTTCTTACAATAAGCACATTTTGCCTTCTCCTTCGTAGGTTTATTGCCTTTCAAAGAAGAGGACTCATTAGCTACATTAGAGGTAGCTAGTTTCTGATCTTGTTTCTTTTGATCCTTATTTTGCTTACCAGACCCTTTCTGATCTTGATTTCCTTGATTTGTCACCAAGGCATGAGACTTAGAGGGTTTGATTGTACCCATGTGAACCAATTTGTCCCACTCCTTAGTGAGTTCAACAAAAAAATCATCAAGAGAGGGAATTTTATAGGTAGAACCTAAGGTACATTTAGTAGCATAAAATGTAGAAACAAAAATTGAACAGTTTGGATCAAGTTTAGAGAGAATACTTAAAATCAATTATGTGTCTTTCTTTTCTATCCCAAACTAATTTAACTGTAATCTAATGGATTCTAACTTTGTGAAGAAGTCTTCAATTATATTAAAATTATGTGGATTTAAACCTATTAATTTATTCTCCAGTTGATGACCCCTTAATTCATACCATTTATCACAGGGACCTTCCAATATAGACCAAAGTTCATTTGGTGTAGTAACAAAAATTGAATTTGGTAGAATAAATGCACAACAAAATAATATGTAATATTTTATTGATATTTTTAGATGATTTACATATAAATACATTTGGCTTTATAAAGCCTTTCATTTTCTTGTAAAAACAAACTACCTTACCTATGGGAATATAACTTCCCAAAACCAACAATTGTCTTATTTATAACTATTAACTAACATTATTTATAAATTAACATTTTCATGTTAATTAATTTATTATTTACCTAATCTAATATCTATAAACTAATGATGTAATATAAATCCAACATTCCACCCCTTATTACATCAATCAGAACAAAGAAAAAAGCACTGCAAGGATTAAACACAATGACCCTTCTGGAAACCTTGATGAAGTGCCTTCACCAATTCTCCTCACTCACCCAGGACACACCAAACTAAACTCATCAATAGATGTCTTGACTATTGAACCAACAAATCCTCTATACCACATGAGGGAACATAATCCCATCCTCCATGCATAATGAGAGAACAACTCTCCTTTGAGAGTCCACAACTCCTTCGAGTGTGTCAAAATCCCTCCTCTAGTGTTGCATATGAGAGAACAACTCTCCTCTGAGAGTCCACTTTCCTCTTAAAGTGTCAATATCTCTCATCCAATGCTATGAAAACTCAATCCCTCCTCTAGTGTACAAAAGGAATTTAACCAATGTGAATACACTAATCCCACTCTATTTTAGATATTACACTATCCATAGATACTGCCAAAAATTGCTAAACCCTCTTGCTCCATGAAGGGACACCGATTGAAATTGGTGCTTCACATGCAAGGTATCATCTTTGAGTGAGAAGCTAGCTTGAGATGATGATATACCTCATGCCTCGGATGCCTCCAGGCTCCAATTTCCTTGTTACACTTTATTCACCTAAGGTAACACTGGAACCTTTGAAATCTTGATTAGATGTATCATAGATGGCCCAAAGAGTACAAACATATGGTGATGCATACATGATTAATAGTAAAAATAATAGGTTGTCAAATTCTACAAATATTGCACCTGATTATAATGTCCTCATATAAATTCTCTTATAAAACCCCTGGCAAGATTTGAACTTGCGATTACCAAATCACATCAAGAAAATTCTTTCTCTTCTCTACACTAATCAATCTTGGAACAAGCACATACAACTTCTTATTACTACAAATAAAACATAAAGATTATTTTTCACTTATAAATCCAAATAGTTTTGTAGACTTTAATTACAACAGTCTAAAAAGAACCACATACCAATAACTCCAACAAATAAATCTCCCATCAAGTTAAACTTAATGCCTCAAAAAGAATTCATAAAAAAACATATGCACTAATAGGTATTGAACCTATAACCTCTCACACAAACTGTCAATTCCTTCATCAACCAAAATGAACTTTCCAACTTAGAAGCATGAACCTTCAACTTGAATTCGCATACTTGAATGACTTGACAAAATTTTATCAACCAACTTACTCAAATTCTCAAGCCACAAAAAGAACTTTTATATGATTTTTGAACTTTTAACCAATCACTTAAATGGGGACACCTTTACTTTGAGCCCAACCAATTGCACTACATTACCATGCTTAGTATTTAAATCCACAACATAATTTATAAACACTTTTGCTATAAATAGGAGAATAAATAAACAAAATCCAAACCTTTGACAAGTGAGGTGGTTTTCCCAAAACTCTTTGTTTCCTTTATTTATTTGTTTTCTATACACCATTGAAACATTTACAAATGCATTACTAGCCAAATAATAGTTTCAATACCTTTTACCAACGACATGCTAATTGTTTTCAACATTTTTTACCAACCAATATTAATGCCTTTGTAGAAAGTGAAACAACCAATATCAACACAATTGTAAATTAGATTCCCGTCACTATATTCCACATCAAGGTGCTCATTAAATTCTAACAATAGCCTCAAAATATTTCTAGGTTTTCTTCCTCTGTCATATTTCTATAACATTTTAAATTTTGTTATAAAATGAGGAAAATGTCACAGTTTTAATGAGACTACATTAAACTGTTATAATAAAAATGTCATTCTAAAATCATAACAATGTACTGGCAAATAACATGGTAAACTTGAACTTGAATTCTTTCTAGCCTTGGAAACTCCAATTTTCAACATAGCAACACTTTGGATCAACTTCCATTTTTATGTTTCTCATGTCTCATTTTCAATTTGCTCTGATACCATATTGAATTTGGTAGAACAAATGCACAACGAAATCATATTAATATTTTATTGATATTTCAAATGATTTACATTTCAATGTATTTGAATTTATAAAGCCTTTCATTTTCTCATAAAAACAAACTACCTTACCTATTGACTTATTTATAACTATTAACTAACATTATCTATAAATTAACATTTGCATGTTAATTTGTTTATTATTTACCTAATCTAATATCTAACTATAAAATAATGATGTAATATAAATCCAACAACAAATTCAATGTGAAAAAGTAGGTCAAGAGACACAGACATACAAAGAGTACCATATGCTTTATCACATTTATTAAAGCATTTTGGCTTTTTGCAAGTAAAGTTGGTTTTGTTTCATACCCCATTGTTACCCAATGTAGCCCTTTCTGTTGTGCCTCGCACACATGCCTCATTTCGCCAATGGGGACCCCCTTCCTTCAAATTTTGGCTTAGAGTGTTAGCCTAGCCGGTCGATTCCTGAAGTATTTCAATGGGTGATCAAAGTCGCATTTTTCACAGTTTAAAGCATGAAGGTTACTCGAGTTCTCTGAAATCATTAAGTCAAGTAATTTTTTTCATCAAAACCAAGTCTGATGTCTCTTTAGCGCTAAAAACATTGCCTGCTGACCTTTACGCTAGATTCACACACCACTGACCTTAGTGTCAAAACTCATATTCACTGCCATAGCGCTAGATTTCTTGTCAACCGACTCAGCGCTAAAATCCATGATCACTGACCCTAGCGCTAAAAATGCACTTCTCGGACTAGCACTAAAATCTCTTATTCCTTACTTGCGCCAAAACACCGCTTTAATGACTTAAGTCAGAGGATGCCCAAACTCGCGCAAATCTGAGGAACCCCAAATCGGTGCAAAACCTAAAAGTCATTTTTGTTCTGCATATTATGCGCTAAGTCTACAACCGTACCTCTGCATTAATGGCAGATTAGACCAAGGATATATAGGGTTTTGAGTCCATTTTTTAGCTCATTTCACACATAAACGATCATTTGAGAGCTCTGCGATTTCATCAATGACGAGAGGCATATTCGAAGCAAGGAAAAGGTTGAATTAAAGCACGTGATTTGAATGATTTCTTCACCTCAGAAACTGCATTTGCACTAGGTAGGATGGTTTTCTCATTTCCTTTGCTGAGTTTGGGGTTTTTGTGTCCAATTCAAACATTAGTTTTAGCTAGGGTTTTTGCACGAATTTGACAATCTGAGTCTGAGAGCTCTTCTTTGAATCAATAGTTTTGAAAGGGTTCTTTTATGGTACAAATGCTTGAACTATTTGAAAAAATCCTCCATTCAAACCCTAGCTCACGATAGGCTGTAATGATGAATTTGGTTGCATTTAAACAGATTTATTCACACCTAAAAATCATTCCGCAAAGACTATCAAACCCCCCTTCAAGAATTCAACAGGCTATTTGAGTTAGTTTTGTCTACGCTAAAATTAACACTGACATACTCGTTTGAAATAGCGTACGGCTTAGGGTAAGGTGACACTTGACAAACCTTTCACCATCCAAAGTTTTAATTCCTTAGCGCTGAAATCATCCTTCGTTGACCCGATGCTAAAAGTGCTCTTGTCTAACTAAAATGTCCTTTGAAAAACATGTCATTCAGCTACCCTGATATATTTCGCTAACACTTGAACATTAGGCTTAGTGCCAAAATAAGCGTCACCTGACTTGCGCTTAAAAACTTTGTTACCGACTTCAGTCGGTCACCTCTCAAAGCCGCACTAAGTCTGACGCAGTCAGAATCTGCATTAACCCATGTCCCACTCTTGGTACTAAAATCCCTCGTATTCGACCTTGCAGAAAAACATTCCTTCAATAACTTTAGTTGGTCACACCCAAAACTCGTGCTGGTCAATGGCGGCCCAAAGTCACACCAAACTTAGTCCTTTGTCCCTTGTGCTGAGAATCACTCTTCCTAACTTAGCCCTAAAAAGAGCCTTCACTGACTTTGGTCAACAAACCCCAAACCTCGTGCCAAGTCCAACATGATCAAAATTCGTGCCTTACTCCCATCTTTAGCGTTGGATTCCCACCCATCTGACTTGCATTGAAATCACACCACACTGACCTCTAAGAATTCACAAAAGGCAGACATACCCTAATCCTACACCAGGTCTGTCATGCCTAAATCTCACACTAAGTTTGACAAAGCCAAAAGTCTGTCGCATCCAAATCTAGCGCCAGGTCGGACCTAGCCCATTCTAGCGCTTTTCCTTTGACAAGGTCTAAGACCCCTGAAATTAGCATTGATCTTATAAAAAGACTATTTTTCTAAGAATTTCTAAGGCAGAAGGGTCTATTTGATTAAAATGAGTGTTGCAAAGGTTGATTAATGATGTTTTGCATATTTCAATTTAGATTTTGAGAAATTTAACCATTTATTGCATGGTCCAATATGAATTTTGATGTTGTTTTATTGTTTAAATCATGTAGTAAATGTTATAAATCTTCAAATTATTAGACTCATGAATTTCAAAGGTAAGCATTTTGGACATCAGTGTCATAGGGTAGAATTTAACTTAGTGGCATAAGGCAAGTGACTTGTGAATCATGCATTTAAACTTAGGAATCAAGAATCATCAAGATACCTTTGACTTATTAGGTCCAGTTATGCACGTTAATGACTGCCCGAGCCCAAAACATGAAGTACAAATTTAAAGGAATCCCTCCTGAGTCAAGGATATCCTCTGCATGGCCCAACATAGGAGATACAGACCTAGGTCATATCGATCTAGAGGACTTCAAACTCAAAGTATTTGGGCCTAATCCTACACCCTTGGCAAGAAAGATTAGAGACAATGGGATTATATAGAGGCTGCTGCATTTTCTGCTACAGTGCAATTCCCAGAGCTGATAGTAACTTGTGTAGAAAGATATGATCCCATTACTAGGACCATTCAGACTACCAATGGGGATGTCTTAGTAGACTTGAGCTCACCTTCCTTAGCAGAGATATTTGGAATACCAGTACATCCTATGTTATCTATACCATACATTAAAGATGCAGAAGAAACTTATAAGAAAGGTATTGATAAATGTAAAAAGCAAATCAATGATGGATGGATGAAACACAAAAGATCTACAATTATCAAGCTTCTTCATACATTGTATAGAAGTGGTTTTCACAATGAGATTGGAGATCTTGTGACTTTGCTAAGTAAAATATATGGACTGCCCTCTACATCAACATTTGAGGGATGGATGTTCAAACTAATTGAAGAAATTATTCATGGATAAATGAAACTACATTGGGCTCAGATTTTGAGTGACAACATGCATGAGGCTTTTACAAACTTCAATGAGAAGATGACATTCAGATGGACCTCATATGTAGGCTATGCCCTATCAAGAAGACATGATTACCCAGGGTTATCAAAGTTGGGAGTTGTAGGTGATGAGCAATTGAAAGTGTATGAATGTTATCCCCAACTTGCCATATCTCAGTCCTTGATTCACTTCAAAAGGGTAAATGATGCATTTACCATGTACATTACAAGACTACTTCAAGGAGCTACTTCCCTGAGAATCTCCCCTGAGGCTATGAATGTAGTAAGACAATTTTGGAGATGGTATATCCAGTTCAAGAAATTCACTTACATAAGGGTGCAAGGATTCACAAGGGCACCATATAGACTACCAAGGTATCCAATAGATAAGGTAGTGCTACTGGAACTGACAAGGCAGCTGATTCCATGTGCAAAAAAATTAAAACACTTGCTAGGACAAATGTCAAATTTCCCATGTTGCTAGGCAAATTACAATTTGCATGTGTTTCATTAGGGGCAGCGGAAGCCTCTGATAAAGAACTACAACTTGTTAATCTTCCCTTGTATGTTAGGAGTCACTTTGATTCCTATGGTGTAGTGGAGAAATATATTAGTAAGAGGTTGTTCGACAAGGAGCATCTCCAGGATTTCTGGGTAGATTGTGTAGATGACTATGAGGTGCTGAAAAGAATTCATTCAAGAGTGTCTCTAGATTTTGTCAAAAGATTCCATGTCATAGATGTCCCAGATCAATTGGTAGATGATGACAATGTGGTGTACAAGGGACCTTGGGAGAATCAATACCAACACCCAGTTCCCCTTCCAAACTGGGCAAACACTGAAGAGAGCTCCTTAGATGAAATCATGAAGGAACCCATAAGACTGAGCAAAGTGTGGGTTAGAACCCAAATTGCAGCCATGACTCAGAATGGGGTACAATTAACTTATACAGAGATAGAATGAGAAAAGGAGTCAGATGGTGAAGAGGATCAACCTATGGAAGTTTTGGATGTTGAAGAGCTAGTTTAAGAATTTTCTAAAGAAATAGATAGTGAAGAACACATCCGATTGGCAGAAAGGATAAAGGGAAAGAAAACTGTTCTAAAAGCCTAGCAAAAGAGTTCACCTCTGGCCAAGAGAACAAGAGCTGCACAAAAGAGATATATGCCAAGTGGACCGGGTGAGGGTTCCAAGACCAAGAAGCCAAGGACCAAAACAACAGGGGTCTCTATCACTGCTCCTACTACCTCTGCTATCTATGACACTCCATCTGCCCCAATTCAAACTATTACTACAACTTCCTCATGCCCCTTGGCATCAGATTCAAGCCTTTCCACTTCACTTGTTTCAGTTGCTGTCACTTCTTTTGCTCCTTCATTATCATCCATTTCAACTACCTCCCTATCTCCCGTTTCCTCTATCTCTCTTTCCACCTCATCCAATTTACCACCTCTCTCCACTGTTCTTTCATCTTCCTTCTCCCTTCCTTCCTCATCCATCCTTTCACCTATTGCCATACCTCCTTTGGGTTTTGCATCATTCGCTAATTTGACTCATGTGAGCCTTTCATCATTACCAATTCATTCATTGCCATTGCTTATCAATTCTTTAATCCATCTAGTGCAAGACTTTGCCTGCCTAACTATGCAATCATTACTCGGAATTGAAAAGGTGTGTGTAGAGTTAGAATTACAAGAACAAGGGATGGGAAAGGAAGTATCTAAAGAATCCCTCTTTGAGACTGCAAGCATTGAAATAATTGAGATATCTAATAGCCCCATCGGCAAAGGCACTGAAGACACAATTATGAAAGCCGCCCAACATGAAATATTGGAAAGTCTACAAAATATTGAGCAGCTGGATGGAGAAGAGGATAATGATAAAGAGTTTGAAAAAGAGCTGGAAATTCTTGATAATCCCCCAACAAAAGAAGATAGTCATACTGATGTTCCCAAGGATTCCTCTTCAACAGCACCGGATTGGCTGTAAAATCAGCTTAGAGCTAAAGAGCCACAAGTACAAGTTATAAAACTGGATTTGGATATAATATTAGCCTGAGTGGAGAAGCCAAAGAAACAAAAGAAGGCTAAGATTCAATCTAGGATATACAAAGATGCCACTGGGTCAAGGATTACTGAGGTGGTTGTCCCACCGACCAATGTGAATAAAGATGAGGTCAGAGCAGAGGATTACACTGTTACAACTATTGACTTGGGACTAGCCTCTAGGGGTCAGAAAATTGATGAATTTAAAGGTATGGTCTCCTCCATTGTTGAGTAGTTAGAAAAAGATGAACTCATGAAGAAAGAATTGAAACAACATAATGAAGAACTAAAGGCTTGTATCCAATTTTTGATGAGACCATTGAACTCAAAGGGAGAACCAAAATCAGCTTCGGCCCTGCTGTCAAAGGAAGAGTTAAGTAAATTTGATGATATTAAAACAACTATTACAGGCACACAGGAGTGGTTTGACAGAGTGTGCAGCGATGGTTGTGAAGAAATCACTTTTGTAGTCAGGCTACATTGGAACTTCTGACTATTAAGAGAAGGATGGGAGGAATTACATGAAGAATACAAGCCCTATGAGGAATACTATTCTCGTATGTTCCCAAGAGTACAGGCAATAAGGGAGCTGCCCATCAAAACTTTGTTATCAGAGTATATTCTTACAATAGAAAGGTTGTATAAGTCTGAAGAATGGTATCTACAAATGAAGATGAAGAAGGAAGTTTTAATAAGATTAAAGAATTTTACAAGGAAGCAAACACTCAACTTCTTGCTATTATTTATGATATAAATGATACTTTGAAATAATGTCTAGACCTCGGCATCGATGATCTTGCTCCACTTGATGAACAATATTGTAAGGATAGATTGCATCAAGCTATTCATGGATAGTCTCCACTGAGTATAGTGGCTAAACTTGAAAAGGTTAGTGATCTTTGGGCTTCCTTTGTTGCATTTCAAAAAAGTAGGAGAGCAATGGAAGATGTATATACTTAGTATTATCAGGAGCTTGAAGACCTCAGATTTAGATTAGACTACATTAAAGATCTAGACCCTGCAGACATAAATCCAGCATTGGTAGCCTGGGTAGCCTACAACAACAAAAAGGATGAAGAAGACAAAATAGATTTAGCAGGAGATGAATAAAATAATAAATTATCTGAAATTGAAAATGTAATCCCGTCACTTGTGACTAATTCTATATTTAGAAGGTCATGTGACGCTATTTTGTCTTTATTATGCTTTAAAAAGTGACTTTTCCCTATGTCTAGCTTAATGGGTACTCAATTTGTCTAAGTTCAATGTATCTAGAGGTCATTTTTTGTCTTTTTCCTACAGGACAAATTGTAATCTGGGCATGCAAAAGGCTGTTATAAATGTATTTAATGTTATTGAATCTGGGCCATCGGTGTTGATTCAATCTCCACCGTACATTCAAAAACTCAGTATGGCGCCTCTTCTATATAAAGGGCCATCGTTCCTCTCATTGTAAGACAATCTTGATGCTGAATTGTTGACACTACCAAATTTTTTGGTTAATACAAAAGCAAGTTGTTGCAATACTTTTCTATGAATTTGTTTCTTTGTATTATCAATTTGGTTTCATGGTTCACATCTTGATCTTCATTAGTTAAA
Organism: Cunninghamia lanceolata; assembly: GCA_027924645.1. NCBI lineage: Eukaryota > Viridiplantae > Streptophyta > Pinopsida > Cupressales > Cupressaceae > Cunninghamia > Cunninghamia lanceolata. Next base: position 7,843,746 of record BSBN01000420.1, on the reverse strand, counting down.
TCGTGCTTTGCAATGTTATTGATTTGTTGAAGGTGTTTCATGAGAATTCTAGTCCATACTATTAGTTGCTTGTTGATTGTGAGTAGTTGTGCATAGTTAGCCTGGGCTGTTAAATTGAATTGAGTTCAATTGCATTACAATAGTTAAATCATGCCAGCACTTTGGTATTTAATGAATGTATGTAATCTAAAAATCTAGAGAATCTGTAGAAGATAGCATTGTTTTCTGCAGCACTATAGCAAAGTCGTTAGCTTGGTAAAATAGAAAATTGGTTTAATTTCTAAATGTTTGTCTACCTACAACAATCTTTGTATTGTGAATGTCACTTAAGATATCTCTAAACCTTACTTGCTTTTGCATTTTCTTATTAATCAGTTGTGAGAATTAGGTTCCAGCAGCATTTCATATTGTCATACCAGCTGAAATAATATAAGGGTTTGCATGTATTGTTATCCTAACCTATCAAACCTGTCATATTGCATGTAAGACCCCTTGTTGGCACAACTAGTACATCCCACTGAGATATTCCAAGCAAGCTAAGACCTAGCTATATTATCCTTGGAGTAGTCTTACTTAGGGTAAGATACTTTTCAAGAAAGGTGTGATACTAGCAATCAAACCTGTGTTGTTGTGTGCTAAAAACACCATCAATAGAATTGGCACTAGAAGGAGGGCCACCAAGTTGAAATCCCCTCCATAAAATCAGCAAGTCTGGGGACCAGACAGAGACACACCAGGTCTAGCTCAGCTGGAGAAGAGCTATTGTCTTTGACAGAATTTAGAAGAACCAGAAGAGATTAAGGAATACCTAGAGCACCAAGGGCTCAATTTGTTCTAAGAAACCCAGCTGCAGCCCCAATGAATCCTCCGGTCATGGCCTTTTTCGCTACTAATAACTACTCCCCATTTCAGTTCAATGCTTATCATGACATGCCCAAGAACCCTGATAAGTTTTGCTCTAAGTTCTGCACTAATGATCCAGATAGAACTGCTGATGAGCACATTAGAATTTTTGAAGGTAATATGTTTATGCTCCAGGTACAGCATGAGGACATGGTCTATAGATTGTTTCCTTATTCTTTGCAGGATGAAGCCTACTACTGGTTTGCCAACCTCCCTATCGCTTCCATAAACTCTTGGCAGAATCTAAAGAATGCATTTCTGGATCGCTTCAGGATGCCTACTACCCCAGCAGACCTATATAGATCCTTTGTGGAAATTCGTAGAACTGAGGGTGAGCTAATAATTTCCTTTAATAATTGATTCCAAAAGGCCTTTAGCTGTTTATAGGATCCTTATGCTATAAGTCAGGCTATAGCCTTGCCCATTTACTATGCAGCCTTGGACATGCTTACATCCATGTTTGTAAGAAGGGCCAACCCAGCTCCGACCAACCTAGCTCAGGCGTACACTGAAGCTATTACTGTAAACACCCAGTTAGGGCAAACAACAATAGGTCTGCTAAACCACATAGGTCCCGTAGCAATGCCAAATCAAATACCTATGACCAACCAAGCTCTAGCTAATCATACCCCTGTGATGAATCCTATCCCAGTCACTGCTACAGTGTAAGCCCTAGTGGTCCACCCAGGAGCCCCTATGGCAGAATTACCTCCAACTCAAACACCTTTTCTCCAGTCTACTGAAGCAACTAAAGCAACAGATGATAGAGACGACATCAGGGAGTTGGTAGAATAAATGAAAAAGCTCACTCCATAAGTTACTCATTTGAGAAATCACAATGCATATTTGCAGTAGAGAAATGAGAACCAGAATCAATATCAGAATTAGAATTTTTAGTGACCGAATCAAACTTGGAATACTAGACCCAATAATGGCGGAGTCCCATCGCCTTTGGAGAATCAAAATACTGATAGTCGTCCACCTAGCTGAGTGATGCTGGCTGAAGCAGCATCGTCCTCATGGTGCAAGTTGCACAATACAAATGTTGATTCTGAGTTGGATTGTCCAGAGTTCCAAATAGCATCCAGCATTTTTCAAATAAAAATTTAGAATGCGGAGGCACAAGAAAATCCTCTAATAGGGTATGAACTTGTTCCATCTCAGAGGTATGACACTACTCTTGTACTTGATAGTTATAAATTTCCTTTCCAAGATGACAATCATCCTGAGGAAGAGGAGTGTGAGGAAGTACATGCTTACCAGCAATATAATAAAACTCCTTACAACCTGAGAAGTAGCAAGCCAAAGGGTCCTTTCACCACTTCAATCCCTCTGAAAAACTACCAGATTTCACTTAACCCAAAGGCCTCAAATAATCCTGAACCTCCCAAGGCAACACCCTAGCCAATGCATCAAGGAGCCACAACTAAAAGTTCAAAAAGAGCCGAAATAGCAAAGTTAGGACAATATGTTGCGAATGAACTCAAAAAGATGAAATTTAGCTTGTTTGTCTTTGAATTACTGAAAAAGCCAGAAGTTAGGACAGCTTTCTTTCAGGACATGGGAACATTGTATTAAGATAGACTCTTCCCAAAAAGAGACCCCACCGAAGGACAATACAGATAAAGGAAAAGATAGAGTCCATGTGATAGATGTTGAACAGAAGGTTACTTTATATAAGGATAAAAGAGAGAGTCCACCTTTCCTCTTGACTCTTAAGATATTTGGGAAGAACCTCCATAATTGTCTGGTAGACTCAGGAGCCTCTACCAACATGATGCCTTTGTCAGTGTGCAAAGCATTGGGTCTCACTCCAGCAAAATCTTCCAGAAAAGTCATGCATCTGGACAAGACTAAAGTAAACGTGATGGGTGAATTAAATAGAATACATATGCAACCAGCTTATGATCCTAGGGTGCAACAGTCCATAGACATTCAAGTAGTAGATATCCCAGATTAGTATGGCATGCTATTAAGTAGAGATTGGTTTAGGACTTTGAATGATTATATGGCAACATATTTTTCTCATATGTGGCTGCAGTGGAAAGGACTGGTGAATCAGATCTGCATTGAAAGGGAGCAAAAAATGAAGCATATGGTTACAGAATACAACCAGACCAATGAAATTCTATTTTCAGAAGTTGACCTGGGAGTTTATCTTCCTCAAGTTAATCAGGTAGAAGAGATACTTATGCTAAATTGCAGTAATTTTCTTGATCCTCTGCTTACAAAATATCAAGAAACCATAGAGACATGTGTGCAGTTAGACCAAGAATCTTCTTTTGATGATGATGAGCCCATAATATTTGAAGGATTCTGAGACTTCGTGGCAAAATTCATAAGTGATCAATTAACCGTCGGAAGGAAGATACAAATGGATGAATTGTTACTACCAAACTGGTGCTATATTCATGATGCATCTCATTCTGAATTCACATGTTTGCTTTGTCAAGAGGCAATAGGACAAGTGCAAAAACATTTAAAGATTCCCATAGTCTCAAAGGAAGATCAGGCTGTTACGAAGAAGGTTGATCCAGAACCTCAATTAGACGAAAAGCAACAAACAAAACAAAATAACAACAATGAGGATTATTGTCTCTGGATGTTAAGATTTGATGGATCTAGGTACGACAAGGATCCGGGGTAGGTTTGGAACTGATTAGCCCCAAAGGGAGTTCATAGTCGGCAGCACACTGATTGCAATTCCCCTACACAGATAATGTGACAGAGTACGAAGCTTTGGTACACAAATCGCTGATGGCTCTTCAGAAAAAGGTTAAGGTTATTTAGGTATTTGGTGATTCAGAATTGGTTGTCAAACAAGTAAGGAGGCAATACTCTTGCAATGAAAAAAGGTTAAACATATATCAGAACCACGTATGGGATTTGATTGAGTGCTTTGATGGCTTTAATATTTAGCTGATCCCGCGAAGACAGAATCACATTGTTGATGCCTTAATTCAGACGACTAGTTCACTGGAACCAATGTCTATGTCAACCCTGAAGAAGTTCACTGTAGAGTTTGTCTCAACTCCCTCAGTATCGGATAACATCACAAATTTTTAGGTCTTTGAGGATGACAAACATATAATTGATTTTCTCACATCGTCAGATGTTTTTGTTGCCCAGATAATAGATGAAGAAGAGATGGAACCTGCTGAAATAGACTTAGAAGGGGTCCTTAACTTGAAGACAAACACTATTCCTCAGTGGATGGTGGAATTGGAGTGATTGTTTGATTTAGATAAGCTTGGAACTCAGAAGAAACAAGGAGAATCCCCTAGTGTGTAATGCGAACCTTACAATTTAGGGACATCTGAAGAGATCAAAAATGTGTTTATTGGGAAAGCTAACATAGAGGAAGAGAGGACAGGTATTATTCATATGTTAAGGGATTATCATGAAGTCATAGCTTGGATTTATTAAGATCTTAAGACATATGACACCTCCATCATAACTCATACGATACCTCTCAAGCCCGGGGCAAAACCGTTCAGGCAGAGGCAACGACCAGTTAATGCTTTGCTAGAACCATTGATTTTCAAGGAAGTATAGAAACTATTGTCTACCAGAATTATATTTCCTATTAGACATTCCACCTAGGTGGCAAATTTGGTACTAGTGCGTAAGAAAAATGGAGAAATCAGGCTCTGTGTTGACTTTAGAAATTTGAATAGAGCCTTAGAGAAGGATAATTACCCATTGCCATCCTTGGACCAAGTGTTGCAAATAGTTAATGGCTCACAAATGATGTCTTTCCTTGATGGTTATTCAAGTTACAACTAGGTAATGGTAGAATACGAGGACAAGTTGAAGACATCCTTCACATGCAAGTGGGGAATCTATGCATACTACAGGATGCCCTTTGGATTAATTAATGCGGGAGCCATGTTCCAATGCACAATGGACATAGATTTCAAAGGATTGGTTGGGAAATGCATCATCATATATATGGATGATCTCACTGTGTTTTCAAAGAAAAGAGAAGATCATGTGGCAGACCTGAGGAAGATCTTGCAGAGATGTAAAGATTATGGGATCTCACTCAATCCCAAAAAGTGTATCTTCGGAGTGACAGAAGGAAAATTGTTGGGACATGTAATTTATGAGCAAGGTATATCGATTGACCTTGACTGAGTCCAAGCAATTCTCAAGATATAGCCCCCAACTAGTAATAAAGAACTGAAGTCATACTTTGGTAAGATTAATTTTGTCTGTAAGTTCATTACTGGGTTCCCTGAAATTGTTCGCCCACTAAATGTTATGTTGAAACAAGATGCCAAGATAGAATGGACTCCAGAAGCTAAGTTTGCATTTGCAGAAATCAAATAGGCGATAGCTAATGCCCTAGTATTGGTGAGTCCTGATTATACATTGTCGTTCTGCATTTACTCCTTCACCTCAGAGCATACTTGTGTAATGATGTTGACACAAAAGAGAGTTGTTGATGACAAAAGACCTATTGCTTTTATGAGCACTCCATTAAAGGAAGCAGAATTGAGGTATCCAAATGTGGAGAAGCAAGCATACGCCTTGGTTTAGGCAGTGAAAAAGTTTCATCATTACATCTTGAGAAGCTAAGTGATTGCAATAGTATTAGATGTAGCAGTCAAAGCATTGTTAATGTAGAGTGAGCTAGGAGAATGAAGAGGAAAATGGGTTACGATCCTACAAGAGTTTGACGTAGAAATACAGCCCATGAAATTGGTACGGGGACATACATTAACAAAAATAATGGCAAAAGTTGGTCCAGGATGAGTCTCTCAACAATATATGTTGGAAGATATCTCTAAAGATGAGTGGTATGGAGACATTGTGTTCTACCTCCTCAATTAGTGTTGCCCACCTCAACTAAATTCAATCTAGAGGAGAGCACTCAGATTAAAAAGTAACAGCTTTATGATTAAGGGATTAGTGTTGTATAAGAAAAACCATGAAGGAATCTATATAAGATGCTTGGATAAAACAAATGTAGCACAAGTTCTGACAAGTTTCCATGAGAAGTTCGGAACAAGCCATGGTTCAGCCCTGTCAACTGCCAATCAGATTCTTTAGGCAAGGTATTATTGGCCTACTTTATTCAAAGATGCACACGCACGTGTTAAAACTTGCCACACATGCCAAAATGCTGCAACAAGAGAACGAAACGCTGCTATGCCTCTGCAGCCAGTCCTAGAGGTATGACCATTCACACAGTGGGGGTTCAACTTCATTGGTATGATCAACCCACCTTCCTCTGCAGGCCATAGGTACATTCTGACCACTACTGACTATTGTACCCAGTGGTTTGAAGCTATAGTATGCAAACAATGTACCACAAAGGTAGTAATTGAATTTGTTGAAAAGTATATCATTACCAGGTTTGGCTGTCCTTTTTCCTTGGTATGTGATAATGGCCCTACCTTTTCCTCATTACACTATTCCAATTGGGCATTTGATTATGGGATTGTTTTGAAATTTTTATCTATCTACTCTTCTCAAGGGAACAGAGTAGCTGAATCAACAAACAAAAACTTGCTTGAGGTCATAAAAAAACTACTCAATAAAAACCCCAAAGACTGGCACACTCAACTTAGGTTTGCTTTATGGGCCGATAGGATCAGACACAAGGCTGCATTGGGAATGTCACCTTATCACTTGGTTTATGGTACTGAACCTATCTTTCCCATCCATTTGAGGATTCTTGTACTACAATTCATGTAGGACTGTCTTGAACCAAATGACCAGATGTCATCCCACTTAGCCCAATTGCTGCACTTAGAAGAAAAATGTGATGCTGCCATAGAAAACTTTGCCAAACATCAGGGTGTGGTAAAATGATAGTTTGACAAAAGAGCTAAAGTCAAGGCCTTCCACATTTCTGACTTGGTTTTATATTGGGATAAAGCCCATGAAAAGAAAGGTGAACATGGTAAGTTCGACAAACTTTGGCTAGGCCCATATCAAATCTATGAGATCCTTGGTGACAATACATATTGACTGAAGAGCCTTACTGGTGAGGAGCTCTCATTGTCGGTCAATGGGTAGTTTCTGAAGCACTACTTTCAGGCCTAGGAGGCATCTTTGCCTTCTTTTAGTGTACATAGTTAGGTTTCTTGTTTGTTTTGGATAGGTTAGGTTTCTATTAGATTAGTTTATGCTTCCTGCTTTTGTTTTCTGTAGTCGTTAGGTGTTTGTTTTCATTAGTTTAGTTGTCCTTTTTCTACTTTGCTTTTGCTTGCTGCGCTTGCTTTGTTGGGGATCTTCGTTTCCTAAATGTGGTGTCAGTCATGCAGACCTGCAAGTGGTCCTTTGTTGGGTAAGTAATTTGGAGTATTTCTTTGAGAAGCTGAAGTTTTTACTTAGGTCCTACCGTGGGTTCCGCTATTATACTAGGGAGTATGATGTTTGTTCATAGGAAATGAATCATTAGTCAGTGCACCTGAAGTATTTTCTAAGCATATATCTTTTACACTCTTAAATAATTCTGAAGTACCTAAGTAAGTCTTGGTGATCTTGCATTAAGTGAAAAATCTAAGTTCCACCTTTGCCGTCATTGGGAGTCCACACCCAGCTAGCTGAGTTATCAATGTAACTAATGTTGTCAAAAGCATGTGTTACAAGGGTAGCCATACTGCATTGTACTCTACAAAATCTAAGCTTAGTGGAAATATCAAGAAATTATGAAAAGAAAAGAAAATCACAACCACACACTATAACTAAGTTAGATGGACAATCAAGTAAACTCTACTGGGGCTATGGATGCATGACCAGCAGTAGGGCTATGCTTGAGTGGAATTCTGAGACAAACCCACTGGGGCTATAGACGCTCGCTGGTAGCGGGGCAATGTCCAAGTAGTTCATGAGGTGTGTCAATCACGTAGCTTAATGTAAAGGATTTGAGATGAGCTTGGTTGCTTAGGGATGGGAATTAATGCAGTTGCACACACTTAGGTTTTCAGGATATGGATGGTTGTACCTGGTTATTGAGCTCTGCTTCTTTCATAGGGTATCATGTCTTCTTGTTCAACATGTGGGAAATGCAGAGGTTATGGGTTCAAAATTGTGGTTTATCTTTGAAATGCTCTGGAGCATTTCCTAGTAGAGTCACCATTTGTTGTGCCTCGCACACACACTCCATTTCGCCAATGGGGACCCCCTTCCTTCAAATTTTGGCTTAGAGTGTTAGCCTAGCCGGTCGATTCCTAAAGTATTCCAATGGGTGATCAAAGTCACATTTTTCACAGTTTAAAGCATGAAGGTTTCTTGAGTTCTCTGTAATCATTAAGTCAAGTACTTTTTTTCACCAAAACTAAGTCGGATGTCTCTTTAGCACTAAAAACATTACTTGCTGACCTTTACGCTAGATTCTCACTCCACTGACCTTAGCGTCAAAACTCATATTCACTGCCATAGCGCTAGATTTCTTATCAACTGACTCAACGCTAAAATCCATGCTCACTGACCCTAATGCTAAAAATACACTTCTCAGACTAGCGCTAAAATCTCTTATTCCTGACTTGTGCTAAAACACCGCTTTAATGACTTAAGTCAGAGGATGCCCAAACTCGCGCAGAAGTCAAATGAACTAGAAAGTCACGCAGGTCTGAGGAACCCCAAATTGGTGCAAAACCTAAAAGTCATTTTTGTTCTGCATATTATGCGTCGAGTCTACAACTCTAACTCCGCATTAATGGTGGATTAGACCAAGGGTAGATAAGGTTTTGAGTCCATTTTTTAGCTCATTTCACACATAAACGATCATTTGAGAGCTCTATGATTTCATCAACGACAAGAGGCATATTTGAAGCAAGGAAAAGGTTGAATTAGGGCACGTAATTTGAACAATTTCTTCACCTCAGCGACTGCATTTGCACTAGGTAGGATGGTTTTCTCATTTACTTTGTTGAGTTTGGGGTTTCTGTGTCTAATTCAAGCATTAGTTTTAGCTAGGGTTTTTGCATGAATTTGAAAATATGAGTCTTAGAGCTGTTCTTTGAATCAATAGTTTTGAAAGGGTTCTTTTGTGGTACAAACGTTTGCACTATTTGATAAAATCCTCCATTCAAACCCTAGCTCACGATAGGCCAAAATGATGAATTTAGTTGCATTTGAATGGATTTATTCACACCCGGATATCATTCTGCAAAGACTATCAAAAACCCCTTCAAGAATTCAACAGGCTATTTGAATTAGTTTTGTTTGTGCCAAAATTGACACTGACATACCCGTTTGAAATAGTGTACGGCTTAGGGTAAGATGACACTTGACAAACCTTTCACCATCTGAAGTTTTAAATCCTTAGTGTTGAAATCATCCTTCGTCGACCCGACGCTAAAGTGCTCTTGTTTGACTAAAATGTCCTTTGAAAAATAAGTCATTCAGCTACCCTGATATATTCTGTCAACACTTGAACATTAGGCTTAGTGATAAAATAAGTGTCACCCGACTTGCGCTTAAAACCTTTGTTATCGACTTCGATTGGTCACCTCTCAAAGCCACGCTAAGTTCGATGCAGTCGGAATCCACGCTGACCCATGTCCAACTCTTGGTGCTAAAATTCCTCATATTCAACCTTGCACTAAAACAATCCTTCACTAACTTTAGTCAGTCACACCCAAAACTCGTGCTGGTCAGTGGCGGCCCAAAGTCACGCCAAACTTAGTCATTTGTCCCTTGTGCTGAGAATCGCTCTTCCTGACTTAGCCCTAAAAAGAGCCTTCACCGACTTTGGTCGACAAACCCCAAGCCTCGTGCCAAGTCCAACATGATCAAAATTCATGCCTTACTCCCATCTTTAGTGCTAGATTCCCACCCATCTGACTTACGCTGAAATCACACCACACCGACCTCCAGCGATTCACAAAAGGCAGACATACCCTAATCCTGCACCAGGTCCGTCATGCATGAATCTCACGCTAAGTCTAACAAAGCCAAAAGTCTATCTCATCCAATTCTAGTGCTAGGTCAGACCTAGCCCATTCTAGCACTTTTCCTTTGACAAGGTCTGAGACCCCTTAAATTAGTGCTGATCCTATAAAATGACTATTTTTCTAAGAATTTCTAAGGGAGAATGGTCTGTTTGATTAAAATGAGTGCTGCAAAGGTTAATTAATGATGTTTTGCATATTTCTATTCAAATTTTGAGAAATTTAAGCATTTAATGCATGGTCCAATATGAATTTTAATGTTGTTTTATTGTTTAAATCATGTAGTAAAATTTATAAATCTGCAAATTATTAGACTCATGAATTTCAGAGGTAAGCATTTTGGACATCAGTGTCATAGGGTAGAATTTGACTTAGTGGCATAAGGCAAGTGACTTGTGAATCATGAATTTAAACTTAGGAATCAAGAATCATCAAGATACCTTTGACTTATTAGGTCCAGTTATGCAGGTTAGATGACTGCCTAAGCTCAAAACATGAAGTATGAATTTAAAGGAATCCCTCCCGAGTCAAGGATATCCTCCGCATAGCCCAACATAGGAGATACAGACCTGGGGCATATCGATCTAGAGGACTTCAGACTCAGTATTTGGGCCTAATCCTACAACCTTGGTAAGAAACATCAGAGACAATGGGATTGTAGAGGTTGTTGTATTTCCTACTACAGTGTAATGCCTAGAGTTGATAGTAACTTGTGCAAAAAGATTTAATTTTATGACTAGAACCATTCAGACTACCAATGGGGATGTCTTGGCAGACTTGAGCTCACCTTCCTTAGCAGATATCTTTGGAATACCAATGCATCCTGTGCTATCTATACCAGACATTAAAGATGCAGAAGAAACTTATAAGAAAGGTATTAATAAATGTAAAAAGCAAATCAATGATGGATGGATGAAAAACAAAAGATCTACAATTATCAAGCTTCCTCATACATTGTATAGAAGTGATTTTTACAATGAGGTTGGAGATCTTGTGACTTTGCTAAGAAAAATATATGGACTACCCTCTGCATCAACATTTGAGGGATGGATGTTCACACTAACTGAAGAAATTATTCATGGACAAATGAAACTACATTGGGCTCAGATTTTGAGTGACAACATGCATGAGGCTTTTACAAACTTCAAGGAGAAGATGACATTCAGATCGACCTCATATGTAGTCTATGCCCTAGCAAGAAGAACTGAGTACCCAGGGTTATCAAAGTTGGGAGTTGTAGGTGATGCGCAATTGAAAGTGTATGAATGTTATCCCCAACTTGCCATATCTTAGTCCTTGATTCACTTCAAAAGGGTAAATGATGCATTTACCATGTACATTACAAGACTGCTTCAAGGAGCTACTTCCTTGAGAATCTCCCCTGAGGCTATGAATGTAGTAAGACAATTTGGGAGATGGTATATCTAGTTTTAGAAATTCACTTACATAAGGGTGAAAGGATTCACAGGGGCACCGTACAGACTACCAAGGTATCCGACAGATAAGGTAGTGCTACTGGAACTGACAAGGCAGTTGATTCCATGTGCAGAAAAATTAAAACACTTGCATAGGACAAATATCAAATTTCCCATGTTGCTAGGCAAAGGACAATTTGCATGTATTTCATTAGGGGCAGCCGAAGCCTTTGACAAAGAACTACAACTTGTTAATCTTCACTTGTATGTTAGAAGGAGTCACTTTGATCACTATGGTGTAGAGGAGAAATATATTAGTAAGAGGTTGTTCCACAAGGAGCATCTCAAGGATTTCTGGGCAGATTGCGTAGATGACTATGAGGCGCTGAAAAGAATTCATTCAAGAATGTCTCTGGATTTTATCAAAAGATTCCATGTCATAGATGTCCCAGATCAATTGGTAGATGATGACAATGTGGTGTACAAGGGACCTTGGGAGAATCAATACCAACACCCAGTTCCCCTTCCAAACTGGGAAAATGTTGAAGAGTGCTCCTTAGACGAAATCATGAAGGAACCCATAAGACTTAGCAAAGTTTGGGTCAGAACCCAAATTGCAGCCATGACTCATAACATGGTACAATTAACTTATACAGAGATAGAACCATAAAAGGAGTCAGATGGTTAAGAAGATCAACTTGTGGAAGTGTCAGATGTTGATGAGCCAATTCAAGAAGTTTATAAAGAAATATATAGTGAAGAACACATCCCATTGGCAGAAAAAATAAAGGGAAAGAAAACTGTTCTAAAAGCCCAGCAAAAGAGTTCACCTCTAGCCAAGAGAACAAGGGATGCACAAAAGAGATATATGCCAAGTGGACCGGGTGAGAGTTCCAAGACCAAGAAGCCAAGGACCAAAACAATAGGGGTCTATATCACTGCTCCTACTACCTTTGTTGTCTATGATACCCCATTTGCCCCAATTCAAACTGTTACTGCAACTGCCTGATGCCCCTTAGCATCGAATTCGAGCCTTTCCACTTCACTTGTTTTAGTTGATGTCACTTCTCCTCCTTCACTATCATCCATTTCAACTACCTCCCTATCTCCTGTTTCCTCTATCTCTCTTTCCACCTCATCCAGTTTACCACCTCTCTCCACTGTTCTTTCATCTTCCTTCCTCATCCATCCTTTCACCTGTTGCCATGCCTCCTTTGGGTTTTGCATCATTCGCCAATCTAACTCATGTGAGCCTTTCCTCATTACTAGTTCATTCATTGCCATTGCTCCACAATTCTTTAATCCATCCAGTGTAAGACACTGCATGCCTAACTGTGCCACAATTACCTAGAATTAAAAAGGTGTGTGCAGAGTTAGAATTACAAGAACAAGGGATGGGAAAGGAAGTATCTAATGAATCCATCTCTGAGACTGCAAGCATTGAAATAATTGAGATATCTGATAGCCCCATCGACAAAGGCACTGAAGACACAATTATGAAAGCCGCTCAACATGAAATATTGGAAAGTCTACAGAATATTGAATAGTTGGATGGAGAAGAGGATAATGATAAAGAGTCTGAAAAAGAGCTGGAAATTCTTGATAATCCCCTAGAAAAAGAAGATAGTCATACTGATGTTCCCAAGGATTCCTCTTCAACAACACCAGATTGGCTATAAAACTGACTCGGAGCTAAAGAGCCACAAGTACAAGTGATAAAACTAGATTTGGATTCAATCTTAGCTAGAGTGCAGAAGCCAAAGAAACAAAAGAAGGCTAAGATTCAATCTAGGATATACAAAGATGCCACTGGGTCAAGGATCGCTAAGGTGGCTGTCCCACCAGCCAATGTGAATAAAGATTAGGTCAGAGTAGAGGATTACACTGTTACAACTGTTGACTTGGGACCAACCTCCAGGGGTCAAAAAATTGATGAATTTAAAGGTATGGTCTCCTCCATTCTTGAGCAGTTAGACAAAGATGAACTCATGAAGCAAGAATTGAAATAGTAAAATGAAGAACTAAAGGCTTGATCCAATTTTTGATGAGACCATTGAACTCAGAGGGAGAACCAAAATCAGCTCCGGCCTTGCTATCAAAGGAAGAGTTAAGTAAATTTGATGAATAGTATCTACAAATGAAGATGAGGAAGGAAGTTTTTAATAAGATTAAATAATTTTACAAGGAAGCAAACACTCAACTTCTTGTTGTTATTTATGAAATAAATACTTTGAAAGAATGTCTAGACCCCGGCATCAATGATCTTGCTCCACGTGATGAACAACATTGTAAGGATAGATTGCATCAAGCTATCCATGGACAGTCTCCACTGAGTATATTGGGTAAACTTGAAAAGGTCAGTGATCTTCGGGCTTCCTTTGTTGCATATCAAAAAAGCAGGAGAGCAATGGAAGATGTAAATACTCAGTATTACTGGGAGCTCAAAGACCTTAGATTTAGATTAGACTACATTGAAGATCCGAACCCAGCATTGGTAGCCTAGGTAGCCTACAGTAACAAAAAGGCTGAAGAAGACAAAATAGATTTAGAAGGAGATGAATAAAATAATAAATTATCTGAAATTGAAAATGTAATCCCGTCACTTGTGACTAATGCTATATTTAGAAGGTCATGTGACGCTATTTTGTCTTTATTATGCTTTAAAAAGTGACTTTTCCCTATGTATACCTTAATGGGTACTCAATTTGTCTAAGTTTAATGTATCTAGAGGTCATTTTTCATCGTTTTCCTACAAGACAAATTATAATCCGGGAATGCAAAAGGTTGTTATAAATGTATTTAATGTTGTTGAATCTCGACCATCTATGTTGAGTCAATCTCCACCATACATTCAAAAACTTAGTATGGCGCCTCTTCTATATAAAGGGCCATTGTTCCTCTCATTGTAAGACAATCTTGATGCTGAATTGTTGACACTCTGCCAAATTTTCTAGTTAATACAAAAGCAAGTTGCTGCAATACTTTTCTAAATATTTTATTTCTTTGTATTATCAATTTGGTTTCATGGTTCACATCTTGATCTTCATTAGTTAAATCATGCTTTGCAATGTTATTGATTTGTTGAAGGTATTTAATGAGCATTCTAGTCCATATTATTAGTTGCTTGTTGATTGTGAGTAGCTGTGCATAGTTAGCATGGGATGTTAAATTGAGCTAAGTTCAATGGCATTACAATAGTTAAATCACGCTAGCACTTGGGTATTTAATGAATGTATGTAATCTAAAAATCTGGAGAATCTGTAGAAGATAGCACTATTTTCTGCAGCACTATAGCAAAGTCTTTAGCTTGGTAAAACAAAAAATTGGTTTAATTTCTGAATGTTTGTCTACCTACAATAATCCTTATATTGTGAATGTCACTTAGGATCTCTCTAAACCTTACTTCCTTTTGCATTTTCTTATTAATCAATTGTTAGAATTAGGTTCCAGCAGTATTTCATATTGTCATACTAGCTGAAATAATATAAGGGTTTGCATGTATTGTTGTCCTAACCTGTCAAACCTGTCATATTGCATGTAACACCCCTTGTTGGCACAACTAGTACATCCCACTGAGATATTCTGGAAGCAAGCTAAGACCTAGTTGTATTATCCTTAGAGTAGTCTTACTTAGGGTAAGATATTTTCAAGAGAGGTGAGATACCAGCAATCACACCTGCGTTGTTGTGTGCTAAAAACACCATCAACACTTTCCTTTTAAGATAAATAGTCATTTTGAACTTCTAAGAAAAATAGTTGTAGGTGTGAGTACAAGAATTGTTAATTGATCCATTTTAGAGCAGAAAAGTAGATTGAGTTGTTATTGTTGTGTAGAAAAGAAAATAAAAGAAAGAAGGCACACAAGACACCCCCCTTCTCACTAATCTTAGAAATCACTCCCATAGAGATTATAAGTTTGGCACTTCATAATTCAGTGTGATTACAATGCTTTTGCCAAATTACAATAGTCATAGGGCCCAAAAATGGCCAAAACCTAACTTTTGATCCAAAATGGACCTATTACACAATCTAGAAAAAATAACTATATGGTTGTGTAGTGCTCTTCAATAGCTTTGCAACACCTATTCCTTTACAAAAAATGGAGATTTAGGGCACAAGATATGGCTTTTTGAATGAGAAAGAAATAACCAGCTTCAACCTACAATATCTAGACAAAATCAACAAAAAATCTAATTAAAATCACTGTGATTGAGAAGTACAATTCATGAGATTTTTGTCACCTATTTGTTTGCAAAAATATGAATCTCGAGGCAAAAGTTATGCCAAAATGAAAAAAATATGCCCCTTAAGCACAATAAGAAGGCAGAAAAAAATCCTAACCAGGAGGTGGCTCTCTGGTGGCCATTGGGCAGTGCCACCGGTGGAGTGGAGGGCAGGCAAAGCAAAGGTCACTAGGGTGATAGAGTAGGTGGTGGTGGTTTCCTTAGCTACTAGCAATTTTTTGTAGGTGGCGATTAGTAAACTGCATAAGAAGAGGGGTTGGGAGCCAAGGGCTCTGACTAGGGATTTAAGCCCTTTAACGTTGTGAGTGCTATAAAGTGCTTCAGCACTTCAAAGAAGCATTGAGTGCTATAAGTGCTATGGGCACTAGCGCTTAGCAAGCACTATTTTAAAAAAACAAATTGGTCGTATCATTGTGCGAGAGGCCGTATGGCCTCCTATGCAAAAAGAATGCCTTAGAAACACCATACACCTGAATTGGTCAAATTTTATATGAAAATAGAGGTTTATGGGCATTTTGAACTTAATGGTGAGGTCCTTTTGGCCTAAAAATGCCCCAAATAAAAGCTTTTTTTCTAGATCTTGAACTTCAAACCTCCATTTGCTACTGTCATATGATCTCCAAAACCAGTGAAATGAAAGTCAATCCTGACTTTCTCGAGTCTCTTGGATGCATTAGAACAACTGAAAATGTTGTCAATATAATTGAAAGATCCGCAATCACCTAGATCTCATAGAACACATATGCAAAATATAGAGGTTATTAGATTTTCATAAATCTTTTTTGATTCTCCAGATCGTTTAGAAATGCAAGAGAAGAGCATACAGGATTTTACAAGATCTTACAAAAGTAAACTCTAATATCTCAATTAGGAACTCTAGTACTCTAAAATCTCAAAACAAAATCTCTAATACCATGTTAGAAATCTAAAACAAATGGACAACCTAAGAACTTTTTAATTCAAGCTATAAAACTATAAATGTATAAACACAAAAATAGACCAGAGATTCTGAGAGACGCAAAATGCTAAGATAAGAAATCACAAAGAGAAGTTACAACAAAGGATGCATATCTAAGATTACCAAATACAAGCTAGGTAGTGAGTTTATATAGACCAGGGAGAGGGTGGAGGTGAAAAACCAACCAATATGGAGTGACCACCAAGTGCGATAAAAATAGCAAATGTAACTGCCTTGTAGGGTGGTGACACCTCAACTACCCACTCACCTAATTAAACTCACTTTATTAACCTAAGCAAGCTTAATAAAAGTGTAGGAAAAGGAAATAAAAACCTACACTAACATCATAGGCTAAAGGATTATGTAATATCTCACCAATATCATCTATCTTCTTAAGTTTGTGCTTAAGCATTAACACATCTTTTCAAAATGGTTGATCCTACTTATGAGGGAGTTCAAATAAGGTGAAATGATATTCTTAAAATATTATGTATCCGTACGTGTATGTATGTCATATGTAATAGTGGGAAAGCATGGGAAAGACACATTAACAAATAATGGCACATTATCATCACATATACCAAGTAAAATCTGTAAAATATCTTCATGTTGTTTTTCATCCTCACGGATGTCTAATTCATGTGTTTGTTCAATAGAAGGTGTAGAAGAATGTACTCCACATCCACTAAATATACATCAAGGAGACTCTCCATCGACATTAAAAAGTGGGATATCATCATGATGCACAAAAAAATCATGGTATTCTCTAAGGAAGGGTTACTAGAAGAGAAAGAATGAGAATTGTGTGTAACACGTGCTCTAGATCCAAAAGTAAAATAGTTGATAAAAGCATGTGACAAAGAATGGAAGGATGCATAACAAGCATGACATGAATCAAAATGTTGTTTAGCTTTATCAATAAAGGCACCACCAAATCCATTCATCAATGTACCATCGCTACATATATAAGCATAATATGATGATAAGAAACATGTAATTTTGTATCTTTATTACCACTAAATAACCTATCAAAAGTGTGTTAAAGAATGTGTGTCATAAACCTTATCATTATGAATCCAAGAGTCAAACACCACATCATGGGGAGATGAATAACTATTGCTATGGTCCTCACTGAACATATTGTCAATAGACCAAGAGTGAAAAGATAAAAAAGAAAGACTAGAAACCTCATGTGAAAGTGAAACATGTGTATATACATCACTAGGATCCTCAAGGAAATATGAAGAAAGAGATATGCAAGTAGAAGAACCCATAAGTGAACAAGGAAAGCTAGCACAAGATGTATAAAGGTTATGTTCACTAGGTATGTCATTATCATGTGAAGGAAAATCCCTAGATTTATCATGAGAGTAAGGCTAAAGTATCATCAACATGAACCAAATAATGGGAAGGAAAGTTGTGCAAAGGTATTGTTGGGACCCAATCTAAAAATTTCCAAATCCACATAGGTCCTTGCTTATTTGGTGAATTTTGCCTAAGTTTTTCCTTTTGACTACCTTCATGATCCTATAAATGTGTTGAGAATTGAAAAATCCAATATTATTTTTAAGTTTGAAGGGTTTTTCCTTTATTTTCTAGAATTTTCTATGTGTTGTAGGATTTCACCCTACTACAAGATGTGGAACTTTACCCCACTACTGCACATCTTGTTCTACCTGATTTCTCCCCTTGTGGGATTTCACCCTGCTACTACATGTGGGAGATTCACCTTGCTATTAAATATCATGTTCTACCTGATTTCCTCCATTGCAAGATTTCAACCTCCTACAGTATATCCTTTGTTTTTTGTGGGATTTTGACCCACTACTGGATGTCCCTTTTTTTGTGAGATTTCAACTTCCTAAAGGATATCCTTTTTTACGAGATTTCGACCCACTATATGATGTCCCTTGTTTTTGGCAAGATTTTGACCTCTTGCAGGACCTCCTCCTTCCTCCCACATCCTATAGTGCCCCAGATTTTTGCAAAAAAGTTCCAAAACACCCCAAAATGTGTTGAAACTTCCCAAAATGCCATTAATGACTATTTTAACTCTTGCAACTACTCATTTTGAGCAAGAAAATGTTTTTCAAGCCTCCTTGCCCGACTTGCATGTGGATCAAGGTAGATTTCATAAGATTTTGTGGGTGTGCATTCAATTATTTAGAGATGCAATAGTGCCTCAAAATCCTGCCAAAATGCCCTAGGGAATGAAAATGAAAGAGTTGAAAATACAACTCTTTTTATCATTAAAAGGATTGATCATTGAGCTAGTTTGGACCTACAGGTGCTTCAAGTGGATCTAGGGCATCAAATATTATTGGTTTGGTCTATAAAATAAGGAATCCATCTTGTAAATTAGAAGAAAGGTTTTTAATGTGTATTTGCATGTAATGGTATTTCTCCAAGATAGTTTGTAAAGATTCAAGGGAATGTATAGTCACAGCGATTTTTTGCCACATTTGTTGGTATGAATGTAATGAGGATTTGATGTATGTGTGACAACATCTAATGCATTTCAAATCTTTTTTAATGGTCTTTTCTTAATTTAGCATGGGTTATTGCAGTTCTATTCAAGATTACTAAGTATGTCCATTGTATGTAATGTTATCTATGATTTGTATGTGATTGCATATTTGGTTTTATTGATGTTTTGCAAATGTATCTCCTTTTGCCTTACATTCTATGACTTTGTTGCCCAATGGAGTAGGCACCAGTTCGATTGTTGAAGGATCAAACATTTTCCATTTTATAATCCCATGTCCTATTAGTTGTAGGATTAGATTAGGGTTTCACATGTTGTTCATGATTCATTCTTATAAACTAGGGAATAATCATAAGTGAATTTTAGTGTTTAAATCATCAGAGAATCATATTCTTGCATAACTGCACCTTGCTATTGTGTATGAAATGTTAAATGGATTCACTTGCAGGAATTATAATACTATTGCCATCTATAGATGCATATGCAAGGTGGATGTTTTAACTTAGTTAAAGGTTTTATATGCAGCTAGTTTTTCTTCACCTAGTGAAAATTATATGGGTCAAGTGTACATTGGGTATAACTATCATTGTTTCAATCATGCTTATTTTAATTGGTTTAAAACCCTATTAAGGAGTACCTCTAGGAATACCCTCTCAAGTCTAGCTAAGCTCAAAGTGCAGGAGAGATTACACAATCTTGTCAATTGGCCTTTAACCATCCTTAATCTATTGATGAGCCCCTATTTTACCTTCTTGATGACACCCCCTAGCCATGAAGGTGAAAACATCCTCTAGGATTGTGGACCTACGATTTCAGGACACAACAAAATGGTGTCATTATCAGGGATAGTTTGATTTTGTTTATATTTTTTATATATCTACTACCCATTAAAGTTAATGTGGTTACAATAGTACCAATTTGAAAAGATTACAAAGTAGTCTCTTCCAAGTGAAGAGTGGCGACTCTATTTCAGTCAACCTAGAAATTAGTTTACAATTGAAAGAGTTTACAATGGAACAAAGGAGACAATACCAAGATCAATTGGGATATGAAGATTCCTCAGATCACACTAGCAGTCAAATAAATAGATGGAGAGCTAGAGATATTGGTGATTCTTATAGACTAAATGCTCAAGATCAAGTAGGAACATCTGAAAGAAATGACACATTTTTAGATTTGAGAAACCAATACCAATATACATTAAAAGATTGTTATGATAACATACTTAGGACAAATAGAAGAATGAATAGAAATGAATATGAAGTTCAAAGAAATGAAAATCTTATTAGTCCTAGGGAAGCAGGGATAGATCCTGAGAGGCAAACATGTGAACCTTCAACATGCCAAATCAAAATGCAAGAACACATCATGTTAGTTGACGTCCTAGTTCACCTAATATGTACAAAGAAATGAACACGATACACCTTTTCATGATGCTAATCATCCATTTCATTCAAATTCTAAATATAGGTAAATAACTCTTTATGAGGAATTAGAACTGCTAAATCATATTAGACAAAGGAGACAAGAAATCCAAGCAATAATTGAATTGCAACAAACTCAACTTGCTTAGCAGGCACAAGCTCGGGCTCAAGTAGCCCAACAACAAAATAGATATCAGAATTATGATTAGTCTCCTCTAAATAAACAAAATAGGAACACAAGTCAAATGCATTATGTTCCTAATTAGCCACAACAACAACAATTTGATCAACAGTTTAAAACTATCCCAAATCCTAGACTTGCATTCTGAAGACAAGCTCACAGGTTCCCTTCAATAAGATAACCTTTGGTATCCTGGACTTCCCTAATGCAATTCCATATGAGATAAGGGGAAAGATACTTAGATTTCAAGGCAATAATGTAGTTACTGGAGAAGAACATTTGAGGCATTTCATCAATGTCACTAATGAGTATGAGATAGATCACAAGGATGTGATGATGAAATTGTTTGTACATTCATTGGAAGAGAGTGCTAGAGAATGGTACAAAAGTCTCCCACACAACAGTGTTGATTCCTGGGAAGAGTTCATGAGAGATTTTAGACTTTGGTATGGGGAAAAAATAGATCCTAAATTTTCTATACATGAACTTACAACCCTTAAAAACGGAGTAAATCAGATGATGGTGGATTTCAATAGCAAGTTCATTATGACAATGAGGAAGGTGCCAACAAACCTTAGACCAAATAAACCAATGTGCCTAGTCCTCTATTATGGTGCATTTGATTCTAAGATTAGATATTCCTCAAACTTTAAGGGAGGCTTATGCTATAGCCATAAACATTGAAAGCAACATGAGATCATCAAGTAAACATATTAAAAGATCAAATGTAAAAATCTCTTAGCCAGACAGAGCAATCCCAAGTAAGCCTTTAAATGTTGAAGAAAAGTTGGATAGATTGATGGGTGCAATGACAGACCTGTCATACAAAGTAGCTAGAAATGAAAATGGACTGCCATCTCATAGCAACGTGCTTCAATCAAGGATAGAGGTTGCATAATAGGCCCTACAACACTGATTGGTCTAAAAGGCCACAATAAAATGATAGACAAGTGGCCCCATGTTGGAGTAGGTGTGTTGTACACCTTGCATAACATTGATATTATTTTATTATGTAAAATAAATATTTATTTGTGGTGCATCCAAGTGATGTGTTTAGCCACATTAAATATTTATTTAGATGCCACTTGTAATCGGTGTATGTAACATCAGGTTAATTATTTATTTATTTGTAATTATTTGATAATTTGGGAAAACTTAGTACCATTAATCAAATGTGGGGGTCAATTGTTTTTTAGACTCGTGGTTTTGGGGAAAATGGTATTACAATACCACATGTTGTATTTGTGTAAGCTTATGTCTATAAAAGCAAACACATGGGTAGGTGTAGAGGCTGGCTATTTGGCTTGTTGGCTTGTTGGCTGGGTTTGTAGCTTCTCTTGCAAGTTGGTTGTGTGAGAATTTGAATCATGGCATGGGATGTATGGTTACATGCTTGTTCACATGAAGTGCAAGTAGAGAGAGCTTGATGTTTCAGAGGTTATCTCTGCATATGTATTTTTTGTTTTATTGCTGAATAATACATAAGAGATGCATGCTTTTGGAGGCTAGTTTTTCCCTCTATGAGGGTTTTCCCAGGGTATATCTTGTGTCACCATTGAGGTATGATTGTCTCTTTCTTTTGGATGTGGATTTATGGTTATTGTTGCACATTAAATCTCTTATTGGGTTATGAGGAATTAATCTCTATGGCTGCATATTTTCAACATTTGGTATTAGAGATTGGTTGTCATGATTTGGGAGGAAATCCCTATTTGATAACCCTAGTTGTGAGTGGATTTTTCTATGTATAGTGGAATCCATGGCTTTGCAGGAAATAATGAAGGCATTTATAGGGCTACAAGGCTATTTGCAAACTTGGGATGTTACAGATCTAGGGTTTGATGGAAATTTGGTATGTGGGTTTTTTCATTTTTTGGGTTCTTTCTATGGAGGGTTTGGAGGTAAGATTTTGCAGGAAGCCTCCTCAAAAAAAATAGACCCTACCATTGGATTCAAAAGGTCCTATAGATGAATAAAAACATAAAATTCAACTAAGTTTGAAAATAGAAAAAAATTGCCCCATTTTGCCCTAGATGGAATCTTGCAGGGAATCTGCGGTATGTTGTACGACCGTCTGACGCGTGACCTACACAAGCACGATACAGTTGCAAAAATTTTATTTTAATTAAAAAAATCATTTTACCCATTCTGCAAATGTATTTTATTTTAAAAATACTAATAATAAAAAAAATTAATTATGGCAAGGGGTGGTACCCCCGCCTGCTCATGCCTACGCCAGCGGTAGGCCACACGGCTCTACAAGCTGGTGGTAGATTGTCGACCCTCGAGCAATGGGCTCTAGGACTGGTGGGGCTTAGCCCCTTAGCCTGGGACCCCGGTCCCATGGGGAGTCGGGGCTACAACCCACCCCCTACGGGGGTTCCAAATATTAAAAATTTTAACATTTGCAAAACATTAACATTTCAAAATTTAACCTGTTTAAAATGTTTCTTCAAGTCCACCACCCTCTGCTTCACCATTACACCACTAGGGTGCCGCCAGAGCATCAGTGACATGCCACCGCCACCAACGGGCCACCGGTGCACCACCTAGCAGCCACTAGAGGACCACCAGGGCCTAGTTGATAAGCATAATTGGGCAGATTTTTTCCAAGGGGCATAACATTTTCCCACGATGTTAGATTTTTAACTTATTATAGTCGACAGAAAGCTCTCTCCACATACTACGCAGTGGTGATAGATATTTTTCCATATTTTTCCATTTTGACCAGTTTTTGCCAATTGGAATCCAGATGTTTGTTATGAGCTTTGACCGAGCATAACAGGTGCATACGGAGTTGGATTTTGGACTTCTTATAGGCTTTGGAAAGACATTTATGAGCACTACGCAGTGGAGCAGGTTTAGAGATGATATTCTTAGGTTTGTTCAGTTTGTATCAGTTTGAGCTACTTTTGATCCCTTTGACTTTTGATGCTTTTGTAAGTTGATGGAAAATCGAATCTAGGATGATTTGATGTTTGAGTCATTGTAGACTTACAAGTTTATCTATGATTATCCTTTATTGACAACATTATACATGTATTGTTGAGTTTGCATGTTGCATTGTGAGATCTATAGGTTGTGCAATGTTGTAGGTTGTCTATGCTTATAGGTTGCATTTATGACTTGGATGTGGGTTGTCTATGCCCATAAATGTTTCAGTGTTGATGCAGATTATGATTTGTGGCTTGGATTAGTCACATGTTGCATTGGTTTGCTTGTCATTATGAGATATAGAGAGATGGTATTGCCTAATACAGTTATGATATGGGACCTATGTTTGTTGACTATATGGTATAGTTGTGTGAGACTTGATGGGAGTTTGGTGCAGGTGCATTGGGTGTTGATATTGGTGTCATGGATGTTCCTTGTTTGGTTGGGACTTTGGCATGACATGATTGTTTTACAGGTGCAATTTTTTGGTGGTGTTGGATTGGGGTTTGGTTTACAGTTTTTATTCATCTTCTTGGTTTGGAGATTATGGTTTACTTGACCTTTTGGGAGTTGTTGTCATAACAGTGGATTCTTTGATTGTGTCGGGGCCATGGATGATCTTCATGTAGGAGATGGTCATCATGATGTTGTGGATAGCTTGGTTACATGTTTCAATGGGAGATTTTGATAGTGATGGTTTGATGTTTATGTTGTTGCCATGTATAGCTCGATATCATAGTTCAGTGGGATCTTTGGAAAGATATGGTTATCTTCATGTGATTTGGAGATGTTGACATCTTGGTACCATGGGGGACTCTTGAAGTCTTTGGTTGAGGTGTTGTTTATGGTTTGTCAGTTTTGATAGGTGATCCTTGCTTATAGTAAGGTTGGTATCATGTCTTGGTTTACTCTTGATTGTGCATTAGGGTGTTGACATGATACAAGTTCTCTTGAGACAGGATGTGTACATTAGTGCATGTGACTTTCCTTTGAGGAGATGATTAGATCATTATGTCATGATATGTTCCTTGGTTATGCATATGTGCAGTAGGAGCTTTGACTATGATCTTGTTGGTTCTCTTGGTATTGGGTACATTACTCGTGCTTGGGAGCTTCATGATGGTGTGGTTTTTAATTTGGATTTTAGCATGGATTGATCATGGAGGTACTCATGGATACTTGGAGACTTAGGTGAGGCTTGATTTCTCTTGGGATAAGAGACGCGTTGAGATGGTTACTCTTTTATTACGATATCAACAGCAAGACCGAGGAGCCTACACCTTGGTTGGATGTGAGTCCGACATGGACATGTTGAGGATATTGTTCTTGAAGAGAGTCTTTGAGGCTTGGTGCATCTTGGAGGAGCAATCTCATTCCCACTCTTGGTCCACTTAGCAGTGAATGATTTGATAGTTATGCCCACCTAGTTTTCAAATGCATTCTTTTGTTTGTATCTTATCTTCTAATGCTTGAGTCTTAAGCTATGGATTATGGTTGTGAGGACTTGTTTGAGGAGTAGATGCATGGTTATGATTAGTTATCACATTATGTTTGATCCTGAGTTGTTATGAGATCATTGTGTGTAATAGAGATGGTTAGTGGCTTTGGGCTTATTCCTATTTTGGGATGGTTATAAGTTTGATCTACCTTTTGGTTTGAGAGGCTTGCATATTGTTGTTGGATGCTATAGAGGCTTCTTGTTTTTGGGTTGCAAAGGAGATCATATTTTTCATAGCTATAGCACATTAGAGTGGATAGAAGGACATGGTTATGATTTGTAGGTTCTCTCTTGATTGGTCTTATACTTCTTCCTAGATGTTTCTGTTCACATGACATTGGAGTTGAGATGTGTATGGAGCTTTTGAGTCTCTTTGACTTCTTTCTCTTATGATGTGGAGGATTTGGGAGAGATATGGACTTGAGGAGAGTTATGTTGCAGCTATTTAGTTTGCAGATTTTGCATATCTATACGGGTGTTCTTTGACACTATGTGATAGAGGATTCAGCCACATCTTTTATGTGAGTGCTATTAGTGGATCTTTGGATGCCTTGATCTATTTTTAGATTTGACATTTACTCATGTAGTGGGAGTTCTAGGATGTATATGATTCCTTTGTTGGATGTTCTCATTATGCTGCGGTATGGAGGGTCTTGAGGTTTTTTATCACATGCTTTGTGTTGTTACCTTGGAGGACTTCTTTATGCAAGATTGAGTATATACAGGGACTTGTCATCATTGTGATTTGAGTTGGATATTTTGTTGGCATAAGGTCTACTTGTTATCATTTGTATACCTTGGTTTGGAGGTATGGTTAGTTGATGCATTAGCAACTAGTTGTGGTTGCTTTTTCAGCAATGGTGTTTGATTCTTATTAGCTACTCAAGCCTATTTGTTACCATTGGATTTGGTGCTTGTGTTTTGGACATCAGTTGATGCAGGTTTCTTGCTTCTATGTGATAGTTTAGTGTGGCATCTCTTTGGAGGATCTTATTCTTCATGGTTTGGCTAGATGGAGGATGAGGGGATTCTTATTTGAGATGGTGGACACCTTGATTATTGTTGCATGTATCTTGTTGCACATGGATGGTTATATGGTACATGTTGGGCACATGGATGGTTTTCCTTGATGTTTTGAGTTTACATGTTGATCCCTTATGCAATGTATATGACAAGTGAGAGAATGTTGGAGTAGGTGTGTTGTACACCTTGCATAACATTGATATTATTTTATTATGTAAAATAAATATTTATTTGTGGTGCATCTATGTGATATGTTTAGCCACGTTAAATATTTATTTCGATGCCACTTGTAGTCGTTGTATGTAACATTGGGTTAATTATTTATTTATTTGTAATTATTTGATTATTTGGGAAAACTTAGTACCAATAATCAAATGTGGGGATCAATGGTTTTGTAGACTCATGGTTTTGGGGAAAATGGTATTACAATACCACATGTTGTATTTGTGTGAGCTTATGTCTATAAAAGCAAACACACAAGTAGTTGTAGAGGTTGGCTATTTGGCTTGTTGGCTTGTTGGCTAGGTTTGTAGCTTCTCTTGCAGGTTGGTTGTGTGAGGATTTGAAGCATGGCATGGGATGTATGGTTACATGCTTGTTCACATGGAGTGCAAGTAGAGAGAGCTTGATGTTTCAGAGGTTATCTCTGCATATGTATTTGTTGTTTTATTGTTGAATAATACATGAGAGATGCATGCTTTTGGAGGTTGGGTTTTTCCCTCTATGAGGGTTTTCCCAAGGTATATCTTGTGTCACCATTGATGGTATGATTGTCTATTTCTTTTGCATGTGGATTTATAGCTATTATTGCACATTAAATCTCTTATTGGGTTATGAGGAATTAGTCTCTATGGTTGCATATTTCCAACACCCCAAACAAGTTTCAAGCAATAAGAAAAGGAACCTCCAGATCCATTAGGGAGAGATCATGTTAACTTCCAAGAAGTTTCATCATGGTCTAAGGCATGTTTTCTCCCCAATGATCCATCGGATTGTGCAATTTATCATTTAATGAGCAAAGAGGGAGAACTTCCAAATGAAGAGGGTAATGTTGAATATTATGAAGAAGATATTAATTAGCTGATACAGAGGAATATGAACCAATGGATGAAAATGATGGTTATGATAGTTATGATGGGGATGATCATATCCTCCAAATTGATCATAGTATAGGTCCACAACAGTATGAGTTGCTTGCTCATGACTTTGAACAGTTGAGGGAGCTCATGCATCAAAGATACAAGTGGTCCAAACCATTAGATGAAGATATAAAGGTCCTCACAAATGCAGCTATCATGTAGGTCTAAGGTGGATACCAGCTGAGAAATAGACAAGTACTTGCACAAGGTAATTTTACTATTAAACCAAATAAAGCTGATGAAAACATTACAAAAGAAAAACAGAGGGTAGATAGTGAAAAAAGAGACAATAATGCTACTAAGAAGATGGTACAAAAGAAGAATATTCCAATGTAGCAATAGGCACCAAGGAATAAATATGTGCCTAAAGCTCAAGAGCATGCTACACCATCAAGTGCTACAACTATCCCATCAATGAGCAATCCAAATGACAAAGTCAAGCAAGATCAGTCCCAGTTGTTGAATGGACAAGAGAAAAATAGAACAAAAGAAAGAACCAAAAGATAAGGATGTTACTTCCTTTGTCCCCATCATACCTTTCCTTCCTACTATAAATGATGTGATTATTCCATATAGTACACCCCTTCCTAGTTATAGCCCTATTTATGTTACACAAATCATAAGCCAAATTAGGATTTCAGTACCAGTAGGGGAAGTCCTTAGAATTCCTAAGCATAGGGAGAGGGTCTTGTTTTGCCCTACACACACACCCCATTTTGCCAAATGGAGAACCCCTCTTTTGCTTTGGCTTGGAGTCTCAACCTTTCCTCCTTATGATGATGAGAAAGTGAAATGGTGCTTAGAATACAAGATTTGTTCCAAATTTGGGCATTTGGCATATTTGAAGTTGTTTGATGCCTTTCGTGGTTGATTTGGAGGAGTCTTAATTGATTATGTGCTTAAGAAATAGACCTTTGTTGCCTTTTGTGCTAAAAATGCATGTCAATTGACTTTGCGCTAAAATTACTTGTCATAGGACATTGCACTAAAAGTTCACCTCACTGCACTTTGCGCTAAAACCTCACTTCGCTGGACAAGCGCTAAAAACTTTGGTCTCAGGACATATCTGGTCACCTTGGAAAGTTCCACTAATGATAAGCTTAGTATTCCCTAAGGGTAAAATGGGCTTTTTGCACCTCACAGGATATTGTGCTAATTTCACTCAACACAGGATATATCCTGTGAAGTCAAGTTTGCTCGCAAATCCGGTCAGCACTGTTTATTCTGCTTTTACCTTAAAAGATTATTGAAAGAGGGTTTGCATTGATTTCACCCAGCACTAGACATGTCCGGTGACCTTCATTTTTTCTGCATATCCCGTGATGACTCATTTCCCCGCTCCGCTGGCCTAAGGGATTTTGTATGACTTTTCACCTATGCTGAACATATCTTATAACCTCCTCTTTCCCACCATCTAGTGAAATTTGTTTTTACTGCAAACTTCAAAGTCGTGCATTGCATCCGTGCATTGCATCCATGCATTAAGTTTAGTGCTAAAACATTGGTTGACAGGACATGTCTTATGAGGGAAGATTTCTCTGCATGTCTAGTGAGGACCCAAGGACCCGCTTTTGAGCTAAGATGACCAATCCAATCAAGGCATCCATTTCATGTTCAACACTTTGCATTAGGCCATACATTTTGAAGTTTTATCTTTAGTGGGTGATGTGAAAATTGACAAGTTTTGGCATTGCACATTAATATCAAGTGTCACTACACATTAATATCCAGTGACCCCCAAAAATCTCGCTTTTTGCCAAAAAGGGTGTAAAAACAAGAAACGAATGTTTCCTATCAGATCTAAATGGGCATAGAAACATCTCAGGCCACCATAAATGCAAAATGGGTAGTTGAAAATGATGAATAAACTGATAAAATCACGGGAAAACACCAAATTTGTGAAGTTGTCCATGGCAACAAAATTGATATTGAGTTGTCCCTGATTGATCCACGACTGCAAATGGATATATTTTGATTTATCTTGATGGAAAATAATTTGTTTATGATGAACTTGATGCTCGACATTGTGGATTATAGGTCTGCGAGGATGAAGCACAAAGGAACTAGCTGGAGCCACCATGAGGGATGAAAACCCAAAGATACCCTACTGACCCAGACATGAAGAATCATCATTTTATCAACCAAACCAGGACTGTACCTACAAAAGGAAGTCAGTATGATGTCAAAGGTGATGGAAATAAGCCCTAAAAGTTGGAAGATATAAGAGATCAGGCCTACATCATGTAAAGCCTATTTAGTGTTCAGGACATGTTCATAGCTATCCTAGCCATCCAATCATCAAATGTCAACCCAGCAAGCATCCAATTGGACATGCCTTCATCAAAAATGTGCCACATACTCCTCTTGACCGGTCAACTCATTGGAAAAGAGTTTTCTCTCATTAGACAAGTCAAAAAGTGACTATTTCGTCTTGTTCTCATGAGCTAAAAAGTTGTAATTTTGTCTTTTTCCTAAAGGACAAAAGCAAATCCGGGATTGTAACTACCCCTTGACCAAAATTAAATGATGTCAAATCTAAGCCCTTGGTAATGAGTTAATCTCCACCATTCATTGAAAAACTCACTATGCTTGCCTCTCTATATAAAGGCAACCTCTCTCATTGTAAATGCGAGAAGGAAGGACTGAAGAAAAGAATTGTTGAAACTCTGTCATTTTTTTGAATCAATATAAACAAAATTTCATTTGTTGCTGCCACATGAGTTCATTTTGTTGATTGGATATGGTTCTCATGGTTTCTCTTCACCTTTCCAAGTATTTATTTAGTTGCATTTTTGGTTAATTATTTAGATATTTGATGGATTTCCTATCCATACCATTAATGGCTTGTTGATTGTATGTCATTGTGCATGGTTAGTCTAGGCATATTTATATGAGCTAAGTTTGATTGTGTGAGTTCATTGAACTGCACCAGGAATTGGGTGTTGGATGAACCCTTCATAGTTTGAAAACCCTTATGTTTCCTCAGAAGATTGCACAATCTATGTAGCGTTGTGGGATCCCTGGCTAAGAAGAGATTTGTTTATTGCTAGGAATCTATCTAAATGTTTGTTGATCATTCATGTAGTTGTCTATAGGATCTCTCTATCCCTTTCCTCTTCCCCTTTTCTTTTGCATTTTCTTTATCAGATCCTATTAGATTAGGTTTCATAAACTTGCACAGTGTTGTTATAGAATTCATGTCCAGTGAGTGCAAGTTGGCAGATTGCTGACTACAGGTTGAAATCACATATTTTGTAGCAATCTGAGTATATATCAGTTCATCTATGCATTGTCACATTAGAAAACTGATGGATCTATGTGCAATCAAACCCTTATGAATTAAAGTTTTTCTACATTGAATTTAAGTCCCCTTGGTTGGAACCACAAAATACATATCCACTGAGTTATCCTGCAAGTCAAGACCTGACATTAGAAACCTTGGGGTAGTCCTATTCTAAAGTTTTGGGATAGGATTCCTTTCAAGAGAGGTGAGATATCATGTATCTTACATGTGTTGTTGTATGCTAAAACCACCATCAACATGTCTTATCTTACATCACTATTGTAAATGCACCAAATCAACACACTATTGTTCCAAATAGTGTTGAAGAGGAAAATAATAATGAAGAGACTATAGAAGTTTACCTATGAGCATACCTTGTTAACAACCAATTAAGTGTTGATCCTTTTCACATGACCCTAATTATTAATGGATGGTTGTTACACAATTACATGTTAGACTCTGAGGCTTCTAGTAATGTCATGCCACTTCAAGTCATGAATGATTTAGGTTTACAAGTGTCCAAGTCCTATGGAAAATGCTTTTCCATGGATTCTAAAGAAGTGAATGTAATTGGAGTTGTAAACAATGAAGAAGTTCAGCTTGTTGCATACCCAAATAAATCATTTCTAATAGACATAATCATTATGAATTGTCCTACCAAGTAGGGTATGTTGTTATCAAGGAAGTGGGTAACATCTATGGGAGGTAGTATCCAAATGGATCTATCATATGCTACAATCCTATTGCATGGAGAAGAAGTAAAAATATACAGAGAAAGGAAGATGCTAGACATTGCTGAAGACCGCTACAAGACTATTGAGGAAGTTAATTTATTTGATACTAATGTTAACCATCTTATTGGATATTGTGATGAGCAAGATCATGAGGTCATTGATCCTCCTCTTAGTTTTACTCTTGAGAAAGATACAAATAATTTGTGGACCATGTTATTTGATGGTACATGTTCTAGAGATGGTTCGAGTGCATGTGTAGTCTTAATTTCCCTTGGTGGGAACTCTCCAAGTTTCCTTTCAAGATCACTTTTTTATGTACAAATATTAGTGACGAGTATGAATCTATCATACTTGGATTAAACATTGTTCAAAGGCATGGAATCAAGTGGTTGAAAATCTAGGGAGATTCAGAGTTAGTTGTGTAGCAAGTCAAAGGTGTTTGTGCAACCAAAGATAAGAGATTGAAGACATAGAAATGTAGTTCGGGACACCTTGTCCAGTTATTTGATGTAGTTGGCATCGAATGGATAGAGAGGTCAGAAAATGTAGAAGTTGATACTTTAATAGTTGTAGCATCAAGGTTTGATCTATAGTCATTTTCTTCTCATTGTCAGTATAGTGTGGAAATTCTTACAAGGCCTACCATACCTAATAATGTTTACAACTAGCAAGTGTTTGATGACAATTAGTAGATATATAGATTCATGAACTGTATTGATAAATTTGACAACCAATTGATTGATTGGTAGCCAACGATCGAAATCAAGGATGGTAAAGAAAAATTGTTTGGTATTGAAGTAGTGTTATTAAAGACTAATACTATTCCTAAAGGGCTTGTAGGATTGGAAAAAAAATTGATAATGTAGATTGCTAAAAGAGTAAAGGCAAGCCAATTGAAGAAGATAATTTTGAAGGTGTGAACCTAGGAACTGAAGCAACACCTAGGATTATTTACATTGGTAAGAGTTTGCAACCAAATGAGAACCAAATGTACATTCCAAAACACCCTAGAACATGCCAAAAACTTTCCAGAACACCATTAATGACTGTTTTAACTCTTGCAACTACCCATTTTGAGTGGGAAAATGTTTTTCAAGCCTCTTGGCCAATCTGCACATGGATCAAGGTAGATTTAATAAGATTTTGTGGGTGTGTGTTCAATGCTTTGTAGATGTAGTAGTGCCTCAAAATCTTGGCAAAATGCCCTAGGGTGTGAAAATGGAATAGTTATAAATACAACTCTTTTTATCATTCTCAGGGTTGATCATTGAGCCAGTTTGGACCTATAGGTGTTTCAAGTGGATCTAGGGTATCAAATATTGTTGGTTTGGTTTGAAAAGGAAGGAATATACTTGTAAATTAGAGGAAAATTTTTCAACATGTATATACATGTAATGGTAAGTCTCCAAGGCAGTTTGTAATGATTCAAGGGAATGTATAGTCACAACTATGCAATTTCTATTACCACATTTGCTAGTATGAGAGTAATAAGGATTTGATGTATGTGTGATAGCATCTAATGCATTGAAAATATTTTGTAATGGTCTTTTCTTCATTTCACATGGATTATTGGAGTTCTATTCGAGATTACTCAGTATGTCCATTGTATGTAATGTTATCTGTGACTTGTATGTGATTGCATATATGGTTATGTTGATGTTTTGCAAATGTATCTCCCTCTACCTTGCATTTTGTGACTTTGTTGCCCAATGGAGTAGGCATTAGTCTGATTGGTGAAGGATCAAACATCTTCCATTTTATAATCATGTGTCCTATTAGTTGTAGGATTAGATTATGGTTTCACACACTGTTCATGATTCATTCTTGCAAACTAGGGAATAATCATAAATAACTTTCAATGTTCAAATCATCAGAGAATTATGTTCTTGCATACCTACACCTTGCTACTATGTACGAAATGTTAAATGGATTCACTTGTGTGAATTATAATATTGTTGTCATCTATAAATGCATATGCAAGGTGGCAATTTTAGCTTAGTTAGAGGTTTTATATGTAGCTACTTTGTCGTGACCTAGTGACAATTATAGGGGTCAAGTGTACATTGCGTACAATTATCATTGTTTCATCCATGCTTATTTAATTGGTTTAAAACCTTGTTAAGGAGTACCTCTCAAAATACTCTCCCGAGTCTAGCTGAGCTCAAAGTGCAAGAGAGATTACTCGCTCTCATCAATTGGCCTTTAACCATTCTCAATCTATTCATGAGCCCCTGATTTACCTTCTTGATGACACCCCATAGCCATGAAGGTGAAAACATCCTCTAGGATTGTGGACCTGCGGTTTCAAGACCCAACATGTATAACATCACTTTGCTCATGCACATCACTATTATTAGCCATAGGAAGTGTAGAGGCAACATGAAGCTTGTGGTTAAATGAAATGAAAGCATCTAAAAAAGAAGGAAAAGCACCAACCATCTCTATGAAGGAAGTCAAAACACATACATGATGAAATAATACCTCCATAGAGAATACATCCCCATCCATAGCATGTAAATACATGAAAGTATCAAGGTTCGATGGATTGGATATAACAAAGTGTAAAAGCACATCAAAATTAGTAAGATATGTATATAGACATGGTATAGATAAATTTCTAGGTGAATCCATGGTGTAAAATGTATTTACAAAGTACAAACCAAGGGTGGGTGGGAGAGATCAAAGAAATACCAAATAATGAAGTCCTAATCACTCATAAACTTAGAAAATCAATAAGTATTCATATCTGACAAATAAAATTAACAAAGAAACCTAAAGCGTCAAACAACCTGGGTGGGTATGGTAGGGAGCGAATAGAGATCACATAACAAAATTTTAAACCCTAATAGGGATAAAGTAATAGTGAACAAACAAGGGTGGATCTAAACCATACGATGAAGGAAAAAACTCCAACGGGGTGTAATAAAATTTAAGTTCACCATTTTAATGTAGTAAAAAAATAATTATTTCACTACAATTTACCTAGGATAAATAATTAATCAATAATAAAAGCATAGGATTAAGAGATGGTACCAATAATTGATAGTGCAATAAATACTAAAATTAATACATAAATTAAATGAATAAAATAAGTGTACTTAGCTTTGGATCAAATGTAGATTTTGATTATGCTAGATGTCAAAAACTTATTAACCAATGTGTAAAAAATAGGGTCTTCTCCATGTGAACACCTTAGAATATGTAAAACATATGTACTTCACTCAGGTTTAGATTTGTGTCTATAGAATTGATCTATATGCCTATGGAAGTGAACCTAACCTATGGAAATGAACTAGAAAATGATTGTCGATTGTTGTAGATGTGCCCCTATTCATTGTACTTGTGTCTAAATCAGGGTGGTGTTGAGAGACACTATTTGGGAACTTGCTAGGTAAGTAATTATTCTCCTTTGGTCAAGCCCCTGGGTGGACTAATTTAAAGATGATGAACAAATACCAAAGATAGTATGTAAGTATGTAGCCAAGATGATGTAAAAATATACTATAATATCGATGCTCCAGTTAAGCTATTTGTTGATATATCATGAATGAACACAAATCTAGATGATATACAAATAGATTGAGGTGCATCCTTTAACATACCACCATAACATGTAATTTTAAATAATGCATGGTTTTGTTGGCTCTTAATGCATAGTAAGGGAGGGAACATGGGTCCAATTTTAGGAATTTGAATTTAATATTGGTTCAAACTACATGTGCAAAAATGACTTAGGTCAATTCATCACTCACAAATTTGAACTAGGGTGCTAAATGATGGATTTAGCAAGTAAATATGGACTCTTGGGATGTGTAGAGATGAAATAAGGCTTTGATAAGGCTATTTACTAACTTCCATGCAAAAATGCACCAGCTTGTACATTATTCAATGCATAAAGGACAACCTTATTGAAGTGGACCTAAAACATAAGGGACAAGGGCATGGGTATGCACTTTTCACCATTACAATTATTACTAATATCTTCTCAAGGTAATATATAATTGTAATTTATTTGATCTAATTTATTATTAAGAGAAATACTATGTATCTAATCAAAATTGATGATATAAAGTTGTCATAACTTTTCAAATGCAATTCTTAAAAAATTGAGCAATAATAAGACCCTTTTTTCTTGATGTGTTAATTTTTTTAGTCAAATCTTCTCTAAATATATTTCTAGTAGTTTAGTTGGGACTTTCATATGATTGGATTCATGAAAATTGTTTCTAGTGATGTTGTTATCAAGACAACAAAAGAGAACATACAATAACAACTTGCAACCCACAATAGGAATCTCATACATAAGGTGTAGCTAGAGCACACAACATGCTTTTGATCCCCTCAAATCCCCAATTTTTACAAGAAACTTTTCAAATCCTAAAATAATGGTAATTGTAGGGGAGAAAAGTGCATACTTAACTCATTTTACATGCATTTTAGGCATTGTTCTAAGATACATTATCCTAGTACCTATTTTGACATATTATGCACATGCACTAACAAAATATAAAAAATTCACTAGCCTTCAGCCTTTTTAATTTCAATAGTCTGGATCCACTCTAATTCACACATGTTCCCTCATTCTATATTGGAAAACAAGTGCAACTATGTCACTTGGATTAATCATAGATGCAATCACATCCTTCAAATTAAACACTCCTTTCACTTATCTTGAACTAACCGTTGAGCAAAAATTAAATTGTTGCTCATTAGCTTGTGCACCAAAATACTTGAATTTAGCACCTAGGATGTCATTTTTAAAGTGTCCAAGCAATATGACACTAGTTATCCATCAAAAAGAATGAAATATCATCAAATCTCAAGATTTGAGAATATTACAAAGAGCATTAGCAAGTAGCAACACTTTAGTAATTACATTGGCATTGATAAATACTGCACTTTACGCATTCTATAGATTTGTACCTCTTCCACTTCTTCAAATCTTATTAAACCAACAAAGAGGTTTGACTAGTAGAGAATGAAGTTTCACACTTCACTCCTTTTATAATAGACTCCTCGAGGTGCTTCTCAAAACCACTAGGTCCTAAATCAAATATCATTTATAGGTGTGTAGGCTTTGGAAGTTCATAGTAGCAAAGGACAAAATCATGACATGGTAGACAAGATCGTGCCATCCCCAAACAATATGACATGTAAATGCATCACAAATAGAGTAGATGTCAAAAGTAGATTAGAAACAAAGTGTCTAGTCAGGGTCCAATATTAAAATTCCAAATTTGATTGTCAAGTATGTCACAAAGTCAAATCAACAACATCAACAACCAACAGTGACATAAAGAGTGATTTATAGACTCTCATTTAAACTTATCAAACTAAAATCTTATATCACATTATCTAATTTATTATTTTGTTAGACCTCAAATATTTTGTAGATGTTCCTTTTATCTTTATAACAATAAACCCCACAGTTAAATCATCACAAACAACAACATTATTACTTTTGATAGGTGGATCAGTCAACACTTGACTTCAAAAGCTACTAGTGTTATTTGATTTTGAGCATTTATTTTTTCTTTTCTTACAAAAATATTCATAGAAGTATGCTTTATTTTAAAAAAACTATAAAATGTAGGAAGTGAATACTTTTAGGGCAATCGAGAAAGGTTTTGACTCATGAGATGGTTAACTTACATGAAACTATATATGACATAATTGTTGTAAATCAAAACAAGATACTACAAAAGCTTCAATGAATATAAAAGTGACATTGGAGGAGTACCCTGTAATTGAGGAAAATGTCTATACAATGTACTTGTAGGAGAATGCAATGAGGAATTCAAGGAAATGGAGTTGTTGGGACATGCAATGGAGGTCACTATGAATGACAATGAAGTAGAGAAAATGATATGCAAGAAGAGGAGTCATTGTCTTCTCAAATGCAAATTTTAGAAATTGAGGGTTCTCATGAAGAAGATGATAATGATGGTAGGATAGAAAAGTTTTAATAAAGCTTTTTAAGGATAGACAAATTATGTTTGGAATTAAATAATGCACAATGATTGATGGTTCTAGTGAAGATGTAGGGAATTTGAATGGAAAAAAATTTAGAAGTCTGGTGTTGGATTTTGATACATCACCTACAATCCCTTACACATAGAAGGATGTTACAATAGAAAATTCAAGGGATGGTGAAATATCTTCTATAGCCCCAAATTTGTTGAAGGTGGTAACAATTCATTAAGATGAGAAGCTAAAATCAATTGTACAATGTGGTGTTTAAGCCTTGAGATTCATAGCTTAAAATCAAATCTAAGTTAACTGGCACATTTACATGAATCAATTCAATCATTTATTGCAATCTTGTGCATGGCTTCATGGTTAATAATTTTTCTTGATAGCTTCTTATGGTGCCTTAAACTTGATTTACCATCGCATCTTTTATGGCTTTTACTCTTTGCACTCCTTTAGTGAGATAATTGTCTACAAATATCATTAATCATATATTTTTAAGGTGTGTCACTCGATGTTTTGAAAAAAGAGTGCATTTTATTTTTCTCATACTACATAGTTTGACTTACCAAATTAATTAAAGGGTTAAACATGCTATTTGAAAGTCTAACTTAACTAAATTAATTCAAGGGTTACATAGGTTCATTTGCAACATTTGTTGTGGATGCATTTTTTATCAAAATAATTATTAAAAATAAATAAATTATTATATATTGGATTTAATAAATCAATGGTAAAAAGTGCATCCATCTCGTTGCATAGATAAAAGTTTATTGGAAAATTGTGCTAATGATGATTGTAAGTATTTGTGTATAGGTGAAAATCTCTGGCACTTTTCTCCATTTTTGGGCTCACTTTGACCCTTTGTCTCGGTTATTCTTAACCAACACATAATTTTCTATGTGTTGATTGACATGGTCCATAAGACCCACCAAATCCACATTGAAAAAGGCTTCAACACCATTAAGTAAAAACAAATGCTTCATCTATTTGTAAATAGCTTTATGACCACTCACTAAAATATTTAACTTATGATGCTTCATTAACATCGATCATGAAGAAAGTATTACCTACAATCACCATGGTCAAGAACTAGTACTCGCTAGTGTTGTTTACATCTATGAACACCACAATTTTTTAAAATTGATTGATGAAAGCAAAGGGCCAAAAAATAACCTACATACTATTATGAACAATGGAAAAAAACAAAACCAAAACAATGCCTATCAATACCCAAGCAAATTTATAAATAAATAGTTTGAGCGTTGTGGAGAGGAAAGGAATAGGACTACATATGAAAAGAAATGATAAGGCATATAAGAGGACAACAAAGCAGAGGAAATAAGGTAAGTTAAATTCCTCTACAGGATACTTTATGAACACTGAAAGGGAGACATTGGTTGAGTCAATTGCACCTGTTTATGTCCTCTTTTATTAAGTATTTAGTGATTTGGGATAAAATAAAATTTTATCACATCGATAATGTATATGAGAAAATTATCGATCTTTGTTTCATACCACAATTGGGTTTTCAAGAAAGCCATGATTCTTGGCTACATTTGTCTTCTTTGCTTCTATTCATATTATATTAACCTCATCTACGATGGATATTGTTAGTGTAATTATTTAATTACACATTATATTAA